>FR990062.1:13199109-14552949 GCA_905404095.1 Glaucopsyche alexis
ATATTGAGGCATTACTACTTGGTAAATGTAAAAAAATATATTATTTTATGTGTAGTTTACTAATTAAATACATTTAAAAAGTACCAAAGTATTTTTTTGCGAAATTGGTAAACAAAACCTACATCATTAGTTTACTTAAATAGTATACAAAAACATTCATTATGGTAAGTATGAACTTAAACGCACAAATATTGGTGATATTTACAAATATATTCCTGCGGCCGTATACTTCATACACCTTAACCTACAAGTGACGTCACTTGTAGGTTAAGTTTAGTATGGAGCGTTTTTACGAGACTCGCAAAATTTTGTATACAAATCGCTGTACCTTTGAAAATATTGACTTTTGATATACAGTTCCTTCTGGGAAGTTACTCATATTTAAGAGTACTATTCATTTATGCAATAAAAAAATCAGTCCGATTGCCTATTGAAGAATCTTGAAATCGTAAAAACTCGATTCGACAATTACCTCGGTGACATCATGTAACATGTGGACGGTGGAGTTTAAGGAACTGTGTTAATTGCTTCGCTCATCAGCAGGATGTACGATTTGTAACACTAAATACCCAAAAAACGTCACTACATTATGTTCAGAGTTATTTACATGACTTTTATACCGACGTTCGATCATTAAGTAGGTACTTTATAGTTTTTTTTTAATTCGTCCCCTACCAGTGGCGTGGGGTTCCTATATCTCCATTTCTATAAGCTTCACTTGCCGCTTACCTTTTGAAGACCCTCAGCCAAATCCCTACCTATTAAGCAGGCTAGGGCTTCCCTATGAAGGAGAACCAGTCTAAAACCATTGGGGACAGTGGTGAAGACTGGTTCTCCTTCATAGGGAAGGTGTAAAATGGGGGAGAGGGGGTACAAAGTATGTATACTGAAATATCGACAACAGCATCATCAGCAAGAGAACCCATGATTGCATTGAATCTCAGCACGCAGATAGTTTTATAAAGTAGACATCCGTTAAAAAGGGCTTTTCGAAATTCATCCCCCACAGGGGTGTAATGAGGATGAAGTCGCGCGCAAAATCTAGTATTATAATCTAGACCCAGGAACACAGAAAACTTTTTTATGAATTACACACAAATTATGACTTACTTTGTAGTTTTCCCGGAAGTTGAAACTAAAAAGTGACTTAAAACATCAAACAAGAAAACGAAAATCTCCCTATCCTCTCTTTTTCTGGTTCCAACAACTATTAAAATAAGAGAAGTGTAAAATTAAATAATATAAGCCTTTTTGCGGTTAAACCTGAATTATTGTTAGTAAAGTAACATTTAGCTGATTTATTAATGACCTTTTGTTTCAATTCTTGGTTCGCTGACCTCACGACATTGTCTTAATTTTACCTGATTTCTTTTAATACTCTGTCCTTTTTTGGGGACAGGTGTATTGTCGTCACCTAACCTATTACCACACGTTGTACGTAAAAAACGTAAGTACGGTAAACAACAATCAGCAAAAAGATCAAGCCACTGAACGGATTGCGCTAGAATTTCTACGTAAATGGTAATTTAGTAGTGGCAGAGTTAAAATTTATGTGAGAAACGGCGGGTAGCGTGGCAAAAGCTAAATTATTTATTAAAATAATGCTCAGAAATATATTACATTAATAAAAAAAAGCCGTGTGGTATCATGGGACACTAGATAGATTAATTTCCTGCGGCTTGGCCCGCGTAAAATTAGGTTTTAAACTTTCATCCCCTATTTTATCCCCTTGGGGGCTTAATTTAGAAAAATCCTTCCTGAATGGATGCCTAAGCCATATGACAACATTTCAATTTTTTTCTAGCCATAAGGGTTTGGCCTGTGCGTTGATATATTTGTAAATCAGCTTTGCCTTTTATATACATATTATGTACTAGCTATCCCGGCAAACTTCGTACCCCTTTAGAATTAAATTTGTTGACGCACTTAAAGGAGCATCACCTACCGGGTTTAATTGTAAATCTAAACCATTCACAAATCCACATGAACACATGCAAAAAATTTCATTAATATCGATCCAGCCGTTAAGGAGGAGTTCAGTGACGTATAAACGCACAAAAGAAATATTTATTTCACAAAATAAATATTTAGTTCCTTTTCAGCTTTATTGTATTAGCGTAGAGTTCTATTTTCAATGCTTTGAATTTTCCTCGGCCTTCCGGATTCCGGATAGTATAGTATTTAGTCTAAAGGTCGGAAAATCATGCACATACTGCAATTCGTACATATATTAATAATAGCTTTACCGATTGGTCAATATCGTAAAATCAAGGTTTGTTTGATTAGGTGTTTAACGGCAAAGTAAACATGTGATAATTACAGTAGTCAGCCGTTCGTAGCAGCTAGATACGGTACAATTTGTAAAGCCTAGTTCGCATTAGGCCAGTATTTTAGTCGAGTAGCGAGTAATTTAGTAACTAAACGCGTCTGTCACCAAAAACTTAGTCGAGTAGGTTATTAAGTAATTTAGTCAAGCTCATCTACTTAATTCTATTTTATCACGGGCGACCTCCAACCAGGGGGCGTATTACAAGCTCTTAATTCCAGCCAGTTTACGCCATAAAACAAACTGGCTTGCGTTTTCGTATTATGACCACCTATTGCCAGCCAGTCAGCAGTCACGTGACACTTGACTTGCTTCTGCATTGAAAATTGACTGGTATTTTCGTATTACGACAATTTATCTGACATTAGCTGGCTTGTCTTTACGTCAAACAAAGCCGTTCAGTTTACGCCACAAAATATTAACTTATACTGACTGGTTTATTTTATAGTGTTCTCTTATAATATAATATTGGGTTTTAATAACGTAAAATATCGCTAAAATAATTGCGAATATTTGTTTATTTTTAAGATATAGGTTTTATTCATAGAAAATAATCATGTGTGACGGCTAACGAGTTACAAATAAGTATTTATATTTCTAGAAATACCTAATGCTTCACACAAGAAGCACCAAAATAACCAAGCAATTCACTATCCTACTAATCCTACTATAATACCATTATAAATGTGAAAGTTTGTGAGGATGTATGGATGGATGGATGCATGTTCCTATTTCACGCAAAAACTCCTGAACGGATTTTGATGAAATTCGGTATCGTAGTAGTTTAGGCCCTAGATTAAATATAGGCTACGTTTTATCCCTAAAAAGTACAGTGTTCCCGAAGGATACTATATTTACGCGGGCGGAGCCGCGGGCAACAGTTAGTTCCTAATAATTGCAATAAACAATAATTATTGAGGTCATAATTTATAAAATAATGTGCACTTTTAAAATCATATAATCCGGTCAGATCAGTGTTACCACACCAGATTATTTAAATTTGCCGCCATTTTTCAGTTTCATCATTTCTAGCCGTTCGTTAATAACTCTGTGTTTACTGAAAGCATGCCATAAAAAAACTGAATGTCAAATTTGAGTCGAATTTGACGTTTCCATACATCACCTTCACGCTCGTAATATCAGCCAGCGAAAACAAAACCGGGATTAATCCAGTCAGAATGAAATGTCGTTGTAATACGAAAAAAGAACCAGCCACTTTAGGGCCGTATATTGAATTGCCTGGAAACTGCCAGATTTTTTAAAAGATCATAATACGGCCCCAGGCGTCCCTATTCACTGGCTTACCGGCTCAACAAATCCGAACCTGTCGATAGTCGAGTTCATTAGTTGCCGCAAAAATAGCAGAAAACGTACGCAACTTTCGGACATTCTTAAAGTCTCGAAGTATTCTTTCGGATCTTCCAAAGCTAATTCCTTCAGAAGACAGTTGCTCCTAATGTATTTCTTCTATTGATCCATTCTCTTACCTATAGCTTCTTTTTTTTATAACACAAACTTCTTCATCCACCTCTTCTAAAATAGCTTTTTTAATTAGATTTATCAGTTTATACTTTATTCACTTTGGAGGCAATTGTAGCGCTGTAGGCGATTCATCTTGCAAAACACTACTAACTTGTGAACTGCACTCGAACGTAAGTGCGAACAGTTTTCCGGTTAGTAGCGAGTTAAAAGCGAGCAGGGGGCGTATTACAAGCTCTTAATTCCAGCCAGTTTACGCCATAAAACAAACTGGCTTGCGTTTTCGTATTATGACCACCTATTGCCAGCCAGTCAGCAGTCACGTGACACTTGACTTGCTTCTGCATTGAAACTTGACTGGTATTTTCGTATTACGACAATTTATCTGACATTAGCTGGCTTGTCTTTACGTCAAACAAAGCCGTTCAGTTTACGCCACAAAATATTAACTTATACTGACTGGTTTATTTTATAGTGTTCTCTTTTAATATATTGGGTTTTAGTAACGTAAAATATCGCTAAAATAATTGCGAATATTTGTTTATTTTTAAGATATAGGTTTTATTCATAGGTTCATAGAAAATAATCATGTGTGACGGCTAACGAGTTACAAATAAGTATTTATATTTCTAGAAATACCTAATGATTCACACAAGAAGCACCAAAATCACCAAGCAATTCACTATCCTACTAATCCTACTATAATATTATAAATGTGAAAGTTTGTGAGGATGTATGGATGGATGGATGTATGTTCCTATTTCACGCAAAAACTACTGAACGGATTTTGATGAAATTCGGTATCGTAGTAGTTTAGGCCCTAGATTAAATATAGGCTACTTTTTATCCCGAAAAAGTACAGTGTTCCCGAGGGATACTATATTTACGCGGGCGGAGCCGCGGGCAACAGTTAGTTCCTAATAATTGCAATAAACAATAATTATTGAGGTCATAATTTATAAAATAATTTGCACTTTTAAAATCATACAATCCGGTCAGATCTGTATTACCACACCAGATTATTTAAATTTGCCGCCATTTTTCAGTTTCATCATTTGCTGGCCAGAATCTAGCCGTTCGTTATTAACTCTGTGTTTACTGAAAGCATGCCTTAAAAAAACTGATTGTCAAATTTGATTCGAATTTGACGTTTCCATACGTCACCTTCACGCTCGTAATATCAGCCAGCGACAACAACACCGGGATTAATCCAGTCAGAATGAAATGTCGTTGTAATACGAAAAAAGAACCGGGCACTTTAGGGCCGTATATTGAATTGCCTGGAAACTGCCTGGTTTTTTAAAAGATCATAATACGGCCCCTGCTCGATTAAAACACCGGCCTAATGTGAACTAGGCTTAAGCGTGATCCGAGTTACTGAGTAGCAAGGACGTGGTAGATTGTATTTAGTGACTATATTTAGATTGTATTGAGAGCTCTATTTGGGCTTTGCAAATTAAATCTTTACTATATTAATGACAAGGCTCAGCCCGCGTAAATATACTATCGGGTATCCCACGGGATAAAAAGTATCATATGTTTTAAGGCCGTCCCCCGAGCAAAAGACCTTGAATGTTTAATTCATTTATAGTTTCAGCGTCTCCATAGTATTTACAAGTTAATTTTATTTGGGACACACACCAATAGATAGGCAATGTCATAAGCTAGATATTCGCCGTTTAATTTTTTTTTGGTCAATTTTGAACTAAGTTATGTGAAAAATTTTGAACTGAGTTATGCGGCTGACCGCCTCAAGGTCTTTTGCTTGGGGGACGGCCTTAATCCCGAGCCTAAACTATTACCATAATAAATTTTATCAAAATCCCTTCAGTAGTTATTACGTGGAAGAGTAACAAACATCCATCAATCCATACATCCATCCATCTATCCTCACAAACATCACATATTTTATAATATTAGTAGGATTAGTATGATTTGACCTCTATTTGGGCATTGTAAACAAAAGTTTACGTAATATATGCGGTTTATATGATAAGTATTACACGATAAACACTTCGGAAAGTAAGTTTTTTTGGAAACATTTCCATTTCGCTTGGAATAGTTGTAGTTTAGTACTATTAGTTTTTGCCTCTTATAAAAATGCTTGACGCAACGCCTAAATTAATTTCAAAACAGTTGCAAATTACAAAACAAATGAATCATTCATCTTTCATCAATGCTATCAATTAGAATTTAAAATCGACAGACAATCATGTGTTTTTTAAAATAAGGTTATGAAACTCCTGAAAGTTCCATCTTTCTTTAGAATCCTGTAATGTGTTTATTAATAGGTTGTCTATACTATCTATACTCCCCCTTACTAATAAACGCTGTTTAAGCTTTGAATAGTTATACAGTGTTTTGTTCACGTCACACAAGTGACATGTTTAATTCGATAGAAGGAGACAAAACACTTTATAACTATTCAAAGCTATACAGCGTTTATTAGTTAAACCTATACGAATTTAATAAAGAGGAAAAGTTTGTTTGTTTGCATCGAATAGGCTCTGAAACTACTGGACCGATTTTGATGAAATTTGGCACAGATAAAGAATCAACCACGCGTAAGGATATAGGCTACTTTTTATTGCGGAAAAATGTACGGTTCCTTCGAAATTTCCTTTTACGAGCACGAAGTCAAGCGGAACATCTAGTCTTTAATAAAAACCCTGTGAAATAATGTAACATTTCTTTATGTTTCTGCAGAATAACCCCCTTACTAATAAAGATATTTACGTACCTATAAATACAATGTTTTGTCTTTGTCTGTTAACAAGACTTTTGCAATATACCTATAAGACAAGGATAAAACATTGTATAGCTTATCCACTGTGTAAATATTTTTATTGATAAGGGGTAAGTCATTTAAATCAGTAAGTTTTTAGCATTCCGTGCCCTTAGGGTAAAAACGGGACCCTCTTACTGAGACTTCGCTGTTTGTCTGTCTGTCCGTCTATCCGTCCCTCAGACTGTCACAAAGCTGTATCTCCTTAACCGCGATAGCTAGACAGTTTAAATTTTCACAGATGATGTATTTTTGTTGCCTCTATAACTACAAATACTAAAATAAATATTTAAGGGCGGCTCTCATACAACAAACATGATTTTTTGCCGTTTTATATGGGACACTTCGTACGCGAGTCCTACTCGCACTTGGCCGGATTTTTAATCTACGAATGTAACCATTTTATTATCATGTTACAATAAAATGTTATATATTGTATGTCGATAAAATACACACATTTTTCAAATTCCAGTGTCAGATACTTACATATTCTTATCACTTCTTTGTTGAATATTATCATCCTTAGAGGTCACTCACACTTAACAGAAATAAAGTATCTATACTAATATTATAAAGTTCGTTTGTTTGTTTGTTTGAATGCGCTAATCTCAGGAGTCTGGAACTACTGGTACTAATTGAAAAATTGTTTTTGTGTTGGATAGACCACTTATCGAGGAAGGTTTTAGGCTATATAATATCATGCTAAGTTCAATACGAGCGGAGCACCAATCAAGAATGTTACAAAATCGGGGGTTTTTTTCCTTTTGAGAGCTTTCGCCGCGTACGCTGCGGAAACGGTTGAAGTTTCGCTAAAATGATGTATAACAGAATTGTTCCCCTTTAAAAGTTCTACAAAAAAGTCTGCGACTGTATATGTCTATATTTTAAGGTTGGTTCACTATAACCTTTTTATGGTAACCAAATTAGTTCTAAAAGTAACGATTATTTGTGAAGGTGTTTCCATTAAGATGATATTAATCCTTATCCAAGTAAATACGTTATTCATTACACGCATTTAATCTAGAAGAAATTTGCCGTTTACATCATTTGATTTCATAGAGTATTTTAGAAGATATCGCAGTAATAAAATAATCAAGCGCGCAATAATAATGTACGGCGCGCGGCGTGGGCGGGCAGTCGTGACGGGGAAGCGCTTCTCCTTCTACGTAAATGAAGTCGTGGGTAAATGTTAGCGATATCCCAAAGTAACTGTTCCACGCGGACGAAGTCGCGGGCAAAAGCTAGTGTACATATAAAAAAAAACACTCATATAGCAGCTACTAAAGCTGCTTATATTAAGTTTGGTAAGTTTTATTACTTATATAAAGTAAAACTTACGAAATGCTGGCTTCTAATTAGAATAAAATTCGGGTTTTATTAGTAGAGTTTCACAATGAATTAAAATGATACTTTATAAGCCGCGTAGCTCAGATAAAATTTGTGAATTGTAGATATTTGTGTGTAAAATAACAGCTAGCTAATGCACCTGTGTTAGGACTTAGGTCTGAGCTTACATTATACCTAAATACTAATTAGTAAATACTAATTTGCGAATGAGGAAACCAGGTACCTAATAATTATTATTTAAGTAGATACTAAGATAGATCGTAAAATACTATTAAGTGATTAGCAGGTGTGAACCTCTCCGTGGAAATGGAATGATGTGCACAGTCTCGCTAAAGTCGAAGCATTTAAATATTGTAACTGTATTGTTCCATAATAACAGGTGCTTCAATGCGACAAATATATAACATAAGGGCCGTTTCACAATCTACTAATAAATTTCACATATTATATTATTTTAAATTTGGCTAAAATATTGCAAAGACAATATTTCCTGGCTTATCTTGTACTTTTCGAAAATTCAATAAAAAAAACTATGCATGTTCTCCAATATTATTAGTATTAAGACTGTTAAGATTATGATGTAGTTCCTGATAATTAAAATTCTTTAACATTTCCATGGTCGGAGGATAAAAACATAGTTACATAAGTCCACACAGGTTTTTTTGCCCATGGCGGGGCACTCCGGCCACTCGGTAGCTGACATTAAAGAGATAATGCAGAAATGAAAACAGGCTAATTGTAAGCCGGCCTGTTGATACTGGGTTTCGTAGCCCTTCTCAAGTATTATTTTAATAATTTTAAGTTTAAAAATACGAGAAAATTCTGTCTTTGTTCTTCAAAATTACTTATATAAATAAGTGTATAGTATAAAATCATTAAATATATTTCCATTATCTGGTACCCGTAATACAAGTTCTTCGAGAACTTACCACGGGACCAGATTGACGTGGTCTGAAAGTGTCCACAGATATTATATAAGTATACTAGCTGTTGCCCGCGACTTCGTCCGCGTCAACTAATGGCGCAATAATGTATTAATTTCGACCAAATTTTATTATAAAATGTTATAGTGAGTCAATCTTAAAACATAGACGTAGGTATAGTGTCGCGGACATTTTTTTAGATCATTTAAAAAGGAATAATTCTTTCACACATATTTTTGGGTTGCTTGAATCGTTTACGCAGCGCACGCAACGGAAGCCCTCAAATATTAATAATTTTTCCCGTTTTTGCAACATTTTTCACTGATGCTTCGCTCCTATTGATCGCAGCGTAATGTTATTTAGCTTAAAGTCTTCTTCGACAAATGGACTATTTAATACATAAATAATAATTCAATATGATTTAGCAGTTCCTGAGATCAGCGCGTTCAAACAAACAACGAAAGCCCTCAAAGATGAATATTTTTCCCCGTTTTTTCTACATTTTCCACTGATTCTTCGCTCCTATTGGTCGCAGCGTGATGTTATATAGTCTAAAGCCTTTCTCGATAAATGGACTATCCAACACAAATATAATTTTTCAATTCCAACCGTTAGTTACTGAGATTAGCGCGTTCAAACAAACAAACTTTTCCTCTTTATTATACTAGGTAGTATATTATACAAATATAGTAAGATGCGTATTTAAGCTTAACTATTTTGGAAATTACTGTTTACTATAAAATTTAACACCTGACCAGTGACCAATATGTAAAATATTTGCGAAGGTGTTAAGAGTAGGAAGGCGATTGTAAATAAATTATGCATTTAACGATAAAAGTGCCTACCTTATATCGATATGTTACCATTTCAAGAAAAAGATTTACATAATGGGTCAGGTTGGAAATAAAGAACGTGTATTTGGTAAAAACAAATAAGTGTAACCATAAACTTTAAAGTTCGTGCTGAAAACAGTTGATAAAATCAGCAGTCTTCACTCTTCGGGGTAGTCTAAAAATAGGCATTTATATAATTCATTCCAGTTCTAATTTCAGGAATCGTTCAGACTAAATAGTTTGAACGATCAGTTGTCTAGCCCAGTGTTTTTCAACCTTTTTCATGATGCGACCCCCCTTGTATGAAAAAAATATTTCGCGACCCCCCGATGCTTCGCTATTTTATCATGTATGTATGTGTATGTTACAGTGTTACAAATATTCATTCCATACGACGTTTTTATGCGTCTTCATAATTATTATTCGGATGTAAGTTCATAATATAGTACGTCAAACACATTATTTTACAATTACATACATCGATGATATCGATGATCGATTTATGAGTATATATCCTTTTGTTAAAATTCTCTTACTTAATAAATCAATAAATAATAATAAATAAAAAAATCTTCATCGTTTTTTTACTAAAGTTCTCTCGACCTCCGGCGACCCCGACAGGTTGAAAAACACTGGTCTAGCCTATTGTATCAATCACTTATTAACGTGTAAAATTGATATTTACTTAATTGGACAATGTAATAATAGACTATAGAGCAAATATAACAAATAAGTCATTCAGCCATGTTATACTAAAGATAAACATAATAGATAACAATAGATTGTAATTAATTCGAACGTTAAGAGCTAGTTAGAGCTATTAATATGTATCAATAAAATCTCAAAGTTGTTCCCGTTATACGTGACCAATCATTGTTAGTAGGTAAATTATAAGAAGTTACAAACAAAAGACAAAGATAGACAAAAAAAAAAGAAAAAAAAATATATAACATAGCTCGAAATTGTAATTAACGAAATTGAATCATTATGGTGGTAGGCTAACGTTTTGAAGTACAAACTTAGGGTAAATTCACACTGAAACGAAACGATACGTCATACGTCACATGGCGATGCACTTTTAAGAAAGCTATTCAAAATTTAACTGTATTCAAACACAAGAAGATACAAGTTTCATTGTAAGGGTTCGAACGTCAGCTTGCAGAAGTCTGCACAAGAGCGAGAAAAATAATTAAATGACTAGTATGCACATTAAAATTACCCGGGGCTTTGCGAGAGTGTGGATAGGCCTTAACAGTTCGTTAGCGTGTAAACAGCTTAAGTCACATTGTAACCACCACTAAGTTATTAGCTTTATAATACGACATTCAGATTTCATCTTCCAAGTCTTCCATCTAATGAAAAGTAAGTCTATGCGAGAGAGCGAGAAAAAGAATTAAACAACTATCCACATTAAAATTTCCCGGGGATTTGCGAGAGTGTGGATGGGCCTTAACAGTTTGTTAGTGTGTAAACAGCTTAAGTCACATTGTACTTTAACGAAAACGAATGCGATGAAAGCTCCTACATAACGTATGAATAACACAACAGACACAAGGAATTAAATACAATGAAGGACATTTAATATATTGTAGTATGAGGCTGTTAGACTATTAGTGTGTTAACTTTGTTATATTTCCGGGTATTTTTAGGTAGTAGATCAATCAGATCACATAACTTAAGCTAGAAGATAAAAGCTATAGTATCAATGGTGATGTTAACTAAGTATAAAGGGAATATACCATGGGGAAACTTTTTGTCTCGTTTTTCTAGTGACGGTTTCCCATAGGCCATAAAAATACGGTATGCAGATTGCAGACTCATGGCCAGAAGTCGTCTCTTATGAGAAGCCTTCGCGAGAAACTGTGGAAAGGGTGAGAAACAGTCCTGAGTCCAGTGTCTACATTCACGGTAATTCTCGGTTATTCACAGATGAGCCTACCCTTATGGTAAACAGAGATTATTCAGGGTTAGCATTCAGCTTACACGGTTAGCAACCAACTTACAAATCACTTTGGAGTCAACAAAATCGTCAACTTTGTAAAAAAGTCATATATTGAAACCTTGCCTTTATTTTTAAAGGACTATTCAACGATACCCCACATGATGAGGTAAAATGAAAAAATATTTTTCATCACCACTTCATGTAAGTATATAAGTGGTGTATGAAGAGCCACCACCTCTAACATATAAAATTATTATTATTTTACGATGCCAAAACCTAGATCTATACACCATCTATAACTATACCAATCATCCATTTATTTTCGTAATCACATAAGCTACAAGCGAGGACAGACAGATAGACAGACGGACGGACGGACAGAGCGAAACTATAAGGGTTCCTTAAGTAATACGGGACCCTAACAATGGCGCTCTGTGTCTCAGTGTGAACTGAAGCGAAACTTGGACTTTTTTCTACGCTTAATGTCATCTCATACTTGTGGCAATAATGAAATTATAACCACAATAGTAATAGTGTATAAAAAATGTAGCGAGCAATAATAGTCACGGTCGCCGGTACATTCCAATGCACTGCTGGAAATATAGCAAGGTCGGCATAAGGTAGTGATAAAAAACAATATTTGCTAATAACATTAACACGGATCTAGACCTATTGATTACGTCGCTTAATTACTTGTTACTGGTTCGTAATGGTCATTTATTAAAACTAGAGTTCGCCCTGTGGTTGAAATTGGAAAATAATTCACGTTTTAATTTTAAAGTTTCAACTTTTTTAGGTTTTATTTGCCATATCTTGGTACGCAATAAAAATATGTTTATTGATTGTGAAAGAAAGATTGACAATCATTGACAATTGTGTCTACGAAAATGCGAGTTATTGAGGTAGTGTGTTGCTGATATTTTCATAAAAGACATGTTTGATTTTGGGCCAGTTTTATGTACACTACATAGGTAAATAGGAAAAAATATGGGAATATCATAAAAATACGAAAAAATTAATTTGAAGAGGGGTACAAGCGTACAAAAATGATTATTTGAAGAGTTTTTTATTGCGAGAACACTATTTTTAGGGCGGCCATGACAGTTGTTTTGACTTGACTTTTGACGTAGTAGACAGTTTTACGAAGAGACGACGTCTTGAATGCCATACGTCTTTCTTTGTCAAAAGTCATGTCATTGACAAAATGACATTATTTAGTTAATTTTGATCTGATCCGCCATGTTTTATTTTACTTTGTGTTGCTCTCCTTGACGAAGTTAATTTAAATGTAACGAAGGCTTATGTAGGAAACGAAGTGAAATTAAACAAAATAAAGAATAGGAAACGGTTACTATATTATGTAGCTATATTTACATATACTGTACGTAGGGCTGGCCCAGGCCTCATACATTTCTTGAACATCGCTTTTAATGTACTCATTTCTAAGCGGTATTTTTAAAAATATTAGCATTTTTCGCATTAGAATTTTTTAGCATTAGCATTATTCGGCAGGCCTTCCTCCACTTCAACTTTAAACTAATACATAATACCAGTAATAACTATATATCTAATGCATAATACATATTATAATGTATTTACCAGAAATCTTTTAGTTGTCAATTTGTTTAACGGTCAGTAAGATATAACATAATATAATACATACAATTTAGAGTACGATTTCGCCCCGTATACATTTGTTACCCGACTGCCAAAGAGGGATGGTATTTTATATTTGACGACTTCAGAAGTATTGTCACAAATTGAAGAAATACGAACAGATAAACAGCTACATAGTGAGCTTTCGATTTGTTTGCACTACTTTGCATACGGTGTGTCCACGATTGCGTGAAAGATTTGTGGGCTGTTGAAGGGGACGTCAAAATTTACAAATTAGTATAGATTTGGATCCGTTCTATGAAAGCTGTTTCTCTGTCCTTAAGTTTTCTATTCTGTGGTACAGTTATCTACTTGTAGGCTTTTTAATATTATATATCTATGCTTGTAGGTAATGAAAATATGTCAAGCAATAATTGTAAAATGCTAGTTCGGGAAATTGTGCGTATACAAGCAGTTAATGTTCAATGGCACCTATAGCTACCGGCGATATACTAACAAGCATGTCAAACAAAAAAATTCAATGCCGTCCCATCCGTTGACTCTCTACTTCTACTACCTTAGGCGTCATTCATTTATTATGTAAGACTATTTTCGCCAGTTTTTGACCACTCCTCCCCTATTGTAAGAAAATATAAGAATAGGCCGACCCCATCCCCTTGTTCAATATTTATTACGTAAGAATCTAAATGAAAGAATGAACACGTTCGGTTTGATTGTTTATTTTTTTAAGTAACAATTTCAAGAATTGTTTTTTTTACTTAAAAAGTTACTAATTGAAAATGCCATGGAAATGGAAATATTTTACCTATACGCATCCGACCGAATCCGCGCTTTTTTTCAAAGTATAATTTTTAACTTTGCGCATTTTGTGATCTTACGTAAGAACTATTGAGACTCCATCCCAACCCCTTGTAAGAAAGAATAAGACATAGTCGACTCCCCTCCCCCCTAAATCGTCTTACGTAATAAATGAATGGCGCCTGTAAGAGTTCGAATGTCAGGTTGCACCGCGCTAATTACTGATGTCAAATAAAACGTGTATCTTTTGTGTCGAGTGAATATGTCATTTCCTTCACTGTACACCATCAGCTTTTCCCTGAACTTTTGCACCAGCACTCTGACGTTGGCAACTCCTATGCCAACGTCAGAGTGCTGGTGCAGAAGTTACATGGAAGGCTATGCCAAAAGAAGAATAATAATAAGATAAATTTTGAATAGCTATCTTAAAAAATTATATTTAGCGCTTGTATACTTGAACATAATATTAACAAACATTTGCCATTAGCAATATGGTTTTACTGTATATTGTCAATAAACAGTAAAACCATATTGCTAATGGCTCTCCGCAATCTTTGTTTTTTTTCTATGGAATGACAGGCGAATGGCGATGTATGAAAAATTACGATTGCCGAAAGACATTGAAATTGTGGCCCTACTTTATGTACAGTTTACAATCGCTTATGGCTCATAAACATATAATTTTCCTCTTAACAGTCTGACAACATAAAATAACTAGAAAATTAAAATAATATAAAGCACGTAACTAAAATCCTACTATTATTGTAAATGTGAAGTTTTGTGAGGATGTGAGGATGGCTGGAGGATGGATGGATGGATGGACGGACGGATGGATGTATGTTAATCTTTCACGCAAAAACTACTGAACGGGTCTCGATGAAATTTGGTATGGCAATAATAGTGTACGTTCTGGATTAACACATAGGCTACTTTTTATCCCGAAAAAGTACAGTAGGTATTCCCGTGGGATACCCGATACTATGTATAAATATGTTTAAGCGGGCGAAGCCGCGGGAAAAAACTATTTCATTCTTAAAACGTTATTTAGTATTTACTTATTATATTATTATTCACAATTATTTTCCGAGTAAGGTCATTGCGGTCGCATATTCCAAGAATGCTGAATTCTTGGCTGAGTCAAGTTTAGCCACTTGTCTCAAGCACATGTCAACATCAAATATTCTGCGGAGCATGTGTATGGGTAAGTAGCGCTACAGCTACCAGAAACAATGTGCTCGGAATACGACGATAAATTATTACAGCGCTTTCGGCATCCAAAACTGCCCCGGGGCGTGAATTTTCAAAATAACGAGTCAGATTCTAATAGATGAGCTTTTGTTTATGCATATTACTCGACAATACCTAATCTATCTTAGTAAAAAAATGACCCAAATGGATTAGCTTTTTGCCTTGATATTTTCAAAGAAAATGCACTGACAAAACCTAGTCGAGTAAAGAGGGCTGATGCTCACCGTCATCGTGTTTATCGCGAACGTACTGTTCGAACCACAAATTATTATGACGGACGATGATACTGCAGACGATGATACTGCAGAAAGGAATGCTTCAAAGGTAATTTTTCCAAAAGCGCGATTATTACTGTGCATTTTCCAGTGGAACAAAGATATAGCGTTTTATTAAAAAAAATCCTTACTGCTGACTAAAATCGATAGGCAACAGTTAGTTAAAATTGCTTTAGGTTAAAAACATCCAACAAATTTCATTGTAACCCTCGCTCACGCTGTTGCCCGCGGCTTTGCCCGCGTAAATACAGTATCCCACGGGAACACTGTACTTTTTCGAGATAAAAAGTAGCCTGTGTTTTAATCCAGAGCTTAAGCTACTACCACACCAAATTCATCAAAATCCGTTCAGTAGTTTTTGCGTGAAAGAGTAACAAACATCCATCTACATCCATCCTCACAAACTTTCACATTTATAGTATTAGTAGGATCTATTATTGAAACTAACGATCTGTAAATATCGGTATAAAATTGAATAGCATTTGTAGCTGCTAACTTAGAATAAATTTATCTGACAAAGTCTACGCGATTTCAGTCAATTTCTGTACTAGAATAGATTAGAGTTTCGTCAAGTTTTTGTCAAATAAAAGCTAAGCCAGTTCAGTTTGCACTTTCACTCTAATGATATATCTTTTGTAAATTCGCCCCCGGGGCAGGCAGCCGATTGTGTACGGAAATAGCCGAATATCAATATTTTCACTGTCTAAAATTTAGACATTTTATATTAGAATTTGGACTCTAAATCAGTGCTATACTCGTAGCATTATGTATGTAACCGTAAAATTGTAAAAACCATTGAAACTAATATCAATATTTTCACTGTCTAAAATTTAGACATTTTATATTAGAATTTGGACTCTAAATCAGTGCTATACTCGTAGCATTATGTATGTAACCGTAAAATTGTAAAAACCATTGAAACTAGTGAAATTGTAAAATGTTGATAGACTTCCGAAGTTCCGACGCGAATATGCTGTCTATAATTATTTAACACGTTATTCTTCGTAAAATTATAAATAATATATTAAAGTTTTTATTATTTCGACATATTTTTTCAATCTCGTTAGTTATTTTACAATCTAACAGTTTTTACAATTTTACGGTGACATGTAAAAGATGAAAATGTAGTGCTTCGTGAGTCATCGGTTTCATTCGACTATTTTCGTAGATACTCGGCTGCCCTGCCCCAAGGAAATTTTAGGTGCCGAAAATACTACCAGATATCCAGTGTGAATTGCCTATAACGCCATATCTATAGTAGAATTTTCCCGAAATGACTAATACCACATAATAAATATTTTACCTACTATTAATTAATAAGCGACGGTTTACGTGACGAAATGCACGCGAGTAAAAAATATTCACAACAATATTATTAATGAGAAAATTAAGAAATAAAATACGTATGCACATAAAATGCGTTAAAAACAAAATTAAAAGACAAAAATAATTTCTCTCCGGCGGGGAATCGAACCCCGGTCTCCCGCGTGACAGGCGGGGATACTGACCACTATACTACCGAAGACTTGATCGTTGTTACGAAATAATGACCTATATAATAAGTTGCTGTCTTTATGATTATTCATTTTGGTATAATATAAGGGATATAATTAATCGAGCGAACAAAAAATAAGTTGGCGGCTGCACGTGAGCATACTGTATTACTGAATTTGGCAGCGAATTAATATCTTGGCGACTAAATTACTAAACTGGCGAAAACACTCGGGTGACAAAAAATTCTAAAGTCGGCAGATAAAAAGAGGCGAAATTTAATCCAAATTAGCACCGACATTTATAAGTTGGTGACTTAATTTCCGAGTTGGTGACCATTATACCATATAAGCAGCTATAAAACCAGATTTGGTTAATAAATTAATGGCTGCTAAAAATTCAATTTGCAGGCTACGGAAAACGCTATTTTTGGATACTGTTGGAGTATGTTTTTCTTTGTCATGGGTGTCATTTTCTAGGTTTCTGGGGGTACAGAATAATATGAAAATAAAATCTGTTTCGTAATCCCACAATGGCGTAAATTTTTGTTATTAAAAAAATAATAAAAAAAAATATATACAGCCGAACGTATAACCGCCTCCTTTTTGGGAAGTCGGTTAAAAATTAACAAGGTTGTCCTTTTCCCGGTTTCTGGGGATTCTGATTACAAAATTGGGTTCCTAAGGGGGGCGGAATTTTCATTATTTTTTCAATAGGATGCACCGTTTCCGAGATAGAATCAATTTTATAAAAAAAGAAGTAAATGCTGTACATTGAGATTCGACGGATGTATAAATCTATAGAAATGTTGGAAAGTTCAGGATTTTCGAAAAAAAAATTCTCCCATCGTGAAGAAAATATGATGTTGCGGGAATTCTAAGGGGGACGAAATTTTCCTTATTTTTTCAATAGGATGCACCGTTTCCGAGATAGAATCAATTTTATAAAAAAAGAACTAATGCTGGACATTGAGATACGACGGATATATAAATCTATAGAAATGTTGAAAAATTCAGGATTTTCGAAATTTTTTTTCTCCCATCATGAAGAAAAAATGATGTTGCGGGGTTCCTAAGGGGGACGAAATTTTCCTTATTTTTTCAATAGGATGCACCGTTTCCGAGATAGAATCAATTTTATAAAAAAAGAAGTAATGCTGTACATTGAGATACGACGGGTGTAAAAATCTATAGAAATGTTGGAAAATTCAGGATTTTCGAAAAATTTTTTCTACCATCATGAAGAAAATATGATGTTGCGAGGTTCCTACGGGGGAACAAATTTTCATCATTTTTTCAATAGTATGCACCGTTTCCGAGATATAATCAACTTTATAAAAACATAGTAAATGCTCTACATTGAGATACTAGGAATGTATAAAGCTATAGAAATGTTGGAAAATTCAGGATTTTCAAATTTCTTTTTATCCCATCATGAAGAAAATATGAGTTTGTTGGGTTACTAAGGAAATTTAAAATGGATGACTTTTTTGTAATCAGCACCCCCAGAAACCAATAAAAGGACACCCGTATTATTTTTATGAAATTAAGTATGTCCGCCATATTGGAGTTTCAAAATAAATGTCATTTTTGTATCCAGCACTCCCAAAAACCTGGTAAACGACACCCATATCAATTTTACGAAAAATAATATCCGCCATTTTTAAATTTCAAAATTAATCTACACAATAATCTACACCCCTCTAATAAAAACCAATAAAAATTAAAAATTGGGAATTTTGTACTCTCCTTTATGTTTTTTTTGTGTGCGCTCGTTTCGCTGCTTGTATATTTTTTGAGTTACCTACATCAGGGAAAATATATGTGCCTATTCTTAAATTAAATGTGTACTCACAAATTGTCGCCAAGATGGTTATTTAGTCGCTAAAACATAATCTGTCTGCCAGTTTGGAAAATTCAGTGGTATTATTTAGTCACCAGATTAGTAATTTTTTTGTTCCTTACATTCTTTCGCCAACTTGGTAATTTAGTATTCAATATTGGGTATTTTCACATCCAAAATTTAATTGTTTTGTCGCAAGTTTAAATACATGCCATAATATAATAAGATGGTATAGGAATGTGCTTATCTTGTTTTAATTTCATATTTTATCGATAGATTTACATACAAATTTCCAATAAATTATCGGTTAAGAAATAATTAATAGTCATAAATTAACGATGCAATGATTGCGCTCATTAACATTGGGCATAATATCCGTTTATTTACATAAAAAATAAATATTTTATTAAGAACCTTTCTCGCTGTCGCTACTCTAAATTCCATAGCAGTTACACTCTAGAAGAATAAAACAGATCAACGAAACATACCCTTTTTATTTTTTTATAAATAATAATAATGATAAAACACAAACTATGGATCCATTAATGATTCCGTAACATGACACCAACGATGTCATTAAAATTAATCAATGATAGATTTAATGATGACACATCGCTATAGATACATATTGATAAGTTTCACAACTGCATGATTTAATGAATCCTTGACATTTGTGAGGGCGGAGTCTGGTTAAAAAATATATTTTGATGATTATTTCATACATATTATGTGTTTTTTATATATTTTTTCTACTTCATGATGTGTAGAAAGTAATAAATATTTTTATATATTTCCTTTTAGTGTGTAACACTTCCGGCAAAGAGTACAAAATATATGTCACCGTAAAATTGTAAAAACCGTTAGATTGTAATAAAAATAGTGAAATTGGCATGCGGACTGATTTTTTTTTATTGCATAAATGAATAGTACTCTTAAATATGAGTAACTTCTCAGAAGAAACCGTATATCAAAAGTCAATATTTTCAAAGGTACAGCGATTTGTATAAAAAATTTCGCGAGTCTTTATACCTACCAAAAAAAATTTTTTTTTTGCGAAATTGGTAAACAAAACCTACATCATTAGTTTACTCACATCATATACAAAAACATTCATTATGGTAAGTATGAACTTAAACGCACAAATATCGGAGATATTTACAAATATATTCCTGCGGCCGTATACTTTATACCTACTTAATACACTTTAATCCAATAGTGACGTCATTTGTGTGGCGATTTTAGTATGGAGCGTTTTTAGGAGGCTCGCGAAATTTTGTATAAAAATCGCTGTACCTTTGAAAATATTGACTTTTGATATACGGTTTCTTCTGAGAAGTTACTCATATTTAAGAGTACTATTCATTTATGGAATAAAAAAAAATTTGTCCGATTGCCTATTGTAAAATGTTGATAGACTTCCGACGCGAATATGCTGCCTATAATTTAACACATTATTTTTCGTTAGATTATAAATATATAGTTTTTAATCTTTCGACATATTTTTACAATCTCGTTAGTTATTTTACAATCTAACGGTTTTTACAATTTTACGGTAACATATATATACTTACGTACAGAGAAACAGCTTTCATAGAACGACCAAATCGATAGAAAATTTGGAAATTTTGACTACCCTTGAACGGCCCTCGATTTTTCCACACATTCTTGGACACCCCGTATGCTTGTAGTGATGCATACAGTCGGACAAGGATCTTTTGGCACATGGATGGGGGCGTGAGTGTCGCAAATAAGAACAATATTTATTACTAAAAGTGAAATTTTACAAGACGGCGATGTTAGTACTGATTTTATCCACGTGCCAAAAGGTAAGTGTCGCAACTACAAAACAATACATAATACTAAAAGTGACATTTTACAAGACGGCGATGTTAGTTCTGATTTTGTCCACGTGCCAAAAGATCCTTGTTAGACTGTAGCTGTATATAATATGTTCCTCTTTAACCTGTGCTTCCTGTCCTGTGCGATAGGAAAGTTGTATTTTGTAATGTGTTGTGTCAAAGTGAGATGTCAGATGTTAGTTTTAATTTTCATATAGTCACGATAAATCCCCAACAGACAATAATAATTTTATTATTTTCTTTGGAAGTAAAAATATTCTCATTCACTTTACAATGTAAGAACATACCTCTTTAGTACCTACGCTACGCATAAACGACAACATCCGCTTTTTTTTTAATATGAGAAATAGTGTTGTTACTAGTTTTTATCGACAAGAATTTTATCGTACAAACGATGGGACTGGAAGTGATTCAATAAGCATTGTTCTGTAACATAATATTATACAATATAATTACGTATTAATACGACGAGAACTATACTATGACAGGTGAAGTGATTATACTAAAAGCATAAAGATTTCTACATTTTTTAACATGTGTTTAAATTGTTACATTGCAAATCATTTATTACAGGAATTATTTATAGTAATACCTATATAGAAACATAAAGAGACGGTTCCAAAACTAAAAATGCTCGCGATGTTATAAAATAATCTATAATTAATTTTGCGATCATTTCGAACGTCATATAAGTTATTTGTTTCACAAAATACATTAAGAGATTTTTCACAGTGTGTCATGTGTATTTCTCACGAGTGTGCATCGTGAGCCATATTTGATAATATCACTGTTAAACGTGCGAGGACACACGACTTGCCGAAACTCAAGTGTAATAAACTAAGTTACACAGTGAAATAATCTAGACTTACATAATTAAGTTAGCTCCAGTTGCCGGAGACCTTGATTTGGTCGAGTTAAAATGTAACAACAACAACTTGACGTTTATCGAAGATCTTATTTTATACTTTCGAATGTCAAATATTATAGCTTTAAAAGGTTTTATTATATTATAATTATTATCGAAATAATAAATAACAATACTATTTATATAAAAATTTCCTCCTAGGCTCTTATTATTATTCTGTGCATTAATAAACCCGTTTCTCAAATTTGTTATAATGATTTTATTCTAAGACCTTATAATAGAATTGTAGGTTTCATGAGTACTTTTTAATGCCCATTCATATAAATGATTAAACATTTATACAAAATATATTCTATACAAAAAAATACTTTTGTAACAAGTGTCAGTTGATCTGTACTTACATACTAACAATTGAATATACGACAAAAGATCATTGGTAAACCCAAATGCGTCGATTCCAAAAACCTTATCTACTGACATTCGCCGATCACGAACTGTGCCTTTACAACTAATGCCATTTGTTACTCGACATCACGAAATCGGGGGAAAATCCTATCCTAAATAGACTCAATTGCACAACAATTTGACTCTATTAAATTTAAATTATTGCTATGAGTGTATCACGAGGATTTTAAAACATGAAATGAGGACCCTTACAATCTACATGAGCCTAATATTTGACACTGTCACTCGTAGAATTATGAAAATCTATCGATACGCTCAGTTTGTGAATTCGCAGCACTATAAAAAGTTGCCATTTTTTTCATGCTACAAATAATTGATTGATCAATAGCTTCTTGTTGAAATTCATGTGTCGACTTTTAGTTCAATTGATTTGTTAATAAACGTGGATAATAGCCCTTTGACAATGTTCCTTCGCTAAATAGATGACGAAGTTAGAAAACAAAAATGTAACGCATTGACAGAAACGCGCGTTAAGTGATGATGATGATGAGATACGTCAATATTTTTTGATTTCTTACTTCGTCGAATGTATCTTCGCTAAAGCCACGGATTACGGCCACACTCAGAGACATTTAATGCTTACTTAAGGAGTCACTAATAAGATTTTGACAGAAACTGTATGGAATTTATGTTAAAGTCTGTAATAAGTACCTACAGACTTTAACTCCTTAAGTAAGGATTAAATGTCTCTGAGTGCGGCTGATAGCCAACATGCTATCATTAATTACAGTAACGATCTTTGAAATTGAAAGTATAAATATGGGATTGACATAACGTTCGCTAAGTAGCAATGGCAACTATGCTAAAGGCTCTATTAATTATCTTCTAAA
This sequence comes from Glaucopsyche alexis, assembly GCA_905404095.1. NCBI lineage: Eukaryota > Metazoa > Arthropoda > Insecta > Lepidoptera > Lycaenidae > Glaucopsyche > Glaucopsyche alexis. The sequence goes on from FR990062.1 coordinate 13,222,035, forward strand.
AAGTATAAAAGGCAAACCTGACTGACTCTTCTATCAACGCACAGCTGAAAGTCGAAACTACTAAACGGATTTCGCTGAATTGTGGCTTACTGATAGTTATAATGACGTAGGCATCCGCTAAGAAAGGATTTTTGAAAATTCGCTCCCTGAGGGGGTAAAATAAGGGATGAAAGTTTAAAACCTAATTTTACGCGGGTGAAGCCGCGGGCAATTAATGCTAGTACGATATACAATGTGATATGACTAGAAGTAAGTCGTTTGAGTTAACGCATGGATATCGTAGTACATTTCAATGAATTGTGTACCTAGTAGGTACCTACTCACATTTAATATTTGCACTTATCTCTTAACATCGAGGCCGCCGAGTCTAACCAATATTTACTATTATAATAGGAAATGAATTTCAATATGACAATTTTGTAAAGGAAATCAAGCATTGTGTCGCATTTATTATTATTAACTTCATAAAACAAAAGGTGCGATACGTTACTACCACGTCTTGCCTTGTTAGGTAGCCATTTATGAAGATTTTTGCTTTTATGGATTTGTATTAATTGTGCTTATCCTTTGTTACAGGTGGATATACAGTGACATAGTGAAAGAGTGATAGTGCAATGTTATATTTATTATGTAATATAAAAAAACGTCTAAGTTGAAAAGTTTAGTAGTACGGCAATGTGCTAGATATGGCTTTGACAAACTTCACCGTAGACCTCGGCGCGGCGGTGCCTATGGTTGCGGCAACCACGTCCGCCCCACTGCGAGTCGACCTCGACGACCTATTATACTCACCAGAGGAACAGCAAGCGGAGTACGCGCCAAGATACGCTGGCAATGAACCTTTCGAGCCTCCTCAAGGCCATCCTCAAGCGAGAAGGCCCAAAGTGAGAAAACGAGCCGGCCCCACCTATCTCCCACCACCGAATCAGTACACACAATACCCGAGACAGGAGATCCCCCACAACCCATTCAATAGTCAACTACACACACAAGTATATCAGAACACAAGGCTCGATATAACGCTAGGCAACCAGAGGGTACAGGAGATAAACTCCCACTACGACAACGCAGGGCAATACATCCACGATCCAGCAGGGGACTACGACTATGGACAGAGGAATAACAAAAAGGGCCCCCCCAACACCCACAATCCAGGGTTCGCGGAAGCACCGTATGCGCCCGCGACGACGCCTGGCCCAACATCTAGTCGAAAATTTGAAAACCCAAACCAAAATTTTAATAATTACAACTATGTAAATAATCCTATGACACCACCGACTCCTGCAACGCCACCGAGTACCAAGCCGGTTAACCCTCAGACGCCACCTGATAGACCGAGAGGGTTTACGAAGGTGGAAGCGAACAGTCCCGGTGGGAAGACACAGCTGCATGCCATCTTAGATTACGACGATGAATACTATGAAGATGACAATGAATCAGGTAATTTTATTTATATACAAAATAATTACTAGTTTCTTTGAATTTATTTTTAATATTGTTGTAATTGTGAAATTGTGGCCAGTGGCCACCTACTCGTAAAAAACCTTTCTTAAGGTCAAAATCTAACATTCATACTTGGTTGACAAGGGTCAAATGCGTAAACTACTTATTATGACGTCTTTTAAATTGCCTTAAATAAAATTAGACATTCCCCAAAACGTAAATCTGAGTCCAAAAATAAAACTTTCCTTTATTATATTTAACGGTCTGTTTTATCTTTTACTTAAATTGCATTTAAAAAAAAGATTAATGCTGATTTAATACAAAAGCCGATTGAAAAGCTTCGATCATACAAATTTTATAATAATAGGACAATTATAGAACCTGTTAAGTCAACAATATGGCAATATTGAAATTAATTGAGCTTACTCATTCATAGCAAATCGTTGAAATTAAATAGAATTATGTCAATGATTAAATCAATTTGATCCAAGGTTACAGCTGATCGCTTACGCCTGTATGTAAAAGGCCTTCGATCGCTTAAGACTGAAAGCCCAATGCCAAATCAACAATCAATGTCCTAGAAAATTACATAAAATTCCAATATTTGCATGGATATAAAACAATGTTAACTCGCTGTTAGTTTTGATATACTGTTGTCTGTTATATCTTCAAATTGCCACCGTGATCGTTTCCTGATAAAGAGTTTGCTGCTTGGTCATAGTTAAATTTCTGTTAATATTGTCACCTTTGTTATATTAATTCTATTCATAATTAGACGTACCTTTCTGCTATTCGGCTCCAAATTAATCCCAATTAGCTTCACCATACTACAATCATTTAGATCTTAACCATCTAGACTTCTTCTATTTTTCTTCAATCACAAATTGCCAATTTGGCCATTATGTAGGTATGTTGTTTAAAACCTTATTACCTTCTAAGATTAGTTCTTAACAAACTTATTAACATACATCCATCGATCAACTATCTTGTTAAATTTAATCACTCGAGTAAGATATTTTAGTTTTCTTGGTAATATACGGTTCTATTAATCTTAATCTAAACTTAAATCTCATTATTAATTTAAAATCAATCGAAAACCATTTCCAGAATGATCGATAGTATTCGGTGTCTTCACTTGACATAGTTTTGCACTTTATCCCAAGATTCCATGGCACATAACATTGTACTTGCCAGCTTTAAGACTTTCGAATGCCGTTTTTACGAGTTAGCCATAGAGACCAATATAAGTAGAAATCAACAATATCAATACAAAACAAACAAATCTTTAAACATTTGAAGTCTAAAAATTTCCTCAACTACTAAAAATTGCACAGTCCAAGAATATTTACATCTCATCCATAATTAACTTAGCATACAACAACTTTGTCTACTAAGCCCAAAAAAAGTATATAGGAAGCGCAAACTCGTAATGCAGTAAGAAATTAACACAATCGTCAAAATATCAGGTGTATTCAACTAAAAAAGTCGAGACGTGATACGTTTTTAGCGAGACATCGTCGGTTGCTCAACCGAAGGCCGTTCAAAGACATTAACACATGTGAAGTGATGTGGCGGATTGCATCTCGTGTTAGACGACCTTGGTTTCACTTTCGAACCTGTCTGATCACCGCAATCTGGGGCATTACGTCAAAACTGTATTTTCTTCTTAATTATTCATTTGATTACAAAATTCTTTGAATATTGATCGTTTGCATTTGTATTTTTTTTCTTTTTTAATGGATTAAGATTGGTAAGAGAAATATCTCCTGAATGTGGCAATTACCGAATGCGATGCCGATCCGTTCTTGGACTTCCGGTACTCATGGTTATTTCATATATGTTTTTTGTGTAGCCGTGGAACTTTTCCAGTAGTGACGGTATATATATAGTTAGGTACTATAACTCTTTTTCCTTTTTCTTTTTGGTATCTATGTTAAAAACGTTTTTAATTTTAATTGCTTAAAAAATACATATACTTGTTTAGCTCATTTGTTTAATTATATTTTCTTAATAATTTCTATGTACTTTGATTACATCACAAAGTGCCTTTATAGTTTATCTATTTTGATCACATTCCACTTGATATAATTCCAAAGTCAAAAGCATTGACAATGAATAACAATGATTAATTTATATCACGAAAAGCGAATGATAAACTCGGACCTCAGACCCTTTCAAATACCGACCTTAGTTTAGGCGACTGATTACCTTTGTTGTCCTTCCAATACAATTACTAGACTGGTTATAGAAACCAGACAAAGTCACGGACAACCACCTAGTGATATTCGAGTACAGTCAACAAAAAATGTCAACGGGTGCATTTTGGTATTTGAAAACAGACGCTACAGACCTTTTTTTATTCAATGTGCTTAATATAAAGTTCATGCCAAATTATATAAATTGTTTCTTCAATCAATTGAATATAAACAATCAGTTTTTCAGTGATTATTTATGTTCAATCGGAAAATGATCTGTGCTTTAGCGGATTTTTGGTAACTCTACCTGCACAGTAATAACTATAGCATAGAGACCCGACTATGAGTTAGATAAGAAACATTATAATGTTCCTTAAGACACATGCTAACACCTATTATGAGTGCCATAAAGTCGTAATTCCATAAACGTCGTAAAAATGAACTCCAAAGTATCACCAACGCCGAGACAACCTTATATAAAAACGAAAAGACAGATTACTCTTATGGGTTTTTACCATTGTGTTTTGTGAGACAGCTGCTTACGAGTTCGATTCTAGTTCTCCTTCCATATTTTATTCTTCTTCCTAGACTTTACCATCCACATGCTTTACTATAATAGCTTGCTCAGCAATAAGCATGTGCTCTAAAACAATTTTTAATACCTTAACAAAAATGATATCTACTATTTTTACAAGTTCACATTTTGATATATAGTTTTTGGATCCAAACTTTTTAGCTGAAATTGTGGTAAACAAGCAGATGATGTAGCCCACGTACACCTGCAACATCAGAGGAGCCGCAAGTTCGTGATCTTTTTAAAAGGAGTGCCCTGTTTTCTTGAAGGTTTGATGGTCGTAGTGGTCCGGAAATACTGCTAGCGATAGTTTATTCCAGAATTTTATCTATATATTTTTACTCTGTGTTTTTATTGTGCTAATGACGTACTTCGTCTTTTTCTTGTACTTTTTTATTCATTTTGCCACGAGTAGTTACTTGGTGCTTGACAGGTGACTATAATGCTACAATGGTTCAATTTTATTCTGTCACCCAATTACCTTGCATTTTGCAACCCAAATAATATTCTGCTTGGCCTTGATCTTTTCAATCTGCTCTACAAACAGCTACGACCTATCATGGCTGGCTATCTCACCCACGCAGTGCTTTAACAAACGCATTTTGGCGACGTCTCTAGACCAAATTATTTTTGTTTAGGTTTGTAATCTTACTTAATATGAATAATATAAACATAGACGTATATTATAGACGAGGCATGTTGAGGCAAAAAGTGTCTCCAAAAAAATGGCCCCAATTTTTAAATTTTGGGGCCATTTTGACAGTTGAGGTTTGGCACTTGTGATCTTACCATTTCTACATTTGCTAATATATGCAGTTTATCCAGTCCGCATATAATTCATAAAATGCCGAGTAGTTGCGTAATTAAATGCTGTAAAAACTATGACAAACGTGTAAAAAAGATAGACGGGATATCTTATCACAGGTAATTATCACAATATTGTTTGTTACAATTAAAATACTTACCTATGGAATTTTAAATAAATATTCAAAAAATGGCGGCCAACTATGAAATATAACACTGGTTATTGTATGCGCAACAGTGAAAAGGTAACTTTGTAGGGACGTCATTTTTATTATTGATTTATTACAGAAATAAGAGATTCAGTTTTTTTTTTATTTCAGTACCTAACCAAACCTAACCTTCACATTTTTGATGAATTTAAATAAAATGAAACTAAGGCTTACTATTTATTTGATTTTTACATATTATATTAAAAAATTTATTTTCTATCTGGCCTGACAGACGTTGTTCTGTGAATTATGAAATTGAATAAAAAATAACAACACTTGAAGGTTGTAAGCGTAGGTTGCTACACCCATAAGTCATACCCTACACCTACAACCTACATCTAGACCTACTACATACCTATAGTTGGTAGGTGATAGGTTGGTAGGTAAACAGTAGTTACCCCACTAAAAACCTACAAGCTACATCTACTAGATGTAGATCACCTATAACCTGCACCTACTGTCTATTCTACTCCTAAACAACCACCTACAATGTTCAGGGGCCAGCCGATTTAACATTATGCACTTTTGGAGAAAAAAAAGTAATATTTCTGAAATATTACTATGTTACTGGAAGCACCTTTATACCGAGTGATTTTTTAATCCATTTCAAGAGAAACAGTGTATAATAGTTACACAAAATAGAGTACTTTGGCATACTTAGTTTATTATTTTTTTCTTTTGTCTAATTTAGTGAACATTTGTTGTAAACATCGTAGAAATTTATAGTATTTAAATTACAGATTTCCCAATAATCCAGAGCGCAAAGAGATTTGGACTCGCCTTATTCGAGAACAACGAAATGAGCCTAACAAAAAAGTTACTCATTGATCTTAACTCCCCTCCCGCTCGCGCCTTGGTGACACCCACTTCGCAACGGGCCGTGCAGCAGAAATCGTAATATTTTAATTTCGCCATAACTTCAAAACCAAACATCCAATTTGAATAATTCAAAGACCTAATATTATCTACATAAACTGTACTTAGTGGTGAAATAATTTATTTTGATAAGGATTAATAGCATGAGTAAAATAAATGCGTTTAAATATAGTCCAAAAAAAATTCAAGATTTCTAAATAAAAAAATGGTTGTTATGCTTCACTTGACATAGATAGGTATAGTGTGTCACGGACTTATTTGTAGATATTTATAAGATCTACAATTAATTACAACATTTTATGGTTCTATCTTTTATAGTTTAGGCAGCGTACGTAAAATAAGTAACTTTTGTGGTTGATTTTTACACCTTGTGTCCGAAAAACCCAAATATCTTACGGAACCCTATTTTTTCCAAAATAAAATTTTGCCTATTTTACTCGTGGATAATGTAGCTTTCGAAAGGTGAAAAAATTTTTGAAATCGGTCCAGTACTTTTTGGGCCTATTCATTACTAACAAACAAACATACAAACAAAGTTTTCCTCTTTATAATATTAGTGTAGATGTTGATTATTATTTTCAAACTGAATTAGAATATGTATAAGTTTTTATAAATTATAATTCAATATTCTTTTTATGGTACTTAATATAATTAGTTTTGTTTTTAATGAGTCTTGTTTTATTTATCTAGGTAATAAAGGAATATTAAGTGCTGTTGGGCTAGGATTTGTATGTAATTTTTGCTGCAGCGCTGGCTGTGAAACGTCACAGCTCCTACGGCTCCGCCCCTTCTGTGGCGCCGCTGGAGCTACGGCACATGTGTAAATACAAATTTGTTGTCTGGTCTAGGTCCATACGCCGTATAGAAGAAAAAAAATGTAATTCTTGTAAAATCCTTTAAAATATCTTGCTTAGGTTAAAATATCTAGTATGCATACACCATTAGCCATTGCACTAATCTATTACACCGATATAATATCTGTATAATATTCTAGTATGTAATTATCGTCATCTATGGGTACTAATCACCAGAGGAGTTAAAAGTGCGTTCCTGATCTTTGGCATACATTTGACAAATAATGTAGGTATAAGAAAAAGTTACGCCATCTTGATTTCAGAAGATTTTTTCAAATAAATGTGGACTGAAAAATCTGCGGAAAGCAAATGTCGAAATGTCAAGATGACAAAATATGAAACCTCGACTGCCCCAAAAAACCCCAAAAATGGGGCAGTTTAAGTGTGGACACTTTTTGCCTTAACACGCCTCGTCTATGCTTTATGATAATGAGAGTAATGTAATAAGAAATATGAAATATTTAAATTACATTACGTACCTGTAAAATTTATATTTGTTTGTAAGCCTTATTGATTTATTGTTGCTAATATTTTAGTAATTCCAGTATTAATGCGAGCTAAACTTATATTAAGTACGCCGGACAATTTTATTAACATTTCTTTAGTCAAGATATGTATTTAAAAAAAATGTATGCGTTGTACGCCCTTACAAAGTTATATCATACGACTAGCGACTGTTCCATCGGAATGGTAAAATCGTAAAATCAAAGGAACATCGAAGTTCCGTTGATTTTACATAGATGGCGTAATTTTTTCTTGTATGAAAATTTTTTCGGCTAAATGTACGTGATAGCCTATCTTGAGTTGAAATCTTTGAATATAAATAAATAAATAGAAATTAAAGTAGATTTTCCTTCCACGAATAACCTAGCTGCTAGCGTCTCTATAAATTATGAAATACATCATTAATTATTATCTTTCGTAAGTAAGTACCTACTAATTGTGAGTTGTAGGTCAGTAATTGGTATGGAGTTACGTGTGTTTTCATGTTAAGGGAGCACAAACCTCTCAAAGTTTCAAGATGGTAAAAGTTAGGCTTATGAAACTGTGGGGAAAGCACGATAAAGAGAACGATGGTTCATACAATGAGGGTTTTTGATACTTTTCCGACGTTAGGGGGCAGACTCAACTCACACAAAGCGTCATCTGGTGGCGTAAGTGGTGTCAAAAACGGTCAATAAGAATTTTAGATTCTTTTTCTGTCAACAGGCGGCGCTTGGTAGCTCGACGGTCTTTGTCGTTTCAAAAAGCTGTCAGATGTCACGAATTTAGAAACCCTCATTCTCATTTCATAAACAAATACCTACGTTGCTGTCAATTAGGAAAAAAACTGCCAAAACTATTTCGTTAGAGGCCACCACAGTACACCGGAAACAAAACTGACATTTGATTTGTTATGGTGTCTACAGATACACGAATTTGGTACGAAGCGTACAGCGGATCTGGTATGCTCCAGATCCGAGCGTGTGTAGGGCAGTCCGGCGAACATAAGAAGAAGGCGAAGAGTTCGCCACTGTCCGCATCGAATCTGGTCCGCTCCGTACCAAATTCGTGCGTGTGTAGAGCAGTCCTACGGTTAGGCCGTACAACGGTATCAGTGTTGCCAACTTAGTGATGTACCCCCAAAATTAGGGAAAATAACTACGGGGGTTTACTAGGGGGCAGGATGTTTAGAGTTTACTCCTTATGAATCAATTTGTATGTAATAATAAAATTTATTTTAATGTGTGTATATAAAATATATTGGGAGTGAAATCAGATTAAGACAAGTTAGTTTTATGTTATTCACGCGTAAGTCTTTATGTTAAACACATACCCTTTTTTTTCTAGCTTATTATCTCTTAGACCTGTCAATGGTATAAGTAATCAGGGGTAAAATTTGGGGAGAAATATTTTTCAGAGTGTTGGTATCACTGCCGTTTATCAATGAATTGCGGGAATCATCGTCGTCATTTAAAAAGCGCACTGTAAATAGAACTTTGTGCTAATGTAATAGAGCATAAAATCGAACACACGAGTGTCGAGCGTTTCGCTTCACTGCACCGTACCAAATTCGTGCGTGTGTAGCGACACCGAATTTGGTCTCCGGATATGGTTCGCTGTACGCTCCGTACCAAATTTGTGTGTCTGTAGATAGCATTACTTTTGTATGCATCAAAAAAGAGAAGGTAGAAAATAATATGCATCACTTATTTAAAAAACACCGGGCAAGTGCGAGCCGGACTCGCGCACCTAGGCTTCCGTACAAACCTGTAGTGATTTTGTTACAGCTTAAAGGTATTATAGACCTAAGTATTTGATATGAATTTCAATTTAATACCTCACCGCGTTCATGAGAAAAAGGTTAAAATTATTAAAAATATTTTTATTGATGAAAACTATTTTAATGATGTAACTGTAAATTTACGATTTTCGCAATTTTTCCTCTTTCTGTGCTTATAGCATTTGAAATTTGGTACGTTGTTTCGTACCAAATTTCAAGGTTCTGAGTTTACGGGAAGTACCCTGTAGGTTTTGAGTTTGAGAGTGTCGAAAATTTGCGGAAATTTGCGGCATAAACGGATGTATCTTTTGAACGTTGGCTTAGAAGTTTGATTTTTTCACAGCTCCAAGGGACAGTAGACCTGAGTATTTGATATAAATTTCAGCTTGATACCTCCACGCGTTCCTGAGAAAAAGGGTCTTGACAGACAGACGGATGGACAACAAAGTGATCCTATAAGGGTTCCGTTTTTTCCTTTCGAGGTACGGACCCCTGAAAATCAAAGTTTAAACATATAGTCACTGGAATTTTACCACGTAATAAAATACTGTTTACGTTATATTAGGTCCTTAAATAATAATTATGAAATTGGCGTTTTGTCGTACTGGCCACTTTGATCTCAAATATATATATCTTCTTTGGTTAGGAATTCCAATTTCAAATTTATTAATTTGAAATTATACTGCTGTCGGCTATTTACTCATGCATTTGTGTTTCGAAAACCGTAATTCATTTGTTTTTTTCCTCTTTTGGTTTTTTCTTTGCGTCACTCTGTTTACAAAATGGAAAACTTGAAATATCGTATTATTACAGAAACTGCTCGAAGGATTAATTATTATGTGTATGACGACGGTGTCGCAAAAGAAAACACAGTGCGTTTTTGGTTCCAACGTTTTCGTTCTAGAAATTTTGCCCTGCAGAACAAGTGCCGCCAAAGATTTCAACTCAAGGTAGGCTATCACGTACATTAAAGCAGAAAAAAAATTCATACAAGAAAAAGTTACGCCATCTTGGTTTTCACCATAACTCAAATGACAGCCATCTTGTTTTCACCATACTTCGAATTTCAAAATGGCCCCAAAAATTCAAAAATTGGGGCCATTTTACTGGTGACACTTTTTGCCTCAACATGCCTCGTCTATAATATACGTCTATGAGTGCCGCGCCGCGCCGTGGACGGCCGGAAACCAAAGTTAATAATGAAGAATTGAAGGCTATTGTGGAAACGGATCCATCGCAAACTACGTCCAAGTTAGCTGCAGGCTGCAGTGTTAGTGATAAAACTGTTTTAATCTACTTGAAGCAAATTGGGAAGGTGAGAAAGTTTGAAAGGTGGGTACCTACCTCATGAATTGAGTGCAGCAAACCGACAAACGTGCGTCGACTGCTGCGTTACATTACTCAACCGGAACAATAATGAAGGGATTATAAATCAAATCATTACCTGTGATGAAAAGTGAATCCTATACGATACTCGGAAACGCTCATCGCAATGGCTGAAGCCTGGCGAACTAGCCAAGCGAAAATTGACTCAAAAAAAGTTACTCGGTGGACTAGTACCGGTGTCGGTGTCACTACAGCTTTCTTAAATCTGGCCAGACGATTACGGCAGATTTCTATTGCCAGCAACTGCAAATCATGATGGAAAAGCTAGCTGCTAAACCACCGAGGTTGGTCATTCGCTCTAGGCCACTGCTGCTTCAGGACAACGCTAGACCACACACTGCACAACAGACGGCTACCAAATTAGACGACGTTCAATTGGAATGTCTAAGATATCGTATTCCCCGGACCAACTTTGCTCCAACAGATTACCATTTTTTTTTAAATTTGCATAACTTCTTGCAAGGGAAAAAATTCAACTCCGATGGGGCAGTCCAAAGCGCCTTCAAAGATTTTATTGATTCCTGTCCTAATGGTTTTTTTTAGTAAAGGACTCAATGAACTACCTATGACATGGCAAAAGTGCATAGATAGCAATGGTATTTAAGTACTTTGATAAAATAAATATACATATTATGTTTAAAAAAAATCGACTTTATGTTCCTCCTTTACAAAACGCCAATTTCTTATGTAATGACCTGATATTTAGGTGGCGCCCTCTACGATTAGCATTGCGTAATATTCCTAATTGTTTAGGACTAAAATGTCCGGAATCCGTAAGGCCGAGGAAAACTCAGAGCATTGAAAATAGAACTCTGCGCTAATGCAATAGAGCTGAAAATCGAACACATGAGTGTAAAGTCAAATGTCTATGTCAAATCTGACACCTCGTCACTCGTGTGTTCGATTTTCAACTCTATTGTATTTATCAGTAAGAGTACTATTTTCAATAGTATAGATACTCTATTTCAACCTGTCGTGGGATACTCATCCCAACTTACCTGTCCGGTAGTTGTGGTATAGTATACGGGTACGCGACCCCGGCTTCCCTAGCTATTACTGTCCTATCCCTTGCCCTCCTGGGCGATAACATCCAACATTTCCTATTTCCCACTCTAACTTACCATCTTCCTTTCCACACCACCTATCCTTCCCTTTCCCTATTCCTACCCTCTCCATCAATCCGTGGGGATGCAATGGATAATCATAAAAATAATTTAAGTATCCAAAATGGCGGCGATGTGGTTCGCCACCCATCACGTCTCGTTTCTCGCGAAGGCGAAAAGCGGACCATGGAGAGCCGCTTTGCTACGTTGAATGTGAGAGGAGGAATGGATGGTAAGAATGAAAGTGAACGAAACGAAACAAGTATGTAAGGGTCGTAGCAAGTGGAAAGAAGTGGTCTCTGCCTACCCCTACGGGAAAGAGGCGTGATTATATGTATGTACTAATTTATTTTTCGTCGCCAATCAAGAGCATTTCTATGACAGCGATAGTTCTTAATCTAAGGTTGTAACTTGTACTCTATTTAACTTTTAAACTGGTACTAAATACCAATAAGTAAATTAGTATGTAAGGCTACCCACATAGCTATAAGCTACATTGATGACCACCGATTACCATATCTGGGAAATAATTGATCTAATTTGTCCTCTTAGAACGATCTTTTAATTGTTTGCATAATAGTATTTTGCCATAAGGAGGTATTAATTAAGATGTTAACATTCTTACAACATTTTATGCTATTTACGAGTACCTAGTTTTAACTTCGACACGAATAAGCCGGCTTGATCGGATAAGGCTGGGACTATATTATGCACCGGAATCCGGAAAGCCGTAGAGAATTCTGAGCATTGAAATTAAAACTCGGCGCTAATAGAATAGAGTTGAAAATTGAAGTGTCAGGTGTCAAGCTGTCATATATGACATTGACGTTTAACTCGACACTCATGTGTTCGATTTTCAACTCTATTGCATTAGCATAGATTTCTATTTCTAATGATCAGAATGCTCTACGGCCTTCCGGATTCCGGTGCGTATATCTCTACCCTTAAGCGTATTAAAACCGGCGTAAAATAACGTTTGCGTTGTGTTTAACCATACGAATGAGGTAACGGAGACCCAAGGGGGGGTTGGGGATTTTAAGAATCAGTAATGCAAGTGCGTGATACCAAAAGAGTTACAAGTGTAACTCCTCTGGTGTTGCGACTTGCGAGTGTCCATGGGCGGCAGTAATCGCTTACCATCGAGTCGATTCGTTTGCTCGTCTCCTGGTCCAATTCATAACAAAACAACATTTCCATGGCTAATGTATTACATTGATCGACATATCGTTTGATTTGCTTTAAACGTTTTCTTCTATTTAATATTTTTAGGTAGGTAGGGCTTCTATTTAAATTATTATGAGATCATATCTTTCTAGTTTTAAAACCATCCTCTTTGTTTTTCCTTGGTTTTTCTTCTACCAATAGTCGATGATAATATAATGAATTATGGACTTATTTTATATTTAAAGTGTTCTACAACTCTATACCTAGTCTTGCCATAAATACTAAAACAAAGAAAAAATAAATTCTATTGCAAATAACATTTATTACTTTTTCAGTGTGTTACTTTAATACATAAATATAAAACCATTTAAAATATTATAAAAAGCTTATTCGAAGTGGTCTCCATTGGCTGCAATACAGTCCTTTAAACGTTGAGGCTAGTTATCAATAGAAGCACGCACTCTTTCCATGGGAAAATTCTTCACTGCTAATCGTAACGATTGTTTTAGGGACTCCCAATTATTATCATGGCGTTTAGAGCAAGCCGTATGTACCCTCTAAAACTTACTATAAATCATAATCCAGCGGATTAAGACCGGAACTAGACGACGGCCAGTCTTCAGCTCTGATGAAGTCCGAAACGTTCGTTTCCAACCAAGACTGCGTAGACCGAGCTTTATGACCCGGCGCCGAATCTTGCTGAAAGGACCATTCTTGGTTATCGAACATGGAGTTGTTAAGGGGCTTCACTATCTTCTCAAGAATGGTATCGTGATACACTTGTGCCGATGTTTTGATACCTTTTTCTCAAAAGTATGGCTCAGTCACTCCTTCATAGCTAATACCCCACCAAACCATCACTGAAGTCGAATAGTGCCCACGTTGCACTCTGTCGACTAATTCTTTAGAGCTTTGAGTATAAATACAGTCATTTTGTTTGTTAAAATGTTGCTCAATTGTAAAAATATTCACATCCGTAAACAATTTTTTTCTGCGCACGCAAAGGGTATCCTTTGCGTACCGCTTTAGTAGTTGTTTCGATTTTACCACCCTATTCTTTTTTAAATTATCAGTTAAGAAATGACCAGTACGTCTCTTATAGGCTGCAAGTCCTAAGTCATCTTTTAAAATACGCGACATGGTTTTAAGTGCTATCTTCGACTCCCGAGATAAAATCTTTTGCTTTCGGACAGGATTTTTTCGAATTCTTTCTTTTACTGCTTTGACCACCTTTTTCATACGAACACTACGTGGACCGCCAGATCTTCTTCTGTCACAAACAGAGGAGGTCTTATTGTACCTATTAAAAGCCCGGTACACAAACATTTTTCTAATACCAAGCGTATGGAGAGTTTTAAAAATGCATTTGGCTCCATACCTACTTTGTGTAATGCAATCATAGCGATTTAGTTCTCTTTATCACCCCACTCCATTTTAATATCGCAAAATATTGTACAATAAATTGGCGCCAAAATGTGAAAACCCAATAAACAATCATATAAAAATGACAGATTCCAAATTCAAATGTAATATTTTGTTTATTTTTAATTGTAACAGTATTTATGGCCAGACTAAGTACATTGTACTCTACATTACTACTACGATAGCAAATAATAAAAAAAAAACCCGACTGCAAAAAAAGACACATACCTAAGCAACGCACTAAAAAGACCGAAACAAGGTTGAGAAAACAGACTACACTATGAGCTGAAAGTCTAAGTAAAATAATTGACTTAATGTTTGGTAGCAGGGGGGACCCATTCGCAAATTATTGCGTTGCTTAGGTATGTGTCTTTTTTGCAGTCGGGTTTTTTTTTTTTATTATTTATTTTATTTTAGATTTTTTAGTTTAACCAACACACGTTTGGTCGATTTAAAGCAAAAATACGATGATACGAACATCTACATATAGGTGAGAATGGTTGTTACGCAACTTTATATCGATATAGATCCTAAACGGTCAGTTGAATCGAAAAATGTTGAGAGAAAACTAAAAATGATTTTTAAATACCTATTCAACGATACCCCACTTGACATAGTTTGTTGACTTTGATTTTTTTCATTTTCACAATATGGCGTCCAGTAGTCGCCATATTGAATTTTCACTAACGTCATGTCTTTAGTGACACTCGCCGGACTAAGAGGAATCCATTGACATGCGAATCATAAAAATCGGCCCAGGCGTTTGGCCTGTATAGTGCTTCAAAGGAACATACATACATACATACATACATACATACATACATACATAGGCTGATAAACACATTACCACTCCTTTGCGTCGCGCAGTCGGGTAAAAAGGTAATAGTACAACAAATCCCAAGTAAGATAAGGTCAGAGTGAGCCCTCATTTACTATGATAATGTATATATGTAGGTCGACGCATTAAAAATCAGCTGACATTTAATGAAATAGATGACGACAGAAGCAGACATTTAAATAAATGCCTTCAGAATTAAATGAATTCCATTACATAATTTAAGGTGGTAAGGTCAGAAATACCTTTTAAATTATGTGTAACTAAGTATTACTCTTAAACTTAACTTATGATAACGTAACAGTTATGTTTTGTAACCTAAATTCGAATTTTCGTTCGCGACATTTACTGTTCCAGATGTTTAAAGGAAAATAATAAATTTCCAGATTCAGTCGGGCCGGCGGTAACTCCTCTACAAGGACCCATCTTTGTGAGGAACGGCTCAGTGCCTGTGGTACCACTCACATCCTACCCTACAGTCAACAATGGCTCCTTCTACCAAATACCTGTAAGTAATTTAGTTCTAGAAATGTGCTTTTTATTAGGCATACAATTTAATGTTATCTTATCTTTGAACGAGCTAATCTTGTACAATTGGACAATTGGAGACAATAGGCAACTGGGTGCAATTGGAGACCGTCGGGGAACTTTAGCTTATTAATATAAGCAACTTTTATTATGGAGTTTCTTACTTGAAAAAAAAAAATCTGCTGTTTCATACAAAAGTGCGAAGGCACCTTAGCACTCTTGTGTTGCTTATATTAATGAGTATATTCACTTCTGAAAGTTTCCTCTTCTCTTCTTTCCAAATCTCCAATTGCACCCAGGATATACTTAATAGTTTTTTTTTAAAGCGTACGAAGTCGCGGAATCATCTAATATTATAATAATTATATAGTAACCACTATTAAGCAATAATATTTAAAGCTTTGAGTATTATAATTATTTATAATAATACAGATTATAGAAGGCACATCTAGTATTTACTTGTTTTACACTTTAGCTGTAACTAACAGGTTATAACAGTTTAGGTTAACTAAAACCAAATAGATAGCTAGGTTAAGTCAACATTTAGCTTGGGGCAAAACAAATGCATCGTACCAAGTCAAACATATTGTTGCTTAACATGTACCAAATAATTAACGTTTCTCAAGGGCAAACAAATAACAATTAAATTATCATCATCATCACTAACATCCCCTCTGGTGGGTTTCAGGTTCTCCTCAACGTAAGGATTAAGCTGAAGTCCTCCATAGCCCATATACGAGTATGTACTAACTAATCTAACTAAGGCTAACGCCTTTTGTGGTTTAAAAAACAAATTAAAGATCAAAGAAAAATAATATAGCTATATTGTGACTAGATTCTGAAAGTATTTTGCGAGAATTTAAATTTCATGTCTTAAACTAAAACTAAAATAACAAATTTCAACTGAAGAAGTATGAAATTTGGCCGGTAAATGTGGACGAAGGTGTGCAGATAGCAAATTTTTTATAATGCTTAGAACATCAAATTAATAAAAATAAAGTTACACTCACCTTACACTACAACACGTTTTTTTTCATATTCTAAAATCAAAAACAACATTTACATATTTTTATTAAGCAAAAAATAACCCTAAAAAGGTTGAAAATAAAAATAAAAATTTGAATTATGGTCGCGTTTCGACCACAGGGCGACCTCTAAAGGTCTCAATTTGAACTGCTCTATTTATTTAACATTTTACCATAATTATTGTGTAACCCGCGTAATCTGTACCTCGAAAATGATGTAACATTACATAATATTTAATGAATGACATTCAAAGTTACTTGGCCTTTTAAGGTCACTATTTGGCCCCTAAATAGCTGCGGAAACCCCCTACGCCTTTCGGCCAAGTTACTTACCACTTACTGTATGATCCACCGAGTTCTCCCTTTAGCACAGTTACTGCGTAGTAACTGAAACAATGTGATAATCTTAAAAGTTGGCCAAGTGCGAGTCGGACTTGCGCATAACATTTTTACATGTTTACTTATTATTTGTTTTTTTTTGGACGAAGTTTAAATCCAAGTAAACACATTTTACAAGATAACGTTTTATCTATAACTCCTGAAATAACAAAGATAAATAAGCCGTTATAGTTTTCCTTCAAAGTTCAACACATGGACTACCACCATGAATTTTTTCATATTTTTTGAGCCAGCTGTTTAGCTTTGAGAGGGGAACACTATTTTAACAAAAAAAAAATACGCTGAAGTGTGCCAATCGACAGAGAGGTAATCTACGAGTAGTTGACTAGATAAAGTGGTTTCACTTTACCTTGAGGAGCTTTAACGTAAACCGCTAACTAAGCATTTACGATTGTTACCGCATGTAAGCAAGCTTAGTTTTTAACCCCCGACGCATAACGAGGGGTGTTATAAGTTTGACGTGTCTGTCGGTCTGTCTGTCTGTCTGTCTGTCTGTCTGTCTGTCTGTGGCATCATAGCTCTCGAACCGATGAAGCGATTTTATTTTTTATTTTTTTTATTAAAGGTGACTTATCTGCGAGTGTTCTTAGACATGTTTGATGAAAATCGGTTGAGCCGTTTAAAAGTTGTGGGGGTGAAAGTGGGGAAGAATAACTGAATGTCTGCAAATATACTCGAGTGGGGTCTCAAATGAAAGCGCACTGTAAAAGAATATTGATGACTTAATCGAGAGTGTTCTTAGCTTCGTTCGATGAGAAAATTGGTGGTGGGAAGATCAGCCGTTTGAAGATCATCAGCTCTTTTCTAGTTGATGAGGGGATCTGACTAACTTTCTTATGTCCGATCGATTCGAAATTTGGTACCGTGTTACTTCAACGATATTTAAAGAACATGGTAAGGTAACCATGACCTGATTAGCCGTTTGAAAATTATCAGTTTAATAGTTGATGAGGGAATCTGACTATCATCCATATGTTCTATCGATTCGAAATTCGGTACCGTGTTACTTCAATGATATTGAAAGTTATGGTAAGGTAACCATTATTTACACCTACTTTAAAAATGACAAAATAAAAGTAAAATTAAAAATTTTAAAAACCCCCCGACACAAAAAATAAACTTTAAAAACTAATAAATAATATTTTTAACCTAATATAATTATTATCGTCACATATAATATTATGTAAGTTGAAATATTTTTATTTTTCAATCGTCGTCTCGTCGGGGGACCGCTATGTGAGAAAAAGAGGTGTAGTCGCAGATTGCAACAAAAGAATTTACTCCGGGAAAAATTAGCACGTACCTAAATGTAATTCGTAATAATTAATTACATAGCTGTTGTTGGAAAAACACTTTATAAACTTTAGCGGTCCCCCGACGAGGCGACGATTGGAAAATAAAAATATTTCAACTTACATAATATTATATGTGACGATAATAATTATATTAGGTTAAAAATATTATTTATTAGTTTTTAAAGTTTATTTTTTGTATCGGGGGGTTTTTTAAATTTTAAATTTTACTTTTTCTATAAACCATTACAATAAAATTTAATTTTAAATATAAATTATGCAGGCCTAATGCTAGGCCGAATGCACCTCGCATTCGGCCTGTGAGTACATTAATTTTATGTTTTCTATATAATAATTGTGCCTATCCAATTGAATATTTAATAAATGGTATCTATGTTCAATAAAGAATTTAAAAAAATAAAAATAAGACGTTGAAGAGAGACCTAAGCTCCCGGTAATTCGAATGAAGGAAATAAGAAATTTGGAATTAAAACTAATTGACGAAATGTATGAGCAACAGTAGTGAGTGACGTTAGTTTGAAGATGATGATGATGATTTCCTAGTTAATTACACATAGTTCATCAGGTTTACATCACTAGCAAATTCCTAATGACTGTGCCCTTGGCTATACTCAAAACAATGTAACATTTCAAGTAACGTTTAGTAACTATTGATAATAATTTAGGTGAATAGGCTTCAAACAATGTTTGCCGATAAATAGAAATTCTTGAGATTTTGTTGGTGACTAGACGTGGTCTCAGTGAATTTGTACGTACAAAATAAAATCCCGTCGGAACCGTACATTTTTCCGCGATAAAAGTAGCATGTCCTTTTCCATGGTCTACTCTATATCTGTACGAAATTTCATCAAATTCGGTCTATTAGTTTCGGAAGCTATTAATTGTAAACATACATTTAAGCAAATATTTGCTCTCTATGATATTAGCGTAGATTATTAATAATTACCTCCCATAACTTATCTCTTACATTTATAAGAAAATGTATAGTTACTAGTAAATACACTTAGGTAAATGTATAAAAATGCGTAGTTAAAATTTACACATCATGCTTAAGAGCATTGATCGGCGCGAGACTCAGATTTCACGAAAAACGCTACTTTTCAAATGCATCTATATCTAACAAAAACTGGTTATTCTGATTTTTACATGTAAAAAAACACTAGAAAATATTGTATTCTAATTTTTCACTTATCATTTATTTTAAAATAATTTCAAACTTTTGAATAAAACTGACAAAACTAACCAGAAGTTTTTACAACTTTAGGTTCAGGGGCAATTTCAAAACATATAATAACTAAAACCGCTTACATTTTTTAAAAACAAAAAATCTTTACAAACTTGTTGGATCCTCATCTAGATTATCTATTTGTCAGTTTGTACAAATACTGTTGTAAACGCTCGTGCGCCTCGATTTATATAGTAGTTTTAAAAATTCATATAAAATTCGTCAAACTAATTTAGTTAAAAATTTAAATAGCATATTAAAGATAAAAGGTTTACAAATACTGTTGTAAACGCTCGTGCGCCTCGATTTATATAGTAGTTTTAAAAATTCATATAAAATTCGTCAAACTAATTTAGTTAAAATTTAAATAGCATATTAAAGATAAAAGGTTCTTCTCATAGATTATGTAAGTAAGAAACAAAAGGAGCAAGTAAAATACATAAATATCATCATTTTAAATAATTATAATTCCTGATAATTTCGCATTCTTTAAATTTTATTTTTATGAGATAGAAACGTATATAAAAATAATCTGACAAATAAATAATCTAGAAGAGGATCCAACAAGTTTGTGAAGATTTTTTGTTTTTAAAAAATGTAAGCGGTTTTAGCTATTATATGTTTTGAAATTGCCCCTGAACCTAGAGTTGTAAAAACTTCTGGTTAGTTTTGTCAGTTTTATTCAAAAGTTTGAAATTATTTTAAAATAAATGATAAGTGAAAAATTAGAATACAATATTTTCTAGTGTTTTTCTACATGTAAAAATCAGAATAACCAGTTTTTGTTAGATATAGACGCATTTGAAAAGTAGCGTTTTTCGTGAAATCTGAGTCGCGCGCCGATCAATGCTCTTAA
This sequence comes from Glaucopsyche alexis, assembly GCA_905404095.1. NCBI lineage: Eukaryota > Metazoa > Arthropoda > Insecta > Lepidoptera > Lycaenidae > Glaucopsyche > Glaucopsyche alexis. Next base: position 13,242,509 of record FR990062.1, read on the forward strand.
GAACGTATGCAGTAAAAATTATTATTTTTAAACAAAAAATTAAACCGACTTCCAAAGTAAAAATACACAAAAAAGTATGAAATAAAACTTATTTTATAAATAATTCCCCTTTTAAATTTGGCTATTTCTCTACCTAATCTTCTTAATTTTGAAGTCGCTACCAGCCCAAACGATACGAACTACAATATTTTATAGAACTCACGTTCATATTTGCTGGTACCGACTTCAAAATTAAGAAGATTAAGTAGAGAAATAGCCAAATTTAAAAGGGGAATTATTTATAAAATAAGTTTTATTTCATACTTTTTTGTGTATTTTTACTTTGGAAGTCGGTTTAATTTTTTGTTTAAAAATAATAATTTCACCCTTTTTAGTGATATATCTTGTTATGTTATTATTAATACGTCTAAAATAAACGATCAAATGTATAACTGAATACGCGCCAAGCTTCCATTAGGTATAGTTATTAAGATGATGATGATGATTACTGTAAGTTACAAAGTGGCATATGCTTTCAGTTCTTTAAACAATTCCGAAATTTTCTAACGCATATCTTTTAAGACTGAGGAGTTCTGTTCAGTGCTTTTGGATTCAGGGTATACCTTGGTACAACGTCTTATTCTTTGGTAGTATATGCTTGTGTTACTTCAGTAAAAGTCAAAATCACTATATGTGTTGATATAAATTTCGAGGAGTTCCCTCGATTCCTCATGGATCGCATCATCACGTTTCAACTTTAGTGACTAAAGGACCAATTTCGAATTAAACCCTTTACAACAACAAAATAATTTTGCAAATAGGTCCATAAACGGCACAGTAATGTTCAAAGATCTCCGTGTTAGTGTAAAATACTATGAGAAGTACCTTCTTTATCATCATAATGTGATGTATGCTGTGCTAGTGGTGGTGATGATGATGATTACTCTAATTGACAAAGTGGCATATGCTTGCAGTTCTTTAAACAACGCCAAAATCCCCAAACATGTACCTATAAGGAGTCAGGAGTTCTGTTCTGTACTTTTGCATCCAGGGTATACCTTGGAGCAAAATCTTACTTTTTGGTAGCATATGCTTGGACTACTTCAGAAAAAGTGGAAATCACCATATGTGTCCATATAAATTTTGAGGAGTTCCCTCGTTTCCTCATGGATCCCATCATCAGGTCACCAATTTTATGAAAATGGGACCAACTTCGGATTATACCTTTTACATCAAAAAAAAGAATTTTGAAAATCGGCCAACAGGCGGCGGAGTTATCCGCGAACATACAAAAAAAAAAAAAAAATATATACAGCCGAACGTATAACCGCCTCCTTTTTTTGGAAGTCGGTTAAAAAAGGTTAAATCACAAAATAATTAATGTAGATAGGGTATGCTTGTCATCAAGAAAGTAGAAAACAACATTGTAAAAATATAAAATAGTATATTGCTCTATATTTCGTTAGCAAACAAACAAACAACTGCGCAAAACACAAACTAATCTAATTGATCTAGTTGATATTTGGACGTGGACCTTGGCCAAACAGGTGGGCGGCTAAGGGAAACAAGCTTGGGCAGAGACAGACTTATTAAAATTGCTACAGCGTAGGACCGCAGGAAATGACCATTCCACGACCACGCTGAGACATTTAGACAATACGATTCGGCCACGACGCGATATCCTTAGCCCTGATTTCACCAAACTTCTTTATGCGCACTAGGGTATGGAACCGGGAAATCCCGGTCCCGAAATTCCCGGGAATTCCCGAAATTTTGAATCGCTCTGAGAACCGGGAATCAAAAATTGAGAACCGGGAATTTCGGTACTTTCGGTACCGAAGAAATTGTATTAAAATTTACAAGTATTTAAGTAAACTATCATCGGTAATTGTAAATATTAGCTAAAAAATAATTTTTAATCATTTCCGAAAGCGAATTAAAGACAAAAATGAAAAATATAATGAGTACTACATATTAGATAATAGATTCTGTACATAAAAGTTAACTGTGAGCGGTGTGAAATAATAACCATAATATTATGCCGTATTTAATATTAATATATAGTATGATAGCACCATACATCGACGACATAGTAGCCAATAGTGGAGCCAGTGGTATTGACAATTAAATAGAACATATTGGGACTTGGCCTACAAGGTCTGTGTGGCATCTGTTTAATTTTTTGATACTACTACGTATATATTTGTATACCTACTAATATGCATATTGGTTGCTTTTAGGGTTGATGAGCAGTTTAGATGGATATTCCCTGTTATCCTTTAAATATTCTTTATTGTCCTTATAAATTTGTAATTAATTAAATGCGTAACTACAGATATTCTGTAGTTACGCATTTAATTAATTACAAATTTTAATTTCAAATTGGAGCATCTGTAGGATTCACTGAACACCCCCTTTGAACTTCTGACACTCGGATAAATAATATTTTTTTTTATTTTTATATATTCTCACATTATATATTCTCACTTTTCTCTCTCTCATTAATATATCATATCAGATACTTATTTGGGCATGAACAACACTAATTATAATCTGACGCGTTCCGCATATCCATGCTATGGTCTTTTTTACTACTTTGTAACCATGCAGAACGACGACTGCTAAAAGCTGACACACTATTCCTATAATGTGTCAGCTTTTGTCAGTGTGTGTCTGGTTATTTAGTCTCTCTCTCTTTATATTGGTTATTAAGTCTCTAATCTGCTACTTCTAATAGGTTACCTAGATGTTCAAGCATGTACACAAATAGCATTCTGGGCACTCCAACTATTTGATGTTTTGCAAAAATCAATAACTTGAAATAACATATTTAAAAACCACCAATAAATGCTAATAAACTAAAATGACCTACGGCTCTTTACTATGCCGCCTAGCCGCCTAGCCGCCACTATTGTCATTAATATGGCGGTGACATGTTGGCTGATGTGTCGAGTTACCATTGAAACCTTATTTAACTTGGTATTGTACTATAAAATGTTATTCTTATATTTTTAATTACTTTTGAGACCATAATTACACTTATATTTCATGCCTTAACATCAGTCCCGAAATTCCCGAATTTCCCGGGAAATCCCGGTTCCGAAATTGCCCAGTCCCGAAATTCCCGGTTCTCAAAATTAGACCGGTTCTTCCATTCCCTAATGCGCACTTATCACTAAACTCGAATTTGATGTCTCTCTCTAATTCAATTTTAGGACGGGACAGTCAGATCTTAAACCGAAGCTCAGAATAGGGGCTTAGATTTAAGTCAAGGTATAATAGGTTCTAAAAGTAAACATTTCTTTTAAAAGATAGCAAATCCAATATTTATTTAGAACTTAAAAACTTTAAACGAGACAATCTTGTTTATGTGATCGAAATCTTGGCAACCGGCTGCCAGTATTTACCACGAAAGTATGCAGATGTTTTTGGGGGAGAAATAATCGATCTAGCTAGGTGTTATCCGTGGGAAGATTTAAGTTATATTTAATATGTTTTCTCTTTCGTCGTTCAACAATATAACAATAACTTCGACTCTATTGGCAGTTTGGTATGCGTTTATATAATCTTTGCTTTGTTAGAAAATTCGGAATATGGTGGGTTCGAATCCCGATCAGATAAGTATTTTTGTGTTTTTTTTTTATTAATCAGGACTACCAGCAAAGCTCGGTTACCCAAGTACTATGTCATTTAAAGGTGAGTGGCCTAGTGGGTAGACCGTTTGATTCACGCTCGAGAGAGTGCAGGTTCGGTTCCCATTTTTTGTCGTGTACCAATGAGACTTTTTCAGATATTAAGTACATTATACGGACGCTCTAATGGTGAAGGAAAACATCGTGAGGAAACCCGCACATGATTGGCTCCAGACGTATAGACCAGTCATTCCTCTGCACTAGGCTGACTATGTTGTGAGATTGCCGTATGTGCTTGGGCAACCATACGACATTTAAAAACGGAATGTCCTAGGTGCTTCTTTACCTTTATCAGGAACTATTTCAAGAGTGAAGTAACCACACTTCGCTCGGAGAATCTATACTAATACCCCTTACTAATAAACGCTGTATAAGCTTTGAATAGTTATACAGTGTTTTGTTCCCGTCACACAAGTGACATTTTTAATTCGATTGAAGAAGACAAAACACTGTATAACTATTCAAAGCTTATACAGCGTTTATTAGTAAGGGGGATACTGTATAAATTATCCAATAACGGATGAAAAGGCCTATCGTTGTTATTTAAAATGCACTGTATACTTCGATCATATATTTCTGACTGTAAACAAGTATCGTGGTCGTGTCGTGATACCTAAACCGCTTCGTATTAGTCATAGCTCGCAGCTCACAGGCGTAGGCTTAGTGCTGATAAGACGTACGTGATCGACTTACACGATACATTCCCATGTCTAAAACATAATACACCTTGTCCATATTCGACGTGATCATTCACCTTGTATGTACCTTGTGAGTTGACCTCTGATGGTTATTGTTCTAATAAACAGGTCTATCAAAGTTATAGTTTATCTCATAATCAGGTAATAAAAGTCTTGATTTTCTAAGAGCTTTTGTTATAATGTATTATCGTCCGATGTAAATAAACAAAATTAAACATTTTAAGTAGCTCTCAACATTCTGTAAGCGAGCTATACACTCTCAATTGTATTACCCTATAAACAAACAAAACTAAATCAAAATCGGTTCATCCGTTTGACACCTACGATGCCATAGAAAATATAACATAGATAGAAGAGAAGAAATACACACATAATTATCAAATATATAAAATTCTCGTGTCACAGTTTTCGTTGCCATACTCCTCCGAAACGGCTTGACCGATTTTGATGAAATTTTTTGTGCTTATCCGGTATCTATGAGAATCGGCCAACATCTATTTTTCATCCCCCTAAATGTTAGGGGTAGTCCACCCCTAATTTTTATTTTTTATTTTTTAGACAAAATTTTTAATTTCTATTTTTTTTTTGATACAACATACAAAAATACATACAATCCTCAATTTTCACCCTTCTACGATCAACCCTTATTTTTTAATAGCCATTTTAGTAATTTAATCATTTTTCATCCCGCTCGATAACTGATTGATTTAACTTTTTATAAGGCAAAACAACGTTTGCCGGGTCAGCTAGTATTATATATAGATTATAGACAGATGAAACTTATGATACCCCTCGTACCTTCGTACGAGTACGTACTGGGCGTTTCTCCTAGGATCATCTCATGTAGAGGGGCTTAGCCCCTGGTAATGATTCCCCGCGCAAGGCCCCTTTCAGGGGCCCGGCGCGTGAAGACGTACCTGATAATACCCCTCTGTTTGTGTCAGGGGTTATAATGGTAAAGACGCAGACTTTATGCGACTTTGAAACACTAAAATTAGTTTACTTTTCTTTGACGCGCGGACTTACAAAATTCTGGACCTTTTTTACTGTTACTTGGGGCACTATCAAATTTTTTTCAGATTTATAGTAATCCAATAGTATGTTTATGGATTTGTATTAATAAACCATAAGCCAAGCAATATCATATGACAAATCCTTCAAATATCCCAATCCCCTACCCTATTCCCTTCCCTACCCTCCCCTATTACCCTATTCCCTCTTAAAAGGCCGGCAACGCACTTGCAGCTCTTCTGATGCTGCGAGTGTCCATGGGCGACGGAAGTTGCTTTCCATCAGGTGACCCGTTTGCTCGTTTGCCCCCATATTTCATAAAAAAAAAATATATATTCATATTTTTAAATCGAGATTCGGGACATTATTATGTACTATAAATTTCGTAATAAATTGTTTAGGTATACCTAAATATCTGAATCATCTACATTATGCTAGACATGTATACAACCTGGATGACTCAAATGTATATAAATAGAGATGGTGCTACATGTGGAAATACCATACATTTTATTTTTATTTTATAAAGCCATTAGAGGATTGTAATAACCTAAATGCTCTTGCGTTATGTCATAAACTTGTATTATTTACAACATGCAATAAAAATGTTAAGTATAATATTTTTAGGGTACCGTAGTAAGTATTATACATCGATCGATGGAAGAAGTAAAGATGAATGTTATTATACTTGTTCATTATGCACCCAGGCAGCTACTATATCCTTAAGTAGCTTTTGCCCGTGGCTTCGTCCGCGTGGAACATATTATTTTACTTTGGAATATCGCTAAAATTTACCCGCGACTTCATTTAAGTAGCAGGAGAAGCGCTTCCACCTCACGACTGCCCGTCGAGCGCCCTACATTATTATTGCGCGCTTGATTATTTTACTACTGTGATATCTTCTAAAATACTCATTGAAATCAAATAATGTAAACGGCAAATTTCTTCTAAATTAAATGCTTGTAATGAATAACGTATTTACTTGGATAAGGATTAATATCATCTTTATGAAAACACCTTCACAAATAATTCTTAATTTTAGAACAAATTTGGTTAGCATAAAAAGCTTATAATGAGCCAACCTTAAAAGATATACATATACAGTCGCGGACTTTTTTTAGAACTTTTAAAGAGAAACAATTCTGTCATACATAATTTTAGCGAAACTTTAACCGTTTCCGCAGCGTATGCAGCGAAAGCTCTCAAAAGGAAAGAAAAACGATTTTGAAACCTGCTTGATTGGTGCTCCGCTCGTATTGATCTTAACATGATGTTATATAGCCTAAAGCCTTCCTCGATAAATGGACTATCCAACACAAAAATATTTTTTAAATTAAAACCAGTAGTTCCTGAGCTTAGCGCGTTCAAACTAACAAACAAACAAATAATCTTTTCAGCTTTATAATATTAGTATAGATTTTTACAGTAAGCGCCAAAATTAAAGCATATCAGCGATTGAAAATAGATATTTGGCTAGTATTGGCTACGTAGAGCACATAGATAAATGATACGTAGAGCGACCGCAAATCTATGGTAGAGCGGTCTCTTACCAAAACAATATGTCCCATTGGCAATATCTGTGTTCCGCAGAAAATAGCTCTGACAAAAAAACGTAAGCAAAATGGGGACCGCTGGCGTTAAATAAGCAAAATGGCGGATTATGTTAGCAGTATTGAAGTTAGCAAACGTGTCCTGGCCGAAAATCTGTTTTATTTTACTTTAGCGCTAGCAAGCGCTAACGAGCGCTTTTTTCGCCGAACACATCCAATGTTTGACAGCGATGATGCTTATTCCTCTATAAAACTATTACTAACTGCGGTTACTAATTAGCGTCGGCTTTTATTTTTCATTTATTTTTTAATCGACTTCTAAAAAAAGGAGGTGGCTGCATATTTTTTGTCAGGAAGGCACTGTAATGAGCTAATCAGCTTTACCCCAGCAAACTTTTTCCGTGGGACATAGATACATTGTTATACTATCGGGTAGGCGTAATTTCGGCCACAAAATTTTGGGAAACTCTGTCCGTAGTGACCGTTTTTTTCGAATCAAGTTTATGAATATCAAATACAAGAATATCTAATAAAAACAAGAATGTCTAATAATTTAATTTATATTCAACAAACACAATATTTATTGAGTATTGAGTATTGACATTATAATAGTTTACATAATACATGTTTTAGAATGACTAATAAAACACCTATTATTTTGTGTTTTCAAAGCACGAATCTATGGATATTGGGAGAGCAAGAGGGAGAGCAAGTTCGGAAAAGTTTTCTTCTAGTAGATATGTATTTGAACATATCTACTAGAAGAAAACTTTTCGTTAGAAAAATGATTGGTCTCGGCGCGACGCTCGACGAGATACCGCGCTATCTAACAATAACAGCTCCGTGAATGCGGCAACTCATAATTACTATAGTGGTGGTGTGGGTTTATAATAATATTGTGTGTGACTTCGGTGTACTATTTGTTGCCGTATTTTTCAAGTAAGTACGCCAGCGGTATCTATTCGAACTCCGAGTCTGCCCTATAACGCTTTAAGTAATACTAGCTGATGCATGCGGCTCCGCCCGCGTAAGTACATTAACCCACGAGAACCGTGTATGTCCCGCGATAAAAAGTAGCCTATGTCCTTCCTCATGGTCTACTTTATGTCTGTGCCAAATTTCACGATAATCTGTTTAGTAGTTTTTGCCTGAACCTATAAATAAAGTATCTCATAGGAACCGTACATTTCCTCGCAATAAAAGGTCTTATTATCCTATGTCCTTTATCAGGCTCTAGACTATATGTGTACCAAATTTCATTTAAATTGGTTCAGTAGTTTTGGCGTGAAAGACGGACAAACAGGTAGACAGACAGACAGTTTTTAAATGAAAAGGGGTCGCGCCCTACCTCCAGTCCAGGTAGGTTATTTTGTTTAGATTTTCTGGATGATCTTTGATTAATAACAACTACGGGCGACTATTAAGGAAAGTACAAATTAGGTCCTAAATACGTACTGACTATCATTAGTAAGAAAATACAATCTTTAAATGTTGAAAGTTTGTGTTACAAACATTTCTTCATTGAGAAATGGACAGGGCGTTGTCTCATGTCAAATAATATTTTATAGTGTGGGTGGTTTGGTGGTATATAGACCGAATGAGTCATCGACATAAATCACAATATGTATTTGAGTCAGTTTTTAAATAATCTCATTGTAAAATTATACTAAATTTCACAATTATAAAAGCAATGTATCCCACTAATGACAAAGTTTGTGAGGATGGATGAAAGGATGGTTTATTGTTTGTTACTCTTTCAGGCAAAAACTACTAAACGGATTGCGATGAAATCTAGCACAGTAGTAGTTAAGGCTCTAAATTAAAACATAGGCTACTTTTTGTTACGAAAAATTAAAGTATTCCAGTGGGATACTATATTTACGCAAGCGGAGCCGCAGACAAAAGCTAATAGGTATAAAAGTAAAACTAGGTAAGTCTTATTTCGACGATCTTTGCTAAGCTAAGTACTAAAGTACTAAAATATGAAAACCACATGATAACATCGATTTTTAACATAAACACCTTGAAGTAGGTAAGGTTTTTATGCTAACAATAACTCCCCACACCGATTTCTTTGAAACCAGGCCAGTTACGCAGGAGTAATTTTATAGTACCCAAGTGTATGCGCAGTACACAAGAGCACTCTCTTTTCCTTTACTCTCATAATCCAGTGGGACGGATAACCGACACGAATAACGAACCGATCAGGCGCAGGTCCGACTTTTTACATGCCCATCCCACACATGGATGATCTTTCCTGTCAGACAATCAGGTGATCAGCCTGCATTGTCCTAACCAAACTTGGAAACATTTTTTGTTGTTCCAATGCGGGAATCGAACCCACGACCTCCGAGTCGAGAGCCAATGCTAACCACTAGACCAGTGGTCCCCAACCTTTTTTTTACGCGGGCCACAAACCCGTTGTACTCCTGGTGTCGCGGGCCGCAACCAAAATTTTTTAGGGGCAAAAAAATATGTTGTTTAAAAGAGATTTGATTTTGGGCCAGCTCTATGTACACCACATAGGTAAATAGGAAAAATATAAGGGAATTTCGTAAAAATACAAAAAAAGTAATTTGAAGAAGGGTACGTGCGTACAAAAATGATTATTTGAAGAGTTTTTTAATGCTAGAACCCTATTTTAGGGCGGCATTGACAGTTGTTTTGACTTGACTTTTGACGTAGTTGATAGTTTTAGGAAGAGACATCTTCTTGAGTGTCATACGTCTTTCTTTGTGAAAAGTCATGTCATTGTCAAAATGATACAGTCTGACAAGGATCTTTTGGCACGTGGACAAAATCAGAACTAACATCGCCGTCTTGTAAAATGTCACTTTTAAGTTTTAATATTATGTATTGTTTTGTAGTTGCGACACTTACCTTTTGGCACGTGGATAAAATCAGTACTAACATCGCCGTCTTGTAAAATTTCACTTATAGTAATAAGTATTGTTCTTATTTGCGACACTCACGCCCCCATCCAAGTGCCAAAAGATCCTTGTACGACTGTATTCTTTGGTTAATTCTGATCTAATCCGCCATGTTTTATTTTACGTTGTGTTGCGCTCCTTGACGAATTTATTTTAAATGTGCATTGAAACGAAGTGAAATAAAATAAAGGATAGGAAACAGTTACTATATTATGTAGCTATATTTACATATAGTGTACATAGGGCTGGCCCACGCCTTATACATTTCTAGACATCTCTTTTAACGATTTAATAATAGAATAACACAAGGTAGTTAAAAGAGTGAAACTAAACATTTAAGATCAGCTAACGACACAAACTAAAATAAAATAACAAATATGTATTATAATAATTATGTTCACTCAGTGAGATTTTTGGAATTGTGAACGCTTTTTCACAACTTTATCTAAATATAATATAAATTTCACGCGGGCCGCAGATAAAGGCCCGGCCGGCGCGGCGCGCGGCGCGGTGGGCCGCATGCGGCCCGCGGGCTGCGGGTTGGGGATAGCGGCACTAGACCGTTATGCTGACGGAGGCTGTTATGCTAACAACTACGTAATTACTAAGCTTACGACTACGTAACTCAGTTAGTAGTAGGTAGTTCTAAAACGTAATGGTATAAATTATAATATGAAATTAAAGTAAATATAAAAAATAATATTAAATGTTAAAATAATAAACAATATTCATATTATTTAGTTAAGTAACATACGTAAAGTTTTACATTAAATATTAAAAATACCTTAACTTGATCTATATTCGCAATGGTGCCATGTCAGAAAGTTTTTGTTCGCAGTTCGTATACATTAATATTACAAGGTCAATGACATATTATACTTGTTTGTTATATTGTAATAATGTTACATACTTATTATACAATTCTCGTGCGTCGTGTTTGTAACAGATCACCTCCGAAACGGCTTAGCGATTTTTTAAAATTTTGCAGGTAATATATGTATAAGGTTTGGTAAAATCAATTACGGATATTTTGGGCATATGATCTACTGCTTATTATAAAGACGTTTAGGCAAACAATATTGTCATACTCAAAGTAAAACAATCAACGCAAACTCGCCCATTTAAAGGAAGATTTTTTTTCGAGTATGACAATTACTTTTCTGCCTAAACGTCTAATATGTATGTAAGCAGATCATAATATGCCCAAAATAACTGTAATTGATTTTACCAAACCTTATATAATATACTGTAAACTTTTTTATATCCCTTATGATAGGGGTGAGTGAGTGAGGGAACCCATCCCAATTTTTATGACCTTATTTTTTATTATTATTTTTAGATTTGGCATAAAAAAATACACAAAACCCTAAATTATCACCTTCGTGCGCTTAAGAGAAAAGTACACTTTTTAGGGTTCCGTAATACTTAAGGAACCCTTATAGTTTCGCTCTGTCCGTCCGTCTGTCTGTCTGTCTGTCCGCGCCTCTAGCTCCTGTAATTATAAATATAAATTGATGAAATTTAGTGTAGTTATAGATTGTGTATAGATCACGGTTTTGGGATCATAAAAAAATAATAATTTTATATTTTAGGGGTGGCTCTCCATACATGTGAAGTGGGGATGAAAAATATTTTTCACTCTACCTCATCCTGTGGGGTATCGTAGAATAGGTCTTTTAAAATAAAGGTAAGGTTTCATACGTTACTTTTTTATAAAGTTGACCATTTTCTAGTAATCGGCCTCCAAAGTAGTTTGTAAGTTGGTATTTTTAAACTATAGGAGATATAAACTTGCAAATTTCCATGCTGATAGATCATGCTAAAAACTCTTTAGGAAAATTATTGTGAACCAAATCGGACAGTAACTTTTGGAGTAATTAAAAAAAAGCATATTACGCGTTTATAGTTACGGAACCCTCCTTAGACATGTCCTGACATGCTCTTGGTTAGGTTATTCGTATGTATTATATTTTCTATCAATGCCAAATTCTATTATAACCCGTCTAGTGTTTCAGAGCTTATTTAACGCAAACAAATAAACAATCCAACATCAAATCTTTTCAAAAGACAATACCATAAAATTGATATTCATGCCTTAATAGACACATAAAATATGTTATGTATTCTAAAAGACAAGTTATTTATTGAAGAGGAAAAGGGAATTCTAGTGAATTTTGCTTTCAAATTAAGTTGTTTTTATTCGAAGCACGATTCCATGTGCGAAGCGTCTATTCCCAGGCTTTAATACGTGAAAATAAATATTGCATGATCAAATAATGAGTCACAAACAGCTGTAATTTATTATGTATGTCACCGTAAAATTGTAAAAACCGTTATATTGTAATAAAAGTAGTGAAATTGTACAATGTAGATAGATTTCCAACGCGAATGTGCTGCCTATAATTTCACACATTATTTTTCGTTAGATTATAAATATATAGTTTTTAATATTTCGGCATATATTTACAATCTCGTTAGTTATTTTGCAATCTAATGGTTTTTACAATTTTACGGTGACATAATATATAATCTTCGTAGAAACATCATCATTCACCAATGCAATGTCCTACTGCTCTCTCTCGTCTCTTGAGTCTTAAGTCTCTCTCTAATCATACTACTATTATAAATGTGAAAGTTTGTGAGGATGGACGGATGGACAGACGTATGGATGGATGGATGCTTGTTACTCTTTCAAGCAAAAACTACTGAACGGATTTCGATTAAATTTGGAATGGTAGTAGTTTGGGCTCTGGTATAACAAATAGGCTACTTTTTATCCTAAAAGTTTTTATCCTACAGTGTTCCCGTGGGATGTAGTATTTAAGCGTGCGAAGCCGTGGGCAAAAGCTAGTATATTTTATGTATGTAGCCTTTGCCCCGCGGCTCCGCCCGCATAAATACAGTATATCACGAGTCACGGCAGCACGGAAATTTTTCAGGATAAGAAGAAGCCTATGAAATCTAGAGCTTATGCTACTACCATATCAAAATTCATCAAAATCCGTTCAGTAGTTTTTGCGTGACTAAGTAACAAACATCCATCCATCCATTCATTCATCCATCCTCACAAACTTTCACATTCGTAATAGTAGTAGGATAGACGAGGCTTGTCGATGAAAAAAGTAACTGTTGAAGAGGAAGAAAAGACTCGTGCTGCAGTAGCACACAGTAGAAGTACAGAGAAACAGCTTCATAGAATCGTGGACACACCCTATGCTTGTAGTAATGCAGTCAAATTGAAAGCTAACTGTACTGTACTGTACAGTGTACTGTGGCTGTTTATCTGTTCCTCTTCCTATAATAATCTGTAGCAACAGCCTCCGTGGTCTAGTGGTTCGAGAATTGGCTCTCGACTCGGAGGTCGTGGGTTCGATTACCGTAGTGTTGCCCAAATCAGTCTTGCTCTTGGTCTTGCGCAAGAGTCTCGCAAGAGTCTCGCAATTACCTTTTAGCCTATTGCTATTCATTAAACGTTATTTTAGATCTCAGAACAACGTTATAGAGTAGGTATTACGTTACGTTGTTATATTAAGTTGTTCTAATATCTAAAATAACGTTTAATAAATAGCAATAGGCTAAAAGGTAATCGCGAGACTCTTGCGAGACTCTTGCGCAAGACCAAGAGCAAGACTGATTTGGGCAACACTAGATTACCGTATTGGAACAACAAAAAATGTTGTCTCCAAGTTTGGTTAGGACAATGGAGGCTGATCACCTGATGTCTGACAAGAAAGATGATCCGTGCGTCGGATGGGCATGTAAAAAGTCGGACCTCCGCCTGATCTCTCGTCAGTCGTGTCGGTTATCCGTCCCACTGGATAATGAGAGTAAAGGAAGAAAGAGTTCTCTTGTGTACTGCGCACACACTTGGGCACTATAAAATTACTCCTGCGTAACTGGCCTGGTTTCAATGAAACCGGCCACCGTCACCGAAATCGGTGTGGTGTTATAATCTGTAGCAGCAGTGAGGGTATTAGTGGTCAGTAATACACCTAATACGTATACCTATTACAATGATGTACGTCATAAACATGAGAAAAAAAAACAGATCTAATCAGTGTCATGGTACGAACATCAGCGGAAGTATGAAACATTGTCTAATTGTATTGTTTCCATTTTTTTTGTCTAACGGCCATTTTGTTTCGAATTACCTCAATTAATTGACTGCCATTAGCGAAAGAAGACGTCTTAAACTACTAATATGGCTCTATTTTATGTAAGGAAATTAGCTCTTTTTACAATTTGGGTTGTTGCCGTTTCGCACAAAAAATGTTCGGACACTGTGTCTGAATTGAGACATTTAAATTTACATTTTGTTCTTTTTTCTACAGATTTTATGGACTGCATTATCCCTGGCCCTGGGCTACGAGCTCCAAGGACAGATCATCCGAGGTGTTCCCTGTGTGAAGAGAAATTTTCAGCTCTATTGTCCGACTGCCGGCAATACTTATCCGTTGTAAGTATCTTCCTCTAAGTTTTCTATCTGTAGAATGTAATTTATTATAAAAATATTTTACTATCACGCACAATAAAAATGACAGATAACAATATTTAAACCATAACTAACTAACGTAAGTAACTAAATTTAAACCATAGATGTATTATAAAAAAGAGGATTTAAACTAAGAGGAAACTGTTTTAAATGGCGGTCTTACTGCTTACAGCAGTTTGCATATTATCTATACTAATATAATAAAGAGGAAAAGTTTGTTTGTTTATTTGTTTGTTTGTTTGCATCGAATAGGCTCAGAAACTACTGGACCGATTTTGATAAAATTCGGCACAGATATAGAATAGACCACCTATAGGGGAAGGACATAAGCTACTTTTTATCGCGGAAAAATGTACGGTTACCTTTGTCACGCACGAAGTCGCGCGCAACATCTACTATCTAGTATTAAATATAAAGCTTTTATTTATAGAAAGGTGCCAAAATTTTCTTTAAACATTTAATAATTATTATTATAGGTTTTTAGGTGCTATAAGTACTGGTGATTTTTTTATTCCGCTTCGAGACAAACAGGGCTTAATAAGTACAAGAAATACTTAGTTTTCTTTTTCTTCCTTTTTTCACCTTTCGGCGCGTAGGGCGGCGCCCTATTGCCCTTGCAGTAGTGACATCAATTTATATTAATGTTTAGATTTTCCAACTTTTAAAACCTTGAGCATTGAGGCTTTGACACAAATGTTTTTGTATATGAATACTTTTTTTTATACAAAACATAAATATTTCTTTTAAACTAAAAAAAATACCATGTATATAATCTACCACGAGCGAGGCGTATATAGAAGTCGTCATCATATCGGCTTCTCTTATAAATATATCTTAATATATGGCGCTAAGTGTAATAAAAATAAAGTAACTATCGTTATTCTGTATTACATTTGGCATACATAATGGCTGTGTGGCGGAAAAAAGCACTAAGAAAAGAGCGTAACCGAAATGGCGATCGCTAAGCGTTAAATAAGCAAAATAGCGGATTATGTTATTAACTTACGAGGCTTACCATTCTGCATCAAAGCGACAGCCAACCGGCCGTTATAATCAGACGAAGCTAAAAGGGCCTTTTGGCCATTAGCATAGAGTATAGACCCATACGAGAAAAAAAACCATTCTGCAGATCTCACGCTTCGCCAGTCGCCACTGTTAAGTGTTAATCCTACTAAAGTTCTAACTTAGCTAAGGTCACAACTCACAACTCAAACGAAAAGAAACTACTTATTAGTTACAGACTTTCATCTTCAAACTATAATGAATATTGTAGCCTTTGCCAATTGGCCATAGTGACGAGCTAATGTATTGTTAATTGCCTGCCAGTAACAGTGTAATCAACAATCATTGTGTAACTACGAGTGTGTGATAAACTACTGTAAACAATCTTTAAACAGACATATAATTTAGATAAACTATACTCATCCATCCACATTCACAAACTTTCACACTCATAAACTCTAGTAAAACTACATAAACTCAACAAAGTACAAACTATAGATTAACTCTACTCATAAGTGTTACATAAACTGTAGTAAAACTATACATAAACTCTGCATATACTCTAGATAACATATTGATAAATAATAAATTGTACTCTAAAAAAACAATAGATAGTAAATATACAGAAAGTCTAGATAAATGATACAAACTTATACTCACATAGATGTATTATATTAAAAAGAGTATACTCAAGAATAAATATGCAGAAACTCTTTATATGTTTCCTGATAAATTATACAGGTATAAGGGGTTATGTATAACTCTACATACCCCCTTACTAATAAAACTATTTACACAACGGATAACTTAAACAACGTTGCTGTCTTTATCTGATACGTTGGAAATGTCACTTGATAGAAAAGTTCAGCCCCGGATCTATGGGGGGCAACTGGGGGCACTTGCCCCGGGCGGCAGTTTCATGGGGGCGCCAAATCGGCCAAATCCTTGAGACAAGAATTCGAAATACCTATCGAACAAATATCAAATATGAAGCCTCTTTTCCTACAACTAGTTTTTGAACACATACTAAGTGATTTATGAAGGCATAATAACAGATTAATGAAATTTTTTTTGAAGGCGTGAGTAGTGTGGTAATATATCAAAAAAACCCCCGGTTCAAAAAAGTCAAGATCCGCCACTGAAAAACGTTGTCTAAGTTATCCGTTATGTAAATATAAACTAAATTCTTTATTTAGCTATATAGTTTATGATTTTTTTAGTTACATAAAATTGCAATATGCAGGTACCAGTGATAATTTTTATATACGATTACAAAGTTATAGCCGTTACTAATTCTTCGCAGGGACAAAATCGAGAACTTTATAGACGAGAACAAGGCCCTGATCAAACGGATGTACGGGTCCTTCACTACACCGGGAGGTAACCGCGTGCGGAGGGCCCCTGGAGTCCCCGACCTGCACACAGGGGACTCCTTCTTCCGGCACGTGAGGCAGGCAAGACAGGCCTCCAAGTCCCTGCCTGATGCTCAGTCCGTCAATAATACTGGAAGGTATGTAATGATGATGATTATCTAAGTGTCAATCATTCTAGCAATAAGCTTTTATGGATTGGTATAAGTGCTCATAGGCCTTTCATAGCAGGCCCTGAAAAATAGTGGGTATATGGTTATTTTATGATCGTTTTATGCTAAGATCAAGTACCTCTAGATTCGCAGCTCGTGTAGCCACTAGAGTGCATCTCGCTCATCCACAATGTGTTACCATGTACCCATAGACTTAAATTGTAGGATTTTGGTTTTGATCTTAGGATGTGACTAACGAGCCTACCCTACTACCTACCTTTTCATAACCAGCATTGAACCATTTAGAGCATGAATTCACTGGAGTCATCACAAAATCACAGATAATAAATTTTCTACCCGTTGCTTCAATCCATTTTTTTCATCAATTTATATCAGGGGGAAACCTAAAAAAGAAAGAACTATAATCAGTACATTTTGGTAACGAGATAATTATAACAAGAATGTCCTCATGGACTAAAAGTTGAGTTAATAAACTAAATTAAATAGCAACACTAAGACAGACAGTCATTTGTTTGGCCACTGGGTGTCAAATTTGACAGCATACTGGCCAAAGACCCGGCTACAGCGAAAGGGACAAAACATAACATTTTTGTCTCGTTTCTTCACAAGTATTGACCAATTTACTTTCACTCTCTAACAAGTTGTGACGTCAGGAGCTCTAGCCTCTAGAGGTACTTGATCTTAGCTTTTATGCCTTCATTATTTGGAATGCTCAATTTCATTTTCATTTCATATTTTTTTTTAAAAATAATACAAATTTTGTCAGTAAAAATAATACAAAAAAAACAGGTAAAGAGCTGACTCTTACTCTCATGAATGCAATTAAGCGTCTGTTACAATCGATTAGAGAAAGTATGTTATTATTATTATTGAATGCAGTTTATAATGCAAATTTCAATGCAATACTGTCCTAATGATTTATTAATTAGTTACGTAATTTTGTTTTTTTTTTTACAGAATTGACTCGTGCGAGAGCAAGACGGAGATAATGACACCATACTGGGCACTAAATTCTGCGAGAAAGTTGCGAGCTATTGTCAATACCATGCACTTCGAGCAGGCTATACACCAAGAGGTTTGCAGGTAGGTATCAATTACTATTTATATAGATGGATGATGATGGATGGATGGATGGATTGATGTATGGATGGATGGATGTATGAATGTTCTTTAATATTGTAGGTATACTTTTGTTCTATCATCAATAGTTTCCGCAGCGCATCCGACGAAAGATGTTTTATGGCATTTTTTTACACCTTGGGTTATGTTACTAAAGTTTTAGTAAGGATCCCTAATATTTTCTAGCTATAAATATAGCCTATGTTACTCAGGGTTTTGATGAAATTTGGCACTGATATTGATAAGACCACGGGGTAGGACCAGTGGCGTAGCTAGGTGGACAAGGGCCCCGGTGCATAAGGGAAGAATCGGGCCCTCATGCCCCTCATCCGCGTAGCTTGAACTTATAACAATCTTGAACAATGTCTCGTGTGGCAACACTTGTAACGATACTTAAAATTGTATCTCCCGATTTTAAAATTGTTAAAAATTATTTATATTGATAATTTATGTTAATAAACCTAGTATTATTTGTGTAAAATTCAAGAAAAATAAATAGTTTTATTAGCTAGTGGACTTTTAAGCAGACTTACAACTTAATTGTAAAGTGGCAGCCAACGACGTATAACGAACTTTGCAAAATCAAAGTGGATTTAAGTTTTGTTCCTGATATACTGCGAGAAACCCGGGGAGTATAGTGTTTATTTACATACTACATCACCTACTGCTCAATATAAGATCCAAATAACACTATACAAAGCTCATCCCAGTGAGACACTAACAGAATTTAAACTTTGGCTTTGTTTGAGTTCTCTCTTGGCTTAACGTTAGTGGAAGCTAATAAGATGATGAATTTGTACAAGCCTACTAATAAATACTAATATATAAGGTTCGGTAAAATCAATTACGGATATTTTGGGAATTTGATCTACTGCTTATGTATAGACGTTTAGGCAGAAAAATAATTGTCATACTTGAAAAAAAATTTTTCACTTTTATGGGCGAGTTTGCGTTTTGCGGAGAGTCACCCATACATTAGGTGATTTTTTACTTTGAGTAAGACAATTATTTTTTTGCCTAAACGTCTTTATATAAGCAGTGGATCATGTGCCCGAAGTATCCGTAATTGATTTTCAGAGACCTTATATTTTAATTATAGGTACTCACTCTAAGTAGAAACATTTAACTTAATTAACATCATTATATACCTACCTACATTCTTATTACAAATTCTTAATTTTATATTACTCTCTTGGCTTGACTGTTGTTAAAGCTAAGTAGATGATAAAAAACACTAGCCTACAGCGTAACATTCACATAATATAACAATATAATATACTAAACCCTGTCATACTCAAAATTGTTAATTGTTAATTTTTTATTATTTTTACAGGGCATAACCTAATATTATTTATAAGTACAGTATACACAGATTTCGTTCACTACTATAATATGTCTATTCTGTCTTTTTTGTCTATTTTATAGTTGTTAATCTTTCATTTCCAGTATTTATATTACTTTCTTTTCATTTCTTCATTTTGCTACTTAAATTTCTATCTATTCCTGTGTAATTACTGTGCAACTGAAACAATATTTGGGGCTGACAAATCTTGATTTGGGCAGAAGGTGATTACTTGCATTGTGATTACACCCCATTAAAACATTTTAAATAGAGGAAAATGGGAATAAATAAACAACGACGCACATACATGACGACATAGAATATTTATTTTACAGATGACTGATGAGATCAATAAAGGGAAAAAACGATTTTTAATAGAATTCCTCGTCCAATTCACAACCTCTTGCGCGCTTTAATAATGAGTTCTTGGACGCTATTTCTCGATAGTGTTGTAATAAAAAAATGTTAAAATTCGAAGAGCCTTACGATTACGAACATAGGGGGCATTTACCTTACTAATATCGCTACTGAACAAAGGGAGTTGATTTTAGAGTTAAGTGTACATAAAACATATTTTGTATGTTGATGCCAAAAATAAAGTTTGTTACTAAATAATAAATTTTTTACTTTTTTTTAAACTGTTCATCTTTACCTATCCTTTATCTAAATTTATCTATAAATAAATAATAAACAGAATTATCACTTTCTGTTTTTTCATATATAAAGACGTTTTGAACGCAATAAAAATGTTCTAATGTAACCCATTTTTAGAATTCCATAGTTGGGGAGAGTTGTGACAACGTTATTTCGCGCCAGGTTTTTGTGAGGCCGTGTTACAACTTTTACGTAAAATAGAGCTTTGCAAAGTTTTTTGACATAAAGCTATGGAAAACGAAACATAAACGTCACAGAAACGTTAACATGGCCGAATTCCTATACAATTTTCGAAATGTTATTATATTTTTATCTCGAAAACTACGGATCTTATAATTTTGAAAACTTGCGAAATTACTGCGACAATAAAAGAACTTTAAGCGGTAAAATTACCATAAACCAATTAATAGTACAAATGTGGGATATTATTCTAAAGTTTAGCCAACATATGAAAATTTAGTATGGCAACACCGGCTCACGCACACAATGCATACAAAACCGGCGTCACTGCTGTTCGTAGAAGTTAACTATATCTATACTTTTTATTTGGTGTGAGATAGTAGCTCATTCTTCAATTTGAACTTGAGTTTAGAAAAACGTTTTTTATTTTTCGTTGTCGATCAAGTTAAAAGTTTGAGAGTTATTATATATTATGCGAATACCGTTGTG
This sequence comes from Glaucopsyche alexis, assembly GCA_905404095.1. Classification (NCBI taxonomy): domain Eukaryota; kingdom Metazoa; phylum Arthropoda; class Insecta; order Lepidoptera; family Lycaenidae; genus Glaucopsyche; species Glaucopsyche alexis. Next base: position 13,263,190 of record FR990062.1, read on the forward strand.
CTGCAACCGGTATCCTGTATCATACATGTTTTGTCATCGGACATTTTTTTAGCGAAAATGAGTTCTAGTAGAATATGGTGACAGATGGATGAATGTGTGGAATAGAAATAGTAGCATTTGCATTAGTAGCGATACTTGATGAAAAATGAAATAAGGCTGGTGCTGGTATTAGGGAAAACGAATTGCAACGGTCAGTGACACGCCTAGTCGACCTAGCGTCAACTATTATAGACTATAGTGCATCCAGACCCCAGAAAGTTGAAAACATCGCAATGAATATCATAAATGAGAACTGATGCAAGGCAAGAGGGAATGAAAACTTGACGAAAAAGTTAATATGGGTGGAGTATGGAATTGTCGAATTGATCTCACGACCGTCAAGCACGTGAGTTTATCGCTGATCTAATGTGCTACGAGCGTACTCATCCCAACTATCAAATACCAAATAACTGAAATAACGATAACAAACAGCACATGCTCATCTAGGACGCTTAGCGCATGTGTTGAAAATTTTAAATCAGAGTCTTGTAATTGTTGATGTTCATTTAACAACATAAAAAAAAAATCGAGCCTCGAGTCTCGAGCCTGCTCACAAGATTTTTGTTTCCTTTTTTCTTATATGCTCCTCTCTTTTCAAAGCTGAGGCTAGAGGGCCCCTTGAGCTCCGGGGCCCTGGTGCACTGCACCGCCTAGCCCTACGATAGCTACGCCACTGGCCGTAGGACGTAGAATATTTTTATCTCGGAAAAATATACTGTTTCCGCGAGATTTCGTTTAAGGCGCATGAAGTCGCGGGCAACTTAATATATTAGGTTGGGGAAAAAGTTTCTTCGCATTTTATATAAAAATTCAAAAGGTTTTTTTATAAAGTTTATTTACAAGTGATTAAAGTATATAGGTGCCATTTTGTTCGATAACTTTTTGCCATCTTGTTGGTAGGTACATGATCCCATTGCTATAAATTTTTTGGGGCTTCTGATGAAAAAACTGCGACAAGTGGTTTTGGCAGTCCTCTTGTGATGTCAACCTGACACTGCCTAAGGAATTCTGCAGCGACCGAAACAGGTGGAAATCTGAAGGTGCAAGGTCAGGACTATACGGCGGATGCAATAACACCTCCCAGCCAAACTCCCGTAATTTTTTCTGAGTGGCTAAAGATGTGTAAGGTCTAGCGTTATCATGGTGAAAAACCACACCCCTTCTGTTGATTAATTCCGGCCGCTTTCTCTCAACTTCTTGCTTTAATCTCATCAGTTGTTCGCAGTACAGTTCAGAATTGATGGTCCTGCCTGGCGGTAACAGCTCATAATGAATAATGCCCTTCCAATCCCACCACACACACAGCATCACCTTGTTGCGAGTTAACCCGGGTTTCGCTGTGGCGAAGCGTCTGTGAAGCCTGACCGGCCTTTGACCACGATCTTTTTCGCACGTTCTTGTCGTACGTGATCCACTTTTCATCACCAGTTATCAGCTTCTTCAAAAATGGTTCGGTTTCATTACGTCGTAATAAAGAATCACAAATGAGTACACGGTTCATTAGGTTTCTTTCAGTGAGCTCATGAGGCACCCAAATATCGAGCTTTTTTGTGTACCCAGCTTTTTTCAAATGCGCCAAAACCGTTTTGTGGTCAATCCCCAGTTCTTCAGCTACATCGTAACTACTAATATGCCGATCTTGCTCCACTTTTTCAAAAATGGCAACAGTTTTGTCCGTAACAGGGCGACCAGAGCGACGTGCATCTTTGATATCAAAATTTCCGGATTGAGAACGCTTAAACCAAATTTGCGCTACTCTCACAGATACTGCATTAGGTCCATAAACATCACAAATTTTTTTCGCGGCATGTGTTGCATTTTTACCTTTTTTGTAATAAAATTTTAAAATGTATCGAAATTCTTCATAAGAATCACTCATTTTAACAATAAGAAAAACAAATGAAAATCTCAAATTTACCTAATTTGAATTTGGAATTGTCTTCTGTAAAATTAAAACTTTTTAATGATACCAAAATCAGCCAGATACAATTGGTATAGCCCAAGATATTTTATGACAAGTTCATACATACTATAATGCGAAAAGACTTTTTCCTCAACCTATTAGTATCTTAATAAAATTGCAGGGCAAGCATTATTTCAAGTTCTAGGAGTAAGCTTTGGACCGTATGTTTTGCAGGTGTTGTTCTATTTAATGTAAAAAAATAATTTGAAAAATCCCATGACATAATTTTATTTTTTCAGCAAAGAGTCAACAGCCCGATGTTCCGGAGACTGCGGGTGCGAACAGAAGTACAAGTGGCATCGACTTTTAGCCTACGACCCTAGCGACGACTGCGCTGGCATCTTCATGGACTGGTTCTTATTCCCTTCCTGCTGCGTCTGCCGGTGTAAACCTTAATATAGGAACTATCTGGCCCCGCTACGAGAGATATGTCTCTGTCGACAAAGCTATCTCGCTCTGTCACATTTTTGGCGAAGGAACCTTTCACGACAGCGCAAAATAATATATCGTCGGCTAGCGCGTCCTCGGCTAGAGGGCTGGGACAAAAAATAGGCCAATGCCGTTAAACTTAAAAGTATCGATATACTTAACAATGAGTGTCGAGCTATCGTATTGGCATTTGACTCGACACTTGTGTGTCCGATTTTCAGCCCTATTGTTTATACGCAGAGTTCTATTTTCAATGCTCTGAATTTTCGCCGGCCTACCAGATTACGGATCATAATATTATAGTCTCAACTCTTAGCCATATCAGCTTTGCAGCAAGAGTCTAATCGAACCTAGCAGTGTAGAGACTATGTACTTTATCTAAGACCTAAGTGATTATAGTCAAAATATACGTTAGATAAATAGTTTCATAAATTAAAAGTATCGCTATTAAAATATACATGCTCCTTTTTAATGTAAGTATACTATAAAAAGGAGCATGAATATATATAAATATAAAATATTTTATGTCTTCTACTCTTAAATAAGTAGGTAGGTAACTAGTTAGTTTTAATGATATAAAAATAAATTACATTTATACTATATTCTCATATGATAAGTACTTCGATGTAAATATCAGAATTCAGAACAATAAAACCTTTTTTGTGCCTTTAGTTTAATTTGTTTAAACAAAGACTTTATGATATTATAATATTAAGTAAAATAAAAATAAATTGTACAAAATTTACATTTACCTACCTAATACACGTCGAAACGTTGACTCTTATTTTGTATTTCGCTTTAGTTTTGTGTAATTTGAAAATGGATTTAAAAATGCTGAATATTACACAAATATTTTAGAGAGTAGATAAGAATTTGACTGTCGTGTGGTGTAATACCTACTTATTGGAGACGTACTTTATTTAAGTAAGTAGTAAGTACCCCGTGTTCGTAGATTCTTTAGTAAACTACCAAAAGTATCACAATACTAAGCACGGTCTGAAATATTCTCATTTTATGTTCATGAGCGTAATGGTTTTTCCTAGTAGAGCTACTATAGTGTTGGTAATTTTTTGGCTGTTCAGTCTCGAGGCTTATGTTGTAAATATATTGTTTTTAAATATTTTATAAAATTAAAAATATTATTTACCTATATTTTAAGCACTCATGGACATAATTATTGCAATTTTATGGTTCTTATAATAATTATTATTACACTGCCATCTTTATAAATTGTTTACAAAGGTAATAAATTATAAATATACGAGCGTGTACTTTTTTTATTTCACATTGTGATTTTCCAATCCTTTATCCTTATAATATATGAATATCACGTGTTCTCTAGGCTTGTTGAAAAAATATCGATATATCGATATTTTGTGTTCGATATATCGATATTTTTAGCCGATATTTTTTGATCCGATATATCGATATATCGATACAAAAAAAACAAATATCGAAATTCGTATCAAAATAGATATTTTTTTTATTTATCATCAGCTCATGACGATCTAACTAAATTCGCTAGAACTCAAAACCGTAAAATATTGAAAAAGTTATTGTTGTGCAGAATTCCATTAATCTAATCTGTGGTAGTGAGTGCGTAACTAACTGCCCCTTTGAACTGCCCTGTGGGCCGAATGGATCTAGTAACTATGGATAGAAGACTCCAAATTTTGTAATTACTAAAAATAATGTATTACCTTGGTAATAGAGTGTATTTCACAAGGCACGTATCATAGAGGCAAATCCGAGCCGAGCGAGATAGCCAGAAGGGAGGCCGTGTGTCTCATTGCAATGCAATGTTGCCAACCAGAAAAATGTTGGTATTTATAAAAAGTAATTTGAAAAATCTTAGATAAAACGAGTGTACTTTATTATTATTTTAACAAATTTTATAACTATATTAAATTCTAATTAAAAAAGTTAGAAATAGTCATTTATTACTAAATAGAAATGCAGTTTACATTAAATCCTTTTCCTTCTTTTTTTTTATTAGATGGTATCATTCGCAAGACAATAGATACGCCGTTACACATATTTTATGCTGAACACCGGGTAATATTAAAATTGAAAATAGTTTTTATTTCTTACTTCATGTATCTCCGTAACTATGTTTTTATTATTTATTTGATGATTTAACAGTCAAAATGGTGAAAAAATGTTGTATTATATATTCTTGTCGAAGTGAAAGTTATGCTGGTTGCAATATTTCGTTTATTAGTAACATTAGTAAGTTAAAGGTAATATTAGTCTAGTTATTCTAGTAAAAGTGTTAACATTAAAGCAACTGACGTTATTAAGAGTTATAAATTTACTGTACTACGTTTTGTTATAAACTAGTCAGTAGCGACTCGCCTAGAATCGTAGTAAGTACTGAGAAAAAAATTTGTGTAGTCGAGTATGATAATATTATAGGTACAGTTTTTATAGATTTCTCAACAATGAAGAAATCTGTTGCAAATTGGTCGAAAAATTTGACCGATATATCGATATTTTTTTCGCGATATATCGAGACCGATATTGATATTTTTTCAAATATCGATGTATCGATATATCGATATTTTCTTTCATTTCCGACATCCCTAGTGTTCTCGTTATGAAATGACAAAAGTCGGAATATACAGTTATCTTTGCAACTTTATTAAGTCTTTCATAAAAAAAAAATATACTGTCGTCTGTCAAGCACAGATGTTTAATGTCAATGTCAAGTATGACTTGATTGCCGAAAAAAGTAGAAAAAAGGAATGAAATCAAAAAGTTTTGCGTTGTATTTATATTAAATATAAATTATAATAAAAAGGACATTGATTAATAAACAGATCGAAAATGTTTCGAAGTTCTATACGTTTTATAAAATCAGGAAAAAGATGTGTGCCTGCTCCAAACAGTTTAGCAACATTAAGGTTTGATGTCGTCAATAAATAAACTTAAAATGAAAGCATCTCAAAATATAATAGACTAGATTGACTGCTATTTTTATCATACAAATATATTAGTTAGTTACATGAACTCTATTTTGTTATGAAAGGCACTCCCAACAAAAAGTTTTTCATGTGTTATTGTTTTGCTTTTTAATTTGAAAATTGAATCCTGACTTCTTTTTTTGTCACTTCCAGTAAAATGTATTTGTTGTATTTACTTTATTATAAATACTACTACTACACTCATAATATCCTAACTCATAAACAAAAATAAAAAAGTAACCCCCTAATTGTCCATTAGCAGAAAGTTAGCTGATGATGATGAATAATTATCGCTAAGACCACTCGATTTTGTCAACCTTCAAACAAAGAAACGCATCGAAATCGTACCTCTCACTAGGAAGTACAATGCCAGTCAACACATACACATCAAACTTATAAACACCCCTCATTATGCATCTGGGGTTAAAAATGGACCGCTCGTTCATTTTAATATAATTTATTTCAGCAGGAGTAATGTAAAAAGTTTAAGCATCCTATGTAATAGTACAGTGAGTAATAAATTGAATGATAAAATAAGACCATTGCTAAACAAGAATGCTTGCCGCACTATGTTTGTACAGACTCAAGAAACACCAAACCCGAACAGTCTAAAATTTCTGCCTGGCACCAAAGTTTTAGAACCTGGACATACTTTAGATTTTCCAAATATTGGTGCAGCACAATGCAGTCCTTTAGGTAATAAGTCATCTATCTATGTAATATATAAAAGGCAAAGCTGATTGATTGATGTATAAACGCACAGGCCACACCCTTATAGCAAAAATTTTTTTATTTTGCACATATTCCTCATATGATGTAGATATCCACTAAGAAAGGATTTTTAAAAATTCAACTCCCTAGGGAGTAAAATAGGGGATGAAAGTTTAAAAAAAACCTAATTTCATGCAGATGCAAGACGCAGACAACTAATTCTAGTAATAGATAAGGGTTCTTCTTAGTATTTGTATGTTGCCATGCTACAGAAGATTACTATTAGAATAATATTATAAATTCAAATATGATACAAATATTATACCTTCCATTTTATTAGATTTAACCATTCATACCCAAAAAATAAATTATTTTTTTCAGCAAAAATGTTATTCCGTATTGAAGGTGTAAAAGCTGTTTTCTTTGGATCTGAATTTATTACAGTCACTAAACAAGATGATGATGTTGAATGGAAAATACTGAAACCTGAAATATTTGCAACGATAATGGACTTCTTTGCCAGTGGACTGCCAGTTGTAACTGATGCTAAGCCATCTAGTGATACCCGTAAGTATATGAATGTTATGATATAATATAGCCAATAAAATTAATCGATAATTTAAATCTAAATATATAAAAGGCAAACCTACCTGACTCATGTATCACACACAGCCGAAACTACTGAACGGATTTTGCAGAAATTTAGCATACAGATAGTTGTAATGACGAAGGCATCCGCTAAGAAAGGATTTTTGAAAATTCGCCCCTGAAGAGGTGAAAAGGGGGTTAAAATTTTGTATGGAAACCTAGTATATTATAAACATGAAAGTTTTTGGGTATGGATGGATATTTGTTACTTTTTCACGCAACTACGATGCGGAAAACAGATAGTAATTACAATATAATTTTAAGATAAAATGCACTTTCCAAACTAAAGCATTAATAATCTATTACACTATTCCACAGAAATAAACGAAGATGATGATGAGATAGTACAAATGATCAAAGAGCTTTTGGACACACGTATAAGACCTACAGTGCAAGAGGACGGTGGAGATGTTTTGTTTGTCGACTTCAAGGACGGAGTATTGAGGCTCAAGATGCAAGGGTCTTGCTCGTCATGTCCTAGTTCAATAGTCACCCTGAAAAATGGGGTAAGAAAAAAATTGTTTTATATGCTGTTCATACCCAATTCAATCTAAATGTAAAGAAAAAGATATAATTCGACCAAATTAATATGTCATCTACGGTACTATGGTACAAAGTACTCACTTTAATGAGGGTGTTTGATATTTTTTCTACCGTTAGGGGGCAGACCCAATACACAAAGCGTCATCTGGTGGCGTAAGTGGTATCAAAAATGGTGAATAAGAATTTTCGATTATTTTTCTGTCACCAGGTGGCGCTTGGTAGCACGATGGTCCTTGTCATGTCAATCAGCTGTCAGATGTCACGAATTTAAAAACCTATAATATGTAGGTAATATCCCAATTTCGTATTTTAGGTGCAGAATATGATGCAGTTTTATATTCCTGAAGTGCTAGCAGTCGAACAAATTGATGATGAAGGTGAAAAGCTAAGTGAGAAAGTATTTAAGGAGTTTGAAAACCTTAAGAAGAAAGAAAAGACAGAATAAAAATAATTAATAATAATATTATGTTATTACTTATTAGTGTGTAAAAATAAATTGTAGATTAATTTGCTGATTATTATGATTATTCATATTTTACACATTAGAATTTATTAAGAATTATCGACTTTTTTTTGACGTGATAACGTCCTATAAATCAATGAACGTCGGTTGCACGCACAAAAAATTGTAAAATTCCCAATTTCCTAATATGCCTAAATCCGGAGATTAGCCTTCGAAAATGCGAAAATTTTCACCCGTACATACTTTGAGTATCCAACTATATATGGTTGGATACTCAAAGCGGATTTACGAATAAAAATTAATTAAAAATTAAGTACCTACTGGTGCATATTAGCATCAAGTGGATTTATTTCGATGAAGACATTAAAGACGCACACATAGGTAATTCAGTTAAAAAATCTATTTTACATTTATTAGAAAAGATTTTACAATAATTTTTAACATTTTCGATTTTACAATCCGTCTGTCTGTCTGTCTGTCTGTCTGTCCGCGCCTCTAGCTCCTGTAATTATGAATATATAAGTAAATTGATGAAATTTGGTGCAGTTATAGTTTGTGAATAGATCACGGTTTCGGGATCATAAAAAAAATAATAATTTTATATTTTAGGGGTGGCTTTCCATACATGTGAAGTGGGGATGAAAAATTTTTTTTCACTCTACCCCATCGTGTGGGTATCGTAGAATAGGTCTTTTAAAATAAAGGCAAGGTTTTATATGTTACTTTTTTATAAAGTTGACCATTTTCGAGTAATCGGCCTCCAAAGTAGCTTGTAAGTTGGTCCCCCCCTAGCATTCTTAAACTATAGGGGCCGTGCATTAGGGCTCCCGCACACGGGCCACCGGCCACAACCACAAAACGCCGCCACTGGCATATTTCCTGTAATTTTCATACATTTTATATGGACTCGCCGCACACGGTTGGCGCCGGTGGCGTCCACACGCTACAAATCGTCGCAGCTTGCATCTTGTGGCTCGCACCGGCCGACACAAAAAGCCTCCACACGCCACTCGCGCGATTCCGCGCCCCTCTCTCCCTTGCCTCAGTTAACCTGTGTAAAGTCGACGGTAACGCACGCACGTAGTCTGTAGTTCATATAGGTAGATAAATATGGATATTGGATATAGAATTATTTATATCAGAGATACAATCCCGTCCTGCGATTTGGGATTCAAAAAGTGACAGTTATAGTAATAGAGGAGAAAAAGTGAAGGCCTGGGAAGAAATCTGCGAATTGTTTGTGGGAGATTTTTCGAATAAAACTGCCAAAGAAAAGAACATTGAAGGTAAGTTTAATAAAATAATATAAAACCATATATTTATATTCTATTTTCTTGCCACGGTATTGCTCCTTCATTCATAAAATAATCTTTTAACGTATCTCATGCCGTAGACGCTCGTGTTACTGGCCAGCCTGTATTTTGTATATTTTCGAGTCCCACTATTTTTAAAGTGTGCCGAAAATTGAAGCCATCCCTTTTGCGAATAAAGTTGTGCAAAATGCAACAAGCTTTCACAATGTCTTCTGAGAAATGAACAGAAGTGTTTAATGGGCGATGTAATATTCTCCATTTGTTTGCTAGTACGCCGAAGGTACACTCAATGCAACGTCTGGCACGGCTTAACCTATAATTAAAAACTTTTTTGTCTAAGTCCAAATATTTTCCAGCATATGGCCTCATCATATTTTCACTGAGGCCAAATGCTTCATCACCAACAAATGTATAGTTCAATGGTTGTCGATTACCGACCTGTCGTGGTGAGGGGATGTTTAATGTCTTTCTGTGTATTTTATTACACAGTTCACTTTCTCTAAATATTGTAGAATCGGATGCTTTACCGTATGCCCCAACATCCACGAACGTAAAAAGTAAATTCGAGTCGCAAGTGGCTAGAAGTACTATTGAAAAAAAATTTTTATAGTTAAAGTACAAGGAGCCGGTATCGAATGGATGAATAATTCTTATATGTTTCCCATCTATGGCGCCTAAACAATTAGGAAAATTAGTATTTTGAAGAAATCCGCTGGCAATTTCTTTCCACATGTCTTGGGTCGGTTCTGGAATACAAACGGCTTTTAAATAGTTCCAAATTAGTTGACATGTTTCTTGTACTATTTTCCTTGCTGTAGAGGCCCCACGGTGGTAAGAGAGTTCAAAATCCTCAAACGAGCATCCAGTTCCTAGATACCTGAAACAAATTATATTTTTTTTTATAAATTAAATAAATTAAAATTATATTTTTTTGTTGTTACAGTAACTAAATTACAGAGGAAGTGGAAGAGTCTTCGTGACAGTTTTAATAGAGAAAATGAAAAAAACAAGAACGTTGCGAGTGGTTCGGCAGCAACAAGCAGTAAACAGTACATTTATTTCAATCATCTATCGTTCTTCAATTCCTTAAAAGAAGTGAGACCGCCTACCGATGTTACTAATGCAACTAATGATGTGGAAACATCTCGCCCGAAAATTAACAGAAACATTAATATAAAAAGGGCCGATCAAAAATCAGAAAATGAAATTCTCAGAACACTTTCGGAAAATTTAAAACGTAAACATGATCAAATAAGCGACCAAAATGACCCCGATAAGCAATTTCTGATTTCGCTGCTTCCACATGTAAAAAAAATTGACGAAAATTGTAAACTTGATTTTCAATCAGAAATATTACAGTTAATTAGAAAGTACACGCATAAACAAAATTATGAAACCTATTCGGCACAATATTATGGTTATTCTTCAGGAAATGCCAACATACACTCCACACAAAAAGCTTCTACATCTGCCCAGCCTTTTCCACTTCATTCACATTATTCCGACAAGTCTATGCTTGACATGTCATACTCTACACAAAACGCTTCTACATCTATCCCGTCTTCACCTATAATTCAGCCTTCTCCACTTCATTCACATTATTCCGACAAGTCTATGCTTGACATGTCATACTCTACACAAAACGCTTCTACATCTATCCCGTCTTCACCTGTAATTCAGCCTTCTCCAACTCATTCATATTATTCTGATCAGTCTATGGACAACAGTTCTGTTATCGAAGACATGTTCCGTGATGATGACGAGTGATACCAAATTATAATAAAGACACAATAACTAAATACCTACGTGTTTTATTTGTTAACTAGCTATTCTCTAGTAGAAAAAACAATGCATAGTGATTATCAATAAAGTATAGATTATTTTATCATAGTGTTCATTATTTCCACTTACCTTAATGTGATAGCTAGTCTTTCCGCAGGTGCGATGCTTTTCCGCATGTTGGTATCGTGGTGCTTTAATCCAGCATATAATAGAGCATGTAGTTCCCAAAACGTACCTATGCTTAAACGAAAATGTTTGAAAAACTTTTTAGGGTGGTTTAGAAGATTATCGAAATGTTCGTTGCATTTGTGTACATTCGTTAAAATTGGATGTATCCAATAACTACGGTTTCGTCTTCTACGACGACGTCTTTTTATCAAAAGTAGCGCAATTAAACCTTCTTCGTCAGAGTCGATTATGATACTGCACGCAAGGGTTAAAAAAAGTAGCAGCCACCGACCGCAAGTGTCGACCACCGGCCACAAGTGGCTGTCGCGCGCTTCAGCTACCCTTGTAGCCGCTTTTAGCTTCTCGTGGCGGCGTTTGTGGCTGTGGCGAGTGGCTCGTGTGCGGCGACACTTAATCACGTGATGTTTTTTTACAACTTTTTAGACCCCTCCCCTGGTGATACGTGGTGAGGTTTTATACTACCCCCCCCCCTCCCCCACCTAAGATCACGTGTTTTTTTTACATAGTAAGCAGGTCATGTTTAAAGAAAAACTTTAACTTAAAAATCAATTTAATCGAATATTTTAAGCAATTAAAAACTATACGAGTCATTTGTCTTGTAAGTATTTAAACAACACTACGAATCTACAACCGATAATAATTTCGGTATACATAGACTAGATTCGAAAATTAATACACGTGATGTCTCCTTATACCCCCTCCTCCCCTTGGTGATACTTGGTGATTTTTTTTGAGACCCCCCCTCCCCCTTTAGGCATCACGTGATTAATGGACGACCTCATAGGAGATAGAAACATGCAAATTTCCATGCTGATAGATCATGCTAAAAACTCTTTAGGAAAATTATTGTGAACCAAATCGGACAGTAACTTTTGGAGTAGGTACCTAATTTAAAAAAAGGCATATTACCATCATATTACGCGTTTATAGTTACGGAACCCTCCTTAGACATGTCCTGACATGTCTGATAAAAGCATAGATATATAATATTAAAAAGAGGTAATAATTAATCAAAGGATAAAAGTTTTTTAAAACACTATTTTTTGTTTTACCTGAAACCGAAAACCCGGGAAAACCCGGTTTTCGGGCCTACAACAAAACCTGGTTTTCAAAATATTGAAAACCGGGTTTTCGATTTTTTTCGAGCTTTTTTTTAGCATGAAATTCTATAACAGCTACAATTACAAACCGAACTTTATAATGGCTTGTGAATGTTAATTACCTACTCCGGTAAATTTAGACATGACAATAGGGGTCAAATAACAAAAATTCCGACAGAGACAAAATTTTGGTGGAGGTCTTGGCCTTACCCTAAAATATAAAAATTTAAGGGGCCCCATACATGATCCGGTCTGCCTTCAGTTCGGCCTGAACGGATGCAAAATCGTATCGTCTGTGTGCAATTTCGAGATCGCGTCCATAGATTATACAGATATATAGGTACTAGTATAGATGCGCAACTCTAAAATTGAAACTGAGTCTTGCAAAAGTTTCGGAATGTCGTTTTTAGATGGCGTTGTACCGTTTTAGTTACTATCAAACCCGCTAGATGGAAGTAGTACCGCCTAATAATTTTTATTGAACTGAATTATGGACAGAAATTAAGTTTAATCGAAAGTCGTAGACACAATCAAGACCAAGTTCCTCTTTGACAGTGGGATATGGTTACTGCATAGTAAAATGTTCGCGATCCCTTATACATACGCCTTGTGTTTTCTATAGCGCGATGTAGAAGTCGCTTAGTGGCATCTGTTGTGACAATCCGAAAACTTTCAAACTGTTAGTACCGGACAGTCATTTTTAGATGTCTCTGTACTCTGTTAATTTGTGCATGTATGAGAGTTTCACCCCCCTGATCGCGTCAGTCGACCGTACGGAGTTATGCTATCTACAGACACACGAATATGGTACGGAGCGTACAGCGAACCATATCCGGAGACCAAATTCGGTGTCGCTACACACGCACGGATATGGTACGGTGCAGTGAAGCGAAACGCTCGACACTCGTGTGTTCGATTTTATGCTCTTTTACATTAGCACAGAGTTCTATTTACAGTGCGGTTTTTAAACGACGACGATGATTCCCGCAATTCATTGATAACGGGCAGTGATACCAACACATTAAAAAATATTTCTCCCCAAATTTTTCCCCTGATTACTTGTACCATTGACAGGTCTAAGAGATAATAAGCTAGAAAGAAAGGTTATGTATTTAACATAAAGACTTACGTGTGAATAACATAAAAGTAACTTGTCTTAATCAGATTTCACTCCCAATACATTTTCATATCCCTGGCTATATACACACATTAAAATAATTTGTATTATTACATACAAATTGATTCATAAGGAGAAAACTCTAAACATCCTGTCGCCTAGTAAACCCCCGTAGATATTTTCCCTAATTTTGGGGAGTACATCCCTAAGTTGGCAACACTGATACCGTTGTACGGCCTAACCGCCGGACTGCTCTACACCTCAGACTAAAGGGTTTCTTTAGTCTGAGCCTAGTATATATCTGTATAATCTATGGTCTGAGCTCTACACACGCACGAATTTGGTACGCTCCGTACCAGATCCGATGCGGACAGCGGCGAACTCTTCGCCTTCTTCTGGCGTACTCTTCGCCTTCTTCAAATGTTCGCCGGACTGCCCTACACACGCTCAGATCTGGTACGGAGCGTACCAGATCCGCTGTACGCTCCGTACCAAATTCGTGTGTCTGTAGACACCATTACGGACTGAACTCTGAAGCGATTCGTTCCAGTGTTGCCAGCTCTGTTTTTGTGAAACTACTAAACTCGTATTGAATTCTAGTAAAAAGTACTAAAAGACTACTAAAAAGCTACTTAGGAATTCCTGAAGCCCCCCAAAAACCATTGCATTTTAGGTTTTGTTATATTAAATTTTTTTCATTCATTGAATTTTACTATAAATTTTACCATTAAATTAAAATATACTAGCAAATATTACGTATATAGTAATTAAACGGGTAGTTTTAAGAAAATTACGAACGAGATAGGTTTTTTTTGTGTTTAACCTAGGCCATTTTGCATATGATTACTGTCTGGCTCTTTCCTACTAAAACACTACTAATAGCTTTTCTACCAAGGAGGGAATAAAATACTCAATTTAGTAAAATAACTAAGTTGGCAACATTAATTCTGGCCTGACCGAGCGGCCTGAACGCGCGGCCTGTCCGGACCGTGTGTGGACAAATCGCTTCAGTTCTTGCCCGAGCCGCGGCCGTGCGGGCGTGTATCGTGTACAAGCGTTGTATGAGTTTTCGCGGTGTTTAAATACAAAATTGATAAACACGACCGTAGCGCGCGGCAAACCAGAATGGACTGATGCGACTGTTCCGTGTGTGGGCCCGAATCAGGTCAGGCCGAACTGACGTAAATTGGGTTGGATGCGATTTTTTCCGTGTGTGTGCTCGAATCCGTTCAGGCCGAACTGACGTCAGTTCTAACTGAAACGATCGGCCCCTCGTCTGTGGGAGCCTTTAGACTTGTAATTGGACCCGGTAGGTGGCGCTGCTGTCAATACGTCAACAAATTTAATATCATAGTTTATTCAGTTAGCCGAAAGGCTATGTATAGTATAGACATGTATTAGTATGCTCCTCCATGGGCGTAGCCGGGGGGGGGGGGGGGGGGGGGGGGTTCAAACCCCCCCCGAAATGGGCCGGCTGGTGGATAACCTATGGGTTATCCACATGGCACATGTACAGAGGCGTATTTAGAAATTTTGCGCCCGAGGCCAATTAAAATATTTTACCGCCCCAATAACCCTATCTGAAAGATGATTTTTTAAAGTTATTTTAGAAAAAAAAAATCAACAGCCTAAAACAGAACTTTAATGCTAACTTTATCTATATGTATGTGTTTATGTTAAATGCGTTCAAACTGAGAAAGCGAGTGAATGTTTTTACGCTTTTTTATACTTTTTATACTTTTAAAGCCCTGAAAGAATGTTGTACTTTAAAAAAACAATAAAATCAATAGCCTAAAACAGGGTTCGCGAACCTATGGCACGCGTGCCATCGAATCCTCGAACGTATAGCATGCGACACAATATTTTGTAATTATGTACTACGAAAAAGTGTGAAATACGTATTAGGTATATGACAAACCTAACATAATAAGTTATTTGTCATCTATTTTGCAACATCAGAAATGACACTAATTTTACTTTAATCTACACTAATATTATAAAGAGGAAAACTTTGTTTGTATGTTTGTTTGTTTGTTTGTTTGTTTGTTTGTAATGAATAGGCTCAAAAAGTACTGGACCGATTTCAAAAATTCTTTCACCATTCGAAAGCTACATTATCCACGAGTAACATAGGCTAAATTTTATTTTGGAAAAAAATAGGGTTCCGTAAGATATTTGGGTTTTTCGGACACAAGGTGTAAAAAATCAACTAGAAAAGTTACTTATTTTGCGTACGCTGCCTAAACTATTAAAGATAGAACCATAAAATGTTCTAATTAATTGTAGATCTTATAAATATCTACAAAAAAGTCCGCGACACACCATACCTATCTATGTCGAGTGAGGCACAACAACCATTTTTTTATTTAGAAATCATGAATTTTTTTTGGACTACATTTAAACGCGTTTATTTCACTCATACTATTAATCCTTATCAAAATAAATTATTTCATCACTAAGTATAGTTTATGTAGATAATATTTGGTCTTTGAATGATTAAAATTGGACGTTTGGTTTTGAAGTTATGGCGAAATAAAATATTACGATTTCTGCTGCACGACCCGTTGTGAAGTGGGCGTCACCAAGGGAGTTTAGATCTATGAGTAAGGTACCCGCGCGGCTCATTTTAAATCAATTAATATTCTTAAGCATTTCATGCAGATTATTTTACCCCTACATTATATACTTGAGAAGTTATCGCAAAATAACAGCGCGTGTTTTCGCGGCACAGCGAGTGAGTTAGGCCGAATGCGATTATGCGCGATCGATCCTTAAGAATTAGTGGGTAAATACTTGAATACCTATTTATTTAGTGTTTGTTGTATTGTTAGTCCTGAAGAGTATAGGTATTTCATACGATAAAAAAGTATACCCACCTATTTATTTCATTGAGTTTTGTAGGTACCTATATTTGTTTTGACTAAATTTCGCCCGTTTTGTTAGAGGTTTAAAGATATTCTGTAGTACCTATTAGTATCAGTATTGTACCCGTGCGAAGCCGGGGCGGGTCGCTAGTTTAAATTATAAAATTATCCTATTTTCACCCTCACAGGGTTTTAGGGTTTAAAATTTGAAGTGAGAATTGAGGTTTAAAATTTATTTAGGGTTTAAAATTTTAAGTGAAAACAGATTTAACCTATTAAATAGGAAAAAAAATTTGCTCGCTCGCTTCGCTCGCTCGCGTTTAACATAAGGAACATATTATATTATTTAGTAGCGATGTTCTGTTTTAGCCAATTCATTTTATGATATTTTTCAGTGTTTAAGTTTAACGATTGAATAGATTTTAACCTATAGAATGGGAAAACAATTTTGCTCGCTCGCTTCGCTTACTCGTGTTTAGCATACAGATCATATTACTATAAAATTTAGTACCGACGTTCAGTTTTAGGCTTTTGATATTTGTATTTTTCGAATTACACAGTCTTTCAAAATAAACCCTGAAACAGGTAAAAACGAAAAAAAAAATTATATTTTAAAATAATACTATTTCCACAGTCTTGTAGGGTTTAAAGTTTGAACAGTTTTAACCTATTAAATAGGAATAAATTTGTTCGCTCGCTTCGCTCGCTCGCGATTAACATAAAGGGCATTATATTATTTATTACCAATGTTCTATTTTAGCCGGTTGATTTTATGGTATTTTTCCGAAGTTTACTGTTATTCAGTGTTAATATTTTAAACATTTGAACAGATTTGAACGTTTGAACCTATAAAATAGGAAAAAAAATTTGCTCGCTCGCTTCGCTCGCTCGATTTTGGCTTGAATAACGTATTATAAAAGTTAGTACTGACGTTTAGTTTTAGACTATATTATATACCTATTTCTATTTTTTCGAATTACACAGTCTCTCAGGGTTTAAAGCTTAAACAGGTAAAAACGAAAAAAAATATATTCTAATGTGCCCAGGGCCTCTAATAAGTTAAAGACGGCCCTTAAAAATAAAACGACTACAAGTACAATAAATATTGTACTTGTAGTCGTTTTATTTTCTTGAACCTTTTCTTGAAATGTCGCGGCGGCGCGGGCGGTTCTTTCTTTTGTTTTGTTTATAGTTAAGCGTGACACTGGACAGCATAGATAACGTTTGTTTGGTATTGGTACATGAGTTTGAAAAAAATGTCTACTAAGAAGTTTAGTAGTGTAATTTGGAATTATTTTCTGTTAGTAAATGATTAATGTGCAAAGTGTAAAATTTGTGATGGAAAGTATTCCCATAAGGATAAAGGCACAACTTCTTTAAAAAATCATTTACAACGTAAAGATCCTCAAGAATATTATCTGTATTGAATTAAATAGTTTTTATTGCTAGTTGTTACCTTAATCAGTAATCACCTATTTAAAGAATTCATCTATATTTTAAAATTAATAAGGTAAATAGATCCGTATAAGATCCGCCAAAAAGTAACGGATACGGACACGGATACGGATCTTTCTTCTGCCTCGGATATCCGCGGATACGGATACGGATACGGATATCCGGCACATCACTAGTAGTAATAAATCAACATATTGTGATGCTATGATTTGTATCATTTGTATCTCCATGTAACTTATAAGAAGAATCCACAGATCTAGCAAGGTTCGCGCTCTGCGCTTACAAGATACATGAAGCGTGGGAGTGAGAAACTATAATCAAGTACAAACAGTGCGAGAGAAAAAGAGACAGCGAATGAAGTACCAATACGTCAATGTTTTCGCGAGTAAGAGGCCATAGCGTCCCGGTGTGTTGCATGCGGCAGTGAGTTTTAGGCATTTTTATGGTGATTCTTAATTAAAACAAGCTAATATTACGTTATACAATTATGGTATCGTGCTCTGTACCTGGATGTGACGTTACAAGACGAAATAATCCGAATCAACACACTTTTCATAGGTAAATACAATATAATCAATGGAATTTTTCGAACCACATTCTGCTTAATTTCGTCTACTAATCGGATCAGAAAAAGATTTTATCGATATAATTTTATTTCCCACGTATATATTTCAGTATATTTTGTGATTTTAGGCTAAATTCGAATTTTAAGCTAATTTCGAAGTTCGCCGTCGAAATTATCGAATGCATCTTGTCTACAGGCCCTGGTTTCATCACGATTGATCTTATAAAGAAGCCCGTCTACTGATAAATTATCGATAGTGAGAAGTTTTATCGAAAACAACACTATTTCGAACTCACATATAGGCATCCACTAATACAAGTACATATATTTTTTTGTCATGCCTCCAAGTTGCCTTTGTGTATCTTGTACATTCTATATTTATGGAAGAATCCCCAAGATATTCAACATAGAGGATCCTGGCTGGAGCATCGAACAGATAAAATGAAGTCTTTTATTCCGCTTTATGTTTGCTTAGATCTTTTAAACTATTAAATGAATTTAAATGCAGTTTGCAGCCAATAGATAAAATGATTTAAGTGGAAGATTTATGCGTAATGATCTATGCACCTTTGTGATTTATAAATATTATTATCAGTCAATAAAAAACGAATTTATGCAGTATTGTCTACAACAAACAGAAGTATGTTGGGGAAGCTAGTCTCTTGAACTATACACCACCACTATGCAGGCTATCGTCCAGTCGACTTGTCAGTTCTATATCCTACTACTATTATAAACATGAAAATTCGTGAGGATGGCTGGATGTATGGATGGATGTTTGTTACACTTTCACGCAAAAACTATTGACCAGATTTCAATGTATGGCAGTAGTTTAATCTCTGGATTAAAACATAGGATACTTTTCCCTTGGATACAGCTGGTAAATATATAAACAGTAGACGTATAGACTTTTAATGTCTTTATGCATTTCTCCCGTTAGTTGGGGTACCTACGTGGAAAGATAAATGAAAACAGGAAATTTTAATAGATATATTTATTATTTATTAACAATTGGACATCATTTATTAGCTTACACGTTACGACAACACCAAAAAGCTCTCAGATTGTCAGCATGGAGCTAAATGTGTGAAGAAAACAGAGCACGGCAGTCCGTTTACGTGGGAGAGTACTTACTTTGGCACGAACGGTCCACCTGGACCAGATAAATACCACGTCCTCCGGGTACTCAAGGAGTAGTTGCGGATTTTAAGACCGGGATCGTACTTGTGACTCCTCCTATTGAGAGTATGTATAGGTGGCATAGACGTATATTATAGACGAGGCATGTTGGGGCAAAAAGTGTCTCCAGTAAAATGGCCCCAATTTTTAAATTTTTGGGGCCATTTTGAAATTCGAAGTATGGTGAAAACAAGATGGATGACATTTGAGTTATGGTGAAAACCAAGATGGCGTAACTTTTTCTTGTATGAAATTTTTTTCTGCTAAATGTACGTGATAGCCTATCTTGAGTTGAAATCTTTGATAGGTGGCGATAATCGCTCTCCATCTGGCGATCAGTCTGCCCGTTTTCTGGTCAATTAAAAAAGTACAAAGAAGTATCCTTGCAAAAGGCCACCTAATTCCCTGCAAAACCAAAAAGCAAAGTTAAATTTGAAAATTTGTGACATGTTTTTGTGATGATGTACAACCTTTGAGTATATAACTACTAGAGAGAGTTTTCGCCAGCAAACGCGTGTCCTTTTTCTGCTTGTGTGCATTGCATTAGTGTACGTGCAGGGATGTAACGTATATCGATATAATATCGATAAACTACTCGACTTTTTTGTGGTACCTATCGACGTTTGTAGATATTTTTATAATTCTGAATTTTTATTTTATAAACACATTTTAAGTTTTATGTCATCAGTTTATAATGTGTAAAACTCATTAAGTACCTTTTTAATTTAAGATATAGGTATTTGAAATTAACAAGATTTTATTAGATGTTTAAAAAAGATTGTGTTCTTATAAGGTTTGTTTGTTTGCATGGGCTCCGAAAGTACATGACCGATTTTGATGAAATTTTGCACATATATAGAAAAGACCACATAGGCAACTTTTTTGCGGCACGGCATTTCTTTTAGCGCGCACGAAGGCGCGGGCAACATCTAGTTTTTATCATAAAAGCGTTTTCCCATTATCCGACACGATATCGGTAAATAATGCTGATAGCCGATACACAATAGCCAAAGGCGAGTAAAATGAAATAATTAGTAGCATAATTCTTTCACACTATTCAGTCAATTGCGTATTTTAATTAAGTATAAAATAAGTATTATGAGAAAACGTTTTATTAATAACTATTTACATTAAATAAAATTACTCCCTATATCTACCAATTGAAAGTTTACAATTCCTAACAATTCTGCACTATTGTAATATAAATAGACCGTTCATAAATATTTTTAGCCGACTTTAAAAAAAGGAGGTTGTGTTCGGCTGTATATAATATGTCACCGTAAAATTGTAAAAACCGTTCGATTGTAATATTACTAGAGATATTATATTATGTCGACAGATTGTCAAATAAAAATTTCTCCTTACAATAATTGTACGCATTATTTTTAGTTTTAATTATTATTATGAAAAAAAAAAAAATATGCCGGCGCGGGGCACTTGCCATTTAACCAATCGGTACGGTAAATATTATAATGTAACGAAAAATAACGTGTAAAATTGTAAGAAGTAATTTTTATTTGACAATCTGTCGACATTTTATAATATCTCTAGTAATATAACAATCTAACGGTTTTTAAAATTTTATGGTGACATATATTATACAGCCGAACACAGAACCTCCTCTTTATTAGTAAGTAAGCCTTAGTAATACCGACCCGATAATATATCCCGACGGACATACTATCAGGAATCTGGAAGGCCGGGGAAAATTTAGAGCATTGAAAATATAACTCTGGGAGTCTGGACTGATACAATAGAACTGAAAATCGAACACACGAGTCTCATGTCAAATCTGACAACATAAAAATTTTGCGTTCGATTTCCTCTCTTTGTATTGTATTTGCATTTTTGATTAGCATCTAAATAGTAAATACATTGAGAGATTAGCTGAGTCAGTCAGATTACTCACTTTCTTGGGGGCCTAGCAGGAACAATTGTCAATTGCGTAAGCGTTACGTTATCGAAAGAGATTTGTATAAAAATTATGACAGCGCTCATACAATTGACATTCGATAACATTGCATTTACGCACCTGTCAATTGTTCCTGCTAGGCCCATATTTACAGGAATAAAAGAGCTTTTCTATCCGATATCAAACCGATAATGTGAAAGACCTATGTATTTCATATATTTTACTTGCCCTTGCTAGCTATTGAATATCGATTACTGTATCGGCCACAGATCTAGCAAGGTTCGCGCTCTGCGCTCGGCATTCGATTCCGATATCGTATTCGATCTGGATCAGATAATGGAAAAATGCTCTTTGTGCATTTTAATTGGAAACTAAATAAAAAAAATATGTTTAAGAAAGTATAATTATATTATTGTAAGTCTTCTTAATTGTCCGGTAAAACAGAAATATCTTCCCCGTATCAATACCGTCACACCAAGCTGTCTCACTGGTGGAACACACTCTTCTAATTTTCGCATCTAACTGCATCAATCTATTCGCCTCTTCTTCCGGAGCATTTCCGAGACCTAATAAAACCGTTTAGTAAAAGCTTATTATCTTTATCGATAAACTCTTGTGTCAGTAGGGTACATCACTCAAAATACGCAGAAAAACAAAGCTTTTATTTTGCACAAATTATTACTCATTGCGTGATATTCATCATTAAAGCGTGATATAGTACGAAAAAGGGTTCGTTAAATTTAATGATTATCTGTTTATATTATAAAAATACTCATTATTTAGTTCACAAAACATTGTTAAAACATTACGTGTAAAATGATAATTCCAAGTATTTGACACCTTCTGTCGTCATTCTTGAGGCACAATGTGCAGCGGCGCAACACATTTTAGATGTTTTAAAATTAATATCTCCTTTACACATTTATTTTCATTTATAAAACACAAAATATACACAGAGCTACTGCTCTGCAATGGCCTACTACTGAGCTGGCCATAACATGACACGAAACCCGTGTTTATACACCGATATAAGCTCTTTCATTCGCTCGTATTTGATACATCGTTAGTAAGACAGAGCAACAGAAAACAATAGTACCAACTTTCAAAAACTATGACTCCGTCTTTAGAAGTCTTTGTGTACAACCGTAACTCCATTATAATATACAAGAATTATTAATTAATAATTATAATTAATAAAAAATACACCACACTAATTTATATTATACATAGGTATATTATATTTTAGATCTTACTAATTTGTATAATTGTATGGTGTTTGGTAAATATAAAGTAAGCAAAACATTTTTCTTTCAGATTAACATATTTTCTCTTTCGAAGGTTTATCGATATCCAAAACATCACTATGTAAATACACAACCTATGAAATTTATACAAAATTTATATTATATATTGTTGAAATCCGCATATAATGGACAATAAACACATTTATCTACAAGAATATAATAACTTCAGTGTAATTGCTTGTATTTATATAACCTGAAACAATTCTCAACATACTGGTGAAAAGTTAACACTTCTTCACGATTTTCTTTCCTCGCAGAGTGTGATTTACAGCCCTCCACCAAACGGGCCATATTAACTTGAGCACAGCTTTGTTTTCTAATAAGACTTTTTAATATAAAGTATAAACTGAGATTTTTACCAAATAACACTATAAATTCATGATTTGCTTCTTCTTCTTCTTGTATCATAATGCACACGTAAACAAATGACATTAGCTGTCAGTGGCTAACTTCAGGCCACATCTACTGCTACTAATTCAAAATGTCACTTATTGTTAAAGCAATAAAGTCGTAATTCCAACGTCTAAAATTGGACTCCAATTTGGACTCCAAATTAGAGCAACCTTCGAAAAAAACGTATAGACATAGAGATGGCTTTCTCTTTCACTCTTATTGGTTTTGCCTTTGATGTTTTGTGAGACAAATAGCTGCCTACGGCTTCGATTTTTGTTTTAGTTCTATGAAACTCCTATTTCTTTGAGTAAAATAAGTTTTTTATTTAGGTACGTATACATGTGAGTTATTTTAAAACTCACTAAAATTTAAAATATCGATACTATCAATACCCATAATTGCAACTCTAGTTCGGCAGCCATTTTTTGTTCATAATCAGCTGATAAATTGGACACGTTTTTGTCATAGCTAGGGCCTGTCCATTGAATTCTTTGGTCATTGGTCGTGAGCGCTAGAAGCTTGTCTGTGCTGAATCTCTTAGATTATATACTACAGGATCAGGCACGCGGGGAAATTTTCAAACAAAACTTTCTGCCAATTATGGTGCGGGGAGGATAACTCCCACAATGAAAACAAAATCACACATTCACAAAAATATTGTAATCGTTACAAACTCACACAGTTATAAAACTGCAACACTAGCTTATTTATTTCACACAAATAAGACTCGCGCTAATATAACAGTGTAGCGTACGCACTAACACACTGGCATGCTAAGTGATGTTACCAATACAAATTATATCGATATATTGTCGATATGAATTTGTATTGGTCACATCTTCGTTATTTGAAAATAATGTATTTTGTTGAAATAAAACCATTCCGAATAATTCCGATATACATATTATATTATATTACACGTAAAAGTTATGGCAGCAATAGAAAACTTCACATACATAAGTAGTAAATACAGTCTATTCACGTTAAGTTTGCAGTGAGTCGTCAGTACAATTTACAAATGTTAAACTGGCTTACCTTTATTGTCAAACGTGAACACGAGCTAAGCGTCATTGCTTTCTAGACATTTGCACTGATGACTCACTGCAAACTTAACGCGTACCTATAGGCTGTATTTACCACTTATCTATGTGAAGCTTTTTAAAACCGCCATAGCTTCTACGTATACTATAGACTGCACATACGATAATACTCACATACGTAGATATTATTATGAACACTAAACATACAACTCTCCTTTTTTGCAAACATAAAAGCAAAAAATAACCTAACCTAATCAAGAATATATCAGGACACGTCTAAGAAGGGTTCCGTAACTATAAACGAGTAATATTTTTTCAAATTACTTCAAAAGTTACTGTCTGATTTGGTTCAAAATATTTTTCCTAAAGAGTTATTAGCATAATCTATCAGCATAGAAAATTGTAAGTTTTTAAGTCTTATAGTTTAGAAATGCTAGGGGGGACCAACTTATAAATCACTTTGGAGGCCGATTACTCGAAAATGGTTGACTTTATAAAAAAGTTATGTATGAAACCTTGCCTTTATTTTAAAATACCTATTAAACGATACCCCACACGATGGGATAGAAAGAAAAAAAAAGTTCATCCCCACTTCACATGCATGGAGGCCACACCTAGAATATCTTATACGTTTAAACGAGCAATTCTTGTATATTTATTTATATGTATATAACCGTGATCATGGAAACGGCTCTAACGATTTCGCTGAAATTTGGTATATGGGGTTTTTCGGGGGTACACAATCGATCTAGATTAATCTTATGTTTGGGATAATGCGTGTTCGTGTTTTAATGCGTTTTTTTTCCACGCAGAATATGGTCGCTAATTTCGTCCTGCCGGCCGCTGTTCGTTTGGTCCAGCGGGTTAGACGCCAAAGGCAAGAAACGAGTGTTGCGGGTTCGAAACCTGCTCGGTGCCTTACTTTTGTTTTTTTTTATATGTTCAAGTTTATATATTTATAAGTAATTTTTTATTTTTTATTGTTTTTAGACAAGTTTAAAAAAATGTAGTTAATGTTTGAGATCAAACACCTGATCTACACAGAAATCGATTGTAAATAATAATAATTGTCAGTTCACATTTTACTTTTTAAGTTTATGTAGATTATCACCTCAACACCACCATATTACAATAAACAGTCACCCAGGTACTAAAATTATAAATCCGAGATCTATACACAATCTATGATCTTGCTACCTATTACTAATCTGTGATTTATGAATGTACCAAATTTCATCCATTTATATTCATACTTAGGCTAACGGTAGAAGCGCGGACAGACAGACAGACGGACGGACAGAGCGAAACTATAAGCGTTCCTCAAGTATTACGGAACCCTAAAAATGAACTGCGCTTCAAACAAGGAATACTTGTGTCCCTCTGGCTGGGAACATCTTGATTTTATAACGATACCCTAGTCCATATTTCAAACATCCAAATAACCTGTTCAGCCCTTCAAGTTGCGGTGGGGTAAATAATAAACATCACGTACATACATGCACACTTTATACTCCTTGCTTGATCTGTCGTATAAAGTGTAAAAGCAATCCAATATTTTTACATCACAAAATATAAAATTAGTATACCAAGAAAAAAAAATATTTTTATCGACATTGTTATTCTAGTGATTGTCACGTCACTCAAAAAGTAATGAAAAAGTTCCGCCATGTTTCGTGAATTAAGTGCCATAGTAAAATTCGAATCTATTACATAGGAAATAAAGACTAAAATTCTATATCTAACAACAACGAGTGCGTGCCTCGTGGGGTGTACGCCACAATCGAATATTCTACGATTACACGTCTCGAGTCTCGTGTACACCGCTATTCGATACATCGTCGATTTTTACGAAATTACATTTAAATAGAAATATACAATAATTAAATAAAAAAATACTCATAAATGAAAGGTTATTCCATCTTTTTTAAGATTCGACGTGTTGGACTTGTTTTTACAGGACATAAGAGCACAAATCGGCATTTTTAGCGGAGCATTTCGGACGTCCTTTCGATGCTATACCGATGCACATAATGATTAAAATCGATTACGCAAATAGTTTTTATGAACGCATTAGATTCAAAAATCTTATACCTTGGCAGAGGGGAAAGCTCATGTAAGGCGTATCCCGTAGTATAAGATCTAAGCTGAATCTTGATTGGTGCAAACCATGAAGCATAGATACCAGGGGGCCTACTACCTAATTTTGCTTGGTTGGTCATGGACATCATTTTGACATTACAACTTTTTAAAAACACAATTTAAAAAGTTAAAATGTCAAAAAAGATTGCGCAAGGCTACGGTCATGTCCAACTAAATAGTCCGCCATTTTTTCCTTGAGAGAACGAACGAAACCCTTTTTCGACCAATCAAATCGTGTGACGTAGTGCATTTTGACGTAAGCCATGAAATGACAAACTATCAAACGAAATAGTTACCTTCTTCTTTTTTTATACAAGGAGGTCTCAGTGAGTTGCCTATGTGCATAATTTCAATTTTGTTTATCATCTCTAGACATAAGTGATAAGAATTATCTTTTCGTTTGTTTTCGTTTTTCGTTTATTCTATTTCGTTTGACAGTTCGTCATTTCATATATTTAAATATTATATGTGTGTATGTATGCGGTCGCACATGTCATGTCGAGGTTATAGAGTCCCATTTTTAACCATTTGCATTGGGTAAACCTAAAAATATTTTCAATATTGTATCAGAAGAATATTGCTGTATTATTCGCTAAAGTTATTTACTATTCCACGCGGGCGAAGCCGCGGGCAAAAGTTGATAAAGTACAATAATCGTTAAACATAAAAATATTAATAATAATAATAAAAAAATATATTCATCCGAACGTATAACCGCCTCCTTTTTTTGAAGTCGGTTGAAAAGCCATCATGTGTAATAATTTCCAAACGCAATAAGTGTCACTTCACCTCAAAATTATGAACAATAAAAATGGTTTGCCAATAATAGTAAAAAAAAACACTCCGGAAGTGCCAGTAGAAATGAAAAATGACAAAAATGGGGCCATTTAACTGGAGACACTTTTTTCTCCATAGTGTTTTCACCATACGTCGAACTTCAAAATGGCCCCAAAGATCTCAAAAGTGAGGCCATTGAACTGAAGACACTTTTTCTCCATAGTGTTTTCACCATACGTCAAACTGCGTCTCGGTACGTTACGGTATCAGTGTCGCGAGTCCAGAGATTTTATCTTATCTAAAAATATGCGTACCGCGCTAAAAGAAGTTTTCACTACAAAAAAAAAGAAAAAAGAAATAAGAAGATCATTGATTAAATTAATTAATACAATCAGTCATTACAGTCCTATAATCAAATACCGTAAAACGGGGTTAATAGAAAGTTTCCTGACTTTCAAACCAACTTTATAAATCCTATGCTTCTGGCAATAAAGCTGCTTTCATCCTAAGATATTTTACAACCTTGTTATAGTTTTAATCCTGAATTTTTATTTCCTTATAAGAAAAAGCCAAATCAATGGTCAGTTTCTATTTGCCTGGAATGCGGGGTCAACAGATACGACATATGGGGTTAATAGAGAAAAGTGATAGGGTTGTCAAAATATTTTATATTTTATAAGAAGAAAAAGTTTTTCAGAGGATACCTACTTTATTTTATTATATTAGGTATTTTACTTACATAAATATATACAAAAGTGGGTGTGGTTACAGTGTTAGAAGATACGATCAAACTTAAAACATAACATAAAAGTTCTGCCAACCCTAACGAAAGTGGTTGTAATAACCCCTACCGCGTTTCTATTAAACCCTTTCCCGTTTTTTATTCACCCCTTACCTGTTTCTATTCACCTCTCAAGGCGTTTCTATTTACCCCTCAGTTGTCTCTATTCACCTCTTTATCAAAAAATATTTATGAGTGCTGAATTTTTATTTATTTAACCATAAACATTTACAAACATTTACATACAAACAACACAAACAACCATTAACAAACAAATCAGAAAATGCCAATATATGCTGGATAAACTTCACTTTCGGTTAAACTAATTTTAATAATTAAAATACGCCTTTAATTATTAAATTTTTTGAAGTTGGGAAGAGCGTAAATCGCATGTAAAAACCGCTGTACTTTATAGTGACTTTGTCACGTAAATTGCTAACTTTAGACTATTAAAATGTTGACAGAACAAAGAAAAAATATTACAAATGTAAATAAAATACTAGGTAATATTTGTGACATCTGAAGTAGTTTTTGGATCAGAGGATTTTAAACTTTTTCTTAAGAATATTTCTATTCACCTTGTTTTGCCAGTATAACAGGGGAGGCCCGAGTAGGAATGCTCGATGTTGGCATCGATAATGACATCGACAGCTTATCATCAATGTTCGATATTTATCGAGCTCTAAACATCGATGTCAGGCAACATCGATGTTTTTTTTGCAAACGTCTTCAACTCTTCACGGCCGTCCGTCATCAATACATCTATACTACTATTATTATGAATGGGAAAGTGTGTGTTGTTTTGATTTAAATGAGGTACAAAATACATAGGCTACTTTTTATCGCAGGGAAATGTACGGTTCCTGTGGGATACTTTATTTACAGTTTGACGTAAAAACTACTAAGCCGATTATCATGAAATTTGGCACAGATATAAAGTGGACCACGGGAAAGGAAATAAGGTAATTGTCTACTTTTTATCGCCAGGAAATGTACGGTTCCCATGGGATACTTTATTTACAATTTCGTGTAAAAATTACTAAACCGATTATCATGAAATTTGGCACAGATATAAAGTAGCACATGGGGAAAGACATATGCTACTTTTTATCGCGGGACATAATTATAAGGTTCCCGTGGGTCCGTCCGTGACATCGATGTTACGATGTTTTGAATAATGCAATATCGATGTTAAAACATCGAAAATCGATGATCATCGAGCATCCCTAAGAAGAAGAAGAAGAAGAATCAATAACATAACCTATCCTCTCTAGCGTGTCAGAGTTTTTTGACAGTTACCCCCCTCACGCGTCGAAGTGTTTTTCGCGCCAAAAAACGATACCCCCCCACGTCTCCCGCCTTCTCCCGTGATATTATTTTTCAGGATTTCAATATTTTATTTTAAATAAAACCTATTCATGTTATGTATATTTAAAAATAGAATATATTCCCTAAGTGATTACGTATTATGAATCGAAGCAGACAGATTTATAACAAATTACACCACACTCCTCTCGAAGCACTTGAAACTAAACACTTCAACGTAAACAATAACCCGACCTTTGAACCCGATACTCATTCAAACATGTTGATTGTTATTAGTACGGTCTACTAATGATAATGGATAAGATTTATGACGGTCTCAAGTACTAACACGAATGTAATAAACGCAATTTCACAGAATGACAAATGAAACAGCTGATGGCGTCCGTCACCCTGACGCAGGCAACTCCCGTGTTTTTTTTTTCAAGATTAAATTGTTAAAGTGTAAATAAAACCTATTCATGTTATATATATTTAGAAAGGAGATTAAATATCCTAATTGATGATATAACTGGAATTAAGAAAAATACTAATTTAATAAAAGAAATCTTGATTCAAACATAACACACACGTATTTTTTTAATATTCCATTGCAAACCTAAAGTAAGGCCAAATTTATGTTTCTATATAGTGAAATTTGCTTAATTTACGTAAATGCACACATTATACATAAAATTTAAATAGAAAAACAGATATAAAACAAATTACAGTTACCTACTATAAAATTGTCAGTCTAATTTCGATTCCCGCGATTTTTATTTTTCCGAATTATATTGTTATAATGTATGTAAAACCTATGCAAATTATATATATTTAAAAAGTAGAATAGATTTCCTAAGTGATGACGTAAATGGAATTTAGAAATATACTCATTTATTAAATGAAATCTTGATGCAAACAAATAAACTTTGATTTTTTTTTCATATATTGTTTGAAAACTCAATTAAATATAAAATTTATGTTTCTATACAGTGAATTTTGCTTTAATTACGTAATTGGATATATAATACAAAATATTTAAATACAAAAACAGTTGTACTAACAAGGATTGGAGCAAAACTAATTACAATTACTATGAAAAATATCTGATATAGTACATATTTTGATTGCTCAATAAACTGTAACTGGGACATAATTATATGAATATTTTTATATTTTTATGCAGTTCAGGATGTTAAATATTACAATAACACATTAATTTTTTACAACGCACAATGTAAATAGTAACTGATTGAACCCTCCGAAAATAGTCCTATTTTGACGGAAATGTCTTACAAAAACAATCATAGTAACTAATTTACTTATTATTATCCATAAATTCTATTCCTAGATTCTACAATAAATACTGTTCTAATAAAATATCTAATAAAATGTTCAATTCAAAATGTTAAAGTTTTCGCATTTCAAATTATGTTTATGTATTCAATTTAGATTTTTATAGAATAGGAGTAAGTTTTGATATAATAGGTATGATTCTTTTTGATGTTCGGACCAAATTTCAAACTTATGAGATTCCATAATATAATTTGTCGTTGTTGAGACTCAAGTTGAAATAAAACGTTTCCCCAAACATTTGCAGTATTTTTATGATTATTCCTGTTTGTTTTTTTCCTTATAACTTCTTTGGCCAGAGTATGGAAAGGTTGCACATATGTACTTACTACGCTATACCTACATTTTAATTTATAACCTAACATAAATTATACGTATTTACTCCCTTAGTTGACTCCCAGATATGATTTGCCTTAGGAAGCTTAAACTAAATTAGGAAGGGATACTCACCTTTATTTGATTAATTTTAACATTCCAGACATACAGGAATAATACAGGACTTCTTACACTGTTTCCACTTTAATAGTATTTTACAATAATTTTAATTGAATCACAATCACACAATCGATTTTGACAAAGTCATCATCAGGTCATCAGCTATATAATAAAGGAATAAAATACTTATTAAAATGGAAACAGTGCGAGAAGTCATGTGTGCTATTACTGTGAAACATAAATTTCTACCACGAGGTGTGCGGCTGAGAGGTTGCAGGCGACTTTCAGTGCATGCAGTGTGGAGTAGATGGCCGGAATGTTGTGATGGATGGAGTATATATTGTATCGGCCTTGGTGGCAAACAGAGCACCGCACAACAAATTTTATCAGATCCTCCTTCAACAACTGAACTATTCTTGTAAAAAGGACTTAATATTATTATGTACTGGAAGTAGTAGTAATGAGATAGTGGGTGATAATAATTAATATTAAGATTAGAGATTAATTTATGATTTGATTAAACTAAGTTTGGTTAATGTTGTAAATTTATAGGCTCCGTTATAATATTATAATATATAAATATATGTATATTTATATATTATAATATTTTGTGTGTGTATGTACATAATATATTCATTATAATTTATATACTGAAACATTTTTAATAAATATTATGTATTTATATAATATATTATGTGTGATTTGTGAAAAGATATAATTAGATATAATACCTAAAATTTAAAAACATTCATATAAAGTAAATATAACATTGTAAAATTTTGATTATGTTCTCTTAACACTTGTTACCAATATTGGGAGAAGCCACTGACTCCTGAGATACGGACTTTATAGCCTAGTTTAGGTGTCAGTCTTCATAGGATTTGTGTAATGAACAATTATTATGTCAATAAAGATTATTATTATTAAACTATACACATACATGCATTGTAGTGACATTTTTTTATTACCCAAACACCGGCAGGCTTAGCATGCGCTCCGTAGAGACCATTTTAAGTCATTCATTTCACATCCAAATTAACATGTTTTTTATAAAAATAGTTTAGTTGCCCTAATAAAGCAAATCCATATATTAATTGTATGATAGAATTACAGATAAAAAGTCAATCTTAGAAATATTTATTACATTAATTATTTTTATGCAGAGAAAATTTAATTAATAGTTTGCATTGAATAGGCCTGGCATTGTACATTATACACATAATAAAGCCACGAACCTGCTAGGCAGGTTTCAATATCGACACAAATTAAACTAAAATTACATTTTGTAATTAATAATTATTTTATTAAAACTTCTTATTGACTTTATAAAAAAATATATTTATGTTTTACATACACAGTAAATACATTAAATGACACAAAAACTTCTACCATTTGAGTTGATCTAAGCTCAACATGACTGGAGCCTTTAAGGCCCCTGAATACACCACCATCCCATTTATTCTCAACCAACTGCCAAACTTTTCATTTTACTGACTTCTTTGCATGTAATGCAATTGCTCCTAGCAAGCGTCTCACACAGTCCCCACTCAATTCACCAATATTAATGGAGATGGTACAGGAGGACAACACAGGCATTAATAATTATTTAATCGCTTCGATTGGGAGTAGTGCATAACCCTGAAAATAAAATTGAATTTGCAACCTATAAGTGTTATTGTAGCCTATATGCTATAAATGTTTTAGAATTTGTACTATAACATATATACCACCAATAAATATTTAGAAATTATGACTTTTCATTTATTATGTTTTTAAGTGAGTTTTTTTTACTAATTTATGCATACCTAGTAAGCATTACCTTTTTTATGGTTACTATGGTTGTCAAGTAGTAAATAGATGTTAACTTTTAACATTTTCTATTAAATTCCTTTGCATAGAAATCTTTCTATGTTTATCTAAACAAGATTTAAATCGGTTCTGCTGTTTGGGCTCTACTATACTACAGACAGATGTAATATACATTAGACACACCAAACTTTATAACACTTCTAATAACGAAGTAAACCATCGAGATATAAATCATACCATTTTCTCATATTACATTAATTAATATGTATTCCTACATAGATATTAAAAAGAGGGTATTCCTAAAATTATCTAGCATTCTTTTTAATCCTTATCACTTATGCCTAGAGATATAGATGTTAATAACCTCAACAATGTAATTTTCCAATCCGTA
Organism: Glaucopsyche alexis; assembly: GCA_905404095.1. Classification (NCBI taxonomy): domain Eukaryota; kingdom Metazoa; phylum Arthropoda; class Insecta; order Lepidoptera; family Lycaenidae; genus Glaucopsyche; species Glaucopsyche alexis. The sequence goes on from FR990062.1 coordinate 13,296,149, forward strand.
TGCCATAATACATCACATCCAACTGCAAAGGGTTTAGAAAGCACTCCAGTCTGTGGACTGCTGCATTGGTATGCATCTTTCTACTGCAGTAATTTATGAGAATTTCTCCCACATTGTCTGAGTTCAACTGGGTGGGTTCTTACACGCATTCTTCCTCATCAGAGTTCAAGATGGCACCAAGAAAAAACTCACAGGCTACAATATATATGTACCACAATAATTTTAAGAACGAATAAATTAGAGCGTGATGCATTATAAATTGCGATCGAAGTGGCACACAGAGTGCACCTTACACCTTTCTTAAAAGCGCAGACTATTGTGTACCTACCCTAGTAAGTAGTAATATTATGAAGTAGCTAGCTACATATTACTATAATCTGTGATTATGAAGTCTACGTAGTATAACCGCCTCCTTTTTTGGAAGTCGGTTAAAAATGTTGAACATGAAGCCGGGAGCACAATAGGTCCCTTCTTCGTTTGACAGTTCTCATTTCATTACTAACTTCGTGGCTTACCTACGTCACACGATTTGATTGGTCGAAAGAGCGTTTCATTCGATCTCTGAAACGCAAAATGGCGGAATTTAAAATTGGACATAAACGTAGGCTAGCGCCACGAAGTATAGATAACAAGGAGTCCGAACGTAATGTTAAAATAATGGTCTCAATTACGGGGACAGTTTTTTGCCGGTAGAGCGCGCGACGGTCCGACGTGCACTCGTTTGAAATTACGCGGGAAGTTTAAAGTTGCTATTGACAGCTCTGGAAAGATTGAAATCTTATTAAATAAAAGTTTTAGGAAATTCTTAGAAACTGTTCTCGAAAAATAGATACCGTAGAACGCGGTAATTGCCTAACGGTAATTTAAAAATAATTGTAATAAATAATAGTATTGGCAACACTCGGTATAATAGTATTGGCAACACTCGGTACTCGTCGGTCTCGCACGCCTAGCGGCAGAAAAGAGAACTAAGATCTGGTCCTATTATTGTGTACATAATTATTATTAAAAAGCCTATACCGTTCGGACTCCTGGTATCTATGCTTCATGGCTAGCGCCAAAGAAATTGGAGTTTCATAGAACTAAAACAAAAATCGAAGCCGTAGGCAGCTATTTGTCTCACAAAACATCAAAGGCAAAACCAATAAGAGTGAAAGAGAAAGCCATCTCTATGTCTATACGTTTTTTTCGAAGGTTGCTCCAATTTGGAGTCCAAATTGGAGTCCAATTTTAGACGTTGGAATTACGACTTTATTGCTTTAACAATAAGTGACATTTTGAATTAGTAGCAGTAGATGTGGCCTGAAGTTAGCCACTGACAGCAAATGTCATTTGTTTACGTGTGCATTATGATACAAGAAGAAGAAGAAGCAAATCATGAATTTATAGTGTGTTATTTGGTAAAAATCTCAGTTTATATTAAAAAGTCTTATTAGAAAACAAAGCTGTGCTCAAATTAATATGGCCCGTTTGGTGGAGTGCTGTAAATCACACTCTGTGAGGAAAGAAAATCGTGAAGAAGTGTTAACTTTTCACCAGTATGTTGAGAATTGTTTCAGGTTATATAAATACAAGCAATTACACTGAAGTTATTATATTCTTGTAGATAAATGTGTTTATTGTCCATTATATGCGGATTTCAACACTATATAATAGAAATTTTGTATAAATTTCAGAGGTTGTGTATTTACATAGTGATGTTTTGGATATCGATAAACCTTCGAAAGAGAAAATATGTTAATCTGAAAGAAAAATGTTTTGCCTACTTTATGTTTACCAAACACCATATTATACAAATTAGTAAGATCCAAAATATAAACTAAGTGAAAATATATAATATAAAATAGTGTGGTGTATTTTTTAATTATTATAAGTATTAATTAATAATTCCTGTATATATTATAATGGAGTTACGGTTGTACATAATCACAAAAACATGTCACAAATTTTCAAATTTAGCTTTGCTTTTTGGTTTTGCAGGGAATTAGGTGGCCTTTTGCAAGGATACTTCTATGTACTTTTTTAATTGACCAGAAAACGGGCAGACTGATCGCCAGATGGAGAGCCACCTATACATACTCGCAATAGGAGGAGTCACAAGTACGATCCCGGTCTTAAAATCCGCAACTACTCCTTGAGTACCCGGAGGCCGTGGTATTTATCTGGTCCAGGTGGACCGTTCGTGCCAAAGCATGGCTCTCCCACGTAAACGGACTGCTGTGCTCTATTTTCTTCACATATTTAGCTCCATGCTGACAATCTGAGAGCTTTTTGGTGTTGTCATAACGTGTAAGCTAATAAATGATGTCCAATTGTTAATAAATAATAAATATATCTATTAAAATTTCCTTTTTTCATTTGTCTTTCCACGTAGGTACCTCAACTCAAGGGAGAAATGCATAAAGACATAAAAAGTCTATACATCTACTGTTTATATAATATTTACCAGCTGTATCCAAGGGAAAAGTATCCTATGTTTTAATCCAGAGCTTAAACTACTGCCATACCAAATTTCATTGAAATCTGGTCAATAGTTTTTGCGTGAAAGAGTAACAAACATCCATCCATACATCCAGCCATCCTCACGAACTTTCATGTTTATAATAGTAGTAGGATATAGAACTGACAAGTCGATCGGACGATAGCCTGCATAGTGTGTGGGTGTATAGTTCAAGAGACTAGCTTCCCCAACATACTTCTGTTTGTTGTAGACAATACTGCATAGATTCGTTTTTGATCGACTGATAATAATTTATAAATCACAAAGGTGCATAGATCATTACGCATAAATCTTCCACTTTAATCATTCTATCTATTGGCTGCAAACTGCATTTAAATTCATTTAATAGTTAAGATCTAAGAAACCATAAAGCGGAATAAAAGACTTCATTTTATGCTATGAAAAGATTTACATTTTCATCATTATTTTGATTTTTATCGACACAAAATGCCGACTAGGGACTTCACTGGCGGACGGGAATATATTTACATATGAAGTTGCTGATAAATACGAGCAATGCAACTTGTAACCAACTTCAGACAGCTGATCTGTCTGAAGTTGGTTACATATGTTCAAAACCTGTAACCGTCTACAAAAAACGAAACTAACGAACAACTAGATATCTCTTTCTTTCTCATTGGCATGTGTCATATAGGGGGATAAGGTACGATATATAATTTTGCTCTTGCTAATAGCCTTTACTCTTTATACTCTATGGCTAGCGCAATCTTTTTTGACATTTTAACTTTTTAAATTGTGTTTTTAAAAAGTTGTAATGTCAAAATGATGACCATGACCGACGAATTTGAATTACATATTAGCATTTAGTTCATTCTAGTTCGCTCTTGATGACCAATGAGTTGCGTAATACCCCGACATCGAGAATTTATACAAGCTTGGACATCGTTGGAATGGAAGTTCAACGAAGTTAGGTAATCAGGGGGCAGCTATGGGAATAACAACAAACACGGTGCAAAATTATTGAAGACAGTGAGTGGCGAGTGGCGACCCCTAGGCTGTATGGACATTTGTTGTTCATGTTTTCTTTAAAAAAAAAAATTAAAGTGTTTTTTGCTGTGTGTGATAAAAGTGTGGATAAAAATTGAAAATTTATAACTTTTATATTTTTCGGTGATAAAGAATATCATTTTCTTCAGCATTTTCTAAAGTAATGTAAGTACCTATCGAAAAAGTTATTAAAGTGCCTAACAATAAATAAATAAGGTAGTTGGGTACATGCAAACTTTCAAAAGTTGTGTAGGTACCTACTACAACAAAATCATTCATCAGCAAATTATTGTTTCAGATTGCAATGGCAGATCCAGGAAAGGGCCGAGGTCGCGGGTTAGCGTTATTGCAGGCTTTGCAAGCTCAAAAGCAGTCAGCGCAGCCAGAAACACCGAAACCAGGTCCAAGTCCTGTTGAAAATGTCTCCTCCAATGCTCCTTCTACAGTAAGCTATTTTCAAAATAATAATATTGTGTACATTTTTCAGAGAAAACTGAAGTCCATTGTTCATACTACCGTGGTTAGATAGAAAATTAATAGCACACGCATAATAAAAAACGTGTAACCTCAAGCGTAAATGAAAATAAACAGCAGTTTCTTCCAAACAACCTATTAGTTTTAGTTGTTATGTATGTTAAGATGAAATCAAATTTTTCGTAACTTATGAAAGCAAATTATTTGTCAGTTAATAATAACATAAAACATGCATTTCAGATTTTTGATTGTTTGTTCAAGATTGTAGTATTTCTAACTTTTTACTTATAGGTTAGCAGCAGCAGTGGTGCTGCTTCAGCTGGAGGTAGAGGAAAAATGGCAGCCATGCTGCTCTCTAAAATGGCTCAGAAACCTGGAGGTAACAGCTATGACATTAAGCCCCAATTTTATCAAACTTAATACAAGCTTATCGCTTAACCCTGGTTTTTCTCCCTCTCTTATTCAATGTTAGAATGGGACAGACATATATTTAACTGTAGCTCAGCCCTAAATGTCTTATTATTTGTATAATAGGTATAGGTTTTTATTAGTACATAATAACACAGAAGTACCTATATTTAAATGTTTACTTTTGTGAACTACACACAATAGTTTTTGTTTGATGCAGTTCCGATCATGAGCCCGGCTTCGGATGTGCAACCTCCGCAAGTGGCACCAGGAAGAGGTGTAGGTCGTGGTATAAAACTTCTACAGAGCCTGTAAGTTGCATTGTACTTATTTTTACTATGCCTAGACAAAACGATTTTGCTTACAAGAAGTTCAGCCAAACACAACCAATGTTTTCATACTTTTATGAAAACAATGGTACAGACTAGAGATGCCACGGATAGTTATTTGGCCGAATACCGAATATTTGGCAAGGCTCTTGGCCGAAGTGCAGAATATTCGGCTGGCGAATATTCGGCAACACTTAGTATTTTCTGCGGGAGTCAAGTCACAACTTGTCCGTCACTTACAAGTTTAAACTAGCATTATTTGTTGATTGTTGGTGGATCTTGCTGTGACACAATAAACAAATTGCCAGTTTATTATCTTCACTATAAAATAAATAGGTGATTTTTTATTAATTGGAATCATTTTGGTTTTCTTATATGGTGATATTTCTTAAATTAATCAATCACATTTCATAATCGTCTGCTATCGACAAATTGTGAAAAAATTGTCTTCGTTCATCATAACTCACCACTGGTAGATTTGAAATATGAATTTGTTGTTAAATAAACATCTTTATCTACACTAGAAGAAAAGTTTGTTTGTTTGCATCGAATAGGCTCCGAAACTACTGGGCCGATTTTGATTAAATATGGCATTAATGTAGGGTAGACCACAGGGAAGGACATATACTACTTTTTATCGCGGAAAAATGTTAGGTTTAAGTTAACTTTTTCGTGCACGAAGTCGCGGGAACATCTAGTGAGTAATATTTTGCGTTCTTTTATTTCATGACTTACTATTCGGTATTTGGCCGAATAGCATGCAATATTTGGCCGAATACCGAAAAAAGTGGCCGAATATTCGAATACCGAATAGTTGCGGAATATTTGTGTTGTGTAATGTTAACTTGTTTATAGGTTTATCAATCATATGTTCATGCAAATATTACTCTGCAAATAAAATGTAAAACTTGTAAATAAGTGGTACGAGACATTAAATTTAGTTTCAAGTTCCAAATTACGATGAAGAAATTGAACTTATAATAAAAAAAAAATTGCAGGAAAATGGCATCAGGGCAACAGCCTGGCTTCCAACCTGCACATCCAGTAGACGATAGCGCATCGGAAATCACACAGATGATGGCTCAAAGTACTGTCTCCACACAGGCTTCTGTCGCTAAAAACAAATATTTTGTAAGTTATTCCAAAAATTTTAGCAGTAGATTAACACACTGTATGCATTTTCCAAGATGTTTATCAACAGTAAAGGCAATTGAAATAAACTCTTTATGAAATGTTTACCAATAACGCTGTGCTATATAATCTTATTTAAATGGCAGACATTTCTATGTGAGATATGGCGACAGCATCACAAAACTACACGAAATAGAGGCTGGGGTCCCCCAAGGAAGTGTAATGGGTCCAACACTCTATCTATACTAATATTATAAAGCTGAAGAGTTTGTTTGTTTGTTTGTTTGTTTGAACGCGCTAATCTCAGGAACTACTGGTACGAATTGAAAAATTCTTTTTGTGTTGGATAGTCCACTTATCGAGGAAGGCTTTAGGCTATAAAGCATCATGCTAAACTCAATACGAGCGGAGTACCAATCAAGAATGTTACAAAATCGGGGGTCTTTTTTTCCTTTTGAGAGCTTTCGCTACGTACGCTGCGGAAACGGTTAAAGTTTCGCTAAAATGATGTATGGCAGAATTGTTCCCCTTTAAAAGTTATAAAAAAAAGTCCGCGACAGTATATGTCTATCTTTTAAGGTTGGCTCACTATAACCTTTTTATACTTACCAAATTTGTTCTAAAAGTAAGCATTATTTGTGAAGGTGTTTTCATAAAGATTATATTAATCCTTATCCAAGTAAATACGTTATTCATTACAAGCATTTAATCTAGAAGAAATTTTCCGTTTACATCATTTGATTTCAATGAGTATTTTAGAAGATATCGCAGTAATAAAATAATCATGCGCGCTATAGTAAGGCGCGCGGAGCGGGCGGGCAGTCGTGAGGTGGAAGCGCTTCTTCTACGTAAATGAAGTCGCGGGTAAATTTTAGCGATATCCCAAAGTAACTATTCCACGCGGACGAAGTCGCGGGGAAAAGCTAGTTTAATATATATGTTACAGCCAAAGTAATAAATCCGGATATTATATATACTATCCAGCCATTATTTATAATGTCTACTCAATTTAGACAAAGTGATAAATGACACAGAATTAATCACATTGACTGGCAATTTTATATAATATCTTCGAATAATTGGATAAAGTAATAAAAATGTAGGTACAGGTAAAGATTATAAAATTGTATTTCAATCTGCCTTTATATAATAATAATTATAATGTTTATTATAATTATTATAATAACATTGTCATAGATTAGTGGTGGGTCGTCGACGCTTTTTCGATCAACGAAACGAGACCGTTTATCGTTCATCGTAAACTAGTTGAAAAAACAGTTTTTTTTTTCGACTAGTTTACGTGTTCGACGAATACTGAACTGAGCAATAAACTATGACAAACAGTTTTGTTGAAAGAACGACTTTCAGCATTAACTGTTTTGACAAACTTGTTGTCGTTTGCTTATCGACGGGACTAGTGATGACGACGAACGACGAGACGGTTTAATCTGTGAGCGGTGGAAATTGTTAGCTTACTTTAAAGTTCATTTTTAACCCCCGACGCAAAAAGAGGGGTGTTATAAGTTTGACGTATCTGTCTGTCTGTTTGTGGCATCATAGCTCCCGAACGGATGACGCGATTTCGATTTAGTTTTTTTTTTGTATTAAAGGTGACTTACATACGAGTATTCTTAGACATGTTTGATGAAAATCGGTTGAGCCGTTTAAAAGTTGTTGGGGGTGAAAGCGGGGAAGAATAACCGAATGTGCAAATATACTCGAGTGGGGTCTCAAATGAAAGCGCACTGAAAGAGAATATTAATGACTTAATCGAGAGTGTTCGTAGCTACATTCGATGAGAAAATTGGTGGTGAGAAGATAGCCGTTTGAAGATGATCAGCTCTTTTCTAGTTGATGAGGGGATCTGACTAACTTTCCAATGTCCGATCTATTCAAAATTTGGTACCGTGTTACATCAACGATATTCAAAGAACATGGTAAGGTAACCATGACCTGATCAGCCGTTTGAAGATGATTAGCTCTTTTCTACTTGATGAGGGGATCTTACTAACTATCTTATGTCCAATCGATTCGAAATTTGGTACCGTGTTACTTCAACGATATTTAAAGAACATGGTAAGGTAACCATGACCTGATTAGCCGTTTGAAAATCATCTTTTCCTTATTAGTTGATGATTAGCCGTTTGAAAATCATCTTTTCTTTATTAATTGATAAGGGGATCTGACTATCGCCCACGTGTCCTATCGATTCGAAATTTGGTATCATGTCATTATTTTGATTCGAAATTTGGTATCATGTAATTTGTAACAACATCAATGATGTTGGAAGTATGTATATAAGCTAAAATTATTTCAACTTACATAATATTATGTGATAATATAATTATAATAAGTAGTTTTAAAATATTATTTATTATTTTTTAGAGTTTATTTTTTGTGTCGGGGGGTTTTTATATTAAAATCCGCCCACTCAATGAATGTAATTATTACATAGACTAGAGCACGTCGTCGGCTGTAAAGAACAGAGATAGACGTATTGCTCGTGCCGAGTCGTCGTGCCCCGCGCCCGTCCGTCGATCGTGTCGTCGCGTCGCGAAGAAACGGTCTCTGTCGCACGCACCGTTCCGGCATATGGCAACCGTTCACGCATAGACTAGTTTATCAGTAGGCGCTAAACTAGTTTACCCGTTCATGACAAATAAACAGTTTAATAAAACAGTTCGTTCATTCAACGCCCATCCCTATCATAGATACAATTTTATTGTGATCTATATAAAGTAATTTAACTTTATGAAATATTTTTTTATAATAATTTTATCCTTTTTAGGGTTCCGTAATACTTAAGTAACCCTTATAGTTTCGCTCTGTCCGTCTGTCTGTCTGTCTGTCTGTCTGTCTGTCCGCGCCTCTAGATCCTGTAATTATGAATATAAATTGATGAAATTTTGTGCAGTTATAGATTGTGTATAGATCACAGTTTCGGGATCATAAAAAAATAATAATTTTATATTTTAGGGGTGGCTCTCCATACATGTGAAGTGGGGATGAAAAATATTTTTTCACTCTACCCCATCGTGTGGGGTATCGTAGAATAGGTCTTTTAAAATAAAGGCAAGGTTTCATACATTACTTTTTTATAAAGTTGACCATTTTCGAGTAATCGACCTCCAAACTAGTTTGTAAGTTGGTCCCCCCCTAGCATTTTTAAACTATAGGAGATAGAAACTTGCAAATTTTCATGCTAATAGATCATACTAAAAACTCTTTAGGAAAATTATTGTGATCCAAATCGGACAGTAACTTTTGGAGTAATTAAAAAAAAAAGCATATTACGCATTTATAGTTACGGAACCCTCCTTACACATGTCCTGACATGCTCTTGGTAAGGTTTTAGTGATATATGTTAAATTATTAACTAACATTTTAAATAAACAATCGAATATATAATTATTGAATACGCGCCAAGCTTCCATTAGGTGTTGTATAGTTGTAAAAATAAGATGACGATGATGATTACTGTAAGTTACATAGTGGTATATTATGCTTGCAGTTCTTTGAACTCAGTTCTTAAGTTTGAGTTTGAGTTTGAATGCCGAAATTTTCAAACGCGTATATTTAAAGACTGAGGAGTTCTGATCAAAGCTTATGTGATCATCAGGTCACAGGTCAGATCATAATCCGAGGTTGGTCCCGTTTTCCCGAAACGAAAGTGAAAAGGCATGCAGAACTTCCGCGGAAGCGGAAGCAGAAGCAGAGTTCTGTTGCATCACTAAGTTGAATCGTGTTTATTACTTTAGCTAACTTTGGCCCGCTATTATGAATAATAACCGGACAAAGTGATTAATTTATCACATTATCTAGACAATATAGTTATTATATATAATGACCAGTCATTATGTATAATAGCTATTTAATCACATTGACTGTAACATATACATCAGATCTACCACACTCAGAACATGTTCTGACTGGAACGTATGCCGATGATACTGCGATATTAGCAGTCGACGAAACAGCTACTGGAGCATCTATCAAGTTACAAAAAAAATTTAGACGAAGTATCTCGCTGGTTAAAAGACTGGAAAATAAAGGCTAACGAAACCAAGTCGGTACATGTTACATTTAGTCTGCGACACGAAACATGCCCCGAAGTAGAGCTAAATCAAATCAAAATACCACAATCCAATGACGTACGATATCTTGGTGTATACCTGGACCGTAGGCTGACGTGGAAAAAGCACATCCAAACAAAAAGAAAAGCACTTGATCTCCAGCTCCTTAAACTGCAGTGGTTAATGGGCAGAAAATCACAACTCAATCTCGAAAACAAACTTCTTCTCTATAAATGTATTCTAAAGCCAGTTTGGACCTACGGTATCCAGCTATGGGGAACAGCATCCTCATCAAACATAGCGATCCTGCAGAGGTTCCAGTCAAAAACCCTGCGAATGATAACTAACGCCCCCTGGTATATACCAAATACGAGTCTCCATAAAGACCTGAATGTGGAGTCTGTTATGGAGGAAATAAAAAACTCCCTACAAAAATACTCAAAAAGGATAGATAAGCACCCCAACCTCCTGGCTAGGGAGTTGATGAGCAAAGAGCCGAACTCAACCTTCAAAAGGCTTAAAAGACGTGCTCCACAGGACCTGATGGCATGAGGAGTTAGCACTAATATGGACATATCACTGGATATGTACCATTTATATCTTACCTCACAACTCACAACCACACAATTCAATGCAATACTATGGCTGCACCATCTCCTTTTTCTATACTTCTATCCTTTTCTGTATCTACAAGGTTAAATTAATAAATTTTGCTCTTTCAGCGCTGCTACTTTCACAGTGAACTCTCTATAAGGAACACATACACACCCTAAAGTATTATCACTTATTTTTGTCACACCCCGTATATGTCATAACCAATTATTGTTATTAAAGTCAGAAGGGGCGAAAGTGCAATTGCCAATGAATAGGACAGTGGTTATAAATTTAAGTAAATTAAATATAATAAAATTACAATATCGTGATTTTATACATATTATATATTTTTTTTTTGTGTTCAATCACTGCATTTTTAACCCCTTTCTTATTACTAAGTTACGCAAGAAGAGGGTTTAGAATCTAGGGGAGCCTCAAAACGGTAGATGTTTAAAATCACTGTTTTTTGCTCGTAAGTCGATCACACTCGTATGTGGGCACTTAACGTTATTATTATACCTAGGTAACACTGAAAATATTTAGAAGATCAAAAACGGCTTAATGTAGAAAGTTATTATACTTTTATTGTTTTTCGAAGTAATCTCCGTTCCTCTCTACACATCGTCGCATTCGATGGAACCACCGAGAAAAGCAGTGAGTCCAGTGGCGTAGCGTGGGTGTCTGCTGCCCGGGGCGGACGTCAATTTTGCCGTCCCCTTAAAAGTGCCCCCCCCCCCTTAAAAGTCTGCACCTGCAGTAACTGTCCTTCCATCTTCTAGCACAACTGTTGCGAAATGACCTTTTCGACCAAAGAATGAGGCAATCACTTTTTTCCTTGACTTCTTCTTTTCTTTGCCCTAGTTGGCCAATCCTCGAAAGGAAACACCCACTGAGCTGATTGTCTTTTGGTTTCGGGTTCGTAGCAATATATCCAGCTTTCATCACCTGTGACGATGTCATTTGAGTCACCGCCGTTGAACTTATCTAACATTTGGCGACACCAGTCCATGTTAAGGTGTTTCTGGTCGTCGGTTAAAGTATGGGGAATCCATCTAGTACAAAGCTTGCTGACGCCTAAATGTTCCTGTAATATTTTTTGAACTTATATATATAAATACCAATGCCTAGGCTTGCCCGTATCTGCTGATAGGTCACTCTCTTATCTTCCTCTATCATGCGTCGCACAGCACTGATGTTATCTTCAGTAGTCGCTGTTAAAGGACGTCCCTCACGCGGATCATCATTGAGATTGCTACGTCCACGCTTAAACTCGTTAAACCAATTGTAAATAGTGGCACGAGATGGGGCTTCATTATGAAATGCTAATCGCAGCCTATTGTTGCTTTGTGTTGAATAAGCCCACAACGAAAGTCATAATAAATCATTGACCGAAAAATTTCATTTTTACCTGTAACAAGAGTTTTAGATTTGCCGCCAATTCACAAAAAAAAAATGAAAAATGAATGCAATATACTACATTACAAGTATCACCAAAGAGTTCTAAAATTGAAATTCAAAAAAAGTTTTCATTAGCAATGTTTCTAACTGGCCAGTTCTAAACATTTTCAGTGTTACCCACGTATTTAAAGTAAGTTTTTAAAAATTAAGTGTTGAAATTCAATTTTTTTAGAGAGAGGTAAAGGAGACTCCACCAGTAGTTATGAAGGGTGAAACCGGCCAGCCTGTTGAAGTGACAGCAAACTTTATCTACCTCAATTTTGAGGAAAACAATGTGTTTGAATATGAAGTTAAATATGAACCCGACCAAGACTTCAAATCAATGCGATTTAAACTACTTAATGGTGAGTTTTACACCTAAAAATATTGTAAAAATAAATACACTTCTTTGCAAAAAACCTAATAAACATCTTTGACACGTAAATATTTTTTCAACAAAAACTGTCCAAAATTCACTCGCACAATAATTTTGGCAAGAGTGGGTATCAACTATTAACATATCGAACTTCCAAACAAAAAGTAAAGGCAGTTTAAGTGTGGTCATTTTTTGCCTCGACATGCCTTGTCTATGTCACCGTAAAATTTTAAAAACTGTTGGATTGTAAAATAACTAACGAGATTGTAAAAATATGTCAAAAGATTCGTAACCATATATTTATAATTTAACGAAAAGTAATGTGTTAAATTATAGGCAGCATATTCGCGTCGGAAGTCTATCAAAATTTTACAATTTCACTAGTTATATTACAATTTTTACAACGGTTTAAACGGTTTTTACAAATTTACAGTGATATGTATAAAATATATAGGTCGATGATCACCTTACTAATGTACTTACAACATATTATTTGTACGATATATTATTATGTCAATATATTACAAATGCAAGGAATTAGGCAGTGACAGTGTTACATATCTTGCAATGACGTGTTGGTTTATTTTTTCAGAACACAACAAGTTCTTCAAAGAGAAGACATTTGATGGTACCACCCTGTATGTGCCACACATGTTGCCACCTGAGGCGCTGAATCTTGTGTCTACAAACCCATATGATAACACCCAAGTGAAAATTACTGTGAGTATTATGTTGATGATTAATTTGTGCTCTTAAAAGTAAATCTTATCTTATACTAGCTTTTGCCCGCGGCTTCGCCCGCGTGGAATGTGTTCTTGGAGAAAAAACTTCTTCAGCAAATAACTACTCACTGCAATATTATATACTTCTGTATACAATATTGAATACAATGTTTTTTAGGGTTTCGTAGTTCGTACCTAATGGGTAAAAACGGGACCCTATCACATCGACGCGACGTGCGAGACCGCTTGATATATATTTTTCGCGTTTGAATATAAATTTTATAATGTGTATAAAATGCTTAAAGTGGGTAACATATTTAATTTGGTAAGAGTCATACTGTGTATGCTACGAATAATATTGTTATTCGTAGTCTGTACGCCCGCGCCGCCGGTTTCTCAGCCGGTGTATCCGCTATGTCCCTGCATTTTAAATCTGTAATATCTTCGAAAATATTCATTTAAGTTGCATGCTGTAAAGGGCCATATTGATCTATATTAAATGCACAATGTATATTTTAAGGCACTTAATTGGGTTAGGATTAATGCTGTATTGCTTAAAATAGCTTCGTAAATAACTTATTATTTTGTCGTTAAGAACTAAAGGATAAAAAATTGTTATAGTGCGATTCAAATGAGAATAGCATCGAGTCGGCGCCATATTGTTTCGAATTTAGACTGTTATGATAGTTAAATTTATGTTCAGATAATTGATTACTATTTAACGTTTTTATTTAAATTCGATGCAAGACTATTAATATTTATATGCAATAAGTTTTTTCTGAAAAACGCACTTTTCAAGTGATATTTGACAGAAAACGGTCATTAACGTTCCTATTCTCATTTGAAACTCGTTATATTGTGGGTTATCCCTACGTTAGTAAATAAAATGGGATCCTCTTTTTTCGCACAATTTTATTTGTCATAATTTCATTTGGCATACTTCACTTGGCATAATTTCATTACGCATAATATTACTTTGGCATAATGGTTTCTTGGCATACTACATCATTAGGCATAAATATCATTACTAATATTTTTTGTCCTAGTTAAATGAGGCATGCCTAGTTAAGGCATAATTTTTCTTGTCATAATAATACTTTGGCATCATTGGTTTTTGGCAATAAACTCGTTAGGCATATTTTTTGTCATAATAAATTCAAGGCATTCTGTCACAAGGCACAGATATGCATAAAATGGAAGGACATAATGGAAACACGGTATAGGTAATTAAACTCATATTAATGAAACATTAGAAGCAGGTATTACACTCATTATACCTAGTGTAACATGTGTAACAGTAGGTTAAGTTGCGGCGGCGCACAGTGGGTCGAAAATCGGCTTTCATAGACATAGAAATGAAATCTCGAAAGTAATAGATTTTTTTATGGATATTGCTTCAGTTTAGTATTACTATGTAGAAAATGAAGTTTGAGATAATTTGGCCCAAAAATGAGGGAGTAATAATTTTTTTACGTAAAACTTGTATGGAGCCAACATGAAAAATTCAATTATTTCAAAAACGGCAAGTTTAACCGTAATATCCTGACAGATGGTTATAGTACTAATTATTCATGATTTTTTGGCATACATCATATAACGGTTTTAGCTGCTCTTTTTTTTAAAAAAATCGTCAAAATTTTTGAAAACAGTCACCCTGTATTATTGCACGATTCGATAGTGTTACTAATAAGGAACAATTTCTGGAAAGTAATGGTATACGGCAAACTTGAGGAAAGTGTTGAATTTTAATAAACTACTTCATATTTTGAACAAATGTATGAACAATTATATAAAATGCTAAAATTAAGCACTTTCCTTAACTTTCTCACATATAGTTACTTCCTAGCAATTGTTATTTACTAGCAAGACTATCGAATGCTGCAATAATACAGGGTGACTTTTTTTCAAAATTAACGGATTCGAATCCTTACCAAGGATGTTGACTTGTCTATAATCTGATAATGCAGTTATATTCGTCGTACACTGTGAAGTGAAGGAAAATTATGTCACAGCAATTTCTTCCCAAAAATACTGGATTTATAACTTTTTTATAGAAAATTTCTATCAAGCCAATGAGAAAAATCCAATTATCTTCAAAACGGCAAGATAAATCCTAATATACTTGCACGTTATTATAGTACTATTTATTCGTGATTTTTTGACATAGTTCATGAAACGGTTCTATTTGCCATTTTTTTTAATCATCGAAATATTAATTTTGAAAAAAAAAGTCACCCTGTATTATTGCACCATTCGATAGTCTTGTTGACTTTTGACTTGAATTTTTTTCAAAAATTTTGACGATTTTTAAAAAAAAAAGAGTAGCTAAAACCGTTATATGATGTATGCCAAAAAATCATGAATAAATAGTACTATAACCATCTGTCAGGATATTACGGTTAAACTTGCCGTTTTTGAAATAATTGAATTTTTCATGTTGGCTCCATACAAGTTTTACGTAAAAAAATTATTACTCCCTCATTTTAGGGCCAAATTATCTCAAACTTCATTTTCTACATAGTAATACTAAACTGAAGCAATACCCATCAAAAAAATTGTTACTTTCGAGATTTCATTTCTATGTCTATGAAAGCCGATTTTCGACCCACCGTGCGGCGTGGCCATTGAGCCACCCGTAAGCCCCTAAATTATTTAAAATAATTAATACGAAAGGTTATTTGATGCAGAAACAAAACTTACTTTATCCTTAAGTGCATTGGGCTCGTGTTTATGGCTCGACATGTTCTTAGATACCAGTTTATGTTGTTTGTCCGATTTTTATTTCGTAATAAGTCGAGCATTACAATTATAATTGTTATTTCGTCTTAACTCGCACACCAAGTAGAATTTATCATTTATTAGTATGTGAAAAAAAAAATGCTACAAAAAGAATGCGTAAACATAATAGTACCTATGCTTAAATATCATTATGTGTAAATATATTTATGGTTTTTCATATTATGCATAAAAATATTAGTCTTAATTAATATTATGCGTAAAAAAAGGCATACTTATTGTAAGGCATACAATAAGTATGCTAAGAAAGTTATGTCAAATGAATATAATGCGAAACTACTATTAGGTGAAATGAAATTATGCCAAGTAAAATTATGACATATGATTTTATGCGAAAAAATAGGGAACCAAATAAAATACGTAATAACATACGCTTAAGATAAATCATCACATTTATTTAAATAAAATCAGTGCAGCTGGTAGACCCTGTTTCTCATAATGTGATTATGAAACTTTACAGATAATATTCAGAAGAACACGACGCTTGAGCGAGATGATACACATTTACAATGTCCTCTTCAAGCACATAATGAAGGATTTACAACTTGTACGCTTCAATCGGTCACATTTCAACGAACACGCGGCTATTCAGATACCACAACATAAGTTAGAAGTTTGGCCAGGGTATGTACCTTATTTTACATACTTAGGGTATGTTCCGATATGCACTGCGACCACTGTACTGTGTGACGTCAATTCAGTATACTGTGAGTAGCCGTTCCTTTATAGCCAGTTATACTGCTGCCCTATTACCTCATTTTATCTACTTCAACTGACAACTAGGAATGGTCTTCATTTTGACGTTTGAACTTTTTAATCGCGTGATCAAAGTACTGCGAGTACCTTACCTCGAAAACGCCAGTGCTCACAGTAGAATATGGCGGCGTTATAGGGTCCTGCGGCAGTATACTGCCTATACTGGCAGTCCATAAAGGAACGAATTTTTCTACAGTGATAACACTGTGCACTAATCTATGCTCGCAGTGCATATCGGATCATACCCTTAGTAACATAAAGCCCGCTCCACTTTTTGCGCGCAAATCGTGGAGCGGATATATAGGTCCTGTTCCACAATTTTCCAGCGAATTACACAACTTACAAGTCTTGTCACTGCCCCATGACATAAAGTAAGAAAGTGACAAAACTTTTGAATATATGAACTCTTTACTCTTCTCATAATGTATTTAGTTTTACTCAATTTAAATTTTATGAATATGTATTTTAAGACTCATGAAAAAAAAATGTGCACTAATGCACTTTATAACATTAATAACCGGTGGTAGGCATCATTTAGGACAATACTATATGTGTTATATTATAATCTATATGGGAATAAAAATTTTGAGTTTGAGTTTGAATAAAGATGAATAAAAAAATATGATTACAGATACGTCACGGCCGTGGACGAGTATGAAGGTGGACTCATGCTGACGTTGGACTCAGCTCACCGAGTACTCCGCACACAGACGGTCCTATCTCTCATCAAGGAGGCCGTGGACGCCCAGGGCGCTAACTGGAAGAGACTGATTACTGATAAGCTCATTGGCTCTTCCGTTATGACTACATACAATAAAAAGCTATTTCGGTAAGTCACATCCACATATTAAGTTACTAGCATTAATTGCCTGCGGTTTCACCCGCGTGAATTAAGGTTTTAAACTTTCATCTCCTATTTTACCCCCTTGGGGCTTGAATTTAAAATCCTTCCGTAGTGGATGCCTATGTCATATGAGAAATATGTGTGCAAAATTTCAAATTTCTAGCTGTAATTGTTTAGCCTGTGTGTTATAGCTGATTCGACTGATGTATCAGTCAGTCTTCTGAAATGAAGATGGCGTAACTTTTTATTGCATGAAGATTTTTTCTGTCAAATGTATGTCATATAGCCCATCCTTAGTTTTGAAATCTTTGCCGCAACTGCAAGCAAATGTGTGAGTGCACACATATTTTTGCTAAAATAAAATATTTATTCAAGTCGCATTAAATTGTACCTTACTTTTTATATTTTTTATTATAGTGTCGACAGTATTGATGACTCAATGACACCAAGATCGTCGTTCGAGAAAAATGAAAAGGGTACTTTGATAAAGATATCCTATATGGAATACTACAAGAAGTACTATGGTATTGATATTATGGACCCTGACCAACCGATGTTGATATCCAGGTAATTTTAACGTATTTATTAGGGTGTCATATGAATGAATAAAAAACTGCATGTGGGTGCTTATTTTTTACCTGACTATGGTAAAGAACAAAAGAAGGGTGATTTTATTGCATCAACACTATGAAAATATGTCCTCTAAAACTGGGAAGTGATTAGTTAAATCCTGAAAATTTGACATTAATGACATTTCAATTTAGTTTCGTGAATTTTCCGCAATGTGGCGAGGATTTTATAATATTTTGTTTTAATATAAGGGTCTCGTACACAGGGACAATTCTAATCAAGAAAAAAAGATTGATTCACCAGACGACACAGAGATCTCTCACCACTTGACAATGTCGGGAGTAGCTTAATTTTTAAAATGTTGTCTTATGTAATTTTAATTATATTTTTGAAATGATACTCCTTAGCGGCGTTTAGAGCGAAATTTATAACGCCACGATGAGAGTATTTTTGGATTTTAAATCGCATAAATGATGAATGAAGTTTTAATTCTGCCACTCTGTTTTTTTTTTGTTTTGATTTACAGACAATCCAAGACCCTGCCAGGCGATGATAAGCCCACTGATCTGATGATCTGCCTCGTGCCAGAGCTGTGCCAGCTCACCGGCCTTACGGAAGACCAGCGAAGCAACTTCCATCTGATGAAAGACGTTGCCACTTACACGCGTATCACGCCCAATCAGCGACACCATGCTTTCAAGAAGGTAAGTCTGTATAACATTGTTATTAAGGGGCAGCGCAGACGACAGACTGTCTGTGACGCACTTTTTAGTCTGTGAAAATAGAACCTATGAAATTATATGCAGTAACGCTTACGTCGCGCAAAAAGTCCGGCGCACAAAAAATCCGTGTAATTCGCCGCACAAAGTGTGCGAAAAAAATAAAACGTTTGCTTCAACGTACGCTAACGCACACGGCGCACACTTTAGTCTGCACTCTGCATTTGTTAGGGATGGACGTACCGTATGCGATATAATAACATAGCACCAGAGATCGAATGTAACGATGTTAATACAAAAAATACAAAACAGACCAACAATACAGGTCATTTCTGTACTTCAAGTATAAAATAATACATCCCGATCTCTGCGCGATTTCCATAGTGTGAACGTCCCTACTGTTCTGCCGACATAATGATCGAAGATGTGCGTCGTGTGCTTTGAGTCTGTGAAAATCCGCGAACGACTTTGTGCACGCCATTCCTGTGCGCCGCAGACTCGATCGCAAAAAAGTGAGTCGTCTGCGCGGCACCTTAAAGTGAGGGCTTTAAACAAATCAAGTGTGCATACCTTCAGTTTTAAGGTGGGACCGCACTAGCCGGCAGCTGAGCGACCTTAGTAATACAGCAGTGGAGGGCTGCGTCTCGTAGTTCAATACAATTTCATACAAATAATATTTGGCCTTGTCGCGTCGCGTAGTTCCGCTGCCGCGTAGTTACGCCTAGTGCGGTCCCACTTTTAAACTCTAAACTTCGACTTTTAATTGAGAATAATCTGTAATTCGAAAATATAACTCTTAAATTTTACTCATTTATTTTAGCGTTAACGGCGTATTTTCTGCGCAGACACATATTTTAATACATAATATTATTAAGATGTGAAATATTTTCATACATAAGAACAATCTTAAATGAATAAAAACAACTATTATTATTTTCAGTATATCGAGAGTGTTATGAACAACGAAACGGCAAGGAATCGTCTCAAAGGATGGGGATTGAGCATTGCTCCGGAAACCATAAACATCACTGGAAGAACTCTGCCTCCCGAAGCTATACACTTTGGCAATAACGTTAAAGTGCCCGGCAAACCGAACGCAGAATGGAATGGTGATGTGTCGAGGAATGCTGTGCTTCAAGCGGTGGATATTATGCGTTGGGTTATTTTGTATACTGACAGAGATAAACAAGCTACTAATGTAAGTAAGAAAGTTTTTTAATACATAGTTGTACTCTGTTTAACTAGAAATATTAATCATGGTCCTTTATTTTATTGCGTAAAAAAGTTTTAATACTTTTAAGATTAAAGATAAGAAAGTCAAAACAATTATATACATTAGTAACTTATTTTTAACATTTTTAGAGTAAACAGTAAATAACTATAGTACGGATCATTGATTGAAATAAAAAACTTCAAACAAACTTGGAGGGGTTTGCAATATTTGGATTAAATAGAAAAAACAATATCGTTGGTTGACTTTACTTAAAAATTGCGCGGACTCAAATGTTTACGTTTAATATTCACAAATTATTTTTTGTTTAAGAATTTCGTCGAAACATTGAAGAGATGCTGTGGACCAATGGGTATCAAAGTAAACGCACCAGACATGGTCCGTTTGCCCAATGACCGCACCGACTCCTATGTCATGACTCTGAGGAAAGTCATCGTTTCGCAACTGCAACTTGTCGTGTGCATATGCTCTACGTCGCGAGACGACAGATACGCTGCTATAAAGAAAATATGCTGTGCAGATAATCCAGTACCATCCCAGGTAATGTGTTTATGAATTTTGACCAGGTGGCCCTATTATGAACTTCAACTGACAAGTGGGCTTCATTTTGATGTTTTTTAAAAGTTCTTATGTCAAAGTTTTGACATTTTAATTTTTTTAAATGACGTATTTTAAAAAGTTTAAACGTCAAAATGAAGTCCATTTCCACTTGCCAGTTCTTATTAGGCATGGAGAATAGAAGAAAGGAGAACCATCTCGTGTATTAAAAAGTGTTCGTTGAAAGGGAGCAAGATAAGATGGCGCTATAGTAGCGGCTGGAACAATTTCTAAAAGAGCGCCACAAAATGGCCATAAATTAATAGAGTGACTAACCAATAACTGACTTCAAATAACTTCACTCCATCTCTTATTGCTGACTTCATATCATTTCCACCCTCTACACTAGCGCTATTTCGATGAGTTTTCGAACTATAACCAGGCCTGTCTCACTCCCCGTGTAGGTATAGAAAATGCAAGTACGTGCGGCACCCCGCTCTAGCGGGGAAATCAGTAGGGACTTAACGCGCGAGCTGTGAGTGACGTACGCGCAAGATTCGTTCGTAATTATTATTACTTAACGTACTATTTTAAAAATCGGTATAAAAAACGGGAAAAAGATATTGTGCAGTATTTAACTGCTTAAACAAGGATTGCGATCCAAATTTGAGTTTTTTCAAGCTCCCTTTGGACGCTGAGAGGTAAGATCTATAATTTTAACATTGTTATTATTATTGCGAAATTATCATTCTTTGGGTTACCAAAATAAGTAGGAATGTAGGCAGGTATACTAAGTTGGTGTAATTATTAATCTTTCACAAATATCTACCTAAATTAAAGGAATTTCGATGTGTTTCGTTTTAAAAACCTACCTGCCCATTGTTTGTTTTTCTGTTCGCTAGAATAAAACCGATAATGGATAAAGAAATATATACTATGCCATAATATGTAGGTACTAACAGTAGATAACTACGCTATAGTTATGTTGTTAAACATAATATCTAATAATATTTCATTAATTCTGTAGGTAACACCTATAAATTGAAAGACTTTGTTAAGCTATCTACATACCTACAACACGTTCAAAATTTTGGTATTTAGGCTGAAGACTTTTGACGAACCAACGCATTTCAAATAAGTACCTACCTAGACCTATACTATAACTATACCTACTTATATTTACCTACTATTAACACATACCTTAGGTTTATTTGGAAAGTAATTTGTTCACTAAAGTAGGTACAGTAGGTAGGTACTAGAAAAAAAGTTGTAATTAAATAAATTATTTTCTAAACGGAGACAACCCCGATTTCGTCACAATTATGCGATATGAATAAGAGTTATGCGATAGAAAGAGACGCAACTTGTAGGTAAATATAATCGTAGGCGATCACGCGCTGCACAAGCTGAATTGAACTTAATGGTATCGTAGTAAGAGTCCCTATTTCTTCTAATAAATCTTCGAAGTGGTGTTTCTGTTGTAACTAATATCTATTCTGTGCTATAACTTGGTCTTTACAGGTGGACACTTTTTCAAGTTATCCCTCATACAAGATGGTTCTCCTTACTTCTATTCTCCATGTTATTAGGGCAGCTGAATGCACCTTCGAACTCTTTTTTTATGGGTAGTATTCCATGTCAACTATCAATAAACATCCATTATGCCACATGTTCAAGTTGAAACTGTTCAAGACCAATAATAATTACTACATAAGAGCTGACGCATCGCGTCTGTATAAAGAGAAGCACCGCCATTTCAAAGTTATTTAATATTTTGCTGCATATTGAGATTATTCATTACAAGTGATAACAAATGAAAATAATAAAAAATAAATGAATTAACTTTATTTTAATATGAATGTATTTAAGTACTTACAATAGATACATTTTTACCAATGTATCACTGATTATATTTTTGTATGAATTATTTTAACAAATTAACTTTTCAATTCCAGGTAATAAACGCCAGAACCATTTCCAACCCTCAGAAGATTCGAGCGATCACACAAAAGATCCTCCTCCAAATAAACTGCAAGCTTGGCGGTACTCTGTGGAGTATAACCATACCGTTCAAGACTGCCATGGTTATCGGCATTGATTCGTACCACGACGCAAGTAGGAAGAAGAGAAGCGTTTGTTGTGAGTATTTATTTTATGAGGGCAAACTTTTATGCTAGCCTACTTCTAGTTGGTAGATTTCATGTGTCTTTGAAGTTTATTAGCCATCTTATGCCCGCTTATTAGCGCTCTTGGTTCGATAACTTGTTTCTGAGCAAAGAAAGTGATGATATTTTATAAACTAAGTGAAATCATGTAGAGTTGTCAAATCTGAGGGCCAATTCTCTTAATTAACTTAGACAATCAACTTACCATCAATTCATTATAAATTTATCATCCTGTTATCATAAATTGACCGAAAGTCGGTATTCTACTACACTATTTTCATAAATTTAAAATCCCAACAGTCATTTTGCAATGATATTGACTACAATTTATAAATAAAGCGAGCACAAAGCATGTTTAAAGACAGCTGTTGCTTGACGTTTGTACGATCCAGTGTTGCCAATTATTGTCAGTTAAGGCGCGTCTCTTGCTCGTGTTTTTTGAAACATTACACAAAATCATCGAATTTGGGGCATGGCTATGCACATTTGTGTACATATACACGATTTTATCCTCTTCTGAGACGGACGGAAAATTATTTCCCGCGTGGTTAGAGAGGGGAAGGCAAAAAAAGAGATTTTTGCGTAAAATAAATATTTTTATGTCATGGCATCCCCAAATGTCAATGTGAAAAAAATATCCGGTTGACGGATCGGTTCGAGTCAAATTGGAGTTTAGTTTATAAACATACGAGAATACCATTTTCTATGGATAAGTGGTTCGCTCAATCTATAATCAAGCTGTGATACAATGATAATCGCATCGCGGTGTAATTCGTCGTTTGATGTTTGTTTGAAGTTTAGTTGAATACCATTTTGCTGTTTGATAGGTTCCGGACTGTATTGAAACAGTAACGAAGTTGCATTATTGTTGGATTAAAATAGCAGAATCGACCTTCTGACATTTGACACTTGAAAGTTAGATTTTCAGCTCTATTCATGCACATGTTATATTATGCACTAGTAAGTGCAGAGTTCTATTTACAGTGCAGTTTTTTCTGTGTTGACCACAAAAAACGCTTGTACGTAACGTAGCTTTACTTTTAACTATCAGCTGAGATCAAATTTCAGAGAAAATTTACGACTTACGTACAGACGTACTTATTATTATAGTCCATGAATCTTCCAGCTTTCATAGCGTCGTACAATCAAACGATGACGCAGTGGTACTCGAAGGCGGTGTTCCAGGAGAAGGGACAGGAGATAGTGGACAGCCTCAAGACCTGCCTCATTGACTCGCTCAACCACTATCTGCGAGTTAACGGACGGCTGCCGGATAGGATCATTATGTACAGGTATAGTACACTTCTAATAAAATACAGAGTATCAAAACAGAGAAATTATGTCTAAACGTAACAATTATGTTTTCCTAGTAACATTTATTTATGTCTCCGCAAGTGGCTACATAACTGTTTTATTGCCATAATGATACATAATATCAACTCAAGCTTTTCTCGGCAAATTGTGCTAGTGGTGAGTAATTATTGTAAAAAATGTGTATTCTGTAAACTAATTACTTATCTTCTATTCTGTACTATCTATACTAATATTAAAAAGGTGAATGTAAGTTTGTTTGTGACGCTTTCACTCGAAAACTAGTTAACCAATCATCATGAAACTTTGTACACATATTCTTGGAGGTATTAGAAGTAACATAGGCTATATGGATGGTTGGATGTACGCGGACGGAGCCGCGAGGAATAGCTAGTAATATTATAAAGAGAAAAAGTTTGTTTGTATTGAATAGGCTCCGAAACTACTGGACTAATTTTGATGAAATTTGGCACAAATATAGACCACGGGGAAGGACATAGGCTATATTTTATAGCGGAAAAATGTACGGTTACTGCGAGAATAACTTTACGCGCGAAGTCGCGGTCACATCTTTCTTGTCATTTGAATGACGTCGATTTTATTTAAAAAAAAATGCTAATAATTAATTAAAATATTTAGGGACGGCGTGGGAGATGGTCAATTGAAGACCATACAGCAGTACGAGATTCCCCAGATGAAGGTCTGCTTCTCAATAGTCGGTGAGCAGTATACACCGACTCTGACCTATGTGGTGGTCCAAAAGCGAATCAACTCTAGAATATTTCTGAAAGCGGGCAGAGGGAACTACGAGAATCCACCTCCTGGGACAATAGTGGATCATTCCATTACTAGACGCGATTGGTAAATATTAATTTTTAAATGGGAGCGTATATATGTACAGATAACAGATGTACCACTGACAAAGTTCCCGCTCGACCAGTCTCTAAACATTCACATTTGCACAAGAACGCCTCAAAATATTTAAACGCAAAGGAATTAACCGCAACGACTTCAGACGAGGTTTACCTACGTATTTACACGTGAGTATGTTTGCGAGCCCACTATTCAGCGGCACTGTTGAGCGATTTTCATTTTATGCCTGGTCGAGCGGGAACTTGTTCGGTAGTACCACAGAATAAATAATAGTACCTACAGGTACAGAAGAACCACTCCGACAAATGGTTTGAAGAAATAGGGACTCTTTCTGCGATGCGATAAGGTTCAATTCAGCTAACACAACGCTTGATTACCTACGATTATATTTACCTAGAAGTTGCGTCTCTTTCTATCGCGTAATTCTTATCCTTTCTAATGACATTAGGGTTGTCTCATTTTAGAAAATTATTAACCGACTTCCAAAAAAGGAGGCGGTTATACGTATTATATATTTTTTTTCTTAATATTTAATTACAACTTTTTTTACCTACACTCTAGTACCTACCTACTGTACTTCACTGAACAAATTGCTTTCCAAACAAACCTAAGGTAGGTGTTAATAGTACTGTAATAATTTGACGACCTCTGTGGCTCAGTTGGTTGAGCGTGTTGGTGCTCAAGCCGGGGGTCGCGGGTTCAAATCCCGCCGAAGGAACAAAAAGTTTTTCTGTGTTCCTGGGTCATGGGTGTGTATTAAATATATGTATAATATAATAAAAATCTTAAATAATATGTGTATTGTATAAAAGTATTAAATATATTTCCGTTGTCTGGTACCCGTTCTTCGAGAACTTACCACGGGATCAGATTAACGTGGTGTGAAGCGTCCACAGTTATTATTATTATTATAATAATTTCGCGCATACCTATAAGCATAGCTGGGCACCGTTAATCAAATAGTTAACTTCGTTAATCGTTAATCCGCTACAAAAAAAGTTAGCTTCGTTAAACGTTAAAACGTTACATTTCGGAAGAATTAACGCAAGTTAACGTTAATCGTTACCCGTTAATATGTGTAAAATCGCATTTCCATATCGTTGTGTTAGTGAGTGAACTTATAAAACCTGTTATAAGTTCACCTGGAATAAAACAAAATACTTGTATAATTCAAATGTGATATTTAATCGTCAGACATAAGGTGCATATTCCCCTTCATAAACATTAACATGTTGTTGTCAAATGTGGCCATGGATTCTCATCAGGACCACTGGAATCCGATTCCATCTCTTCCGTGATATTTTTAATTACTACACTGCACAGTACACTTTTTCTATCACTCTTCTTTATTAACACGCAAATGATCACTGACAGTAATTTATCGTATCAAAAACATAAATGTGAAATGAGAGCCAAGTTCAATAATATGATATAATATGCCTTGGTTGTTGACTCCAACGACAAAAGAAGTGAGATCTAAATGGGTGCCAAGGTCAGTCCTGAAATTTATTTATAACAACATAAAACATAGTTTCTTCTCATAACTTAGGTAATATATTGTAACCTAAGGTCTGACTTGTTTTGTTCTCAATTCTCATATACGAATTAATGGCTAGTTTCTACCAGCAAGCCAAATTTTCGGAATAATAAAATAAGAAACGACAAGTAACAGGTTAAAAACTTCCGAAGGCTATAATATAATTCGTATAGGAAAACTAGCCAAGTCAGACCTTAGGCTACAATATATTTTCCTAATTTATAAGAAGAAATGAAATATTATGTTGTTACTAGCTGACCCGGCAAACGTTGTTTTGCCTTATAAATTAGGTATGAAAAATAGATGTTGGCCGATTCTCAGACCTACTCAATATGCTCACAAAATTTCATGAGAATCGGTCAAGCCGTTTCGGAGGAGTACGGGAACGAACATTGTGACACGAGAATTTTATATATAAGATAAATAAATTTCAGGAGTGACCATTGAACTTCGCACCCATTTAAATTTCACTTCTTTTGTCGTTGGAGTCAACAACCAAGGCATATTATATCATATTATTCAACTTGGCTCTCATTAAACATTTATGTTTTGAATAGGATATCATTACTTTTTGTAAATAAATTATTCGTAGGTACTTATTTATAACAAAATTAATACCAAAGTTAAATTTTCCTAATATAATCAATTTCAAAACAAAGTGAAAAATTATAATAAAATTATAAAAATTTACCAGTTTCTGATTTATTCCTTTGTATTCACCTAATTACCTATCTGCATGCCAAATTTGAACTTTCTAGGTCGTCTGGAATTGGGTTAGAGTTTTGATCTATAGGTCAGTCAGTGATAAAAATGTCGATTTTTGGACGTTAATATCTAAATAACCGTTTGACATGTGTTTATGAAATTTGGAGCCGAAGGGTTATGAGCCAAATTTGACACGTGAAATAGTTTTTGAGTTATCTATATAATATAATAATATATAGTATAATAGGGGGTCAAAAGTTTCTCCAAATGGTTCGTGTAATATTACACACGGTGCTGCTCGCCAGTTCTGTTACTTGAACTAGGCTTGACACGCTACCGCGTGTCTAGATAATAACAACAAAAACACTCGTCACTCTAAGCACCGGCGCTTAATAATGAAATGATCAAACGAAATAAATCTCTTCGCAGTTTACTCACTCGCACGCGCCGGCAAAATATATTACATATCTAGTTTTTTTTTGTTTCACCTGCTACGCGCCACCCGACTGAACCTGTTTTTCCCGCGCGCGGTGCCGTGCGGTAAATAGTAGGCATTGGATTAACGATTAACGGACTTCTGTTCATATTAACGGAAGTTAACGTATCCGTTAACATTTTTAAAAGTTAACTTAAAAGTTAATCCGTTAATCAAAATGTTAACTTCGTTAATTAACGATTAACGGATTAACGAGTTAATGCCCAGCTATGCCTATAAGTATTTAGTATATACATACTTATGCGTAAACGTAAGCATTTTTTATACCTTCACGGCCCGATATTACTCGAAGAAGTTGAATCACGCCGCCTTATTTTTATTTATATTTACTACTAGGTACTTTTGTCAATAAATGACTCTTCAAATCGTAAACACATCGGAATAACATAAGGCGCGAACAGATAGTTCAAGTGGAGCCAACACCTAAACACTAAATATTGGTAAAGTAATTGCAGTAGCAGTTGTAGCTCAAACTATATTTTTAAATATTGTTATATTATGTTATATGGTATTATAGTTATAGCTGGCCGGGTGATTTTTACCTAAATTACACAGTACCTATCGTAATATTATATGCACAGATTGTAAGGAATTAAATCCTATCCATAAAACATTGCGACGAACAAATCTCACGCATACGTCGCTCACTGCTCGCGCGCGAGTCCCTCGTAATTGGCCCGTTTAAGGAGGCCGCCGCACGTACTTACATTTTTGATACCTACACGGGGAGTGGGACAGGCCTGGTAGTACATAGTAATATATGTCACCGTAAAATTGTAAAAACAGTTAGATTGTAATATTACTAGATATATTATGAAATGTCGACAGAATATAGAGTCTTCTTAGAATTTTGCATGTTATTTTTCGTAAAATTTACCGTGCCCCGGTAATACCGGTAAGTGCCCCGCGCCGCCATATTTGTTTGCTTTTTCATAAAAATAATTATGAAAATAATGCGTACAATAAGGAGAATTTTTTATTTGAAGATCGGTCGACATTTTATAATATTACAATCTAACGGTTTTTACAATTTTACGGTGACATAATATACGCTCGTATTGTATATTTTAGGAGTCGTTAAACCGTTTCTAGCTAGCGTAATTCAGCATGATCTGGGTGCCTATGAGGAACAATTGACAGATGCTTTAATGTAACATTATTGATAGAGATTTGTATGAAAATTATAACAGCTCCCATACAATTGACATTCAATAAGTAAAAGGGCTTTTGTGATATGACAAAAAATAAATCGCAATTGTTTTTAAATAGATTTTATAACATTTACAAAAATTTATATCATGCTACTCATAATTTTTACTAACAATACAGGTTATTAATAAGGTACATATAATTGCAGGTACGACTTTCTACTGGTGTCCCAGAAGGTGAACCAAGGTACGGTCACACCGACCCACTATGTTGTGGTGCACGATGATAGTGGCATGACACCCGACCAATGTCAACGGATAACGTACAAGATGTGCTACCTATACTACAACTGGCCAGGCACTATACGAGTACCCGCTCCGTGCCAGTATGCACACAAGCTAGCGTACCTCGTGGGACAGAATATACACCAGCAGCCGTCTGACATTCTGTCCGATAAGCTATTCTTCCTGTGAATACACAGTAAGCAGAGTATTATATTAGCTATAAGTTTGTTAAGTTTCTCTTCGAATACGTTTAGGCTTAGTTTGGACATTTTTTTTTGAGATTTTAAATAATTAATTAAGTGCCATCAATGACAAAATTTGAAGATTAAAACAATATTTTTGATGTAGAAATTATTGTCGGATTTCATTGTGAAATTTAGGACTAAGTTAAATTGAATACAAATAGTATTCTTATTTTTATGCATAATTATATTAAGAGAAAATATGCGAATATCTTTGACATATTATATACATTTATCCTCTCGACTGTAGGTAGATACTATGTTAAACTATAATATGTGTTACAGGAAATGTTGGTAATTTAGGAATAGGGAATATGCATGTATTTTTTTAAAATTTAAATGTTTCTACTGGGTTACATTACCAAACGTTATAACATTATCAATTAGGCTGGAAAAACGCGCGCTTGAGTTGTGACGTCATCGTACATATATAAGACAGTTGACAGTCGAAATTGTTGTTTGACTTTGACATACAGTCATACACGAGTTTAATTTTTAAAAACAGATTTAATAACGAAGTGATTCATTCACAAAGTTATAAAAATAGGTATGTAAGTGATAAAATCAACGTATTATCATGAAATAGCAAAGCAACCTATGTTATGTCGTCCTTATGTGCGAAAATAACACAAAAGTTGACAAAGTTATCATTTCATATTGGCCGAAAGGTAAAAGTTATTAGGAGAAAGTGGTGCGAGGCAAATAGAAGAGACAGTGTATCTTGTTTTGATCACTTTATACTGATTGTAGAATAGGAGTTGGTAAATGAAACACTTGTATATTGCTGTAAAGCAGACCCGCTCTGGTCGGCGGTCGGTAGAGGAATGATAGTGACAGCGGGTGCGTGGGAGACTCCCACCACTCGCTCAGCCCCTACCACTCCATCACCGATACCACGCCCCATAAGTGTGCGTGCTTAATATTTATTATTATAAATGTCAATACACTACACTGATGTGAATCAATTAATCATCCTAGTGATGAATACTAAAAAAATCTACTAAACTTTCGAACTTTGAAAACAACAAACCATAGAAAACACGAATAAACTTTTTCTTTTATTTATGCCAATGCGGTTGCAAAGGTTTTGCACCATTTAGCCAGTGTCGGGAATTTATAGATTTCTTTGATTTTATTTATTTACACATTAAACGAATTATAAAAAAACATAGGTTTCGAGGATCGAGATTTCTCTACTCTTAAATTTATTACGCTGGAACTATATCACCCGGAATCCGCCTGGCCCTGGAAAATTCAATACATTGAAAATAGAACTCTGCGCTAATAAAACAGAGTTGAAAATGGAAGTTACGAGTGCCGAGCTGTCATATATGACATTGATATTTGTCTCGACACTCATGTGTTCGATTTTCAACTCTATTGTATTAGCGCAGAGTTATATTTTCAATGCTCTGAATTTTCTTCGGCCTTCCGGATTCCGGACCATAATATAGTCCCAGCCATATTATACGAAAATTCTGATTCACTTGCCACAATGAAAATTGACACTGGCAATGGTTTAATACCTTCGCCATAAATTCATTTAATATTAATAAATTCATAAAATAAATTAATAAATTCATTTGTTATATAACCCCTTGACTGTCGAGACGCCTTTAAAAGGCGTTGTCAAAAAATCCCGTATTTCCCGCCTTATTTTATTGTTATGAATTAACGTTGAAGCTATCTTTCCTGCTCAAACTTGCACAACGTACGGGAAATACGACAAGGATGGAAAAACATCAGGCGATACACAATATATCGCCTATAATTTATCTATGGCCCAGCGTTTGCCGCGCAAACGACTGTGAGTGTGTGTCAAAATGACTCGATTATTTTTATGTTTGTGTTTTAGGTGTTTTTCTTTAATTATTTGTAATAAAATTATGTGTTCATCATAAACTGGAAAGTAACAAACAATATAAAATTCATAACTTCATAAAACTAAGTTTAAATAACTTTATATTCATAATTTTATAAAACTTCGGCTGCCATTTCCCGCGCTTTTTCCCTGAATATTAAATTGTAATGCATCAAAAAAATACTAAATAAGAGCTAAAGCAATTTTACATGTAAATAAATACGTAAATATAGTATTTAAAATATATATCTTCGATTATATTGTATGTATCGAATGTATCTAAACTACGCAACAGAAATCCGACACCTGCTCGCATGTCGTCTAGACCTAGGCCGAAATCTAGAATGACAGATACGTCTATTACGTCATTTAGACTGTCGACAGTTAAGAAGTTATTTAAGTTAAAAGTTATTTACAGATTTCAAATATTTTTGTATAAATCGTTATTTAAACGTATATTTAACTAATTAAACAAAGTTTTGGTATGTGTGTCGTAGTATTTCGCCATAATTTAGCTTCAAAAACCGACATAAAAAATGTGAAATTATATTTCATATTTTGCATGTTAAACTTTATATTTCTTGATATGTTATTTATAAAATGTGTAGAATGTTTATTCTAGTTTCCAAAAATATATAACATGCCAACGTTTTACTAACGATTCATTAATGAAAATCGCAAAAACAAACGCGGATGCCTTATGCCGTATACAGCCGCGTGACGCTCGAGGGTTTTTTGTGCACATATGGTGTTCACATCAAGATTGCTTGTATTCATTTAGTATTTTTCAAATTCCAGTTTCGTAATCATATAGAGAATTTATTATTGTTTTTAAATATATGTCACATGCATAGGTTTCAGCAACAATTTATCAATATAATCTCGAAATATAAAAAAGCGGGAAACCTGCCGCCCCCTCACCCCCGAAGGCACGACACGAGATCTGTTTGAATAGATTTATAGCGCGATTCCCGACAGGATAATATGGGTTTTTGTAATTTGCGCGGGATTTTAAAAAAGCCACTTTGATGATTTGAAATTTCACTATTAATTCACGATAAATTTTTAAAATATTTGTACAGTCCTCTGTATGTTTTTAGCGATAAAGATTACAAATAAAAATATTTTATCCATTTTGGTGTCACATGCATATTCCCTATTGTATAATATTCCGATATTTTATTAGGAAATGTATAAAGGTTAATGCTTTCTGTGAGGAATCTATGAATAAAACAAATTATACACGTTTTTAAACTGAAAAACATACTGTTTATTAAGGTTCTCGTTGAGACAATCAGGATACAATAGTTTCGTAAAATATCTACATAGGGATTCTTACTAATTAAGCTTTAAAAATTAACTAATTATATATTTTTATAGCCATTCTACAATTAAACTATAGCTCAAACATTACACATCCGATTGCTGCTTAGGAATTGTATAGATTTTCTTGGAAATGTGTCGAATAAACTTTATTTGCGAGTTTCTTATGCCGGTTCTTCTCGCCGGGTTAGTTCCTGAACCGGTAGTAGGCATTCCGTGAGTGTTATTTAATAACCTTTATGGAAATATATATTTTTTCATATTTCATACATTTCCGGGCTATTTTCGGTATTATAATACATTTCCAGGGAATTATATACAATGACGGATTACATACATTTCCTGTAACTTATGCACAAAGTCCTTAGATAAAGAGTCAGTCTTGCGATCGAAAAATCCTTATAAAACCTTATAGTTATTGCAGCGTACACGGAAATAGTCCGTATAGTGTATGGGTCCATCCACATATTACGTCTTAACTCAAGGAGGAGAGGGGAGGTGACAATACATATTAAGTACAGGCATCGAAATTATTGAGTAGTTATAGGACATGCCTTGCGCATACAAACAGCTCTTGAAAAATGAGCAATACTCAACTACATACGTACATATAAACACACGAGTAAAACTACAGTCCTAATCATGTGTATATGTCACTGTAAAATTGTAAAACCCGTTAGATTGTAAAATAAGTAACGAGATTGTAAAAATATGTTGAAATATTAATAACTATATAATATTTATAATCTAACGAAAAATAATGTAATAAATTATAGGCACCATATTCGCGGCCGATGTCTACCAACAATTTACAATTTCACTAGTTATATTACAATCTAACGGTTTTTTAAATTTTAAGGTGACATATACACGGTCAAGGACGGAGATAGCGAGACCTACTCGCACTGTAGTGCAAATGTCAGTGACTCGCGCGCTTCTTGCACGGCATCCCCCGAATGTGTTCGGACACACTCGGGGGAATCTCCGAACTCTTCCGATCCGTGTTCATACGACAATGGCCGTCAATAACCAATTCGACATATTCGACGATTTTATTAGATTTTAATACAAATTACGATTACTTACACATGAAAGGTAATGCCTGATGTAAAAAGCGTGACAGGGGGAAAAAGGAGGGGTTTAAAAAGTTGATCACGTAATATGTGGACAGCTCCTGTACCGACTTATTTAACTCTTGTTTTTGTATTTCGCAAACTCACACATACTTAGGCCTTTTCATGCGTAATAAGATGTTTTATACTTTATTCTCCGAGCCACCTTTTTACAATACTTGTAGCATTGGGCTTGTACTTTTGAAGCGAATGTTTGTAAAGTTTCACTGAAATAATTAAGTAGCTTTTGAGTGAAAGAGTATATATACAAACATACGTCTATCCTCGCAAACTTTCACATTTATAATATTAAAAAGCTCGAATTTGTTTGTTATTACCCTTTCACTCGTCAACTACATAATATAATATTTCAATGTAAAGACACTGCGTTTTTGAACCACCCAGTGTCACAAACCAAATTACTTTTTAGTTGTACTATTTTCATCCACATTTCATTTTCGGAAGTTAGTAATATTGCACGTAAATGTATGAAATCATTAATCTTTAATTATCATTTTTTCATTAACCCCACATCTCACAGATATGCGACCTATATCATTGTAATCCAGGTTTACAATAATATTCCATATTTGATATTATTTTGTACATAAAATACACTATCACTGTTACTTTTTAGTTAGAGCTCAAAGTATTTTCGGTCATTTATCATTTATTTTTTAGTACAGACACCGAGTCTCTCGCGAGGGTTATGTGTTATACATTCATTACTTTAATAAAGACTGATTATAACTATGGTATATTAAAACAGTTTAGCTTTAAAAATAAGTAATAGTGTTATGTTGTACGTACTTAATACCTCCACCCCCTTACTAATAAAAATATTTATCCAGTAGATATTTTAATTCCTCAGTGCCTGAAGACAAAAGTTTTCGAGCAGTGTGTGTTACCGGTGATGACATATGGAGCCGAAACGTGGTCATTCACAAAGGGACTTATTCAAAAGCTTCGTGTCGCTCAAAGAGCTATGGAGAGGGCTATGCTTGGAGTCTCTCTACGTGATAGAATCAGAAATGAGGAAATCCGTAGCAGAACTAAAGTTACCGACATAGCTCAGCGCATTAGCAAGTTAAAGTGGCAATGGGCTGGACATATAGCCCGTAGAACCGATGCCCGCTGGGGCCGAAAGGTTCTTGAGTGGAGACCACGAACTGGACGCCGAAGCGTAGGACGGCCTTCCACCAGGTGGACAGATGACCTGAGAAAAGTCGCAGGAAGTCGGTGGATACAGGCCGCGAGCGACCGGTCGCACTGGAAATCTATGGGGGAGGCCTATGTCCTGCAGTGGACGTCACCAGGCTGAAACGGAACGGATCCAGTAGATAAACAATACAATGTTTTGTCCTTGTCTGTCAAGCGACATTTCCAAGACACTATAAATATTTTCGTTAGTAAGGGGGCCAATATATATTAAGGATTTACCATGAGGTAAAGTTATAAAATATTCAATCCGGTAAAGGGAGGTCCGGGGGTTAAATTTCAATCAATTGAACCTCCCCTGTATATGGCCGATGTTGCACCGTTTTTGAGGTATTAGCTGTTATGTAACTTTTTCAAAAGTTACAAGAGTACCGGATTGAGTATGTTCTACAAAACATCCTGTACGTACCTCTGGTTAAGGTACAATTATCATACAGGTTGTTTTATTCTAAAACTTAGGCCGGAATTCTTGGTCGTTGCTTAAGAAAAGACTTAAGAATTTTCGAATAAGTCCGCCCTATTTGTATGAAATAATACTTAACACAGTGCTTAAGTTACGACTGTGAATCGAAATGTCACCTTAAGCATGTCTATAAGGCGAACTTAGAAATAAGTTTATTCTAAAACTTAGGCCGGAATTCTTGGTCGTTTCTTAAGAAAAGACTTAAGAATTTTCGAATAAGTCCGCCCTGTTTGTATGAAAAAATTCTTAACACAGTGCTTAAGTTACGACTGTGAATCGAAATGTCACCTTAAGCATGTCTATAAGGCGAACTTAGAAATAAGAATCGACCAAGAATACCGCCCTTAAAAGTTTAATAATAATATTTTGTTTTTATTTTTTGTCAAGCTCTAAATTGTAAGGGGCATCACAGACGGTGATGATACAATAATATTAAGATAAATTATCTTTGCTATATAGTTCATATGAACTATCACAGACGGCTAAGATACTACATATATAATATTTTCATATTACGTACTGTAATATGAAATATATCCAGGCATTTTAAAATAAAATATTATAGTATCTTTGCCATTAATTTGCCATCTGTGACGCCATTAATACCTAATACGTTTTTAGCAATGAAACATACTACTGGGAATCTCTTTGTCCTCGTAAAAATATTTCAACGACTAGCTAATAACCTTCTGTCAAATTACGTTTCGAAATTATCTGCCAAAGACAGGAACACTGATTAGCTCATTAGTAGTATAAACGGTAAATATGAATCTAAGACCATTGTATAACTTAGTGATAATAAGGAAGTCATATTTTTATCTAAGTGTTACCTAACTTTGAACTAATTTTATTGTGGGAAAACATTTTTTCTTTATTTGATTTATTATTATGTATTTTTTTTCTCGACGCGTTTTTTCAAAATGCTTTCTATTTTGGATCTATTTGGATATTTTAGCGAAATGAACACAAATAATTACTTAGTTCAACCTTAGTTAACAATAATCGTAAGAAAATATAATGTAAGAAACACTCAACCTGCCAAGTGTAGTATTAGGGATCCTATTTTGTATATTCTTTAAACATATTTTTTATTTGACATTAAAGCAGCTCATTTAATTTCTTTACGTATAAGTTTTGTTATTTGAATTATTTCTTTATAAGCACGAAAGTTTAAGGGCCCTTACTCATTAAGGCACAACGGTGGCGCCACCAAGCGACAAGAAATGGAACTAAACGGACGTCACAGAGTAAATAAAATATAGCTTCGACATCCTTGCTACAAAACTTGGCAGTAATGTGGTAGACCCACCGAGCTAATGTCATAAAGGAAGGGGGGGCATAGTTAAGGTGACTTTATTTATTACTATCATGAAGTTGGAAGTAAAAAATGTATGGGATTTACACATTTGGTCGCTAAACCACGTGATTACTCCCAATCATCATTTTATTCTATAAGAAGTCCGTAATATTTCTGACATTGTAATTTGTCTAAGGCCCCCAGTACAACTACTTTTTAATCATTCACAGAGCGAGCAAACATTTTTGCTATTTTACAGGTTTTAACCTTTGTACCCCGAAAGACTATGTACACCATGGAAAATACAATAAAATCAACAGCCTAAAACGGAACGTCGGTACAAAATAATATAGTATGTTGTTTATATTAAACGCTAGCGAACAGAGCAAACATATCGTTTTAAAACGATTTTTTATTGCATCCGAATTCTGCTTTGTAACGCCACCTCTGGTTGCTGGGAGCTTTTCCCAGTACAAGTGGCCGAGAGAAAGAAATGGTGCCTTGTCACCAGAACAATTTCAAATGTTTTTTTAATACAATAATATTAGGCTAGGGAAAAAATCCATTATTTTTGCGTGAAATTCAAGGTGCGGCACCCAAACATCGAGTTTTTTAAATCTGATTTTTAATAAATGGTTTTCCAGTTCTGCAGGCCAATCGCGTTATTAAATTCAGGTTGAAATCTGATTTGGTTATGATTCAGTTTCAGTTCGATTCCGGTGCGGCTGAACAAATTTCAGTATAGCACTATCCTTCCAATCGTAACTCAATTTTACTTTTATTTTTAATTTATTTTCAAGTCATTTTTACCTTATAATATTCTCAACAATTTAACACACGAAAACAATAACGAAACGTTTCAGAAACGTGCGATAAAAAGTAGCTTCGTATCAACTTTTTGTTTTGACAGCGTTTGCGCTTGGGCTGCGGTGCGGCTGCGTTCCAACTATCTGTCTAAACGTTAGCGCGATACAGAATCATTAAAAAAGTCGAGGAAATGTTCACGGTTCGCTTCTTTTTGTTCTGACAGCGTTTGCGCTTGGGCTGCGGTGCGGCTGCGTTCCAACTATCTATCTAAACGTTAGCGGAATACCGAATCATTCGAAATGCCGAGAAACATTCACGGTTCGTTTATTCAAGCTTTTGCCTGCTTGCCGATGCTACACCTTCTAACATGCTGGTCAACTTCGATTATTTCTGTGATTTTATCGACATTTTTGACCAACCTGCCAGTGCGAGTTGCATCTTTAACATCAAAACTGCCTTAACGAAATCGACGAAACCAAAATTGCACGTAATTAGCTGTTAGAGTATCGGCACCTTAAACAACCATTCAGCAGCCTGGCTAGCATTTTCGCTTTTATCAAAGGAAAACTCTAAAATGTACCGAATTTACTCTTTGGTTTCCATTTTTAACTCATCCTGTAACTCACAACCGAACGGACCAATAAAAAACAGCAATCAATTTTTGTGTAAATTTGGCATCTTGCCAGCGAGCATAAATTTGAAATTGTTCGATATTTTTGTTACTTTACGAGATATCGATCATTACAGCCATCTACCATATTTATGGATTTATTTTTTCCTAACCTATTACTAGCCGCATCTCCACGTCCAGACAGCCGCATATGTGGTACCTGTAGTCCATTGCCACTTCAAATTCTTGGGGATCCTTGCTAATACGCTGGTCTATGTCGGTAACTTTGGTTCTGCTACGGATTTTCTCATTTCTGATTCTATTACGTAGAAAGACTGAGCATAGTTTAATATAATTTCATTAATGCTGCGTACATTATCAACATTGGTGCCTTAGTGAGTAACGGCACTGATTTTTAACTATAGGTATTAGGTATAAGTTTAAGGACATAATTATAAGTTTGTTAAAAATACTTTGTTAAAGACTCATTTGTTTAATGGACCTCCTAATAAGTGCTGTTATGAGGCTGTGTAAAATATTACCATTATTTTTCTTTATTTTTGTTTGTTTTTTAAAAAAACTCCCACAGTAATTTGCTGGCATGCAAAACTTAACCAACATGCTAAATGATACTTAGCAAGCGCTCCGTAAAGTCCACTTCTGATGATGAGTTGGATTGTGGCGAAAGTCTTCACAGTGTTGGATAGCTTATCGGAAGTTTTGTCGCTGCTTCCTTTATATTGAGCGACAGAGACAAAACATATAAATAAGTTATTAGACATATTTTATCAGTAGATTGTGCGGGGTCCTTAAAGCAATGAAAGCTGCTATATTTCACTGAATTCATTCTTCACCTAAGAATGACTTTCTAACAAATATAATACTGTACTTATACTATACCTACTAGTCAAAACGAAATAAGGGCCATTTTTATTTTGTTGATGGTAGCGATAATTTATTTTTAAGCATTCTCAAGTAGCTGATGAATAATTGTCGTGTTACAACTGTTGACAAACACTTAAAGTGTTCCACCTGCATATTTTTTTGTAAGTGGGCAGTGTTTCATACTTTATTGTAACTGGATTCTACCCGATTTTGAGACTGATTTTAAACTCATCCAAAGTGAAGATTTTGTCAAGAACAGTTTAAGTTTTGTTTAACTAGTGGCTGAATAACATTTTGAGAACGTTATGCCGAGAATTCGAAGACATATAGACATACCAACCCTAATCATCGCCGCAAAAAGGCGATGTTTAGATGTAAAATCTTGTAGTGTATGTCCTAATCTATCAAATAGGTGAACATTTTTTAACAGCCCGCTCCTTATGCCATCTGCGGCAGGCGACGACACGTGTTAGTGATCAAAGCATTAGGAATCGGTTACACGAGGACCAGCAGTTCTCCAGCAGATGCGTAGTACGGACAATACTTTGTACGGACAATACATATACTTTGACAAGTACTCATCGGGCAATCCGATTGTTCGCAAGGCAACATCTGACCTGGGCCCCGATTCTCGTGCTTCGAATATCGGTTCGATTGAACCGAGATTCAAGGTATGAGAATTGGGGCCCAGGGCCCCAATTCTCGTAGCTCGAATCTCGATTCGATTCTCGCGCTGACTCATTCACACAGGCGTCAAATCATGCGTGCGCGAGCAGGACAGACTGACAATCGAACCCATATTCGAAACACGAGAATCGGGGCCCTGGGATATAATTGGAGCACAGTATCGTTCGCAGATGACTGAAAAGTCAAATTTTTTAGTGATGACCGTCGCATTAGTATGCATCCATGAAAGTTTGAAATTTTAGGGAATGAAATACATACCCAAATACTAACTTTACTACGAAAGGTAGTGTACAAAAGATTAAAACTAGACAATCAAACAATATCTATCTAAATAATGCTAGGACTAACTACGGAAAAAATGTATTTATTCGAAGGAGCGCAAATTTACAATAAACTACCATCAGATATTAAGCAGGCAAAATCTTTGAATACATATAAAATACAATTAAAAGCTTATATACTAGATAATATCACAATTTTATAAAAATATCAACATAATAAATTATATATACGTCATTAAAGTTATACACTTAAATGTTACTAAAAAGCTCTAAGTAGAAACAGTAAATGTAAGACTATAACACCCTTATTAATAAAAATATTTACACCATGGATAAGCAAATCCAAATCGCTCTCTTTGTCTATCAAGTGACTGTTCCAAAGTATCTGACAGAGACAGCCATGTTGGATTAGCTAATCCGTGGTGTAAATAATTTTATTAATAAGACTGAAAGGATATAATATCTACTGCATTCAAAAGTATAGCTTGACAGTGTAAGCGAGCTTTAGTTATCACTGAGTTCGATGAATAGCGAATATTTTCAACTACCCTATACTTTTGAATGCAAAAAGATTAATAGTTATAAATTTGTATCGAAACAGTTTGCTTTGTTCTTTTAAATTCCGAGTTTTTAATGTTACTATAATATGTACCTAAGCTGTGTTTTGTACTGGTGTAAGTTAATGAAGATTGTTCTTGTTCTCAAGTAAGTGAATTATGTAAATTCTTATTGAGAAATAAAAAGTCTTAAACCGTAAAGTGACAGATTTGGGGGCCCTAATGTTATGGTGTAGGGAGGAATCTCTATATCAGGCAGAACCTAGCTGGTAATTCTCAGTGAAGGCACAATTAAAGCTCAACGTTATATCGAGGAGGTCATATGACCCCATGTCTCATATGCAGTATGCACATAGAATCGGTAAAAGATTCCATCTAATGCGCGATAATGCTCACGCTCATACAGCAGCCACCAGGGAACAGCCCCGGATGTACATTTTTTTTAGGTGGGGCAAAAACTGAAAAATCCCTCCCCCGCCCACACATACAGTAACTATAAATATTTTTTGGGGTCCCCAGCCCAAGGGTTAAGATTCACAAAAGGGAGAAAATTGTTCGCATTTAATTTATATTTTTTAATATAAATTACCTTTATTATTTTTTAGTATAGACCTATTTTTAGGTCTGGGAACCCGGCTAGCGCCCACCAAGATCCGGGGCTGCCAGGGAAGACCTAGAGGAGGCTAGTATACAGGCGTTGCCCTGGCCTGCAAACAGTCCGGACCTAAATCCCATCGAACACGTCATGTGGGATTTACTGGAACGCAGTGTTCGAAGCACAAATCAACCCGTCCACAATGAAAGACAGCTAGTCAACCTACTGAAATCAAGCTGGGAAGAAATTCCTCAAGAAACAGTTGTACACCGTGTGGAGAGCGTACCCGCCGGGCTTCAAGAGTGCATTAAAAAACGAGGAGGGCACACCAGATATTGAAGAAAGTCTAAAATCAACATATCGTTTCTTTTTTTAACAGATTTTTTGTCTGTGTAATTTTTTGCCATAGTTCATTCTTTAGGAAAAGTTGTCTAAAAGAATTTTTCATTATTTTATGCTGTTTAAATTAAAAATTAATTAATTTATCTAATCTAATCATTAATCAACCCCTGAATTGCATCACGAGAATACTGAAAAATGATGTTGGCCCTTATTTTGTTTTGACTAGTATAATTACTTTAAACTTGGAATAACTTTGTACGTTTTTCAAAATGTATTATTTTTATATGCACACTGCTTTTATCATTCCATTACTACTAAAAGTCTCAATATTTTCGCAATTACGAGGAGTAGGTGTAGGAAATTGTCTACCTCATGAAGTGAGATCTGAAAACTAGTCCAAACCAAAAAAAAAAAACCAAAACTAAACAAAAGTTAGTCTTGCCAAAAGACCTCGTTTTATAATCTATATTTATAATCAGTCATAGTGTTTCCTAATTCCGATTTCCAGACGCGTAATTTGCGTATCAACTAAAATGTTAGGTACCTATAACTCTTAGAATTTATTTTTCGTTTTGGAATTGACTATTGGAAAAAGTTGATTACTGTAATTTATAACTAAGGGAACATACCCCATACCTACCTACTACGTGAAACAGTGACAAGGAGGAATATGGTCTCGGCATATCTGCGGCATATACTATAAATGGTTAATACGGAAGTTACCGTGGGGGAGGGGGGGGGGGGGGGGAATTGGTAAAAATTGCTCACGTAGTATGGGTAGGCACGTTCCCTAAGGTGGTTAAGATAAGTATAAGTATATAAGTATAGTATAGATAATACTTACATAAGGAGATAATGAGGAAGATGTAAATCAAAATTTATTCCCCTTTTTCAGCCTTAACAAAAAATTTAAGCAATAATAAGACTAACTGTGAAAAAATTGTGTTGATATCACTAAAATTGGGTTTTTTATAAGCAAATCAATATGGGAACGCGCGAAAACTGATTGCGCCCGTCGAGTAATGGCTGTGACGTCACATCGCCGTACGTAGCTAGCGAACTATGCAATGTACATACAGTATGTTTTTGACACGCGCTCTGTAAACTTACCTTCGTTCATTTTGAATCATTTTTATATATTATTATAATAAATATGACTTAATAGGGAAAATTGTTAAATTTAAAGAAAAAATTAATACCAACTTTCAAAGTAAAAACGCACAAAAGAGTATGAAATAAATTTTATTTTCTAAAAATAATTCTCCTTTAAAATTCGGCTAAAATTTTAACTATTTCCCTACTCAATCTTCTTAATTTTTAAGTCTGTGCCAGCCCAAACAATAACCTGATAAAACAATATTTTATAGGACTCACATTTAAGTGGTACCGACTTCAAAATTATGAAAATCGAGTAGAGAAATCAAAGATTTCAAACTCAAAATGGGCTATGAAGTACATTATTTTAATAGAAGAAATCTTTATCAAGTAAAAGTTACGCCATCTTGGTTTTCACAATACTTCAAATGTTAGCCATCTTGTTTTCACCATACTTCAAATGTCAAAATGGCCCCAAAAATCTCAAAAATGGGACCATTTAACTGGAGATAGTATACGTCTATGAGAGAAATAGTTACAATTTTGCCGAATTTAAAAAGGGAATTATTTAGAAAATAAGATTTTTTTTCATACTTTTTTGTGCGTTTTTACTTTGGAAGTTTGTTTTCATTTTATGTTTCAAAATTATATTTTTTTCCTTTTTTTAGGGCTCCACTTAGGGCACACAAGGAACGCTTATAGTTTCGCTCGCTCCGTCCGTCCGTCTGTTATACTTCCGTAATTATGAATATTGATGGATGAAATTTGGTATAGTTATAGACTGTGTGTAGATCTTAGGTTTGGCGTAATAAAATAATAATAATTTTATATTTTAGGGGTAGCTCTGGAGGGGGGATGAAATATTTTTTCATTCTACCCCATTATGTGGGATATCGTTGAATAGGTCTTTTAGAATAAAGGTAAGGTTTCTTTTAACATTACTTTTTTACAAAGTCGACTATTTTCGAGTAATCAGCCTCCAGTGGTTTGTAAGTTGGTCCCCCCTCCCTTAGAATTTCTAAATTATTGTAAAACTTGTAAGCTTCTATGCTAATAGATCATGCTAAAAACTCTTTAGGAAAATTATTTTAAGCGAAATCGGATAGTAACTTTTGAAGTAACTTGAAAAACCTATTACGCGATTCCCAAACGTGTGTCTTTAAAAACTGAGTTCTGTTCAATGCTTTTGGACCTAGGGTATACCCTTGGCACAAAATATTACTTTTTGGTAGGACATGCTTAATTTACTTCACAATAGCCAAATCCTTAAAGATGTACCTATAAATTTTGAGGAGTTCCCTCGATTCCTCATGGATTCCATCATCTGGTTTCCACTTTAGTGACTAAAGTCTAAAAGGACCAATTTCAAATTAGGGGCCATCCATAAATAACGTCACACGTTAGGGGGGAGGGAGGGGGTCGGCGAAGTGTGACATTGTGTGACAAGGGGGTAAGAGGGGTCCTGATTTTCGTGACGTCACATTTCAAAATCTATTTTAATCTAAGTGTTAAGTAATAGCTATATGATATTATGATAGCTATTGC
Source organism: Glaucopsyche alexis (assembly GCA_905404095.1). Lineage (NCBI taxonomy): Eukaryota > Metazoa > Arthropoda > Insecta > Lepidoptera > Lycaenidae > Glaucopsyche > Glaucopsyche alexis. Next base: position 13,340,094 of record FR990062.1, read on the forward strand.
CCCAGTGTCGAAACCCCCCAGCCCCAGTGATGTTTAAGAGATCATAATGTTATTTTTTTATTACATACGTTTTTTTTTTCGGCAATAAAATGCGTTTCAGCATCCCACGAGGGGATAGCGGTCCTACCCGAGAGTATGTGAGACTCTGCTGCACCCGAAAAGATGGTGAATGGGCGCAGCCCCTACTCAATAAAAACTCGGCGCTACTCCACTCCATACCACGGGATCGCGTGAGCCTGGGCATAAGAGTCTGGCAAGAAAGACGATCCATGCATCGGATGGGTATATAAAAGTTGGACCTGCGCCTAATCTCTCGACAGTCGTGTCGGTAATTCGTCCCACCAATTCAAATTAAACAAATTTCTGAACTGCTGTTTTAATTGAATAATTATTTTTAGATGTAAAATTATAAAATGTGACGTCACACTAGGGAGGGAGGGGGTCTCACAAATGTGACCAACTGTGACAAGGACGGGGGAGGGGGTAAAAAATTATGAAATTCGTGTGACGTAATTTATGATGGCCCCTTATACCCTTTACAAAATCAAAATAATTTTGAAAATAGGTGCACAACGGTAGGATGTTCAAAGATATCCGTGTCCGTGTAAAATACTACGAGAAGTACCTGTTATATCATCATAATGTGATGATGGTGGTGATGATGATTACTTTAATAAACATAGTGATTTATGCTTGCAGATTTTTAAACAACGCCGAAATCCCCAAACATGTATCTACAAGGAGTCAGGAGTTCTGTTCAGTACTTTTGGATCAAGGGTATACCTTGGTGCAAATCTTATCTCATCATCGGGTCACCACAGTGACAACATATATATTTATATATAAAAATTAATTGCTGTTCGTTAGTCTGGCTAAAACTCGAGAACGGCTAGACCGATTTGGCTGATTTTGATCTTAATATGTATTTATATATACGTTAGGGCTATATACATATATAGCCCTAACGTATATCCTCCTTTTTTGGATGTGGGTTAAAAAATAACGTAACTTGTGACCTACCTACTAAAATATAATAGTCAATCTACGACATTTTGTTCATAAAGTTTTTGTCGATAACTCAAACAAGTGACTACACCATAAACATAGTTATAAACGAGGGAAAAAGTAGGTAGGGAGTGTTTTGTATTGTCTTATTTCATCTTTTAAGTTTCATTCAATAGATTAAATAGATTTTTCAAGTAGGTACCTAACATATTATCTGCGTGACTCGTGTTTTATTTCTCTATGTAAAGCCCATTGTTTAAAATACATTGTCAATAAAATACTGAATTCATTCTAAGCATATTCTATAAACTAAATATTTAGTAATGTAAAAATATGTAGGTAAGTAGATGTTTCGTATTTATTTAGGTACCTACTCAGTACTCACATTAAAATTTTCTTCGCAATAAATGTCTACTGATTTTGGTAGCTATAACACTTTCTTCCTTTTCAACAGTTTACACAACTAATTTTCTCAGATTTTTGTCGTTGGGCACATGAAAAAGTATTTTTCTGGAGTGCTAACCGTTGTATTATACATAAGGGTGTTATACAATTATATGTATATGCTATTTTTTCACCATAATTCCAAAAATATCAATAAAACTTCAAAATTACTGCACGAGTTCGTTAGCGCGCGAACGAGCAATGACTTCCCGGCGGGCTAAGTGACGTCACGCGTTGAGCGGTCAAGCTCGCGCTGATTTTAAAAACATCCAACTTTAAATATTAATAAAAAATTCAGTTTTTGAGATATCGAAAAAATTCTTTCACTAATATTTTTAAGATTTTGTGTTTGATTTTTATACATTATAAAATAATTACACTCATCTAGCTCATTACATATCTTATAGTCTGGTAAGTTCGATTTTAGTTGTCTATTTAGGTAAGTGAGTATGCATCAAAAAACTGGTCTTTCTGTCACGAGAAAATGTTAATAAATAATTAAGTGCCTTATACCGTAGTTTTATTAAATATCAATATTACCCTTGTATGAAAAAATATTTCGCGACCCCCGACCCATAGATAATACAGATATATACTAGTATAGATGCGCAACTCTAAAATTGAAACTGAGTCTTGCAAAAGTTTCGGAATGACGTTTTTAGATGGCGTTGTACCGTTTTAGTTACTATCAAACCCGCTAGAATCCGCTATATGGAAGTAATACCGCCTGATAATTTTTATTGAACTGAAGTATGGACAGAAATGAAGTTTTATCGAAAGTCGTAGACATAACATCGACTAGTACCGGATAGTCATTTTTAGATGTCTCTGTTCTCTGTTAATTTGTGCATGTATGAGAGTTTCACCCCCCTGCCCCGACCCTTCGCTTTTTTTTATCATGTATTTATGTGTATGTTACAGTGTTACAAATATTCATTCCATACGACGTTTTTATGCGTCTCCATTAGGATTCGGATATAAGTTCATAATATAGTCCGTCGATGAGTACGTCAAACACATTATTTTCAACCGACTTTCAAAACACAGGAGGAGGTTCTCAATTCGTGTGTATGTTTTTTTTTGTATGTATGTTACGCGATTACTCCGCCGTTTGTGGACTGATTTTCGAAATTATTTTTTTATTTCGAAGGGTTGACTCCCGGATTGGTCCCATTGTCACCAAATGGTAGATCTGGTGATGGGAACCACGAGGAATCGAGAGAAGACCTCAAAATTTATAGGGACACCTATAGTAAGTTTTGACTTTTTTTTAAATAACTTGAGCATATGCTACCAAAAAGTGAAATGTATATATATATATATATATATATATATATATATATATATATATATATATATATATATATATATATCCTGGATCCAAAAGCATTGAACGGTGCTCCTCAGTCTTTAAAGATACACGTTTGGGAATTTCAGGATTATTTATAAAACTGCAAGCATATGTCACTTTTAAATAATCATCATCACCACCACCACCACCATCATCACGCCATACATTGTATGTTAATATAGGTATTTCTAATTGTCTTTTAAACCGGTATCGATTTCTTTGAACATTAACAGTTACCAAAAAGTGAAATTTTGTATCAAGGTGTTCCCTGGATCCCAAAGGACTGAACAGAACTCCTCAGTCTTTAAAGATACACGTTTGGAAATTTCAGAATTGTTTAAAAAGCATATGTTGCAATTAAATAGTCATCATCACTACCATACAACATGATATTTTGATAAAGGTATTTCTCATAGTCTTTTACATCGATATAATTTTTTTTGAACATTCACAACTACCAAAAAGTGAAATGTTACACCAAGGTATACCATGGATCCAAAAGGACTGAACAGAACTCCTCCGTATTTATAGACACACGTTTCTAAATTTCGGAATTGTTTTAAGAACTGCAAGCATATTATGTTACTATTAAACAATCATCATCACCACCACCATCATTAGGTACACCAAACATAGGTAATCATAATAATTTGATGAAAAAAGTATCTCCTAGTCTTTTATTCAATTTCTTTGAACTAGTCCCGTCATCATCATCATCATATAATATTGTGTGTCAACTGTTATATCATTTCTGCCGACAACTTCATTTTTCAGTAACCTAAGCATAATATGGTACCAACAAGTGACGTTATGCCAAGGTATAACCCTGGTTCCAAAAGCACTGAATGGAACTCTTTAACGATACCTACACGTTTGTAAATTTTGGAACTGTTTAAAGAACTGTTGCAAAGATGTATGCAAAAGATCTGCAATGTCAAACGTCTTCTTCCAAAGCTAGGTCTTATCACTGATAAATCAATGTTTTTCTTTCGTTGTATAACAATACTTCATTCAATAATTTCGACACTATTAATGACAGCTGGATGATTAATAAGTAAATTGTGCATTGGTCTCGGGTTCGAATCCCGGTCAGATAAATATTTTTGGGATTCTTTTTTCATCCTTTCTATCCTATTTTTTAATATTTTATCGACCTACTTAATCGCTAAGCAAAGCTCGATCTTCCACTAAAAAGAAAAAAATAAATTAATATTTAAAAAAATATATAAACCGACTTCCAAAATAAAGCAATGGCATTCTTATAAATCACTTAAAAGTATAAAATAACTCTTATTGTCGTAAAGTTACCCTTAAAGTTCTGCTTAACTATTTCTCTACTCAATTTTCTTAATTTTGAAGTCGGTACCAGCCCAAACAATTGTCTATACCTACCCTTTAATCGAAAAATGATCAATGTTAACACAACTACGTCCAAATACATACAAACAATATTTAAAGAACTTCCATTCAAACTGGCTGGTACAGAGTTCAAAATTAAGAAAATTGAGTAGAGAAATAGTTAAGCAGAACTTTAAGGGTAACTTTACGACAATAAGAGTTATTTTATACTTTTAAGTGATTTATAAGAATGTCATTGCTTTATTTTGGAAGTCGGTTTATATATTTTTTTAAATATTAATTTATACAATAGTCAATTACATACATCGATGATATTGATGATCGATTTATGAGTAGGTACATATCCTTTTTGTTGTATTAGAGGAAAAATTGTTATACATACTTATTACCTTGAAATGATGTTGCACTCATAGGTCCACAAATGTCCGAGTGAACCAACTCCAAAATCTTTGTACCCTTTTCGTAAGGAACTTGCTTAAAAGGTTTATGGGCTTGCTTACCTTCCACACAAGCAATACAGCTTGTCTTATCAACCACAGTATAGTCGATACCGACGTTGCTATTCTTCAACTGGTTCATACCTACACGGCACAAATGACCTTGCCTTCTATGCCATAAAAGAAATTTAGAAGTCGAGTTAGAGTGCAAATCATAAGCAGTAACATGGGGTTTATTGACAGTACAGTCTAGTTTGTACAAACCACCACAAACTGAACCATGTAAAAGACATTTGCCTGTGTATGATCGTATTAAAAAAGTTACACCCACTGTTATCAAACAAAACAGTAAAACCCTTATCTACTACCTTTTTAACAGAAAGCAAGTTACCACTTAATTTAGGTATATAGGTGACATCATTTATACTATTTACAATATTGGATTTAGTGTTAATATTTACATTACCAATAGCTTGACACTGAATCTCATCACCATTAGCAACAATAACCTTACCGAAATTCACATATTTTACGTCAGATAGCCAGTCCAACCTCGAAGTTAGATGTGTTGACGCACCAGAGTCAATAAACCAAGCATCTTTCTTGTTTTCAGAGACAGCCAGGGCCGTAAGCGCAGTATCTTCTTTAGTTCTTTCTTTCCGCTTACGAAGTGGACACTCCGGTCCTTGCAGTCATAGCATACTACAGGCTTCTTTTTCGTAATTGCCTTTCGAAACTTTGTTGCTTTTAAAGCAGTTTCTGGCTCTTCATTGCGTGACATTTCATTCAAAAGCTTAGTTTTGACCAAATCAGTAGTTATTTCAATATTGCTATTTTCTAGACCCATAATCATCGGATCATACTTCGCTGTGAGTCCACCTAATAATATTGCTGCTACTGAAGCATCCTCTATCTTTTTACCAATATCATCAAGGTCTTGTACAGTACTCATTACAGCATTAATTCTTTCATATTGTCAAAGTCAGAGAGACTCATTCTGTACAGTCTTCGTTCTAGTGCAAGTCTACGTCCCATTCCGCGGTCTTCATAGGCATTCTTAAGAGAATCCCAAGCCTCTTTCGCACTCTGCGAACTACGGACGTGTGTAATAGCCGGACCATCTAAACTAAGGCAAATTTTTGCCAACGCCTTCTGATTACTGCGTTTTTTAGTTATTTCGGGAGTTGTATCACCTTCCGGATAATCTATTATTGTCTCCCAGAGGTCCTCGTGGATAAGATAGTTCCTCATTTTGAACTTCCATGCCGTGTAACCCCCGCGGCCACACAATTGAATGCATAAAGGTAAAGTTGCACCTGAGGATTTTCTATAATCACCATCTCCACTAGAGCTTGCCATTGTATTATGCATACTTCGACACTTTTTCCCCTTCAATCTATTATTTTATATCTCGTGCTGATAACGTGCTGTATTAGAGGAAAAATTGTTATACATACTTATTAATTTTGTTAAAATTCTCTTAATAAATCAATCTTTTTAATCTTTATTTTTTTTTACTAAAGTTCTCTCGATCTCCGGCGACCCCCCTACAGAAGCTTCGCGACCCCCCAGGGGGTCGCGACCCACATTTGAAAAACACTGCTATAGAGCAACAAATCTAAATATATAAAAGGCAAACCTGACTGACTCATCTATCAACTCACAGCCGAAACTACTGAACGAATTTTGCTGAAATTTGGCATACAGATAGTTGAAATGACGTAAGCATCCGTTAAGAAAGAATTTTTTAAAAATTCGCCCTCTATGGGGGTGAAAAAGGGGTTAAAATTTAGTATGGAAACCGAACTCCACGCGGACGAAGTGGCGGGCAAAAGCTTACTGAAATAATTCTTGAATGAGCACGGGCTTAGAGCTAAATTGGTTATGTGCTCTAAGGGCACGGGAGTGCTCCTGCCAAATCTAAGTATTCAAATTGTCTTGATCGACCGAATTCCTGACTGTTGATCATCCCTTTGACAGAGAAATAGACGCAATTACATCAGGCGCGTTTGGAGTTTGGACTAAACGTTCCAGTTCCGAAATATTTCGCCTAAATAAGACAGGGGTTACAAACCTTTTTTTGTGACATTTATCATTCATGTTTATTGTTCAGGTCATAATATGTGTGTTCCTGAGAAAAAAATCAGCCTAAATAACTGAAGAGTTACAACAGAAGTGGTGTAGCTGTTATATTAAATGTATTGGTAACTGTTGTTTGCCCTAATTTTCTTTAAATAAACTAACCAAGAGTATGCCACGATTATGTCTATAGGTAGGTACTTAAAGAGTTTTTAGCATTACCTACATATCAGCACGGAAACTTACCAAGTCATCGAAAAAATATTTTTCATCCCTACTTCATATTATGTATCGAGACTTGAGAGCCACTCCTAAAATAAAAAATAAAAAAATATGATAGAAAATATATTTTTTATTCCCACTTCATATTATGTACCTATCGAGATTCGAGACCCACCCCTAAGATTAAAAAATAAGATAAGTAATAAAAATAAAGGTGTAGGTAAAAGGTGTAGCGGTGTAGTTTTTTTGTGTTGAAGTTGTAGGTACACTCGTACTTAGATATTTCGCCTACAGTTTCAATGAAGGTACCTACGGAGGTACGATTTCTTGCGGAAGTTCCGAAATTATGGAGGGGAAACAAAGCTCCGTTACAACTCTATGTCTACACCTACCTACAACAGCAACCTAACCAACAAATATTCCATATCTCCACCTACTTACTAGGATTTTGGATTTTATTGTTGCAAATAACTTCTATAGGTACCCGACGTATTTCAGGGTTGCCCCTTTGAATCAAATCATCACACAATCAAAACATCAAATAATATGATTTAAAGTGACAAACATTTCATTGCTGGGTTTTTTAGTATGAATTTTGGACCATGCTCTTTCATCTATTGATATTCATAAAGAAACCGCACGAATGCTTCTCTCCAGACTTCACTAAGATAGTTTGTAAAAGGTTGACGAGCCCTGCAATAGAATTTTCGCCCGCGGGCACGTTTGGCACGATGCAATGGCACGAGATGCGCGCGTGTCAAGTGTTAACAGCAACACCCACACACGCAACATCGCTACGCATGAAAACGATCGGCGCAAGCTAATCGTAAGTGATACCTTCGAATTTCGTATGTCATCAGAAGGCCGAAATTAACTAGGTCTTAAAACAGTGGCGAAGGCTGCTTCTCCTTCATAGGGAAGCCGGAGCCTGTATAATAGGTAGGGATTTCTATGAAGATTTGCAAAAGGTAAGTGATAAGGGAAGCCGATAGGAATGGAGCTATAGGAACTCTACGCCACTGTCTTACAATAATTTTCGTAGTATTTTTTTTTGTTTCGAGGGGGAAAAATGCATTAGATACGCATACCACCCGGGCGCAGGGGGTACCCGAATGGTTAAGTGGGACTCCCGTATAGGCTAATGAGACCCACGGTTTACCCACTAAAAACCTCCCCATCTACCTCCTCGCCGCCGTGGACTACCCTTGTGACGGGGTTACGGGAACGATACACACATCCGCGACCCAACCGGCGGCAGCCGCCCATCGCGAAAGCCTTCCACGCTGGGCGCACCAGATGGTAAGGTGCGCCTCCCTCCTCGGCCTCCACCAGTACTGTAGCAGACTCCCCCCGAGTCTGCTACTAGGAGGCCATGGATACCAGATAAACTGGTACCCGGTGTCAGATCTGGTCTGTGTTTCTGCCACCGACCACACCTCGGCCGCAGAAGATAGGGTAAGCGGGTGCGCCGCAATACCGACATGCCTCTTCCTCTGCGGCCCCACCAGCGCCGTTTCGACGGAACGGCCCCGCCAGCTCGCAAGGGGTAGGGAGAGTGGCGCACCGTAAAACCAACACACCTCTCTCCCTGCGATCCCTCCACGGCTGCAGAAGATAGGGAGAACGGCGCACCGTAATACCTGCACTCCTTTTCTTCTGCGGTCCCACCTGCACGCGCGTCTGCAGCGGACTTGTTCAGCCCGCTGGGTGCGCCCTCCTCGGGCTAGCCGGCGGCAAACAGGCCGCCTCTTAGCTTCACCGTGGGTGACCAGTCCACGGTTACTAAGCTCCACCGCCACGACAAGGCGGGCAACCATCGGGGGGAAACGAATTTTGCCTGTCACTGCGTGTAACTTTTTGCCTGTCACTTAATTTTCGTAGAACGAATTTTTTGATTATGTCATGGGATACTCATCCCAACTTACCTATCCGGTAGTTGTGGTATAGTATACGGGTATGCGGCCCCGGTTTCCCTAGCTATTACTGTCCTATCCCTTGCCCTCCTGGGCGGTAATATCCTATATTTCCTATTTCCCACTCTAACTTACTAATCTTCCTTTCCACACCACCTATCCTTCCCTTTCCCTATTCCTACCCTCTCCACCAATCCGTGGGAACGCAATGGATAATCATAAAAATAATAATTATCCAAAATGGCGGCGATGTGGTTCGCCACCCATCACGTCTCGTTTCTCGCGGAGGCGAAAAGTGGCCCATGGAGAGCCGCTTCGCTACGTTGAATGTAAGAGGAGGAATGGATGGTAAGAATGAAAGTGGACGAAGCGAAACAAGTATGTAAGGATCGTAGCAAGTGGAAAGAAGTGGTCTCTGCCTACCCCTACGGGATAGAGGCGGTCTCTGCGACTCTGCCTACCCCTACGGGAAAAAGGCATGATTATATGTATGTATGTATGAAAATGACGTGAATCGTAATTTTTGTCGGCATAAAATGTAAGTAGCCGGTTTGGCAATTTTACCAACGATTTCAAAAGTAACGATGGGCTGTGACCATGGAATTTATATTCCGTGGCTGGAACGTAGGTACATTTGACAGACTATATCTACAAGAAAAAGTTACGCCATCTTGATTTCACCACACCTATAATGTCAAAATGCCCCCAAAACCCCAAAAGTTTATAGTTTAAGTGGGGACACTTTTTGTCTCGACATACAGTTTATAAATGCCAAACCAGTAACTTACAAACCACTTTGGAGGCCGTATTCAACGATACCTACCCCACACGATGGGGTCGAATGAAAAAATATTTTTCATCCTCACTTCACATGTATCTTCATTCTTCATACATGTGAAGTGAAAATTGCTCTTCAGGCATCCCTAAAATATAAAAATATTATCATTTTATGATGGCAAAACCGAGATCCATACACAATCTATAACTATACCAAATTTCATCCATTTATATTCATAAATACAGAAGCTAGAAGCGCGGACAGACAGGCAGACAAACGAACGGACGGACAGAACGAAACTCAGTGGCGGATCTACGACTTTTTCGAACCGGGACAAAAACTTGATATGAAAAAAATAAAAGGCAAATCCCATAGAGAATATGAAAATCCTTATCCCTAACCTACCTAAACATCTAAATAATAGGTATAAAAAGGTAGTCATCTAAGTAATCATCATCATCATCTAAGTAATAGGTAAATAAATAATGTATGTATATAAAGACTAGAGCTAGCTAGTTAGCATTCATTTTAATAGGTAAAAGATAGTACGCAAGATAATAATTATTTATTGTTTATACAGCGCGTGCTCTATATCTACATTTTATCTAGATACCATCTACCTAGTACCCACACCTGGCTTAATCACAAAGAATGAAGGTGTATTCGCCATTTATTGTCTTCCACCCACCTGATCTAGGTAACCTATGGTCTGGCATGGCTAATCTATGTCGGTCTACCTAGGAACAATCTGAAATACCACTGTGTGTGGGTGTGCTTCGTTTAACGAAAGTGCGGCTGTTCATCAGGTGCGAGAGGGACTGCGCTATACGGAGTGACGGAGAGAGGTGAATACGCAACCCGTGGGAAATGCACAGTAGTGGTCAGATCTGGCGGCGCGCGCGCCGGCCCAGCGCACGTATTATTGTCGGATTATATAATCACAAGATGGCGTATCTCAAATACGAACCACGCTAAATTAAACTTTAAGATATAAGCTACAAGGTTTAATATCATTTGTCTGGTACATGTATATACAGCGTGTTCTTTTTTAAAGTTCGGGTACGTGGCGAGCATAATGCTTTGAGATTTTTTTAGCGATCGATTGAGTCGGTTTCTGCGGCGACGCGTCGTTTGGGATGCAAATGCGATGTAGTCTGATGGCGCGACGCCCCAATGTTATCACAATGTTCACATTATTGATACATTCCTGTGCACTGAATGATATTATCGACTCAAGACCGCACACCATTTTCGAATAACCTTTCGCTTGTTTCTTGTTTCCTTTCTATTCAGTACCTAGTACTATGGAAGTAAAAGGCCTGCCTTTTTTGGCCTTTGAGATGAAGTGGGTGGTGCATTCAAGGGTTCCTGCTGATACAGCCTTTTCCATCTTGTCTGCCAATAGACTCTCTAAGCTTGACGTAGGTACTGACTCAGATTTAGAAAATCCAATACATTATACAATCATTCTTAATACCTAGCTGGTAATCTATTTAAAAAAACGGTCTGACTACATTGTAGCTTTAAAATAGAAGCATCAATCAGAAACAGATGTCCAAGAGATTACCCACATCAGGTACTGGCTCTAAAGGATTACGAAGGAGACATCAAAAAGTTATGTTCAATAAAAAATGACCAAGGATCATCTTTTGAAGGAAGCCACGAAAACCGTTTTGTTACCTACATTATTATGATTTAAAATTTAAATAATAAATACATCCCATGATCCCTATAGGTAATGAACCCAAATGCCTGCACCTGGTTCAGCTTCTTCTGATTACGACATCTGTTCTGGCTTATTGTGGGCTATGGACTAAGACATTTCTGACAAGATTCAAGAAGATTCTATAATCGATCTTTAGAAACTTTGCACTTTACAATAATGTAGAGACTCATTATTACGCATCTATATGGACGCTTAACACCATCAACCATGTCAATCTGGTCCCGTGGTAAGTTCTCGAAGAACTTGTGTTACGGCACAGAATAAATATAAGTTACAAGTTACGGGTTGGTACCTACCAGAGTCCAGACTACCATATTTAATACTTTATTATCATATAATATAATTTCTGCTTTATTCATTTGGAATTATATATTTTACATATTATGCTGACGGAAAGGAGATGTTAGTATGTATCCTGGAGAAGGTTAACATTCGCAATTTTATGTCTACTTCAAGATGTTATATTCTGGAATGCTATCCACAAACGTTACGGTCTACATGACAGGTTTGTTTGTCTATACAGGTAAAGCGGAGCGTATCCATGCAGCATCAGCTCAAGCTTTAACCTGACATGTAATATTCTCTACTTATGCTAACATGTCACATGTATAACTGTTCAGGAAAACCTGTCAGATAAACCTATATGTGTATGGCAAGCTTAACAGTAGTTTTAAGTAACTCAGAATTCAGTACAGCATAAGTAGAAAATATTAAAGTTACTGTTTTTGGGAATAAAATCGCATGTCGCCGAATAATTTGAAATAAAAAAGCGATTTAGTTTAATTGAATGTGTCGATGCGCGTGGGCCGTACGAATTATTGTGCATTGTAACCGCTGTAACCGCTGGGTGGGCAAGAGTTTTTTCATCGTGACTTATAAAGTGCATTTATAAATCAATTTGCTCGGTGCGAATTGTGCGCTGATTAAGGTGTTTTAAGGCTTTACTTAAAGATATTCTTGAAAGGTAAATCCTACTAATATTATAAATGTGAAAGTTTGTGAGGATATGTGGATGGAATATGGATGTTTGTTACTCCTTCACGCAAAAACTTCTGAACGGATTTTGATGAAATTTGGTATGATAGTAGTTTAGGCTCTGGATTAAAACATATGCTACTTTTTATCTCGAAAAAATACAATGTTCCCGAGGGACACTATATTTACGCGGGCGGAGCCGCGGGCAACAGCTAGTCATTTCTATATTTCCCATTCTAGTTAGTAAGTTTCCGATACCTACAGAAGACAGAAATATGGAGTTTGATAATAGTTTTGATTGCACAAGATAAGTTTTACCTAAGTCATTTTTGCAGATAGACTTTGTGCCCAACGCAACGTTATGTTGTGTGAGCAGCAGCAACAAGCAGCAACTGACAACTACGTATTCATAACGTTACCGAATTTCAATTGTATGGACGCTTACATAATTTTCATACAATCCTCTTTCGATTAAGTTACGATTAAGTAGTAGTCAGTCGTTCCTGCTAACCCCACAGATAGATGGAGTTAAGTGGAGTAATGAGTAGCAATAATAGCTTCATCAGTGTTATAAGGAGAACGATCAAGAGTTTAAGGCACTTTTTACTTGGTGTTGTACTAAATGTTTATTGATTGTAAAAAAGCTGAAATATAATAACTCTCAGGTATTTAGTCTGGTCTCATAGAATTCGCTCAGAGAAAATGCAAAAAACTCCCCCCGCGTACAAATTGCTCATGATGATGATGACAGAATTAATTTCGACGATCAAAACACTCCGTAGGCGACGACTAAATTGTTTTAGCACACTTCTGCACTTTAATATTCAAGGTGTACCGCAATAAAACAACAGGGCACCTCGGCGAATAAAGATATGCACAGAAGTTTACACCAGCACAGTTGGACGCCGCGCGTTCTACATTTTATGGCTGCTAGATCGGAATTAATCCACATTTCAATATAAACTCTAACGTAATGAAATTAAGTTTATAATTAAATATGTGGACATGTTGATGTGTGGCAGGGTTGGCGCAAATTAAAAATATATAATTTTCCAGAAACATTTTCTTGTAACGATAGTTTGCAAATTTCCTTGAAATTTTCCTCACTCAGTTTAAGTAGGGAATTTTCAATTTATTAATTCCAACTTGATGAGTCTCACTTAATCTTCTGTACCTTGAGCTTAGGTTAGATTGTGTGCTTACCGCCAAGCTAAGTAAAACAGGTTACGTACGTAAGCCGTATCTACCTTACCTTATAATATACCTCTTTTTCCCCTTCACGAATTTTATCTCACATTTCTTTTCAGTTTTTTTTTTAAGTAGATACTATTTATTTACGAGTTGTATTATACTACGTGTAAATATTAGAAATGGGTAAGACGAAGATGGCTGGTTTAACTCAAAAAGCAATATAAAATAGGCAATCAATATAATTTACTACAGGCGACAACCTTATACTGTGGCTACTTATAACATCTGTTTAAATTTATAAAGTCAAATACATTAACAATAGAATATATTTATTGTTATCACATAAATAACAAATAAAGTAAATTTTACCAGATTTAGATTTAGGGGTCTCTATTCTAGTAAAACAGCTAGAATAAGGTTTCCATTATTTTCATCATCTTATCAAAGTTTTGTTCTAGTTCAGTACCTTTTTATTATCTATGGCTTATTCCTTCAGTTGTATAATCCATTGAGTTTTAACTCTTTTATGTAGCCACATATTCGTGGTCGGTGGACCTCAATTCTCGTATTTAAAGTAGACTTTCATTTTACATTGATTATATTGAAGCGTCATGTTATCATGAACTGATTTTATGAAGTTTCGACCAATCAGTGCGCGTTTCAAGTTGGTTTAACGTTTACGAGAATACCGTTTGACAGTTTAAGCGTATCGGGACTTGACTGTAATAATTGTATAAATGCAGGTTTTATTTAGCAGAATTGACCCTCTGATACTCAGATATCTACCCATCAGGACACAGGAACGACCATACATTTGCCAATCCTTTGCATCTCTTCCACCGCTCAGGCAAATCATATTTTACTGATAGTTTAGATAATATTTTTGAAAAACTTTTTTCGTTTTTTATCCTCTTTATAGGTGAATAAGTTGATTCTTTTCAAAAGGCTTTTGAATGAAGAGAATTTCATCAGAAATTAAGACAAAAAATTTTTGGACAAACACTGTAGTCATATAATTTAAAAAGCGCTTGAGAATTTGGTCGAGATTTACTATAAGAATAACAATAATAAAAATTTTATTTTGCGAAACTTTACATCCGTACATGAGTACAAAAATGTTCAGTACAGGCATTAGATTAGATCAATTAGATCAACATTTATACAGACTCATTTATTGTTTAACATTGGCGCCTGCACTAGGCTAAGCCTGTCCTGCAGATCACCAAGATTCAGTTGGCATTTTACATCTTTCAAGCTATAATAAAAATCAATTTCGGTGACGGTGGCCGGTTTCATTGAAACCAGACCAGTTACGCAGGAGTAATTTTATAGTGCCCAAGTGTGTGCGCAGTACACAAGAGCGCTCTCTCTTCCTTTACTCTCATAATCCAGTGGGACGGATAACCGACACGACTGACGAGAGATCAGGTGCAGGTCCGACTTTTTACATGCCTATCCGGCGCATGGATCATCTTTCTTGTCAGACAACCAGGTGATCAGCCTGCATTGTCCTAACCAAACTTGGAAACAATATTTTTTGTTGTTCCAATGCGGGAATCGAACCCACGACTGCCGAGTCGAGAGCCAATGCTCGAACCACTAGACCACGGAGGCTGTTAAAGCTATATTTATGACAGATATATTATTTTTCTAATGAGAATAATATTGCGCGATATATGTGTGAATGCGCGCGCGCGCGTCCGTGTATGTGTGTGTGTGTAAGTTTATGAAATTTTAGAGTC
The DNA here is from genome assembly GCA_905404095.1 of Glaucopsyche alexis. Taxonomy (NCBI): domain Eukaryota; kingdom Metazoa; phylum Arthropoda; class Insecta; order Lepidoptera; family Lycaenidae; genus Glaucopsyche; species Glaucopsyche alexis. The sequence goes on from FR990062.1 coordinate 13,355,316, forward strand.
AGACTGTGGATGTTCCGTCATCTGTGATCCACAGAAGCGAGCGAAGTCGGCCACATTAACTAGTCTTAATGCGTCCAGTGGGGGGTCAGATTTGGGACAGTTTTATGTTTATGTAATTCCCAGTATAAATCTCTTAGTGTTTTATTTATTGACTTGTTTTATGGCCGCTGCTGGTTCCATTTTAATTGGCAGCGACCACTTGAATTTTTATAGTTTATACTTCAATTTCAATGTATAAACAACATCAATATGTTCAAAAATTAAATTTCAACCGTATTAAGACAGATAAAGTTTTTTTATTTACATATAATATAATATGTATTTTGTGGCATTTTTCAATATCTGTCTGTAATTTGGACACAATAAAACGGAATTTATGGGTTTTTTACATTTTCATATTATTCACTTGACACTTTCCTTTTTTGGGGATCTTTATTAGAAAAAAAAGGAATACATTAAAAACATACATTCCGATACAACTACCATTAAAAAAAGTTTGCCTAAAGATATTTAGCTAACGATTTTTTTTTTATCTGTTTGTTATATTACCCCATAGATGGCATGTTGCTGATTGCTGACCGTTATCAAGTAAGAAACTATAGTTTCAAGTACCTGGTACCCGCAACATCGTTTGCGTGGAACTATTAATGGAAACGGAACCCTAAGCTAAATGTAGCCCAAGTTACTCCTTATAACATCAGCGATCTGTCAGTAAGTCCGGTCAAAATCGGTCCAGCCCTTTCAGAGATTAGATGGAACAGACAGACGGATAGACGGACAAAAATTACAAAAAGTCATTTTTTTGGTGTAAGTTTCGTATGTACTACCGAACAAGTTCCCGCTCGACCAGGCTTATGATGAAAATTGCTCAACAGCGCCGTCTGTAAATACGTAGTTTAACCTCGTCTGTAGTCGTTGCGGTTACTTCCTTTGCGTTTAAATATTTTGAGGCATCCTAGTGCAAAGGTGAATGTTTAGCGATTGGTCGAGCGGGAACTTTGCCGGTGGTACATATAGCTGTTAATTTGATATTACAAACTTACATCTTATTTTATTTTCTTGTATAGATATAAAAAGGTGTTTAGGCGTCTATACAAATATGCGTCACGCTTATACAGGATGTATAAAGGGCTCGCTGTGAGGGCCAAGGGCCCACTAATTAAGATATGTAGATAGGCCCGGCCCACCGATGTTAGGGTATTGTCCTCACTCGATCGCCGATACGATTATGTATAGAACTCTATATAATTGACTTTTGGAACCCTTTGATATGAATACTTGGGTTCGAAGAATGTTGTGTATAGAATTTTTTAAATAGAAGTATACATATTAATATATTATTTATTAGCTGTGAATACCCGCTTCGCTAGATCATTTTTAATTGTATAGTTATTTGTTAATGCTAAAAATAATCTATCGAAAATCTAGAAATTTCTAGAACATTCTCGATCGTTTAGAACCAATCTATTTTAGAGTTTTCTAAATCATTTTGGAATATTCTAGATCATTTTAAAATTTTCTAGAACAAACCAACTTATTTTAGATTAATGATAACCACACATTTTTAGAAATCACATGTTTCAACCCTCGTATCTTCTACATCCTAAGACTATGTCCAGAAACTGCGTATTCTTACGCACGCAAGGTCTACGCACGTAGTCGAGGTACTAGGGCCCCATACATTGCGTCCAGAAGCTACGTGCGTATTATTTTAGCTATGCGCGTATCGTACAAAATTTCGTCAAAACGAAACGATAAGATAAGAATCTCTACGTGCGTAGGTTTACGCAGGCTTACGCACTTTCTGGACAGAGTCTAAGTATCAACTTGCAACCACCATAGTGCACGATTGGGTGCCTTGTACCAATTGCGACATATAAACACTAACCCCCTTACTAATAAACGCTGTATAAGCTTTGAATAGTTATACAGTGTTTTGTTCACATCACACAAGTGGCATGTTTAATTCGATAGAAAGAGACAAAACACTGTGTAACTATTCAAAGCTTAAGCAGTGCTTATTAGTAAGCATACCACGTTTGCGATGTGCAGTTTTAGCTGCAAAGTGAATTATAGGGCCGGGACACGCACACCTCTATTTTATATAATAGATGAATTAATTACATCTAAGACTTAATGGTTTTGTTTAGATGTTTTGGCTTACTACAAAAAAGTTTATTTAAGTATTAACAAAGTAACAACTATAACAATAAAAAAAATGATTACTTACTAATATAATAAAGGTGAATGTTAGTTTGTTTGGTTGTTACATGATAAGCTATTACATAGAAACTACTTAACCGAATATTATGAAATTTAGCAATGATATAAAGTACTCGAGTTCCTCGTGCTTCCGCACATGGGTTTTTTATCACAGGAAAATATACAGTTACCGTGGGATCCTGTATTAACGCAGGCGAAGCTGCGGGCAAAAGCTGTAGCTGTAGGGTATAAAACATTGTAATATAATAGAACTCTATTTCCACAATTCGCAATAAATGTGGAGCTATTCCGAGTTTTCCAACATAGCATTATAGGTATTTTAATAAATATGCTATCAATGCGCAATTACGAGCTTAAGAGATTATAGCTGGGGCAGCTTTCCCACGCTGTGCAGCCCCGGGCCATGAAGTGAACAGACAGACAGTCTGAAACTTAACGCGGACGTTACCTAACCTTTATCTTATGGGCTTTAATTTTTTTTTAAGTTTAAAGGAGCCAAGAGTATATTATGAACTAGCTTTTGCCCACGACTTCGTCCGCGTGAAGTTCGGTTTCCATACAAAAAATTAACCCCTTCTTTAACCTCTTGAGGGCGAATTTTCAAAAATCCTTTCTTAGCGGATGCCTACTTATCTGTATGCTAAATTTGAGCGAAACCCGTTCAGTAGTTTCGGCTGTGCGTTAATAGATGATTCAGTCAGCTTTGCCTTTTATATATTTAGAAGACAAGCTGGTGCTTCAGAACCTTGTTTGCGTAGAACTATTTTTTTAAACGGAACCATAAGATAAAAGGAGCCTAAGTTACTCGTTATAACATTTGCTATCTACCAGTGAAAGTCCCGTGAAAATTGGTTCAGCAGCCGGATTTAGTCAAAAGTTGTTAATGTAGTAACTACAAACAGACACTTTAATTTCTGCTTTAAATATAAGACAATTTTTTTTCTGAATCCCAATTGAATATCCTCATAAAAGAACATTCAACTTAGTTTCATTCCAGTACCTACTTATTCACATAGTACCTATTGCGCATACGTCAGAGAGGAAAATAACGTAACTAAGAGCATGTCTAAAGAGGGTTCCGTAACTATAACGTGTAATAGGTTTTTTTTTTCAAATTCAAAAGTTACGGACGTAATCGGACAGTAACTTCAAAAGTTATTGTCCGATTACGTTTCGAAAATTGCAAGTTTTTAATGTATCATATAGTTAAGAAAATATGCTAGGAGGGACGTCCAACTTCTAAACAAAGGAGGTCGATTACTCGAAAATGGTTTACATTATAAGAAAGTCATGATTGAAACCTAACCTTTATTTAAAAAAGATTTGTATGGGGTACCGTTAAAATGCAAAATTATAATTATTGCCAAAAAGTCTTTAATATGTAATGTATAAGTGTACAAAATATTGTCTATTTATATTACCGGCTAGTTGTTGCCCGCGGCTCCGCCCGCGTAAATTCAGTAACCCCCGGGAACTGTACTTTTTCGGGATAAAAAGTAGCCTATGTTTCAATCCAGACCCTAAACTACTACCATACCAAATATTATCGAAATCCGTTCCGTAGTTTTTGCGTGAAAGAGTAACAAACATCCATCCCTCCTCACAAACTTTCACATTTATAATATTAGTAGGAAGTTATCAAGAGAGGATAGGCAGACAGACAGAGCGGAACTATAAGGGTTCCTTGTAGTTACTACGGACTCCTAAAAACAGCACACTGTAACGCACCGTCATACCCCCGTAGGACGTTAAGCGTGCCGCCTGTATAATAATAATATCTATGGACGCTTCACATCACGTCAATCTGATCCCGTGATAAGTTCTCGAAGAACTTGTGTTACGGGTACCAGACAACGGAAATATATTTAATACTTTTATACTATACATATATTTAAGATTTTTATTATATTATACACATATTTAATACACATCCATGACCCAGGAACACAGAAAAACTTTTTGTTCCTTCGGCGGGATTTGAACCCGCGACCTCTGGCTTGAGCACCGACACGCTCAACCAACTGAGCCACAGAGGTCGTCAAGTGTATAAATGGACATTGTATTATTGTGCCTTCTCGAATTCTCGTCGATACGGAGAATAAGAGTGGCCCGAGTGACGCGAGCACAATAGGTACACATAATTCCGCTTTCAACTACGAGTATAAATAAAACTAGCTTTTACCTGCGGCTCCGTTCGCGCAAATGCAGTATCCCACGGAAACACTGTCCTATTTCGGGATAAAAAGTAGCCTATGTTTTAATCTAGAGACTTAACTACTACCATATTAAATTTTATCAAAATCCGTTTAGTATTTTTTGCGTGAAAACGTGTTACTCCTTCACGTCCAAAAAGGAACAAAAATCCATTCATCCATCATTAGATCCATACATCCTCACAAACTTTCACATTTATAATATAAGTATGATTATACACATTTAATGCACATCCATGATCCAGGAACATTGATCAACAACTTTTTTTGTTCCCTCGGCGGGATTCGAACCCGCGACCTACGCGTTGAACGCCGTCACGCTAGCACTGAGCGACAGAGGCCGGCCAGTGCTATAGAAAATGTTCCTCTTAACCCAGACAGAAAAATAGAGTACCCATGCCCCACTAGTCCCATCATCTACAATTCTATACTAATATAATAAAGAGGAAATATTAGTTTGTATGTTTACTTGTTTGCATTGAATTGGCTCCGAAACTACTCGACCGACTTTGATGAAATTTGGCGCAGATCTACAGTACATTCATCGCGGCAAAATGAACAGTCCCGGGATTTTTTGCGCGCTCAAAGTCGCGTGCAACATCTAGTGGATAGATAGATAACATTTCTGGAGAATTCCAGTAACTTTCTTCATTAAGGCTTGTCGTTCAAGTATTATCTATATTATCTATGTAGCAAAAGGAAATCTATTATGACCGTCATAAAAAGGTGCGTACTGACTTACAAATACTTATCTTAAACATTATTTGACGGCAGATAAAAGTACTTCCCCTATTAGGTATATATCTTGTTCAAACAATGTAAAGGAAAACTCCATCCTCATTGTTCAGGGTTGCCAGTTTTACTTTTCCACTAAGCACCAATTTTTACAAAGCGTGTCTTCGACACTGATTTTAATTGACTTGACATTCGAACTGTTTCAATGAGACGTGTATCTTGTTGTGTAGTGAATAAAGTTCAATTTTAAATAGCTACCTTAAAAATGCAGCGCCGTGTCGCATCGCGTCTCGTCTCGGTGTGAACCGACCCTTTTCCTTTTTCCTTTACCTACATTCACAGACGAAATTTGATTTTAATATAATAACTAGTTTGTTTCTAGACGTTGCTAACCAATACCAATAAAACTTTAAGATACGATTGTACTTTTGCTAACATTAGTTTCTTTATAATTTACTAGCTACTGCCCGCGGCTCCGCCCGTGTAAATACAGTGTTCCATGGGAACCGTACATTTCCCCTCGAAAAAAGTAGCCTTCCCCATCCTCCTTCCCCATGGTCTATTTTATATCTCTGCCGAATTTCATGATAATCGGTTTAGTAGTTTTTCGCAAATCTGTAAATAAAGTACCCCACGGGAACCGTAAGTTTCCCCGCGATAAAAAGTATCCTATGTCCTTTCTCAGGTTCTAGGATATATGTGTACCAAATTTCATTTTAATCGGTTCAGTAGTTTTGGCGTGAAAGAAGGACAAACAGACATACACACACACTCCCATTTATAATATTAGTATGGATGTTTGCTAGAAAATGACCAAACCTTTTTACTAGAGTTACTAAGTATTCTGAAAAAAGAAATGACAGATATATCAATTTTCTGTCTTTGACCGAGTTGACACCCCTAATTTTGTATGAATGTAGCCTGTAATGCCTGCTACACACCAAACGTTTTATAGTAATGATTGTACGCTGAACTGTGCAGTTTTATCGATGGTGTGTATCATGTATGGCAAATCGTTACGATAGTTCGCTACGATTTGTCGTGCACACGATCGATAAACTCCACAGCTGGCCGATTCTGTATCGTACATTTTGTGAGTTAATCACTGAGTTAGTAACGAAACGGTGGAGTGAGTAACGGAAAGTCTCACTTTTGTATTAACGTGAATATAAAAGTGAGACTTTCCGTTACTCACTCCTTCATTTCGTTACTTACTCAGTGATTAACTCACAAAATGTACGATACAGAATCGGCCAGCAGGTCGGGTTACACCGTTAAATCGTTAGTTGTGTAGGGATCTTAAATACGCTTTACGCTAGGTGCGATTTTATGACAAGATTGTTGGGGACAGGAAAAGTTATAAATGTTATCATGCTTTGGTAGCTTTTGATAAACACTTATTTATTTTACAACTAACTGATGCCTCCGTGTAAGTACAGTAACCCACGGGAACCGTATATGTACGCAATAAAAAGTAACCTATTTCATTCCCCATGGTCTACTTTATATCTGTGCCAAATTCCATGATGATCGGTTTAGTAGTTTTTACGTGGAACTGTAAATAAAGTATCCCACGGGAGCCCTACATTTCCCCGCGATAAAAAGTAGCCTATGTCCTTTCTCAGGCTATGGACTATCTGTGTACCAAATTTAATTTCAATCGGTTCAGTAGTTTTGGCGTGAAAGACGGACAAACAGATATACACACTTTTCCATTTATAATATTACTACGGATACGCGTAGCATAGCGCATATTATGCAGTGTAATATGACTAATATATCATAATATTATGATAAGTGTATCTTGTATATTTATATTTTACTAGCTTTTCCCCGCGACTTCGTCCGCGTGGAATAGTTACTTTGGGATATCGCTAAAATTTACCTGCGACTTCATTTACGTAGAAGAAGCGCTTCCACCTCACGACTGCTCGCCCGCTCCGCGCGCATGATTATTTTATTACTGCGATATCTTCTAAAATACTCATTGAAATCAAATGATGTAAACGGCAAATTTCTTCTAGATTAAATGCTTGTAATGAATAACGTATTTACTTGGATAAGGATTAATATAATCTTTATGAAAACACCTTCACAAATAATGCTTACTTTTAGAACAAATTTGGTAAGTATAAAAAGGTTATAGTGAGCCAACCTTAAAAGATAGACATATACTGTCGCGGACTTTTTTTTAGAACTTTTAAAGGGGAACAATTCTGCCATACATCATTTTAGCGAAACTTTAACCGTTTCCGCAGCGTACGTAGCGAAAGCTCTCAAAAGGAAAAAAAGACCCCCGATTTTGTAACATTCTTGATTGGTACTCCGCTCGTATTGAGTTTAGCATGATGCTATATAGCCTAAAGCCTTCCTCGATAAGTGGACTATCCAACACAAAAAGAATTTTTCAATTCGTACTAGTAGTTCCTGAGATTAGCGCGTTCAAACAAACAAACAAACAAACAAACAAACTCTTCAGCTTTATAATATTAGTATAGATATTACCTGCGTAACCGAGCTTTGCTCGGAGCTCTAGTAGATCACTTAAAAAGAATTACAAAAATATTTTACCGGCGTTCGAACCTGCCACATTCCGAATTACCGAACAACACAAAAATTAACTAAATGCCAATCGGACTGACATTATAGAGTCAAAATTTGTGATATATGTATATGGTGTACGATGAAATCAAAAACATATTGCGCAGTTTTCCAGGGGTAAAACTTAGCTAGACCGTTTTTACTCCCCCAAAACTCACTGCCAGTGCCTACTAAATTTCATGTAAATACTTGCGCCGTTACCGAGATTACGATTATATATATACAAGATTGTCTCGTTTAAAGTATAAGATTATACAGTTCAATTTTGAATTGCTATCTTAAGAATGCGTCGCGTCGCGTCACATAATATCGTCACGGTGCGCAGTGTGAACCGACCCTTAGCCTTGTGTCAAAATTCATAAGAACCTTCCATTCTTCCCTTCCACTTATGATTCTGAAATAAGACAGCCTTTATAAGCTTTTAATTAATATGATCTATATTTTGATTAACAAGGCCAAGTCAACGTTAGGACATGCATTATGAGCTGTTGTGATATAAAAAATGCAACTTTTAATTATTATATGACATTTATTTGTTCGGAGACCGCCCACAAAACCGTGCCGGTGGTCTTGGAATTGCAAAATCGAATACACGCGAAAACATATTCTATTGCGCGCACTTTAAATTGTATTATCGCTTGTCACATGTAATGGGGCACCCTATCGATTTTCCACCTGTTTCCGAGAAACGCCATTTTTGTAAAACGAAGCATCTAAACTTTGTCGGCAAACTTCCTCTGTCCATATTTTCCAAGCCGCGTCCGGTGTGGTACTTAGAAAAACTTAGTAAATAGCATTTATTTACTACACTTCCGCTAGTCTCTTTGGATTTCGGTTATCTTTAGGAGAAACCCTACGTAAGGGTCTTCCCGTAATATCTGTGTATTTTTAGCGCAATCGGTTCAGTGGTTTTGTATGATGTTGTGTGTGTCAATCAAAAGATTGCCTTTTAGTTTAGATGAATTTACCTAGTAGGTACCTACTATTATAATATAGTTACATAATGTGCATATAAAACTATCTACGTGGGAGATCCATGCTTCAGCATGAATGGGCCGGTTCTACCGGATAAATACTACGTCCTCAAAGAAAACCGGCGGAGGGATGGAGCGCAACACCAGAGTAAGAATATATGGTGTTGAGACTTGAGTGTGTCCCATGGGCGGCGGTAATCGCTTTCCATTAGGCGATCCATCTGCTCGTTTTCTGGTCTATTTTATAATAAATATGTTAGTTAGGTTAGTTAGCGGTTCGACTAGTTTTTAAATTAAACGAATGCCGCAGGCGATTGTCAACTGATGGAATATAATATTATAGACGGACAAATTAAAATTAATTCAGTTAACGAGCAAGCGGAGCCAGGTATTTAATTAAATGCCTGAACAGTACTTGCTATGTTGAAACGGAAACTGTAGCTACTCAGGCCAAACATTTTCAGAAAAGTTTTAGGAGAATTGTGCAACCGGCGGAGTTTGAAATTTGGTCGGTAACTTAAAGTTTATGTGGATGAACGAAGTTGTGCAAAAAGCTAATGTGTTTTAAAAAAATGCTTAGAAATACATGAAATTATTAAAAATAACAATAGCACACTACCTTAGATTATTTTTTTATAAAACTAGGGAACAAACGAGCAAACAGATCACCTGATGGAAAGCGATTACCGTCGCCCATGGACACCCGCAACATCAGAGAAGTTGCAAGTGCGTTGCCGGCCTTTTAGGAGGGAATACGCTTTTCTTGAAGGTTTGCAGGTCGTAGTGGTCCGGAAATACTGCTGGCGACATTCCAGAGTTTTACAGTGCGCGGCAGAAAGCTTCGGGACGAGTTACGACTTACGACTTCCGAGACGTGAACTACGGTACTCTAATACTAACAGACAGACAACCTACTAATTTTTGTACGTAATCCTTACCTCAAAAATTTTATTTAAAACTAAAAGGTTAGATTGTTTATTTGTTATACTCTATGGCAGTGTTTTTCAACCTTTTTCATGATGCGACCCCCCTTGTATGAAAAAATATTTCGGGACCCCTCGACCCTTCGCATTTTTATCATGTACGTTACAGTGTTATAAATATTCATTCCATATGACGTTTTTATGCGTCTCCATAATTAGGATTCGGATATGAGTACATAATATAGTACGTCAAACACATTATTTTACAATTACATACATCGATGATCGATTTATGAGTATATCCTTTTGTTAAAATTCTCTTACCTCTCGACCTCCGGCGACCCCCATACAGAGGCTTCGCGACCCCCCAGGGGGTCGCGACCCACAGGTTGAAAAACACTGCTCTATGGTAACACCAATATTATTTAGTAGGTATGATAGTAATCATAATTAGTGATGTGCCGGATCGTTAAAAATGTATATCCGCGGATACGGATCTGATTATGGATATTTGGTGTCAAGATCCGCGGATACGGATACGGATACGGATCTTAACTTTCTTACGCAGTCGGTGTCGGTGCGCACGACCTTCACACATGTTTCCACTTGCATTGCACGGCGGTTCTTTCTTTTGTTTTGTTTATAGTTTAGTGTGACACTGGACAGCATAGATAACGTTTGTTTGGTATTGGTACATGAGTTTGCAAAAATGTCTACAAAAAAGTTAAGTGTGTAAATTGGAATTATTTTGTGTTAGTAAATGATGAATATGTAAAGTGTAAAATTTGTGATGGAAAGTATTCCCGTAAGGGTAAAGGCACAACTTCTTAAAAAAATCTTTTACAACGAAAACATCCTCAAGTATATTATCTGTATTGAATTTAATAGTTTTTTATTTCTAGTTGCTACCTTAATCAGTAATCACCTATTTAAAGAATTCATCTATAATTTTAAAATTAATAAGGTAAAAAGATCCGTAAAAGATCCGTCAAAAAGAAACGGATACGGACACGGATACGGATCTTTCTTGTGCCTCAGATATCCGCGGATACGGATACGGATACGGATATCCGGCACATCACTAATCATAATAACATACAGTATAGTAATACTGTATGTTATTATCTAGCTGTATATACATAGTAATAAAGCGCACGGGTAAATGTATTATTGTTAACACACACTACCGTGCGTCTGATAGAATACAAATTTGTTACACGTTGACGTTTGTTAATCAGTTACAACATTTACATTAGGTACATATAAATTTCATATTTTCTTTAAATTTTTTCATCTTCAAATTTAAAAATTAAATTAATTTTTGACCAATTTTGACCACAGGTCTACCTCTACTAGTATTAATATGACGTCTTGGCATATTTTGCTCGTGAAAAATGTGTTTATTATGCTATTACTCAACTCCGTGGCCTAGTTGGTAGACCGTTTGGTTCGCACTCGAGAGAGTGCAGGTTCGAATCCCGGGTGTGGCGTGTACCAATGAGACTTTTTCAGATCTCAAGTACATTATACGGACGCTCTAACGGTGAAGGAAAACATCTTGAGGAAACCCGCACATGGTTGGCCCCAGACGTATTGACCAGTCATTCCTCTGGACTAGGCTGACTATATTGTGAGAATGCCGTATGTGCTTGGGCAACCATACGACATTTAAAAACCAACTGTCCCAGGCACTACAGTATTTCAAGAGTGGTTACTTCGCTCGGAGAATTCTGTATAAATCATCCATTACCGGATGAAAAGGCCTAACTCAAGGCTTCATTATAAAGCAATATGTAAATAATTTTCCTCGTTAGATAATGACCATAATAGAAAAAAAAAAACAATTAATTATTTTATATGATAGAGCAATTACTTAATAAATATGGAAATTGATTTATTTTTGGACGACAAAACAAAACTAAAAGGGTCTAATCGGTCGTAAATAATACAATTAAATGGCAAATTAATGTGTAAAGGTTCTGTCACATGTAAACGATTTTCAGTAGAGCTTATTTTGTGCTTTTTATATATAAACAAGCTCCGTAGCCTAGTGGAAAGACCGTTTGGTTCGTACTCGAGAGAGTGCAGGTTCGAATCCCAGGTTGTGGCGTGTATCAATGAGACTTTTTCAGATCTCAAGTACATTATAAATATGGACGCTCTAACGGTGAAGGAAAACATCGTGAGGAAACCCGCACATGGTTGGCCCAGACGTATTGACCAGTTCATTCCTCTGGACTAGGCTGGCTGTGTTGTGAGAATGCCGTATGTGCTTGGGCAACCATACGACATTTAAAAACCAACTGTCCCAGGCACTACAGTATTTCAAGAGTGGTTACTTCGCTCGGAGAATACTGTATAAATCATCCATTAACGGATGCAAAGGCCTAAGTAAGTAGTATATATATATATATATATATATATATATATATTAATTATTATTATTCAGATTTCCTGTTGTAGTGTAATTTTATGAAAAAAGTACACTAAATAGGTCGACCAAAGCTTTTGCAAAATCTTGAAGCTATATGTTTTTATAGACTAAGAGCCAAAGGCAGGCAAGTTATTATTTTTAACAAATATTAATCGTGAATTAAAAAAAGCAATTATAAAAACATATAAGCCACAAAGTAAAAAATCCCGCTACCTGCTTATCATACTAACCTAAAATAATTAATGATTACTAAGTATATTTGATGAAGTCATTGCAGAGTGTTTCAAGGTGGTGCTGTCACAAGCAACCCGATAGGCACATGTCGTTAGGCTAGTTTTGTAACTGGAGATATGCTATAAATATTAACTGCTCGGCGCAAGAGCATGTATGAGGTAGTTTAAAGGCTTTTTATATTGATGATGATAGTAAATGAATACTTCAGTAACAATTAAGTAACTATAAATAGGTAACAGTTGTACTTAGGATTTTAGTCTATATCTACTATAATATAATAAAGAGGAAAAGTTTGTTTGTTTGTTTGCATTGAATAGGCTCCGAAACTACTGTACCGATATTGATGAAATTTCGTACAGCTATAGATTAACTCACGGGGAAGGATAAAGGCTACTTTTATCGGTCGGGTTAAAGGCAAAATGTACGGTTACTGTGGTATTTTCTTTTGCGCGCACGAACTCGCGTGCAACATCTAGTATTTAATAAGGTAGTCAGTCAGAGTGAGTCCAAATAAGCTTAAAAAATAAAAAAAACAATAATAATAAGCATATCATATCATATTGCAACATTGTGATTTTTATAAAAATAAAGATTTTTGTTTACAGTTATCAAATATATGTAACTTGATCATTAATGTCTTAAATGTGTCTACACAGTTCATTGACACTATCAACGTCATTCTAAATCAAATATTTACCAAAAAATCAAGTTTATGATAACTTTTAATTATATAACCAAACTCCAACCCACGCGTTTCCTTAACTACTATTAATTATTTACAATTTTTCTTTATTGTCTCTAGAATCAATATATAGACAGGCCTCGACCACTCCTTCACAATTTTATTAAAATATGTCCATAAATTTTGAATTTATTACGAATAAATAGCGCACAATCGCGTAGGCGTATACATATTGCATTCATTTTAAATATTCATCTTTCTATCAAAAGTGTTTGTATAAACTTAGAATTTTATGTTGTTATAATGTTGCAATTGACGTTATGAAAAATTATTTTTCATTAACTTTTCGCTGTTGACTCTTTGTCTATTTATATTTCCGAGGGTTTCCTTTTTGCCGGGCTACTTTTTTTGTGAAAAAAGGTAATTTAGGGGAAATGTAAAATATAAAAATATCTTCAGTTTTGTATGTTATAACTAAGAATTGACTAAGGATTATAATCTTTAAACCAAAAAGTAAGAATTTAAATACTTGGATTATGATTCTGCGATTTCCTATCGCAATTTCCAACGCAGTCATTTAAAGCTGAACGCACATAATATTATGTCAGCACCGTACGCGATGCATGCGACGTAAATACCACATTTTAGAATTCGTTGTGTCTTACTAATATTATAAATGTGAAAGTTTGTGAGGATGTCTGGATGGATGGATGGATGTTTGTTCCTCTTTCACGCAAAAACTACTGAACGGATTTTGATGACAATTGGTATGGTAGTACTTTGGGCTCTAGATTAAAATATAGTCTACTTTTTATCCCGAAAAAGTACAGTATTCCCGAGGGATATTGTATTTACGCGGGTGGAGCCGCGGGCAACAGCTAGTCATGTATGTAAATTTATGAAAGCCCGCACATTTATCCTCACTGTACGCGGCGGGTACGGTGCGGTACGGCGCGTACGATGCTGACATATGTGCGTTCAGCTTAAAGCTTATTTCAGAATATGCTGTACTATTGTGCTCTATTATATACATAATATAGTATAGCAAAGATGCTATACTATATTATGCCTTAATGCATATTAATTATATTATATAGCATGGCATGGCATTCACATTACGCGATATTATTGCAAGCAATAATTATAGTATATAGTAAGCTCAGTACGGTTGTGTCGCTCGTTTCGCTTGCGGAACGGCCGGGGTGAGGGAGGAAGAAGAGGGCGGCGCGCGATATAGCATAGCATGAACTCAGCGCATCGCATCATTTTATAGTGTACTAGAGTAAGCCAATAATGTATAGTACAGTACAGTGTGAATGTGTCCATAACAATATATGGTGCGCGATATTGTTGTGCTATGAACTATATTCTATATGCTATATTATATTATAGCGTAGTCTGAAAGCCGTTTAACTCCTTAAGACCAAAATGACGTCAGTCATCGTCCCATCGAGTCCCATCAGCTCGAAAATCCCAATTCTTAATTGGCATAATTGATTAATTACAATATACCTTTATAATTATCCGCCAATTTAAAGCGAGTTAAGGTATTTTAATTTTAATGCCCGTATTCGTCGAATTGATAGCCATCAATAACTTCGAACAAGAATTAAGAACCCTGATAATGAGAGGCAAAACTACCGATGCGGTTCGTTTTTTTGTCATTTTATGTCTTTATTTGCGAGGTTAGGGTCTGTAGCACTAATTGCTACGCTAAAAGATAAAATCGCGTGTAATTCGTCTTGTTTGTGTAGTGTGTACAATACTTTGAGTTTGTTAAGATTGTGATTTAATGTTCCTTAAATTTAATGGTTTTTAGCTCCCTAGCTAGAAGTGTGAAAATTCTTTACGTTTAATAGTTAAGTAGTAATTGTAATTTTAACTTTAGGAGGTATATGTAGGGGATGTTCTAGATTTTCCTTGTATAGTAAATAATATTTTTATTATTACTTATTCAATTTTAAAGGTAAATTATACTTAGGCTAAGCTAGGCCCTTAGCTTTATTGAGGCCTCAGCCAGAATATGTACTAAATAACTCCCTCCACACGGATTTCGGTGACAGTGGCCCACAGAACACTTATTACCGGTGGCCGGACCTAGTGGGACGGACAACCGACACGACTGGCGAGAGATCAGGTGCAGGTTCGACTTTTTACATGCCCATCCGACGCATGGATCATCTTTCTTGTCAGGCAATCATGTGATCAGCCTGCTTGCCTGTGTTTCCAAGTTTGGTTAGGACAATCCTAATCAGACTTGGAAACAAGATTTTTTGTTGTTCCAATGCGGGAATCGAACCCATGACCTCCGAGTCGAGAGCTAAGCTTTAACCACTAGACCACGGAGGCTGTTAATACTAAATAATGTTTTTATCTATAATATCTATGGATGCTTCACAACACGTCAATCTGGCCCCGAGCTAAGACCAACGGGTAGTATTTTTAATACTTTTATTTCCTACTTAATATTATTAATGTGAAAGTTTGTGATGATGGACGGATGGATGTATGGATAGATGGATGGATGGATGGATGGATGGATGAGTTGCTACTTTTTTACGCAAAAACAACTGAACGGATTTTGATGACATTTGGTATAGTAGTAGTTGAAGCTCTGGATTAAAACATAGGCTACTTTTTATCCCAGGAAAAGTACTCGAACTCGCGGGATACTCGATAGTATATTTACGCGGGCGGAGTCCGGGAAACAGCTTGTTATTTTAAATAATACTAGCGACCCGCCCCGGCTTCGCACGGGTACAATACTGATACTAATACTACAGAATGTCGCCCACTTCGCAACGGGCCGTGCAGCAGAAATCGTAATATAACTTCGCCATAACTTCAAAACCAAACGTCCAATTTTAATCATTCAAAGACCAAATATTATCTACATATACTGTACTTAGTGATGAAATAATTTATTTTGATAAGGATTAATAGCATGAGTAAAATAAACGCGTTTAAATGTAGTCCAAAAAAAATTCAAGATTTCTAAATAAAAAAATGGTTGTTGTGCCTCACTCGACATAGATAGGTATAGTGTGTCGCGGACTTTTTTGTAGATATTTATAAGATCTACAATTAATTAGAACATTATATGGTTCTATCTTTTATAGTTTAGGCAGCGTGCGCAAAATAAGTAACTTTTCTGGTTGATTTTTTACACCTTGTGTCCGAAAAACCCAAATATCTTACGGAACCCTATTTTTTTCTAAAATAAAATTTAGCCTATGTTACTCATGGATAATGTAGCTTCCGAATGGTAATCGGTCGGGCCAAGGAGCGAGCATGGCTGGAGCTGGTGGAGGGTCTAGAGAATGACCCGTGGGACCGACCGTATAAAAGGGCGCGAGAAAAGCTTCGCGCCCAGTCGGCCCCACTGACGGAAACGCTCCAGCCGGATCTGCTGGGGAACATCGGCAGGCTTCGCTCCGCCAAGGATGGCCCGACGGACGCCGGGCTCGATGGAGGAGGGTGTTCCGCCACCCGTCACCGACTTGGAAATGGAGGCGGTTCTGTCCCGCCTCCGTAGTAAGAGAAGGGCGCCTGGTCTGGACGGGGTGCACGGGAGAGTCCTATCCATAGCTCTCGTGCACCTCGAAGACAGCCTTCGGGAACTGTTCAACCGCTGCTTACAGGGCGGTCAGTTCCCGAAGGCGTGGAAGGAGGGTCGGCTCGTCCTGTTACCTAAGGGCGGGCGACCACCGGACTGTGCGTCGGCGGTGCGAACGATCGTGTTACTGAACGAGGTGGGCAAGGCGTTTGAACGCGTAATAGCCTCCCGCCTCGTTCGGCACTTGGAGGAGGGTCCGGGGCCCGGACTGTCAGATTCGCAGTTCGGGTTCCGGACCGGTCGGTCGACCGTCGACGCAGTGAGGCGCCTGAAGTCGGTGACGGATGAAGCGGAACGCGGGAGGGAGGTGGTGGTGGCGGTATCCTTGGACATCGCCAACGCCTTCAACAGTCTCCCCCACAGCGGAATACGCGAGGCACTGAACTATTTCGAAGTGCCTCCATATCTCGGGAGGCTGTTGGACGCGTATCTCTCCGATAGGGAGATCGTGTTCGAGGATCGGTCGGGGTCCTTAGAGAGGCGGAAGGTCGAGTGCGGCGTTCCCCAAGGTTCGGTTCTGGGTCCGAACCTCTGGGACGTCGGCTACGACTGGGTCCTGCGGAGCGGCATCCTCCCCGGAACAGATGTCATCTGCTATGCAGATGACACTTACATCATGTTCCGGGGGAGGACCTATCAGGAGGCCGCGCGGCTGGCTGATGAGGGGTCAGCCCTAGTAGTCGGCCGCATAGAGCGATTGGGGCTTCGGGTACGTTTAGAGAAGACCGAAGCCCTGCTATTCCGCGGACCTGGGAGGAAAGGACCCCCACCGGGTGCACGACTCCACATCGGAGAGACGAAGGTCAGGGTGAGTCCAACCCTTAAGTGTCTCGGACTCACCCTGGACGGGAGGTGGACCTTCGGCCCCCATTTTCAGCAACTGGGACCGAAGGTCGTGAGGGTGGCATCAGCGCTGGGCCGACTCCTTCCAAATATAGGAGGGCCCAGCGAGGCCTGCAGGCGGCTATACTCCGGAGTTTGCCGGAGTGTAGCTCTGTACGGAGCCCCTATATGGGCGGATTCCCTCACTGCTCGCAATAAGGCCCAGCTGCGAAGAGTGCAGCGGGTCATAGCAGTGAGGGTAATCAGGGGCTACCGTACAGTCTCCTGGGTGGCAGCTACTGCCCTGGCGGGGGAACCGCCGTGGGAGCTCACGGCAAGGGTCCTTGCCGAGACGAATCTCCTCATGTCAGAGAGGAGGTCGCATGGTGAGGTCCCTTCGTGGGAGGAGCTAAGGCGGTTCCAAAGGCTGGGAGAGCAGTGGTTGCTAAGGAGGTGGGGCGAGGTCCTGGAGCAGTCGCCGTACGGCCAACATACGGCCGCGGCACTGCGTCCAGTCCTTGCGGCGTGGATGCGCCGCAAGCGGAAACCCCTCACCTTCCGCCTTACACAGGTACTCACCGGGCATGGATGCTTCGGTGCGTACCTGTGTAGGGTCGCCAGGAGGGAGCCTACGCCAGTCTGCCACCATTGTGGCGCTGCGGAGGACACGGCCCAGCACACCCTAGAGGTGTGCGACCGATGGGCCGTGCAGCGCCACGATCTCGTGGCAGTGCTTGGGCGGGACTTCTCGCTCTCGAGTGTGGTTCGCTGCATGCTCGAGAGTGATGAGGCCTGGCAGGCGGCGGTCTCTTTCTGCGAAGCCGTCATTTCGCAGAAAGAGGCCGCGGAGCGGGACAGAGAGATAGATCCATCCTCTGTTTCGCTCCGCCGGCGTAGGACGGGAGCGAGGAGGCGTCGCTATGCGAACCTCCTCCAATAGTCTCCTGTCCAACCGGGGCTCCGGGAGAGGATGGGAACCTCCCCGGCTTAGCTAGTCCCGGCGCCGAGGGGGACACTCCAGGTTGTCGGAGTGGCCCCTAAATGTGGTGGAAGTCCGGTCCCTATAGAGGTAGACCGGCCGGTCGCGGGGGATGTCCTGTGTTAGACAGATCCGGGACACTCCCCATTATAGCGGCTGATGGCAATCCGCTGGTTCAGTTTTAGTGGGTAAACCGGCGAGTCGCGTCGGGAGTCCCACATATCCCCGGGATACCCCTCCCGGGGAAGGCGTAACGTCCTTTCCCCTGCGATATCAAAAAAAAAAAAAAAAGCTTCCGAATGGTGAAAGAATTTTTGAAATCGGTCCAGTACTTTTTGAACCTATTCATTACAAACAAACAAACATACAAACTAAGTTTTCCTCTTTATAATATTATACTAGCTTTTGCCCGCGACTTCGTCCGCGTGGAACAATACTTTGGGATATCGCTGAAATTTACCCGCGACTTTATTTATGACTAACGAAAGCGGAATCCTATTTTTTTAAACGGAACCCTAAAATAAAAGTAGCCTATGTTAGACCCTATAACATCAGCTATCTGCTAGTGAAAGTCCCGTGAAAATCGGTCCAGCCGTTTCAGAGATTAGTCGGAACAAACAGACAGACAGACCGACTGACAGACAGACCGACTGACAGACAGACAGACGGACAGACAAAAATTAAAAAAAAATGTATTTTATTGTAAGTACCGAATATACTTTCAGATTCATTATGTAAAAAGCTGTTAATTTGAAGTTACAAACAGACACTTAAATTGTATTTAACTGTATAGATGTATAGATATTATAATGTATTATATTTTAAGATATTATCAATTTGATGTTTATAAAATAACTAAACTATTTAACTAAACTAAACTAAACTAAACATTAACCCGCACGCGCACCCCGCCTTGGGGACGCCCACTTCGCAACGGGCCGTGCAGCAGAAATCGTAATATTTTAATTTCGCCATAACTTCAAAACCAAACGTACAATTTTAATCATTCAAAGACCAAATATTATCTACATAAACTGTACTTAGTGATGAAATAATTTATTTTGATAAGGATTAATAACATGAGTAAAATAAACGCGTTTAAATGTAGTCCAAAAAAAATTCAAGATTTCTAAATAAAAAAATGGTTGTTGTGCCTCACTCGACATAGATAGTTATAGTGTGTTGCGGACTTTTTTGTAGATATTTATAAGATCTACAATTAATTAGAACATTTTATGGTTCTATCTTTTATAGTTTAGGCAGCGTACGCAAAATAAGTAACTTTTCTGGTTGATTTTTTACACCTTGTGTCCGAAAAACCCAAATATCTTACGGAACCCTATTTTTTTCCAAAATAAAATTTTGCCTATGTTACTGGTGGATAATGTAGCTTTCGAATGGTGAAAGAATTTTTGAAATCGGTCCAGTACTTTTTGAGCCTATTCATTACAAACAAACAAACAAACAAACAAACAAACAAACAAACAAACATACAAACAAAGTTTTCCTCTTTATAATATTAGTGTAGATTATATTAGTGTAGATATTGTTTAAATATTTTCTAATATTAAAGTGACGCTCGAGCTGGTGCTCAATTACCACTGAGCCATAGAGGTCGTCAAATGTTCGTAGTGTTTTTGATTTAAGTAAAGTCCTGCTTTTTATTAGGAGAATCCTTACTACCAGATACCTACTAGAAGTTTAATATCCTAATCTATATGTTTAAAGAAAGTCGTGTTAGTTACACTATTTATAACTCAAGAACGACTGAACCGATTTGGTTGAAAAATTGGTGGGGAGGAGGAAAACCAGGTGAAGGACATAGGATACTTTTTATCTCGTTCCCGAGGTACGGCGGCTGGACCGATTCGGTTAATTTTGTTCTTGAAATAATTGCAGAAGTGTAAGGAAGGTTTAAACGGTGAGAAATATTGGATAAGGTGTAGGTTGTAGGAGTAGGAGTAGGTGTATGACTAGGGTGTAGGTTGCATTGTAGTTGTAGTTATTCCAGGTATATTTAAGACAGAACAACGTGTATCGGGAGTCGGGACAGCTAGTTATTATTAAAAACAGTTTTGTTTCAGAATATCACAATTTAGCACACGCAAGTGGCTTATGTGCTATTTAATTATCATGACGCACGTCTAATGTTTTGACAATCTTATCACCTGCACACGCCCCGTCCTTCATGATGTAGGTATTATGTAGGTACTAGCTATTTCCCGCGGTTCCGCTCGCGTAAATACGGTATCCCAAAGGAACACTACTTTTTGGGGATGAAAAGTAGTCTATGGTTTAATCTAGAGCCTAAACTACTACCATAACCATACTAAATTACATCAAAATCCGTTTAGTTGTTTTTGCGTAAAAGAGTAGGTAACGTTCATACATCCATCGATAGAGGATACATACATTCATCCATCCATCCTCACAAATTTCCACATTTATAATACATATTATTAGTATACAAAAATATTAATTTTGATAGGTGCCTAGACTTGTCTATGTAAATAGAAGTTTTAACCAATCATAATCTATTGCTACAAGATTGCTACTATAATCTATCTATCTTCTATTATATATTATATAAAAGGAAAAGCTGATTGACTAATGTATCAACGCACAGGCCAAACCCTTAAGGCTAGAAATTTGAAATTTTGCACAGTTATTCCTCATATGGCGTAGGCATCCACTAAGGAAGGTTTTTTTCAAAATTCAATCCCCAAGGGGATTAAATAGGGGATGAAAGTTTAAAATCTAATTTCATGCGGGCGAAGCAGCGGGCAATTAATGCTAGTTGTATAGTAGATAAAGATACGAGGAAGTGAGACATATTACAACTAGCCATAAATCTGACGTTGTTAATATTTTTTTTGCCGCTCGAACAGGTATATGTTGAAATTGCTGAACGGCGCCGTTGAATCGTAATCACGCATACATACTGTAAATACGTAGTTCAATTACCTCCACAGTCGTTGCGTTCACTTTCTTTGTGTTCTTTGCGCCCCAGTGCAAGGCGAATGTTTAGAAACTGGACCAGCAGCAACTTTGTCGATATACCTGATTCATGTGGAAAATTTGGATTGCAGCAAGGTGGCCTCGCCGATGACAGCCACTTTAGTAGAACAAGGACCTGTTACCTGACATAATTTACCTTGCAAATATATTTTTTAAATTAGTCAATTGATTTAGTTTGGCAATGCGAGGATAAGGGTCAGCGCAGACAGAGAGGAATAATCCTCGCGCGATTTCGGGCATTTTCTATTTTATATCGGACGTATCTTCGAGAACGCGCGACAATTTTTTGTCAGGTTCTATAATAATTTTAAAGTTGATTTTCGAGTGCGTTTAATAAAATCCTCTCCGATGCTCTTTCTGTCTGCGCTGGCCCTAATATGCGTTATTGCTTATTTTTAATCGCATCAATAATAGTCCTCTAAAATATGTACTCATAAGCAAGATCTCGGAAGGCACAGTACCTATATTAAAAATAAATATTTTTAAAGCTACAGCGATTTCTTTACAGAATTTCGCAAGTTTCGTGAAAACGCTCCATACAAAAGTTGTGGAGCCTATGAGCTTCGCAGATTGTAAATTTCTCCGAAAATTATGCGTTTAAATTCATACTTACCATAATTAATGTTTTTTACATGTTTATGTAAACTAATGAATGATGTAGGGTTTTTTCTAATATTGCAAGAAATTTGAACCATTTTTTAATTTTGTGATGTATTTAATGAGATGTAGTTTTGTAATGACAAAACTACACATTTTATATGTTTTACATTTATCAAATAATAATACCTCTTTATTTATGAATATATATAGTGATAGGTGGTGTACCTATTAAATAATATTTTGGTATTTTTTTGGACCGGCACGGACCAGCCAACGCGGGCTTTTTCTCTAATGACGCCCACAACAGAAATATTGATATACTTACTCACTTGTCATTATACAATGCTACAGTTATATCAAGCCGGTTTTCTGAGAGTCCTTGTTGTTTCCCTGTTGCCAGTTTTTCTGTTTAATTCTAGTCTAATGTTCATTCGAAGAATCTGATTATATTGGAGACGCTAAAAACCCAACTCTCGCCTTGTCCTTACTCGGTCCAACGTTATGACTTATATGTCGCATGTGTTTAGATTTATACGAATAAATTTGCATAAAACGTCCGATAAATAAATGGCAAATTGATTTTTTGACATATTTAATGATTCGAATAATATAAAAAAAGAATCGTCCGTCGATTTATGAAATTGGAGAACAAATGTAAAATAGATTTTTTGCTATTTATGTAATAAATTTCATTTTTTTTCGCCATTGTCTAAAATAGACAAATTCAGTGTGATAGTGTTGGGCAATTTTGATAAAAATAATCCGATTTTTTTCTTATTTATGTCCGTTCATACTTTTTAGTTTGGAATGCTAACTGTTATAATTTGAGCTTTAGATGTTTTCTCTAAATCTACAATTTTTACTTTATACTTACTTTGAAAGTTTTTGTTAAAACAACTCCATTTTCAACAAAATATTTACCGATCTTACCTAACAATCGCTTTAACGAGAAAAATGAAAAATTCATTTTGAAAAAGCTTCATCTATTTCGAAACAAAAAATATTATGACGATAAAAACATTTAAAATATACAACATACCGGTTTTAGACAAAAGGTTGTAATGTATATTACGGTGGTATATCTAACGCCAGATTTTATAATTTTATCGCATCAATTTACAGAATGTCGGTAATTTACAATATTAGGATGGGCGCAAACTTGCGACCGCGACTGGTAACCACTAACGGAGCTACTATTGTATAGGTAATAGGTATATATAGCAGCCTGAAATAAAGGTTATTTATTTATTATTATTTACTAACCAGCGACACGATTTCTCATCCAATTTGTAGTCGCCCGGAGACGTATAAAAGTC
Source organism: Glaucopsyche alexis (assembly GCA_905404095.1). Lineage (NCBI taxonomy): Eukaryota > Metazoa > Arthropoda > Insecta > Lepidoptera > Lycaenidae > Glaucopsyche > Glaucopsyche alexis. The sequence goes on from FR990062.1 coordinate 13,378,686, forward strand.
GCGGCAACTCAAAATGAAAATTTTGTAGCCATAGAGAGCGAAGGTTTCAGTATTCGGTTTTCACTAGGGTCAGTTCACACCGCGGCGATACGCGACGCTACGCAGCGCTGCATTTTTTAGATATCTATTCAAAATTGAACTTTATTCACTACACAAGAACTTTTTATATGGCATTAACCATACACAAGCAGTGTGCAGCGAGGTGCAACCTGACATTCTTGCAATGAACGTGTAATTAATAAAGTTCAACTTCTTGTGCAATTTATAAAGTCCACGTGTAATGTAACATTATAGTTTCGACTTTGAGCATTACAATTACAATACTACCTCCCTGAGTGAAGAGCATTCACGTATAATGTAACATTATAGATTCGACTTACAGCGCCGAGCGAGGAAGGGGAGACAAATCCACGGGAGATCCATTGATGTTACAAGTCTTATCAAGATATTAGGTACACATTGTATCATTATAAGGTGCGCATTGTAATGCTCGGTTAGGATAACTTCACTGATGTAATGCTCGAAATTCGAATATGTAACGTTACATTACACGCGAATGCTTTAGGTGAGGAAGCACCTTTATATTGGAACAGGATGTATGCATAGATAATTTGTCACAATTCGACAAAGACCTTTCTGATTAATGCATACTCAATCATGCAATCAATTTTAATTCGATATAAACACAATTTTTTATGCTGTCCGTCCGTACGGTTTAATTAAGCTAATTAATTGTAGGAGCATTTTAGCAGTTGGGCAAATGTAAACAGGTACTAGGAAGGTCATAATGCAACAAAAATTCAAGAAAATTAATTTATCAACAAATAACAGACACGTGCGTTTCATTCTTTCTCTTGCTATAATGTCTAGGAATTACACTAGCTTTAATAGGCAATGCCTAGGTACTTTAATTCTCTAATGAGAATAGTCGTAGCAGGAAATGCTCTGTAGAAAGCTTCTAGAGTACTTAATTTAATCATAATCTGTATCATACTGAAAGGGATTTACGAATACACACCTACTTGAAAAGTAAAAAGATTTTGAAGATTTGATATATACGTATTTAATATAGGTAGATATACCTACTGAATCATTATTTTTCTTGACGATATTATAAATACAATTTAAATTAAGCAATAAATAAAAAATGGCATTTGACTACATTCGAGAACAAAAAAAAGCAATCGAATTCGCAGCAAAAAAATCATAAATACGGCCACGTCACGTCAAAAATATATATATTAAGAGCAATAAACTATTAGAAATATTGTATACACTATACAACCATAGAGCATGGTGACGCGATACTCACACGAACAGATGATCGTGTTTAACATATTATTATGTTTTAAATCAAAAATACAGTTTATGGTAGCATCGGGTATCAATGACCACTTTCACGCTTGTGGAACACTTTTGGTTTCCATAGAAAGTTGGAAAACAAATGGTGGTCTTACATAAATGTCCAGTATGGAAATTCTATTCATGAATCATAAAATATTTATTGAAATGTGATGATGGGCCGTGGATACATGCGATGGATATATGGGATTCCGGTAGTTGTAATATTATTGTCATTTGAGCAAGATGGTATCAGCCGTAAGGGTCAGTTTTCACCGTGACGATACGCGACGCTGTATTTTTAAGATAGCTCTTGAAAATATACACATTTCAGATATCATTCATACATTACACTATGCAGCGCGGTGCAACATCACATTCGACCTCTTACAATGAAATGTGTATCTTCTTGGGTAACGAATAAAGTTTATTTTTGAGTAGCTATCCATAATACACCGTACACGACATCAGTCATACACTACACTCTGCAGCGCGGTGCAACATCACATTCGACCTCTTACAATGAAATGTGTATCTTCTTAGGTAATGAATAAAGTTTATTTTTGAGTAGCTATCCATAATACACCGTACACGACATCAGTCATACACTACACTCTGCAGCGCGGTGCAACATCACATTCGACCTCTTACAATGAAATGTGTATCTTCTTGGGTAATGAATAAAGTTTATTTTTGAGTAGCTATCCATAATACACCATACACGACATCAGTCATACACTACACTCTGCAGCGCGGTGCAACATCACATTCGACCTCTTACAAGGAAATGTGTATCTTCTTGGGTAATGAATAAAGTTTATTTTTGAGTAGCTATCCATAATACACCGTACACGACATCAGTCATACACTACACTCTGCAGCGCGGTGCAACATCACATTCGACCTCTTACAAGGAAATGTGTATCTTCTTGGGTAATGAATAAAGTTTATTTTTGAGTAGCTATCCATAATACACCGTACACGACATCAGTCATACACTACACTCTGCAGCGCGGTGCAACATCACATTCGACCTCTTACAATGAAATGTGTATCTTCTTGGGTAATGAATAAAGTTTATTTTTGAGTAGCTATCCATAATACACCGTACACGACATCAGTCATACACTACACTCTGCAGCGCGGTGCAACATCACATTCGACCTCTTACAATGAAATGTGTATCTTCTTGGGTAATGAATAAAGTTTATTTTTGAGTAGCTATCCATAATAAACCGTACACGACATCAGTCATACACTACACTCTGCAGCGCGGTGCAACATCACATTCGACCTCTTACAATGAAATGTGTATCTTCTTGGGTAATGAATAAAGTTTATTTTTGAGTAGCTATCCATAATACACCATACACGACATCAGTCATACACTACACTCTGCAGCGCGGTGCAACATCACATTCGACCTCTTACAAGGAAATGTGTATCTTCTTGGGTAATGAATAAAGTTTATTTTTGAGTAGCTATCCATAATACACCGTACACGACATCAGTCATACACTACACTCTGCAGCGCGGTGCAACATCACATTCGACCTCTTACAATGAAATGTGTATCTTCTTGGGTAATGAATAAAGTTTATTTTTGAGTAGCTATCCATAATACACCGTACACGACATCAGTCATACACTACACTCTGCAGCGCGGTGCAACATCACATTCGACCTCTTACAATGAAATGTGTATCTTCTTGGGTAATGAATAAAGTTTATTTTTGAGTAGCTATCGATAATACACCGTACACAACATCAGTCATACACTACACTCTGCAGCGCGGTGCAACATCACATTCGACCTCTTACAATGAAATGTGTATCTTCTTGAGTAATGAATAAAGTTTATTTTTAAGTAGCTATCCATAATACACCATACACGACATCAGTCATACACTACACTCTGCAGCGCGGTGCAACATCACATTCGACCTCTTACAATGAAATATGTATCTTCTTGGGTAATGAATAAAGTTTATTTTTGAGTAGCTATCCATAATACACCGTACACGACATCAGTCATACACTACACTCTGCAGCGCGGTGCAACATCATATTCGACCTCTTACAATGAAATGTGTATCTTCTTGGGTAATGAATAAAGTTTATTTTTGAGTAGCTATCCATAATACACCATACACGACATCAGTCATACACTACACTCTGCAGCGCGGTGCAACATCACATTCGACCTCTTACAATGAAATATGTATCTTCTTGGGTATTTTGAATAGACTTTTGAAAGTCTGATGAAAGAAAATTATCAGTGAAAATTTTTAGAAGCACTTTCATTTTTGAGCTCGATAAGCTCAAAAATGACGCATTAGATAAAATTTCAGCGCTTAGCGGGAAGTTGCACGGATGGCCTTTAGGTCAACTGTTTTCCTAATTTAAAAAAAAAAATCATAAGCATATAGTTCGTATTGAGTGTCTTAAAAATTCAGCGTCTCGTTGCGTCGCGTATTATCGCGGTTTGAACCAACCCTTAGCTGAAGCAAAAGTTTCACATACCTACTCGTCTAATGCATTCTCTAAATAAACATTAATATTTTAAATAACATTGTCTTAACAAACTTTTACAATTTACAGTCTTAAAAACAATACACCTTAACCCCCTTACTAATAAACGCTGTATAAGCTTTGAATAGTTATACAGTGTTTTGTTCCGTCACACACGTGACATTTTTAATTCGATAGCAGGAGACAAAACACTGTATAACTATTCAAAGCTTATACCGCGTTTATTAGTAAGGGGGTAAAAGTATATTTGTTAAAAGTGTTACCTAAAAAACAAAGAAAACTGATCCAAATTAAAAAGAAAAAAGTAAAAAAATTACTGGCGAAACTGTTAAATGACTTTGACCTATTATAGATAGTTTAGGTTGGCCGTTGCTATGTTCAAAATATTTTTACCAAAAAAAAATTGAAAATAAAAAAGGGTAAAAAATCCGCTAAGAAATGGGATATATAGGTATATAATAATTCAAACATTCGAGCTCACATACGAGTATAACTTTATGCTAGTAGGTACTAGCGACCCGCTCGGCTTCCCACGGGTTCAATGTATAATAATAATACATATAAAAAATAAACCTTCCTCTTGAATAGCTCTATCTATTGCTAAAAACTACATTAAAATCCATGGAGTAGTTTAAAAGATAAAGCGAATAGACAGCGGAAACGACTTAATTTATATTATGTAAAGAAGATACAGATAATAAAAACAAATTTAAAAAAAACAAAAGACATGAAACGACAAATGGAGTCGGATGCAGTACAGTCTCTGATCATTTTCACGGATTTCATCCTGAGTCTGCGTCAAAAAATATATTAAAAAAAAAGAAAAGATGGTGAAAATGGACGGAGTCGGCTGCGCCGGTAGTATCGTGCGCGCGCGTCGTAAACAACGCATCGTCCGCCATTTACATTTATATTGTCGCCTGCATCATACCAAATGGATAAAGACTGTAATTTAATCGGCGAACCGCAAAATTGAATTATTTATTATTCGGTTCGTTTGTAAAACACAATTATTCGGCGACCGAATGGCAGCAGTCGACGTCTTTTTTGGTACAACTCCGAATCGGTGCGGTGCCGCAAATTCGCATATTTAAAACTAAAAAAAAATCACTATCACACTTTAGTGATATCCTCAGCAGTTGTGTCGCAGCGCTGTTATTGCCCGGTCTCATTTTGCATTTTCGCCGTATAATTTCGTCGCGCGTTGTCGTAAATAAAATCAACACAAATGGGTAAGTTTTTTTTTTAATTAATGGTACGCTTAAGCTATTTTCGCTCGTGAATTTATCGTCCGAGATCGTGATATCGTGTAATTTAATGGACAATCTTTTGGCCTCCGCTGTGGAATTTTGCGTGGAATTCGGTGGCAGATTGCAGATTAATAACATTTATCATTCCCAAATATTTACATTGAAACGACATATTCTTTTTAATTGATCCAACGATAAAGATTTCTCGTGAATACGTTTTTACTTTTTTCAAACAAAATGCATTTTGGTGTCTTTTTACTTAACAGACTTTATTGTTTTTTAAGTTTAACATTTTTATTTTTTAATCTCAGATAACGAGCTTACGGCTATCTGTAGCCGTCGGGAATCTTTAAATCTCTACTCCTAGTCCAAATTAGCCTCGGATTGACAAGTTAACGTCTCTCAATAGTTAAATACTTACACAAAGGTATATACCCCGATTTGTATGGGCTAAAGAATTCGAAGACACGACTGCACTCGCGTTCTCACAACACCATGAGAATGCCTTTTACAATCGATATTCAAAAAAGAATACCTCCAATGTCTCTGTTGTCAACGCATTCTCGAAGATCGTCTGTGTACGCGTTCGAAAAAGGGCTTTAAAGCTTACCCATAAGTTCCAAAATGGGAAAATGAGAGCGTCATGTTCTCTCCTGCCTCGAATTGCGTCACCATCTAAAGAGACAAAGCATGGAGACCGTCGTATTGTTCGTTTAATGATGAGCTAAATATTATTTTTAGATGTTTAGCTAGATTTACTCGATATGGACTCCGATTTGGCTTCAGATTACACGTATAAGGAACCGGTAGCGTAACCTCCCGAGTCTTGTCTTTTTTCAAAGCATCTTTAAAAATTACCAGATTTTATCATAAGCGCTTCAAAAGACAGTTTTTATTTTACGATTTAAGCTAAAGTTTTTAAAAGAAAACATACCTTATAACTTGAATACAAATATTATTTTCGTTGAAATGTAGCGTTGGCTTGACGCATTGCTGACACAAATAATTTAATTCAATCTAGTTAGTTTATATGATTTATAAGTTTAATAAAAACATTTTAACCCTAAATTAGTAAATCAGTGTCCTTGTCCTTTTCTGTCGAGTGACATTTCCAAAGCTTAATTTAGTGACGCTCAAGTCACACGCTATCCTTGTCATTTCGGCTAGCAGAGACAGCCTAGGTTAGCCATAAAGACAGCCTGTGAATAGGAGGGCTCTTAATTTTTGATCACTTTCAGTATTCGGCCGTAAGACTGGAACATTGATTAGCTAGTTAGTTGTGTAAATATTTTTATTACTTAGTAGGTTTAGGTAGGTACTTTATCTACAGGATTTTTAATTCCTACTACTTTTATAAATGTGAAAGTTTTGTGAGAATGAATGGATGTTTGTGTGAAAGATCACACAAAAACTACTGAATGGATTTAGATGAAATTTGGTATGGTGGTACTTTAAGCTCTGCATTAACACATAAGCCTCATTTTATCCTGAAAAAGTACAGTGATCCCGTTGGATACTGTATTAACGAGGGAAAAGCTGTAGCCAAAAGTTAGTCTTTTATAAAAAAATATAAAATCATTGTAGGTATACCGTACATGTTTTGTGCTCTACCAAGAGCTGTCAAAGCTTCATTACAAACGTACGAGTAGGTACAATAGATATAACAGCACAACGAACAAAGTACAAACACCGATCAACAATACTATTTACAAAAGAATTATAATTCGTCAAATGGAAATCTAATTTAAAACGCTTTGGGCGTCTAATTTGAGAATTAGCAACGCACGTCACTCGGTGTGGTCGATCACATTGTCAACAATACCTTTTTTTAAACATTGTTTCTGAAATTGTGACTTTGTAAGCAAACATTGGATATAATCTGCCCACCATTGTCATGGACAATGACAGTTTGATTTCCCGCGGTTTTAGATAATGACAGCCACAGACAAATAATTCAATTTTTTTTATATTTCAACACTGTTGTGACGTTTTCGGCCAGTGTTTCATTTTGTCACTTCACGCTTGATTTGAGGATAATGGTCAAATCAAATTTGGAACTTTTTGAATTTGGAATAACTGTCCGCTTGTGCCTTGCTTTGTTCCGTTATTTTGATCTTTGTTGAATCGCGTTTTTGTATTACATCACAAGCTGTAATTATCTTATGTTAGGAACAATTTGACAACTATTCTTTTCAGATTAAGACTTAAGATATGGTCATAAATGTCACCGTTCTTCAATTGTTATTTTTCAGATAGGGCCTGAGCATTTTCCTACTATTGTAAATGTGAAAGTTTGTGAGGATGGATGTATAGATGTTTGTTACTCTTTCACGGAAAAACTAATAAAGGGATTTTGATGAAATTTGGTACGGTAGCAGTTTAAGCTCTAGATTACTTTTCATCCATATCGTACTAATGACATATGAACATATGAAAGGCGAATTACTCACGTAGGATTACGTGCGTAATTCGCCTTTCTTGACAAGTTCTATGTAATAATATAGATTTCATGACGTCATCGAAGTTTTCATTCAAAACTGTTTAACAATGGTCTTTATCTACAACTTGAATGACAGGCATAGGACCGTCTGCTTTAGATATGGAAGTGTCAAAAATAGTCCCTGCCATATTTGGAAAGCATATATCATGCTGATCAATGGCGTAGGACTATATAGCTCGATAGGTAGGTTGACTAACTGTCTGCTCTATATTAGGAAAGTTGAATTAAATCAATGAATGACAGGTGTGGAGTTTATAGACTCAAGTTGAAGTTAACGAAAGCATTATAATGTTCTCTACACTGCTTTAATAAAATATTATAGTCTATTCGTCTTAAGAGGGCAGTAATATGCCAATTGTAATGAGTACTTAGGTAAAAATGGCTTACTTTATTTGGTTAATTTGAACAAGGCTCAAATATCGGTAAATTTTTTGACAGTTTAACGGCACAATGTATCCGTTCGTTTTCTACGTGTATAAAAATGCATCTAACATCTGTATTATTTATGTAATATATTACATAATAATATACAATGGTTCTCTACAAAACATGAATTGATAGATGTTTTTTTAAATAATATAAGTAGAGGCACCTATATTTGTCTGATTTATACAAATATTTTGATTCCAATCCATATACGTACGAGTATAATATAATATAGACGAGGCATATTGAGGCAAAAACTGTCTCCACTAAAATGGCCAAGGTTTTGAAGTTTTTGGGGCCATTTTGACTTAGGTAAAAATGGCTTACTTTATTTATTTAATTTGAACAAGGCTCAAATATCGGTAAATTTTTTGACAGTTTAACGGCACAATGTATCCGTTCGTTTTCTACGTGTATAAAAATGCATCTAACATCTGTATTATTTATGTCATATATTACATAATAATATTATAATAAACAATGGTTCTCTACAAAACATGAATTGATAGATGTTTTTTTTAATAATATAAGTAGAGGCACCTATATTTGTCTGATTTATACAAATATTTTGATTCCAATCCATATACGTACGAGTATAATATAATATAGACGAGGCATATTGAGGCAAAAACTGTCTCCACTAAAATGGCCAAGGTTTTGAAGTTTTTGGGGCCATTTTGACTTAGGTAAAAATGGCTTACTTTATTTATTTAATTTGAACAAGGCTCAAATATCGGTAAATTTTTTGACAGTTTAACGGCACAATGTATCCGTTCGTTTTCTACGTGTATAAAAATGCATCTAACATCTGTATTATTTATGTCATATATTACATAATAATATTATAATAAACAATGGTTCTCTACAAAACATGAATTGATAGATGTTTTTTTTAATAATATAAGTAGAGGCACCTATATTTGTCTGATTTATACAAATATTTTGATTCCAATCCATATACGTACGAGTATAATATAATATAGACGAGGCATATTGAGGCAAAAACTGTCTCCACTAAAATGGCCAAGGTTTTGAAGTTTTTGGGGCCATTTTGACATTTGAAGTATGGCGAAATCAAGATGGTTGACATTTGAGGTATGGTGAAAACCAAGATGGCGTAACTTATTCTTATATGAAGATTTGGTCTGTCAATAATGTATGTCAAAGCCTATCTTTAGTTTTGAAATCTTTGTTTCAATCAACAACTGTACAATATCCTATGTTAGAATTGTGTTGTGAGTTATTTATTACCAATTTACCAAAAAAATGTAGTATTTAGGCCCTTTTAAACTCTACATATTTTTATATTGACACAATTTCTATGTAAAGCATCCTAGAACTAGCAACTAAATATAGTAAATTGCTCTTATTCTTTTTCACTTTTACAAATTATTCCAAATGTAGAGTATGAGAGTACTAGGTATACGAATTTCGAACAGTAATAAGTTTTTTGTTTATGAATAACTGGATAGACGTCTTTCCGAGATTCTCTACCTACCATTTATGTCGGCAAAACTTGGAATCTTCCTTGCTATGTAGATAAATGCTTTATGCTAATGCCTGAATATTTAAATGTTGGTAGAATTGAACATCTCACATAATCAAATAGTTACAGAAATCAAAACGGTAGCCATTTTGAGATGTACGGTGGCCTTCCTACTATTTAATAATTTGTAAATTTATTCGATTTTGTGTAAATTTAATTTTTTAAATTCAACGTTAAGAACAAATATAATTTACGACAACGTCTCTGAATAATGATTAGATTGAATAAATATTTAAATAAAGTGGACATTTTAATGTTTGATATTTAAATATGATAGAGAAATAATAGTTTATTATTAAAATTGTAGAGTAGCATTTAGGTAATATTATATAGACACAGTGAATATAATATTTTAATGAGGTATATCTGTTTGTCTGGGACGTTGTAAGGTGGAAATTACTGGAACATTTTATCTCTACATAAAGCCCACGATTGATGTGTGAAAACAAAAGCTTTGGAGGCGCGGCGATGCGTAATCGAGTAGCCGCGGGCGCACATAAACAACCGGCTTTACCGCAACATGCCGCGTATTTAATGCGTTATTATATTATTTATACATGCGCCCGCAATACAGACACTCTAATGCGCGCAACCTACATAATAACGCGCGGAAGGCGTAACTCGGTGGCAATCTCCCGTCTCGCTCTGCGACGCCCCGGGCGTGCGACTAAGCGAGACGAACGACCACAAATTTATTAAAACGAAAAAAAAAAACTAACTGCTACTGCACTCCGCGTCGCCTCCACAGAACTAGATACATTTTTCCACATCGTCGCGTGCGAGCGAGAGGGCGAACGCGCCGCGTGTGCGAGAGGGACGGATAGAGTTTTGCAAGCGGCGCGCAGTTAAACGAGCGGGCATGTGGGCGCTGCCGGTGTTGCGCGCGCGCAGCTACCTCGCGGTCGAGTTCCACGTTACCGCTGCGTCGTCCGGCTCGCTTAGCCCGTGTGACCTTTAGTTTGTGAACTTAGGAAGCGTCGTTCGTCGTAAAACTCCGATTAGACCCCCTTCGACCCGCACCGGTGATCTTCGAGCGTCATCGAAGGAGGGAAAAAGATGGCAGGCGATCGACGGCGCCGTCGTTGAAGGTATTTGTAGAATGCGTGATCTGTATCGGGCGGGCGGCGCGGGGCGTGAGGTGCGGGGTACGTTCGGAAGCGGTGGCAGCTCCCATCGACTCCTGGGGTTATTCTTCCTCAGGCCACTACCGCTCGAGCTGCGTAGCGAGCGAGCCAGTTTTTTCTGTCCACCGCGGTGCGCACCACACGCTCGTCGTCGAGCCAACACGAGGAGTCGCCACTAATAAATTACTGTTTTTACTGCACACGTACAGTACACGCCGCGCACCCGAGTAATATATACGTAAAAATAAACATTAATCAACAATTAACGCCGACCTTAGCGCCCGAACAGTGAGTACATTATCGACTTACATTTTCTTAAGCAATCGAAGCTCTCTTAATTTGTGCGGATTACGGGCGGATAACGAGATGTTAGATAAGAGAAACCCAATCCAATGCGCCTTATCTCGCACCGGAGATAAATCCGACGATACAATTAAGGGAGAGAACGATTGATGCGCGAATTCGATTCGAATTAATTTAATGAATTCGTTTCGAAATCGACATTTAAAATATTTTTATACCGAAACATTTCTAGGTGTGTTTTATGTGTCATTTATATTTATGCAAGTGTTAATTTTGTTTATGTATCATTTAAATTAGACTAATCTTATTAGCATTTACAACTTTATTAATAATGCAAACGCATGTGTAAAACATGAAACATCATTAAAGAATGTATTTTTAAATTAAAGATTATATTACATTTAAAGTTATTTTTACATATTCATGTAAAATATTATGATAATAAAGTCGATGAATTATGTCAACTTAGGACCGAGGGCATCCGATTTGATGGTAGAATTATACACTAATATGTAAATTTTTCTTAGCGCCTCTTGGCGCTAAAAAAACTAAGTCCTTAATAAGGTTTTTTGTGACAAACCTGCACCCGTTTTGAGCGGTGCTCGGTGTCCGATTGTGACCATTTCATGACGATTTATGGTGTATTTAACAATAAAAGAAGAATGGAATGAAAAACGCACCTTTACAAAATATGTCCCGGCACTTAAAGCGATTCTTTGTTGAGAATATTTGAACGCATCATTAGATATAGCTTTTGACATGAATCCATTCTCACGATATTATAAAACGATTTCGAATAAAGCGTGAATCGCAAGTTTTTTTTTCACATTTTGTGAAAAAAACTTGCGCTTAGATTTGAAGTATTAAAGTTATTAGTTAGGAGATAGGACGACTGCACTCGGCTGTATAAAAAACCACCTTCACAAGTTATCTACTTACATAATTTTACTGTTATATCGAATTCAAGTTCACAAAAGAAAACTCCGCGGGAATCGTACATTTTACCACAGTTAAAAGTAGCCTATATACCGGTGGTCTACCGTACCGTGGTACTCCATAATCTGTGCCAAATTTCATCAAAATCGGTCCACTATTTTCGGGCCTATTCAATGCAAACAAATAAATCTATCCTCTTTATAATATCATTTATATAAAATTAATTATTTAAGTAAAGACTGTGCGTTCTTTTAGTTTTTAAAATAAAGTTTGAATTTTAATTTAAGAACATAATATTATCGCCTACGGGCTACGAGATGCTACGAAAGCTCTCAAAAAACTGTGCGCCATGAATTCTTTTTAAGTTGATTAAAAAAAATGTCTGTACTACATTGTTTTCTCTTTTAAAAAATAACTGAGAAACGAGTAAAAGAAAACTTCTAACCTAAAACGCAATATAAAAAACCGAAAGAATTTAAGAAAGAGCAATTTGCATAAACGTTGGGCAAATTACATGCTAATTGCACATTTGAAAATAAATTAAAGCGTTTTTGTCCTTCTCTGACCGTATGAACGTAAACGAGATAGGTACATGGCGACTAATTCGCTTGTTTATAAATGCAAAACGCTCGAGGCAAGGGAATCGTCCATGATAACCGTGGCCTTATAGCATAAGAGGTTAACATTTTTAATCATGTTTCTTTCCTGATAGTTACTTCAATTATTTTTAAATTGCACTCCTTTATTCTTTATAATTAGCTTTTTATATCTTGCCACTATTGTACGTTTATTATGTATTTTCAATGTAAGAGGTTACTTTTGGATTTATTTTTATTAGTAATAAGATTTAGCGATTTAGATGACACCTACCTAACTCATTTTGAAGTTTTACTTTATTAATTTTATAAATCTACAGAAAGAGTAGATTTAGAAAAAATCGTTATTAAATATGAAGATGAGTCGTAGGTTAGGCCCAAAAAAATAGTTTTTTTTTACTTTCTTACATAACTATTATATCTAAATATAATATGTAAGAAAGTAAAAAAAAACTATTTTTTTGGGCCTAACCTACGACTCATCTTATACAAAAATAATAAAAAACGTTAATAAAATATTTTTGTAGCTAGCTCCTGGTCTATAACGCGTAACACGGTAGCGCGATCTTCCCTCGCGTTAACGTCCAATTGCAGCTTGAATCATACAGATTATGCGCCTCTTTTCTTAAACGGTTTATACTTTATTTTGTTACAAGCATTACCTCAAAAATTAAAAAAAAATTGATCGACGATTAAAAAACCGTTCGATATTTGAAATTGTTTGGAAACATTTTTGATATTCGAATTTCGAGTTGCGCGCGGCGGGGCGTATGCGGCGCAACTTTCTTTGTCTCCGCCGAACGCCATAGAGTAAAAAGACAAAAGTGTCCCATATGCAGTCTGTATTAACACATTGGCCATATTTACGAGCTACGGGGTGGAATAATGTCTACGGACAATGATTATTTATCGTCAGGATCGCTTTTGTCAAAGCCGCCAACCGATCTTGTATCCATTTATATTGTTCCATGTTTAAATATTGATGGAGGTCACGAAATTGATTAGTTTTTTTTTAACTTTTTTATACATATTACACCCTTTGAGCCCTTTAGTAAAATGACATTTGATACTACCCCAACTACCTTCACCAAGGTAATTTTTTTTACCGACTTGGACGTATAATTTGGCAAAAAAAAAATACTCAATCCGCGAAATTTTTATGCATGGTTTGCCTAACATTATTTATCCTATTGAAAAGTAAAGAAACGCTAAATATATATATATTTTCACGTTAATCTGGTCCCGTAGTAAGTTCCCGAAGAATTTGTGTTAAAGTTGACAACTGAAATATATTATAATTTAATGATTTACGAATTACAAATTACGATACATATTATTAAAGATTTAAGATTTTTATTATATTATACACACATTGAAAATTATATTTTATAATTTATCCATCACTCAGGAACACAGAAAACTTGTTGTTCCTTCGGCGGGATTCGAACCTGCGGCGAGCACTGACGCAGGACCACAGAGCCAAAGACGTCGTCAAATGTTGGTTAAGGTGTTAAAATACATATCAAGTAAAATACATAGCGTATACAATGTACAGTCACCGACAAACGCGGTGTACCACTTTTGGACCTTATTGCCATAGTGATGAGATCAAAATGATACGGCGGGTTCTGTCGGCAACTATTCATAATTAGGTAGAGCACATAAGGCGGGACAGGAAAGCCGTGTTTGTACAAGATAGAAGACAAAGCGGCCTTATCGCTGGCCACAAAAGATAAACTAAATTCCTCGCTCTGTTAAACAACTGAACGCCTTTTTCGAAAGAAAATGTTGAAGCGGTTAAAACTTACGAGTGGTCAATAGATTTTGTAGTAGGTATTACTTTTTAATTTGTTTTTTTCAGCGTTTAAAATTTTTGACGCTGTTCTTCTGTTCTCTTGTTATGCTTTGTTATATTTTTAACATCGTAGTTTTTAAAAATAAAAAAACACATTTTTGTGCGTTGTTTTTAAAATAGCGTAGCCTCGAAAACTTGTGAGCAAAAGTAAAAGAAAACTTTAAATCTATAACGCAATGGTCTAAAACTTTTACTTTCCTATGATTTTAATAATAGAAAGTGGTAGCCATTGTCATAATATATCTACGGGTAACGGGCAAGAAATCTGATACTTGTGCCCAACTATTATTCATAACTGTAGGTTACATAACGTTTTATAACACTTCTCTATAAATATTTAAATGCCTCAAAAAATACTAAAAACACAGCAAAAATACATAAAAAAACGCTTAAAATGGAATGAAAACTTTGCACAAATATTTTAGCAAACAAATAACTTTTTTTCTGCAAAAAACAGTGTTAGGTATAATCTTATCTATTTTGCGCAAATTTTTCACTTTGTACATAATGTTTTAGCTTGATTTTGAACAATAGATTTGTTTGAAGCATAGGCAGCCGCTTCAGAAGATAATCTGGTCATAAAATATGTAGACAAAGAGAACAAAATGTTACAATAAGGTTTACTAAATCTAAAAACGGAACAATAATATAATATTATGTAAAATATGTGAAGTCGGCTTTTTATTACCTACTTAAGTAACAAAAAACACTAATCTAGTGGTGAAAATAACACTTATAGGTAGTGAAAATTCTTGACTATATTATTTTTTCTCGGTTATATAAGTAATAAAGCTATGTCTCAGTGTTTCATTGTTTCATCATTATGTTTTTATACGCCAATATTACAATACAAATATCAAAACTAAGCAAAACTAAACGAGGAAGATTATAAAAACTTAAACAGTATCAATTTAGCCTAAACCGACCCGACATTTTGGCAAACAGTCAAAATACCTGAACATTCATTCATCTCCATTCACGTTTGCCATATTATTCTATGAAAAAAAAAAAAAACGTTTGCTGGGCAGTTCACACTGGCGCTCAGGTGATTGTTTAGGAGATCTGTTTGTACAAACTGTTTGATTTCGAGTGTTTGTACAGCACGGGTTTAGGTAAATCCAACACTATGTAAAAATATTAGATACAAACTTAAATGGAAAAGTTTCTTGATAATATATAGCTATTCAAACATTTGATATGTTTGAATAGCCAAATAAAAAATTAGATATTATTGGTAGAGAATGGTTTAATTTACAAAAAGATATACTCACCTTATTTACATATTTTTCAACTACGAAAAAAAGTTGAAACGTTGAAAGTAAAGGCATAAAGTATTCATGATATTTTAACCAAAATACTAGGTAATATAAATATTATGTTAAAAATGCACCCGGACTCCACAGCTTCGGTTAATCGGCTTAAGCGTCTCATGAGAAAAAACCTTGAGGCTATAGAAAGTTCCACCCACGCCTGTTCGCTCGACAAATAAAAAAGTTAAAATTCCTTTTTTTAAATGTTTTAACAGCCAGCTGCCGGGTTACGCACCACGCCCATTCATTTGATTGGTAAACGGTAGCTTTTATTCCTAATTTATTCTATTAATGTTTTATTTACTCTAACTTTGGCGTTAATTTAGGCTCAGAGAAACAAAGGCTGAATATAAATAATAGTATTTTAATTTAAATTAATATATGAAGCTTTTAATTTAAAATAATAAACTTTAATTTAAATTAATAAACTTTGAGCACCTACAGTTTAATTTTTTTAAAATTTAAATTAATAAACTTTCAGCACCTACAGTTTTACGAGAAGAGAGTATTAAATTTGGCACGGATAAAGTGTATGCGGTAGAAATTTAATAATAGTTAATATTTATGTGTAGGAAAATTAATAAAAGTAAAGTTTCACACACTGCCTCAATAACACTACTATGCATCTTTTTATTAGCAGTATGTTTGACTTTCGAATTCCGTAGACACATTTAATAATTTTATTGCGTATGTATAAGAGGCAAAAAACCTTAAAAAAGTTTAAACAATGACCAGCTAGTGTA
Source organism: Glaucopsyche alexis (assembly GCA_905404095.1). NCBI lineage: Eukaryota > Metazoa > Arthropoda > Insecta > Lepidoptera > Lycaenidae > Glaucopsyche > Glaucopsyche alexis. The sequence continues at coordinate 13,395,148 of FR990062.1, forward strand.
ATTAAAACTTTGACTTTGACAAAATATGTTTTAAAACTTAAAATGTATTCTGCAACAAAGTTTGTTTCCAGTGTTCGGAAAATTTTTATTCCCGTGAGAACTTCTAAAATTTCAGAACGTAAACGTCATAGAGTAGTTTATTTTTGTAGAAGGGTACAAAAGCACAAGCCCCCGGGCGCGGTTTAATTAGTCTGTATGTTTGGTCACGATCTGTAATACATAGCTCGTTAACCCTCGGTTGATATCTTTACTGGGATTTCAGTGGTTGATTGTTTTTTAACGTTGTTCATAGTCCATTGGTTGTTTTTTATCGAAGTTTTATATTTTTGCTTTTACCTAAGTTATTAAAAGGTCTCAGAGCTTCTAAATGTATTTTAAAATGTTTTGTTAGGAACTATAATATGTTAACATTATAAAGTATGTTAATACTATAATAGATTAACATAATATATAATACCTATGCATAAAAATACTTCTGTACTGTACGAATTTATTAAAAAAAAATTAAGTAAGATTCTTATTTTTTTTAATGTAAAAAGGTTTCATAATATAAGGTTTTATAATATAAATTATAAAAATGTTAGCTTAGGTTAGTTAGGCCACTAATTCAAAAGTTTAAAAATGTGTATTTCATACAACTTGCAAGTCTTAAACTCGCGCATTATCCATAGTAATCAATAAATCTTGAAATTTTCCTTTCCAACAATTTGTATTACATAGGTAAAAGACGAAAGCATTCCAAGTTAAATTACTCCTTATAAAAACCTTATATTCCAATCAACCAATCACTATCAATCATTCAATAATGTATGATTAAGAAAAGCGAAATACCGGTAGCCGATTGGCCGACGCGTAAACCAGTAGCGGTTGGTTTTTATGTATGTATGGGTGTGTATGTGTGTGTGTATGTAAGCTACTGTGCGTGCCTTTCCCCCAATCTCCCTGGGGGCGTATATGGGGGAATTTAAATTCTTCGCATGTATTTTGTCGGTTCTGTATTCGTATTTTTCATTGCGGTCTCGGTTTTTATATTTTATATTCCTTTTGTGGTGGTTTAATTTTGAGTAGATTTTGTGTACTTAAAAGAGAAGGGAAGAAGAAGACAAAAAGTACAACAACATTATAATAAATATTATGATACTTATTTTATTCAAACTGAATATTTTTAGGTAAAGAAAAGTTTCAATGAGAACGTACACTTCTAATTTTAGTTATTTTCAAATACAAAATATTACATAATACAAAAACTACAGATAATTAATGAAATAAAACATTTATTGAATGAAACCTATAATACACTAACACTAAGAAATATTTACAATGATATAGTACAAAAACATAATCAATTTTCCTTTAAAGCAAGCGTAAATTACAAACCTCTTAATCAAAGGTGTTATTATGATTGCAAAAAAGACACCCACATACAAGTTTTAGGTTATACAAAAAGCATATTATGATTGATGTGATTTATTAGTAGTTTGGCATTACCTGCATATTACTTTAATAAAAATACTCATACATTTTTGCATATTAAAGTATGACAGCATAATTATTAATTTTGGACAAGAGACGTTTAGTAATTTTTGCATGATGGCCTCTCCTAAAAGTGTTTCGAGTATAACCAGTTGTTTCATAAAATAAATAGCTTCATAAACATAGGCCATATTGTATAAGCCAGTATTAAATAAAGTGGTAAACATAGGCTATATATAAACATAGGCTGCATTGAGGGAGGGCAAGACGTAGCCAGGGGCGATCCTGCCCAGCGCCCAATATATCAGCCGACACTCGGATTCTTTACCGCTCAGCGAACAGAGGCTCCGTAGAGTTGATGTTACTAAAATATTGTTTTAATTTTTCTATTTCGAAAATGTATCCTTAAATTCAACATTTAAATTATTGTTTGTTAAGATTTCCTAGGCTTTTTATAATAGAACTATAAATAGTTTTATTGTTTCAAAGCTTTTTTTTTATTTGAAGTTGCAAATATATCATGATGATACACATTAGGTTTTGGAATGTATATTAATACATTATGTTAGCTACTTCTATTATGAAATTACTTTTATAACTGCATACATTTGAATAAAATTTTTATCTCTTGGTACTACCAATATAATAAAACCATATTTCCTTAACATAGGTAACTAAAACTGTGCATGTACTATTAAAATAAAATCAAAACTATCAGTTATACTTACGACAAACTATTCTCTTGCAAAAAGTATAAAAGCAACTTTTATTAGCGACTCCACGTATTGCCCTGTTCCATACCGCTCGCATACCGTTCCTGTGGGAACGCGGGACGTAACAGTTTCTGCTTCGCTCATTTGTATATTATAATTTGGTCCCAACAAAATGGCTGAGTATTTGAGATTGCAGAGAGTAATTCCTTAGATTACTAAATAGTTAATCCGCTATAGCTAAGCTTTAATTTGCTAAGTATCTTATAGTTACTTGTAATATTGCTATTTTAAATTTTGTACAGCGTAGTTAGACAACAGGTAGGTATTAATAACACCAGATAATTATAATAACATAATATATGTATTACAATTTGATGTAAATATTTTATATTTACATCGAATTAATACATGAAGCAAAAACTTTGTACCTTTCTTACGAAAATAATGCAAATGGAGGAGTACGAAAGTTGATACAGTTAAAGTTAAATGTGTGTGTATAAAGAATGCTGCGTGAGCTGTTTGTCAATCTGTCTTTCACATTCATTAAATAACATTGCACTAAGAGTATTTATTATTATATAGTTCAAATTTATAATTATATGAATTATGGGGAAATTCCGGCCACTGGTTGACAAATTTAGGTAAGTGTCATAAATTACTTTTTTTTGTAAATTGGCGATAGCGATTTTGTGAACGTAATACCTACCTACTTATTCGTAACTAATAAATAGCGTCATTTATTTAGTAACAATTAAAATAATACAACTAACATAAAATTAAAAACAAAACTAGAGCTAAATAGGAAACTAAAAATTAATACTAATAAAAAGAAGACTTATCTACAAATTAACTATCAATCTCTAAAAAAAACTATAAATAGAAAACTTCCCCAGGTCGTCCCCATCTGGCAGATTACCTAGTAAACTGATAGCATTAATGCCTCGTTGGATAGCAATCGCTATCCGTTGTGCCAGGTAGTTCCCGGCTCTGGGATCTTGGGTGGCTTCAGTATGCTTTTGGAGATTTCTTTAAAACTTAAGATAGTTAAATATAGAAACGAAAATTCATAAAAAATAACATCAAAATAAAATGTGGAGTGTGGACGCATCAAAACATTTTACAATGCCATAACAAAATTTCACTATGAATAAAAACCATTGAAGTCGCAAACTTTCAAGTACGGCAAACAAATCTGTTAAAGCACATCTCAACCTTATAACTAAAGTAATAAGGTTCAAAATACACTGCGAATCTTCACGACTGTACTTATTGATGAATGCTCTAAAATTAGCCTCTGCTTTCATGATGTGATAAAATTTATTAATAGCTCGAACAATTTGTAACCGATTCAGAGAGTTATAGCTTTCGATTTAGTACCAAGTTTATGTTGCATACATTACAGCTGTGCAGTGTTACCAACTCTAAAAAAAAAAATCTCCCTAAACTCAAGCCAAGACTCCTTAAATAGCAACAATTAGGTATTTGAAATCCCCCCTTATTTTTATTGTATGATTAGAAATATAACTTGATACTACATAAATTAATTAATAATACTAAGCTAATAGTAACAATTTATATTCCATTATAATATTATTATTGTGTAATTAATACATTATTAATCAATTCTTATTGTAATTCTCTAGCTGTCAATACTATATTTATATTTAATAAATTATTCCAAAGGTTCATTTTCTAATTTTTAAATTGTTTGTGGATATAGCATTTAATAGCGAAATTAAATCAAAAACAAGTTAACAAAAACCTTTAAAATGTCCCTAATTTTTTTCTTCTAAAAATCCCCTGTCGAGAATTTTCTCCCTTCATTCAGGTATAAAATCTCCAAGTAGGCATCACTACCATACATTACCGCAGTTGTATGGCTAACGAGATGCATTAGCGATTGAAAACAGGTAGTGTATAGTACAATGTTGCTCACAATCGCGTAAGGAATTTTGCGTAATTAAAACGAAGAGTTTTTGCAGATCGAAACTCATATAAAAATTATGTTTATAAGTTACAATGTTCTTAACGAATTTAACAGCCTGTAAAAATTTATGCGGTGATTGTTTTCAAAATAAAATTATTGTTAAGTTTATGAACCACGGAATAATTTCGAGAAATTCTATTTAATAGTTAGCAGTTAACAGATGTTTAAGATGAAAAATAACCACCGATTTAACATTATATTAAAATAGGGTAATACGTTTGTTATTGGCATTGTTCATCATCATCAACGGGTCACTTTTACACACTTGCATCAAACTTCAATAGGAGTTGAACTGGAAATTTCGCTAACTGCGTCTTAATCATCAGTTACCCTTTCACTCTTACACGAAAGTTGACTCAGTGGTTAAAACAAATGTTAACCTCATGACTCAAGTTACTTATTGATGTTAACTTTTATGTAGGGTTTACAAAATTAATATTTGATATTGCAATTTATAACATATTTAATTTTAGTAAAGATTAATATCTTCTAATACATAAAATTTCCATGTCACAATGTTAGTTACCGTACTCCTCCGAAACAGCTTTACCGATTTTTACCAAATTTTATATGCGTATTCAGTAGGTCTGAGAATCGGCTACTATCTATTTTCCATACCTAATTTATAAGGTAAAACAACGTTTGCCGGGTCAGCTAGTAACCTATAAATTGACGTTTTCTTTTATTGTACTATGTTGTTTCGAACTGGTGTTAGAATAGTTTGTGTATAATATTATACATTTCTTAAAGATCCAATATTAATATTGATGTGATCCCTTACCATAGATTTACCCTAATTTAAAACTTAATCACACTAGCTTTTGCCCGCGGCTCTGCCCGCGTAAATACATTATCCCGCGTGAACACTACATAAAAATATCCTGTCCTTTGCCGGGACCCAAAGTATATCTATACCAAATTTAATAAAAATCTGTTCAGCGGAAGCGTGAAGAGGTAACAGACAGACAGACAGACACATTTTCGCATTTATAATATTAGTAAGTATAGATATTATATTACTTACAGTAAGCATTTAAATAGGTTTTTCCAATGAGTCTTCTTACGAGGTTAATTATTCCACTGCGCACTACACTTCTATGAAAAGGGTCATCGGTTCAAATCAGTAGGTGTATTAGTCATTAATTTTTGTGAAATGTCGAGCCGTTCTCATAGACACCGTGATTCATAATAATTCGGAAATACATTTAACTCTTGACCTCATTAGTTTAAATGAGCTAGCTAACACACCTGATACGAATATTTGGGAGAAAGGTTTGGCAAAATCTTTGCTCCTAATGCATTGCCTCAAGCCTTTTTACCGGTTCTTGTTTAACGTTACCTTAAACATATCAATTTTTAATGACATGTGATGTTTTAAGTTTCATTCTAACATCATTCTTGGCGCTAAATGCTAGCCTTATTATTAATAACAATACTAAATGTGACGTTGTAAAACTTTCAGAAAACAAATAGTTTGTATTGGTTGCAAATAAGACTTATTTTGAACAAGTTAAGGTGTGTTTTTTAATGTCGTGTAGCTACGGATTGTGTCAAAGAGTTACAACCAGCTGGATGTGTCTGAAAAACTAATTGTTGTTAAATTGGTAGTTGTATTTACTCGTATGTAGATAATTTCTGATTTTGGTTTTTAAGGAAAATGGTTAGGTATTTTAAATAATGGTTTTATGTATTTATTGCTATTTGACTTCATTATTCAAAAATATTTAAGCTAATATGCCATTTTATATACATTTTTTTATATTTAATATAACAATAATAAATTCTTTATTTTCACAATCACAAAAATGAAATGCAGAGTTGTATGTTGTAACAAATACAATGTTTATGTAATCTATACTACGAGTAATAACATTATGAACTGGAAAAATTCGTTTGTTTCATTGAATAGCCTTTGAAACTACGGGACCGATTTTCATAAAATTTGGCACAGATATAGATTAAACTACGGGGCAGGACATAGGCTACTGTTTACTATGGACAAATTTACGGTTCCCGCAGTATTTACTTTTACGCGCACAAAGTCGCGGGCGAAATCTAAATTTCTATAAAAAAATAACAAGTATATTTTCTGGCTAAAAAAATAGTTTATATTCTGCCGACGGCGACGTTATGTGGCTGTGTATTATGTAGGTTCTATATGTTATATAACGTTAATACGTAGCGTGGTGGGAAGTATTAGAGCATTAAGATGAACAGTGTAGAGATAATTCCAACTCGTCTCCATACTTTAAAAACCATAAATTTTGCTACTAAAGAGGTAACGTCGTCGTGACTAGCAGATATTTATCAAAAGTACCGACAGTACACCCTAAATGGTAGCCACGAGCGTCGTGATTCCACGATTTCAGAAGTTTTCGGATACAACGACGCAAAAGTTTTTTTATTCGCAAAATATTCGGTTTTCATGTTAGGAGATAGTTAATCTAATTGAGCAAAAATATTCTCAGAAAATCTTTTATCATACAATCAGTATAAGAAAAATTCCCGAAGAATTTCGAAATATAGTAAAAGAAATAGCGTGCTTTGTGCTAGTGCTTTACCAGCTAGCCTAAAGTATCACCTAGGCGATGATAAACCAAATAATAAAACATCCGCAATGTTGCATTCCAGGTTTTGTAACTGATATTTTATCGTTCGACTGTACCTTAATGTTCGGCGCAGTCAAAGTGGCGTCAAAAGTACAGTCACGCCCAGAAATAATTAAATTTTACGACTGCTTTAACGCTCAAACTCACTAACGAGGTATTCTATGCGGTAGATTTGTAACAAGTCAATAAATAAGCCATTTCGAGCACACGAAGAAATTGTAAGTGCATTACGTCTAAAAGTGTTAACGTTACCAAGACTGTAAAAATATCGTAATGATTCTTTTGTTTACGATTCCTATATTCTTTTTTTATTTAAAATATATTAAGAAATTAATTAGATATCTTAGAATTTAGCCCTGCCTTGATGATGTGAGAGTAAAAATCTATAAGATATGCCGAATGCCGATCTCTAAATTATTTAAAACATCAAATACTAAATCAATCGCAAAGTGACCTCTACACATTGTTTTCCTCCAAGAGCGGTATCATTTAAACATCTGAGGAACAAATGTAAAAAATGTAATACTAATAAAAATAAATAAAAAAACATAAAACGTGGCATCATAAATTATTCTGTGTTACGCAGAATCGGAATTACTAGATGCGGCATTGCAACATATTAGCTATTAATAACAGAAGCCGAGCGCGACCTGTAATTTAGCGGGGGCAAGCGGCCGAAATGAGTGTGCGTATCGTGAGTGAAATGCACGCACGGTAGCGCCCCGAGCCAGCGCGGCTTTCCCACCGTGACCACTGCCATACCGTAATCGGTGCCATTTAATGCTGCCTATAATTGCTGTCCTTATAAATAATTATATAATTAAGCCTTTGTTGAAACAAAAACTAAGAAATCCTACACCATTAACATTTTCCTTTACCGCTCAAAATGATCACACCATTAATCTATCCGTATTCCGTATATGACATGTTTTTTAGTATTTATTTATTGAAGCTATTAATGATAATTGTATTTTTTATATTATATCGTCATAAATTTATAGCTCACTACCGGATCGCCTTCGAACAATGTAAAATTTCCATAAAAATACAATAACATGCATAAGATCGGCCGAAGATGTGTTTGGTATGTGCCAATCAGCCTTGCTACCTGTTCATTGAACACGTGGTGGGGGCTACGCGCCTTCCGTGTAACGTTATCAGTAGTTTCCGCACCCTCTCGCCGGCGCAGTTGCTAAACGCACCCGGTCTACGTCGCACGTACTGTGGTCTGTGACAGATCTAGCGCACTCGAATCCGTGGTACACCCCGCTTTTAGCCCGCGCAGAAACGCGTTTACTCGTACTAGTGAATTAAAATTAGCCTTGTTAATTAGGTGCGTATTAGAAAAAAAAAATCATTTTTATTGTCTCAAATAGGGTAATAAAATAATCTTCATTGAATAAACATAACAATACAAATGAGATTTATATGTGATATTATTTTAAAATGTGCTTTATCGTTTAGCATTTGAGTTGAATTTCCCGTGGACGTGTACTGATAAGTTATCATTGTCAACAGGCGCCCTAGCCCCGCCCGTAGTAACCATAGAGCAGACAACATGTTCGCTGTGATGCAAATCGACGAGGATCGCACCAGGGACTTCAGGCGTAAACTGCGCCCAAAATGCGAGTTCGTCTGCAAGTATTGCCAACGTCGGTTCACCAAGTCCTACAACCTGATGATACACGAGCGCACGCACAAGAGCCCCGAGCTGAGCTTCAGCTGCGAGGTGTGCGGGAAGAGTTTCAAAAGGCAGGACAATTTGCGTCAGCACAGGTCAGTAACCTTCTATAAGACACATCTAGAATTTAAACATCTTGGTCAATTTTTGTTGTAATTATTTTTTAAGAAAAACATCTGGTAATTCTTCAAATATTATTGTAATTAATATGACAGTGGCTATCAGATTTTACTAAGCATATCGCAAAATCTGAATAAGGTAAGCTAAGCTTGCTAAGCAATTGGAAATAACTATTAGGTATGTTTGATATCTCATTAAGTAAACTTTTAGATGACTAATGAATTAAATCTATTAATATTATATTTAACTTACTGTGTCAACGAAATTGCATATTAAGGTGAATACTCGTTACATAACTTATGTCACAAAGATAGTATTATTGTGATTGAAATAATAAAATGTATTAAGCTTCTTTAATTCTCAAGCGCAAGAGTGAAGGGCGTAGTAAATTAATAAATTAATGCAAACAACAAAATTATTATAAGTCGATTAAAGTGTCGTTCGCATGTCGTTGAAAATTTACCTGTATCAATGATTGTGACTGTACGCACTACGCTGTTGTTAAAATAACTACAATTATTATACAAACTATAACCCGTCTACGTAAATTATATTATAGCCTATGTTACCCGGGCTATTGTTATTGTTTTATTGGAGCTTCTGGGTATTTGATTGAACATTTAGGGCTCAGTCCCGACTACGGCGAAGCCAAAAGGAAGGGTAATGATTTTGGCAGTCGGTGTATGTTTGTATGAATGTTTTTTCCATCGTAGCGCCTAAACAACTGATCTGATTACAATGGATGAGGTGTCAATAGATCTGTAATAATGGCGCGGGGGGTCTAAGATACCATATGCGTTGTCGGGTATTATTTTTTACTTTCATTTATTAACGGTGAGATTAAATTGCATTTGAACGGACTCGGAGTGTAGTTTAACCACTGTTTTTGTCTAGCTATATCATAATTTGTGGTTAAGCCCCAAGGCCGCGGCGTGCCAACTCAACACACATTAAGGTCTGCTTCGTCAGTGGTCTACCGGTACAAGCTACTGTTACAGCCTCACCGCAACACGACCTAATGTACAAGGTCTAGATTTTTGTGACGCACTGACATGTCACATGTCACAGACGACATGTTTGCAAGTTTACTTACCACTTTATTAATGTTGGGGCATATAAGATTACTTACGATCGTTATTAGCTGCGATTTGTGTTAACTTGTTGGAGTGGGTATAGCACCGATAAATTGCTCTAAGCACATGGAGGTTTAGGGTTTAAATTATTATGACGCGCTGACATGATATGTCATGCGAGATATTTGCAAGTATATTATCTCACCACTTCATTTGTAGGAGCCATAAATAACTAATTAAGTTGTAGGTTAGCATACCACATTTTGTTCTAAGGTAGGTAGGTTCAGAGCCTAGATTTTTGTGACGCACTGACATGTCACATGCGTCATGTTTGTAAGTTTACTTACGACTTAATTAATGTTAAGGCATATAAGATTACCTGCGACTATTATCAGCTGCGATTGGTGTTAACTTGTTGGAATGTGTATAGCACCGACCATGCTATAAATTGCTCTAAAGACAAGTAGGTTTAGGGCTTAAATTATTGTGACGCACTGACATAACATGTCATCCGACATATTTGCAAGTATATTATCTCATCAATTAATTCATAGAAGGCATAAATAACCAATATAACTTATAAGTTGTAGGTACATACTACATTTTGTTCTAATAGAGGTGGGATTCAGAGTTTTGATTTTTGTGACGCACTGACATGTCACATGTTTTCCAAACTACATTGGGATTTGGGACATAAATGACCTATTATTATGTACCACAATTTGATGTAGGTAGATTTAGGTCTTGACTCTAAATTTACCTACATTTTTGTGACGCATTTACGTCATAAATGTGTCAAATTAGCGACTGGTGCTAGACTGTACTGAAAGTTTGCTACCCGACTACGGCGGCGGCGCGGCGAAGCTAAATGGAAGGGTAATTTTGGCAGCCTATGTATGAATCCAATTTTATTAAATTAGATGTCAATAGATTCGTAATAATAGCCCGGGTAACATAGGCTAAATAATTTACGTAGATGGGTTATAATTTTTATAAAAAAATATAGTTATTCACAGTTATAAATTATAGGTTAAAGATTAAGATTTTGATGACGTATTTCGTAAGTTTACAAGCACCACTGTACAAAGTACACATACCTAATTAAGTAGTTCAAAATGGTTAGGTAGGTATAAATTTTAGCTGCAATGAAATAAACGTAGAATTATGTAATTATGTTCATTTATTTTTCCTTATCACTGTTTATTCGTTACATTGTTATTTGATTGTCGACATACATAATACGGATTGAAATATGGCTTACTACAAAGTGATAATCACTTTGATAGCTGACTGCTAGGTATATTATCATCTTTTTAGTACGGTTCTAGGTATATCACCTATAGACACATCGTATACGTGAAGGGAAAACTTTCAGTACAGTTTTACGAGAATAGTCGAACTGAAAAGATGGCACACATATGATATTTGGCACAGTTAAAGTTTATGCGGAGGAAGATGTGCAGAAAGCTATTTTTTTAAATAATAATATATATTTTAATAATGGTTAGAAATATTTATTGATAGATACAATTTTGTTAAATGTTGACGTTTGTCAGTCTGTCACAGGACTCACAAGTGTCACAACTTTACACGTAGTATCTAATGTTGTGACATTTGTGACAGAAATAAATTAGTACACACTTTCGCATTTATAATATTAGTATAGATACATTATCCCGCGGGAACACTACTTTTTCGGGATAAAAAATATCCTATATCCTATCCGGGACCCAAAGTATGTCTATACCAAATTTCATAAAAATCGGTTCAGCGGTTAAAGCGTTAAGAGGTAATACAGACAGACAGACATACACATTTTCGCATTTATAATATTATTATACAAGTATAGATTTATGGGCGAATTTCCACCACAGGGTGACCTATAGTATTAATACAATCTGCCTCTTAGTTGCTATACTAATTTTATGACTGAACTTCTTTTGAATAAGATTCAGGGTTTTTAGATAGGTGAATAATTAATAAGATTCAGGGATTTTAGGTAGGAGATAATCTTATAAAGTAATTTCCGTGACGTAGAAATACCTACCTATAGTATTTCGACGTCACGGAAATTACTTTAATAGTTGAATATAATGTTTTTACTTCTATTAGTATTCACCATGAGTGTCTGTAGTTTTAAATTTTGCATTGTAGGTACCAAAGCAAATTGATCTTTGCAACATACTGTATACAAACAGCTAACAATGTTACCCACGTTTCTAATCCCAAAATGTCATGTTACATAAAGTTTTTCGCATGGCACCACCAACATTTCATGTCAAGACGTATCTAGATAAGGGGTATCTGTGAACATCTTGGGTGTAGGTACCTATATGGGATGTCTGTAGGGCTACCACTTGTCAGATTTTTAAATCGAAAAGGTGCACAAACTAGCCAGATATTTGAATTTTGTACAATAAAAATGGATTTTGCTTACAGATAGACAAAGTGACATTGTATGAACCGTATTCACAAAATCTCAGTTTTTATTTATCAATCTGTAATGTTAGATAAAATCATAGATCTATACTAATATAATAAATAGAAAAAGTTTTTCTGTTTGTTTGTTTGCATTAAATAGGCTCCGAAACTACTGGACTGATTTGTATGAAATTTGACACAGATGTTAGATTACGAGGAAGGACATAGGCTACTTTTTATTGTGGAAAATGTACAGTTTCTGCGAAGTTAACTTTTGCACGCACGAAGTCTTGGGCAACATCTAGTTGATAAATAAAGTACCGTAGAAATAAGTCTTAGAATATTCTTCCGTAGACAAAACTTATTTCTACGGTGGTCATGCTACTCGAATCTCATTCACATAGGCGTTAAATCATGCATACACGAGTGGGACAGACAACCGAACCGATATTCGAGGTACGAGAGGCCCTGGTCAGACATGCAACCAACATAACAGTAGACGATATCCGTACAAAATCGGACGTGTGCCAGCCCTGGGTGTATGTGTGTTCGTGTGAAAAGTACAGTGTATCCAGGCTACCGAGATCGTCGATAGATCACGACGTGGCGTCGTGACGTGCCTCCTTAACGGTGCTTAATAGTCCCTAATGCTTCCGAAACTGTGCGACCGCAGTAGCCCCGCATCAACATATAATTTGCTAAAGTACGGCCGGTGCCCTCCGATAAGTAGCCTGTAAAGTGTAAAAATACATTTTGGTACAGTCCATCCAGAGTTAACTTACCTCGAAATTTCCTTGAGAGTGTTCCTTTTGTCGTTGGCGTAAGGGTTCTGCCAGAGATAAAATAACTATGTATGCTGTCAGAAATACTTGTATCGGTTTCGGTCAACGTAGATCAAGAAACATGTCTTAGTTCATCTATCAATATAAAAGGCAAAAATGATCGACAGATGTATTAACGCACAGGCCAAACCCTCAAGGCTAGAAATTTAAAAATTTGCACAGGTATTTCCCATATGATTTAGGCATCCACTAATGAAGGATTTATGAAATATCAACCCCTATAGAGGTAAAATAGGGGATGTAGTTTAAAAACCTAAGCCGCGGGCGATTAATGATAGTTAATTATAATCTATAGTAAAACGTTGTACCTCTTTGAATGAATAGTCAAAAATTAAAAAAAAACTTAGGTACAACTAAAATTAAAATTAACTCGGAATCATAGGGACTGCTGAGTGTCGATACAAGTGAGATTCATAAAATATGATTAATAAGTAAGATCGCGTCGTATCATAGTAGTTAGTGACTCGAAGTCACAGCCTCCATCTACTAGTTTAATAAATATAACCAGGGTCTTATAGTTGTATTAGTAAACAAAAGCTACTTACAGCACAATCACAAGGGGTATTTATGAATGCCACTTACTGTACATCGTGATTTACTCATTGAGGTAATTCGTCGATTCGGTGGTTTACGGTACCTACTTGAACTCTTGAACCTGTTGATACGATGTTTTATGAACGGTTTCACACCGGGCGTGTCATTTTAAAGCAGTTGACATTCCAGCAGAGTATGTTAGGTACCTATTTTTATCGAAAATATTTAATACCTACGTTCTACTGTCTTGTAGATTACTCAACAGTGTTAGAATTTAGAATTTTTAGAATTCGTCCGTGTGGAGTTCGGTTTCCATACAAAATTTTAACCCCTTTTTTACCCAATTAGGGGGCTAATTTTCAAAAATCCTTTCTTACCGGATGCCTACGTCATTACAACTATCTGTATACCAAATTTCAGCGAAATCCGTTCAGTAGTTTCAGCTGTTGTAGGTTTGCCTTTTATATATTTAGATAGATTGGAGAAAGAAAAGTTATGTAAGGTAGCTAACGTCAAAGTTGACAATTCTTTTTTTTTTAATAAATGTTCCTTTATCGTTTCTTCCTCTCATAAGTATAAGCGTATGAGGCCGTGTGAATGTGAGCTCGTGAGCGCCGGTGGCTGTATGCGGTAAATGACTGTGCTGGACCTGCAGGCTTACGCGGAACTAATGTTTGTTGTTTAGAACGCGTGAGAAAAAAAAAACAAACCACCAGGATTTGATATTTTTTGAAACGAAGATTCTAGAATTTTGTTACCAGGCAGATTATGTTTGAAATTTATATTAATAGTAGGTACACATGAACTCACTTGAAATGATAGTAGATTTCAGAATAAATTATATTGGAATTTGGAACATACAATCAAAAATTAATTTTAATGTATTTAAACAGGGTGATCTTTTGGAAAGCGAATAGTCGCGTTAGGAAATCACTAATGTCAATAAACCTTGCATAAATATGTCAAAATGGTTTACTGTAGTTGGTTATTGTGAGTACGTCTTGAGCATCATTGGCCAATTTTGGATTTTTTTGACATTCCACTGCCTTTTTGATTGATCGTATTTATTGCGCTGCAAATTGACAGATATTTGATTGTTTGAAGTTTGTTAGAATCTTCTGCAGTAATTATTTCACCATAAAACAATTCTTTGTTTTTCCAAACATATTTATCATTTATTTCTTTAAATATCCAAGAGAAAACGCCGTCTATTTTCTCACGCTAAACAGTAAATAATTTCTCTCAATTCAATTCGCTATCAGGTATCGGTAGTACAATTTGACATTTGCGCACTTAATTAAAGTACATTTATTGTAATTTATCGGCTGGTTCGAATCCAAAGATCGTAATTAACGAGGCTCTGACGTGATAACAAAGGACTAGGTTTAATTGCGACCGATGGTCTATAAAGTTAGCGGAGTGGGTCATCGGGTCTGCATCGGTCATCGGGCCCGAGCGTCGTCGATAGGGCAACTTACTGGTGACACTGGCGACTTGCATCTGTAAATAAAAAAATAAAAAAAAGATTTGAATGAAGAACGTTTTATGATTTCTTTATTTAAAATATAGCTGCGTCTAGGCTACATGCAATTTAGGTACTGGTGACACTGGCGACTTGCAGCTGTAAATAAAAAAAAAAAGATTTGAATGAAGAACGTTTTATGATTTCTTTATTTAAAATATAGCTGCGTCTAGGCTACATGCAATTTACTGGTGACACTGGCGACTTGCAGCTGTAAATAAAAAAAAAATAGATTTGAATGAAGAACGTTTTATGAATTCTTTATTTAAAATAAGTATAGATAGCAGCGTCTAGGTTACATTTAAACAATTTTTATTGATAAAACAAGATAATTTTGTTCTATCAATAATAATAATAATTAATAATCAATCTCGTGCGACTGTCATATTCTTACAGAAGTACCGAAATAAAATTATTTTATATTATATTTCAACTGTCAAAAACAGTTAGAACTCTTATTAAATTAGTTCCTTCTTATCTAAACTAGATAATATAATATTATTTTGTATTGTATTGTATCGTTTCTCAATGTTTTTACCATTGCACTGTACATTTTACTGTACTTTTAATTACATTTAATTGCACTGGCAAATAAAAGCAAATGCTCTAAATGTGTCGTAACCGTGTACAATGGCGCTACAATTGAGGTGCCATACCGTTAATTAGGCAGAGAGACCTAATGGTTTGCCTTATACAGGTTGATTCGATTTTATTTCTATTAAAAAATAAATTGCGTCTGAAATGTTCGACTTCCCGACTCTTTACGGAGTATTTGTATCTTAGATATAGGTACATTAATTAATATTGCAACGAAATTTCAGTTTTTTTTTAATTCTATATTTTTTTTCAATTAGCCATAATGTCATAATGACATCTTGTCATTATGAAATTTCTAAAATTTCTAAAAGAGGTTATAAAATATTTTAATCATATTTAAATAATCAAATAAAATAAACTTTAAATCGTTTTTAAACAACGGGAACAGTGTTGCGTACCTACAGACTGTATAGAGTAACCCGATGTGACATAATGACTGCCACGTCCGCCCATTAACTGTCAAAAAATTCTTCAATCATATATTTTGTCAATAACTTAAATTGGTATGTATATTTTACAACCAATATTACTGTGAATAGCGTTTTTTCCCGTGAAAAACAAAAATATCTCGATCAGTTTCGCAACAGCCTGTATACGGGAATAAAGCGCGTTCCCACAGTCTCAGGGTGTTCACGAAGTAACCCGGCGCGGAAGTATAATGGCCGTCACCTCCGCCCTTTAACTGTTGCCGTGGAATCGAGATCGGCTCCGATTCTTGTAACGATTACGCAAATCGCTTTATCCGATTCTATTGTCGCAAATGATTCTAATTCGGAGTGACAAAAGTCTCATGCAATGATGATCATCTTTAAAAATATTGATAGTCTAATTAACAAAAAAAAATCTCGCCTTTTTTCGTCAAACTGTATGCATCCCTATAAAATTTTTATAATAAGTTTTAGGATTATTTTTAACATCGTTATTGCTTATAAAGTTAATTTATGACGTTTATTTTTGTAAATGCTATGCCTTGGATTTTCCATATTTTTAAGAATACTCTGCTAACTTGTTTCAAATTTTTTAAGATAGATTCGAAAAAAAAAGATCCGTATCACGACTTGAAGAAGCCTAAAAAAGTCTAAGACTAATTCGCAAATTATTTCAATTAAACAGGTCTATGACTATGGAACAAATTGATAATTGTTTTACAATGTTTTGTATTGCTAGCCACCTAAAATATAAAATTGTTATTTTTAAAGTAGAATCTATACGCAATCTATAACTAATTACTATGATAATTACGGAAGTTAGCAAGGGTGGATAGACAGACAGACGAACGGACAGACAAAGCGAATCTGCGTACGTTGTAGCTCCTAAGAAAAAATGACAAACAGACTGCTTTTTAAATATATTGTTTTCTTTGCCATTTAAATACTTTGTCCACGTGAAAATATTTGATGCTACATAATAATAATTGTTTAATTTTATATGCTTTATAATTAATATTTTTCTTAAAAATATTGTTATTTTCTGTAGGACCATTGAAGGTGCCATCGATGTAAAATTTCTATATAAGGTTTGGTAAAATCAACTACGGATATTTTGGGCATATGATCTACTGCTTATATAAAGACATTTAAGCAAAAAAAAAAAATTTCATACTCAAAGATTTTTTTTTACTTTATATGGGCGAGTTTGCGTTTTGCGGAGAGCCACCCATATATTAGATGATTTTTTACTTTGAGTATGACAATTATTTTTTTAGTTAATAGAATCAGGCGTTACTTTGCGGAAATCCATAGCATAAAATTAATTAATATTATGTTTATAGCAGTTTTTCCGCTAAATAATACCCACAACCTGCAAGCAAATGTGTGAGTGCACGCATAAGCATGCGTAATGCACCTCCCTCCTCCCACACTGCTTATGCGTGCACTCAGATGCAAGATCGTGCAAACACCACCACCACACAAGCAACAATGTCGGCAAGATCGTGCAAAGCCCCACACCACCATGCAGGTTGCAAAACTCGACGCGCGTTTCGCCCCGAACCCGGAGCATCCTCAGGAAGTGGACCTGCGAACAAAGTTCGTTAGTAATGCTGCCAAGCAAACCGCCACCTTATATAGACTACTGGCTACTAGTACCCCCACCAAACATATTAATGAGCGGTGACGTAGTCAAGCAAGTTTGGTCATTCAACAATGCAAGTCTATTGTTGTTCTTTTCTTTAATTATTTCTAATTGTTCCAACACGCTCAGTCGAAAGCCTTTGTCACATTTATGTAATACCTTATAGGAATGGCCATCGGGTACACTATGACCACTATCTAAAAGGTGTTTAGCAAAATGTGATTTATCACGATGACCATTTCTATAAGCCGCGATGTGTTCTTTGTACCGAGTCTCAAAGTTACGTCCAGTTTGACCTACGTATACACTATCGCATTCAGGACAATCGATTTTATAGACACCGGATTGGTACTTTAAATCAATCCGGTCTTTATTATGACACAATTGATTTTTTAAAGTATTATTTGTCCTGAATGCGACGTGCATATCGTTATTTCTCATTATTTTAGATAAACGTGCAGATACCTCACCCATGTAGGTCAAACTGGACTTGTATCTAACCACTTCCTTATCAGGAGTCCCTGCGTACAAAAACTTAACCAATTCCTTTTTAATTTTATTATTTAAAATATTATTAATAATTTTGGGATTATACCCATTCGACTTAGCAATTTGGTAAATTATGTTTAACTCTTTCTGGTAATTTTCTTTACTAAGAGGAATGGACATTAATCTGTGAACGTAACTATGAAAAGCCGCGAGTTTATGTTGCCAAGGATGACATGAGGATGCATGAATAGTAGTATTAGTATATGTCGGTGTGCGAAAGATTCCAAAACTGTGTTTATCGTTATCTCTAGTAATAGATAAATCAAGGAAATTAAGTGTTTTATTGTCTTCACATTCTAATTTAAATTTAATTTTAATATGTTTTTTATTAAGATTTTTAACAAAGACGTCCAGTTGTCTCTCTGTACCGGTCCAACAAAGGATGCAATCATCTACATATCTATAGTAATAGGTTGGGGAAAAAGTCTTTTCGCATTATAGTATGTATGAACTTGTCATAAAATATCTTGGGCTATACCAATTGTATCTGGCTGATTTTGGTATCATTAAAAAGTTTTAATTTTACAGAAGACAATTCCAAATTCAAATTAGGTAAATTTGAGATTTTCATTTGTTTTTCTTATTGTTAAAATGAGTGATTCTTATGAAGAATTTCGATACATTTTAAAATTTTATTACAAAAAAGGTAAAAATGCAACACAAGCCGCGAAAAAAA
The DNA here is from genome assembly GCA_905404095.1 of Glaucopsyche alexis. Lineage (NCBI taxonomy): Eukaryota > Metazoa > Arthropoda > Insecta > Lepidoptera > Lycaenidae > Glaucopsyche > Glaucopsyche alexis. The sequence goes on from FR990062.1 coordinate 13,414,018, forward strand.
TTTGTGATGTTTATGGACCTAATGCAGTATCTGTGAGAGTAGCGCAAATTTGGTTTAAGCGTTTTCAATCCGGAAATTTTGATATCAAAGATGCACGTCGCTCTGGTCGCCCTGTTACGGACAAAACTGTTGCCATTTTTGAAAAAGTGGAGCAAGATCGGCATATTAGTAGTTACGATGTAGCTGAAGAACTGGGGATTGACCACAAAACGGTTTTGGCGCATTTTAAAAAAGCTGGGTACACAAAAAAGCTCGATATTTGGGTGCCTCATGAGCTCACTGAAAGAAACCTAATGAACCGTGTACTCATTTGTGATTATTTATTACGACGTAATGAAACCGAACCATTTTTGAAGAAGCTGATAACTGGTGATGAAAAGTGGATCACGTACGACAAAAACGTGCGAAAAAGATCGTGGTCAAAGGCCGGTCAGGCTTCACAGACTGTGGCGAAACCCGGGTTAACTCGCAACAAGGTGATGCTGTGTGTGTGGTGGGATTGGAAGGGCATTATTCATTATGAGCTGTTACCGCCAGGCAGGACCATCAATTCTGAACTGTACTGCGAACAACTGATGAGATTAAAGCAAGAAGTTGAGAGAAAGCGGCCGGAATTAATCAACAGAAGGGGTGTGGTTTTTCACCATGATAACGCTAGATCTCACACATCTTTAGCCACTCAGAAAAAATTACGGGAGTTTGGCTGGGAGGTGTTAATGCATCCGCCGTATAGTCCTGACCTTGCACCTTCAGATTTCCACCTGTTTCGGTCGCTGCAGAATTCCTTAGGCAGTGTCAGGTTGACATCACAAGAGGACTGCCAAAACCACTTGTCGCAGTTTTTTCAACAGAAGCCCCAAAAATTTTATAGCAATGGGATCCTGTACCTACCAACAAGATGGCAAAAAGTTATCGAACAAAATGGCACCTATATACTTTAGTCACTTGTAAATAAACTTTATAAAAAAACCTTTTGAATTTTTATATAAAATGCGAAGAAACTTTTTCCCCAACCTAATAATATAAAATACTTTTGTCATTAACAATATTTCTTTGCTCAAAATCATTCATAAATATTTCGGCCAGCAAGGGACTCAGTGGTGAGCCCATTGCTAGACCGTCTTGTTGAACAAAGAATTGATTGTTAAATCGAAAGTAGTTTTGTTCCATGCAGATTTTAGTAAGAGTAAGCAATTCCAGACCTTCACCAGGAGGCAAACGTTTTTCCAATTCATTCCCCAGAATACCCAACGTTTCCTCACACGGAACATTAGTAAATAAACTATCTACATCAAGCGAAACTAATTTGCAACGAGGTGGCAAAGTCACATTTTTTATTTGATTTACTAATTGTAAGCTATTTTTAATTGCATAAGGTGGCCGAAATGAAATCCTTTGTTTAATAATGTAATTTAATGACTTTGCCAACTCGTATGCCGGTGCACCTATATATGAGACAACTGGACGCATTGGGATATCAGTTTTGTGAATCTTTGGCAAACCGTACAGTGATGGTGCGTGAGGATTCATTGGAATGAATCCTCACGCACCATCACTGTTTAGTTAGTTTCGCTTGATGTAGATAGTTTATTTACTAATGTTCCGTGTGAGGAAACGTTGGGTATTCTGGGGAATGAATTGGAAAAACGTTTGCCTCCTGGTGAAGGTCTGGAATTGCTTACTCTTACTAAAATCTGCATGGAACAAAACTACTTTCGATTTAACAATCAATTCTTTGTTCAACAAGACGGTCTAGCAATGGGCTCACCACTGAGTCCCTTGCTGGCCGAAATATTTATGAATGATTTTGAGCAAAGAAATATTGTTAATGACAAAAGTATTTTATATTACTATAGATATGTAGATGATTGCATCCTTTGTTGGACCGGTACAGAGAGACAACTGGACGTCTTTGTTAAAAATCTTAATAAAAAACATATTAAAATTAAATTTAAATTAGAATGTGAAGACAATAAAACACTTAATTTCCTTGATTTATCTATTACTAGAGATAACGATAAACACAGTTTTGGAATCTTTCGCACACCGACATATACTAATACTACTATTCATGCATCCTCATGTCATCCTTGGCAACATAAACTCGCGGCTTTTCATAGTTACGTTCACAGATTAATGTCCATTCCTCTTAGTAAAGAAAATTACCAGAAAGAGTTAAACATAATTTACCAAATTGCTAAGTCGAATGGGTATAATCCCAAAATTATTAATAATATTTTAAATAATAAAATTAAAAAGGAATTGGTTAAGTTTTTGTACGCAGGGACTCCTGATAAGGAAGTGGTTAGATACAAGTCCAGTTTGACCTACATGGGTGAGGTATCTGCACGTTTATCTAAAATAATGAGAAATAACGATATGCACGTCGCATTCAGGACAAATAATACTTTAAAAAATCAATTGTGTCATAATAAAGACCGGATTGATTTAAAGTACCAATCCGGTGTCTATAAAATCGATTGTCCTGAATGCGATAGTGTATACGTAGGTCAAACTGGACGTAACTTTGAGACTCGGTACAAAGAACACATCGCGGCTTATAGAAATGGTCATCGTGATAAATCACATTTTGCTAAACACCTTTTAGATAGTGGTCATAGTGTACCCGATGGCCATTCCTATAAGGTATTACATAAATGTGACAAAGGCTTTCGACTGAGCGTGTTGGAACAATTAGAAATAATTAAAGAAAAGAACAACAATAGACTTGCATTGTTGAATGACCAAACTTGCTTGACTACGTCACCGCTCATTAATATGTTTGGTGGGGGTACTAGTAGCCAGTAGTCTATATAAGGTGGCGGTTTGCTTGGCAGCATTACTAACGAACTTTGTTCGCAGGTCCACTTCCTGAGGATGCTCCGGGTTCGGGGCGAAACGCGCGTCGAGTTTTGCAACCTGCATGGTGGTGTGGGGCTTTGCACGATCTTGCCGACATTGTTGCTTGTGTGGTGGTGGTGTTTGCACGATCTTGCATCTGAGTGCACGCATAAGCAGTGTGGGAGGAGGGAGGTGCATTACGCATGCTTATGCGTGCACTCACACATTTGCTTGCAGGTTGTGGGTATTATTTAGCGGAAAAACTGCTATAAACATAATATTAATTAATTTTAAATTATTTTTTTTGCCTAAACGTCTTTACACAAGCAGTGAATCACGTGCCCGAAGTATCCGTAATTGATTTTCGAAGACGTTATATAAATATTATTTATTTTAAGTGTGCATGTTTTAATTTTTATATTACTAACATTTGTCTCAATTGTTATAGATGTAGTCAATGCTTGTGGCGGTGAAGGTGAAGGAGATAGCACGATTCATCAACTGCGGTCTCTCTTACACAGTAAGATTCAATTTTTTCAACCTTACAACTAAAAAAATACTCATCTGCGCAAAAAAGCAGAATGAACTTATACTGAGGATACTGAAAAAGCTATTGTTTGTTACTATTTTTGCAAATAACCATTGGTTTTTTAAGAGATGACCGCTACATTTTATTCTATCACAAATAAAATCAAGAATAAAATTTACAATCTTCGTAGTTCGTGCTAAATAAATGCGCTGCAAGCATTTTAACATTTAAATAAAGAAATCTATAAAATTAAAAATGCTAATTGAGATATTGTTTGTTACAGAGAAATGCACTTCAGCCGAGAGACTGTACACGTTCGTTAAAGCGTTACCGACTAACCAAGTAATGCCAGCCAAATCCAGAAAACACATCAGTATTCGTGCTTTTTGTTAACACCAGAATGAATCTAGAATTTATAAGTATATCGCCCACTGAAAATCTTTTACTTCCATGCATAAATAGCTTACAAAAATACAATGCATCATATTATATATTTTTGCTTAACAAAACGTTAAGCAAAAATATATAATATGATGTTTTCAAAATATTTGTGTATGGGATGTAATAATTCAGTGGGAATATACTTATTTGTAAAATTCATTATTTTCATCATTCAAAAATGTATATTTGGCAAACAAAATTCTGGTGATTTGTAAATAGTTATTTATAAGTAAGACGTGATGAATAGAGTACGGCTTATGCTTAGCTTTTATATGTAAAAAAATATTTATACAATATTTAAAATTATATCTCTAGGCTTCCACGAACTTTTGGGCTACGAATTTATCGTTGGAAAATCTGTGAAAATCAGAAATGAAATTTCTGTATTTTTGGAGATTTTTGTAAAAAAATTTGTGTTCAAGTAAACATTCCATTATGTAACGCTTTATTTATATTTAGGGCTGTCACTCGCTTGTAAAGGAATATTTTGCAATTTTTGACAACTGTGAAAATGTGATTTTATAACTTGTTTCTTCATTTTTCATGAAAACGAAAAGAGACGCATCAATATAGTTACGGTGGTTTAAGACAAATTTTTATTTGTAATTTTTCTGTTACAAGAGTATATAAATGTTTTTTTGACTATTTTTTTTACTTTTTAGCTAAATTAGTAAAAAATGATTAATAGTTTTGTATCCAATTTTTAATTAAAAACCCGAAACTTTATTTTAATATTAAGTCCATTTGAATAATTATGTGTAAAGATATCGTAATATTTTTAAAAATATTATAATATCGTATTACTAGGAAACCGTTATGGAATGGAAAAATTACAATAAGTATTTTAAGGTTAAAGCTATTATATTTCGCGATGACGAAATAGTAAAACGAGCTTCCATACTTTGTCTTACACAAAATATATAAATATGGTTTATATATCTGATGTAATAAGACTAAAGTTGAATTCGAACAAAATAATAAATCTTATCTAAAGCATAACATTATTTTTTGGCAGTTGAAATTATCTGCCAATTAAAAAAATATCTTTAGGATAATATTTATTCTGTTTTGATCGGATACAACCAAAATATATTAAATGCTTTTAACATTATGCTTAAATTAAACGAATAGTAAGTTAAATTTTTCATGTGCCAATATGTGACTTGGGTCATTCAGCCATATATATAGATGTTAGATGTAAAAATTGTTATATTAAATTTTACTTATGTATTCAAATTATTTGATCAACAATAATAAATAATTAATTACATAAATGAGTGTTTGTTTTCGAATTTCTCTTCCAAATTTTGCTTGCTCTTCTTTTTCTCTTCTTCTTTTTTGCTCTTCTAAAGTGCTGCACTTTTGTGTTGGAAGCCATGACCTTCTTCGCTGCCTCGACTGGGCACTTGATCCAGGCCGTGCCACGGCCGCTGCGGTCCTGCTTTATTTCGCCGACTTTTATATCGCCGGCTGCGCAGCTACCAGGTGTTGCGATGGCTCACGCTATTTCTGCTGCAGTAGCAGAGTCATCCAAACTTTGAATGCACTGTTCGGTGCACTTCTGGGGTCGGGTGATACGAATATCTCCCCCCCCCCCATTAAGAAATCCTTTGACTTCTCGGCAAGTTTCTCGTTACTGGTGGCTCCCGGGACCTCGAGCATTCGACCCCGGTGACTGCCACCTTGAACCTCACTGCCGGGATGTCTAGATAGACCAAGTCGATCTGCTATTTGGCCTTCGCGAGGACGTCCTTATAAGAGACGCTTCGTTTCTCCGCGTCCGGCTGTAGTGTAATGACCATAGATCGGAATTTGGGTGTAATTTTGGATGTAAAGAATAATATGGATAAGACTTGTAATCCCGGGAAACACGAAAATCAAGAATTTTCCTAGTACATAATTTTAAATTTATAAATGCAATGCAATGATGTTAATCTCTTTATAAAATAATTTATATAATATAAAATAGTTTGAACTGAAATTTCCGAATATTAGGGCTGAATGAAATTGGAAACATAAAAAAAAAAACTGATATAAATGTACGAATATATATTGCACATAATTTATGCTGGTAAATAAAATTCTGTTCATATACAAGTTGTTCCAGAGACATCCTATCGTGCTTAGAAAAAAAAACAACTTATCTTTTTCTCTTTCTATTTTACGGTACGAATGAATCGCAGGTGTTTTCTGGTCATTCGCTTACTTCGGTTTGTCGAGTACTGTCCTGTGTTCTGTGCCATCGATCTATCTGTTTGACCTCTGCTTGTTTATTGGATTTGGATTTTTTTACATTTGATAATTTTGGCTTAGATTAACGGACAACGATAATTTGGGTTAACAATTTCAGTAATCGATTTTCGTTGCAGTTTTTCAAATAAAATAATCATTTTATAAAGATTTTTTTTGTAAAATGACTGTAAAATCATCCATGATCCGAATTCTAGTAATGTGTTCGATTCTTTTACTATGGTTCTGGATCCCGGGATCCGAAAAATGTGATTCCGGGAAATCCCGGATTTTTGTGGTCATATCCATACTATTCATATCAATCACACCCACGATTCCGATCACTAGTAATGACCAAAGCGGCGATCTTGGGAGCGCGCAGGTTACCTTTTTCTTCTTAGGCGGTTTCTTCTTTTCTTCCGCCTTCTTATATGTCTTTTACTTCTTTTTGACCACTTGCGACCACTCTTCGGTTGGGGGTGGTCTCGTAGCTGCCGGAGTTGGGGCAACAGACTTCTTCATTTTCTTCTTCAGAAGCCTTCTTCTTCGCCTTGGACTTTAGGGGGAAAGGTGGTGAGAAAGAAAGAAAAACCGGCGTTCAGCTGAGTACCTCACTCCGTATAAGTGGAGTGGCGAACCCAGATGTTGCTTAGGGACGCTAACGAGGTCTTACTTACCTAGGTCGATGGACGATAGGTGATAAACCAAAAATCTGTTCAAATTACGTTATCTTGGCAACTTGTAATTTCCCATTAGTTATCGCTGTAATATCGGCGTACCTAATATCAGTTGTCTACCTCTATAGTCTTTATAGCTAAATTATTATAAAAGGATAACTTTCTATTATGGCATTAAAAACAATAAGGTATAATATACACGAATCTCGAACTAGCTTTTTCTAATTGTCCATAAAGCTAGTTGCCAGTACTTTTGAGGTTACTGTCTGTTTATTGGTTGCACTGTACATTTTCAACGGCTAGAGTTTCCTTAAACTTTTAAGCTTATACCCGCTACATACAACGATAAAATTGCACAGTTCGGTCACAGTATACGTATACAGTCCTACATCTTCATACTAGATCGCTGAATCGGCGCACGTACACATACTAAATATATCTACTGTGACCGAATTGTACAGCTAATGCGCGTTACAGACCACAACGATGAAACTGTGCAGTTTTATCGTTGTGGTCTGTAACGCGCTATAAGGGCGTCCCGTAGTATACACGAAAACGAAGTCGTTAATAGAGCTACCATAGATTAAAGAAATACGAACAGATAAACAGCTACATAGTTAGCTTTCTATTTGACCGCACTACTACAAGCATATGGAGTGTCGACGATTGTGTGAAAATATTTTAGGTCGTGGACGTCAAAATTTTCTAATTAGGATCGATTTGGATAGTTCTATCAAAACTGTTTCTCTGTAAGTAAGTATACATATTTTTTATATTTCGTAGAGCTACTAAAAAGATACCATGGTCACTAAAATGAATGTGTCATCTCATTGAGTAATAAATATACAGGTACGTATATATTATACTCTTACGAAAGACAAAATAGTCGCAGCACACAAAGAAGCGACCAAACTTGAGAAAGATTTCCCCAAATGGCACAATATCGAGCCTTCCCTTGCGCGTCCATATTAGTACCTGGAAGATCGAGGTTTGCTCGAAATTTGAGTACCTAGTAAGTTTGGAAACTTTAACAGGTGATAGGTATTAAATAAATAGTCTTACGAGAACTCGAATCCAAGACACCAATTTGTCAACAACATAAAATTCTTGCCCATACGTAGCTGAGCCACGCGCTTTGACAGGGAACGAAATCACTCTTATTATATTATTACTCAACGAAAGAAAAAAAAAATATTAAAAAAAATTAAAAATTCGTCGTTTCCCAAGGTTAAGACCTAGATAGATCGATGTTACGCCCCCCTGCATACTGAATCTAATGGAAATTATTGAAGCTTTTTCTGAGATTTCGATTACATAGAGCAGTGTTTTTCAACCTGTGGGTCGCGACCCCCTGGGGGGTCGCGAAGCTTCTGTAGGGGGGTCGCCGGAGGTCGAGAGAACTTTAGTAAAAAAGCAATAAAGATTAAAAAGATTGATTTAAGTCTCCTTATCTATCTACATATTTTCTCTATTTTAACAAAAGGATATACCTACTCATAAATCGATCATCGATATCATCGATGTATGTAATTGTAAATAATGTGTTTGACGTACTATATTATGTACTTATATCCGAATCCTAATTATGGAGACGCATAAAAACGTCGTATGGAATGAATATTTGTAACACTGTAACATACACGTATAAACAGATAAAAAAGCGAAGGGTCGGGGGGTCGCGAAATATTTTTTTATACTAGGGGGGTCGCATCATGAAAAAGGTTGAAAAACACTGACATAGAGGAATAGTTTGTTAGTTTACATTTCCTCCGAAACTACTCGACCGATTTTGACGAAATTTGGTACATAATATATAGATTAGACCATAGGAAAGAAAATATGCTACTTTTAATCGCGGCAAAATATATGCGATTCCCGCAGGATTTTCGTTTGCGCGCACGAAGTCGCGGGCAACCTCTAGTAACTTAATAAAACCTAACCAAGAGCATGTCAGGACATGTCTAAGGAGGGTTCCGTAACTATAAACGCGTAATATGCTTTTTTTTTAATACTCCAAAAGTTACTGTCCGATTTGGTTCATAATAATTTTCCTAAAGAGTTTTTAGCATGAACTATCAGCATGGAAATTTGCAAATTTCTATCTCCTATAGTTTAAAAATGCTAGGGGGGGACCAACTTACAAACTACTTTGGAGGCCGATTTCTCGAAAATGGTCAACTTTGTAAAAAAGTTACGTATGAAACCTTGCCTTTATTTTAAAAGACCTATTCTACGATACCCCATACGATGGGGTAGAGTTAAAAAATATTTTTCATCCCCACTTCACATGTATGAAGAGCCACCCCTAAAATATAAAATTATTATTTTTTTATGATCCCGAAATCGTGATCTATATACAATCTATAACTGCACCAAATTTCATCAATTTATATTCATAATTACAGGAGCTAGAGGCGCGGACAGACAGACAGACAGACAGACAGACGGACAGAGCGAAACTATAAGGGTTCCTTAAGTATTACGGAACCCTAAAAAGGCAAATAAATAGTGTCTTCCGATAAATAACACCTCAAACAATAATAATAATTAACGCCTGACTTTACCCTCCCTACCCACATGATACCTTTTTGAAACAATGACACAAGTTTAAAATGTTATTAAATGAGATCACGCTAATATATTTTTTGCCTACAATCAAGATAAGATCTCTACGGTTTGACCACCCTCTGAACAAACCGCTAGACATGTTTTTTAAACAATTTCCGGGCTATACGATACTTTTTATATAGGTCTAGGCGACCAATTAGTCGAAACACCTTTTTGACAACGCTGTAGGTAATCGTGTGACAGGAATAAAGATTAATTGTACGATTTTTTCGTTGTTTTGGGTAAACAATTTTATCTCTTCGAGGCTTATATATTACGCCAATAACAGTTTTTTTTTGTATCTGTTATAAATTTGTTTCGAAATGACGCTTGAATCAATATTAAATTATTTATTTAAATTAAATAATAATTAATATCAACAGTATATGTGATATATCAAACTTTTGGACCCCTAGAGATCTGCAGTAGTCCAATGCTTGTTCTCGATGACCTCCTTTTTCGACGCCGAGCTCTAACCCTATAAGGATTAACATATTTTTGCAGTAGCTTGTTAGAGTTTAGGCTGTGTAAAATGCTGATTAACTTCGTAATGATGATGAAATTTCCATTTTGACGACGACCACCTGTGAAGTAGTGATTTATGATCTATAAATCAATAAAGTAATTTATACAGTTAATTATAAATGCTAATTACATGAACAATCATTGAGCAATTAAATTCTGATTAATTGGCATATCTAGCGGCTTGTATCATTGGCGCGAGGCTGTCAAAGCGCGAACAGACTCGGTGACTCGACAAAAAATGATTTGAAAACCATTATAAATATGTGAAAAATACTATAAGATAAAACACAATTAGACAGTGGAACTCGTCGTAAAACAAACAATCATCAGACAAAATGTCACCTCGATTTTTGCACCAATTGTGTACGTACCTTATTTACGCAAAAATATTAAAGTTTACAATAGTTATTATTATTCATCAAGTACATCGCGTTGATGCATTATTAACTGTTCATTTGCCAAGTGACTACGTAGCTTTATTTTGGCAAATACATTTAATCTGGGATGTACTTTGTTCTCTGGCCAGTCGCCAAGTGTATACGTATCCTTATTCGCGGACCGGTTTGAGCGTAACACGGTGGCAGGCTGCCCGCGTTAGTCATCGCCTGTCCAAATCGCGTAGTCTCGATACTAATAAAACATCGACTCGATGATCTGTTTTCTAGATTATTGATATTACGCAAAATAAATCGATATTCTGTTCTCAAAATGTTGTGTCTGAGATTGTCAATTAAGAAAGTTGTTTTCGAAAAGTTGAGTATTTTTGGTTTGATCATGAGATTCACCAAAAAATATTTAACTTCATGACGGTTAAAATTTACTCAATGTTATTATTTTATTCAGTTTTCAGCAAAAAGGGTCTAAAAGATTAAAATAACTTTACTATACTAAATAATATGAATGTGAAAATTTGTGAGTATTGATGGATGGGTATTTGTTACTCTTTCATGCAAAAACTACTTATGGATTTTGATAAAATTTTGTATAGTAGTAGTTTAAGCTCTGGATTAATACATAAGTTTTATTATCCCGAAATAGTACTGTGGTCCCGTCATCTATGCGGGCGGAGTCGCGCCAAAAGCTAGTATTAGTTGTCCTAGACTCATCGTATGGGCAAAGAATATATATTACTATGGTATGGGTAGGTATTCTTCTATAAGATCTATTTTTCTTATGGTGAGTCATCTTTTTCGATATTATGGGCGATGTTTTGTAATGTTTTTATTTTTACACGACACCTTCTGCGGTTTAGGATCCGGATTCGCATACGTCTTTTACAAAAGAATATAACAGTTTTATGACTTATTAGCTTTTATTAGTGTTATGAAAAGGTTGGGCACAAAGTAAAATTATGTAATTTGACATTTAATAATAGGTTTATTAATAACTTTTTTATTGCCCGCAGAAGCATGGAGGAAAAATGCGTGTTTCGTTTTTTTTTTTGACAAGATTTATGATACCTCATTTGGATATTATAGGTATCTTATTGTATATCTGATTATTGTGTACCGTACCGTAAAAGGGAAAAATAAAAGACTGGAACCTACTGAATATAAGGACGAAATACTGATAGCAATGGTTGGGTTCAAACTCCATTCCTATCGGCTTTACTTACCACTTACCTTTTGAAGGTAACCTACCACTTACCTCACCTCAAATCTTAAAAATTAAATCTTACCTTATTAAACAGGTAAAGATTATAAAGAAGAACCAGCCTCCGCCACTGCTTGATTGCAGATTTTAAGGGGTGGGCCTCTCAAGTGACTTTTAGGATCCTTTTATGAGATCTGTAAATAGATATGTGCTGATGATCGGTCCTTTTGTATTTTTATTTTGATTTTATTACATATTCTTTATCGTTATTTCCAAGAGCACAATTTCAGGGTTCAACCGTTTTTATTTTTACACCCGAGGTGTCTTTTTATTGATATTTAAAGTTTAATGTTTGTACCCGGATACTCGATGTGTGTGGTTATCATTAGGTAGGTAGGAATTGAACTCAAAACAGGCTTAGGTACTGTAAGGGCTTAAGCGTGCTGATTTATAAAAAGTTTGAATTGACATAAGAACAGAATTATGGAACTAATTTGAATTGGCTTGTGAACAGAATTATGGAAAATCTATTAGATTTGGGTTTCCACGCATAGTTTTTATAGTATTACAATTTAACATCTAGATGCAAAGGAAAATACCACAGGGACCTTACATTTTGCCACGATAAATTTAACTTATATTATGTGTAAATCAAAGCCTAAACTACTAACTACCATACCAAATATCATGAAAATCCGTTCAGAAGATTTTCAGTCGTGAAGGAGTCACAAACATCCATCCGTACATCCAAGATTTATCCTAACAAACTTGACGACCTCTGTGGCTCAGTTGGTTGAGTGTATTGGTGTTCAAGCCGCGGGTCGCAGGTTCAAATCCCGCCGAAGGAACAAAAAGTTTTCCCATGTTCCTGGGTCATGGATGTGTATTAAATATGTGTATAATATAATAAAAATCTTAAATATGTGTGTAGTATAAAAGTATTAAATATATTTCCGTTGTCTGGTACCCGTAACACATGTTCTTCGAGAACTTACCACGGGATCAGATTGACGTGGTGTCAAGCGTCCATAGATATTATTATATTATTATTATTAAACTTTCACATTTATAATAGGTAGGTGCAAGCGAGCAGAAAGGTCGCCTAGTGACAAGCAATTGCCGTCACACGTGGACACTCGTAGCACCACTACCAGTACGGTTGCTCGAAACAGTGGAAAAGACATCAACGCGTTACACATTCCATCGAGTAAGGTCAATAGCTATCTACAGTTCGGACAGAGGGATTTTACATTACATTTTAACAGAAAGTATATTAAATTGAAGAAACAGAAAATTAAATTAAAGACCCACAGTTCCCAAAATGTATAACTTTGGGCACAACTGTGGGAGAGCCACGCTTCGGCATGAATGGGCTGGCTCGACCGGATAAATACCACGACCTCATAGAAAACCGGCGTGAAATTACGCTTGCGTTGTGTTTCGCTAAGTGAGTGAGGTTACCGGAGGCCCAATCCCCCTACCCCCCTATGATGCCGCAGTTGAAATCTAATTTGTTACCCCAGGAGGACCCCATGGATTGGGGATTTTAAGGACCGGGAACGCAAGTCGCAACACCAGAGGAGTTAGGTACAAGTGTAACTCCTCTGGTGATGTGAGTGACCGTGGGTGGCGGTAATCGCTTACTATCAGACGACTTACTATCGTCTGCTCGTTTCCTGGTTTATTACATTAAAATAAAACTTAAGTTTACATTTAAGAAATGTCATTTATTTACTGACCTACGTTCGAGAGGCCTACGTTCACTGTTTACGTTAGTTTAAATTAGGAACTGAACAGTATAGTTCTAAAAGATCTCGTTTTCGACAGTTCGTGACTCAGCTTCGTATCTCTGATGTCGAGATCGGAAGCCGGGCGGCGGGCGGCGGGAAAGCTGAATTTTTGTTCCGTAACTCATGACTATGTTCCCACGAGGATTCAGACGAGTCAGACGTATATCCGGGTTATAATTATGTAATTAACATGATGATGGTATACAGAACATTACCTAAACTTACGGTCTAAATCCGTGTTTGAATACACTACCATGATACGTAGATACGTAGGGCTGCATTGGAAGGCTTAAAGGGAATTTATAATAACTCCCCACACAGATCTCGGTGACGGTGGCCAGTTTTATTGAAACCAGGCCAGTTACGTAGGAGTAATTTTATAGTGCCCAAGTGTGTGCTCACTACACAAGAGTACTCTCTCTTCCTTTAGTCTTAAAGACCAGTGAGATGGATAACCGACACGACTGACGAGAGATCAGGCGCAGTTCCGACTTTTTACATGCCCATCCGACGCATGGTTCATCAATGATGATGACTAAAGGGAAGTAAACTAACGTGGTCGATTACACGTAGGGATCTTTTTTTATAAACTGCTGCTATTTAATTGCAGCACCTTTGTAACTGTTTTATTGTATTGCTTCTTTAATTTTTCTTTTGTTTTTTTTTATTTTCTTGTTTTTTTTTACAAGCTAGGGGTCAATTCACACCGAAACGAAACAATACTCGACGTAGCGCTGCATTTTTTGTATCCCACGGGAACACTGTACTTTTTCGTTCAGTAGTTATTGCGTGAAAGGAGTAACAAACTTCCATATATCCTCATAAACTTTCACATACATAGTAGGATTCTAGGAGCGTGATCAGTATACGAATCTCTGCCTAAAAATAAACGTAACTTGTGACCGTACATTTTGATCAGAATTATCAACGTCAATACATAACGACGCGACGCAGCCGTTACCGAACAGTGTTCACGTGACATTGAAAATCGCCGCGACGTGCTCCAGTACGAAGGTGTCTAATAAGTACCTAAGTACTGTGTTGTAGTGGACTAAGTACTTTTTCGGTATAAAAAGTACACTGTCAATGCAGAACCTAAATTTGTACCATACCGAATTTCATCAAAATCCCTTCAGTAATATTGCTTGAAATAATTATAAAATTTTCCATGCATCCATCCATTTATAATAGTAGTAGGATTAAATAAACGTGTTCTAATCGCGGATTACCCAAGACGCTAAGCTGTATGTATCTGTCACCGTAAAATTGTAAAAACCGATATATTGTAATATTACTAGAGATATTATTATATGTTGACAGATTGTCAAATAAAAATGTCTCCATACAATTGTACGCATTATTTTTCGTTACAATTATTATTATGAAAAGAAACTTATGAAAGAATTAACTGTGGGAGAGCCACGCTTCGGCATGAATGGGCCGGCTCGACCGGGTAAATACCACGACCTCACAGAAAACCGGCGTGAAATAACGCTTGCGTTGTGTTTCGCCGAGTGAGTGAGGTTACCGGAGGCCCATAAGGGGGATTGGGGATTTTAAGGATCAGGAACGCAAGTCCATGGGTGGCGGTAATCGCTTACCATCAGGCGATCCGTCTGCTCGTTTCCTGGTCCATTACATAAAAAAAAAAAAAAAACAAATATGGCGGTGCGGGGTACTTGCCGTTTAACCAATCGGCACGGTAAATATTACAATATAACGCAAAATGACGTGTAAATTGTAAGAAGAAATTTTTATTTGACAATCTGTCGACATATTACAATATCTCTAGTAATATTACAATCTATCGGTTTTTACAATTTTACGGTGACATATCCACTCCCTGTAAACAAACAGCACTAGTTTCGCTCCAGGCGTCGCGTACAATGCGCGGAAGCTCATGCCCATTGTGTATGTAACTGCAGTTTCCTCTATTTGTTTGTGCTAAACTGTTATTCTAGGGTTTCTAAGGGTCAGTTCACACAGTAACAATACGCAACGCTACGCGGTGCTGCATTTTAAGATAGCTATTGAAAATTTAACTTTATGGAACCGGCGTAAGAAACTCGCATGGGGGCCACCTTTTAGCAAAAAGATGGAAAAAATGTTCTTTTCAAAAAGAAAAAAAAAAATTACAATGTAGTAACTTAAACTATATGGCAAAAGTCAAGATACTTAATTACATGGAAGCAGCCTTTCAGGGGTCCATCTTATTCCTAAGGTATACAATCGTCAATTAAATCATTAACCTTATAATAAGCATTAGCACACAAACGTTCTTTAACAACTTTTTAAATTTATGGAAAGATTTCGAACGTTTTCTGGGATTCTATTGTAAAGGCGTATACATTGACCTTTAAAAGATTTACTTACTTTACTAAGTCTGATCACTGGTATTTCTAACTTGTTCTTATTTCGTATTGTCGTCGTGTAATGCGTGTCGCTTTTCTTTTTAATTTTATTTAGATTCTTTCTGACATACAACACATTGTGCAAAATGTATTAAGAAGCAACGGTCAGAATACTTATTTCTTTAAATTTTTCTCTCAAAGATTCAAAACATGGCATATTCTTATAAATAGAACGCATAGCTGGCTTCTGTAGCACAAATATTGAATTAATGTTCACAGCATTTACCTACCCACAGAAGGATGAAGGCATGAAATGAAGGAAGCATAGAAGGAAAAGGAAGGGAGAGTGCTTTTGTGTACTGCGCACACTCTTGGCTACTATAAAACAAGTACTGCGTAGCTGGCCTGGAAATTGGTGTATGGAGACATAATATTAGTAGCATTGTAAGAACTCGTATCTTTAAATAAAACAAATCTATGTATTTGATGGTCGATTTGAGTATTCACGGTTATATTTTCTGTCAGTACTTATTGAAGATGTATCGGCTATTGCCTAACTTATGAGACATCACCAATCACGTAGTGGGCGTATGTGGGTAGGCCATAATGAGGATAGTTCACAGACCACATTAGAACATTAATAATAAATAAGTAGGTACATATAACACATGAGTTTTGACGCCTCCAAACATTTCCGGATCATAGGTCAAAATATTTTTGTCTGTTTCAACTCAAAATGTCTGTAAATTTTTTTAGATTTTTCAAAAAAGTTAGTTACATACGTAATTCTATACAATATTGTCTATGATCAGAACATCAATTCTCGTATTTAAAGTAGACTTTCATTTTACTTTGATTGTATTATAAGTAAAGCGTCATGTTATCATAAATTGAATTTGTGAAGTTTCGACCAATCAAAGCGCGTTTCTCGTTGGTTTAACCGTTAACGTTTACGAGAATGCCGTTTGTCAGTTTTAGCATATCGGGACTTGATTGTAATTGTATCAAAGCAGGTTTTATTTAGAAGAACTGACCCTCTCATTTGTTCGAGAAAATAAAATATTAATAAGTTTCATTAGCAAAACAAAATCTTTTCTTCAGATTCAAAGTTATTTCATCACAAGTTGCTGGTTATAAAATAAATTATAGAACAATAAGTTGGACACATTTTTATGTACCAAAGCTTTTGTTTTCTTTATTATTTTTTATATAAGAGAGGCGTGATTAAAACAATTAAACAAACAAAATACCATCGATGTAAGACACCGCCCAATTAGACACGAGACATAACGCACGGTCGTTCAGAAATCAACACTTAATGACTTCAAATATTGACTATACTTCCTATGATACGATACATAAAACTAGATACGTACACGTAACATTTAAATCAGAAAATATTAACAGTTTTGTCAAAAGTATCGCATGTTTTTTTTTAATTTTCACTTCTTTAAGCACAACTTTTTATCACACAGGCTAAAATAAATTTTAAACTCTCTGTACGCTCATCGTACCTACTTATTATGTAATTTTTAGGTTCTCATGTGTAGCAATCATCATAAGACACTGTTGTTTACCTAAGCGTTATAATATACTTGGATAAAAATAAAGTATGCTAGGGTATCTTAAGTTAAATATTGTACGTATTTAGTATCCTCGCTGTCTGTGACACCCATAAAGGGTATCTCGCGATGTCGCGAGCAACTACTAGTTGATGCCCGCGACTTCGTGCGCGCAAGAGAGAATCTGCAGGAACCGTACATTTTATATATCCTTCCCCTCTACTCTATATCTGTGCCAAACATCAAAATCGGTCCAGTAGTTTCGGAGCCTATTCGATGCAAACAAACAAACTTTTCCTCTTTATAATATTAGTATAGAATAACAGTAATATAATCATATTTATGGACGCTTCACACCACGTCAGTCTGGTCCCGTGGTAAGTTCTCGAAGAACTTGTGTTACGGGTACCAGACGGGTATATATTCAATATTTTATACACCATCGGTGGTAGTAATTATAAAAGCTATATTTCTATAATTGATTATTAAGTTCTACGGTCATTGGACATGCTCTACACGGATCCTATGGACCATAATTGTACATAATAGTTTTATGGTCGAAGTACAAATAGATATCAATGAGAGAATCATGAATGAACGAATATTATGGTTTAGGTTATTAAGTGTAAAAATGTGAAATCAATGAAAGGGTAATGAACGAACGTATGGTTGTTATGCGTAAAATGAATGAAACATTGGAGGAAGTGAAGTAAAATAAAACGGTCGCATCTGTGACTGTTTTGTTTATTCGTTGTTTTGTTTTATTTAAGATCTACGAAGATGATACATGATTAATGTATGTATGACAGTTTATATAATAGGATTTAGGTGGTTGAGTACTAATTTGCGATTGATAATTTTCATTGTGTTATATACGGTTAACGAAATCGAACGCTTTTCAACTATCATAATACTAGTGGTCGCCCAGTGGGCATAATTCGACCAATATTATTATTTTTTTATCAGTACTAATATAGATTTTTAAGTGCATTATGTATTTACTAACACTATGGATTTAATAATTATCTGAAATAAATTCTTATTTATTTATTTATTTAATATTCATATTTTCATTAAACAAAATATTAGCTTCCGACATAAACTTTAACTGAGACAAATTTCATACTCCTCGTTCGCATAACTCTTGTAAAGCTGAATTCAAGTTTTTGTTTCACTTATATTACCTATGATTTTATAATTACTATGTACTACATACATACCTACATACATAACAATCATGAGAAGGCACCTGCCTTCTCATGATTGTTATGTCATGTCATGATAATAAGAACAAAAATGAGGACCGTCAAACTGCTAAAACCTGCGCAGTAGAAAAGATGTTGCAAAATTAAATACTAAACAGCAAAAAACCAACATACACGATTATTTTCCGCATTTCTTACATACATACATACATACATACATACATATAATCACGCCTCTTTCCCATATGGGTAGGCAGGTACCGCCTCTTTCCCGTAGGGGTAGGCAGAGCCCAGAGTCTTTCCACTTGCTACGATCCTTACATACTTGTTTCGCTTCGTCAACTTTCATTCTTACCATCCATTCCTCCTCTTACATTCAACGTAGCGAAGCGGCTCTCCATGGGCCACTTTTCGCCTCCGCGAGAAACAAGACGTGATGAGTGGCGAACCACATCGCCGCCATTTTGGATAATTAAATTATTTCTATGATTATCCATTGCGTTTCCACGGATTAGCGGAGAAGGTAGGAATAGGGAAAGGGAAGGATAGGTGGTATGGAAAGGAAGATTGGTAAGTTAGAGTGGGAAATAGGAAATGTAGGATATTACCGCCCAGGAGGGCAAAGGATAGGATAGTTATAGCTAGGGAAACCGGGGTCGCATTTCTTAACCTTAGCTATTCTTGTATTTAAAATAGACTTTCATTTTACTTTGACTGTATTTTAAGTGAAGCGACTTATATTTTCATAAACTAGTTTTATAAAGTTTCGACCAATCAGAATGCGTTTCACGCTGGTATAACGTTTACGAGGATACTAGTTTGGCAGTTTTATCGTATCGGGACTTGATTGATCTTGATTCTAATTGTTTCATTGCAGGTTTTATTAAGCAGAATTGACCCTATGAACTCTTGACCATCGTTATTGACAATACAATAATATTAATATTGTTTCTAGTTTCGGCTATCTTG
Source organism: Glaucopsyche alexis (assembly GCA_905404095.1). Classification (NCBI taxonomy): domain Eukaryota; kingdom Metazoa; phylum Arthropoda; class Insecta; order Lepidoptera; family Lycaenidae; genus Glaucopsyche; species Glaucopsyche alexis. The sequence goes on from FR990062.1 coordinate 13,433,337, forward strand.
AAAACACTGACTTTATTTTAAACTACCGAAAGTGTAAATTACTTGGTATAACGGTGATCGAGTATTGTGCAACACGCGTATTTTATTGATGCCATGAATGTTTAGTATTGAAGTATCGATAGGAACGATTGCACTATTGCAAGTGACATATGAATAGGGTTGCCAAAAATCCTGGTTGAAATTTAGGACAAATGTTAAACTTGTAAAAAAATCAAAAGTGTGTGTGTCAGCTTAGACACACGACGAAAGTTTATTCTTGTAAACGATTTCAAAATATATACATTAGTAATTATATTTTTCATGCTCGCAGTAGAATACATATAACCATTTTTTCGTTTAATATCATTTGTATTTATTATTATAATATTATAAAATTTTAACATTCAGTAGACACAAATATAAGTGATGACTACCAACACTAATCAGACAAAGCATACAATATTATAATTCTCAATAAAAATGGGTTATGACAAGTTAATTTGTATGTCAGAATAGCATAAAACTAACGCCTTACGCATAACGCGTCACTTCTGAACTTACTCCCCATAATTTTTCATACCCAATTTTTTTCATAAACAATTTTAACATTAGCCCATTAATTAGGCATTTTTGGAGTTTACTCCATAAGTCGATTTTCATAATTATGTAGCCCACTACATAATTATGAAAATCGACTTATGGAGTAAACTCCAAAAATGCCTAATTAATGGGTGGGCTACATAATTATGAAAATCGACTTATGGAGTAAACTCCAAAAATGCCTAATTAATGGGCTAATGTTAAAATTGTAGAGTCAATCTTTAAAACAGTGTATTTTAATTATAGTTAAAGATTTTAATACCAATCTGTGTTTATGCGTTTTATGCGTAGCTGGTAACCCTAGCAGTATGAGCGATGTAACCAATCGAATGTCATTTGGTATGTGGTTGCGGTGATAACAAAATGGCGCGAAATTGACTTTCGAAGAAGTATCACTCAATTGTGGTCACCCTAGTAACGCAGATTTCATTAAAAAACACATAAAACGCAACACAAATCCGTTATTTATTGCATTATTAAGGTAGGATTTGGTTTGGATATAAAATGAAACTTTGTCATCAAACTGGCCATTTCATGAAATGCTTACCGATTTAGTGCTAACCCTAAAATGAACACGCAGTTAAAAGACATTTTGCCTCTTTTGCCATTGTCAATGTATGGCAGAACCAATCACAGGCAGCCCGATACAAAAGAATATAATATATAGACAGCCAATTATATCTTTAAGATACAAACTAAATAAAAATAATATTAGAAGCTCAAATGATCTAGGTCTTTTGATTATGGAATTTTTATAGTAAATTGTTGTATTATAAAATTTTGTAGTTAGAGAAAAATAATAAACAGAGTTGACAATGATTTTGAGGTTTGATCTTACATTATCAAGACCGAACCATCTATTTTCTTTACGTCATAATGGTAAAAATAGTGTTCGATATTCAAAATGATCTGAAACGTTTTGAACATTGACATTGTAAATGTTAGGTAACCCACGGACGGCACGTGAGGTATAAATAACCCCGGGACATTCCGCCGCTTGATGCACGAGCGCTACATCGTGTTCAACACGACGCCGCATTCAACTCTTTAGTGCCCTCTATTCACTTCAAATAAAACGTCTTGCAGAGGGTTTCCAAAAATATTCAAATAATTTTGTTTTAGGAGTTAGAATTTAGAAATTTAATTTTGTAGCATTAAACCACGGGCGGTACGTAATGTATAAATAGGACATTCCGCCGCTTGATGCACGAGCGCTACATCGTGTTCAACACGACGCTGCATTCAACTCTTTAGTGCCCTCTATTCACTTCAAATAAAACGTCTAGTGGAGGGATTTTGTTGTAGGAGCTAGAAATTAAATTTTGTAGACTTAATACATGGGCGGCGCTACATCTATTCAACACGACGCTGCATTCAACTCTTTAGTGCCCTCTATTCTCTTCAAATAAAATGTCTTGTGGACAGTTGCCAAAAATAATCAAATAATTTGGTTTTAGGAGTTAAAATTTAGAAATTCAGTTTCGTAGACTTAACCCACGGGCGGCTCATGAGGTATAAAATATAGCCCTCGGAACATTCCGCGCCGTTTTATGTACGAGCACTACATCGTGTTCAATACGACTCTGCATTCAACTCAACTATTTAGTGCCCTCTATTCACTTCAAACAAAACGTCTAGTGGAGGGTTGCCAATTTATTTATTTTATTATTATGTTGTTATTATTATTATTATTATGGGCAGCGCTTCATTGTGTTCAACACGACGCCGACTTCAACTCTTTAGTGCCCTTTATTCACTTTAAATTAAATGTCTAGGAAGGGGTTGCCAGGTGGAAAATATTTTAACCATATTTCAGTATTCAACTTGCCTTGTGTCATGTAAACTTCATAACATTTTGTCAAGTATAAAATATTTTCACAAAGTCGCCAACCCTTGTATGCTAAGAAGTATGGATACAAGTGTAACCAGAGCGGCTGGGCCCATTGAATAAATCGCGCGGGCCACACGGGATAAGTCCTGTCCCTCCTATAGGTACCTACCCGTAAGCGCGTGGCGGGATATGTGCACTCGGGATGAAGATCATTTTAATTATAGCTTAGAGTTTGATTTAACTTTAGGTTTTTTTTTTTTTTTTTATGAAATAAGGGGGCAAACGAGCAAACGGGTCACCTGATGGAAAGCAACTTCCGTCGCCCATGGACACTCGCAGCATCAGAAGAGCTGCAAGTGCGTTGCCGGCCTTTTAAGAGGGAATAGGGTAATGGGGGAGGGTAGGGAAGGGAATAGGGTAGGGGATTGGGCCTCCGGTAAACTCACTCACTCGGCGAAACACAGCGCAAACGCTGTTTCACGCCGGTTTTCTGTGAGCCCGTGGTATTTCTCCGGTCGAGCCGGCCCAATTCGTGCCGAAGCATGGCTCTACCAGGTTATTTTTGTGAGGATGTATGGATGGATGGATGGATGTTGGTGGATGTTTGTCTCTGTTTCACGCAAAAACTACTGAACGGATTTTGATGAAATTTAGTATCTTAGTAGTTAAGGTTCTGGATTAACTTTTTATCCCGAAAAAATACAGTGTTCCCAAGGGATACTGTATTCACGCGGGCGGAGCCGCGGGCAACAGCTTGTACGATTATAAATGTGAAAGTTTTTTAGGATATATGGATGGATGTTTACTAATCTTTCACACAAAAACTACAGAACGGACTTTGATGAAATTAGGTTTGGTAGTAGTTAAACCATTGCCAGTTTCTATTTAAGAAGGCGTGAAATAGTAGATTGTTAGCCTAGGGTTGAAAGGAATCAATTCCCGAGGTAGTTAGACTATAGTCCGAGTAGGAATTCATTCTTTTACCCGTGGCATACACTCTACTTTTCATTTAGAATATGAGGAAAATAAACATAGTTGTTTGTCTAAACTATTTATTGATAATAATATATTAGTAATTTAGTATCCCGGCAAATTGTGTTGACTTTTTAATTTTTAAATATGGAACTTGCCGCTCGCCGCGGCACTCGCGGCTTATTCTCCACTCCACATAAAACTCTTTACAGCTGACAGCAGTTCTATTTTTGAAGTTTTGAAGATATATACAAATTCATTCCGGCCCGAGGGCCGCAATGAATTTGTATGAGTTTTTCCCTCCCTACGAAAGGAAAGTAGCGTTTTCCACCCAATAATCAGATCAAAACAACGTCGGCCGTCCGTCATCAATATATCTATACTAGTAATATTATAAATGGGAAAGTGTGTTTGTCCGTCTTTCACGCCAATACTACTGAACCGATTTAAATGAGGTACAAAGGACATAGGCTACTTTTTATCGCAGGAAAATGTACGGTTCCTGTGGGATACTTTATTTACAGTTTCACGTAAAACTACTAAGCCGATTATTATGAAATTTGGCACAGATATAAAGTGGACCACGGGAAAGGAAGTAAGGTACTTACTTTTTATCGCGGGGAAATGTACGGTTCCCATGAGATACTTTATTTACGGTTTCATGTAAAAATTACTAAACCGATTATCATGAAATTTGGCACAGATATAAAGTAGAACATGGGGAAAGACATAGGCTACTTTTTATCGCGGGACATATAAGGTTCCCGTGGGTTACTGTCTCCGATGGCGTTGATATCACAATAGTGGTTAAATATTTTACCGCAAGTTTTTTCAACTGGGTTTCCGATTATGTGTGTCCGTGACATCGATGTTACGATGTTTTGAATAATGCAATATCGATGTTAAAACATCGATGTTTTATCGTCTAACATCGATGATCATCGAAAATCGATGATCATCGAGCATCCCTAAACAACACTACTTTTCGAGTATGAGAAATGAAAAAAATGTTTTCGTTTATTTATACAATAACAATAACACACATAAACATTACCTCCAAAACTCCTATCAAAACCTTTATATTTAGTAAACGACCTTTTGACGACCTCTGTGGCTCAGTTGGTTGAGCGTGTTGGTGCTCAAGCCGTGAGTCGCGGGTTCAAATCCCGCCGAAGGAACAAAAAGTTTTTTCTGTGTTCCTGGGTCATGGATGTGTATTGAATATGTGTATAATATAATAAAAATCTTAAATATGTGTATAGTATAACAGTATTAAATATATTTCCGTTGTCTGGTACCCGTAACACAAGTTCTTCGAGAACTTACCACGGGATCAGATTGACGTGGTGTGAAGCGTCCATAGATATTATTATTATATTATGATATTATTAGTAAAAAGAATAATTGACACATAGAAAGTCCAAAATGGCGGATATTGAATAACCCACCTACGCACGTGGTAACAATTAAAAACTCCAAACACAATTACACGGTCTAACGGACCCACATCAAATTATAGTTTGGCCACGGTGGTTTCGCACCCACACGTTTCCGACTATTACTGTCCCGTTGTAAAATTGACCACCCTATTACATTTATACATTTATTACGGATATTGATTGAGACAAGAGAAATGCGTTAGTGTTGACTGTCAACACGTCATGGACCCACTAATATTATAAATGCGTAAGTTTATGAGGATATATTGATGTTATAATAATGTTGGCGTTTATGAGAATGTTACATGTTTGTTACGTATTTTATTACACTCCAGTCACGCCTAGATTATATGACTTTAAACGTAAAAAAAATAAAGATATGTTTTTGTCACTGTAAAATTGTAAAAACCGTTAGATTGTAAAAGAACTAACGAGATTGTAAAAATGTGTTGAAAGATTAAAAACTATATATTTATAATGTAACGAAAAATAATGTGTTAAATTATAGGCAGCATATTCGCGTCGCGCTATCAATATTTTACAATTTCACTAGTTTTATTACAATCTAACAGTTTTTACAATTTTACGGTAACATATATACGTATATTGTGCTGGTTTTGTTTTGTCGTTGTAAAATGTATCATCCAAGCATCCAAATTTTGACTTCTTTTAGTTTGTAATATTGTTAGATTGAAATAAAAACAAGAATAAATTACACAAAGATTAATATAATTTGGTGTATACATAGTTGCAATTTAATGTCTGCGTCGCGGATGTGATATTGAACGGTTCGATCTCGTGTCGGGGCGGCGCGAGCGACCTGCGTGGGCGGCGGCGGGTTGGAGGGCGGGCAGCATGTCGATATCGATATAATTATTAATAATTATCATTAGTTGTCGATATTATGTAATCTTGTAAATTAATAATTTTTAATTAGTAAATATTGAATTATAGACATTCTACTTTAGAGAAGATGATAGATAAATGAACTCTCTTCATGCTTAAATTAAGGAATGTTCTGTTGTTTGATGAACTTGTAAGATTCTGTAAAATTAAATACGAAATCTCTAAAAAAAACATAATATTATGCCGAGAAATTATGACAATAGTTTCATCGATTTTATTACAATATTTTATTAACTTAAAAGTAATGTTTGATTTTGGGCCAGTTCTATGTACACTACATAGGAAAATAGGAAAAAAATATGGGAATATCAAAAAAATACGAAAAAAATAATTTGAAGAAGGGTACATGCGTACAAAAACGATTATTTGAAGAGTTTTTTATTGCGAGAATACTATTTTTAGGGCGGCCATGACAGTTGTTTTGACTTGACTTTTGACGTAGTAGACTGTTTTACGAAGAGACGTCGTCTTGAATGTCATACATCTTTCTTTGTCAAAAGTCATGTCATTGACAAAATTACATTCTTTAGTTAATTCTGATCTGATCCGCCATGTTTTATTTTACTTTGTGTTGCTCTCCTTGACGAAGTTAATTTAAATGTACATGGAAACGAAGTGAAATTAAACAAAATAAAGAATAGGAAACGGTTACTATATTATGTAGCTGTATTTACATATACTGTACATAGGGCTGGCCCAGGCCTCATACATTTCTTGAACATCTCTTTTAGTTTTTAAATTTTAGTTAGTAAAATATTGTAATCATTTACAAAAATATTTTGTACGAGTATCTAACGTGAACTGAAAGAAATTTAGTTTTAGAAGTCAATTAGGAAATTAATACAAATTACAATAATATTATGAGCTTCGGTTACTTATTATAACAGCAAACAGATCTTGACAAGAGAATATCTTAATTTATCGATAAAATGAATTTACACGTTTACATCACTATAGAAGCTGCAATGTTCTCAGGGACCGACGACATAAGGTCACTATCTGTGCCAAGCCTTAAATATATAGCCTGTACGATAAACGAGTGGATGTTTAACAGTCATTTCTAAGGATGAGCCACTGCGGACATTTTGCATAAACCTTATTCATACAAGTAAACCGAGACTATTTTGTCTTGTCATGTCGCGCGTGTACTAGTTTATGGGCTTTCAAGGCTGTAAATGACATGTCTGTCGCGAGTTGCCCATTGGAGCACTCATTTTGGAGACATTTCAATGGGTTAATGGGGCCTGTCCGTACGACAGTAATATATAAGACAATGATTTCCAATCAAAGACGTCTATTGACTAGACCACGCAAGTGTATGTACTTCGCGTGTAAACTTTTGTGTAAAGAGGAGTGAAATTCACTTCCTCCAGCGCCATTTCCTCTCGAATATTCTTGGTGCCAAATGTCAAACAAAAACTAAAAAGCTAAAAAACGTGACATGGCGGCGCGCGGCTACAGCCTTTGTATCGTTTATTAGGGGAAAGGGGAGTTAGAACCACTAAATTACTCTTGTGACGTCACAGTAGATAGAATAATAATGACAGGCTTGGTTTCTATACAAACGATGAGACTTGCGTGGTCTAGTCAATATATGTATGTGTTTCTAATGCTATTTCATTCGGCCCATTATATACTAGCACGATCTGGACACAAAATGGTCACTATAAATTATAATCCCTTTATACAAGTCAATCTGTACCTATATTGTACGGTCAGTAAGTTTTGATGAAAGTTTTAATTGTCAGATGTGAAATATTGAAATTATTTTGAAGGTACCGTCGACAAAGTTCCCGCTTGACCAGTCTCTAAACATTATGTTTAAGGAAGGAAGTAACCGCAAGCAAAGGAAGTAACCGCAACGACTGCAGACGAGGTTGGACTATGTATTTACACGTGAGTATGTTTGCGAGCCCACTATTCAACGGTGCTGTTTGGCAGTTGTAGCGTATCGTGACTGGATTTTAATTATATTCAAGGGTCAGTTCACACTGCGACAATACGCGACACTACATTTTTTGACTTCAAAATTAAGAAGATTGAGTAGAGAAATAGTTAAAATTTTAGCCAAATTTAAAATCCGAATCATTAAGAAAATATGTTTTATTTTATACTTTTTTGTGCATTTTTACTTTGGAATTCGGTTAAATTTTTTGTTTAAAATTAATAATGATATAATTGTACTTACATATTCAGGAAATAATTTAGAGGTGTGGTCATTGTAAATTGAATTCTCTAATAATCTCAGTCTCGTGTCGATTTTTTATTACGTAGTTAACGAATAGTTTGACCATAATAATCATCGATTACTAAATTTGTTCTTACTGTATATAGCCGTTATTTTAGTTGAAAAAGTAGGTTTATAGTGTAAAAATTAACTAACGAAATAAAAAAATAAATCAAAGATAATAATATACCTACGTTTACAATTATTTTTAATAATATTATTTAGCTTCACGAAATTGTTTTCAGTTTAACTTTTTCTTTCTTATTTTAGAAAAAGTATACATTTCTAGTACAGGTCTAAATTTTCGTCTGTCTGTCGGTCTGTCTGTTTGTTTCGGCTAATCTCTGTAATGGCCGGAACCGTTGACCGGACATTCACTGGCAGATAGCTGAATTTACCTATATGAATTATGAAGTAATCTAGACTATTTTTGTCTTAACCTATCCTTTAAAAAACTGGATATATTATATATTCTATTTTCATTAATAGTTCCGTGCAGACGAAGTCGCACTACCTGGACGAAGTTGCGGGCACCAGCTGGTATTGAATATTTTTTATTCTAGATTGTGTCTAAATGTATTTTAAAAAATCACCTACACATTTAGTTTTGCACACATTTACTAATCTAGTAGAAAAATAGTTTATGTACTTACTTTTAAGTTTACTTAATATATCAGGTGGGCTAAACCTTTTCAACTTAAACCTTTTAAAAACTCAAATAAAACATCACGAACAAATACCACAAGAGTTAATGTCGGCCCCTTTGGTTCGTTATTACTGTCGTCATTATATGATGGTGTACGCTGTCATTGTGTTCGCTCGAACCTCCTCCCATTGTGCCATCCATTATAATAATTTCCCTCCAAACATTCGGGAATCGAACAATTGATATTAATCGCTTACATTGTGAAGTATCGATACGTCGATATGTCGTCAACACTAGAGGTCTTCAACCCTTCGATTGTGTCGTGGCTATCATTTTGTTCGTTAATACGTTTTTGTTATGTAAGCTAAGCTAACATTTTCCTTTACTTCTATACAAAATTAAGGAAACGTTTTTTGCATTGAATAAGCTCCGAGACTACTGGACCTAATTTGATAAAAATTGGTACAAGTCTAGAGTATACCACGGCGAAGGATATATATGTTACAATTAATCGCGAAAAAATGTATGGTGTCCGCGAGATTAACTTTTTAGCGCACGACTTCGTTAAGCAACATTTAGTACTTCATATGGTAACAAAAATCTTTTCAATACTCACCTTTCTTTCGTAAATGATAAACCAAATCAGTGCATTTGGTTTATCATATCAGTTACCAAAATTTTATTAGATCTAGGTTCTAGATTGAATACAATAAGTAAATAACTGCACGTTGATTTTAATACAATATTTTTTCAGAGCCTTCAAAATTACCAGTTGTTGACTAGGTAACAAAAATCTTTATTTCTTAATAATTCAGGACATTCTAAGAGCACAAAAAAATGTTTTTAAACATTTCAAACTTCTATTCAGAACCTTTCACAACGCCAAAGTGTAGTAAACCAATAAAATAACAAAACGTACCTACTTACTAATGGCAACGCGTAGCGCGGTAGCGACGATTATATTTATTGTGTAACCCACACAAGGTACTTTGGGTTCTATCCTGTTGGGTTAGGGTATAATTTGTATTGTGTGGGTGTGTGTAAGACCGGTAGCCTGCGGACAATGAGCGATCCGTCATCGCCGAGATAGGCGGGATGATTACAGCGCACATAATGCCTTAGGACAATTTGAATATAAAGCACCTCTTGAGATTTTTTTTTTATTGAAACGCTAAATTTTGACATAAACGCTCGGTGGAGTTTATTTTTATAAATTTAAGTCTTTATACCACTAGATATTAAAAAAACCGGCTAAGTGCGAGTCGGACTCGTGCGCTGAGGATTCCGTACAAACCTGTAGGTAACCATAAAAGTTCACCCATCATGACAATCGAGTCATAGTAGGTGTAGTAAGTTTAAAATTATTAAAAATATTTTTACTATATGATGTACTCGTAACTTAAAAATTTACGGTTTTCGCAATTTTTCCTTTATGCGTGCTATAAGACGTTGCTTCGTACCAATGTTCACGGGAAGTACCCTGGAGGTTTTGAGTTTGTGAATGTCGAAAATTTGCGGCTTTATGCCGCAAATTTCCGCAAATTTTCTGTATCTTTTGATTGCGTTGGCTTAGAAGTTTGATTTTTTCACAGCTCCAAGGGACAGTAGGCCTGAGTATTAGTTAATAGTAGAGATATATATTCCAGCTTGATACCTGCACGCGTACCTGAGAAAAAGTGTCTTGACAGACAGACGGACGGACAACAAACAACAAAGTGATCCTATAAGGATCCCGTTTTTTCGTATCGAGGTACAGAACCCTAAAAACTGTTTGAAAAATTAGGAAAGATAAAACAGCTTAGCCTGTAGTCTGTGTCTACTATGTATGTATTTACATTACATTTCAAAATAGTAGTGTAGGTATGTGACTTAGAGCCTTATAATATACCTGTTCATATAACAAACATTAATAGTTATAAATGAATTAAAAATCATAAGTTTATGGTTATAAAAACAAATGAGTTTTTGTCATAAGCCGATAATAACATTTGGTTAATAAATTATTTTAAGTAACCATCAATTAATAAAAGCCTATCTATTATTATAATTTATAAACATTGACATAGTAGCCTCGCTACGTAATATTATTATGAAGAATGTGAATGAATATTTAAAAAATCGAGTCTGATATTTTTTGCAAAAATCTATCATCACTAAAAGGACATGGTCTGATGGTCCCAATAAAAAGTCGTAATATTTAATGTCCAATACTTATAAAATGCGTAATTTAAAAACTTGTTGTTTCCGCGACTACGTCACGTATGCGCAAAAGAAAATCCCGCAGGAACCGTACATTTGCTTGCGATAAAAATGCGATTAAAATGTCCTCAGTCACCTACTTTATGTCTGTGCCATAGACATAAAACTTGTCCAGTAGTTTCGGAGCCTATTCAATGCAAGCAAACAAACATTCAAAAAACAAAATATCTTTCATTTTTATAATATTAGTGCATAGAAGAAAAATATAACTACAGAATAAATAATAGTAGGTAATAGCATTAGAATTATAACGCCAAGAAACCGTGTGCGCGCGACATAGGCAAAGAATATATATTACTAACGTAAAGAACCGTCACTCCACCGATTTACACGACTCGCCGCTCGCAGCTGTGTGTGCGTGTCTGGGCGAATGCGGGGGCGGGTGGGGTGTAACTTTTTCCCAGCCTGGACTATGGTTCACGGGGCTGGCAGTTTCGCCGACGCGACAGTGTAGTTTCATAAGAAAGATTTGGCCGACGCGACGTTCATAAAAATATATTTTGTTTTTTGTTTCACTAGTGATGTAGTCATGCAATAGTTTGATTTTATCGATATTTTTGACGAAATATGCTTGGGTTGGATAAAGTTTGTAGGAGGTTAACCTTGAACGTATATCAAATTTTTATTAAAACCCGTTCAATAGTTATTGCGATAAAGAGAAACAAACGTGTGGTGTGCCATTGGCCCGTTTAAGATTCATCCGTCCATCCATTCACCCATCCATACATCCTCACAAACTTTCATATTTATAATAGTAGTAAAATATTAGTAAGGATTTCCGCATAAAATTTTAGATTAAATATTACATGTAGTACTTAATCGCATTTAAATCTGTCGATACCTATCGATATTGTGCGACGATCTTAGTTGTGTTACAACACTTATTGAGTGGTAATAAAAATCTAAAATTGCATTGATATAATTCAAATAGTCTTTATACTACTTAAGAATTAAGTGCAAATTAAACCCAATTGCTAAGGACACAAGGTATATTTTTCCAATTTATGGGCCCAATGGCTGAGTACATTTTTGATTAAAAAATATGGCAATAAGACGTTTGCATGGAGACTATTTTGAATTTTCGTTGTAAATATCAGTATTGTTCAAAAGTTCAAATCGCACGCATCGTGTAGGTACCTAAAATATTAGAAATTTCCTGATTGGTATTAAAATGAGTGGGCTTAATAATTGTAGTTGTATATGGTCGCCGGCCGTATTAACCAAGAAAAAAATTATGACAAAAGTTCCTTCAGCATAACCTACCTCGATAATTAATACTTATTTTTTCTAAACTAACCCTTGTTTTCGTCACACGCAGTAGGTACAATAAATAACTAAGATGGATTAAAGTAGGTAGCTATTATTTCCCTTTCCATATTAAGTATCTAGCTGTTGCCTGCGCCTTCGCCCGCGTAAAAATATTATATTTACGCGGGCGTAAATAAATATTTTAAATTAATTCGATGTCAACCCTAGGCTTAAGTCAACATAACTGACATTTGTCGGTGCTCGAACTGTCATTTGTAGAGAGTGTCGCCCCTGTGACATAGGTGAAGCACTTGAAACTCTTCCAGACTGGTGTAGTTCGCTAATAAATGCTTTGTTTGTGTGCGTGTTGTCGAAACGTAGGCGTGTAAAGCTCACGCCCACATTAATCTGTTTTTTGCCTCACTTTAGACGACGCGTTTGAATGAAACTATCTATCTAGGCGTTATTAATCTAAGGTAATAGCGTAACGACAGTGATAGAATACTGAAAGATGAGGTGGAGAAGAGATATAGATTGGAGGAGGATAATGGTGCAGAAGAACGCGAACTTAACTAAAAACCACAGAATAAGTTATATGCGATAATTCAACATTATGATAATAAAGAACAAGAAGGAGTTAAAATTGTTTTGATGTAAAGGTAACCCTTTGGTGCGCGCGACGTTTTTACGGGTATTTTCGGCCCGCCGTATATCACGCTAATGTTATCTGCGGCTCGCTGTCCCCGTGATGCATTGCGCCCGCGTCTTCTTTGATTAACGAAATTAATTTGTCCTGGCTGCGATTGGGACAGTGTTTTTGTGTTTTTGTTGTCTAAATACGTAATGCCAGGTAAACTTCCAATTTTGCGAGCTGTATTTCTCGAATAATTCGAGTGTTTCAAATTAGTTCGTTAAAATACTTTGCATGCACATTGACTATACAATAGTATACTCTACTACTTTCGACGACCTCTGTGGCTCAGTGGTTGAGCGTGTTGGTGCTCACGTCGGGGGTCGCAGGTTCGAATCCCGCCGAAGGAACAAAAAGTTTTCTATGTTTCCGGGCCATGGATGTGTATTAAATATATATTGTGTATAATATAAAAATATAAAATATATTTCCGTTGTCTGGTACCCGTAACACAAGTTCTTTTAGAACTTACCACGGGATCAGATTGACGTGGTGTGAAAGGTCAATAGCTATTATTATTACTTATTATACGAGTAACATAGAGCAATATTGAAAATATTTGCTAAGATTTGCTATTTTTGGCAAAAAGGAATATACAATAAATATACCTAATATACTTTATAACGTTATACACCATTAGATATACATATCAATACATTGAAATTCCTAAAACATTTTATTTAGAAATGGACAATATACGATTCAAAAGTCAATTAAGGAGACCAATGACTGTCATTGATTACCTACTATGTTATTTCAAGTGTTACAAAAGATAAAGAAAATATTCGAACATGTTGAAATTAATACGTTCCCATTCAATATGAGAGAACGGGACAGATATAGAGAGAGATACAATCCTAATTGACTACGGAAATTCGATAGATATGTTTAAAGCTTCCAACACAGTAATTTAGATAAAGACGTGTGTCCCAACACTGAATAAATAAAATGTGTCAAAATAGCATTATCGCTGACCACCTTGGTGTCTCAGATTAATGGAACACCGTTCAAAGCAGTTCTTTCACAAAATTTATTTGCGTACCGTCGTGATTTAATGTGCTACCATTGTGTTTTTAGATATCGAAAGTTTTAAACAAAAACTTAAACATGTAACAGGTGAAACTGCTGATAAAAGTATTTTGGGACGCGTTAAGATTTTGTAATCTACAATCTACATAATATTGTTTTACGTTATAATATAAATTGTAACATATCTAGTTGCAGAAGTGTTTGCACTTTGCATATTCGTTTGCAAAAACACTAAATTCAATAAAAAATAAACATTAAAAACTTCATAGACATGGAATAGAACATGTGTTATGATTAGTGGTCAAAAATAAAAATTTCCATGACGATCTTTATCTAATTATTGAACACAATAGGTATCTAATTTGAAATAAAAGGATTTCATCGCATAAACGATATTTCTATTATTGAATCATTGAATGCTCAAATTTGAAAATTACTAATAAATATTTCAAAGAATTATTCTCGATAGGTTGTTAATATTATTGCGTTTCCAACCCTTCCAGTGAATCCAGTTAATTGTACTATCGACGTCAATTATTGTTATTGAGCTTATAAAATCGTCAATAGAACCGATAGAGAGACAAAGGGCCCGTCAAAACAGATTCCCTGTTGAAAAAACAAAGCCAATTTCCTCTAATAAAGTAAAATTAAAAAACAAATTTTATTAAGCCTTAAGCGGTGCCCTTAAGTTTTAATTAATTGCTTTTTGGTGTTTGGTCGGTATAGGGGTCTTTTAGGCCAAAGAGCCTCTCCGGAGGTGTGATTTGTTCCGCGCGCCCTTTAGGGTTAGAGCATTATATTAAGCATTAATAGCTTAATCCTTACTCGCGTGTATTCGTATAGAAGTATCTGATAAACTAGTGTTTCTATTAATTATTATAACCGTAAATGCCGTATTTATAAAAACTCCGAACAAATAAAAAAAAAGAATCACAAAAATATTTATCTGACCGGGATTTGAACCCATCACATTTTGAATTATTGAACAAATCAAAAATTATACATAGGTACGCATAATAAACTGCCAATCGGACTGACATATTAGAGTCGAAATTTTATTATTTTGACTTTATTATGTCAGTCCGATATTTATATATTATATTGTTGCACGATAAAAGACAAAACACATACATATAGCTTAAAAATGGGCAGTTTCCCAGGAATAAGACCTAGGTAGATCAACTACCAGCAAACTTCATGGTATTGATATTACATGTAGACGTTTTCGAGAAACTGATTATACATCTACAAGATTGTCTCAAATCTATACTAATATAATAAAGTGGAAAAGTTTGTTTGTTTGTTTATTTGTTTGCATTGAATAGGCTCCGAAACTACTGGACCGATTTTGATGAAATTTGGTACAGATATATAGATTAGACCACGGGGAAGGACATAGGCTAATCAAAAGTATTTTTATTGCGGCAAAATGTACGGTTACCGCGGGAGTTTCTTTTGCGCGCACGAATTCGCGTGCAACATCTAGTAAAGTATAAGATTATTAATCAGTAGTTCCTTACGTCAATTTTATTAATTTTAGGTATATTTTTTTGGATTAGTTAAAACCAGAACTCTTAAACCGCAACTTAAAACCGTATCACTTTTTTAAACTGAAATAATCACCTCTATCATTTATGAATCACAAGTAACAATTAATAAAAACCGTTTCTGCCCGCAAATATATAATTAAAATTTATTTGTCTGTCTGTCAAAACGTCCTCAGTGGCTCAGTTGACTGACAACCCCCAAATAGAGCCTATTATTACACCCGACAGTCACTGTTTCTAGGTGTGTAATTATCATAAATGTATTTATGTAATAATTTCATACTTTTTAATTTAGTTTCTATGGTAGAAAATATTAATAGGTACATCTGTAAATTACATACAAAGTTAGGGCATTTTTGTTTAACTTGAGGTCGACTAGAAGTTTTTTTTTACTTTAATTTGAATTTAGTCTTTTGCTTTCCTTTTGCACGCCGATCAAAGTAGATAGAATAAGGTTAGATGTAAGCGTGATTACATGGATTACAACGGCATAGGTCGCGTATCTGTAGGAGCTGGGGTAAAATACTAAAAACTGTGATATTTATTTTAACCTATTTCAACGACTATACATATAAAATGTGATCAGCAATTTATTCTCCATGGATCTGAATTAAAATATATACGGGAAATGAAATCTGAATGAAAATTATAAAATATAATAGTACTTTGGTTTGTGGTCGCCACTCTTTAGAACAGCGAGTAAAAACGCCCAATGCTTTATGAAGAAATCTTAAAAAAAACTAAAATTTCTATAAAAATACATACTTCAAAACAAATCCAACAAAAAGTTATATGCACTTTACCTATCTTATTCATCTAATCTACTAGATCTAACTACTCAATTTCAGAAACCAACACAATATAAATTCTTGAAGATAATATTACCAGGGTAAAAAATACAAGGTTAAGGTATACATTTGACGATCGACAAGCGAAACCCATTAGGGTAGCTATGCGATAATTGCAAATTTTTTGTGTCTGTTACCTGACTGACATGACCACTACATCTTTTTGACAGCCCTGCGATATTTTGTTCGATATACAGAGTGTTTGAAAATATGCGAGAGATTTATTTTTATTGGTGATGCTTAAACAAAAAAAGTAGACGAGCATTTAGAAGTTTTATCATAAAATAATTTGCCTGATGCTTTATTGTTTTAAAAGGCTTGGTTTATAAAAGCGCTACAAAACAATTTTCCTTAAATGATATAATATTATTATGTATTTTAAAAATTTAAACGTCACCCATAGTGACGTTATACTTGGCAAAAATGAAAATTTAAGAACACGTCAACACTTAGCGAATAAAGTACCGTGTCTCGCTTTATAAAAAAGGAATAAAAATATCGCCAGAATAAAAAAAAATAACAAATTAGTCTGAAAAATTTCGAAACATCCTATAAATGTTGTTGGCGATGCGTATCGCTTGAGGTAATCGAGTGCCCTACAAAAAGGTGTAACAGAAGCCAGTTCGCATGCGCTAATGATCGCTCCTTATTTAAGCGCCGTGCTCAAAACGCGGGTAATTGGTTATTTGTTTGAGTTTAGTAACGCAATTTAGCTTTTTTATTGCGAGCGTTTGAATCCTAATTATATAGAGTGTTTTTATTTTGTAATAAAAAAATTAATCGCCGTAAATTGATTTATCATGTTGCGAGTACAAACAGTTACAGAGTGGCATCCTAAATACCACTGTTAATTGTATATCATAACCTTAGTTTAACAAAAATGTTTTTTGGTATAAAAAGGTGCTGCGTAGATAATATTATATTTTAATGTACTGAATATAAAACCAGTTGATTAACTTATAATTAGGATGACCATTAAGAGCTTTTAACGTTTAATGCGACTCATTTATACGCATACGAAAAATGAAAGAGGCTTCTTTGAGAGATCAAAATTTTAACCCTTCGCCTACCGCGTAATGCGTTTGTATCCCACCGCTAAAATTCTGCTACCGCATAATGACTAGATACATTATACGAAAGCTATCACTCAAGGCCCTTACATATAATTATCTAATCCAAAACCTTTTAGTATCGGACTTCTGAGAAGACCGTGGGATGCGCCAATCATAGGTTAATTACTAGTTTTAGCTATCAAGTGGATGGACATTGGTGCATTAGCGGGGTCAGGTTAGGTGGAAAAATCTTAAGCGAACTACGAGTTATTCATAAGGGATGGTAGTGTGTGATACTTGGAATCTGTGTTTCTGTCTGTCTGTTACCTCTTCACGCTTTAACCGCTGAACCGATTTTTATGAAATTTAGAATAAACATACTTTGAGTCCCGGGAAAGGACATAGGATATTTTTTATCCCGAAAAAGTTTATAAGTACACATAAATACGATACAAACACGTCGCAATTACGCGACTTGCTACTCGCAAGACGATGCCTCGTATGACGTGTCACAATCACAACGTAATAATGACACGTAATGTTTAAAGTTTAATCTAGTCTTCTCTAGTATATAAAGAATCACAAAAATATTCGTCTGCTCGGGATTCTTACGGCTAGTTTCCGAACCGGTGGTAGGCATCATGTAGGATCATTGTATGTGTGTTATTTAATAACCTGCATCAATTTGCCAACAAATTTGCCAAAAAACTTATACAGCATACCAAACTGCCATTCGGATTGACATTAATGACTCAAAAATTTTGATATATTGTTTCACGACGAAAGAAAAATATTAATTAACTAGGTATTAAAAATACAAGGTTTTTCAGGAAAAACGCCTAGATACATCAATTTATCTCCCCCAAGTATTCTTGCATACTAAATCTCGTTTCCGAGATTCGGATTATAACATAATATTATGTGATACAAGAATTGCGCGTTTAAAGTATTTAAAGATATGTTACCAGTCACCACCTATATTTTCTACTTGGGTAAAGGTATTTCTTTAATGAGGAGGCTGTGGCATAGTCTACAGCGACATAAGATATGCAAGAAATTCATTCGAAAGAATCGTAACTCGTGCTAGGCCTCTAGTCAAGCTGCATTCGATAATTTCGACGTCGAAGTTCGTAAATAAAATGTATGAGATTTGACATAACGCATCGTAAGCGATATGTCACATAACGATGACTTATGTCAAATCCCATACATTTTGGATTACGAAGTTCGCCGTCGAAATTATCTAATGCAGCTTGACTAGAGGCCCTAGTTACGATCTTATATTGCAGCGATGTTTTATTAAAAGAAGCTGAAGTACTATAAATGTTGCGTTTTACGAGCGGAGATATCTCCGAGCAGTCCAAGACCATTTAATAAAGATATTCTACACGTGCCCATGCAAGTATGTTGCAACTAGACTTTTTGTGTCGCAGTTAAGACTTAAGTTGTTGATACGGTTTTTTGTAAAAGTGCCCATTTCTTTTGTAACTACAAAAAAAAAAGGGTTATATAGATATGTTTTCACAAAGATTTTATTTTCAAAGTTATAGACATTCTTGCATATTATGTTACGATTTTGAGAACTCGATTTTCTATCTTATTATTATTTTTATTGATTTAAATATCGGCATCGTTTCTTTTCTATACTAGACTCAATATTCAAAATATTGAATTTATAATACTTAGTAAACTCAATTTTTTATGAAATTTACTTATAGAAAAATTTATTAAAACATAGACTGGCTGGTAATATAATCTTTTATAATACTCACTTATATAACATGTCTTCTATTAGGTACAATTTATATTCAATTGTGACGAGTCGCAAAATATATTAACATATCAAATGCCAAATATTTAGTTAAATATGTAAATATTTCAAAAAAGAAAATACATTATCAATATCACTAAAAACAGTTATTTTCCATTACAACAGTTTCCGTACATGGTCTGCAACACATAAATAATATTGACGAGGCCAAACATAATCTGCTGTTAGCGAAGTCGTAAACGATATTCAATTGTCGATTTCTGTAATGCCGGGTTTTTGTCGAAACTGATAATGTTGCTTTATAGTTTCTTGGACTCTTCTTGGGTGGTTAGCGAATTTCTATACATTGTTTCGAAACTTGTACAAATTCATACGTTAAGTTTTTCTAACTTTGCGAAATGTGATTTTTTATGAGTCTGTATCTCGTGTTTCTTTTCATAATTAATTCCTAAAATACGTTTTGTACGTAGGTAGGTACATATTAGACATCTAGAATATAAAAAATTAACAAAATATGAGTGATTGACAAAACCACCCTTATTATTATTCCTTTATTTTATTACTATCTTTTGACTTTGTATGCCACGGGAACACTCTACTTTTTTGGGATAAAAAGTAGCATATGTGATAATCCAGAGCTCATACCACTACCATATCAAATTTCTTCAAAATCCGCATTGTAGTTTATGCGTGAAACCGTTACAAACATCCATTTATCCAATCATCCTAACAAACTTTAACATATTTTATAATAGTAGTTAGAATATTGTACGTATTGTGATTTGTGAGCAGATATTATGAGAAATGACTTAATTTGTACGCAGCATGATCTAAAACACGAAATATTTCCACCGTTAATTTTTTTGGTAACTCTTAATACACTTAAATATTTGTCATTCTTTTTATAAAGTTACTCATAATAACAAGCTATTTCCAGACCTTCATCAGTATATTTTTTGTGTCTATGTTCTAGACTTTTTCTGTCTAGGTTGTCAATACGTTGTGATACAAGTCGGGCCGATTACTGATAGAACTGATCGCACACGGCCACAAACAAATGACATATACTTTTTGTTATTGTGGACGAGGTTATGTGATATTACTAAGTATAAATAAAATATAATGTATGGTTTGGTAAAATTAATTACCGATATTTTGGACATATGATCTATTGCTTATGTAAAGACGTTTAGGCAGAAAAAAAATGCCTTTTTCTGCCTTTTGGAGTCGAAACCATGGGGTCCTTGGGGCCCCAGAGCCAATCATCTTTTTTGGGATTTGGCCAAAAGACTGGTCGACAAAACTAATGACCCTAAGGCTGGCGCTTACCTCGGCCAACGTATCAGTTTGGCCATACAGCGAGGCAATGCTGCCAGACTCTACCCGCAACCTCCGACCTAGATACAGTTTTATATATAATATAGCCCTTTTTATTTTTTATTTAGACAATAACTTATATATGTAAGATAATACTTTATTTTAACTAGTTTTAAATCGATATTTTCTAATATTGTAATGTGAACCTTTTATGTTTTTTTTTTTTAATGATGTAAACGTGTGATTAATTTTATTCAACAAAATAACAATTATGGTATTATATCTAATAGCTGCTAACTACTTAAAAAATATTAAAACTAGAAAAACTTAAAAAACTACAATAAAAAGAAATCTCCCAGGTCGTCCCCACCAGGCAGAGTACCTAGAAGGCTCAAAGAGTTTCCCCGCTGGATTGCGATACTCACTCTTTGGGCCAGATAGGTGCCGGCTCTCCGAACCTTTTATGTTATTTCTTAAATAAACCTGTCAAAAAAAATTGAAAAATAAAATACTATAATTAATAGAAATGCGTAAAGTGAATAGAAATGCGTGAAGTGAAACATTATAATAATTGTATATTTCTTAATTAAGAGATTTCTCTCTTTCTTCTCTCTCTTTTCAGAGCATCTTCTTGAAAAGTTGATGTTTCATAGTACGATTCACTTATCGTAGCCATTTTAGACCTGAGACTTTAGTCAAGATGTATTAAATAATTTCGACGGCGAACTTCGAAATCAAAAATGTATGGGATTTAACTTATGTCATCGCTAAGTGACATGTCGCTTGTGATGCCATAATATGTCGAATCCCATACATTTTGTTATCGAACTTCGCCGTCGAAATTATCGAATGCATCTTGACTAGAGGCCCTGGTTCGAATGTTTTCTGCTGCATTGCATTTAACTGTTGCATTATGCCAACCTTCGCCATTCTGCGCGTCCAGTCGATGGTACGTCATATGTCCTGTGCCCATCCGCCGCATCTCATTCTCGACCTAATAGCGGAATAACTGACTGACTTTTTAATTCATGATAATAAGTATGATAAGGTATTTTTAAGGTAGGCTATTTCACAATATTTTTTTGAAATATAATCCATTTTTACACTTGTGCACTGAAGCTTCGTGAACGGGCTGACATAAGTGTTGTTAGTTTTACTGGACCTTTATTTTTATATTAAACAAGCTTTTTCCTGCGGCTTCGCCCGCGTAAATGTAATGTCGGGTATCACACGGAAAAATTCCAGAGGAATAAAAGTAACCTATGTTTTAATCCAAAGCTTACTACTACTACCATACCAAATTATCGCAATACCGTTTAGTAGTTTTTGCGTGACAGAGTAACAAACATCCATCCATCCACCCTCACAAAATTTCATATTTATTATAGTAGTAGGATTTAACTTGTAAAAAACACTGCCAGATCCTTCGCCGATAATTTAGTCGCCAATAAAATAAAAGAAAATTTGTAAGTATTAATATTATTATGTTATATGGATGCTACGAGTATAACTTTAACAAAGTTTGCCTACTTAAGGGACCGTCCATTAATCACGTGATGTTTTTTAACAACTTTTTAGACCCCTCCCCCCCCTGGTGATACGTGGTGAGGTTTTATACTACCCCCCCCTCCCCCACCTAAGATCACGTGTATTTTTTTACATAGTAAGCAGGTCATGTTTGAAGAAAAACTTTAAACTTAAAAAACAATTTAATCGACTAATTTAAGCAATTAAAACTATACGAGTCATTTGTTTTGTAAGTATTTAAACAACACTACGAATCTACAACCAATAATAATTTCGGTATGCATAGACTAGATTCGAAAATTAATACACGTGATGTCTCCTTATACCCCCTCCCCCCCTTGGTGATACTTGGTGATTTTTTTTCGGACCCCCCCTCCCCCTTTAGGCATCACGTGATTAATGGACGACCCCTAAACTTAACGACGACATCGACGACGTGTTAAAGATCTCTGTGGCTCAGTAGTTAGCGCCTTGTCACTCAAGCCGGTAGTCGCGGGTTCGAATCTCACCAGGGAACAAAAAGTTTTATTTGTTCCTGGATCATAGATGTGTATTTTAATATAAATAAATTACGAGTATGTATTTAATGTAATCTTAAATATATATTAAAAAAATATATTTAATATTTTTATACTTTACATAATATTATGTATAGACTATAGTATAAAAGTATTAAATATATTTTCGTTTTACGGTAGGTTAACACCTACCCACCCACTTAAAATAAGTTCTTCGAGAACTTGCCATGGGACCAGATTAACGTGGTGTGAAAGCGTCCAAAGGAAACAAAAACTTGTTACGTATCATCATTCACACTATTCCGATCATATTGCACAACTATCAGCAAGAATTTGTCATTTCGATCTTACTCATCGGGTAAAAATGTAACATTATTTATTTAGTCATAAATCCGACAACAATGAATTACAGAGTCAGCAACAATAAAGTGACACTGGATCCTCAACTATATAAGAACCGTTTCATCGTCCCTAAATATCCTACAAATTTCGAAAGTAAGGATTGGCCCTTACGAACATTTTCTATTTATTCAACCACTAGCTGATGCCCGCGGCTCCGTCCGCATATATATAGTATCCCTCGGGAACACTGTATTTTTTGGGATAAAAGTAGCCTATGTTTTAATCCAGAAACTAAACTACTACCATAGCAAATTTCATCGAAATCCGTTTAGTAGTTTTTGCGTGAAAGAGTAACAAACATGCATCCATATATACATCCATACATCCTCACAAACTTTCACATTTATAATATTATAGTAGGATTCATACAACTAAAATGACATTACCTTGTAAATGTTGCGCGCGCCTTCGAGCCTCGCGAACCAGAAAAATTGCGAATGCGTTGGGGGCACTCAAGTTGGAATAATATTACAGGTACGCGCGGCCCGTCCTTACGACAGTAAAATAATAACCATAACTCATGACCCGCTCGCGCTGACGCAACGCGAACAAATTTAAGTACTCGATAGGTCTTTTTATGTTGGTCGATTGTACATGAGTGCTTTTGAATGTGTTATCGCTGCAGTACATTAGTGGCGGGTTGACACGGCCAGTCTTCTGTAAGGGCACGGCTTGTGTTAGTGGCTCCTAATTTATTGGGAACGATACGGCGACGGACGCCGGCCACCCGGCCACGGGCCCATTCACTCCGATAGGGGAGGCTGGGCGTGAATGTGCCGTTGGGTTAGAACTTAGACGATACAAAAGTATTGTTTTTTTAAATAAATAAAAAAAAAAAGTTTATTTCTATTTGATATGTTGAGAATATAAATAATAAATTAATTAATAATTCTTTGTTTGAACTAAAAATAATAAATAAAAAATAATATGCAGAATAAAAAAAAAAACTCCTAACTGGCGGCCTTGCTGTTGAATCAGTTTTTCCAGGCAACTATTTTACAAAGAAGCTAAAAGAATATAATTAACAATAAAATTAAATAACCTATAACATAAAATTTAGATACTTGGATTACTTTATATATGTAAAGAAAATTAATTGTCATGTTTTAATTTTGTGTGGCTTATTATGCAGTACATTCTGTTGAAAAAATTCATACAGTACCAAATAATATCAAATTTCATCAAAATCCGTTTAGTAGTTTTGCGTGATAGAGTAACAAACATCCATCCATCCTAACAATCATTCACATTTATAATATTAGTAGAATTATAACACATTTTTATACTGTCAAAAACGTTTCACATCAAATATAATATGTTTGTAGTTTGAGGATTTTTGAGATACAAAATATTGATATGGTATTTATCATAACCAAAAAAAAAATACCAACAGAAAACTTTAAAGGATATAATCTTATGAATTGCTAGAAATTATATTACCAATACTTAATTTTCGTTTCATTCGATTCGACCCCACTCTCCCCTACATTTTTATTAACACCCCGAGCAGATAAACAGGATACGGGATATATTTATTTGTCCAATCATCGGGGGCGTTCTCAAGTTACACCGATTTTGGGACAGCAACTCGTGATTTGTTGCGATAATCTACACAATAAATAACAACAGATTGAGCTGCATTCAGTTTTTTGGGATTGATTAATCATTGGCTCGTCTTTTGTTTATTGATTTAATTTGCGCTGAGAGATATTAGGTACTCGTATTAAGTTATGGTCACGGTAAAACACGCTTTTTTGTTCGAATAAATCTGCCATGCCTTATTGGTGGGATAAGTTCTAACTTATTGTGGATAAAGTTATCATCGAAGTGTTTTTACCTGAACCCCAATTGTCGTATTTAACTTAGACTTTCAATTTACTTTTAATGTTATTATAAATTAATCGTCTTGATATATCATAAACAGATTTTTGTAGTTTGGACCAACGCGCGTGACGCAATTGTATAGTTTGACGTTTATAAGAATACCATTTTGCTATTTTAACTTATAGGAGACTACATAGAAACTGGTTTATTGTAACATTTAATTAGCAGAATTGACCTACACGTAATTAAAGAGTATGAACTACGGACCTTTTTCGTAAATTGCCTAGTTCTTGAAAAATACTCCTCACAGGCGAACTTCAATGCTAGGCTAGAATTTTTCTAGCCTTAGCATTGAACGCTCGGACATAAAAGTAGATGACTTACTTACTTCACTTTGATCTCTCTAAAGTCCTGACTACTAGTATTTGGGACACACACATACACATACGCACACCATTATGTAAAGTAATAATATATTTTAATCTTACGACCACCCCTGATATGTAGTAAGTATAATACGCTATCAATGTTCCGAGTAAGTAGGTAACAGTACTTATCCGCCTACGCATTATTTAAAAGCATTATAAATTCGCTTCTTGAAAATATTTCTCTCGCGTATATTAGGGATGGGCGTTGAATGAACGAACTGTTTTATTAAACTGTTTATTTGTCATGAACGGGTAAACTAGTTTAGCGTCTACTGATAAACTAGTCTATGCGTGAACGGTTGCCATATGCCGGAACGGTGCGTGCGACAGAGACCGTTCGTCGCGACGCGACGACACGATCGACGGACGGGCGCGGGGCACTACGACTCGGCACAAGCAATACGTCTATCTCTGTTCTTTACAGTTATGAACCTGCCTGCCTGCCAGTCCTTAGCCTGGAAAAAGTATGAAGGGAAGTTCATTTCCACTGCTCACAGATTAAACCGTCTCGTCGTTCGTCGTCATCACTAGTCGCGTCGATCAGCAAACGACAACAAGTTTGTCAAAACAGTTAATGCTGAAAGTCGTTCATTCAACAAAACTACTTTGTGTGTCATAGTTTATTGCACAGTTCAGTATTCGTCGAACACGTAAACTAGTCGAAAAAAAAAACTGTTTTTTCAACTAGTTTACGATGAACGATAAACGGTCTCGTTTCGTTGATCGAAAAAGCGTCGACGACCCACCACTAGCGTATATAAAATACTCGAACAATCCCGTCCCGTATAAACGGATTGAAGTGGTAAAAATTTGAAATTTAACTTCACAATGTTAGTACATTGTAGGACCTAGACACGATGTAGTATGTCAACCCAATGTCAACAAAACTGTAGGTCTATTCTGCTAATATTACAGTTTAGATGTAGTCTCGTTATGTTAAAACGGCAGAATGGTATTCTCACAAACGTCAAACCAACGTGAAACGTGTTATTATTGGTATAAGCTCTAACAATTGTGATATCAAGTTGATTCATTAATAATAATTCATTGAAAGTAAATTGAAAGTCTAATTTAAATACGAGATAACTAGCCAAGTCAGACCTTAGGTTTTAATTTTTTTTTATCGAAATTATATTTCAAGTTGTTATAAAATATTATAAGTTATTACTAGATGTTACCCGCGTCTTGGTGTGCGCAAAAGTTTACTCGCGGAAACTGTAATTTTTCGGCATTAAAAAGTAGCCAATATCCCTCATCGTGGTCTACTCTATATCTGCGATATTCCTCTTTATAATATTAGTAATTAGTATTGATAAATAAATATCAGGACTCGCTATTGCACTTGGCACCCATTTACTTCTTTTCACTTCTTTAGTCGTTGAAGTCAACAACCGAGTCATAAGTATTATAATATTGAACTTGGTTTCATTGCATATTTATATTTCTGATGGGATTAATGTTACCTGCTCTACTCTATCCTAAATATAAATGTGTATGTCTTTACTCCACGGTAAGTGACATTTAAATTGGTATCCATATAGTGTACTATTGTATTTTTGTTTACGTTTGGATTAAATTGGATCTGGAAAAAGTATAGGGTCAATGTATAAATACTAGTTTTTAGTGGCTTATCTTTTAGCAGTAAAGGAGAACTGTCTTTAGGAGGCTAAAAAGTCTTTAAAAGGTTTTAGTCAATATGCCTTCTTTAATTACAATCATAAAGTGCCAAAATCCTACTACTATTATGAATGTAAAAGTTTGTGAGGATGGATGGCTGTTTGTTGCTCTTGCACGCAAAAGTACTGAACGGATTTCGATGAAATATGATATGGTACTAGTTTAGGCTCTGGATAAAATATAGGCTACTTTTTATTCTGAAAAAGTACGGTATTCCCTTAGGATGCCCGATATTATGTTAACGAGGGCGGAGCCGCGGTAAAAATCTAGTCAATAATGTATGAGACTTACAAACTTGGTCGGTAAATCACGTGGTCAATATATTTTATTCTTTTGGAATTTCGTTATCTTTCCGACATTACACTTTGTCTAAAGCTCCTGTATTGATACAGACAAAATGTTTCAAGTGAATTATAAATCTTATTTATAATAAATGTAAAAGTTAATGAGGATGGATGGATGGATGTATGGATGGATGGACGTCTGTTACTCTTTCACGCAAAAACTACTGAACGGATTTCGATGAAATTTGGTATGGTACTAGTTTAGGCTCTAGATTAAAACATAGGCTACTTTCTATCCCGAAAAAGTAGTGTTCCTTTGGGATACTGTATAAATACGCGGGCAGAGCCAACAGTTAGTCTATCCGTAAATTATAAATTGTGTATTTATGGAGTTAGTAAATTAAAGAAAGTGACTGTCTATAACACGTGACAGTAACTATCTGACGGGACTGTTACGGCCTTAGATGAATAACTATAAATTCTTCCAAGGTTACGACGGCCATAGCTCACGGCAAACGACACTGCCACTTTGTTGGCTATTGTTCCAAACGCTACTGATCTAAGGCAGAGCGTAGGCGCAGTTTTGTATATCTCAAGTGTGCGCTCTGCCTATTTAAGGCAGAGCGTACACTTGAGATTTTCTGTTTAGAGATTTCTGTTACATTGCTTTTCATTTGCATAAATAAAAACCGGCCAAGTGCGAGTTAGACTTGCGCACGTAGGGCTCTGTACCATTGTACCAATATTTTACTCATATTTATTTCGTTATTTATGTATCAAAATCAAAATACTGATGATGGCGTCTTATTTTAACGAAATATGCACTTTAAAGTTGAATATCTCGCAAACGGTCCATCCTATCTAATGATACGGATCAGTCCTCTCACAAACAACACTGAAAACATCTAAGAACTAAAATTATTTAACACACAAATCAAATCAATTAGACACCAAAAAGTTCCAAACTTTTCCACAATACAAAACAAACACAAAATTAATCCTCAAATATTTGTCACATATCTGGCACATTCACAAATTGACATCACAAACATCTAATAGGTATAATAAACATCACATTCACCGTTCAAGAAGCTTGCTTGTGTATTTCATTAGAAAATCCTTATCACACAAAAGAGCTTGCCTCACGAAAAGCTCTCATACTTTCGGGGGTCATCTTAAGTTGGTGGCTTGACATCTATATACTGGCTGGACGGGTAGGCGTAAAAAATAGGAGCTTGGCAGTTATAATCTGATGGTAACGCCATTTTGTCCTGTGTGGTTTGGTGGAAAAAATGTGTGACATGATTATCGGCTTTGGATGAGAAAAGGTCGGTTGACATGATGCTATTTTATGACGAACTCATTATTATTAAAATTTTTAAGTAACAATTATTTCTATTTAAATATTTTTAGGTAAAGATTTTACCAATTAACGGCTATGTAAGTAAAGGGTTATGAACGAATAGAAAAAATAATAATTAAGCTATGTACTTACCAAATAGATCTTTTAACTTATACTACTGATCGGAATACAAAATATTACACTTTTTAAATATAAAAACATGTAGGTAACTGCTATACTACCATTAAGACTTGAATTAAGGTACAGAACTCTAACCGAATTGACTTTTAACTGTACATTATGACCAAGCTGCTAATGATCCTCGGCAATCAGCGTTTTTCTACGAAAATTATAGACTATGTCGACTATGTAAAAAACTAAAATCAGAGATTCCTGAAAGACAATAGAAACTTGGTTTTACTGTAATACATTATTATTTCAAATAATTTTTCCATTATTTAAAGTTTAAAAAATAGATCACGTCAATGTAAGCCAACCTTAGACCAATTAAAGGCAACATAAGGGTGCGGTTTAAGGGATGAAAGTAATACAAGAGATAACATCGGGGCCCACTCGTTAGCCGTAATAAAACGGTTTTTATGAAATTGGAGCAACTTTTTGTTGTGCTCGTCTCGCCGGCGCGCGGCGCGGGCGCAGACCATTAGCTCTGTTGTGATAGTTTGTGACGTATATCATGACCAGGTGTATAAAAAAATCCCGCCATGTTGCGGAAATTTACACATCCAAATTTTAATCAATCACAACCCAAGTTTTCGTACTTTTGCTGCATTGAAGCATTCTAAATACGTGTACGTAAACGAGAAATATGAGGAATATTATATGAAAATTTTAAGTTACTTTTACGTCCGCTAGAGGCGCTTTTATGGTTTTCATACAATATTTCTCGCTTACGTACACGTAACGATACCGCAAAATGTTCCTGCTTGGGGTATTGGTTTTTCATTTACCTGGTTAGGCTGTCCTACTACTATTATACTCTACTGTAAATGTAATAGTTTGTGTGGATAGATGGAATGTTTGTTACTCTTTCACGCAAAAACTACTGAACGGATTTGATTAAATTTGGTAAGGTAGTAGTTTGAGCTTTGGATTAACATATACTTTTTATCCGAAAAAATAATAGTGTTTCCTCGGGATAAAGTATTAACGCGGGTGGATCCATGGGCAAAAGCTAGTATTATATTGGGAAAACTGCTATTAGGGATTTTATCGCATCTTATTTTAATCGTATTTTAATACCAGACTACGGCGATGCCAAAGGAAGGGTAGTTATTTTGGCAGTTTATATAAGTACCAATGTTTACGTAGAATGTTTACGTAGATTTTTATAAAAAATTAGTTATTCAAGTTATTATTAATATTATCTGCAGATATATTTTGTAGAGATTTCTGTAGTAATTTTTGATAAAAAGTATAAATTATGTAAACAAAATATATATTTATCAATGATATAAAAATTCCGTTACTGCAGTTGAAAATTCGTTTCTTTAATAGTTTATATAGATAGGACATAAATATTAACATCGATGAGTCAGCTTTATTAATATGTCATTAACTTCAAACTATCTTATTTATCATTGACCTAGCTGGCAATCAAAACAATTATTCCATATTTGGTCAGTAATTTTGGCTGCAAACGCACCGTATATGATGATACTTTATAGCTTAATAAACATCATTTACAAAATTATTTGGAAATCGTAGGCGTGGCGCACACATTTTTCCAGTTAAAAGTTTTGAAATTAATAGAATATCGCTATGTTAAAATACTAAAAGAAAGTATTAATTGCCAATGCCTTTAATTAATGATTAAGTATAGATTAAGTCAGTAGATTGTATGTAAAAAATGTTCAAGCATGCAATGCAGTTCAAGCAAATAATATAAGCATTTAAGGGTCAATTCACACCGAATATTTATATTACATTGATTTTTATATTACACAAGAAGATACACGTCGCTGTTTGAACCGACCCTAACATATGAACAATGAAACGTCTCCCGAATATTCGTGTAATTGTTATACACAAAATTATAACATATTTTGTATGAAATTGTGCTTTGTGCCATAATTTTTGTATATCGAGCGACCCAAGCTTTTCCCTCAATTATACTAGTATTTTTTATATACTACTGTTTTAAGTTTATTTTTAAAAAATTTAAATTTGTTTTCAAGTTTTTAGTTATTTTATACATTCATCATTGATGTAAAAGGCAATTTAGGTGTAGATACTAGACTGTTGTAAGATAGGTCCATTTAATAAAGCATATAATTAGGAGAGAGTTGGCGTGTGGCACAACACGAGCACAAGTCACAACTCACAGCACGTGTGCGGTGTAACGCGTGGAATAACTTCAAACGGTTGCTTGGCGACCGCATTGTATTACATACAGGTGTAGTTAATATAAGCGTGTTAAAAATTGGCCAAAGTCACATTTAATCCTATTGTCACATATTATCTGACGATTGAAAAATCAGCCCTTAGTTAAGGCTATAGGGAAAATAAAAGTTAATTTTCAGTGTTTGACCGTAGGGAATGCTGATAAATAATAATCCTGAGTGCCAACCACAATGGCCTTTAAAAAAAGCCGTAGTGATAGCATGTCCTTATTAGCAATTTATATGACGTTGTATACATTGTATGCGCAACCACGCCTATAGCTTATTATATGCTCATCATTTGGCCGATAATTGCATAGGTGGGTCAATGTATGCTAATTTTTATTCGCATAAAAATGGTGCAACGTTACAATATCTATACTAATATAATAAAGAGACAAAGGTTTGTTTGTTTGCATCGAATAGGCTCTTGATCTACTGGTCCGATTTTGATGAAATTTGGCACATATATAGAGTAGACCGCAGCTTAAGACATAAGATACTTTATATTGTAGCAAAATATACGGTTTTGTCTTGGACCGTACATAGCATGACGGTAAAATAAAAAAAATAAAAAAAACTGTCAAGTGTGAGTCGAGTCGCGCGAAGGGCACCGCAAAAATAGTAAAAATCTATTGTATTAGGATTGCCTTTATTTATACCATGTAAACATTTATTTTATTCTGTTTTTGGTATTTGTTGTTATAGCGGTAACGGAAACGGTGACAGACAGACAGATAGACGGATAGACGGACGGGCAGAAAGCAGTCTCAGTGGCCGTTTATACGCTTTGAGTACGGAACACTAAAAACAATAGTACTAAGTACGGGAGGTAGAGAAAACCTAACCCCATATTTGTAAGTAGAGGTCAAATGGCTAATTTCGGCTACATTACCTTACCTACATGTAAAAAATTGAATGTAAAACAAACAGTAAAAATGTTGCTAATGGCCCTCGAAAATCATCTTTGTTAGAAACATGAAAATTACAGATGTATGAAAACGAGGATTCCAGGCCGAAAGCCATTGAATCGTGGTCGTACTGTACATAGTAAAAGTTTAAAAGTGAAATTTTGTAAGTTCGTTCATGGACTATGCGTCTAGAACATATGCAGTATTTGCTTACTTTTAGTGAATTTGATTTGCAAAGTTTTAGCCTTCGAAATCCTAATATTATAAACGCGAAAATTTGTATGTGTGTGTACGATTTGATTAATCATACGAAATACCCCTGTATTAGCTCGCCAACATTACGCCAGTCCTGCTAGTCTTCTTCTTCTTTAAAATGGCCTCCCTTGAGGAATAAATAAATAAATAAATAAATAAATAAACAGACATGATGACTAACTGACATATAACTGTCACTGTCACCTGTGACGTCAATGCACGAGATAATACGAATACCCTCGCATACACTACAGTGTGGATGTGTGGAAGTTTGTAACTCTTTCAGGCAATGACTACAGAACGGATTTTGACGATATTTGGTATGGTAGTAGTTGAGACTCTGGATTAATACATAGGCTACTTTTTCCTCGCGGGATTTCATTTTTTACGTACGAAGTCGCGGGCAACGGGGACAATACATTAATCGTCTGACTAGTTTGAAGCATAAACATCATTGTAAGTTGTAAGTAAACAACATCAGTAACTTATGTCGTACATTTCTGTTGTAATGACGCTCATTGTTTTTTGTTCCCGTTCTGAAATGGGCACTAACAAAACATTTATGCGCATGATCAAGTTCTGCACGCTTGTGGACAGACAACAAAAAAAGATGCAACATTTCAATTTTTTATCATATTGACTAGTTGATTGTTATCTATCTTATATACCTATATATAAAATAAAGTCGTGTTAGTTACACTATTTATAACTCAAGAACGGCTAAACCAATTTGGCAAAAATTTGAGGGAAGGTAGCTCAGAACCAGGAGATGAACATAGGATTTTATCCCGTTACCGTTAAAAATAATAATTGGAATTGTATAAACTAATAATATGTACTTATTATAAAGAGGAATATTTTGTTTTGTGGCGGACCAATCAGCGCACAGTCCTAAATCGCGCTATCGAAGTTTTCTAAGATCGGCAGTATATACGACAGCTGAATTACATACAAGTGGCCTTCAACCTGACCGAGCATACCACCTCACTCGGTCGGAGATCCCCCTTCGGGAAACGGGGCTATTCCTACAGTTCGTATGTTAGTTTGTTTGCGTTGAATAGGCTCCGAAACTACTGGACCGATTTTGATGAAATTTGGCACACCGCGGGGAAGGACATAGGTTACTTTTCATCGCGGAAAAATATACGGTTTCTGTAAGATTAACTTTTGCGCGCACGAAGTCTCAAGCAACCTCTAGTTAATAATATTTCGTCAAAATCGGACTAGACTCTAACGTCATTTATTTTTGTTAACGTTATTTTTGTTCAACTATTCTGCTGCCACTACATTTTGACGTCTTTATACGAATATGAATGCATTATTAAGGTCATAATTAAACCTGTACTGCTATTTGATACTTAGCGAGTATTTACTATGCGATACACTGAAGTAGCTATTCCGTTGGCGGCGAACGGCTGCGTAAATTACGATGCGATTTTGTGTGAATTATAGTCGAGGCTTACGTTACATATCTTGGGGATAATTACTTGATAGTGTAAAGGCGTCATATAACGCGAAGATATTTTGAAATTATTTTAATATCTCCCTAATACTTTACACAGTGTAAAATGAAGTCGCTCAGTTTTCCTATCCTCTTAGATCTTTTAAACTAAGCAACGTATTTTAATGTAGTTTTTAGTAATGGATAGATTGATTCAAGATGAAGCTTTTTATGTTATAATACATGCACCCGTGCGAGTCGCTAATTAAAAAAATATATAATTTCTGTCCAAACCCCACTCCTGAGGTGAATATCACCATAAAAAATATAGACCTTTACATCCGTTAATGGATGATTTATACAGTATTCTCCGAGCGAAGTAACCACTCATGAAATTTTCAGTTGGTTTTTAAATGTCGTATGGTACACGCCACAACCTGGGATTTGAACCTGCACTCTCTCGAGTGCGAACTAAACGGTCTACCCACTAGGGCACGGAGCTCTTTACTCACCATAGGTACTAAATAATTATCAGCGTGGCAAGAGCTATCAACTGAGATATGTTAGAAACCCTCCAGGGTGGGGGCGATTTTTTGCATGGTTCTTTACTTCAATTTTAGTAATAAATAACCTAACCAAGAGCATGTCAGGACATGTCTAAGGAGGGTTCCGTAACTATAAACGCGTAATATGCTTTTTTTAAATTACTCCAAAAGTTACTGTCCGATTTGGTTCATAATAATTTTCCTAAAGAGTTTTTAGCATGTTCTATCAGCATGGAAATTTGCAAGTTTCTATCTCCTTTAGTTTAAAAATGCTAGGGAGGGGGACCAACTTACAAACTACTTTGGAGGCCGATTACTCGAAAATAGTCAACTTTATAAAAAAGTAACGTATGAAACCTTGCCTTTATATTTAAAGACCTATTCTACGATACCCCACACGATGGGGTAGAGTGAAAAAATATTTTTCATCCCCACTTCACATGTATAGAGAGCCACCCCTAAAATATAAAATTATTATTTTTTTATGCTCCCGTAACCGTGATCTA
Organism: Glaucopsyche alexis; assembly: GCA_905404095.1. Lineage (NCBI taxonomy): Eukaryota > Metazoa > Arthropoda > Insecta > Lepidoptera > Lycaenidae > Glaucopsyche > Glaucopsyche alexis. Next base: position 13,467,758 of record FR990062.1, read on the forward strand.
TACACAATCTATAACTGCACCAAATTTCATCAATTTATATTCATAATTACAGGAGCTAGAGGCGCGGATAGACAGACAGACAGACAGACGGACAGAGCGAAACTATAAGGGTTCCTTAAATATTACGGAACCCTAAAAATGATGGCAAGTTCTGGAATAATAACAAATAGGTAATGTAAATGTATACATTTTTAACATCAGTCCAAAATGAATTTGTTATTTCAACAAAATTATTAGTCTCAGAAACCCACTTTACAACCAAGACATATTTCAATATTCCAAACTACAAAATCTACCACACAATGCATCCAGATGGTACAGAACACGGTGGTTCAGCTATACTGATCAAAGAAAAGTTTAGACATTATGTTATCAAACCCTACTGCACAGAAAAAATTCAAGCCACTAACATAGTTATTGAAGATCATATTGATATTACATCATCAGTATATATGCCTCCAAAACATAACATGAAAACTGAGGACTACACAAACTTCCTTAAGACATTGGGCCCACGCTTTATTGCGGGAGGAGACTACAATTCCAAGCACATAGAATGGGGATCGAGATTCACTACGGTAAAGGGACGAGAACTCCTAAAATCTGTTAAAAGCCTACAACTTGACGTATTCTCTTCCGGGGACCCAACGTGGCCTACGGATAGTAATAAAAGACCAGATCTCGTAGATTTTGCCATTGGTAAGGGCCTGAGTCGCAGCTTAATAAAATGCAAGTCCTGCTTCGAACTGACCTCAGACCATTCACCAGTTATATTACATATCTGCTGCACTGCTCAGATAACCAATAACAAATGTAAACTGCACTCAAAAACTACGAACTGGGTATACATTAGAGACCTAGTAACAGATTCTTTGCAATGCCAAATATCTCTAAAATCAGACGAAGACATAATTGAGGCAGTAGAACATTTTAATGTGACTATACAACAAGCCGCTTGGAAAGCTACGCCTGATCAAACAATACACAAATCAGACTCATACTTTCCAAAAGAAATACTAAATCTAGTGGATGCAAAAAGAAAGGCACGAAAATTATGGCAAACTACACAGTATCCAGAACATAAGACTACCTTCAATGAACTGGCGAGAACGCTAAAGAAAAAACTAACTCTATATAGAAACAAAGGAGTAGAAAACTATCTTAAAAGCCTAGATGCTACCTTGGCTACTGACTACTCCTTGTGGAAGGCTACAAGCACACTTAAGAGACCAATAGCACACTGTCCACCTATTAAAAAACCCGATGGAACATGGGCAAAGAGTGACGGGGACAAGGCCAAAGCATTTGCTAAACACTTGACAGGGGTATTTATTTACTGCAAATGATGACAATGGATCTACAAAAACTGAAGAAGTTGCCTCCTTACTTGGCCAAACTCATCAGTTAGATATGCCACTAAAAAATTTTTCAAAAACGAAGTGCGAAATGCTATTAAAAAACTAAACGTTCACAAGGCGCCGGGCTATGATCTCATTACACCAAAAATATTAAGAGAGCTACCAGAAAAGGGGATCAAGTTTCTCACACAAATCTTTAACGCATGCATCTCGAGAAACTTCGTACCCCCGCAGTGGAAGGTTGCAGAGATTATTACGATCCAGAAACCAGGAAAAGATCCATCTGATGTAAAATCCTACCGCCCCATTAGTCTTCTCCCGGTACCCTCGAAGGTCTTGGAAATACTCTTCCTAAAACGCATGACGCCAGAAATTACAGATGGTCACTGATCACCAATTTGGTTTTCGACAGGCCCATGGGACAATCGAGCAGGTACACAGGCTGGTAGAAAAAATCCAAAGAGCTTTTGAAAGCAAATCCTACTGTTCAGCCGCATTTTTGGATATATCACAGGCCTTTGATCGTGTGTGGCATCATGGGCTGCTATACAAAATCCGCAAAAATCTACCCATAAACTACTACCTCTTTATAAAGGAATACCTCAGCCAGAGATATTTCTATGTAAAGTATGGGGATAGTGTCTCAGGTCTCCATGTAATTAATGCTGGAGTGCCGCAAGGCAGTGTGATAGGCCCTAAACTCTACCTAATATACACATCCGACCTTCCAAGTACCCATGAAGCATTGACAGGCACATATGCAGATGACACTGCAATTCTCGCGGTAGATCAAACAGCCGATGGTGCATCAGCAAAATTACAAAGAAACCTAACAGAAATATCAAAGTGGTTAAAAGATTGGAGGATAAAAGCCAACGAGAATAAATCAGTACATGTCACTTTCACCTTGAGACAAGATACCTGCCCAGAAGTGGAACTTAACCAAATACAAATACCACAGTCTAATGACGTCAGATATCTGGGAATATACTTGGATAGACGACTAACATGGAGAACACATATATGGAACAAAAGAAAAGCTCTTGACCAGCAACTAAGGAAACTTTACTGGCTCATGGGGCGCAAGTCACAACTGTCTTTAGAAAATAAACTCTTATTGTATAAAAGCATACTGAAACCCATCTGGACCTATGGTTTGCAGTTGTGGGGTACAGCATCCACATCAAATATAGAAATCCTTCAACGATTCCAATCCAAAACTCTTCGCATGATAACTGGAGCCCCATTCTATGTTACAAATAGGCAACTCCACAAAGATCTGAAAATCAACTTTGTTAAAGAAGAAATTAAAAACTCACTACTGAACTATTGTAAAAGGATAAAATCACATCCCAACTCATTGGCAAAACAACTGATGAAAACTCAACCAAACCAAACATTTAAAAGACTAAAGAGACGAGCCCCACAAGATCTTCTGTAAACAAAGATAAATGATTACATGGACGTGTCAATGGATACGTACCATACATGCCTGCAAAGAGGAGAAATTCATAATGACTAGTTCAATGTCGACAAGACAGATTGCTAGCAAAACAGGAGATAAAAAAAAAAAAAATCAACAAAATCAACTCCAAAAATCTCTTAAACTATTACGTAACTATTAAAACATTGTCAAATATAACAGGAAACAATTTAACGCACTCAAAAACACCAACAAATTACAAAAAACCGGCCTAAATCAACAGAAATCGACCAAAATCAACCGGAAGACTAGAGATCGGCTCTGATAACATTACCTAATCGATAATTGTACGCCACACCGATCGTAAAAAGGTGAGAAAGTAGACAAAGATAAAACCGTAGACAACACTATTGCTCTGACAGCTGTCAAACGGGCTGTCAAACGATTTTGAAACTTACGCACTCGACATAAAGTTCGTGGCGCTTTTTATACCTGTTCCTTAGGGTTGTTCTAGTGAAGTCGCGAAGAGTAAGGCAATAAAAAAGGTGAAATGTCTTAGTCGGAGCGACAGAGGACGCGGTGTAGATAAGGAGACCACCAGCGATTGCTGGACCTACGAGTTTTTTTGCAAATTTCAAATAACCTCTCACGTGGTTTCGCATAATTTATGTATTTGATATCTCCTACATACCTATTTGTGGTTTTTGAGACTTACCTGAACATTAATAACTCCTCACACCGATTTCGGTGATGGTGGCCGGATTTACTGAAACCAGGCCAGTTACGTAATTTCCTAGTGCCCAAGTATGTGCGCAGTACTCAAGAACACTCTCACTTCCTTTACTCTCGTAATCCAGTGGGACGCATAACCGACACGACTGACGAGAGATCAGGCGCAGGTCCGATTTTTTACATGCCCATCCAATGCATTTCTACAATACATTCACTAAACTTAGTACCTATTAAATAAAAGTGAATACAGTAAAGTAAAAACAAGCAATACTTTAGGGATCTTTTAATACAATATTTTTGGTAAATGGCAAAACATTGAATTTATTTGTTACATCAAAGCTGGGAACAAAATATAATCTCTTCCCTGGTATCCCAGGAGACAGTATTTGGGCATTGTGACCAAATTCAGCATGTGGTCTTGGCCACCCCGGTCCTGTTCCTGGGTGTTCCCTGAAACAAGAAAGAAAGTTACTCGAAAGGGAAACTAGATGTCTTCGTTACATTTCATTTTCAGGGGGTTGCATTTAAAATTTCGTTTCGTGACTTATTAGTCTCTCAAAGGGCTTAGTGGTCGCAGAATCCGAGTAGGTACTCCAGGGAAGTTTTAAATTGAACGTAAAGTTTCCAAAATATTGTCACGTCATGTTATTAAATGTGAATCGCTAACTAAGTTTTTACGATTGTTAGTTATGATTGAATAGAAAGAAAACTAAACTTATTTACATACATGCGAAACAGGTTTAGATTTCTTTCTAATTAATCAGCAAAATAAAATGAAATTAAATTAAAATTAATTTAATTACTTTAATTTAATTTACTTTAATTTCTGGAGGCTGAAATTAAATTCGCTCTTATTTCGTTCTTTGTTAATATTTTCTAACCAAACCTAATTTTAAGACTAGTTAGGTGAAGTTTGGTTGTACCGTTTTAAAATTAAAACGAAACTACTTTACCTTGAGGTCCATTTTAATAAGGTTTTGGGAAAGCATTAAACCTCTTGAGTAAATAGTTAATAAAAGAAATAAAGTTGCTCGCAAAGCCTACTTTATTCGTAGAAACAAACCGGAGCTGACCGGTGAGTGGTGACGATGGTATCTCCCAGTTTCCATTACAAATTTATTTGGTAGGGATTGAGCTATAATTTGTCGTCGCCGATGGGACAGCCGAGCACTGTAATGATGACATTTCCATATACTGTTACCCGTCAACGCTGAATAGGGCTGTCAGATAGGAGTTCTTTTTAATATTTTTAACTTTTTAGGGTTCCGTAGCCAAATGGAAAAAAGCGGAACCCTTATAGATTCGTCATACCCCCCCCAAAATATGTGTCCCTCCCCTGTAACTTCTAAAATAAGAGAATGATAAAATTAAAAAAATATATGATGTACATTACCATGCAAACTTCCACCGAAAATTGGTTTGAACGAGTAAGTAGTTTTTTTAATACGTCATAAATCGTAAACCGCCATCTAGCTTTCATTCAATCAACTCAAATATAAAAATACAAAACAAAAAAAAAAAAACATTTAATTTCATACACATAAACCGTGAACCATTATTTTTTATTACAAGTTTGTATGGAACCCTTGGTTGTGAGTTCGACTCGCACTTGGTTGGTTTTTTATTTATAGCTTTAATACTTTTATATCTATTGGATAAGCTAAATATAACTACATTAAAAAAAAACAAGCTTTTATTACTTGGGAGTAAAAAGAACTAAAAAGTTCAAAAACTCTCTGAAGACAAAGTAGGTACTTACTCATCAAGATAATCAAACGAGCCCAAACTCGATGGGGTTATGTGATTTTATTACAGAGTTCCTATGGCTACCTTTCAGCTCCATCATCAGATCAACTCCACGTCATCATAATATTGCATTGATACGCGATTTACCTGTTCGTGCAAAATTTTAGCACAATCGGAAATCTTTCAGCAAACCGGAAAGTGGGTCTAATTTAACTTGCAAGATTCCATTACAGACAACGGGACAGGTGAAACTAAATAAAAGCTTGTAAAAGAAAGAAGAATTTCGCTATTTGAAACCGAGCAAACAAAATAGTAATTGCCCAATCAGGACAAATTAATTTACCTATTCAACGAAACGAAATCAAAGCTTATAGCCTATTTACAATCCCAATATAGAAGGAAATACTTTATGGGTAGGAAATCGAAGAAAATCTTTTTCCTTTTAGAATCATAATACCTAATAAGACACTTTCTTAAATATCTTCTAAAAGCTACACACTTTTACCGTATGAAAACTGATTTGAAGCGTAGCAAAGAAATAGTAGACAACCCTAATCCACCATTTATCTTCTACGAACGAGTGACCACACGCGTTACCAATCATTTAATCAAATCCTCTATAAATACTCTCTGCCTCTATAAATATGATAATTCTCTTTATTTATGTCACCTAGTGTCTAGCAAAACTGTTCGTAAATAAGTTGGCAGTATATATTTTTGCTATCTGGACCACTAGGGTTATTCCTAGTTTTATAATGACAAACAAGAAAAAGTTTAATGGTTCAACTCAAATGATCCTCAACGCTTGAAAGAAATATGCTTTATATTTTTACAATTGGGGAATTGACATGCTTGTTTTTTATTTATTTATTTATTAGTTACACTAAGAAAGCGCTTACAAACTATTAACTAGATGAAAATGAATCTCTATTTTTTCCTATGTATCTGCATATTTCAGCATCCCAATGGATAGTATGTAAAACAATGGATAGTAGTACAGTTATATAGCAAACAGCGGGCAACGTTTATATAAAAACTAAGTACTAAGTCTGTGGCGACCACCTGTCTCAGCATATTAATATTCGTAGAAAACGTCAATGTCAAAATCACATTATATTCTGTGGTTTACAATTTTTCATTAAACAATGTACAAAACGCTAAGCCAAAACCACAGTTATTATCGGAAACAGCATAATAATCTGCTTAGAATTGACAGACTTAGAAGGGATTAGGCAAAACTAATTAAGAGAAATATGGAAACAGTAGTCCGTAAAACCATCATAAATCATAGCTCCAACAAAGGCCATTTTCGTTTGAGTTTCTATCAAAAAACTCGTAAAGATGTCCATAAGCCGTCACTTACAAACAAGGTCCTTTTACTGACTGCTGTGAGGGATACCTCAACAATAAATTTACACAGACAATCCGATTATTTTCGTCCTACGGTGGGATAATCTTTCAGGGATAGTTTTGTTCTATCCCTGGGTATGTTTGTGTTTAGTGGACAGTCGTGACTTTTATTCTTTTGCGGATTTGTGAATATTTTCTTTGTGGTAATAGGATAAACGCAATAGATTTAACGTGTGTTTAGGATTGAGTAAACTCAGGAAGCTTACGTCAGGATTATGACGGATAAGCGATGCAAAGATACCTTTTAAATCCTCTGCGTCCGTCTTTTTACTCGACTGCGGTGAAACTTAGCTAAGTAATGATTTTGGCAGTCTATGAATGTATGTTTGTTCCATGGTAGCGCTGAAACTATTATTCTGCTTTTGATGAATGAGGTGTTAATAGATTGATCATAATCACCCGGGTAACAATAACAACTAAGGTTGTTCAAATTGAATTATGCAAATTTTCGCCATATGATATCTACTACTTACTATATGTCAAGACATTTTTATTGTATGTTAAGAAATAACAAGATATATGAAACAAAACAAAATGTAAAATGAAAGTCATACGCTGGCTCGCCGATTTAAGTTATGATGATACGGAAAAACTCTTAATTCGACCAAAATAACATACCTTAATCAATAAAGATACTTTGCCCTCACACACACATACACACAAAACGCAAACAGACACACACACACACATTCACACACACTTACACACACAACACAAACAGACACACACACACACACACACACACACACACACATTCAGACACTCATAGATACACACCCACATGCTCCATATTTTAAAATACATTGGGCTTTCTTGATTTTCGACCACAAATTAAAGTACTATTAGATTGTATAATTTTCATTCACATTACATTATTTTAGTTCAGATTCATGAAACATTCGTTGAAATATGTTAAAATTCGTACAGATATGCGTTCATGTTGGTCGCAGTAGCAAATTGTTACATAGAAAATTATTAGTTTATTTAAGTAAGTTCATTGTTTGTGAGGGGGGGCTGGGGCACCAATATACAGGCTCAGGCTTAGTTTGGGCTCCACGTCTCCCACAAATTGTTTTGTAATTTTTGGGAGAAATAAAAAAAAATATTAAATTATTATATTTTTATTATTATTTAGGCTGAAAAATAGAAACTTGTAAAAAATATATAATACATACTAAATAAAATTACACTACGCTCTTTACGGCCAGTATAGTTCATTGACCTCACACAGCTGATGGCGGCAAAATCTTTGCTTCAAACTACACGGAGCCCGGGATGTAAATAAGTATAGAAGTTTACATACCTACTTGAAGAAGGTGATATTTTATAGTATAAAGTGCACGTTTTTGTCAAAAGATATAGGTAGGATTCTTGGAATGTGGAATGAATTTAGATTCTTGTTCGAAGTACTGCATAGTATCCATCCTAAGTAAATTAAAGCGTAGACTTAACAAAGTAAGTTGATTAAGCTAAGATTCCCTAAAAACTTAAACCTACGTTGTGCGATTTTTAGAGAAAACGGGAACATATTATGTCTTTCTATACTAGTACATATTTATCATGTTAAATGTTTCACAGTAAAATATTAATAATATTTAACTTAACATAACTAAGTCAGTAGTACCTAATATTGTTATTAAACAAAAGTATTAGTTCGTACACTGTGGCATTACATTCTAAATTAAATTCGCTTGAAACCCTCCTGTCAGTAATCCAGCTTCTTACTTTGTTTTTGTTTACAATAATACGAAGGCTTACGGGTTAAGCCGTACAAAATAAACAATATTCATCTTTTCCTTGGAAAGGGTTAATCCCTCCAAATTCCAATGTTAGTTATGTCTTTAATTCGGCCTTTCTTGTAATTCGTTGTTTGTTGTATTTAACTTTTTCTAAATTCGTTAAGACCAAAAAGACAATTAATTTAAGAATAACTGTACTATCCTAACGGTTTTCTATGTAGTTTTTGATTCCTGTTTTGCTAGAATAGTGCCTTTTTAGCTGGAAGATTTTAGCCACTGTTCTCTATATCTATACTATATCTATAAGTGTTTTAAATAGGAATAATCTGTTTGTATGCTTGTTTGTTTCCATTGAGTAGACTTCGTGACTACTTGACCGAATTTGATGCAATTTGGCACAGATGTAGATTAGAACATGACGAATCTTCATCGAAGCCTAGTCTTATTCCTAGTAAACCGGAGTTATATATTTTTTTCTATACTATCTATAAGTGTGTTTGTATGTTTGTTTTCATTGAATAGGCTTCGTAGCTTCTCGACCAATTTGATGAAAGGCACAGATGTAGGTTAGACCATGAGGAATCTTCGTCGAAGCCTAGTCTTATCCATGGTAAACTGTACAGTTTTAACTAATATATGTTTTTTCTTTCGTCGCGTAATAAGATATGGGCGATTTTGATTTCTAAATAAAAAAAAAACTGGTTGGCGCCTTGGTTGGCGTTGAATATTTTTGTGATTATTTTTCTTTTATAATTTTTCATTTGTTTTCAATTATTTTATGGTTCTTCTAAAACTCCGCGAGCTAAGCTCGATATCCCAGGTACTGATATTAATTCATTCATAATATTTTGTTCAAACGGGATCAAATAAAGGAATAACAAGAAATCAGTTTTACAGCTACTCATTTTGAATAATAGCTTTACGATAGGCAGTTCGGAACAAAGATTTTTGTTAGAACAAAGTATTTGTCGCGTGGCTAAAGGCCTCATATAAATATACATTAGGAGAACACAAGAACGAGAATAAAAAGAACAGAAGAACAACAATATTCTCTCAGTGTCATAATTAACGTCCATTCTGATGACAATATGGTCAAAGAACACCCGGGGACTGTTTTGAGACAAAGCCGCATTGTTATAAAACATTTTTTTTTATAAATGAGCAAAATAATCGCCTAGTCGTAACCGTAGCTGCCGCCCAAGCACCATAGAAGAGTAGATAAATTGAACTGTTAAAATACTATAAACTGACTTTGACTGACTGTCTATTTACTGGTTTCGGGAGTGAATTTGTCGGTAGTTTATATATCTAATAACGTTTTTTTTAGATTGATAGGTTAACGTGTTTACGTCATCTAGCCAAAGGCTCTATTGATTAGATAAACTGCCGACAAACAAATCTAAGAAACCGGTCAAGAATTAAATTAAATTAAAAATATTTATTTGATAGATTAGGACATACACTACAAGATTTTACATCTTGAATCTATTTTTTATGACATGAACTAGGAAACGTGCAGACGGCCTGATTACATTGAGTTACACCTCTGGTGTTGCGACTTGCGTTCCCATTCCTTAAAATCTCTAACCCCCTTGGGCCTCCAGTAACCTCACCCACTCGGCGAAACACAACGCAAGAATTATTTCACGCCGGTTTTCTGTGAAGCCGTGGTATTTACCCGGTCGAGCCGGCTCATTCATGCCGAGGCGTAGCTCTACCACAGTTCTGTGGATATGTAATGATTTTGGATACAGTCTTGCACATAGATGTAGGATCCAAGTTTTACCTACGGGTGACTCATAAATTTATATATCTGTTACCTAGAGAGGTCCACGTCTCAAAAAGATAAAATAAAGTTTCAGAGTCGATGGTACGAGTAATTGAAGGTTGTCAGTTAAGAAATATAAGTGTCGTAACCTGTTTAAAAACAAAACAGGAACGCGAAACAATCACTTTTAAATAAAAATGTAACATCTGTTATCTGAAAACCGCACACCGAGCGTCGAAATCTCAAATATCGAAGATAAGATAAACACGACCAGGTAATTTGAGCTACCTTCCTCCCTTCTTTACGATTAGCCGGGGGTCACGTAAAGCTGGTAATGGGGTTGAGAGAACCAATTCTTAATTAGCGTCTGTAGTGACCGTCAGGTTGTATTAAGGGTCCGTTTCATCAGTTCTGCATGACGGCCCTGGCGCCTGGACCCTGGACCCGGCGCCTTTAATCAGGTTAGATCGTGTTACTTGCTGGTTTGGATTGATAACGAAATTGGGTTGTTACGTGTCAATAAAGGTTTGTGACAACTGTTTGGTGATTAGCGAATGCTAGCTGTTGCCTGCGGCTCCGCCCGCGTAAAAACAGTATCCCAAAGTAGCCTATGTTTCAATCCAGAGCCTAAACTACTATCGTACCAAATTTCATCGAAATCCGTTCAGTAGTTTTGCGTGAAAGAGTAACAAACATCCATCCTCACAAACTTTCACAATTGTAATAGTAGTAGGATTAACAGCTGCTCAAATGATCTAACATCATTGGCTTCCTGAGAGAATCCAACCAAATTAGTTTGATGCTCTAAGTTGGCTTCAAAATGCAATGAAAATATTAGATTCGCAAAGAAATGCACACGACGCAAAGCGTTACCAATTTTGGAACGTTTGGAAAAATACAATAATCTACAGAAAAACTATGTTATATAAGGTTACAGATTGGCCCATAATGACCCTCGACAATCTTCGTTTTTCTTTGGAAATGACAAACGATCCGACTTACATACATACATACATATAATCACGCCTTTTTCCCGTAAAGGGGTAGGCAGAGACCACTTCTTGCCACTTGCTACGATCCTTACATACTCGTTTCGCTTCGTTCACTTTCATTCTTACCATCCATTCCTCCTCTTACATTCAACGTAGCGAAGCGGCTCTCCATGGTCCGCTTTTCACCTCCGCGAGAAACGAGACGTGATGGGTGGTGAACCACATCGCCATTTAATTTTGAAAGTTAATTACTTAATCTTAATCTTAATTTTGAAATCGGTACCATCCCAAACAATATCCTACAATATTTTATAGAACTCACATTCATATTTGCTGGTACCAACTTCAAAATTAAGAAGATTGAGTAGAGAAATAGTAAAAATTTTAGCCGAATTTGAAAGGGGAATTATTAAGAGAATAAGTTTTATTTCATACTCTTTTGTGTATTTTTACTTTGGAAGTCGGTTTAAACCTTTTAAGAGAATGGTATTAAGTAAAAGAAATAAAGTTGCCCGCAAAGCCGTAGAAATTATTCGTAGAAACAAACCGGAGCTGACCGGTGAGTGGTGACGATGGTATCTCCCAGTTTCCATTACAAATTTATTTGGTGGGGATTGAGCTATAATTTGTCGTATTATAAAAAGACAGTCCTCGGCTATTTGCAGATTAACTTATATTTTTTTAGGTTTTTCAATAGGACCATGACTGAGAAAAAAGGTTAAAAAAAAACACCTTTTTTCAGTTATATCCAGCGCACAACGCCTTAAGGTTGTAGTCGTCCTGTCCATCAAACTACTTTTGGCACAAGAGTTAATATTATAAAGAGGTAATCGTAAGCATTTAATTCATTATAGAGACTTCTATCCAATGAATTGAATTGATACCTACAGCTATAAAATTTTGCCGTGTAGGTAGGTAGTTACAGGAACAATAAAAGTTTATGTTTCTTATATTTATTGGCCGTGTAAAAAGCAGTAAAAATAATGAAAGTGTCTTATGCTGGGACACGTCTGTCCCGGCAACAAATGCCAAGTTATGGTCTCTATAATGTCAGAAGACAGAAGATTCACAGATGTAAGGCCGCGCACAAAGGTACCTATAGATAGGCGTAAAACTTGACGGCTTTCTAACGTTACCTTTGTCAAATTAGAAATGTATGATGCGTCATATTGTAGGCTTTAGTATAGCACTAAAGTGTTGATAAATAAATATTATGGTTTGTCACTGTACCAGCTGTATACTAGCTGGTACAGTGACAAACCATAATATTTATACATATACTCAAAACAATACGCCTTTTAATTTCAATAATTTCACGATGTTTCTCTGAGAGGCCGCATTATCACTTCAGCCAAGGCGGTTCATTTGTGCCAAAATAATAATATTTATGGACGCTTCTACACCACGTCTATCTGGTCCGTGCTAAGTTCTCGAAGGACTTGTGTTACGGGTACCAGACAACGGAATTTTTTTAAGTATTTTTATTCTATACATTTATTTAATTCACATCCATGAGGAATATAGAAAACTTTTTTTTCCTTTGGCGGGATTCGAACACGCGACCTCCGGCTTGAACACTGACGCGCGCAACTACTGAGCCACAAATGTCGTCATTTAAAATATCTGCACTACATGTCGACGGCCCATTTCAATATATACCAATAACTATTTGTTAAAAATGTCAACTTGTATCGCGAAAAACCGGCAAATGATGGAATAAAGACGTTTTTAACAAATAGTTATAGATAGATAAGTTATTGAAACGGGCCGTTAATCATTTTTGAGATTATTTTACGCCGATTCTCTGGGAATTTGTAATATCACCAGTAGATTATTTTCTGCCAAAGTACCTATCCCGTCTCACGGTAGAGAAACAAGTACACAAGCCATAAAATAGTTCTACTGCATATTTAAAATTCCTCCCATGTTGCTATTCGCATTTATAACGTTTGGGAAATATGGGCACAATCGAGCAGTGCAGGCGAGTGCATTCGCGACAATCGAACTAATGTCAAGGCGAGCGCAGCGCGTGGGCGCGCGGTATAGTGTGGACATGGCAAAACTTAAAAAATATATATAAAAATCCAGGTAGGTTGTTAAATAAAACTTATAGAATTATCCTATATATCTACCACCGGTTCGGAAATTATCCCAGCAAGAACCGGCGTAAGAAACTCGCGCGGGGCCACTTTTTAGTAAAAGATGGGAAAATTGTGATTTTCAAAAAATAATATTTTTACAATGTAGTTATAAGTAACCTAATATATATTATGAAAATTAAAAAAAAGGTTTTATTGTGATCGAATTTTGACAGTGATCGTTCGAAAAGTTTGACAGTTGCCGGCCGTCATTACAATTTTTGCTGTCACACGCTTTGCTTGGTGATTGAAACTGGAATACTTCCTACTCCTTCTACAATCTTCTGATTAATTTCGTTGCGGGTCCCAAGACAGATTTAGCATGTTCCTCGGGCACCCCTGAGATCATATTAAAGGGTTTTTGTGGTTGGTTACCACTGTCGATCTTGACTACACAGGAGTTGCAGTGGTGGGTAAGTGTGGTGAGTCAATGCCCGTTTTTAAGTTGTCGGTCTATTGTAAATAGCTTATTACTAGTAGTAGTTAGTAACAGCAAGTTTTATCGGTCAAGTAGTTGATCGACTAAGTACAGTCAGTAAAGTTTGCATTATTACTTAGAGGTAGGATACACCAATATTAATTAGTCTGTACAATGTACATTTTAGATAGTTATTCAAAGAAAATTAGCTGCTGCTGTAAATTTGTCGTAGTAGGTATGGTTGGTATTTACAAAATTTCCTAGAACGTTTGACTGAAAAACATTAAACATTCTTCATATCTGTTATAATATTGTCTCTTTTATTACCCCAAACTTAAATGTCCATACAAATCTTTCCTCGTCGCGTTTAGTAATTGAACGGCGATGTTAAAGGTATCTACGTCGCAAAGAAAAAAAAACGATAATCGTTCCCGCCCCGTGCCCGACGCGCAAAAAAACGTGCCCATTCAATGGGAGGAATATCGCATCGCGTTAGCTCATACATTGATTATTATCGTCATTTGTTTGTGATGAGACTTTCAGACGGAAAATATGCTCGACGACAACCTCTGTGGCTCAGTGGTTCAGCGCTTTGGTGCTCAAGCCGGGGATCGCAGGTTCGAATCCTGCCGAAGGAACAAAAAGATTTTCTGTGTTACTGGGTCATGGATGTGTATTAAATATGTGTATAATATAATAAAATTCTTAAATATATGTATAGTAGTATTAAATATACTTCCCGTTTTCTGGCACCTGTAACACAAGTTCTTCGGATACTTAGCACGGGACCAGATTTCCGTGGTGTGAACCGTCCATAGATTTTTATTATGATTCTGGAGAAGTTATACAACCAAGGCCTCGTAGAAAATTGGCGCTAAGCTATCACTTACATCAGACTCTTGTTGACTGTTGTTTGACGGTTAATTCCATTACATAAATCTAGATTGATATTATCCGAACAATTCAACAATATTTGTTATGCAGTGTGTATCGTCTCGAAGATAGGATATTTAGCATAATATTACTTGGATCGGTTTAATTTTATTGGCAAAGCTTTTGGGGGTGGCGACCCCAATATAACCCCCATATTGGGGTCGCCACCCCGGTTTTGTCAATAAAATAAACATATTATTATTATCTGCTGTTAAAATATCTTAACCTCGAAATTACACATATTTTTATATTACGGATTATCATTTCATATCGTATTATAGGTCGTGAGTTATGCATAGTCATGACGTAACACGTCACATAATGTTTATATTCACAGACGACACACAACGTTACATGTGTACATGTTGTAGGTGCCAAGTATTAACTAACGAGCTATACACGCATTTAATATTATATGTACTTATACAAAATAATATTTCCGTTAGGCGCAGAAACATCTCTTTTAACTTTAAAAAAGATATTTAAATATAATGCGTACGACTTTTCCAACTGATTGGAAGAAATTTATTTTAAGCGTTTACAATTTTTTATTTCAACAATCGAAAAAAGATATTGTTCAAAGCTGAGGTTCAAAGTACATGGAACATTAATTCAATTTCAATTTATTTCATTCAAAATAACAATTAATTTCGCTTCGATATTGTCATGTTTAATGTGTTTAATATGTAATTATTAGAATTTAATTTAATAATAAAAATTTTTAAATTATTATTTTTATTCTCTTATTAGGCTTTGGGTCCCGGGACGTCTCCTATCTGGAAGTCCCGGGACTTTTTGTAATTTTAGTTGTCTCGAGTCCCGGGATTATCGGATCGAGACTCGAGACGAATTGCGGAAGAACTGAATGTAGGCTTAAATATCCCTAGTTTCCAGACACCAGTTGTGGAAATAATGGGCGCAGAACCAAGTACCAGTAGCTCTTAAGTTCATAACGAGCCTGAATAAAATAGAACAAGCACTAAAAATATTCAAGAAAATACGGGTTTTTCAACTCAAACAACTGTTTGAAGCAACTGGAAAACGTTCAGAAAGTTTGGAACTATTGTATAAAGCCTTAAACACAATTAAATCGATATCTATTGAGAACGAGAGTATTCTTATTGTTCGGTGGCATTATTACAAAAATCAGAAACAAATTAATAATTATCAGACAAAGCTGTTGATGCTCAGAATTATTTATAAAATATATTTTCTTAAAAGTCTCGAAGTCTTTGAAATTGTCGGGAATTCCATATCTTTTATTGAAAAGTTTGGAAATTAATATTTTGAATACCGGACCTGTATTTTGATTAGTGATTTTAGAATTTTTTACTAATTGAATATTTTTGGCTTCTGGTTGTCTGTATTACAATTCCTGTATAGTTTAGTTTTAGTTATTTTCATAGTATAATGTCATATTATGGCATTCTTCTATGGGGAAACGCTGCGGACATTAACACAATTTATAAGATGTCATGTTTTGAATCTCTGAGAGATAAGTTAAGAGAAATAGGTATTCTGACCGTCGCTTCTCAATACATTTTGGACAATGAGTTGTATGTCAGAAAGAATTTAAATAACTTTAAAAAGAAAAGCGACAACCGTTGTAGGAATACATACTAGAAATAAGAACAAGTTAGAAATACCGGTGTTCAGACTTAGCAAAGTAAGTAAATCGTTTAAAGGTTCATGTATACGCCTTTACAATAGAATCCCAGAAAACGTTCAAAATCTTACCATTAATAAATTTAAAAAAGTTATTAAAGAACGTTGGTGTGCTAAAGCTTATTATAAAGTCAGTGATTTCATTAACGATTGCACACCTTGGGAATAAGATGGCCCCCTGCAAGGCTGCTTTTATGTACTTAAGTATGCTCTATGTACTTAATATGACTAATGTTATATAGATTAAGTTACAACACTGTAAAAAATTTTTTTTGAAAAGAACAATTTTCCCATCTTTTTGCTAAAAGGTGGCCCCGTGCGAGTTTCTTACGCCGGTTCTTCTCGACGGGCTAGTTTCCGAACCGGTGGTAGGCATCATGTAGGACAAGTCTATAAGCATTATTTCATAACCTATATGGAAATAAAAATTTTGAGTTTGTATTTTTAGAGCGTTTAAATTGGTATTATACCATCGTAGTTTCGCTACAAATATTGACTACCTTAGAGGATAGACGCATAATATAATATTATAGACGAGGCATGTTTAGGCAAAAACTGTCTCACTTAATCCCTTTTGGGGTTGTTGGGGGCCATTTTGACATTTGAGGTTTGATAAAAACCAAGATGGCGTAACTTTTTCTTGTATGAAGGTTTGTTCTATCAAATGTACGTCATAACCTATCTTTAGTTTTGAAATCTTTGGCCTTAGAGAAGTATATCTTCGAGCACTTGCCCAAAGTCAACAGCTAACGTCAATAATGTCCTAATTCCGATTTCCATGAAAAAAATGATAGGGGAGATCGGGCCATAAAAAGGCCACCTCTTTATTGGAGACATAAATAAAAAAGCTCCGAGAAAAAAGGTTTTAAGAGAAAAGGCAAGTTACACAGTCCTATCACAAAATAAACAAACACGAGTACCTACTTAGGACCTGTTCTTTGAAAAACTTAAAATTTACGACACGGTGTGGTATGGCGTGTGTTTTGTTTTTGCTGCGATTTCGAATCCTACCTACTACTGTTTGCATAGATTAAAACCTTATAATAAACTAGCAGAAACGGAACCCTATTTATTTGAACGGAACCCTAAGATAAAAGTAGCCTAAGTTACTTGTAACATTTGCTATCTGCCAGTGAAAGTCCCGTGAAAATCGATCTTCAGAGATTAGTCGAAACAAACAGACAGACAAAAAAAAATGTTTTTTATTGTAAGAATTGTTTGTACTTTGATATGCATTATATGAAAATCTGTTAATTTAAAATTACAAACAGACTCTACATTTTTATTTATTTGTATAGATCAGGCACATCTACTGCACCAGAGGAGACAAAGGGGCTTCACTGGCTATGGCAGAAAAAGCGCTCTTCGGGGGGTTAGTGGGTGGGTTGTCATCATCAACCACCTCTAATGCTTCTTGAAACCGGAGACGAATTACCTGATCTTTTCAAGGCTTACCACCAGCATATCCAAGTATAAGACTCCCATAGTGAGAGAAATCTCTTAGTTAAAGTCTTTTGTAATTTATTTTTTATACAATTTACTTATCTTAGTAAGTTCTTATTTGTAATAAACGTAATCCTATTATGTAATGTCTGTTTTGTTTAATTTATCACGCAGATTTTGTAAGGCGATCTTAGTAAAGCTCTTATAAAGATTTCTATTCATGTTCTGCTAACCTTTTAGTTATATATTATTAGTACCTGTTTATTTTGTAAATAACAATAATATAAACAGTATAATCTTTTCAGCTCTTTCGAGAATTATTATTTTCACTAGATCTTTGTGGGAATTTTCTTCTTGAGACGTCTGCTGACGGTGTCACTTTATGTAAATAGAAATATTTGTACATTCGATCAAAAATGCATAAATTATATCTGTAACGTAATTTTGTTATAATAATTTTGAACAAGCCCTTAGCTGTTACATAATCTTCTGACAAGGTATCGGTCTTAACTATGGACTGGAATAAATGAAATATAATCTACATATTACCTACAGTTTATGCACTACTAACTTTATCTACAAACCACATAATATACTACCTACACCGACCTACACCTACTTCCAACACCTACGCCTACTACCAACTCTTACACTTACTGGCTACAACTTACAATCGACAAATACACCTACCCACAGGTGATTTGTATAAAAGTTATCGACCACTGAGGGCTGAAGATTATAACAGTAACTGTTTCCCGCGGCTCCTCCCGGATAAATATAGTATCGAGTATCCCGCGGGAACACTGTACTTTTTCGGGATAAAAAGTAGCAAACTCAAACTCAAACTCAATTTTTTTTATTCAAAGTAGGCCTATTAGAAAGCGCTTTTTGACGTCAAACAGCATAAACATAATATAAATACATCAGCTTAGTAACTAAATTATACACAATATATTATTAGGACATACAGATAAATATTAATAACTTGTTTCTACATTCAGAATAATGTTCATATTATTTGTGTCTACTGTTGATTATAGAACAATCGGAACTTAGGCAAGTTACACCCATGGATTTTTGTCTTCAATATACTCTTGTATTGTATAATAAGCCTTATTAATTAGTTTATTTTTGATAAAACTTTTAAGTTTTTGTAATGATAAATTTGAAGCTTCATTTGGTAATTTATTATAAAAGCGTATACTGTTGCCAACAAATGAGGTGTTAACTTTGTGAAGACGAAAGCTTGGCGTAGCCAGTTTATTTTTATTTCTGGTATTAAAAGTGTGTATATCACTTTTTTTGTCAAGAAGATTAATATTTTTGTGGGTGTATAAAATGTTTTCATATATGTACTGTGATGCCACTGTTAGAATGCTTATATCTTTAAATTTTTCTCTTAGAGATTCTCGTGCTCCTAATCGATATATTGAGCGAACTGCCCGTTTTTGTAAAACAAAAATTGTTTCTATATCCGTAGCTTTACCCCATAACAGTATGCCATAGGCCATAAGACTGTAAAAATAACTAAAGTACACTAGTCTTGCTGTATTAATGTCTGTTAGTTCTCTTATTTTCTTTATTGCATAGACAGCTGAGCTTAGTTTACTTGCAAGAGCCGATATGTGTGGACTCCATTGTAATTTAGAATCTATTACTATCCCAAGAAATGTTGTATTGTTTACAGATTTTAACATTTCTCAATTCAGGGACACATTCAAATGGGAATTATGTTTTACATTGGGTAAAGAAAACCGAATACACTTCGTTTTGTTTGGGTTTAACAACAGGTTGTTGGATGTGAACCAATCCTGGACCTTTACGAGAGCATTGTTGACTTCGTTAAAATTACATGTATTTCTATCAACTTTAAAAATTAAGGATGTGTCATCAGCAAACAATACTATCTTACAAAGATCATTAATTACACACGGCAGATCGTTGATGTACACGAGAAATAAAAATGGTCCTAAAATAGAGCCCTGTGGTACTCCCAGTTTTACAGGACACTCATCTGAATGTGCGCCATTCAGTTCAACTTTATTTAATCGATCGCTTAGATAAGATGCTATGAGATTTATTGATAATTCCGATAATCCATAGTGTGCCAGCTTGCACAGAAGCGTTTTATGATCAACACAATCAAACGCTTTTGAAAGGTCACAAAAGATACCAATTGCATCTTTTGACTGTTCCCACACATCAAAAATATGCTTTATCAATGTTGATGCGGCATCACTTGTTGATTTACCTTTTGTAAAACCAAATTGTTGACTGTGAAGCAGTCGATTAATGTTAAAGTAGTTAAGCATTTGATTGTAAAGAACTTTCTCAAAAATTTTACTTAATGTGGGTAGTATGGCTATCGGACGGTAGTTAGATGGATCTGTTTTACTACCTCCTTTGAAAAGTGGAATTAACTTTGCCATTTTCATCATATCTGGAAATGTACCTATATCAACACATTTATTGAATATTGTTGCCAAATACGGGGCAATAACAATTATAACAGATTTTAAAGCTTTAACAGATAAACCCCATATATCTTCTGTTTTCTTTATTTTTAAAAGGTTGAAAGCCTTTATTATGTCTTTAGAATTAATGTGCTTGAAGTTGAAGTTAACAACACTTGACAAGTGGGATCTAAGGAGGAGTTCTGCACGAGCAGAAGAAGAATTAAGTGAATGTGTAATTTTAAAGGGTATATCAGAAAAAAAAGTAACAAATGTGTCAGCAACCTCTTTATCATCCTTAATGTACTTGCCATCAATATTTAAACTAATTTGGCGATCATTTTTTTTAATTTTGCCAGTTTTAGCATTTATGATTTTCCAAGTTGTTTTAATTTTATCCTCAGATTGTTCTATTTGTTTTCTTAAAGTCAATGATTTTGCTGCCCAGCAAACTTTTTTAAAAGTTTTTGAATATGTTTTTACATATTCCAAAAAAGAAGTATCTTTTGAATATGTTTTCATTTCATAGAGTTCATACAATCTATTTCTACTTTTGAGAATTCCAATAGTTGCCCAATTTTTTAAAGATAATTTATCATTGTTAATGCCTATGTTTTAATCCAGAGCCTAAAATACTCCCATACCAAATTTCATCAAAATCCGTTCAGTAGTTTTTGCGTGAAAGAATAACAAACATTCATCCATACATCCTCACAAACTTTCACATTTATAATATTAGTAGGACTAATATCGCTACTAAACAATGGGGGTCAATGTTAGAGGACTGAAAATTGAGGGTGCAATTTATGTATTTTAATTCCAAATCATAAAATAATAAAAATATTTGTTTTATTAAAAAAAAAATTAGGTGTGGGTTACGCTTCTCAATCAGGGAGGAACTCTTTCGAACTTACGTTTCGAAGGAGTTCTGTAACAAACACTGTGATACGAAAATTTTATATATAAGAAGAGAAGAAGATAAGAAAAGAAGAAGAAGAAGACGTGCAAATTTGTAACAGTAGAAATCTACCATTTGGTATCGGATTAAGTAATAACGACAGACGGATACAAAAGCTTAAATAAGGGTAGGTTCACATTAACGGAGACAACTAAACTATCATTAGTCTGGTAACCCAACGAGCTCTTTTAATAAGTTAAAATGGAAAAAGTGCGGTCCCCTAACCGTATATTACATTTTTAATGATGGCGTCTATTATCCTTTGATTACATGTTTGGTAATTCCTTTACGGTTTTTATCTGTGTAATAATGACTCACTGAAAAAAGGATTAATCTTATAATTATAGGAATATTATAAGACTATTATATAACTACCCTTTAATGTAACTGCTGATGATTTTTGTATTAGGTTTTAATCTTGTGTATTTTTTGTTGCACTGTCTTTTGAGGTTTTTAACCGTTTTGAGGTTTTAAGCACAGCTTTCAAGTTTACCAATGGAATAAAAAAACATCAAAAGATTTGATGATTTGACGATGTTTTGACGAAAAACATAACAAACTTAGGAGAATATATGTATTGAGTACCTTTTTACTACTTTATACTTACTACTAAAAAACTAAAATCCTACTAATATTATAAATGTGAAAGCTTGTGAGGATGGATGGATGTTTGTTCCTCTTTCACGCAAAAACTACTTAACGGACTTTGATTAAAATTGGTATGGTAATAGTTTAGGCTCTGTAGTAAAACATAGGCTACTTTTTATCCCAAAAATGTACAGTGTTCCCGAGGGATACTATATTTACGCGGGCGGAGCCGCGGGCAACAGCTAGTTATTAATAATCACTGAATTGTCAAGCAACGAGTGAGCTGATGATGATGAATTATAGCTTCAAACACTCTCGATTATGTCACCTTATAAACAAAAAACTGGATCAAAATCGTTTCATCCATTTTGGAGCTACAATGCCACGGACAGACAGATACGTCAAACATACCACCCCTCTGTTTCTGTCGATGGCTATTAACTAGATATACAGATAAAGAAAATTGAAGTGTCTGTTTGTAACTTCAAATTGACAGCTTTTCACATAATGCATTTGAAAGTATATTCGGTACTTACAGTAAAATACAATTTTTTTTAATTTTTGTCTGTCCGTCTGTCTGTCTGTCGGTCTGTCTGTCTGTTTGTTCCGGCTAATCTCTAAAACGGCTGGATCGATTTTCACGGGACTTTCACTAGCAGATAGCTGATGTTATAAAGTCTAACATAGGCTACTTTTATTTTAGGGTTCCGTTTAAAAAATAGGGTTCCGCTTCCGTTAGTTCTGCGCGAACGAAGTTGCGAGCATCAGCTAGTCTACTATATATCATAAATAGCTGCCCACAACTTCGTTTGCATAGAACTAACGGAAACGGAACCCTAAAATAAAAGTAGCCTATGTTAGACTTTATAACATCAGCTATCTGCCAGTGAAAGTCCCGTGAAAATTCCAGCCGTTTTGGAGATTAGCCGGAGCAAACAGACAGACAGACAGAAGAACGGACGAAAGTTTTGAAAATTGATATTATATTGCATAGTGCATTAAGTAAACAGCTATTAACTTGAAATTACAAACAGACACAGACACAATTTTATTTATCTGTATAAACATGTATAGAAGACTAGCTGATGCCCGCAGCTCCGCCCGCGTAAGTACAGTAACCCACGGGAACCGTATATGTCCCGCGATAAAAAGTAGCCTTTGTTAGGCTTTAGACTATCTGTGTGCCAAATTTCATTTAAATCGGTTCAGTAGTTTTGGCATGAAAGGCGCACAAACAGACACACTTTCCCATTTAAAATATTAAGTATGGATTAAGTGAAAAGCTTTAAATTTGAAATTACAAACATACACGTCAATTTAATTTATCTGTATAGATACAAATAAGCTTTCCGCATTCGTGATAGACCCTCGGTAATGTCGTCGCCGTTAAGACAATATTAAAAAAATAGATTGGACACAATCAATAAACATATAGGTTTATATGATCCGGCGACAATCGCATAAATAATCGGGCTACAATCACGACCATCTATAAGCCGGGAATGCGCGGACAATCGTTCATTGAGGCACTTATTTATTTTAAATACAATCATCAGGGGGCCCTCCCGCGGGGCCTTCCTGCGGCGCTGTCGCGGGCCCCCGACCTCGGCCAGCTTTCGGTACCCTTTAATCAACTGTCAGGGGCCCTGTACGATACCATTACGTTGACCACTTCAATACTCACGCTGCAACCCTTTTGGATCCTGTGCGCTTGGATTAAAGATCACTTTTGAGTGGTCACATTTTTATATCACTGCAGGTTGCAGTCAAAAGGACGCCATCTTTATTTGATTGCGATACGTTAGATTTGGATCAAATGATATTCGAAATTTAAGCAAAGATAGGATAATAATAGAGCTATGTTGATCAGGAGAGTGTCTGCCTGTTAGACAAAAAAGCTTTACAGACTAGACACATTTCTGCTTGATAGTTCTAAACGTGGATTTTCTTTTATAAATATAAGGTGAGGTAAATGACTAGATTTGGAATACATAAGCTTTCGAAAGTCCATGATGATGATTTCAAACGTAATTTTAATATTTAATATATCCGAAAGCCTGAACTAAAGGCGCGGCGTTGATCAGACAAATTTGTTATGGTCTGAAATTATGTGTGATATACAGACGGCTAGTTTGGAAAGTACGGGATATAATATTAAGTAATCAATTATTATCAAATCAAATCAAATCTATATTATCAAATCGGGGTTATAATATAAAGTAATCAATTATTATCAAATCAAATCATATGTATATTCTCATATCGGGGTTATATAAAACTAAAAGCTCAAGATAAATAATAAGAGTAAAAAATTATTGCAAAAATTTAATCTACAAATGAACTGCATTTTTGCATATTCTTACATTCATGAAAAATTTGTATGTAATTGTATGAATTGCTACGTAACCTTTTTGGAAAAATGTGAGCTTTAAACATTTGCCTACATATTCGCTTTAATATAATATTATTATAAATGTGAAAGTTTGTGAGAATGTATGGGTAGCCATCTACCCATATGTTTGATACTTTTTGTCGCAAAAACTACTGAACGGATTTCGATGAAATTTGTTATGGTTATATGGTAGTAGTAATCCAGAGCCTACTCTAGATTAAAACAGGCTACTTTTAATCTCGGAAAAGAATAGTATTCCCGCGGGATACTCGAAAGTATATTAGGCGGGCAAAACCACAAAAACCGCTAGTTTGTAATTACCACATACATAATTTCGATGTTTTTGTTGATTTTAAATACAAAATAGAAAATTATATTTTTAAATACACGTCAAAATAATTTTGTTGCAAAACATTGTAACATTATATTATTACATACATACATATAATCACGCCTTTTTCCCGTAGGGGTAGGCAGGACTGCCTCTTTCCCGTAGGGGTAGGCAGGACTGCCTCTTTCCCGTAGGGGTAGGCAGAGACCACATCTTTCCACTTGCTACGATCCTTACATACTTCTTTCGCTTCGTCCACTTTCATTCTTACCATCCATTCCTCCTCTTACATTCAACGTAGCCAAGCGTCTCTTCATGGTCCGCTTTTCGCCTCCGTGAGAAACGAGACGTGATGAGTGGCGAACCACATCACCGCCATTTTGGATAATATAATTATTTTTGATTATCCATTGCGTTTCCACGAATTGGTGGAGAGGGTAGGAATAGCGAAAGGGAAGGATAGGTGGTGTGGAAAGGAAGGTTTAGGTTATATTATTACACATGATAAAATTAAATATTAATTCGACAAACGAAGCGGCTGTGTGTTCACTTTTCGTGTTTTGGCCATTTCTTTTTTCACGTTCCAAACCGACCATAAGTGTGGCATTGTGAGGCGAATTGTAACAATAGTGCCCACAATAGGGCCATAATAGGGCCCGATACCCTTTCATTGCCAGTTTAATTGTGATGAAATGTGGTAACGACAGTTTAGATACAGCCGAATTCTTTGTAAGTTGTAACCTCTCCACAATGTTACAAAGCCTTAGGACATCATTAAATTTTTTGGTCGGCATTTTATAAAATGCCTTACAATAAGTTTAAAATTGATTCATTTTTCATAGCCCTAAAATAAAATGGATAGTAAATTATGATTATAATAGGCATTTATTATAATGTTAGCTTGGTTTGTACTTCAGTAGCGATGTGTTATATGTATCAGTTATCACGTTTAATTAATACGAACAGTAAAAGTTTTATAAACATAAATATTTATCTTTATTCTTATTTTATGATACCTTCATTAATTACTTTCGAATTTATAATCCAACACAATTCGCATTAGTGTATAAACGACTTAATTATAAAACGGTGGTTCTTATTACTATGCAATAAAGTTGAAAATTGATATGTTATTTTAAATTACCTCCCGCTAAGTCAATAAGTTGATATTCACTCGCTACAAAGTGTAACAAATTATTGCAAGTGTATTCGGATACGATTATTACGATAATAAGAAGCTTCAGAAGCGACGTTTATCAATTTTAATCGAAATACCGAAAAAAGAAAAGTTTTTTTCTTTTTTTTTTGCGTAAGATTGAATTTTTAATGAGATGGATAAGTCATAAGCCTTATCGCAAAATCTTCCGAAAGATGAAACTTATTATCGTGCTACGTAAACTTCAAATGTTATGTCTAACTTAGTCCATAAACTCCAAAAATATAATTATAATATGTTTTATTTAAAATACATACATAATATACATTATACTTACAATTTTTAACAAATGCATTTTTATGAAGAGTGGGTAAGTGGCCAGCTTTTATATAATACTAGATGATGACTTCATGGTGCTAAAGGTAATCTCGCGGGAACCATACATTTTTCAGTAGTAAAAAGTAGCCTAGTGTCTACTTTTTATATGTGACAAATTTCATCAAAATCGGTCCAGTAGTTTCTTAGCCTATTCAATACAAAGAAACAAACAAATCTTTCTTCTTTATATTATTAGTATACATAATATTTAGAGATATTTTTTAGACTGAAGCAAAATATTACCGTTTTGTATGTAATTGATTGTACTGTCGGTTCTTGGTGGAAATTCATGTTGAACACTAATAAAACACAATTTTTATGAATTTATTAATTTTAAGAAGTCGTGTTATTTATTAAAATTCATAATTGTATCTTAATATAGTGGAAAAAGTGCACGAAAAATTGTGTTTTATTAGTATTACCGTTTTGGAATCAGGGTTTAAAAGCCTTCTTAAACTGCCAACTAAAACCCATCCAACTGGCCAGATTTACAACATTTACAAACACAAACTAAAGCACAATAATGAGTGCCTTAAAGATTCCCTAACCGTATTTAAAACCTTTATAAACGAATAAAGCGATAAAATTAAGACGTTTTCATTAGTGGCCCCTATTTTGTGGGCCCATGGGACAATTAGGATCCTTTTTGTTGAGCCATACGATAATTAGGGCCTTCTTAATAAAGCTGTTAATTAAGAAGGTGCAGTTGCTATTGGTGTTATAAAACAATAAATTTCAGTGCTTCTTGTTCAAGAACGTAAAAAGGTACAGTCGCAATAAAACTAACTAGATTGTTAAATATATGGACCAGTGTGTTAGCGAAAACATGTTAATTTAACTGCGAGGAAGATTTGCTTTATTTGTTGTTTGCTTGAGTTTCATTCATCCGTATATATTGCAAATTTTTTTGAAACAGCCTCCGTGGTCAGTGGCTTAGAGCTTGCAACTAAAAGTTATATGAACTGTTATTATGTTATTATGAACAGCTCTTATTAAGCTAGCTAGTACCCCTTTGGATTCCATTGCGGACAGTAATATAGCTGATATACGGCACTTTTGTGCTACTTGGGTGACTTTCGACTCATGGGTTTGATTCGCGCGTTGGAAAAACAAAAAATATTGGTTCCAAGTTTGATTAGGACAATGCAGGCCACCTGATTGTCTGACAAGATGATACATACATCGAATGGGAATGTAAAAAGTTGAACCTATGCCTGATCTCTCACCAGTTGTGTTAGTTATCCATCCCACTAGGAGTAAAGTAGTAAAGGATAGTAAAGAAAGATTGATGCTCTTGTACTACACACACACTTGGACACAAAATAATAACTCCTGTGTAACTGGCCTGGTTTCAGTGAAACCATCACCGTATCCGGTGTGGGCAGCTATTTTATTGCAAATTACTCTTCGGTGTGAACGGATTGATTTTTAAGTTCTACTACAACCTTGTAAAGGTATCTCAAATAATAATATGAAACTTAACAAATATGTCTCAATTCGAGTACTTAATCAAGATAGCGTTTCCAAAATATGACGTTACTCTTATCTTATAATTGATGTAGTGTAATGAAGTTGTAAATAACAATCGTAAAAACGACAAATTTCTTAGAACGTAATCGATTATTATATAGATAAGGGAGACAAACGGACAGACAGACGAGCGCCGGTGCCCAAACAACGGTGTTTGGTGGGCAAACAGCTGATAAGGCTTGAAACGCCGACAGTGACACAATAGGCGCGGTACGGTGTAAATATTTGGTGTGTGAATACCTTTCGGCGCGCCTAGCGCGTGCGAGCCGCTTTCATCCTGTCACACCGTTGCGTAACATGTGTTAAAAACAATTATAATAGGGCTTTTTGGATCATGATATTTTAATAAATACTTATCATTATATTACTCGATGTTACCCGCGACTTTGTGCGCGCAAAGGTTAATTTCAAAGAAACCGTACATTTTTTCGCGATAAAAAGTACCCTTCTCCTAAATAGACCACGGTCTATTCTAAATTTCATTAAAATCGGTCCAGTAGTTTAGGAGCAAACAGATAAACAATTTATTTCTCTTTATTATATTATTATAATGCGTGAAGCAAAAACTCTCATTACAGTTTAAAAACAATTATGCGAATGGAGGATATGATCTTTGGCATACTAAACGTTAATGTAGAGGAAAGTGTGCAGAAAACTATTTTTTAAATAATGCTTAGAAATACATGTACATAAAATGGATAAAAATAACAACAACATACACTATCTCAATTTATTTACACACTACCGTGCGTTTGATAGATTTTATTACACGTTGATGTTTATATATTTTTTTATTTTTTTTCTATCTAAGTGGCAATAGCACCTTATAAAGTTCAAACTTGTGACATCTACATAGTTCAATAATAATTTATCTACTACTACGAGTACTACGATGTGGTTAACTACTAGCTTTATAGAGCGTAGTTAGGACCTATTTCATTACTATTTTTTGGTTGATTATACATACAAATTACTTAACTATTTTATTAAAGACGTACAAATATAATTAAAATAATCTTCCATTGCTTAATGCTTAAAACGGAGTTATTGTGTCAGTATGAAGACTAAGTCAGCACTGAATGGGTAATAACTAATAACTAATCATGTAGTTTGTGAACATAAATCAAATAATATAATACAATTGAATTACCTTATGCAAAAGAACTATATTATAAAACAACTAATTGAAGACACACATTTAAAAAAAAATGGACAGGAGAGACAAAAACTCAAATATTTTATAAGATCTTAAAATTTCAAAATCATGTAAAATATTTATTTACTAAATTAAAGGTTTCATGAACGAAAATATTAGGCCGGGTCCAGACGCCTGTAACATGTAATGTAATCTAACGAGTAATGTAACGCGAATCATGTGTGTGGACGGCACTACGAGCGTTACATGTAAATTATAAATGATGGGGACTACAACGTCGACCTGTAACACTGTATAAAAACCGTGTCATAGGACACCAGATAGGAACGAAGTTCCTTATTATAAAATATTAACTTCAATTATATTCGCTGTATAAAGAAAATAATTATTCGGATATAATTTTTTTATTATGATTTTCTTTCATCAATAAAATCTGGGGGCACGGTAGTGCCCCCGCCAAGTCGAGCGCGAAGCAAACACTGCCGTACTATCCTTTACCGGAACCATTTCGCCGCATTTTCAGGCCCCTATTAGAGAACCTCTGGATAAGACCAGAATGCAGAAATTTTCGTCATCCAGTAACCTATAAACACATACTTAAAATCCAAAATTTCAGGTCTGTAGGTCATTTAGTTCCAAAGTTAAGCGAAAGCAAAGTTTCGAATTTATGACACTCACTCACTCACTCACTCATGATCATCAGAATAGAACTAGTACTTCCCATAAACTTAGAGAGCTGAAATTTGGTACAGAGTTAGAGTTTAATGGCCACTTAAAGGGAAAACTATAAAAACTAGGATATTCGATCTGGGGGCACGGCAGTGCCCCCGCCAAGTCGAGCGCGAAGCAAACACTGCCGTACCATTCTTTACTGGAACCATTTCGCCGCATTTTCAGACCCTCATTTGAGAACCTCTGAATAAGACCAGAAAGCAGAAATTTTTGTCATCCAGTAAGCTATAATCACATACTTAAAATCCAAAAATTTAAGTCTGTAGGTCATTTAGTTCCGAAGTTAAGCGAAAGCAAAGTTTAGCATTTATGACACTCACTCACTTATTCATGATCATCAGAATAGAACTAGTACTTCCCATAAACTCAGAGAGCTGAAATTTGGTACAGGTTTAATGGCCACATAAAGGGAAAACTATAAAAACTAGGATAATCGAAGACCTGAAGTACCTGGTGACCCTGATTAGAAAACACAAGAGCCCAACCAAACTATTAGTATACTTACATTAGTATATACTTATACTTACAAGTTTACAAGAAGAAATAGTCGAACAATTAACTTTATTCTACTCGAACATTACACAAATTAAATAAACAAATTACACTAAAATCTAGTAAAATTAATCAATATGCCCACGTTTCTACAAAAAGAAGTGAAATCCCACCAAAAACATTCTGTAAAAAACTAGCCAATCTCGATAGAGCTGCTTATTTATCTCTAAAAAGTAATGAAATCTAGATAAAGTCGTGCCAAGTCTAAGGTTCTTTACTGCGATTTCTTTATTATTATAGTTAGTGTTGTGTGACTTGGCCGTTGAAGGGTACACGAGGGTACAAAAGGGGCTCCATGACACCATTGCTCCAATACATGTGTTGTACAATCAACAACAGCCTAAAATGTGACACTAGCGTCCAATTACCAATACCAGTATTTAGGCTATTATCTCGCTTAAGAAACATAGGTAGTTACAACAGATATAACATTACGTGTAAACAAAATTGACTTGTACCCACTAACGTATAAAGAACGGCCAAGGTTCAACGGCCAAGTCACACAACATTAACTATAATAATAAAGAAATCGCAGTAAGGAACCTTAGACTTGGCACGACTTTGTCTAGATTTCATTACTTTTTAGAGATAAACAAGCATCTCCATCGAGACTTGGCTAGTTTTTTACAGAATGTTTTTGGTGGGATAAAACTTTACAAAATTATCTTAACACCTTTATTTTCTTTACAATGATTTATAAAATATATAATAATAATAACAGTCATCACGTAGACTATACATAATAATATACTGTATAACCATCATACATGCAGTTTTTTTAACGTTACGGACGTTTTTTGCCGACTAGGGTACCCCTCCGCAACGCCCCATAAGGTACTTTCGTTCCAATAGAGAAACATTATTTTGAACTATTGATATCAAAGAAAAATCCATGAAAAACATTGTATTGTTGCGTTTCTTTTTATTTTTTATGCTTATCAACGTGTAGAATTACAGTTCGGTGTGACAGGTTCTTAAGTACACATCTGATATGTCTCACACTTAAAATATATCAAACACAAAAAAATAAAATAGAAAGGCTAGTTATGATTTACCCTATTTTTTGTTTGTTATTTTCGTATTCTTTTAAAATTAACGAGATTTCTTTAGGGGGTAAAAGACAATAGTATCCAGTATGCCATATTGATAATGATAGAGTTTTACAGGTTCCATACCTATTATGTATTTTGTTACTCGGTAAATAATGAAAATAGCCTAAGGGCCTGTTTCACAATATTTTAATAGGTGAAATTAGGTTTTAACCTTTCCCCCTATTTAACCTCCTTGGGGGTAAAATTTTTACAAGTCCTTCCTTATTGGATGTCTTAGTCATATGAGGAATACGTGTGTAAACATTTATAATTTCTAGCCTTAAGGGTTTTGGTCGGTGCGTTGATACATGTCGATCAGCTTTGCCTTCTACGAGTATATATTATATACGATGTAGATAGATAGATAGATTTCGACTGTATTATGTCAGTCCGAATGACAGTTTTGTATGCGTATTTGACGCGTATGTATAATTTTGCGTTGTTCGGAAATTCAGAATGTGGTGGGATCGAATTCCGGGAAGATAAATATTTATGTGATTTTTTAAAAAATCTTCTCGAAAAGCTCGGTTACCTAGGTATTACTTATAAAAGTTATCCTCTATCATGTTATTCTAGAAAAGCATTTACTAGCACTGCTATTGCAGTGAGCTTTTACGATATAGCACTTGTCAAAGGCAGAAATGTCTACATTCTTGTCTCCAATAGTTTAGACGGATCTTGTTAGTCAACGCTGTTGTTGCTAAGTGCGTTTAGTTGTTTTGCCGCTAACGTTTAGTACCTGAACAAACTTAATTTCAATTTTCAATATAAATTCTGCAAATTATCTTTTATGGCACTGTGGTTCAACATCCTCGGTATTTGTCAATTTATTTTCTTGCTACAAACCCTTTTTAAGGTACCGTAGTACTACAAGTCCGTCTGTCCGTGCGTCTGTCTGTCCGTCCCTGTTAACTCCTGTTATTATGAATAAAATGCATTAAATTCAGTACAATTATAAATTGCGTATAGACTAAAGTCTAAAGTCTAAATCTATAATTATAAATACTGAATTTCATTATTTATTACAAACTTATTACAAATTACTTTTGTAGCAAAATTTTAGAGGTGGACGGGGATATGTTGAAGTTGCGATATATTTTTTCTCATTCTTTGCCATCGTGTAGGATATGTACGACTAGAATCTAGATCGTTTTATATAAAGTCGAGGTCATACATTTTCAAAAAGTGTTTCAAAATTTTCGAGTAACCGGCCTCCAAAGTTTGCTACAGGTTGGTCTCCCCTCCCTGGTATTTCTAAACTACAAGAGGGAAAAAACATAATTTTAAATACTAATACATCATGCTACTCTTTACAAAAAATATGTTGAGTGAATTCGGACCATAACTTGTGAAGTCATTTAAAAAAAGCCTGTTGTGCGTAGATAGTTAGGTACCAGTGGCGAAAGCTCATTCTCCTTCATAGGGAAGCCCTAGCCTGTATAAAGGTAAGCGGTAAGGGAAGCCGATAGGACTGGAGATATAGGTTACCCCACGCCACGCCACTGATAGTTACTGAACCTTCCTAAGACATTAAGCTCTTGGTAAATTTATTTTAGATTTATCTATACAGGTGAAGGTGTATTAATGATGTTGGTCTTCAAAAACTTTTGTAAAATGTGTTTTGTCTACTTATCTTTCGCCACTATATCCAGGCGAAAGTTAACTATCAAGTGTGTTGGTTTTTTGATACCTTGACCCATTAGGGCCATTCAGATTTACAGTTCAGATCGCGGAAAATAGTATGCACCGTTCCAACGGTTCCAAATGCGCGGGCCGTCGATGACAACGCATTTTTCACAGACTTTCCGTGCGCTACGACGTAAGTATTTTGACGTACTACGTAAGAAGCCGGCAGTCTAAACTGTGGACGAATTTGACGTCGTAATAGGCAATCGGACAATTTTTTTTATTACATAAATGAATAGTACTCTTAAATATGAGTAACTTCTCAGAAGAAACCGTATATCAAAAGTCAATATTTTCAAAGGTACAGCGATTTGTATAAAAAATTTCGCGAGCCTCCTAAAAACGCTCCATACTAAAGTCGACCTAAAAATGACGTCACTTGTATATGAAGTAGTATGAAGTAGTATAATATGAAGTATATGGCCGCAGGAATATATTTGTAAATATCTCCGATATTTGTGCGTTTAAGTTCATACTTACCATAATGAATGTTTTTGTATATGATGTGAGTAAACTAATGATGTAGGTTTTGTTTACCAATTTCGCAAAAAAAAAAATTTTTTTGGTATAAAGACTCGCGAAATTTTGTATACAAATCGCTGTACCTTTGAAAATATTGACTTTTGATATTTCTTCTGAGAAGTTACTCATATTTAAGAGTACTATTCATTAATGCAATAAAAAAAAATCAGTCCGCTTGCCTATTAGCACGATAATTCGTTCGCTTAGAAGTCGAAACTGCACAGATCCCTACGCGGTTTGGAACACAGTGCAATCAGAGGTCAGGGATTTTTATTTCCACTAATACTTATCTCTGTCTTAGATTTCCAATACTCAAGACCTGAAACAGTAGGTAACAAAATAGATATGTCAGATGAAACGAGTACGCCTTAGTCTTAGACCTGGATTACCATAACCACTTATTGTCAGGTGAGTTATAGATAAATTAGTTGCTACTCCAGTTAATGGAATAATTTGGGCCTAATTGGGTCCAGTCTAGTGCCTGGAATGGAATACATTATGGTAATCTCAAATTTCATGCATATATTATGTGTTATCAAATTGAGTTAGGGTTGAACAGTCAGTTATATAATAAAGTATATCATAATGAAAATTAGGTAATACTATACCTACATACTACACTTGCTTACCTAGTTTCTATCTTTTTTACCAACTGTCGATTACTTTTGCATAAACTAAATATATATAAAACGAGTCGCAAGTCGCTGTAGGTATGCGTTTTATAAATAACAATAATAATTTTTTGAAGAGATAACCCCACGTTGCTTTAACCCTTAACTATCCAGTATGCTTTTGGAACGTAACTGATCAGTAAAGGGTCCAACAGTCTAACTTACTTACTAATCTTATCTTACTTCTTACTATTATTATAAATGTGAAAGTTTGTGAGGATGTATGGATGGATGGATGTATGGATGGATGTTTGTTCCTTTTTCACGCAACAACTACCGAACGGATTTAGATGAAATTTGGTATGGTAGTATCCCGGAAAAATACAGTATTCCCGCGGGATACCCGATACTATATTTATGCGGGCAGAGCCGCGGGAAACAGTTAGTATAACAGATAAATGTAAGGTATAATAAAAGAAAAGAAAGCTATTTTGAATGTAAGACAGTAAAATGTATTTCAGTAATGTATTTTTACACTTATTTACTTACAGATATTATGAATAATTATTATTTTCAGAATGTTATGGACCTAGTATTTTTATCATCGAATTTTATGAATCGTATTAACCATTATGAGAATACAATTTTACTGTTGTAATATACCGAGACTGCATCAAAACTGCATTATTGTTAGATTTAATTAGCAGTCTCGATCTACAAGGGCCATTTGTATCGCTTTGCTGAAACAATGAATGTTCGAATGAGTGTTAGCAAAATCCATAATATTAAATAGGCAAAGAGCCGGTGTAATTTACTTCAAAACCAAATCAATAATATATTATTCAAAGTAAGTGATACAAACGGACCGGTAATAAATATTTAGCACAACTTTGTACACTGCATTAGTGTTAGATACTTGTTTGGACATCAATAAACGTTGCTGTAGATAAGTGTGGGAAGGAACGATTTGTACTGAAGTAGTACAAGAGCCATTGTCAGGTAAATCGATCTAGATGTAGGCTCCCACGGAGTCGTGTTCACTAAACGGACAACATTTGAAATACTTGTGCTGGAAAAACAAAACTTTTCCAGTTTAACAATTTGTAAGTCTATGGCTCAATGATAGATCACTACACCGTTGAGAGAATTCAAAACCCCAATAATTTTAACTTTAATTTTACTTTTATTGAATTACAAGACGTTGTCCGGTACTTCGTACGCGCAAATGTTAGTTTCGCAGTATATTTTTCAGCGATAAAAAGTAGTATATATCCTTCCCCATGGTCTACTCTACATCTGTGCCAAATTTCATTAATAGATTCAGTAGTTTTGGATCTTATTTAATGCAAACAAACAAACAAACTTTTCCTCTTTTTTATTTTAGAATAGATGTAGATAAATGAATCGTCTTGACATCATAAACGGATTTTTGGAGTTTGGACCAATCGCGTTTCTATTGGTTTGGCGTTGATTTGAAGTTTATGAGGAATATCATTTTGAGTTTTAACATAAAGGGACTGAATCGTAATTGTATTGTTGCATGATTTAATTAGCAGAATCGATATTCAGTTTAGATTTCATTTCCTGGTTATACTTATGTGAAAAAAAAAAACCAGCTAAAGCCTGCGTATCTAACGGCTCGTTTCAATAATCTAGGTATCTATCTTTATATATTTGTTAAAAACGTCAAATTTTTATTGCGAAAAACCGGTATATAATAAAAAAAATATTGAATGACGTTTCTAGCAAATAGTTAAAAATAGAAAGATTATTGAAACGGGCCTTTAGAAGGCTTACAATACGGTAGTTTACTAGTATCAAATATCACATTGAAACAAATTAAATACATAAACAAACTTATAACTACAGAAAAGTTATTGCGATTAAAAACATACAATATATTGTCCATACCCTTTTCGCAAAATGATTCTGGCTATTAAAAATGTACAGCGGACTATTGCAATGACGTCATATCGACTGTATTTTGCTCTCTTTCGTATTACAAGTAGAAATTGTTTAGATCTTCGTTATTTTTTAAGATATAAAATAATTATGGGATTTAGATTATTACGACGGTTTATTACGACAATATTATTTAGCATCGATTAGACGAATTTTTTTGGTAAAATTGCCTAATTATATTTATGCGGGGACTCCCGCCGCAGTCTAATGGATTCTGGATAATGAAGGATTCTGCAAGACTAGGATAACTTCACAGTTATCCTAGAAGTAAACTATGAAGTTATCCTAGTTTTACAGAATCCTCTTCACTATTCCGACCCATTAGCTATCGCACAGAATACAGAACATCCAGAAACCACCAACACGCTTGAAAGTGAAGCCGTCACGACTACTGCAAATTGGAGTGGCTATTCATACATAATATATAGCCACAGAATAACGGAATATTTTACCCAACTTTTTTTCAATTAATTTTTATTGAATACCTAATTGTTGCAACATAATAACACAATTGTTTGTAAGTGTAGAGTAAAGTATAGAGCGGGTGGGGCGTGTTTCGCCATGGTTTTGGACACAGTGCGCTGCGTACAAATGAGATCGAACACTCATTCTAGATATTCTGTATTCTGTGAGCTATCGCTAATATTACGATGACATAGTAAGAAATCAAAAATGTACCTATAGTATTTACCAGTGGTGGAGGCTAGTTCTCCTTCATAGGGAAGCCCTAGCCTGTATAATAAATAGGGGTTTAGATGAGGGTCTTCAAAAGGTAAGTGGTAAGTGAAGCCGATATAAATGGAGTTATAGGAACCCAACGCCACCTATCACGAGCTTTTCACTTGGCGAACATTTTGTCAATCCCATATATTTGCAACTAGATGTTGCCTACAACTTCGTGCGCACAAAATGAAATCTCGAAGTAACCGTACATTTTGCCGTAATAAAAAGTAGCTTATATCCTTCCCCGTGGTCTATTCTATATCTGTGCCAAATTTCAACAAAATCGGTCCAGTACTTTCGGAGCCTATTCAATACAAACTAACAAACAAACTTTTCCTCTTTATTATATAAGTATATATTTCGAAGATCGTCATTGTTAATTAACGATGGCATGTTAGCTCACAATATTCCCTTTTGCTTTTTAATAGGGGTGTTAGCTATCAATGATGATGAAATAGCTGCTCAACAGAAGGTAAATAGGTAGCTTGTTCGAATTTAGTGTTTTTAAGCTATCAGCGTAAAGGTATCATTAAGGTACGGTAATTTTGCATTAAATATTTATTATTTAGTATTAAATTACCTTTATCGGACACTCTCCGGCGCAATTGCTCAAGTCCGTGAGCCATTTGAGGAACAATCGCACTTTTCAATGTTCATGCGCATGGATAATGCCCACCAATGAAATCGCTCACTGGGCGGAGGGGGCGTGGCCTTCCAAGCCCCGCCTGCCGCCCTCGGCGTCTGTGTGTGCGTTTGAATTATTTTATCGATTTATTGACTATTTTTTTTTCGGACAAAAATGACAATCCATTTGTTGTAATCTTTGATTAATTATTACATAGATACGTTATATCCTTACAAAACTGACAATATTTCTGTGCCACGACACACATTGACATGGGACGCTGTCAATGTGTCAACGTCGCATAGTAACACAAAACACGCTATTACTCGCGGAGCACACTAACCTAAATTGGCCCGACTCGGGCCAATTCGAGTCTTCATTTTTACGCGTTTATAACATATCTACCTCTTTTTAATATTATATATCTATGGTTGTAATAGATAATACTAAATAAGGTGTCAACGTGTTTTTGTTATTTTGATTTTTTATGTATCTTATGGCTTTAGAGGTAATTTAGATATAAAGTATGGCTTGTGGTTTTTGTTGTCAATTAATTAGCTTATTGATTGCAAAATATGAGTTATTGTACGAAATAAATTATACTAATAAGGTTAACTTTTTGTCTAGAAGCATTATTATTTTCCTATTATGTTTTATTAATAAAAATGTCGCAATTCCAGGAAAAATAATTGAGTAATTAATTAATCAAGTAATTTAACCGTCAATTGTTACCTACAATCTAACTTATGGTTTAAAATATAAGTTCATATTATGTCAAAAACTATACCCTAACTATCGACAGTTCTGTTCTAAACACACAGAACACTATTACTCGCGGAGTTGTCTAAACACCTGCTCATAAGTTACATAATCCCACAGTAATATTTTTACCTAAAAATATATTTTTATAAAGGTAGGCTCCATTAACTTCGGACTCTACGTTAGAAATCCTTATACCTGAGATTATATACCCTAACTTCATCCACCTACACAAAACCATTGATTTTAAATATTACTTGATGTTGCCCGCGACTTCGTGTGTTCAAAAGTTAATTACGCAGAAACCGCACATTTTTATAGAGCCTATGTCCTTTCCCGTGGTTTAATCTACATCTGTGCCAAATTTCATCAAAATCGGTCAAGTAGTTTCGGAGCATATTCAATGCAAATAAACAAACAAACTTTTCCTCTTTATTATATTATTAAGTATAGATAATATCATTATGGTTCATAATATTATGCACCCTTAAGTACCTACCTACACAAAATCTCAACTCCTTTACTACGGGAATGAACTGCACAATGGTCTCTAAGAGTCAGCTCACATCGCGACGCGACGCGGCATTTTTAATATAGCGATTCAAAATTGAACTTTATTCTCTACATAGGAAGATACATGTTTCATTGCAAGAGCGGAGCCGCATTACGCAGTCCAGTACAGCTAGAAATTCTTCTTGCAATTCACTATATATGTCTCGGTGTGAACTGATGCTAAAGGCATTATCAAGTGGCCTGTCTGCATCTCTGACCTTTACATTGAGCAAAAATACGAGTATACAAATGCTTAAATATAATTTTCACACGTAATCTTAAAACCATAACCTTACGCATTATCGTATCAAAAGCAGGAATTAACGGTTACATCTGCGATTGCGAGCTTGCGAACGAGTGTCACGACAGCAAAGACTAGATGCTTTGTAGAGGAGACACTATTTTGGTTTAATATTATTAACTTAAGTCTTAACACTTTCTAGTTTATTTATGTTCAAATATACAGTCTTCAAATGTTGTAGGTGCGAGAACAACGATGGACATCCATAGTTCATTATATAATATTACTAGCTGATGCCCGCGGCTCCGCCCGCGTAAGTACAGTAACCCACGGGTACCGTATATGTACCGCGATAAAAAGTAGCATATGTCCTTCCCCATAGTCTACTTATATCTGTGCCAAATTTCATGATGATCGGTTTGGTAAATTTTACGTGAAACTGTTAACCCTTAACTGTAGTCGTGGGTCCAGTGGACCCATGTTTAATCTTTGAACGCGTGTAAAAAACAAAGCGTGTGCCTCAGCGCCTCCCGCTCCTAGGTACCTTCCGAAAGTACGCCAGAGCGCGTTGAGAGGAACGGACGTGCTTCGTTTGGTACTACAAAGGTGAGTATTGGTGTGCATGTGGGTCCCACGGACCCACCACTCTAGTTGCGTAACTTTCATTTAGTTTTTGTTCATTATTAATTTTATTTATTTTTTATTTATTTGTGATGGCAAACCAAAGAAATATTTCTGCAGATAGAGTTGATATAATAGAGTACTGGTTATACGAACCAGACAGTGATGAAGATGAAATCGGTAGAAATTCACCCACATCTCGAAATAGTGCTCACACCCACTCAGAAAATGACGAGTGAACATGACTCAAACTCTGAATTGTCTGAAAGTGAAAACACTTACCAAGATAAAGAAGTGGATATATAGATCAGTTCTACCAGATGTTTTTTACGGGAAAACAGTATGCAATTCATGCTTATAACTTGATCATCAGTTTACAATGTCAAAAATTTTTTGGAAGAAGTTTTTTTGTTTTTGTTTTAACTCTTTTAAAAAATGTTATTTTTTTTACATGAAACGAGTTGCAGTTATTTTTTTTGTTGCGTTTTTAAATTTTATATGATATTTTATAAGTAAATAACGACTGATTTAAAGAAGTGTCATTGTAGATAAGAATAATAGTTTATATTGTTGATTATGTTTAAAATTACGTTTGTTAATGTTTAAACGTAAAGTTTAATAAAAATAAAAACTTAAAACGGAAATGCATTATTAATTTATTTTAAATCAAAAATAGGCGGGTCCTGTGGACCCACGACTATATAAGTGTGACTATTTTTCACCACTACAGTTAAGGGTTAATAAAGTTTCTCACGGGAACCGTTAATTTCTCCGAGATATTTTAGATAGATAGATTCTCAGGCTATAGACTATCTGTGTACCAAATTTCATTTCGATCGGTTCAGTAGTTTTGCCATGAAAGACGGACAAACAGACACACACACCTTCCCTTTTATAATATTAAGTATGCATATAGCTACATTTTTTAATTTAATTATCCCTAAAATCCACTAATTCTTTTATCAGTATTTTGTATGAAGTGGAAGTAATGAAAGTGATACAATTTAATATATACAATAAACTTATTTCACCAAATCTACACAATGTAGATGCATATTTTAGCTCACAGAGTATTCTTTGTATTAGGCATAAATCAGCCGTAAACCTGTCTTTAATCTTTGCGTGTGCCCACGCGCTCGCTCGTGTCGTGGCGACAGTAACTGCGTCGTCCCGATAACACTAGATAGCGCCCTCACACGACGAGCGAGCAGATAGTGTCCAAGCCATTTGAATTTAACGTACACCTTGTGACACCCGGTGTCCGTACCGCAAAGACGTTGATTTAGTAAATAATTTAATTGCTTCCTTTATCTTCCTTAGCAGATAGTGTCTGAAGTGTTTTAACGTTTGTGACACCCGGTGTCCGTACCGCAAAGACGTTGATTTAGTAAATAAATTATCTAATAGCGTCCTTCTAGCAGATAGTGCATCTATAGATAAGTAACATTTGGTGTCATTCTACATTTTTGTAAGCCATTAAACATTAAATCGAATGGTGTTTATATTCATTTTTTTCCTTGACATCATAATTTTGTAGAGATATATAAATATTTTATAACATTTACTTTCTAGTATTTTTTAAATCAATTTGTCTCATAAGGAGGTTTTTAATTGCTAATATCTTTTATTATCGTGTAACAATTATTTTTATAATTTAATCAAAGAATAATACCATATAAAGCGTCATTAACAGAATGTCAATGTCAAAATTTAACACCAACATGCCGTTTCTAACGTGTCGTAAATTTTACGTCCATTAAAAAATCGTTAGTGTAACCTTATCGCAATAATATAAAAGGCAATAAAAATTACTTATTTGGAACAAGAAGACAAACAAGTTGACCGTGCTTAACATACGAAACTGCGCAGACGCACGTTCCCTGCGCATTGTCAAAACACATACAATTTCACGGAAAAAAAACAAAGAAAAAAAAAACCGAACCGTGTGTGGTCGCGAATAAGTGCGCCACTAAATTCAAATAATGCACTCAAAAACCAAATATTGTAAAAAAAGACAAATAT
Organism: Glaucopsyche alexis; assembly: GCA_905404095.1. Classification (NCBI taxonomy): domain Eukaryota; kingdom Metazoa; phylum Arthropoda; class Insecta; order Lepidoptera; family Lycaenidae; genus Glaucopsyche; species Glaucopsyche alexis. The sequence goes on from FR990062.1 coordinate 13,509,164, forward strand.
TTTTCAAACACCTTTAAACGACACCGCAAACTAAAGGCGTGTATAACTTTTGTAAAAGCGAATGAAAAAATTTTGCTACATTTTTGTTTACATTTAGGAGTTGATCTTTGTCTAATAAAAGCTGATGATGATTAATTATTTTCCTGATTTACATAAACAAATCTATTTGAAATAATAAACAATATAAATGTAAATTTTATTTGTACAAATGAATACCAAAATGTCTCTAACAGTATCAAATTCGATCAATTAGGCATAAAATGTTTATACATTGGCATTAAACTTTGAAAAATGCGCCTATACAGTTTTAATATTCTCAAATGTGTGTGGTAAGTGTCAGTTTTGTAAATCACTGTCACAAAAAGGTGTTTCACTTTTGCTTTGTCCATGATATGCGCTAGTCTTGAATTATTTTGGTGTTGGTGACAATGTGTATAAAGAGATCCCTTTTACACGCAGCGGGACAAAAATTGTGATCTGTCACTAACTTTCGTTATAATGCTGTCAACACAAAGACCTAAGGGTTTTACTTTCGAAGGACAAATATTACTTTTAAAGCCCTGAGGGAAAAGTGATTAGGGAGCGGGTATTGAAACTGACAGTTGCTTTTGACAACATTTTTTTCTTGAGCGGTACTTAAAACTTATTTAAGGATGTTGATAGCCTTATATTATCAATAGAAAAAAGTATACAGTTTCTAATCCATATTAACATTATAAATGGGAAATTGTGTATGTTTGTCCGTCCTTCACGCCAAAACTACTAAACCGATTTAAATGAAATTTGGTACACAGATAGTCTGAGAAAGGACATAGAATACTTTCTATCGAGGGAAAATGTACGGTTCCCGTGGGATACTTTATTTACATTTTTACGTAAAAACTACTAAACCGATTATCATGAAATTTGGCACAGATATGAAGTAGACCACAGGAAAGGACATAGGCTACTCTTTATCACGGGACATATACGGTTCCCGTGGGTTACTGTACTTACGCGAGCGGAGCCGCGGGCTCAGCTAGTAATATAATATTATTGTGATAAGCAATAAAATTAATCAAAGTCTTCTATTTTGATTAAAAGTTAAAAACAAGATTTATGAAAACTAAACTTTTGTCTTATTTAGAAGTAGGACACACTTAATAAAAGTAATATTTATTGCAAAATATGCTTTAGAAGGTCAAGCTGGCGAAATGACAAATATTGAGTAGGTAATTTAAATACTGACTACTGACAATATAAATAAAAATATTCCAATTTTAAATTAGACCACTGACATTTAAAATACTGGCTTAAAACAAATGCAATAAATAAAAATAAATACAAAAGAAGTAAAACCGCAACATGTCCGTGACGAATCGAATTTAGAATTGAAAATTGATCTTAAATGTGACGGTTAAGGATATACAACCTTTTTAACACATCATCAATTAAAAAAAAAAGGAAAAAGACATATGGCCCCTAGGCGATTTGTGCCAAGAAAAGAATCTTATGTCATTTTGATACACTCGAATCTTTTGTGTGGTTTGGTATCAATGCTTTTATGCGGAGTGTATCGATTTAGTTTTGAATTGGACCGATTTTTCAAGCTTAGTGGTCCCCTTTTGTGGTTAATGGGTATGGTTTGGATGTAAAGATGTGTATAATTACAATTTACATCAAAGAATTATCAAATGCTGTATCAATTAGAAACGGGTTGGGGTGTTATTATGAGTTTAATATGTCTATTAATCTGATCTGTCTAATAATATGGTGTGATTTATGTTTTTATAAAAGATGGGATGAAGATCACATTCTTATGACATTAAACTGGTTGAATTTTAACACTGTACCAATTTATCTTTTTTTTAGACATTGTTTTCTTCGATTATCTATATTTTATTAAAATCTACTTAAATGTTATATTTATTAGGTCATGCCTATATTTAGATCAAATCTTATGCTTATATTATGATGATTATTGGTAATCTTATTTCTCTACTAGCTATGAAAACCCGCTTCGCTGGGTCATTTTTAATGATTTATTTTTTTGTTAATGTTAATAATCTATCACTACTTACTTGACATACAATCTAGATCAATCTAGAAATTTCTAGTACATCCTTGATCGTTCAGAACCGTGGTATCTATTCTAGAGCTTTTTTAATAGATCATTCTAAAATTTTCTAGAACAATCCAAATCATTAAAATGATTTTAGATTAATAATAATCACGCATTTTTAGAAATAACATGTTTCAACCCCGGTCACTTCTGCACCCTTATAGGTATCAACTTGCAACCACCATAGTGCACGTTGGGTGCCTTGTACCTATTGTGACATAATATACATAATCGTCTGCGACGTGCAGTTTTAGCTGGGAAGTGAAATATAGGGACACACGCCTCTATTTTTATATAATAGACTAGATTTTGCCCGCGACTTCGTCCGCGTGGTGTTCGGTTTCCATACAAAATGTTAACCCCTCTTTCACCCCCTTAGGGGGCGAAATTTCAAAAATCCTTTCTTAGCGGATGCCTACGTCATTACAACTAACTGTATGACAAATTTCAGCAAAATCTGTTCAGTAGTATCGACTGTGCGTTGATAGATGAGTCAGGTTTGCCTATTATATATTTAGATTAATCATTAATCTATAGAAAACTTCCTTTGTCTTGACCCCTAATAGAATGTTTCTAATGACATTAAGTCTTGTTATTTCGAATGGTACATCTGTATGTTTGTAATGATATATCATAATGATGTCAATCATAAATCATTATGTCTGTGTAATGAAGATCTTTAGAGCAATGATTAAATGCACATGCGTAATGATACATGTCAAAACTAGCGACATCTATTAGGCAAATAAATTACTAATTCGTTTTTGTAAAATTTTTAACCATACTACTAATATAAATATGAAAGTTTATTCTTACAAGCAAAAACTGTTGAACGGATTTTGATGAATTTAGGTATGGTAGTAGTTTGAGCTTTGTACATATTGGTTACTTTTTATCCCGAAAAGGATGTAGAAAAAAAGATGTAGACTTTAGCTTACTGTAGACTCCAGACTTCATGATCATTAAACTTATGTTACAAATAGAGGTAGGTACACACTACACAGTACTACAACCGGGAATCGAAACTGCACACAAGTAGTGGGTAGATTCTATCATGGAATCTAATTCATAAGCAGGTTGAATGTGGTCATAATATTTTGTTTGTATTTTAATATTATGTTGTCAAGCTCACATGTCTGTGACAATTGTATTGTGACTGCATTTCGTAACTATAATACTAGTAACTTATGAGAACACTCTACCTGCTCGCTTAGCATGACTACCATGAAATTGCGTATTTTGTACACAAGAATAGACAAACTGACAAATAATATGGACAAGAAGACAGATTTCCTTTATAAATAAATAAATAAATAATATCTATGGACGCTTCACACCACGTCAGTCTGGCCCCGTGGTAAGTATCCGAAGAACTTGTGTTACGGGTACCAGACAACGGAAATAATATATTTAATACTTTTTATACTATACTTATATTTAAGATTTTTATTATATTATACACATATTTAATACACATCCATGACCCAGGAACACAGAAAACTTTTTGATCCCTGGCGGGATTCGAACCCGCGACCTCCGGCTAAAGCGCCACTGCGCTCACCACTGAGCCACGGAGGTCGTCGTTTATCATTCTGTTATTTTTTCTATTATACCATAGAAAGACATCATTTCTACGGTCGTTACCAGTTATGCTGCTTTCGATTCTCTGATAGCATATAATACAACCGGGTACGTTAGTAATATATGTATATTCTTTAACCGGATATCGAACCTGCACCCTCTCGATTAGCCCAATTCATCAACCAGTTCTATTACTAAGTCGCGGATCCTGTAATATAATGTGCGAACAGAAGAGTGTTTTATTTGGCATAGCTGAAATTTATCTAGAGGAAGGTGTGCAGAAAGCTAATATTTTTTAATTAATGCTTAAAAATACATTGCAAAGAGATGATGATGATTTCAATTCAAAGAGAGTAATAATTTATATAAAATGTGACCTTTAATTTTAACTAGACTAATATTCTATAACATAATTAACGTCGATACATAACCGCGCGGCGGATACTGCGGTCGCGTGACTTTTAAAGCCGGCTCGGCGTCCATTTGTTGTGAGAACTGAGAGTTGTCAGGAAATGTTAATTAGATAATATATTATTTTTCTATAAATTATTGCAATAATGTGATCTATATGTACTCCGAAGATGAAATTCCGCAGTTCTAGGCAAACTCCGTCCTACTATTATTATAAATGTGAGTTTGCGAGGATGGATGGATGACTGGATGGATGGATGGGTGAATGTTTGTTACACTTTCTTGCAAAAACTACTAAACAGATTTTGATGAAATTTATCAATGTTAATAAAGTAAAAAATAAGGAATTATATAAAAACTGTTTACACGTTTCATTTGAAAGTTCATTTATTTTATACAAACTATAGCTACTTACTATACAAATACAACAAACTATAACTAAGTACTATACAAAGTCAACAGTCTTCTAATTATATTTAAGTAGGAAGACAATAATTCTAAAAGATCTTATAGGACGGAACATTTAAGGCACACAATATAATTTATATTTACAATATGAGATCAAAAATATACAAAATATTATCATTATAAAACAAGTTGTACTTTTACAAAAGTTTTATGAACAACATACATTCAATATCGTTAGGGACAAAAATATAATTACTGTTATTAAAATATCTTGTATATATGTGTTTACAACCTATTTTAAACTGAAAATTCTATTTAAAATAAATCACTTTTACATAGATGATTTAAAATGCAAAATAAAAAGTAATAATAACAATAAATAAGTAGTTGAAACAGAAAAAAAATACAAAACGAAAATTAATTTCCTTCATTCTTAAAAATACATTTAGGTTCATATTATATTAAATAAATGCCTACATTATATCAGGGTCTGTTGCACAATCTTCTATCTTGGATAGCTTAGCATGTTTTATGTCTGTCGATTCGCTCGATATGAAGTAAGCAGCGACAAAACTTCCAAATAAGCTATCCGACACTTATTATAAGTTTGTGAATCAGGCTCATACATGTTTTAAAACAACCAAATAATTTATAGTAATTGCTAACAGATTAAAACCAATTATAATGTATAATTATAATCATTTTATCCTCTAACCCACTTACTCATAAACGCTGTATAAGCTTTGAATAGTTATACATTGTTTTGTTCACATCACACAAGTGACATGTTTAATTTGATAGAAGGAGATAAAACACTGTATAACTATTCAAAGCTTATACAGAGTTTATTAGTAAGGGGGTAAATATTTTACATTTCGTTTAAAGTATGTAATATTAAAAATTTACAAATATCAGCTGTATTATTATTTTTCTTGAGATAAATATGTTTATGTGTTATCACAGCACATAAAACAACATGTTATATAGATACTACAATAATACTTATTAATTTGACATTCAGTGTTTTCATGAGATTTTTCCAAAAAAAAAATGAAACTTTAATTGGGTGCTTGACTATAACTTTTATTACGTAAATGAATAGTGCTCTGTAAAATAATTATTTTAAAGAAATTGTGGATTGTTTAAAGCCTTTTTGTTAGTCTAGTGAAAACACCCCACACAAAAGTCACTGCAATTGTGACGTCACATTGCTCGTAATTTGCTACGAAATGAGCAAAACATGCACAATTTTTTTAATATCTCCAAAGATTGTGCATTTCTGTTCATACTTACCCATAGTAAATATTTTTGTATTTGATGTAAGTGAACTAAATCCGTAGGTATTTTGCACTAATTACGACAAAAATAGGCACGTAATTTCAAAACTACACATAAAATCTTATTTTCCTTTACTTTTATCCTTATTATTTCTTTATGTATAAAAAAAAAAAAAATCACATGTTGCCAAATACAAAATTGCAAAAAAGAAAAAAACTTGCTATTCTATGGTGAAAACCACGCCCTAATAGCATTGATGCAGTAGTTTTAAGAAAATCACGGATTAACATACATACATAAAAACATACAGGTCAAACTGACAACCTCTTTATTTTAGTCGATTAAAAATTGTACTAAAGCCGATATTTCAGCACTCATACTAATTTTCATCCTCCGTATCCAAACTGTCTATTGGAAAATTTGGATTTAGGATTGGGCTTTTGCCATTTGACCCACTGGGAGAAGTGGACATGCCCACTAAGTTGTGTGTTAGGCTGTGTCGTCTCAAATCGCAGTTTCTTCTAAACACTTTCCCACATGAGGAGCAGTTGTAAGGCTTAATGTCTGTATGTGTGAGGAGGTGGGTCTTCAGGTTCGATCGCTGGTTGAAGCTTCGACTGCAAACTGGGCATTTGTGTGGAGACTCCTCCATATGGAGTATCTTGTGAACAGCTAGAGTTCTGGACTGACAGAACCCTTTACCGCACTCCATACATTTGAACGGCTTCTCCTTTGAATGTATGTATCTGTAAAGAAGAACATGATTTAGTAAACATTGTCGTAGGTAGAAAAGTATGGAATAATAAGGGTAAGTTCACACTGAATGTAGACGATACGACGCTGCATTTTTCAAGCTACTCAAAATTGAATTTTATTCACTACACAAAATGATACACGTTTCATATTATCTCATATCATAGCTATCTTAAAAGTGGGACGCGGCGCCTCGTATCGTTTCGTTTTGATGTGAATTGACCCTTAGGCTGGCATTTAGGTACTATGCTCTCACAATGTTGGGTGACTGACGCTACGATTTTTCCTTCAACGTTTTGAACAATCATTTAAATAATTCGTAGTCTACAAGTGTATCAACATACAAAAAAAAAATAACTGAAAAAACATGATTTAACTCTGTCAATCTATACATTCCAAACGAGAGGTAGTCTAGTTTTTCAGAATAATTCTAGGTGATTGAACTATGTCTGTGATAATCAAATTGACAGGAATTGAAAGACTGTTTGAAGGCCGCAAAATGGTAGGTAAAAAGTTCAATTAATCAAATTAATTCGCAACAGGTTTTGTGACTATATTTTAAACTAGCTGTTCGACGCAGCTTCTCTTGCCTAAGTAAAGTATCCCACGGGATCTCTGCACTCCTTCGGGATAAAAAGTAGCCTATATTTCAATCCAGAGCCTAAACTACTACTGTACCAAATTTCATCGAAATCCGTTTAGTAGTCTTTGCGTGAAAGAGTAACAAACATCCATCCATCCATCGTCACAAACTTTCACTTTTATAATATTATTAGTAGGATTGAAAGCCTTGGCAGTCTTTCACAATCTTCTAATTATGTGTCGGATAGCTTATTCGGAAATTTAATCGCTACTTATTTTATATCGAGCGACAGAGACAAACATGCAATAAAGCTATCTAACATTTATCAGTAGAGTGTGAACAGGCCCTTATTATTTTCGTTAACTTTGCCAAGTTCCAAGAGTAATTTACTTTGTAATTTGCGACGTGTTTTGAGTCTACAATTAGGCCTACAATTGAATAAATTAAAATAACACCTTTACGCTATCACATAAATTATATTATATAAATCTGAATCTTGCTGAATAGTATTTTATTTTTAGGAATGATTTTTCTAAGAAATAATAAATTGTGATTTAGAACGTCTAATTCTGCTATTTTGCTTCATTTTACTGTCAAATACCTTACGCAGTATTTATTTTTTATCCATTAGTTTGCATGGCCGTTCAGCCATTACTTGATATTTACTTAGAATTCTATAATAAAATTGTTTTTATGATTTGTTTTTAATTTCATATCATTTTCACTTCACAGTTAGTTAATTAATGATCTAGTTAAATCCGTAAAGGGATATAATATATTTTTTCTATGCAATGGAGTTCAATATACCAACCAATTTAATGGAGGCTCTACAGACCAAAAAGTCTATTTTAGATTAATTATCATTAATGTAAATGAATAAAAATAACATGTAAATATATACATATCTGTAAGCGGAAAAGTTTCTGTTTTGTTAGCAAAAGTAAACGCTTCTCAAAAATACCGTTAAATTATCAAAACACTTTAAAACCGAGTCCCATGAAGTTACTTGATACTTATTATATTTATTCGTAAAATCCGTATTTGATACCAAGCAATTTTGTCAAGATCTTGTATTTACAGGTGTATTTGATTTCATAAAATATATTATGAAGATGTCCATGATTAACACCGTTGAAATGATGATGCTTATTATAATACTAGCTGTTTCTCGCGGCTCCGCCCGCGTAAATATACTATCGAGTATCCCGCCTGAACACTAGTTTTTCGGGATAAAAAGTAGCCTACGTTTTAATCCAGAGCCTAAACTACTCCCATACCAAAATTTCATCAAAATCCGTTCAGTCGTTTTTGCGTGAAATAGTAACAAACACACATCCATACATCCTCACAAACTTTCACATATTAATATTAGTAGGATTATTTACGTAAAACATCTAATAAGGCACCCGTCGTATATAATATTATATAACAGCCTCCGTGGTCTAGTGGTTAGAGCATTGGCTCTTGACTCGGAGGTCGTGGGTTCGATTACCGCATTGGAACAACAAAAATTGTTCTTTCCAAGTTTGGTTAGGACAATGCAGGCTGATCACCTGATTGTCTGGCAAGAAAGATGATCCATGCGTCGGATGGGCATGTAAAAAGTCGGACCTGCACCTGATCTCTCGTCAGTCGTGTTAGTTATCCGTCCCACTGGATTATGTGAGTAAAGGAAGAGAGAGTGCTCTTGTGTACTGCGCACACACTTGGGCACTATAAAATTTCTCCTGCGTAACTGGTCTGGTTTCAATGAAACCGGCCACGGTCACCGAAATCAGTGTGGGGGAGTTAGTTATACATTTTATACTCGTAGAAGAAATGGAGGTATACATAGGTATTATAGAAATAGAGGTATTATAGAAGAAAGACTGTTGGCGAAATAGCTCGTCGCCACGCTATAAAACAATCTTGAAGTGCCTCATTTGTAATGGGTCCTTTTATACCTACCTTATATATATAAATAGGTTTGTTTATTTCGTCAGAGGAAAATTTACTAATCTATCAATAATTTGAATTTTTTAATATTCAACTAATTAAAACCAGCTTTCTCGAATCACGATAGCAAAAGACGATTTTAGAAGGAATAGCTTATAGCTTCATTTAATGATATTATGTATTCAAGAAAAAAATTGTAACGATTTTTTCACATACTAACATCACTAGTTCATTTAACACGTTGAGCATCGTAATGGACACCTGTTAGTTATTTACTTATTCTGATGGTGTTAAATTTATTATAACATTGACAAATAGCATATAATTTTTAACAAAACACCTGCCTGTAGATTTTTATATTTATTTACCAAACCCTCGTGAAACTAGCAGACGATAATTTTTTATGTCAGGATTGCAAAAAAACAGGCTTAGGGTCATCTATCTAGTCGATCAATTGTAAAGGAGTAGTTATTATTTCAAATATTATCTTAATTGTACCAAAGCTATTTCGTGAAAATAAAACACGGATAGAAAGGTCTTGTAATCTATACATCTATACTAATATAATAAAGATGAAAAGTTTGCTTGTTTATTTGTTTCTTTGCATTGAATAGGTTACGAAAGTACTGGACCGATTTTGATAAAATTTGGTACAGATGTAGAGAAGACCACGGGAAAGGACGTATGCTACTTTTTATCGGGGAAAAATGTACGGTTTTCTTCAAAATTTACTTTTGCACGCACGAAGTCGCGGGTAACATCCAGTCTAAAAGTAAGTCATGAATCATGACAAAGTATTAAGATCAAACATACAACGAAAAGTTTTCTTTTTTATTATTTCGATAAGAACATCATAAAATTATTAAGATAACAGAATTAAGAAATTATAAAAAGTGGCTCTAAAAATATGAGCAACCTTGTTAATACATTTAACGTAAAACAACTAAATACAAGTTAAACTCAATAAAAGTATACTTGTGAACAAAAAACTACAACCAATAATACTCATTAATATCACTTAAACAAATAACACGGAGAACCGAAATGACGTGTTCAAAGTAATATAATACGTGTAATAATCGTTAAGATAACTATAATCTATGATTAAGAGTTACACGTCGGGCATGAATGAAAAAATATTTGGATACAAGATTGAAGATTAGAGGCGACGCGATCAGTGAAGTGGAATGACGGCGCGGGCTAGGCCTAACTTAACGTGACAAAGCTGATTGATTTTAACTAGCTTGGTGACTTGGATAATCGTGTGACAAAGACACATATTTTCCCATAAGATATTGAAGTTTAATAGCTTAATCTAATATTATAAAAGTGTGAGGAATAAATAGAAAACTTTGTGATAAATAGAAAACAAAATCCCACATGAATGATTTTATATGATATAACGTTATTGCAGAGTGCAGACAAAAGTTTTACGACTTAAATTTAGATAAAAAGTTATAAAGTTTAGTAACATTAAAACAGTCATAAAAAAGGTCAGACATTCTTAGTAGAATTTGAAATTTCATTACAAATAAAACATCCGCTTCAGATAAATCAGTTGATATAAAGTTAAATAAAACATTGTCCTAATCTTAATTTTGTTACATTTTTTGTGTCAATAATCCTCAACGTCAAATTCTTGTGGTGATTTGTTAAAACCCGAACGCCCCTTCCATTATAATGTATCGTGTCATCGAACGTCGAAGGAACATCGACAGGCCGAGCCAGCTCGGGTTAACCCTCCGGCGTCTACACGAAATTTATTTTATTGCCTTCGAGATACGGTGATTTGGGTAGAAATCGCCGAGACAGGTGTTAAAATTCAACACCTTCGTTTTTTAACCGGCAGATAAGCATAGATTTTTTAATTTGGTCGTACTATACATAAATTTTTATTGGACTTTTTAGGTTCGAATGTTTTCGAGATTACATCGGCGATAAAAGGATTCACAGAAAGGGAATTCGTAAGATTAATACGAAATAAAATGAATATGTAAAATTAAAACATCGGCTCCTCTCAGATTAGCGGTGGTTTTGTGAAATAATTTACGAGCGTGACGAACGTCTGGTCGATACCATCTGCTCGGGCCGTACTTAACCCTTTTTGTTTGAAATATTTGGCCCCACCGCCATTATTCAAAAGTTCATAACGTTCGCGTTGAAACTCGACGACCGAAATCTTTTATTGATATCGAAAAATGAGAATCGTGATCCTCTAAAATGTTTTTCGACACGGTCACGTTGTTTTTCGTTTTGCAAACGCGTCAAGCATCTGTCACGGTGTTATTCAAAATAAGATAAATTAAAACAATAGTCGGGTATTCTTAAAGGTTAACGATAAGAGAAGTTTTAGTTATAATCACGAAGTCATTATCTTACATCTGCAAAATATTTGAAGGTCAGAAAATCAAAAAGACATTTACTTGTCCATATTTAGATTTAAAGTTTCAGTGTAAATAATGAAAAATAATATCGAATATTGTGCAGCTACCACTTAAAAAAGTGATATTTTTTTAACAATATATCATTAAAAAAAAAATGAAGGCTATTCATATCGCCTTAACGATTTCAAACTACTTAATGGAGGTGAATATCCAACGTAAATAATGCTTGTGATTATAATTATATTACCTGTGATCTCGAAGATGATCTTGCCGTCGGAAAGCCTTCCCGCATATGTCGCAAGAGTATGGTCGCTCGTCTGTATGCGTTCTCTCGTGGATTAGGAGATTGTAAGATTTCGTGAATTGTCTATTGCAAAATTTACAAATAAATTGTTTCTTCGTTCTAGCTCCGCTTCCTGTAGTTTTCTGCTTATTTGATACACTACTGCTACTCGTTGATGAAGTGGAACTGTTTGTTGATTTTGAACTCGACGAGTTTGATGGCTGTGGTGACAGAGGCTGAATTGGACTCCCATTCATTTGTTGTTGATACATAGCGTTTAGTAGCAGACTTGGGTATCCATTGTCTAAATTTTGTGATGAATTGTAACTATAACTTTTCGATGATGGCTCCAAATGATCGTCTAGATTAAATTCGTCATCATTATCAAGTAGTGCTAGGTCTTCTTCTACCTCTTCGGACAGGTCGACATCTTCGGCTGCTAATGCATCTGGAAGCGGATATTCTTCTGGTGTTTTAGGGGACATAATCTTTGAGGTATTTTCTGCTACGTCAGTTTCACTAATCTTTGCACTAGCTGTGGCTAATCTTAAAATATCTTGCTTCGAAGACGAATTATTGCTATCTATTACACTAGTAGATGCAGGGCTGCTTACAGAGGTTACGGAAGTGAGGCGTTGTAGAGTCAAATAAGATTCTAATGCTTGCAAATTCAAGGCTGCAGCCGCTGCTGAGTTCGAAGGTAAAAGGGCAGCTTGTTGCAATGAATTCATCATGGCATTTTGCAGCGATATAACTACACCTTGTAACGATCTTTGCAACATATTATCTTGTAATAGAGCAGCTGACGTTATTGATATATTTAAATTAGTAGTTGATGGTGAAATAGATCCCTTACTTGTACTGGTTTTATCCTCTTGTGACGGAGAAGCACTGATGGCCAACAGGCTGTTCATGTCTGCCGATTTCGTGTCTTGGATTTGTAAATTGTTCTTCAATTTAATGATCGCACTTTCTAATGAGTTCAATGTTGTTTTGTTTCTTGACGTGTTTTGTTCTTGCATCTTAATAAGTCATCGGGTGAGCACAGTCCGGAGCACGTGTCTGCGCGGTGGGGGGTTATCGCGTGCGCATGCGACGATTCAATGGCGTTACGCGTTAGCGTGCGAGGCGGCTGTGCGGCGCGGTGTGACTGAGCCGGCGGGCAGCCCGCGACCGCCCCGCCCCCGCCTTCCCCGCGCCCGCCGCGCCCGCCTCACAAAAGTTCTCTATTTTAGGCAACTCTTTGTATAGTAATGGTCAACTCACGTCGCTCTAACGACGAACGTGCCCATGAGAACAACGGTGCGCCAGATCCGTTGAGCCCTTTCAATTGTAATGAGATTCTGAATGGAATAGGTCGGGCTTGGGAAAACAATCCGATGGCTCTATTTGTTATCGATCTAGGTCATAAGTCTATAGGCTGCACTTTACGTAACCCTAGCTTCGAAACTAGTATTGCTAAAATCGACTATGCTAAGAATTTATCTGCATTTAAATTTCATGGTCATAAAATGTTCTTAAAGACATTTGACACTATCTTTTTAACACCTTTTATGGCGAGAACCGTTGCCTACAGCGTATGGGAGGTCGAAAAAACTAAGATGCGTCGCTCAATTAGTCTGATAAAACTTAATCTACAGCTGGGGAGAAAATACGATAGGGTTACCATTATTTAATAAAATGTGACAACGCAGTGTCACTAAATTAGACCTTATGTTTTTAAGATAAAATGTGTCTTCAAAAACAAGTTCTTGTCTTCTCATATTTTCGTAACTGCTCTAATTTAAATAATATTATACTCTCTTGTTATAGAACGAGATATATTTACAAACTCTACATTATTTAGATATATTGCTTTCATTGATACTTTACACAAAAAAAAAACAGTTTTAACTTTATTTCTTTGAAAATGTTAATTTAATCTAAATATATAAAAGGAAAATCCGACTGACTCATCTATCAACGCACAGCCGAAACTACTGAATGGATTTTGTTGAAATTTGGCATACAGATAGCTGTAATGACATAGGCATCCGTTAAGAAAGGATTTTTGAAAATTCGTCCGCTAAGGGGTGAAAAAGGGGTTACAACTTTGTATGGAAACTGAACTCTGCGCGGACGAAGTCGCGGGCAAAAGCTAGTCAGAATTAAAACAACAATATTCTGCCTTGTACAGAGTGGCTTTTTGTAAAAATATTTATACTTGTTGTGGTTGAATCAGGTAGGCAATATCAGAAGTATTAATCTCTTATCTTTAAGTAATAAAGTGTATAATTAAGTTAATGAGAGAAACATGCTAAATGATATTGGATGTTAATGGGGATATTAAAATTATATTTCCTCTCTAATCATCAGATAGTAATAATTACTGTGTTAGGTACCTAAATAAAAATCAAATAAAATCTGTTTTTAAGTTTTGCACTTTCTTACATTTCAATATTATTATTTATCTTAAAAAGATAAAGAAAAATCTTACATAAATACCTACTATATTTTTTATTTATTCCGGTACAGTCACAGAACTCACATGTAACAGAATAATAAGATACAATAAAATTGAAAATACATTCTATGACATTGCGACTTATGTCCAATATCTATACTAATATAATAAAGAGGAAAAGTTTGTTTGTTTGTTCCTTTTACGCGCACGAAGTCGCGGGCAACATGTAGTTACTTAATATTTGCGGTTTGAAAAAGTTGTAGTACCCTTCGCTAGACCTTCGAATGATACTAGCCTCAGTTAACAATATCAAAATACTTAGGTACTAATATTGCCAATGGTCACTTTATGAGGATGTGTGAATGAAGGTTACTATTAATGTATGTTTGTTAATCTTTTGCGCATTTTTACAATTTAACCGGAACCCATGGAAAAAAATAGCTAAGGCGTAATATTTAACTCTGGATCAAGGTACAACTTTTGATCACTTCGATTGTAGCGAAGAATTTGCAGTGGGGTTATTTGACCTGGTAAAATGGAAAGACGACTCGGGTCACTTTTACCCTGCATATAAAATGTGTGGTAATTTTGACCCGCTGAGTTTGTGATCTTATATCGTTGTGTTGTGGCACCATAAAGTGATCCGGTACATGAGACAAAAGTGGACATTCACCAAATAAATACCAAAGTCAGTGTCGCTTTCTGAGCTTGTTTACTGTAGCCCAAGGAATATTTAGAGCGAGCATTTTATAAAAATCTCAGACCAAAATAATAAGATAATAATAATCTTAAATATTTAGGTTTTGATGTGAGTGACCATTTAAATTTTATTTAGAACCAGTAAATTCTGTTGTTTTATAAAATTGCACTTGTTTTTACTCGTTCCTCTAAATTGATTAATTAAATTTTACTCTTATTTTTGTCTACACTAATATTATGAGGAAAGTTTGTTTGTTTCTTTGCATTGAATAAGCTCCGAAACTACTGGACCGATTTTGATGATATTTGGCCCTGATAGAGAGCAACTTACGGGAAGTCATTTTTTACCGTGGAGAAATGTGCTATTCCTGCAGGATTTTCTATTGCGTGTACGAAATTGCAGGTTCCATCTAGTATGAAATATGTTTATTGTTATTTATGGTGGTTTCTAAAGCTAACTATAGAAATAACCTAAAAATATATTGACATCAGAAAAATTACAAAATTATCTCAGGTTGTAGGCTGAGATAACTGAATAATTTAAAATTTAATGTATCTTTTCATTTTTATATAACGAAAATATCTATTAACATGACCGCTTCTAAAAATAACCGAAGCTATTAAGAAAATATTTGGTTATGGAAAATATGATTAAATGGCGCCTATAATTGTATTGATGACACCACATAAGGGTTTATAGTCGACAATTACTGGAGATGCTAGCACGCAAGGCGAGGAAAAAACATTTAACTTAATGAATAAATCAATAACTTAATAAATAATTTATGGTTTTATTTTCAGCTTTAAAAATAGATGCGTGAACGTCAATGAAGGTAACTTATTAATTGTGTATTGTTTAAGTATTGACAACTAATAATAACATAATGTAGATCGTTACTTTTGATTATTGAATAATAATAATATTATTTACATTAACGAGTACATGAATCATTGAAAAATAGCGTAACTTAAAATTTATTCCTTAAATTTTGTCTACTTGTGGATAGAATATTTTCCGTTTACGTAATTTTGCCCGCGTATCCCACGGGAATACTAACTTTTCGAGATAAATGTAGCCTATTTTACAATCCAGAGCCTAATATCTACAACCATACTAAATTTCAATAAAATTCATTTAGTAATTTTTAAGTGAAAGAGTCATAAACGTCTATTCATCTGTCCTTACAAACTTACACATTTAAAATAGTAGTAAAATATGACAAGTCAAGAAATCAAGCCATAAACAGTACGCAGAAATTTTGAATTTTAGTGCCACATCTAATACCTTCTTTACACACATTTAACGCAAAAACAAAGGAAATCCTGTGCATACAGATGTTTATTAGGTTTGTTCAGTCAAATTATACACGGGCGGGACAAATCGTTTGTTTTAAGGTTATGGAGACAGGACGGGTAAATATTTTTATTCATTAATATTCATTTTTTACCGTTAACACTTGTGTGCCTCAGTATACCTTTATTGATATAAGACATTACGTGAATTTATGATGTTGTCAAAAAAATCTTGCCATATTTACTTTATTAGCAACCTTCCTAGCAAGAAACGGGTAAAAGCGATACAGGCGAGAAGATATCAAAAGGTAGCACTCTAAGCAATTTGACCTCTCAACATTGCTGTCATCGCAACATTGTTTGTCATCGCCTCTTGAATAACACTAAAGTGAAGGAAAAAAATTCCCATTCTTTCTTTTCCAGTCTATTAATGACAGAACATCATATCAAAACTGTTTACATGTCACAAACTTCTCTTCTGTGTTGCTTGTAGATATTATCAATTTTATATTATCTCATATACAAAACTAGATATTGCACGCGACTTCGTGCACGCAAAAGGAAATTCCGAGGTAACCGTTCATTTTGCCGCGATAAAAAGTGCCTAAGCCCTTCCTCGTGGCCTTATACCAAACATCAAAATCGGTCAAGTAGTTTCGGAGCGGAGCCTATTCAGTGCAAATAGGCAAACAAACTTTTCCTCTTTATTATATTCACTATATCTTATCTTATAATGACTCTAAATGTGCTCAAAAGACATTCTGTCTGAACTATGAACTGGAATAAATAAATAAGGTCTGGGCTCTTAATCACTCAGGGGTATAAAAATAGCTTACAGTCTATCTTATACAGCTGCAAAATTTCATAAAAATCAATAAAGCTATTATATTTGGAGGAGTTCTTTAACAAATACTATATCAAGAGAACTTTGTATATAAGATAAAATTTTGTTAAGTAAAATAGTTTAACCTGTTCGAAAAACAAGAATAAAACTAGAAACGTTTTTTAATTGTTTAATCACAATACAATTTTGCCGTCCGCCATTAAAGTTGATTAATTACCGTTGAGTGATTAGTGGACTAACGAGCGGCGGCCACAGAATTATCATTAAACTGTAATTTTATCGCCATTAACTTTTGCATAGTTGTTTTAGGTAAGGCACAGATAATTTGCCAAGATTTCGGATGGAAGAATTTCCATTTATATATACCTATAATGTGTTGATTTACCACTAAAAGTAGCCTTCATTGTTATACTAACACATACACACGTCGTAGGGCTAGAGTGTCACACACACTCTCACACACACGCACTTAAGCATACACCCGCACACACATGTCACATAATATACACATAACCTTTTGCTATTTTTAACCGACTTCCAAAAAAAGGAGGCGGTTATACGTTCGGCTGTATATATTTTAATGTAAATAATCTAACCAAGAGCAATTCAGGACATGTCTAAGGAGGGTTCCGTAACTTTAAACACGTTATAAGTTTTTTTTCAAATTACTTCAAAAGTTATTGTCCGATTAGGTTCAAAATAATTTTCCTAAATAGTTTTTAGATGATCAGTATAGAAAATTGCAAGTTTCTAAGTATTATAGTTTAGAAATGCCAGGGGGGACCAATTTATAAATCACTTTGGAGGCCGATTACTCGAAAATGGTTGACTTTATAAAAAATTTACATACATACATATTTAACGATACCCCATACGACGGGGTAGAAAAAAAAATTCATCCCCACTTCACATGTATGAAGAACCACCCCTAGAATATAAAATTATTATTATTATATGATCTGAGATCTATGCACATCAGAAATCAGGGTTTTCAGGAAATAAAGTAGTATATTTTTTGGCGAATAAATATTTTTTTCTTCTACTAGACTCGTTAGGTTATAGTGGCGTGGGGTTTCCTTTAACTCCATTCCTATCGGCTTCACTTAGTACTTATCTTTTGAAGACTCTTATCTAAATCCCTACTTATTATACAGGCTAGGCTACTACGAAGGACAACCAGCCTTCGCCACTGTTAGGCTAGGCTTGCAACGCACGTGTCTATGGGCAACGGTAGACACTTATTAGCTCCTTTGCCATTCCAAATAAAATAGTTCTCATTTCGGAGAAGCTGTGTCAGACAGCGCCGTACTGTGTGAAAGTGCCTTTACACCAAGCTATCATCGTAGTTATAAATAACCGACATTATGTTTTAAATCTTCATTCGAAGATACAAACAAACAAATTGAATTATTAGTGGGACTTTAGTGTATAAACTTTTAAAGGTATTGTAAAACTTTATTGGCGTTTTTGTAAAGATTTTGGCGAATCATTATTGAAAAATTTGCTTTATACGCCAGTTTTCTGTGAGATCGTAGTAGTCGCCTAACGGCTCACATTTATTATATCAAAGAACGTCTCGATACAAATACATACGCTACAAAACTTATATAACCGTAGCCTAGTGGGATGTAATACTGACGTTACTATAAATCAGTCTTAGATACTACTTTATCTGGGATCGAACCCACGACATCAAGCATCAGTCACATCGACTACTTAAATAAAGATTTCGTAGGCATTTGAAAAGTACTTTATAAATTCAGTATTTGTTACGCGTTGAATTCTTTTATATGAAAATATAATTTTTGAATAAAACAAGTTGTTTTAATTGAAAATTTTGGTAAAATATATTTTTTGAAGAAATACTTAAGTCAAATTAAGATTAATTTTTCATTAAAACATTCTTTTTTGAAGTGAAAACTTCTTTAGCGGCGTTGTGCACTTTTCTTGGGATGGGTAAAAAATGGTAAACTACGCGAAACTAACTAACCTTACGCGAGCATGAAACTATTTTAGTTCGTTTCTTTTAACCTTGATGGCGGTTTTGTTTTCACTTCTGTCGCCACTCCCGGAGTGCATACCGTAGTTTTTGTCTTATCTGGTGTTATTGGTGCAAGCCATTTTGTTCTATCCTAGCCTTAAAAACAAGCTTCGTGGGATTTTAGCTCTAATTACTTTCGCCAAATTGGGTGAATTGTTTAATTGCTTGGGTAGTATTCATTAAGGAATAGGGTTGTCACACAGTAATCATTAATAAAATATAAATTATTAATAATAGTGGCATGTAGCAAGCAAATATCAACCATTTAAAAAGTTATATTTATTAGACAAATTGTATATTTTTAAATTTACAAGCATCTTTTTCTTATAGTAGTCAAAGTCACAATGTTATTACGATATGGTATGGGCATATAGAACGATCTATTAAATAGTCTTATACACGATTAAGACAAGATTGTAACAATGCGAATTTTGATTAAATTGATTGGTTTGATTTGATAAAAAAAAAAAAAACGATTTTGCACAACCCTTGCACCCACTTTCCCCTATAGGGTCATTGTACTTTTTTCCGTCTGCCCTAGAACCAGACTTTAGTACTGTCTATAGCGTTACACAGGCTTAAGGCAGGGCTGTCACGGTCCCCGGTCAGACACAAAGACCCCGCTCCGGTAGAGCGCGCCGTAATTACACCTATTGACATGAGAAGAGAAATAGAGCTGCGAAATTGTGCTTTTGCCTTTTCTGCTAGCGATTGTTCGCTAAGCAAAGTCCTTTTACTTTGCTGCGATTATACGGGGTGTTCCTAAACAATTAATACATATTTGTTAGTTGTTTTAATTTTGAAGGTATGTTTGGTATAGCTCGTATATTCTGCAGGATGTCTCCGAAAAAAAAAAGTCCTTCAAGGAGCGTAATCACAGTTCAATTCTCGTTCCAAATATATAACATGTGATCTTGAATTTTGACTAGATTATCCAATAAAATATTTAAATTGTATTCATAAACGCCCGGCCGATACTACGCATAGGGCGCGTGACCTTCAAAGCCGGCGCGTTGGACAGCAGTGTGGGGGTGTCCATGCGTAGTGTGATGTGTCCGGAAATAATTATCATGTTATTTTCTATAAATTACGCACATGCAATTTTAAGTAATATTGTAGCATAATGTAGGGTTAAATATTTCATTCAGATAAAAATATATCCTGTATATTTTTTTACAAAAAAAATTGGGATCATAATATTAAGACCAACGAGACCAAAATTATTGTATAGCCCTTATGTATGGAAATATTTTTATAATTTAAATTACTTTAATACATTCATCAATTTTATACAGATTTTTTTTTATCTATGGACGCTTTACACCACGTCAATCTGATCCCGTGGTAAGTTCTCGAAGAACTTGTGTTACGGGTACCAGACAACGGAAATATATTTAATACTTTTATACTATACACATATTTAAGATTTTTATTATATTATATCTACACATATTTAATACACATCCATGACACAGGAACACAGAAAAACTTTTTGTTCCTTCGGCGGAATTCAAACCCGCGACCCCCGGCTTGAGCACCAACACGCTCAACCAACTGAGTCACAGAGGTCGTCTGGTCGAATTAAACAATAGTATTCACAACGTTTTCGACTATATAGACGCGTTATTTGTAAATTGTATCTTTTGCATAACTAAAATTCTGCAATACCTTTCCGTAAGTTATCTTCTTGAAATAGGAAACTAAAGATCTAAAGTATTGGTCCACTGTTATCACAGTATCTGGACAAGTGGGGACAGGGTTCCCACGCGGAGCCCGCAGCGCTCACGACTCAAAATAAAATTAATTTATCTAATGCCGATGTGCGATACTGAAAATTTATGTTATAATTATAGTTTACGAAAAGTGTGTCTTTATTGATGGCCTAGTAGCCTGGATTTTGTGGTTCATTGGTTATTGAGTGTAAAAGTTTAAAAGGTCAGGAATAATACACTCATTGTTTAGGTTTTGGACAGTATAAAAACTTACGGCAGTCCATACTAACGTTATGTATCATCCTAATTAATAACTTTGACGACTAACGGATAGCTAATCGGCCCAATTAATAAGGGTGATGACCTCTGTGGCTCAGTTGTTGAGCGCGTTGGTGCTCAAGCCGGAGGTCGCGAGTTCGAATCCCACCGAAGGAAGAAAATGTTTTTCTGTATTCCTGGGTCATGAAATATTAAATATGTGTATAATATAATACAAATCTTAAATACATGTATGTATATTATATAATATAAAAGTATTAAATATATTTCCGTTATCTGGTCCCCAACACCTGTACCTACCTATATGTTTTTTCTTCCGTCATTTTTAGGGTCTACAATGTTTGACTTTAGAGCAAATCACCAACTGCATTTGTCTAGAGAAAAAACCGACTAGTGCATCCTTAAATAGCGAATATGATACAGCTGTGAAATGTACAAATTTCTCCACATTTAATGGTCGCTATTTCATATCGCTTACAAGAAGATATGGCTGAGAAATCGTCCTTCGGTCACACCTATTTAGATCAAACTTTACTATAGTCGGCCACGTATAAAGTATAAACTAACTCAGCAAAGAGTGACCTCACTCAAAAGTAAACCTTAATATAAAGCGATAAGTGCCTAAACACCTTGTTGAGATTTTAAAAGGTTAGGTTGAAAGGTATACACGACCATTTGAAATGAAACATCGGTGTATCCATCTAGTATCAAATATCTCTTTTATGTAAGTAAAATTGAGATTTTACAATTGTTTTAGCATCATAAGACAGATGGATCAAGTGTATTATGCAGTGCGTGTTCTTCTCTCTGTATCTCAAAAATGGTTGGCATTTTTATGCTTTACGACTTGATAATAGATATTGAGATTAATTGGAGCTGTCCAGATAATCGACAAAAATATACTTATTTACATTTTACCGATTTGACCGTGAATAACTTACGAGTTACGACTCAGACACGAGATTTTAGGGGAACATTTAAAAAGCTAAATATACGATTTTCCAGCTTATTATCTCTTATTCCCAGATTTACGCTAATTTATATAATAATTATAATATCTATGGACTCTACACACAATATCAATCTGCCCCTATGTGAAGCACTCGAAGAACTTGTTTTAGATATAGCTTAAAATGAGCATTTTCACAGGGAACTAGACCTAGCTAGTTTGATTTTCCCACAAAAACTCCCTGTATACTATATTTCATGGTAATACTTGCAGCTGTTTTTGATAAAACAATTATACTGTTTTTTCAGTCAGTGGCCCAACTTTTAAGAGTGAATACTTTTGAATATAAGCAACTTTTATTACGGACTCAAATTTCCTACTTGAAAAAAAATCAGCTGTTTCCTACTAAAGTGCTATTGCATAGATATCACATGTGTAGGAAACATCAGTTTTTTTTTTAAAGTAGAACGGTTGATTCCGTAAGTCGCTTGTATTTAAGAGTATATTCACTCTTGAAAGTTTGGCCACTTACTGGAAAAACACCCAGTAATTGTCGCGTCTAAAGTAGGTTTAAAATTACAAATAAAGCCCTAGACCATTTACAAATGTCAGGTGCTAAAGCTTGGACCACAAACGCGACCGCGACGCGACCGATAGTTGACACGCTTTAGATCACCTAGTATTATAAACGTGGAAGCTTGAGAGGATGAATGGATGTATCCATCTTCTTTGTGACACTTTTACGCAAAAATTACTAATCTCTATTTGATGAAATTTGGTACGGTGGTAGACCATATGGTTAGACTCTGGATTAACACATAGGCTACTTTTTAATCTGAAAAATAACAGTGTCCGTGGGATACTGTATTTACTTGGGCGGAGCCTTGGGCAAAAGTTTACTGCGGTAAATAGGTTTATATTGTACGGGTGGTTGTATTGTATTGTTTTGGTTATATTGTATATAGCAGGCAAAAATATATTAAACTGTTGTCATACAGCTTGTTTTTACACTAAGATAGCAGGCATAAATATTGTAAACTGTTGTTATACTAATTGTCTACACTCTTTTCTTGTTAGTTTTTTTATTTATATTTTACATGATGAAAGAGACTGGTCTCCACAATACAGGGAATCCTAGTGTGGAGACCAGAGGTATACTTAAGGATTTTATGTAACCTTTGAAACAATAAAATGACGACCTCTGTGGCTCAGTTGGTTGAGCGTGTTGGTGCTCAAGCCGGGGGTCGTGGGTTCAAATCCCGCCGAAGGAACAAAAAGTTTTTCTGTGTTCCTGGGTCATGGATGTGTATTAAATATGTGTATAATATAATAAAAATCTTAAATATATGTATAGTATAAATATAAATATAAAAGTATTAAATATATTTCCGTTGTCTGGTACCCGTAACACAAGTTCTTCGAGAACTTACCACGGGATCAGATTGACGTGGTGTGAAGCGTCCATAGATATTATTAAAAGATTATTATTATAATGATATAGATTCGCCGCTCTCGTGTCGCCAGTCGCACAGCAAAATAATTTGTAACAGCCTCCGTTGTCTAGTGGTTAGAGTATTAGCTCTCGACTCGGAGGTCGTGGGTTCGATTGCTGCATTGGAACAAAAAAAAAGTTGTTTCCAAGTTTGGTTAGGACAATGCAGGCTGATCACCTGATTGTCTGACAAGAAAGATGATCTATGCGTCGGACGGGCATGTAAAAAGTCGGTCCTGCGCCTGATCTCTCGTCAGTCATGTCGGTTATTCGTCCCACTGGATTATGAGAGTAAAGGAAGAGAGAGTGCTCTTGTGTACTGCGCACACTTGGGCACTATAAAATTACTCCTGCGTAACTGGCCTGGTTTCAATGAAACCGGCTACCGTCACCGAAAATCGGTGGGTAATTGGTTTAGCGACGGCGACTGGTCACGGTTACTTGTGGCCAGTCAATACGTGACCTTGATTACAAACATTTATACACTCGTAAAAACCCACAGAATACAGAAATCATCCAGAAGCCGTCAACAAGCTTGAAAGTGAGGTAGTCACAACTACTCGAAATTGGAATGGTTATCCACAAATAATATGTTGCCACAGAATAACGGAATACTTTACCCAACTTAACCCAACTTTTTTAAAATTATTTTTTATTGAATACCTAACTGTCGTTATATAACAACGCGATTTGTTTTGTAAGTGTAAAGAGTAAAGATTAAAAAGAGCGGGCGGGGCGTTCTGCATGTTCTGTAGTCTGTGTAAAAACCTAGACCTTTTCAGCCGTTAATGGATGATTTATACAGTACTTTCCGAGTGAAGTAACCACTTTTGAATTACTGTAGTGCCTGGGACAGTTGGTTTTTATATATCGTATGGTTGCCCAAGCACATACGGTATTCTCACAACATAGTCAGCCTAGTCCAGAGGAATGATTGTTCAATACGTCTGGTGCCAACTTTGTGCGAGTTTCCTCACGATGTTTTCCTTCGTCTGTATAATGTACTTAAAATCTCTGGTAAAATCTGGTAAAATCTTGGTACACGCCATAACCTGGAATTTGAACCTGCACGCTCTCGAGTGCGAACCAAACGGTCTACCCACTAGGCCACGGAAGCTCAACTTCACAATATGTCTACTGTCTACACTATTCGGACCGAATTTAATCTATAAGTAAACAAAAAGAGGAATCAGAGGGTCAATACAGCTAAATAAAACCTGCAATAATACAATTAAAATCAAGTCCCGATACGCGGAAACTACCAAACCGGTATTCTAGTAAACGTGAAACCAGCCTCAAATGAGTTCTGATTGGTCGAAACTTCACAAAATCAGTTTATGATAACATGTCGCTTCACTTATAATACAATCAAAGTAAAATGAAAGTCTACTTTAAATACGAGAATTGAGGTTCTGACAAAATAATGTATAACGCCAATTTATTAATCTATACTAATATATTAAAGAGGAAAAGTTTGTTTGTTTGTTTGCATCGAATAGGCTTCGTAACTACTGGACAGATTTCGATGAAATTCGGCAGATTTTTACGTGGTAGAGCCATGCTTCGGCACGAATGGGCCGGCTCGACCGGAGAAATACCACGGGCTCACAGAAAACCGGCGTGAAACAGCATTTGCGCTGTGTTTCGCCGAGTGAGTGAGTTTACCGGAGGCCCAATCCCCTACCCTATTCCCTTCCCTACCCTCCCCTATTACCCTATTCCCTCTTAAAAGGCCGGCAACGCACTTGAAGCTCTTCTGATGCTGCGAGTGTCCATGGGCGACGGAAGTTGCTTTCCATCAGGTGACCCGTTTGCTCGTTTGCCCCCTTATTTCATAAAAAAAAAAAAAAAAGATATAGAGTAGACCACGTGGAAGGATATAGGCTACTTTTTATTGTGGCAAAATGTTCGGCTTTTGCGCTCACGAAGTCGCGGGCAACATTTAGTTATAAAATATACAAGTGACATTTAAATTGGAAGCATATATGTAACAAGGCGATATTGTTTTTTGTTTACGCTTTCCTTAAATTAAATCGAAATGGTGTATACGTGAGTTTTTTGTTGTTTTGTTAACGTAATTTATTTTCACAGACATAAAAAAGTTTGATCTTTTCCAAACAGAAGTATCAGGAAAATTAAAGATCCAATAAAGTATAAAATTTATAGCAGTACCTATGTTATAATAATACTTCTTTCCTAAGAACTACTGATACCTGTATAAAGGTGTTGGTTAAAATAGGCCCAGAGTGGATAGCAACGATAGCCTTACTCCCTTACTAATAAAAGTATTTACACAATGGGCAATACAAGGTTTTGTTCTAGTCTGTCAAGCGAATTTCCCACGTATCAGATAAGGATAGAACATTTTATTGCTTATCCACTGTTATATTTTTATTAGTACCTAAGGACCTATGTGTTTTGTTCACTTAAAATCATATTATTTGATGTCACCAAAAGGGCAATAAAAATCTATAATCAATCAGTTTTTCTATGGAAATGACAGATGTGACTGATTATTATGCCAACAAAAGCGATGTTCAAGAAATGTATGAGGCCTGGGCCAGCCCTACGTACAGTATATGTAAATATAGCTACATAATATAGTAACCGTTTCCTATTCTTTATTTTGTTTAATTTAACATCGTTTCCATGTACATTTAAATTAACCTCGTCAAGGAGAGCAACACAAAGTAAAATAAAACATGGCGGATCAGATCAAAATTAACTAAATAATGTCATTTTGTCAATGACATGACTTTTGACAAAGAAAGACGTATGGCATTCAAGACGTCGTCTCTTCGTAAAACTGTCTACTACGTCAAAAGTCAAGTCAAAACAACCGTCATGGCCGCCCTAAAAATAGTGTTCTCGCAATAAAAAACTCTTCAAATAATCATTTTTGTACGCATGTACCCTTCTTCAAATTAATTTTTCCGTATTTTTATGATATTCCCATATTTTTTTCCTATTTACCTATGTAGTGTACATAGAACTGGCCCAAAATCAAACATGTCTTTTAATGTATGGAGGTACGTTTTCTTGAGGAAGTGAAGCTTCGTTACAACTCTAATCTATACCTAATTACCTACACCTATCCACATAAGTACATCAATTCTAACGTAGATGCTCTTGACAGTTCCTACACCAAAAATACATCTACACCTACATTTCGACTTATTATGATTGTGGATTTTATTCTTGCTCACGTATTTTAGGGTTACCCCTATGGTAACATGAGATATGCTAATTTGCCAATAGGCAAACCTATTGGCAAACATTTCATTGTCGACGACTCTGGGTTTTGTTGTATGGATTTTTGACCATGTCCTTTCCAAGGCACAATTTCACGAATGTCTTTTCTCACTTACCGAGTAAGATACTTTATACTACGTGTATTATCTCTTTACATATGAATCTGTATTTAACATTTGCATGAATAATAATAAAATCGTCGTTTCGAAATTACACTACCTACCTAGTTATTGTTATATTTAGAGATGTGATAAGCGGCTTAAAATTAAAAGTTAACTTATCCGTTATTAAATATTCAAAAGCCACCTTTTTTAACTGCTTAGTTGCTTAGTTGCTTATTTTCTTATCTAATTATTGCCACTTATAAGTTATAATGTTTTTTGCGCTTTTGTTACGTTTTTCGATCGCTTAAACTGATTTAAATTAACTTTCCTTCGTACTTTGCAGGCTTAGGACTGTCTGAAATCTGAATAATTATTAATATAATAATATGAACTCATAAAAATGTTTTTACATGTTGATAATATGCATTAATCTTAAATGTTGCTTATCATTAGTAATAGTTTATTTATAGGATAACAAACATTACACATCGCCATTTTTTCCACCTCATTTCTTTCAAAGTAGTTCCATAAATTACTGTTCCAATTCACGTCGTTTAGTCGTCATCTTACGACAAAAACTTAATAAACTTAATACTAAAACACTACACGAAATGTTTATATTACGTCCATATGGACCATTATTATATTTATTATTTACATTAAAAGTTCACGGTAAGCCACCAAAACACCACTATTACGATTAAAATACGAATTATTGCGTAACGTAATATACGTCAACCCGCAAAGCGCAACTAACAAAAAGTGAATAAACACGAAAAAGCATATTAGTTATAAGTACAAAAAATAAGCCGTTTAACCCTCGATTACTCGCGCGGTTTTTAGTCTCGCGAGCGCTTGCGGGGTGTTGTGGCCACCCCACGCATTTAAAGTGCATTTTATACAATATAGTATTAGTTGACGAAATTAAGCCAGCTTATAATTATTTTGCGTGGTACGATGTTTATAAATCAGAAAACATAAATTGTATAATTAACTTTTTTACTGTTCTACATAACATTAGAATAAACAGCCTTTTTCAGTCTAAATATTGGGATCCTTTCTAAAAAAAAACAATAACAAATACTTCTAACTTTTCCACATAAACTTTATCATTCAAAACA
Organism: Glaucopsyche alexis; assembly: GCA_905404095.1. Classification (NCBI taxonomy): domain Eukaryota; kingdom Metazoa; phylum Arthropoda; class Insecta; order Lepidoptera; family Lycaenidae; genus Glaucopsyche; species Glaucopsyche alexis. The sequence goes on from FR990062.1 coordinate 13,537,110, forward strand.
ACAAATATAAGGACTAAATAACTAAATAAAATAAAATATTCTTATTTTTCGTTACAGGAACTACAAATTTACTTCATATGTTTTTGGCATATAGTTTTTTTGCAAAAATTGTAGTGACTCAACGTTTTGATGTCTTTAGAGCTTGGACAGACTATACAGCGTTGCTTTTTTGTTGGTGACATTACTTCTGTGCTTGGTCCAGGAGCATGCAACATCCTTTTGAGTGCTTTGGGCAACCTTGGTTGTTCAGATCTTTTTTGAATTTGGCCTTGAATCATGCTCAAACCCAATGATTCCAAAAACTCAGACCTTTTCATGTTACTTTGCGATTGCTCCTAATTCCAATTGAAAATAACATAAACTTTGTATTTTCCTATGTAACATTGACGACCTTCAATTCCAGTCTCTTCTAATTCAGACTCATCTGCTGAAGCATCCTGTTCTGATGAAGAGTCATGATCAGATTCTTCAATAAAATCTTCATCCATGCTGGCATCGCTTTCCACTGCAACATTATCCTCAACATCAGACATTTCTTCTTCTAATAATGCCGCCACTCTCTCTTGCTCTTGTTCCCAACTCATCTAAAAACAAAAATATTTGAAGAAAAATATAACATACAAACAGAAAAATGTAAATAAAAAGTTTGTAAAACATAAATCATTGGATATATGTTCTAAGAAATAGACCATTATTTATCTTATAGTAAATAACGGCACAATAAGATAAGTTACTTTCACAAAATAATAAAAAATACGTACCTTGCTAGTAAAGTAGCTTCTGAAAAAGTATAGCACGAGCACTCGCGGGGTGTCGTGACCACCCCACGCAAATTTTGACACATCCTCAAGCTGAAAGCACTCGTGCCACACTGCCCCTCCCGCCTTGTGTTGACGCGTTTGAAGGTCACTTGAAGGTACTGAGAAGCGCGAATTCGTAACTCGAGTAATTATTATTTATTTTTACGTTCAAAAACGCGTGGGGTGGTGACAGCACCCCGTGCGAGTGATGGCGGGTTAAATAAGTGATGAGCTACATTAAAGAATTTTCACTCTTATTGCGCTGTCATAAGAACTATTTTTCTTTGCTCATACCACACTTATGGCTTTATGACTATAAACGATATAAACGATAAGTATAAGTGATAAACGCTTAAATTTTTAAACGACTTTTCAACTAAATTTATAAAAGCACGCTTTTTTAAACGCTTTACGTTTAAACGGCCATCTCTAGTTATATTACAATGAATTAACATACCTACACCTGTATTTCGAAAGTAATACAGCTTAGTTTAAAGTATGTTTAGCATAGTGTGAGCACACCCTGAGGTTTAATCTTCAATGTGAACTGATGCCAAATTGGTGTGAGCCAGTGTGAGCTCCCCCTAAGCTCGTTTAGAAATTCCTCTTGTGTGTACACACCCTTATCTATGTTTTATAGTGCTGGGCAGTGTTTTACGATTGTCACATTTAATTATTTCATTGCCGGCAATTAAAGTTTGGTAGAAAACAGCTTTTTATGTTTTACAACAGTATTTGAGCAAATAAAACTTGTATTGCACTTTATTTTTATACCACACACGTTTGATAGTGTTGTCCAATGAATTATTCGTTGTCGATAAATTTATTGTAGTAGTTGAAGAGACAATATACAATATACGTGCCACCTTGGAGATTTTATTGCTTTATAGAAATTTTTATATTTTGAAAAATCTTTCTGTAGGTACATTTTATACCAATTTATGTTTGTGCTTTTTAGACACAAAATCTTTACTGGCACAAAGCTAATTGGTGATGACAAAGTCGCTTAGCTTCGTAATATTGTCTCTAAAACAGTAAAAAGATTTTAAGTGCGACTTGGGATTTTTTACTTTTTCTTATTAAAGTATTTTATTGTACTTTACATTCGCCATCGTATCTTCACTTTTTAGTACTTGTTTAAATATCTGCTGTCAAAAATCACTCAAATTTTGATTTAAGGACCACCTACAAAGCGTTTTTGAAGATCTTATCCAAATCTTCTAATGAAGACCCGAATTTTATTGTCCATAAAGAAATAGCATAAAATGCGAAAAGATTTGGCGACATTGAACTTTTAAAATTTTGGCGATAAAAGTAATGGACATCACTCTGAAATGTAGCAAATTTTGTGCGTGTTAAATAATAATAATTGATAATATTATGGTGTAATTATTCAAAATTGATATTATTCGTGATGATCAGCTTTAAAACAAACAGCAAAAAAAAACGCATCTAAATCGGACATTTCTTTAAGGAGCTGCGATCCCATGGACAGACACACAGACCGACAGATCAAACTTATAACACCTTTCTTTTTGCATCGGGAGTTAAAAAATCAGGGAAATTGTTACATTTTAAAGTGGAAGCTCGCCCTTAGATTGCATAATGTAATACAAGCATATAAGATTTTCTTGTATTAATTTTCTTTTTTGTATTTTTATATGTATGTAGTTTATAAATATTTTAAATAGTTAGCTATATACATTAACTTTTCAATTGTTATTTAATATTTTGAATTAATTAATAAATTAATTTTAGTACGAAGAAAGCGACTATTTTATTAGAAAAAGTATTCTTGTTGATGTTCCTAGCCCATAGGCCAACTTAACCATTGCATTTAACCTAATATTTGACTTATCAAATACTAGATGTTGCGCGCGACTTCATGCGCGACAAAAGGAAATGCCGCGGTAGCAAAATGTACGGTACATTTTGCTACGATAGAAAGTAGCCAATGTCCGTCCCCGTGGTCTATTCTATATCTGTGCCAACTTTGATCAAAATCGATCCAGTAGTCGAACCCTATCCTATACGATGCAAACAAACAAATAAACAAACTTTTTCTCTTTATATTATTATTATTATAGTATAGACTAGGTTACGTGTTTCTCAAGTGCTTACTTACTTAAGTGCTTACTTTATATTGAGCGACAGAGAAGAAACATGCAAATAAGCTGTTGGACATTTATCAATAGATTGTGTGTCTCACAATCATTGCCCTAAATGTAATAAAGTTGCTGTAAATTCAAAATATGGTATGCATGATAAGTACGTCTAAATAACTTCTATCTTATTCTATCAATTTATTTTTGTTATTAATCTTACATATATTATAAATGTGAAAGTTTGTGAGGATGTATGGATGGATGGATGTATGGATGGATGTTTGTTCCTCTTTCATGCAAAAACTACCGAACGGATTTCGATGAAATTTGGTACGGTAGTAGTTTAGGCTCTGGATTAAAACAGGCTACTTTTTATCCCGGAAAAGTACAGTATTCCCGTGGGATACTCGATACTATATTTACGCGGGCGGAGCTGCGGGAAACAGCTAGTTAACGTAATATAGCAACAAAAGACACTTTCAGATGTAACAATAAATCTGAAATAGTATTATTAGGTAACTACAAGTCATGGTCATAATATAAAATCTAATTACTATGAGTATTATCATGGACGAAATATACATAGACCTACAGATCCCATACATTAAAACGTACGACATTTTTTAATTTTCTTGTTGACCGTTAGATGACGTTGAGTGTATCAAATTACAAAATTAGCCATTTATTTAAAAATAAAAACGCCATCTCTAGGACTATGTTTGAAGTACGTCATAAGTTATCTTATATTTAAAAAAACGTCAATAGGTGGCGCTAAACAAGTTATGGTTGAGCCGCTAATAAAGACCTACCTATACCTACAAAATTTCTTCAATTTTCTTTAATTTGTAAATTTCTCTACGTGCGCGTGTGAGGATGAATTAATGTTGCCATGCATATAAAATAGATACCCAACATTCTGGAATTATATTCAAATAATAATAATAATATCTATGGACGCTTCACACCACGTCAATCTGGCCCCGTGCTAACTATCCGAAGAACTTGTGTTACGGGTACCAGACAACGGAAATATATTTAATATTTTTATACTATACACATATTTAAGATTTTTATTATATTATACACATATTTAATACACATCCATGACCCAGGAACACAGAAAAACTTTTTGTTCCTTCGGCGGGATTTGAACCCGCGACCCCCGGCGTGAGCACCAACACGCTCAACCAACTGAGCCACAGAGGTCGTCAGATACTTATGCTTATGCTTTGTTTATTAGTGTTTATATAAAGTGTACAATTATTTGACAAGATATTATTTGGTTCTGTAATAACCAGTATTTATTAACGGTGTTTTAATAATTTGAAACACCTCTATCTTTATACCTTAACCTAAACAACAATCTTGTAACTCGATTTTTGTACTTTGAATAATTCAAAACTTTAATTATTAAAGTTTATAACGTCTTAATTTCATTTAAATAAAAAATTCTCAGAACAAAAGAAAATTGTAGGTTTCAAAATAAAGTTAATTGTTAAACTTTTAAAACGGAAAGTGGCAAGACTATGATCTGCCGGTCCGCCGTCCGTACTCCGTACAGTCAGCAGCTACTGCGTACTTCGGAGTTCGGATTGTTTTGATTGCGTTCCTCGTTGTGTTGTTGTATTTTTCTCAATTGCTTTTAGATTTCTTTCAAATACGATATTGCGCTTGCCCACCGGAACTGATAATCTGCCTACTACCTGTACCTACCTACCTACCTATTTTGCCTCCTGGACTCCGATTAATCGCCTTATTGTTGACCTGTGCTTGTATTATGGACTTTGTGTGCCTACGATTCGGACTATTTGTTTAAAAATTCGGAAAGCTTTTTCCATAAACAACTTGGAGAAAATGTATACCAAGTGCTAGATATGAGCGCCGCGCCGGCGCGCCGCCGCCGCCGCCGATTTTGCCGCGCCACCGCCGCCGCGAAGAATAATCGGCGCGCCGAGTGAGCGAGAGGGATAGTCATAATGACGTGTAATTTCAGTTAGTGACTATGAAATGAAATGAAATGATGTTTATTTGGTAAAAATATGGTTACAATAGGTGTTACAATTTTTATAGTAGACCGCATATTTTGTCGCATTAACGACGTCCAAATACTTATATTAACTAGTCCACAATTGATTTATTATTACTTATAGGTATATTTTAACCATAAAAAATTATTATTATCATCATTCATTAACTTAATTTTATGTTAGAAGAATGTCAAAATACCATGATAATAAATATTTGAGCATTCATATTACCTGAGTCATGCCTTACTTATTTCATGTACACCTATCTCATCGAAAGAGTTCTGCATAAAAGACAAAATGCTTACTAGAAAGGATCTACTGAATTGATGGAGCTAGTAGATCGAGCTATTAGATCGCATTGATAAAGCCATTGAGGATAAGAAGTTTGCGTTTTGCGCCTTCCTAGATATTGAATGTACGTTCGGCAAAAACTAAACCTGATCTATTACCCTAACAGTCTGGCTTCAAGAATTACTATAGAGTGGATCAAAGCTACGCTAAACAACATAGTAGCGTGATGACGCTAATCTGTTGTTGAGTAGTTGATGAACTATCATGAGGTTGACGCTCAGGAGCAGGTTGACCTAAGGATGCCCACAGGGAGGTGTGGGTACTGTCGCCGCTGGAGTGGTCCTTGGTAGTGAATAGGCTGCTAATAGAACTGAACAATAGAAGGTTATATGCTCAAGGATACGCTGACGAGCTAATACTAAGAATAGCTCCCCATACCGATTTTAGTGTTAGCCAATGGCCAGCAGTTGTTATTGTAGTGCCCTAGTATGTGCGCAGTACACAAGAGCACTCTCTCTTCCTTTACTCTCGTAATCCAGTGGGACGGATAACCGACACGACTGGCGAGAGATCAGGCGCTGATCCGAGGTTTTACATGCCTATCTGACGCATGGATCACCTTTCTTGTCAGACAATCCGGTGATTAGCCTGCAGTGTCCTAACCAAACTTGAAAACAACTTTTTATGTTTGTAGTCGAGAGCCAAGCTCTAATCAGACTTATTGATACTAGTGGTGGGCCAACGTACATCAGTTGTCGCTAGACTAATGCAATTAGGTGCAAAATTGGTGAAAAATGGTCAAGCTAACAGTCACCGCCAATAGACAGTCTTGATACCTAACACCAATAAGAGGAAGTTGAAGGGACTAAAACCCCCAACACTCTTCGGGAAAACTACCACGTTTTGCAAGCGAGGTCAAATATCTTGGAGTGATCCTAGATATTATGGGACTTACTTGCAATAAACACATCGATGACATTATGAAAAAGGCTAGATGTGCTCTGTGGTCCTGCCTAAGACTTAGCTCTAAATGAAGCCTTCGGTCGAAGGCAATACTACGCTAGGCTATACACAGCTATAGTGAGGCGATTGTCACAGTGTGGTATCTGCTTATTCATATTATGGATGGAGGCTAAGAAGGTTGTTCTCAGGACCATGATGGCAGGTAGGATAAAACGGGCCTCCATCCTTTTTTTTTGTTCTCATAGGGGAAAGGTTGTTACGCCCTTCCCGGGCTGGGAGACCCGGGGGTATGTGGAGTTCCCGACGCGACTCCTCGGTTTACCCACTAAAACTAAACCTGCGGATTGCTCTCAGCCGCTATAAGGGGAGTGTCCCGGATCTGTCTGGCACAGGACACCTCCCGCGACTGGCCAGTCTACCTCTGTAGGGACCGGACTTCCAACACAAGTAAGGGCCACTCTGGCAAACTGGAGCGTCCCCTCGGCGCCGGAACAAGCTAAGCCGGGGAAGTTCCCATCCTCTCCCGGAGATGGGCCTCCACCCTACTTGAACAACTGCAACAATCTCTTCTTGAGAGACCTGTCATGGCTATGACATCTGACGCCTTGATCAAGGTGCATAGCTTCAAGAGGCTATGGGCATTTTCACTAAAAAGTTCCCCCCTCACTTTTACGCTGTCACACGTTTTAAAAGTTATATTGTGTGTGGACATGAATATGTAAATTTTTTTTATAATATTAAATCGATTCCATGTATATTAAACTAGTTTCTGATCAACAATCGTTGTATAAAGTTCTGATTAAAATGCATAAATCAATTGAAAATTAATCCATTGTTAAGTACAGCGTGTATCGGTAAACATTCACATTCCTTTAACTACCACTTCTACCAACCATTCGTATTCTATAATAAATATCAAATAGGTAGGTGTATAGGTAGGTTTATTTATATAGTATTCGGAATTCGTATAAAAAAAATTTAAAAATATATCAATATAATAATATAAGTACTAACACTTAAGCGTAATAAAAATAACTAATAAATGTTTCTAGTATTTATAAAAAATATGACTTTTATTTCCAATTTGTATATTATCTAGCCTCGCCCTAAGGATTTTAGATGTAGTTTGGTGACTGTCCCATTTTGCTTGTGGTTTGTAAAAATTTTATTAATTTTGTTTTAAACATTATTTAGTTACTTTTTTTATTAAATTGTTTCGAATAGTTTAATATTGTATATACAATTTACAAATTAAAAATCAGGCTAGTGAATTTAAAACTAGAAAGAAAATAATGATCGCACTGTCACCACTTGTCACCAAACCGAACTTAAATCTCAATTTTAAGAAATCTGAAATAATTTTGTAGATTAAAATTTATTTTCTTATGATAAATGTGAATATTTCGGACCAATCTAAGGTAAAAATAATGGCCTAGTGTCTTTATTTTAAATATTATAGCCGTTTTCAGTGTCACCAAACTGACCATAATTTTGCTGCACTGTCCACTTAATAATTGGTTTTTATATACAAATTAAGCTATTTGTCGAAAATAAAGTAGATTTATCAGTACAAAAATCATATAAAAATATGATGAAACCTCTATCAAGTCAAATAAGCAACAGTAAAAAAAAACCCATAATTTTCACGCGGGGGACTTTTAAGTGAAAATGCCCCTATACCAGTTTTCATAACTTCTAGGGAGGACTCGGTTCCAATTAATGTTCACCTTAAGGACATAATTTATTTCACGGACAGATCTAGGAAAGACAACCGGGATGGCGCTGGACTACGGGGGCGTGCCACCTACAGGCAGACATGCTTGTTTAAAAGATTTTGCACCGTGTTTCAGGCTGAGATTTCTGCTATTATTGGTTGTTCACTAGAGAGCGTACGCATTCAGTTATATAAATGGCTTCGACGTCAGTTCTTGAAAATGTGGACGTTTATAAAACGAAAATAGAAAAAGATTACAGTGATTACGCTCTTTGGAATCAAAGCACAGTTAACTCTAATTCCAAAGTAGTTCCTACTTTGAATATGTACTATTACGTTGTCTTTTTCATCACTAAAAAAAAGTGTCATAAATTGTATTACATTGAAATTGTATGTAACCCAATAAATAAAAGTATTTTACAGTTATGAATGAACTACACTTTACTTACTACCAAGTACAAACTTCAACCCTTTCAAGGTCACGCCGCCGACGCCGCCGCCGCCGACCCAAAAAAGTCGGCGCGCCGCCGCCGACCAAACACCCATCGGCGATCATATCTACCAAGTGCGTATATCACAATTGTGGCAATAAAAGCAATGAAATTGCTATGTTTCGGTTTCAGAGAATTAATTAATTAAAAATAGAACTCTGTGCTAATACAATAGAGTTGAAAATCGTACACATGAGTATCGAGTCAAATGTCAGTGTCATTAGTCATATAATATGACACATGAAATCCTTTTTCAACTCTTTTGTTACACAGACTAGCAGGCTTAGCATGCACATTGGATGTGTATGCTAAGCCTGCAAGAAATACCGAAGAATCGACAAAATGAGAGATCGCAGAAACGTTAATACCATTCGGAAATTAGAATAGGTCTTATTGTAAGGCAGTAAGGTTGATGCTTCGTCGTTATGAGAAAAAATATTTCTTTTCTTTCCGAGCATGAGCTCAAAAAATGGCCTCTTTTGACGGCTAAAGTAGAAACTTTTTCTTCATTTAACGTCAAATACTCTATACTAATATAATAAAGAGGAAAAGTTTGTTTGTTTGTTTGTATGTTTGTTTCTTTGCATTGAATAGGCTCCGAAACTACTGGACCGATTTTGATGAAATTTGGAGCAAATATAGATTATAATGACCACGGGGAAGGACATAGGCTAATTTTTATCGCGGCAAAATGTACGGTTACCGCGAGATTTCCTTTTGCGCGTACGAAGTCGCGTGCAACATCTAGTCTTACAATAATGTCAACTACTCCACATCATGGCGCTCCTAGACAATTAGTTTCAGTCTTTATAATATATAGAATATTTCTTCTTTAAATTTATTTCTTCGGCTCGCGTCGCCACGTCATGCTAAGCCTGCTAGTACGATGAAAAACTTTAGAAAAATTTGAAACGCTCTTATGCCAAAGCATAGAGCGTACGGACAGATACGGTGTATCATTTTCAACCTTATACCTTAGCAATAAGGTTCAAAATAAAGTTCACCTGATCTGTCCGCGACTGCAAAATGACTTGTCAACCGTAATTTCAAACATTTTTGATTTTTATTGCGGTTACTTATCGTTTAATTCAATATTCTAATTAAGTTACACTTTGATTTCGTGTAGTTTTCTATTAAATAGGTCGGTATTTTAAGCAAAATAAGATTTCTTGGTATTTTAAAGAGTTGTATTATTTTTTATGATAGGTAGGTACCTAGGTACATATTTAGTTTTGTTTTCATAATAATTAACGTTGTCTTTTTATCCAACCGCGATAACCCATATTCACGCGAACGAAGTCGCGGACAACACCTAGCTACAATAATTATTATGATCAATATCTACATTAAACAACATTGTATTGTACCTGTTTATATAAGTAGGTACCTACTTTTATTAGTAATTCGATGTTTTTGCGCGCCATCTGGTGATCACATTTGGTACCCTAATACTACGCCATCTACCATAATTGTCTAAAAACAAGCTACTGAGTTTAATTTTTAGGATTTAGAGACAATTATCAAATATCAACCTTTAAACTTTAAAATCACACTGGAAAGAGACTGAAAAATATTTTTTCTTGTTTAAAAGAGAACATAATTGATTTACTTCGCTAATTTGTGCAATTTATTGATTTTCGTGCTAGGAACTAACGCCATCTAGACCTAACCAGAATCCGGACCTTTTTTTCGTGTACGTTTTATTGTATGGGATCTGTCGGTCTATAGTAATTTGATTAGTCTATGGTATTATATAATATACGTAATTAGAATATAAATATAAGTTCATTAATTAATTTGCCTGCATCAGCAGCGGCAAGCCTTACAAAGCTTAGCTGGAACTAAATAACGATTTATATGCTATGATCGTTGGGCTTAATTATATGAAGTAGTCGCAATAGACTTTAAAAGACATTTTATTAGAATAATTTCATATACCTATATTAAATACGTGAATCAAAAACTTTAACTATTTACTGTCCGATTTGGTTCAAAATGATTTTTCTTCAGTTTTTAGCATGATCAGCTTGCAATTTTCTATCAGCACCTTTCGACGGACGTGACATTCGAAGTTCGAACTGTTACAATGAAACGTTTATCTTCTTGTGTCATGAATAGAGTTCAATTTTGAACCATCTTCTTTGGAAACATCCTGTATCTATATGATGATGATAAGGTCATAGTTAATCAATCTCCTATTACAAACCTAATACAGAACTCGATATAGCTTGTCCTAACAAGGAGCCTATAGGTTTACTCATAAGGAACCTTCCGGTACACTTCATTCGGAACTATTTGTAATTACCTCATTGATTTTATGTAATAGATTCTCCTTTTTTGGTTCCGCAGTTCTATGCATCTATACTTATACTATAAAGAGGATACCGCAGTTAGTATATAAAATTATAGTTATATAGGATTCCGCGGTTCTATGCATCTATACTTATACCATAAATATTTATTTCTTTCTTTACATTGAATAGGCTCCAAAACTACTGGATCGATTTTCATGAATTTTGGCATAGATATAGAGGCATAGATGATACAGGGGCGCTAACAGGAACTATTTATTTTATTTTATTTATTCTTCAACTAAAATAACACAAAACAAAATTTAGCAAATTAAAAAGACATTTCCACAAAGTAGATGATAAAGGTAACATCGGCAGCATTACTCGTATTAACTGGGTAAATGTAACGTGTTAACAATAGGCAATCGGACAAATTTTTTTTTATTGCATAAATGAATAGTACTCTTAAATATGAGTAACTTCTCAGAAGAAACCGTATATCAAAAGTCAATATTTTCAAAGGTACAGCGATTTGTATAAAAAATTTCGCGAGCCTCCTAAAAACGCTCCATACTAAAATCGATATACACATGACGTCACTTGAATATGAAGTAGTATGAAGTAGTATATGAAGTATATGGCCGCAGGAATATATTTGTAAATATCTCCGATATTTGTGCGTTTAAGTTCATACTTACCATAATGAATGTTTTTGTATATGATGTGAGTAAACTAATGATGTAGGTTTTGTTTACCAATTTCGCAAAAAAAAAAAATTTTTTTTTGGTATAAAGACTCGCGAAATTTTGTATACAAATCGCTGTACCTTTGAAAATATTGACTTTTGATATACGGTTTCTTCTGAGAAGTTACTCATATTTAAGAGTACTATTCATTTATGTAATAAAAAAAAATCAGTCCGCTTGCCTATTGTATGGGCGCTGTCATAATTTTCATACAAATCGTTTTCGCAGTTGTCAGTTGTCTAGGCACCCAGTTCCCGCATTTGTTTTTGCGCGTACGAAGTTCGGCAACTTCGAAAACGATTTGTATGAAAAATATGACAGCGCCCATACAATTTTTTTATTTTTTTTATGAAATGGGGGGCAAACGAGCAAACGGGTCACCTGATGGAAAGCAACCTCCGTCGCCCATGGACACTCGCAGCATCAGAAGAGCTGCAAGTGCGTTGCCGGCCTTTTAAGAGGGAATAGGGTAATAGGGGAGGGTAGGGAAGGCAATAGGGGAGGGTAGGGAAGGCAATAGGGTAGGGGATTGGGCCTCCGGTAAACTCACTCACTCGGCGAAACACAGCGCAAACGCTGTTTCACGCCGGTTTTCTGTGAGCCCGTGGTATTTCTCCGGTCGAGCCGGCCCATTCATGCCGAAGCATGGCTCTACCACGTACAAACACATTTGTTAACACGTTACATTTACCCAGTTAATACAAGTACGGCTGCCGATGTTACCTTTATCATCTACTTTGTGGAAATGTTACAGATATTACCGGCGTAATATCTGTAATATCTAGTGGTTTTATATTAATATACATAATTAATTAATTACAATTTATAATATTTTAATTATTTCTATGGCCACTCCCCGTGCTGTGAACCGTGAAGACAGTTGTCGGTGTGATCGTGTCATACAAGTCATTTGACGCCCACCTTGTGTGTTTCTTTCCGTTTCAAATTAGTATTATTAATAGTTATATGTTCATCAAAACCGGATTCATATACAGTATTTTTCGAGGCTAAAAGATTTTAACAGCAGATAATAGGTTACATTTTTTCATCATCTCATCAAATAAATAATATTTTGGGGCTAGATTAAAAAAAAATAAGAAATAAAAAAGACAATTTCATATTGTGTGTCGTAAATAAATTTATTTATTTACTTTTATTGTCGTTAAACCTATAATATTTGCTGTTAAAATGTCTTAATCTCGAGACGACACACGCTGTAATAATGTAATAATCATTTTATTTCATTAAATAACTTTCTATTTCAGGTCCAAAAATGTAGTCTGGCCGATGAAAACTTAACCGCTTGGATATTTTATATAATTAAAAGTCAAAGCTGATTGAACAGGCTACAAATTTGAAAATTTGCACACGTATTTCTCATATGACGTAGGCATCCACTAAGGAAGGATTTGTCAAAATTCAACGGCCAAGGGGGCAAAATAGGGGATGAAAATTTAAAATCTAATTTCTCGCGGGCGTAGCCGCGGCCAATTAATGCTAGTCGTATATATAAAATGAAATTTAAATTCAAATTGTCTTACTAACATCAAAAAAATAATAATGTTTTTAGTAGGTGTAGCTATCGCAATTATATACCGATCATCATTGAAATTAATGGTATAAAAATGAAAATTCTTAATTAAACAAAATATAAAATAAAATAAATACAGTATCATATTTCACTACCAACAATGCCTACTACTGCAGCGTCATAAATTTAAACTCAATCATGCTTAATCATTCATTTGTACAAAAGCCTTTTAAATAAATGTCCACGCTGATTTAAAACCTCAGTAAAAAATAACCTCCTCCTTTTTGGAAGTCGATTAAAATAAGCAGTGGGTATGTCACAAATAAGACACAGAAAGTTTTTAAAAGTGAACCATAAAGCTGATTTGCTGCTTTATTTATTAATATACCAAGGGCATGGAGAAGTTATTCTTTGGATCAAATGGGACGACACCATTACAATACTACAGCCTCCTAGAAATAAAAAAAAAAAAAATATTGCGTGTTTCACCGCTTACCGTTGCGGCCCGATGTTGCGGGGAGCGGCGAAAATCTATACTTCTATACTTTAATATTATAAATGCGAAAGTGTGTCTGTCTGTCTGTCTGTTACCTCTTCACGCTTTAACAATTGAACCGATTTTTATGAAATTTGGTATAGACATACTTTGGGACCCGGGAAAGGACATAGGATATTTTTTATCTCGAAAACGTAGTGTTCCCGCGGTATAATATATTTACGCGGGCAGAGCCGAGCGCAAAAGCTAGTACCTTATAATCAGGTGATTGATTTGCTCGTTTGCCGCTGATATTAGTTCAATACATATATTTTTTTAAATCAATGAATAATATTTTATATCACCCGGTCACAAAGGTCAAATCCTTCGTCAAAACGTTAAAATCTCCAAGAAAAATGTCACAAAAACAATACCTTTTTATCACCCTTTTAAGGTTTTAGCCCCTCGACTTAAAACAAACAATTTGTAATCCTGAATTATGCGCTGCCGTACGCATACATTTAAAAGATATGAATCTATATTGTGATGGATTTTTATGAACTTTTATTGATGTGTATATTTTAACACCCGACGACTTTTTCTGCCATTGCATCAGCGAGTTGAAGATATTAAGTTTGGGTATTGTTTTAGTTAGATACTGTGATACACGGTTTGCTAAAATCAAAATTATAACAAGAACAAAAGGAAGCCTTGTAGGTACCGTACATTTTGATGACAAAAGCCTATGTAGCCTATGTCCTTCCCCGTGGTTTACTCTATATCTTTGCCAAATTTTACCAAAATCGGCCCTGTACTTTCAGAGAATTTTAAATGCAAACATACAAACAAAAAGCTTTATAATATGAGTGTAGAAGTGTAGATTTGCAAGACTTTATGAGGTCCTGATACCAAATACCATGTCCATAGTAAGAAATAAAAAATTGCTTAAAATTTAAATGCAGTAAAAAAGTCATAATGTTTGTCATTGGTCACATTTATAAATGAAGTTGATGAAGTTTCTTCTTCAAATTTTAAATGGAGACATTTTGAGCAATTCGAGATTCGAATATGAAATCTCGATATCAGAATTTATTACGAAATAGAAGCTAGTGTTGAGCCATCCGATATCGATGTAATAAATAAAAATATCGATGCCTTATCGTCGACCTTTCGAGGCGACCATGACTATTTGTCACTTGCACGACTCCTGTACGACCAACATGCTGATTCGCATCTTATTTTGTCTTTAAATACATTTCTACCACTCCAATATGCACTTTATTACGTTGCATTAAAATCTAATTTGGATATTGGTGATGATCGTCACCAATTTAAGTTATGCCCTAAGGACTGAGGATCTACCAACATCCCTATCAACGCGGTGAACATTGCTTGAATTCTTTCCAGATATTTTATTTGTTGCAATATTTCAATCTTTCACTTTTGTTTTTGTTTGTGAATGAATAATATTGTTCTATTATGTCATCACTAGAGCCGGGATAGTCGATGTAAGAAAGTGAAACTTTTCCTTTTTACCCGACTGCGCGACGCAAAGGAGTGGTAATGTGTTTATCAGCCTATGTATGTATGTATGTATGTATGTATGTATGTATGTATGTATGTATGTATGTTCCTTTGAAGCACTATACAGACCAAACGCCTGGGCCGATTTTTATGATTCACACGTCAATCGATTCCTCTTAGTCCGGCGAGTGTCACTAAAGACATGACGTTAGTGAAAATTCAATATGGCGACTACTGGACGCCATATTGTGAAAATGAAAAAAATGAAAGTCAACAAACTATATCAAGTGGGATATCGTTGAATAGGTATTTAAAAATCATTGTTAGTTTTCTCTCAACATTTTTCGATTCGACTGACCGTTTAGGATCTATATCCATTTAAAGTTGCGTAACAACCATTCTCACATTCCAGTGATGTAGTACTGATGCTGATAGGAAATCCAGTCTGGTAAATAGCTAGCTAGGTTCTCATAACTAAAAAGTATAAAATAAAAAATTATAATTTAAAAAATTTAAAAACCCGACTGCGTAAAAAGTGAACCAAATTAAGTAGGTACATAATTAAAACTGAAAAGAAAAAAACAAGCACTTAGATATCCGGTGGTCTAGAATTCTATAATATATTATTGAATTAATACTATTGGAACATAACAACTGAACAGTCGGGATCCATTATTCGACAGCCAATCTAATTTTTCAATGGATCCTGACTGTTTAGTTGTTATGTTCCAATAGTATTAATTCAATAATATATTATAGAATTCTAGACCACCGGATATCTAAGTGCTTGTTTTTTTCTTTTCAGTTTTAATTATGTACCTACTTAGTTTGGTTCACTTTTTACGCAGTCGGGTTTTTAAATTTTTTAAATTATAATTCTTATTTTTAGTAGGAATCTAATTATAACCAAGCTTATACCTTTACAAATGTCGATGAAAAGTAAAATAAAGTTATTATTATAGGTATATATTATGTATATATATATAGTTTAATACATAAGCACATATATACTTTATTTAACATTACACTTACAACAGCATCTCTAATTCTCTATATACAAGATGGAAAATATAAATAATTGTTTATAATATGAAAATTAATACAATTTTAATTACAATCTAGTGCATACAAAATATAAAAATTAATGATACCACATTTCATTATTCAATATCATTAAAATGTAAAGTATTTACTTAATGAGATTTAATAATGGTCATTACTAATAAACCAATGCGACCATAATAGGAGTGAGCATGGTTTTTGTTTTGACTTGCGTGGGCGCTCGATCGAATAAAATAGACTTTAGGAACCATAGACTCATGATTAAATAGATGGCACAAAGAGTATTCATCGAAAGTACGACGCATAATTATTTTCTTATAATAATTATTATGTGTAAAATTTAATTCTCCTTTCTTTTTACTCAATTTGTTTTTGTTCGATTTCGTAATACGTCGATTTTGAGATGACCTTCATATTCAAATCCTATTTACACCGTTTTCTCATCGCATAACACTTGCTCGTGTAACGTCATTGCAGTACAATTCAAGGTCACTTTTATAATAATAATAATAATATCTATGGACGCTTCACACCACGTTAATCTGGCCCCATGCTAAGTATCCGAAGAACTTGTGTTACAGGTACCAGAAAACAGGAAGTATATTTAATACATTTATACTATTCATATATTTAGATTTTTATTATATTATACACATATTTAATATACATCCATGACACAGGAACACAGAAAAACTTTTTGTACCTTCGGCGGGATTCGATCCCAAGAAGCACCAACGCGCTGAACCACAGAGGTCGTCAAATATACTTTTATAAAAGTATACTATACAGTTGTACACGTAATGTCTACCAAAATGTATATCTATGGTTGAATCGAACAAAATAGAGTATACGAATGGTCCACGAAATAATTGTTCAGATTTATCTCTGCTTGGTTTACGACTGGGGAATCTCAATGCATCGATGTAAAGCTGGAATTGGTTACAATTTTTGTGGTTGATTGAATTTATTATCACAGGCGAATGATTTACTTTGTTATTTTTACTACAAAATGTGGCTTGGACGATTTTAGTGAAATAAATTGATATCAACTTTCTCATAAAATAATACGAAAAATAAGAGGAATAAAATATATAAAATGAGTCCATGACATGATAGAAATTATGAAATAGAATTTAGTATTGTTTTTGATTAAATCTTTAAATATTTTAAAGATGATAAGACTATTGATAACACTTGGAAACACGCAGCTGTAGCGAGTGGCTTACACGATCATAATTATTACGAATGAGTTAATAAAATAAAAAGAGATGAAGTGTTAATTTGATGCATGGATATAGCACGCTGCCACACTGAGTTAATGAGTATTAAACTCACTGGTGTAAATTAAAACAAGGCACTCGATAGACAAGCAACCATAATGATAGACGTCAGAAGTGATCCGGGTTATAAATTACAAATGAATAGTCCGATTATAATTCTAATTCATCTAATGAATCTAAATTCTGACTACCGAAATAATGAACATCAATCAAACGTTAAAGCATTAATAAGAATTATCAATCAAAATGTCTATAAGAATATGCAAACAGAAGAAACAAGAGTAAAGAATTAAGGAACATCGGACGTGTACCTACTGTGCAATATGCAGGAATCGATTAGTCATTATTTGATTTAGTTCGGCCGGCGAGGACCCCGCGGCGTGCGGCAGGGGGTGCACGATCGTCATCAGCGGACCCCTTCAATACAACAACACCTCAATGACTTATAAATATGGACTTTAATCGAATTATACATTTACATATTTAGACACGTGTTTTTTGCGATGACCTTCATAATGCAAGGTGTTTCGATGTTTAAAACTATGTGGATCTTGTTCATTCTGTCGATGTCCTATTTTCCTTTTTAGTTATTAAATACAAAGCAACCCATATCTATCCCCAAGTAAAATACGATTACTATAATACATATTAAATAGACAAAAAAAATCATAACTTCTGAACTTGGCGACACCAAATATTATGATTTAAATTGAACACATCGGCGATAATTCGTCGCGACTCTGGATCAATAGTTACCAACTCCTTTTGTACTTAACTCCACTAAGTAGGAATAATTTCGGATCAAACTGCAGTGCATTCATCTACATTCTACTCGTACAGAAGTAATAAACATCGAGGGGGGTTAATTATGAATGAACCTTGCTTTAATAAGATTAAAGTAACACAAGTAATACGAATGCAACATAATTTACTGACTTTACATGCTCATTTATGATTAGCCGGCGCGAAAGGGCAAATCCTGTATTAAGATAGGTAATGAGGTTAAATTCGATACACAACACTAAAATGAAATATGATAGTACAAGAAACAATGCAAACGAAATTCTAACAAAAGACAATAAAGGTGACTTTACCACGAATGTAGATCAAATTGCTGACGAAAGCGCGGTAGAAAATTAAGTACAAAAAGATGGAATATTTAACGCTGTAATACATAATGTAGACTCTATTGCAAATGTAAATAAGGCTGATATTCACAGCGATGATCTTAATGAAAGGAAGAAAGAAGTTAACGATGGATTGTGTGTAAGTCGGCACCCTGCTGCCGCGGCCCCCGACCGAGCTTATCACAGACAAGACATCGATTAGTGATCGACTGAATTCAATTGCGGAGAGACACGTAGCCGATCGATCGGATCGTATTGTTCGCTTTCAAAAATTTGCATTTTAAGAACGTCACAACGAAACGCTGAATCACCTGACAAATGAAACGAGATGGTGTCAGATACCGACACGATGACCGTTGTTGTAATATGATTACTGTCAACTATTCGAAGGCAGCCGATTTGGTCGGATTTAATTTTAATGCCACAAATAATACGTGCAGGATTAACGCTTTGTCATATGTGTAATCTGTAATTAATCTGAGATACATGATTTTAATAGAAATGTTTTTGTATTGGATATTTGTGTTGTGACATTCTAAGAATTTATTACGATTCTATCTTACTTGTGTCACAAATGTGAATGTTTTAAGGTTATATAAATGTTTTTGTGGCAAGAACTTTTTTGTATGAATTGTTATGATATTATTTTTGTGAAGTATTGAGCAATTAGTAACAATAATAATGATATAGATTTTCTGTCTATATCAACGTCTACGATGATAATTTACGTGCATAGTTTACTTGGTAAAATAAAAAATCTTTTCTATTTCAAAGAACACATTTAAACACCCCATCATCTACATAAACAATAAAAATAATCTAAAAACAAAACAGATAAATTAACTCAATTTATAATTTAACATGTTACCTACTAAACTAATGTTTAGCCATTTAGTTAATTTATTTCAACTTACATTCTAAAATAAAGTCGTTAGCTTTCGAGATCATAATATTTTGGTTAATTAAAATAAAAATAATTTACTAGTAAGTTGATTTGTGGCTGGTTATTTAACCGACTTCATTTAAAGGGAGGCTGTATGCGCAGCACGTTTTATGATAATTCATGTAAATACGGGTCACAAAACCACAGATTAATAAATAGATACCACGTAAACCAAACTTCGTTTTCATTTACACGAGTTGATTTAATGTGATACATTAAACCCACAATAATATGTTCCTTTAATATTGTTTTACCAGTCTCACAATCTACTGATAAGTCTTACGGCCCGTTTCAATAACCTATCAATCTGTAACTATTTGTTAAAAACGTCATCATTCAACCATTTGCCGGTTTTTCGCGATACAAATTTGACGTTTCTAACAGATAGTTATAGATAGATAAGTTATTGAAACGGGCCGTTAGATAAAACTATCTAACTATATGTGTAATAATATATGTGTACGTTTTGTCTCTGTTGCACGATATAAAATAAGCAGTGATAAAACTTCCTATAAACTATCCTACACCTAAGTACTTGAAAATTGTGAAACATGCCCTTAACGACATTTGTTAATTGTTGCAAATATTACTTTTGCTAGTTTTAATTCCACTAAAATAGTAAAATGTAATGGTAAAAGTGATGTCCCAGTTATTAATGATAAATGACTACTTTTTGTGTAAGCTTCAGATCATAATAATGTCTATCATTGTAATTATATAGATGGTATAAATGTTCTGTTAAATGTACGTTAATAATGTTAAATACAGATATTTTAAAACTCAAGATAATCTACGAGACAGAACAAACCTTCATACATTAAAAAGTTACGCCATCTTGGTTGTCACCACACTTCAAACGTCAGCCATCATGTTTTCACTATACTTCAAATGTCAAAATGGCTCCAAAAATATCAAAAGTGGGGCCATTTAACTGGATAAAATTTTTGCCTCAACATGCCTCGTATATAATATCTATAGTTATAAATGTAATTCTACGCAACAATTTCTAAAACTTTACTTTTCAAAACAATCGCAAGTGTGTTTCAACATTGTGTTCGTACTTTTTACCAGTATGAACATAGTCTTATGTAAAAAACTCGTCCTGTGCGTACACTTGTATGTTTTTTGTATGCAAACTTGAAATATCGGAGTAGATTGTATGACACTGGTTTTAATGTAATACTTAATTGAGATACTGGTGAAAAGTTGTGGGTATATTCTAGAATACTGAACCTGCAGATTTGTGTCATACTTTTTGTCATCATCATCATCAGCGAAGCAAAAAAAGTTAACAATTGGTTTATAATGTAGTGGAGAAAATAATTTTTTTTTTCTGCATACTATCCTACTATCCTACTAATATTATAAATGTAAAAGTTTGTGAGGATGGATGTTTGTGCCTCTTTCACGCAAAAACTAATAAAAGGATTTAGATGAAATTTGGTATGGTGGTATATAAGGCCCTGGATTAAAACATAGGGTAATTTTCATCCCGAAAAACACTACGTTCCCGAAGAATTCTATATTTACACGGGCGGAGCCGCGGGCAACAGCTAGTAAAGTATACACTTTTAATTTAGTGAAAAATACCTGAATGACGATTGTGATTATAGAAGTGACGGTGGATAGTATTATTGCGATTTTTATGATGACAATGATGGTTATTGCCAGTAATTCCTCACAAATAATACAAAAATGTGTTTTCCCACCGTAACCGATACTCCCAAAATCTGATTAAAATTAAAAAGGTGATTTTATTGCCGAATCAAATTTTTATTAAAACATATTAAATGATATTTTTATATGTCATTATTTATGAAATGATATTTGCCCAGTAGGAGTTTAATGTAATTAAGGCACAAATAATGATCATTAATATCGTATTATATTGCTTATTTTCATAAAATGTTCTTCGGGTGTGATTTTTATAGAAGGTTCCAATATCCAATTTGAATTATAAATTCTACCTAAAATTACAAAGCTATTTATGATTTGTAAGTGAAAATGAAATTGATTTAAACATAAAACTTAGACCTTTTAACATAAAACCAACATAAAACTTAGTTATTGGTTGGATTTATACAGTATTCTCCGAGCGAATTAACCATTCTTGAAATACTGTAGTGCCTGGGACAGTCGTTTTTTAAATGTCGTATGGTTGCAAGCACATACGGCATTCTCACAACATAGCCTAGTCTAGAGGAATGACTAATCAATACGTCTGGGGCCAACCATGTGTGGGTTTCCTCACGATGTTTTCCTTCACCGTTAGAGCGTCCGTGTAATATACTTAAGATATGAAAAAGTATACGCCACAATCCGGGAATCGAATCTGCACTCTCTCGAGTGCGAATCACACGGTCTACCCACTAGGCCACGGAGAATGTAAACATAATATTTTTTTAAATTAAAACGCTTTTGAGTTTTGTTTCGAAAAAATCTTACTGGTTCCAAAATATAAAAATATAGAGTTATATCTTTTACAAATTAAAGTGTGATGGATCTAACTGAATTGTATGAATAAATGACTGTATCACAATATTTAATGTTAGGAATTTGTTAGCGCGAGCCGCGAACGCGTTGATGTCTAACGTATCACACGATACATCTCTGTTACACCGACACTTTTCTAACGTCCACCAGTCACAACATAATATTATATTATTATAATATATATAAGTTATCTTAAATAATATAACTTTGTAGCTAAAATATATTGTTTAATGTGTGTAGTAGTTTCATATACAGTGGTTTTATTTGATTTATATTTTTGCGGGTGATAATGAGAATGAAAAAATTTAATTCACAAATGAAAATTAACAAGTTTTTCTTCGGAAATTCAACAGAAAAAGCTTCAACCTAACCCACCGAGAAGAACCGGCGTAAGAAACTCGCACGGGCGCCGGGCGCAAGAAAGTCGCACAAACAATGTAAACTTAATTATAATCAACGTTCCGTTTGATGTTCTTAAAGGAGATGTTTGATTTTGGGCCAGCTCTATGTACACCACATAGGTAAATAGGATAAAAATATGGGAATTTCATAAAAATACAAAAAAAAATTTTAAGAATGAAATAAATAAAAAAATACCCTTCTTCAAAGTTTTTTTAAACTTAATTATAATCAACGTTCCGTTTGATGTTCTTAAAGGAGATGTTTGATTTTGGGCCAGCTCTATGTACACCACATAGGTAAATAGGATAAAAATATGGGAATTTCATAAAAATACAAAAAAAATTTGAAGAATGAAATAAATAAAAAAATACCCTTCTTCAAAGTTTTTTTTTGTATTTTACATGCGTACAAAAATGGTTATTAAAAAAATTAATGCATTAACTCTATTTTTAGGGCCGCCATGATAGTTTTTTTGATATGACTTTTGAGGTACTTGACAGTTTTAGGAAGAAACATCTTCTTGAACGTCATACGTCTTCCTTTGCCAAAAGTCATGTCAAAAAGTCATGACATTCTTTGGATAATTCTGATCCGATCAGATGTTTTATTTTACGTTGTGTTGCTCTCCTTGAGGAAGAAAATTTAAATGCTTACATTAAAACGAAGTCAAATAAAATGAAGGATAGAAAATGGTTAATGTATTATGTAGCTATATTTACATATAGTGTACATAGCGCTGGCCCACACCTCATACATTTCTTTTCAAAAATTCTACCTCAAAAAAATGATATAAAAAATAACAACAATTTAAACTTTATAAAATGCAGACAACCATAGCTATGTTAGTCACAGTAAACTATAAGAACGACGCTATACTCTATGTGGACTGCAGTGCAACTGCATAGACCCATTTATTATATACTAGGCAAGTCCAGTCAAAAAGTGCCAATCCACACTTAAACTGTCCCACTTTTCGGGTTATTTGGGGCAGTCAAGGTTCGACATTAAACTTGTCATTTTAACATTGTCTTTCCGCAGTTAAATTCGCATTTAATTGACAAAATCTTCTGAAATCAATATGGCGTAACTTTTTCTTGTATTGTAGATTTTTTCTGTCAAATTTACGTCCCATGCATAGTTTTGAAATTATTGCTGTAGAGCCTATATGGAAGAATAAGGGTCAGCTCACACTATTGTTAAAATCTGCAATATTTGAGGGTTGCCGCCTACTAAAGGATCAAGAGATGTAGGGTTCTCTTATGTCCGGAGAACCCTTAGCATAGGTAGATGGCAGCATCGCCATCACCTATATAAGATGATGCCCGATGAGGCAATATATCAGCGGGGTTGTGGTAGTCACAACAGTACCCATGGCCCTGCCATGTTTAGTTGGTAAACCGGTGCAAAGCACTGCGGAGTCCAATCTAACCCTACAACCCTCCTCCGGGGTAAGCATAACGCATTTCCCCTCGTAAAAAAGAAGGCATATTTTAATATACCTACTGTGTAGAAATAGAGCAGATATAAATGTTGTTGTTGTAAGGCTAAATTTTTAAATAAGGGTCAGTCACACCGAAACAAGACGATACACTACGCGGCATTTTTAAAATTGTTATTCAAAATTGAACTTTATTAACTACACAATATGATACACATTTAATTGAAACCTAAAAATATTCAGCCTAACAACAACACAATAAAAAGCTGCTCTATGTCAATACAAAGTATATTATAATATTCCACGTAACAACAACAAGTCTCAACAATGTAGAGCTGCTCTATGTGGCAAGCTGTGACATGTTGTGAGCTGGCCGAGCGTGTGATTGAGTTAATTGTGGCTGCGCCGGCGCAGGCGCAGCGAGATAACATCACCGTATCGATATTGTGAGCGAAACGAGTTAATGATTGGTCAATTTTTATAGGGTTTTAGAGCATTTTCATCACCAATATGTTGCTATCGAGCAACTTAGTATGTATTTGCCCTGATGGTGTCACCTTAAATAATGATTTTATGGTAATAATTAGGAGAGCAATTCTTCCAAAATATAAGACGATACTTAAGCTTTATAATACGAGATGTTGCCCGCAACTTCGTGCGCGCAAAAGGCTTTCTCGAAGGAAACGTACATTTTGCCACTTATGTACTTCCCCGTGGTATATTCTATATCTGTGCTAAATTTCATTAAAATCGGTCCAGTAGTTGCGGAGACTATTCAATGCAAACAAATAAACAAACTTTTCTTCTTTATTATACATTAAATAGTATAAACAGGCATGAATTTCCCGCGACTTCGCCCGCGTGAAATTAGGTTTTAAACTTTCATCTCCAACTTTACCCACCTAGGAGCTGAATCTTAGGAAACACTGAAACATGTAACTCACTATTTTTCCCGTATTCAATTGATACGAAATATGCCGTGTAGCCTCCGGTAGAGAATAGGGCTAACCCATCACTTCCCATGGGTGTCGTAAGAGGCGACTAAGGGAAATTTTCCAGATCCATTGCAAAAACCAGCAGCAATCATGGATCTCCCTTACGATGGTGGGTTATCCATCGTCAAAAGCATTCCCAAGGAGGGTTAGTGTCAGGCAGGCGGCCGACTGTAAAAATATTGCCAAAACGAACTGCAACATGATAATGGTGAATGATATTATGTTGTGTGATAGAGTTATAGCGTACCCCACAGGCGACGCGCAAGGGCAGCACCCGGCCCCTGTGGGAAGTGGACAAGGGTTGTTGTCTCAGCCCGGGTGGGGGCAACGTAAGAAGCGAGCCCGGGAGGTAAGAATGAGGATGGCAAGCTGGAATATAGGAACAATGACTGGAAGAGGAAGAGAGTTAGCGGATGTACTAGAAAGAAGACGAATAAATGTTGCCTGTTTGCAAGAGACAAAGTGGAAGGGAACAAAATCTAGGGAAGTTGGGGCGGGTTATAAACTTTTTTACAGTGGGAGTGATGGTAAAAGAAATGGGGTAGGTATAGTATTAAGGAATAATATATAAGGAATTGAAAAAATGTGTGACGGATGTTAAAAGAGTGAATGATCGAATAATAGTAGTAACAGTTATGTTCAACGGAGTGGTTATGCACGTAATGAGTGTATACGCACCGCAGAGTGGATGTGATGATGTAGTGAAAGAGAAGTTTTGGGAAAAATTTGATGAGGTAGTGATGGGAACCTCTCTTAGTGAAGAAATTTTTATCGGCGGGGATTTCAATGGCCATGTGGGAAGAGTGAAAGGAGGGTATGAGAGAGTGCATGGCGGATGAGGGTATGGTAACCGCAACTATGAAGGGGAATCATTGCTGCAGGCTGCTGCCGCTTTTGATTTAGCTATTGTAAATACGTTTTTTAAAAAGCGAGACCAACACCTCATTACATACAAAAGCGGCAACCATAACACACAGATAGATTATTTTCTCATTAGAAGGACGAATTTCCATTCAGTAAAGGACTGCAAAATTATACCAGGCGAACCAGTAGTTACTCAACACCGACTCCTTTTACTGACAGTTAATATTAAAAGCCAACCAAACCATAAATTTAAGCCCCCGCCTAAAATAAGATGGCACATGCTACAAAAGGAAGATTGCGCAAGAGAATTTCGAAAAAGAGTAATAGATAAAATGATTAAAATGGACGATAAAATTAAAACGCAATCGGTAAATGAGTGCTGGAATGAAATGGCTGCGTGCATGAGAAGTGTGGCGAAGGATATTTGTGGAGAAACGAAAGGGAAGGGAAACATCGATAAAGATACATGGTGGTGGAATGAAGATGTACAAAAGATTTTGAAAGAAAAGAAGAATGCATTTAAAAGTTGGAAAATTTGTGCTGACCCTAGCGTGAAAGGACAAAAACGAAGAATGTATGACGATATGAAAAAGAATGCTAAGCGAATGGTTGCTGTTGCTAAAGGTAAAGTCCAGGATGAATTGTACAAATCCCTTGACAGCCCACAAGGCCAGAAAGGCCTTTACCGACTAGCAAAAGCGCGAGAAAACGCTGCAAAGGACATAGCTTACATTAAATGTATAAAAGACGAGTATGGAAGAGTTTTGACGGATGATGAAGTTATAAAAAGCCGATGGAAAGGTTATTTCGAAAGGTTAATGAATGAGGAGAATGACTGGAGTGGTGAGCTTGAGTGTACACCATTAAATTTAGGTCTAGTGAATGAAGTAAGCACAGAGGAGGTAAGAGTGGCAATGAAAGGTATGAAAAATGGTAAATCAGTTGGACCAGATGGAATACCAGCGGAAGCATGGAAGGTTTTGAAAGCGGATGGATGTAAGTGGCTAGCTTTGTTTTTCAATAAGTTGTTACTCGAGGAGGCGATCCCGACTGAGTGGTGCAGCAGTTCACTGGTGCCTATCTTTAAAAATAAGGGTGATGTACAAGACTGTAGCAACTATCGAGGAATAAAGCTTATGTCACACAGTATGAAAGTTTGGGAGAAAGTTATAGATAGAAGAATAAGAGGAGAGAGTGAGATCACCCAGAATCAATTCGGTTTCATGCCAGGACGGGGAACAATGGATGCAATTTTTGCCATACGACAGCTGTGCGAAAAATTTCGCCGTGCGCATAAAAACCTTCACATGGTTTTTATAGACCTAGAAAAGGCGTACGACCGAGTTCCCCGAAAAGTTCTGTGGTGGTCTTTAAGAAAGAAAAGAATACCTGAGAAGTATGTAAGGCTTGTGCAGGCGATGTATGCAAGAGCACGTACAAACGTTCGATCTGTTGCCGGAGTCACTGATGAGTTCAATGTGGCAGTAGGCTTGCACCAGGGGTCGGCGTTAAGCCCGTATTTGTTCCTTCTGGTAATGGATGCTTTGACATCAGACATACAGGAGGAGTCACCTTGGTGCATGCTATTTGCCGATGACATTGTTCTGATCGGAGAAGATGCAGCTGCGGTTCAGAGCAGACTGAAAAAATGGCAACATAAATTGGAGAGTGCTGGCCTTAAAATAAGCCGCACTAAAACGGAGCATTTGTTTTGTGGCTTCGCTGGCGCCTCCAACTTTTCCCCAATTTCCCTAGATGGTGTGACCCTTTCAGTTTGCTCCGATTTTAAGTACCTAGGCTCGCTCATCCAAAACGACGGTAACATTGAACGAGACGTGCAGAACAGATTGAATGCAGCGTGGATGAAGTGGCGACAGGTCTCGGGAACAACATGTGATCCACGGATGCCCCTCAAGCTTAAGGGGAAAATTTACAAAACGGTCATCAGACCTGTCGCAATGTATGGATCAGAATGCTGGGCAATGAAAAAGATGGATGAAAGAAATGTGCATGTAAGTGAGATGCGCATGCTAAGATGGATGTGTGGTGTGACTAGGTTAGATAAGATCAGGAATGAGTATATAAGAGGAAGTTTGAAAGTGGCACCGGTAGTGGATAAGGTAAGGAGTGCAAGGTTAGCATGGTATGGGCATGTAATGAGGAGGGAAGACACACACGTCACCAAAAGGGTGATGAATATGAATGTGGACGGATATGTATGCAGAGGAAGGCCGAAAAAGAGATGGATGGATTGCGTGAAGTATGATATGGAAATGAAAGATGTGAATGTAGAATTGACGGCTGATAAGAATGCGTGGAAGGGGAAAACATGTTGCGCCGACCCTACTTAGCGTGGGATAAGGGCAGGAAAATTATGATGATGATGATGATCATGCAAATATGTTCAACGAATAAAAAGTTTCATACAAAATTTGATCACCTATTTTAACCCCTTTGGAGTTGAATTTTGAAAAATTGCCTAATTAAGTCATTAGAAAAATACGTATGGAAAATTTCAAATTTCTAGCCTTAAGATTTTAGCCTGTGGCCTGTGCGTTGATACGTCAGACAATCAGCTTTGCCTTTTATATATATGACGACCTCTGTGGCTCAGTTGGTTGAGCATGTTGGTGCTCAAGCCGAGGGTCGCGGGTTCAAATCCCACCGAAGGAACAAAAAGTTTTTCTGTGTTCCTGGGTCATGGATGTTTATTAAATATGTGTATAATATAATAAAAATCTTAAATATGTATATAGTATAAAAGTATTAAATATATTTCCGTTATCTGGTACCCGTAACACAAGTTCTTCGAGAACTTACCACGGGAACAGATTGACGTGGTGTGAAGCGTCCATAGATATTATTATTATATATACGAGTAGATAGATATATTGACGTTAGCGTGGCGTGCTTGGCGAATACCTTACCAATGTAGGAAATATGTTTAATAACATAGCATCATTATTTATTTAATGTAATGTTTCATTAAGGCACTGTGATAGTCCTTTGAGTATTTTAATGAATATATAGAGAACTCTACAATTTCATTTCTAAAAGCTAATTCCCTTGTTTTCCATTAAGTTTTTTTCGTTTGATTGCAACAAAAGAATGCTACGGTGAAAGTTAAAAACTATAAAACCGGTTAAACCATACAGTTTACGGTTTGGCAACGGTCAAAAGTCGCCCGTTTGACCCCGAGTGACCCCGCGAACTTGTTCCATACATGACTCATACATGTGTATGGTGTCATGTCATTGATGGTTATAAGAATTTCAATATCAATCCACAATTTTATCTTTGGACAAGCTAGATTGAAAAAGGTAGATCAAAGAATTTCAACAATAATATTATTTACTACATTTTGCTCGCAGCTCCGCCTACGTAAATACAGTATCCCACGGGAATACTGTACTTTTAAAAGATAAAAAGTAGCCTATATGTTAATCCAGAGCATAAACTACTACCATGTCAGATTTCGTCAGAATCCATTCGATAATTTTTGTGTGAAGGAGTAACAAACATCCATCTATCCATCCATACTCACAAACTTTCACATTTAAAATAGTAAGCAGGATTTCATACTACATGTGGCATTATCCTTTATTGTTTGAAGATTCATAAAACTTAGGTCTTTTCATCTGTTAATGGATGATTTATACAGTACTGGCTTTTGCACGCGACTCCGCCCACGTAAATACATTATCCCGCGGAAACACTACTTTTTCGGGATGAAAAATGTCCTATGTCCTTTCCCGGGATCCAAATATGCCTGTACCAAATTTCATAAAAATCGGTTCAGCGGTTAAAGCATGAAGAGGTAATAGACAAACAGACAGACACACTTTCGCATTTATATTATTAGTAGAGATAGCAGGATTTCATACTAGATGTGGCGTTAGCCTCTATTGTTGGAAGATTTATAAGTTTTTTCAATAACGACCACTATACTATGCGAGTCACACATTGGCACCGTGCTAAAACGTGTGGGTGCGGGTCGCCAAACTACACTTTTAACAGAAACTAAAAGTATTGATAACAATTAAAAGTTATAATTGAATTTTATTTTAAATTAAAACTGGCTGATGCTCGCAACTTCGTTTGCATAGAACTAATGGAAACGGAACTCTATGATAAAAGTATCCTATGTCAATTGTCAGACCTTATAACATCAGCTATCTTCCAGTGAAATTTCCGTAAAAATTGGTCTAGCTGTTTCAGAGATTAGCTGGAACAAACAGACAGATAGATAGACAGATGGACTGACCAAATTTTTATATATTTTATTGTAAGCACCGAATATATGCATTAAGTGAAAAGCTTCATCATGAAAACAGACACTTCAATTTTATTAATCTGTATAGATTTCCAAAAATACAACGAATCTCTCAATCTTCTTCTCAATCGAATGAAAAGCGTTCTCATCACTCGGTCGTAGACAATTTGGTGTCATTTTCGGCCCAGAAATCGAACTCAGACGGTTACGGTGCAACAGAAGATAGTTTTCTCTATATTTATGTGCTAAGAAAAATAAAAATGTTTATTTTAGGCGTAGCTCATACTATTGTTAGTATACAAACGACTTAAAATAAAAAGTTATGTGTGAAAATATGTACTGAATTGTTGTTTAGAGTTTACGCAGTTGATAAATTACATTATATACATCATATTGATTTCTTAAGTTTACGCGAATATTGTTCATTGTTTTAAACACTTACGGATTTTGTCGCGGTGCACTTTTCTTTTGCCCGACGTTTCGGCTACTTTCCAGCAGCCGTGGTCACGGGAGGACTGACCTGACCTCCCGTGACCACGGCTGCTGGAAAGTAGCCGAAACGTCGGGCAAAAGAAAAGTGCACCGCGACAAAATCCGTAAGTGTTTAAAACAATTATATACATCGTAATAATATTGTAAAGATACAATATTATTCATAGTCGCAAACGACCAGAACCCAATTCTCGTATTTTACTTAGACTGTCAATTTTCTTTCAATGAATTAGAAATGAATTGTCTTGATATAATAAACTGTCTTTAGAGTTTGGAAAACGCCTAAAAAGTTGGTTTCACTTTTATGATCATACCATTTTGCTGTTTTAAAATAGCGAGACTGCATTGAATTAACCTACTAAAAGTTTGCAGGGAGAAAAAACTATGGGGAAGCGTAAAACGTCCAAGACATCGTGCAGGTCTGTCTTGTGGCTGATAATGATGATGATGGTGATGATGATTATTCTCCTTCATAACCCTTCTCATTTAAACTCACAATTTCCATACGGTGCGGTAATGAGCGGTATATTATGCGCCCGTCCCGTGCGACGGCAGCCGCGGGCGAACTCGGTAAATTAAAAACACGTCAAATATTAAATTGGACCGAGACATCTATTAAGGAGTGTAAAGGTGTGTGTATAATGGTGGAATAAATATTATTGAAAATACGTCAGGACTGTAAGTACTACATTCTAGAAGAAAGTGTATTATTGTTATGGTATCATACAGTGAGAGCTCCATGGCCTAATGGGTAGGCCGTTTGGTTCAAACTCGAAAGAGTGCAGGTTCGAATCCCAGGTTGTGGTGTGTATCAATGAGACTTTTTCAGATCTCAAGTACATTATACGGACGCTCCAACGGTGAAGAAAAACATCGTGAGGAAACTCCCACATGGTTGACACCAGACGTATTGACCAGTTATTCCTCTGGACTAGGCTGACTGCGTTGTGAAAATGCCGTACGTGCTTGGGCAAACCATACGACATTTAAAAACCTTCTGTCCCAGGCACTACAGTATTTCAAGAGTGGGTAGCTCACTCGATAAATACTGTATAAATCATCCATTATCGGATGAAAAGGTCTAAGTTTTTTATACATTATACAACTATAGAAAACCAGCGGAATTAAATTGTAGAAAAAATCAATATTTATCATACATATCAAAGGATTTAGTAATAAAAAAATTGTGTCAAAGACAGTATAAAATTTTCACAGATGATGCATTTTTGTATTTGCTATAACATCAAAATGTACAAAAAACAATATACGAGTATAATACTGAATCAAATTTTCAAATCATCTTAATAATATTATAATCATTAGTTACATAAAATACAAATCTAACTCTGAATACAAAAGAGAGACAAAGCCAAATATCTAACCTAAATATTCTAAACTAAATATTGTGAACACGACCTAACCCCAACTAGATTTCAAGAAACAAGAGCTGGAAGGGTTTTACTTAATTCAGAAGCACAGCGGGTGTTCCCAAACCGTCGTGAAATATGGGCCTGGGCCTCAGGCCTCAGATTCCTGAGTCCAGGCCAAATTAGAAACCTTAGGGCCGTCGTACATGTTACTTCTTAATTATGCCTAATGAATGTAATGAATTTCGAGATTTGTGTATGTTTTGGTGGGTACGTTATGTTTACGTAATTTTGTCTTGGTGTTTTTTTTTTGCTTTTGTTTTTTTTTAATTTCCGTGGCTTGCTGTAGTTTAAATTTAGATGTAGACTGTACAGAATGGTAATAAAATAATGTCACTACCATAATATTTGGTAAAAAAATATGATTTCTGTGAAATACTTCAGCTATATTAAATTAAACCCAAATATATTTCTAAAAACCATAGCTACTACATTTCTATCAGTTTCGTCAAAATCTACAAACATCCCAATGTACCTACACTAACATCATTAAGTATAATAGAATTTCATAAAACAAATGCCATTAGCAAATCATTCACCGATCGGCATCACAAAGCCGTCCCATACATTTATCATACACACAAGTGACGGCACAACAAGTCCCTAAAAGCTCATTTAAAATTTATAACTTCTGAGAAAAACTTAATTAAGTTTTAATAGAATTTAAAACGGGTGCTTTTGGTAGCCAAAAATAGGCGGGGGAGTTAATTATTTTCTTGTTAATTATGTTTTTTATATCAATGTAAATAACGTTAAACGATTTTATACACTTCTGTTGGTTAATGTCCTTCAAACAATAAAGGTTTGATATTTTTATTTTCAAAACGATGAAATGGACTTTTTTAAGGGTTAACATAATAATAATACTGCATTATTTATGAAATGAGAAATAAAATGAAACTTTTTGTGGTATATTATATACTTTCTGGTTTCTATTACTATTTATTTCTTCAACTATAGAGTATTTTTCTATTCCTACTTTCACAATTAAAATACTAATCTGTAGTTAATTTAAAGTAAACATAATCAAAGCTGTTAAAAGTATGAGCGGTAACGTGGTCGCAGAGCAATCACGACAGACACGTGGACAGAGCCTGCAGCCAGCGTTGATGGATAGAGCTTGTCCACACAGAGTAATGAATGAAATGTTACCTACATTAAATATTACCTAAAAAAAAATATTCCGTTTCGAGAGAAAAAGCACATTTTTTGTATCTTAAATATATTTTGTATACAAAAGAATATAAGTTAAAGCTTTTTAAGTATTTAAATGCTGGAAAATCTTAGAACGATAATGTGAATGACAAATATTCATAATTACGATATTATTATATTTTTTTCTGAAATACTTTTTTAAATGTATATTGCTTTCTAAGTAAAGCACGTGACTCATTAACGTGTACGTTGTACTTTTTTCGTTATCGACAAATTAGTATTTCGGATTCGAGTCCTGGTCAGACTAATATTTTTATAATACATTTTTAATCGCCTTCTGTTTATATTACCGTTATGTTAATACCGTACTACTTACTAGTAGAAATCCGAGCAACGCTCAGGTACTATTAATTAATTATATTGTTTTACTTTTAGTTAACTTTCAAAAAGTAAAAATTAAGTAATAAAATATTATTCAGGTTATTTTAGTATAGCAATTTATCTACACTAATATAATAAGGAGGAAAAGTTTGTGTGTTTATTTGTTTGTTTGTATTGAATAGGCTCCAAAACTACTAGACCGAATTTGACGAAATTTGGCACAGATGTAGAGTAAACCACGGAGAAGGATATAGGCTACTTTTTATTGCTGAAAAATATATGATTTCTGCGAAATTAACTGTGTTTCTGTACACTAATCCATGTAATACTATAAGCTTTTAAATTATTTCGGTTTCACTCTTTTTTTTTAAACCCTAGCATCTCTGTACATGCATTACTCTGCGCAATCCATTCATTAGTTTGTATCATTTGTAACATCAATTAATACTTCGTGTCAGCGCCGATTGAGAAGCAAACACTAGTTAAAGACAAACAATAGCTCGAACTAATGATACAAAATGTATAATAGACCGTGGGCAGGTAATGATTGGTCTGGGTAATTATAATTTATCATTATCATCGTGTAGCCGTTTAAATTGATGCTAATAGACTATAGACATAAGGATAGTACTTATATAGGCATTTTCGTGTACATTAAACTTGCTTACTACGAAAGTTACGGACTTTTCTGTGGATCTTCATTGCTCATAACATCTATATCTGGCGTAATTTAGGGTTGCCATTTTGGAGATATCAATTATGATTTAAAGTGAAAACATTGACGAACATTTCATTGCTGTTGACTATGGGGTTTTTTAGTATGAATTTTGGACCATGACCTTTAATCTAAAGAAGTCAATAAAAACTAATTCGTTGATTACAAAATACCAACAATTTATCTTATTTTGTGTGTAGTATAATAATAATTTAACAATGTCTTAAACGTATGCATTAGTAAGCAATTAGTCAGTAAATTATTGCAGTGTCATTTTTGTAAGATTTTAATAATGATAATGTTGTCATTGATGGATTCTTTTGACACCTGTAATAGATTACGACGAAATGTAATATATCTGTCACCCGATAGTTAAAATTAAGATAATACCAGTTAATAAAATATCAGATTTAAACTGGTTGGTATCGGATATCAAAATTAGTCAGAACTAACATTAAAGTAACAATAATGTGTAAACATATTAAATGAAATTTCCGCAAAGGAAATTCATGAATCTGCCAGCAATATTATTTCAGTTAGTAGTAACGAATTAGGTGGAAATTCCCTTGCGATGGAATTCAGAATAGAAGCGTCAAATTGAAATTCCTCTGTCGAAGTTTCGTCGCGTGTCCACACCTTAACTTTTGGGGTTGTTTGTGGCATTTTTGTTTTTCGCAGTATAATTCTTATTATGAATTTAAATTTCTTATGCTTAATCATTATGCGTAAACTAATGTATGCCTTATATTGATATGCGTAAAAATTATTATGCTTAAAAAATATGCTAAAATATCATTATGCGTAAACATATTATATATTATGCTTTTCAATAAGTATGCTTATAGTAATTATGCAAAAACAGTTAGGTATGAATGCTCAATTAATATTATGTCTATCTATTTACTAGGATTTAGGGCAAATTAAATTATACCATATTATGATTTTATCCCAAAAAATAGAAAACCAGGAAAACTATCGGATGTGTCAAAAACAATGAAATATTTCCAAACGTTGAAATCTATTGCTCGACATCTTTTACACATACTTATCCTTGTTAAATTTCCGTAAATACTTATAATAAATTGACGTTCATATTATACAATTACGCAAAGAGGTATCATAATTTTTGCATTTGAATGACTCATTAAATCCCGCATAAACTGTCCCGCGCCTACAATGGGGTGATTTACGCAATTCGGTCGAAGTGGCGGGATAAATCACGCGAGTCGTAACAACCGCAGATTTATAACGCACAATTAAACTTGAGCAAATCTCAAATCGATTCGTCACACGATATGAAAATGAGATTCTGTTATCAAAAGATTAGTGATTGTTAAAATTATATTCAATGTTGATTATGTTTAGGTACAGAAGAGGTGGTAAAATTATTATTTTTAAGCAAAAATGAAAACCAAAGTAAAAATGCTCATAAAGTGTGAAAATTTGCCTAAAATTTCAACGGTACCTCTTCTCGTCTATCTAAGGTATTATTGACATAAAATTTTACTTCTTGATAGTTTATAATAATTATGCTTGAGTTACTTCAATAAAAGTTAAAAATCACTTTAGATGTCCAAAACTGTAAAAGAAACGATCCACAGATGGCGAAGTAATCGTAGAATATACAAAAAAATATAAGAAAATATGAAAACAAATAAAATATTAAAAATACACACAGCCGAACGTATAACAGCCTCATTTTATGGAAGTCAGTTAAAAAGCAAATGCATATGTGGATAATGGATATTTTAGTTTCTCAAACTTTGTGTAAATTACCTAGTGATTTGAAAGAATGTTTAAGTGATGAAAACAGATATAGGTACTGCTACTCTGCATTTAAAAAATGATAAATGTTTGTAAGCTAAATTAAGTTGTATATCATACTAAGCAAATAGATGGTGGTCGTATTAATGACTAGGTACTCTTTCATACAAAGACTACTCAACGGATATGTATGAAATTTCGTATGGTAGTAGTTTAAGAACTAGATTAACACATAGACTACTTTTTTATCCCGAAAAAGTGTAGGGTACCCATGGAATACTGTATTTACGCGGGAGGAGCCGTAGGCAAAAGCTAGTTATGTATCAAATTAATAATAATATAATATACTAGCGACCCGCCCCGGCTTCGCACGGGTACAATACTGATACTAATACTACAGAATGTCACCCACTTCGCAACGGGCCGTGTAGCAGAAATCGTAATATTTTAATTTCGCCATAACTTCAAAACCAAACGTCCAATTTTAATCATTCAAAGACCAAATATTATCTACATAAACTGTACTTAGTGATGAAATAATTTATTTTGATGAGGATTAATAGCATGAGCAAAATAAACGCGTTCAAATGTAGTCCAAAAATAATTCAAGATTTCTAAATAAAAAAATGGTTGTTGTGCCTCACTCGACATAGGTATAGTGTGTCGTGGACTTTTTACAATTATTTTTTTTTTAATTAGAATCAATTATTAATTAGAACATTATATCGTTCTATCTTTTATAGTTTAGGCAGCGTACGCAAAATAAGCAACTTTTCTGGTTGATTTTTTACACCTTTTGCCCGAAAAACCCAAATAGGTAAGCCCTATTTCTTTTCAAAATAAAATTTAGCCTATGTTACTCGTGGATAATGTAGCTTTTGCATGGTGAAAGAATTTTTGAAATCGGTCCAGTACTTTTTGAGCCTATTCATTACAAACAAACAAACAAACATACAAACAAAGTTTTCCTCTTTATAATATTAGTGTAGATATGGACCTTTCACACCTCGCCAGTCCCATGCCAAGTATCCAAAGAACTTGTGTTTACCAGACAACGCGACGGGAAGTATATTTAATACATTTATACTACATATACGTGTATGTAAGATTTTCATTACATTATACACAAAAATGAAACAGGAAAAAAAATCCTGGCGGGATTCGAACCCGCGACCCCTGGCTTGAGCACGCTAGACTATTGAGCCACAGAGGTAGTCAATTGACTAAGAATACTTTGTATAAAATGATACCGCGTATAAAGCATGTAAATCTAATCTTACGTTACGTTACTTCGTACATAATTTACGCCACGGCATACAGTTAGAGAATGTTTATCTACTTGTTATACGATACCTTGACGAGGATGCTTCACGCGATACACGTAAAGCCGAGCGCATATGTTTGTGGAATAATTCAAACTTTTCTATATTTTAGCGCGGATAGTAAAATAAGTCAAAAACGCATATTGTGTTTGTGGAATAATTCTAACTTTTCTATATTTTAGCGCGGATAGTAAAAAAAAAAGTTTTGGAGAATAAAAATTGCATTGCAAAGAGCTCTACCGACCATAACAATTATTGGACTTATTGGCGAACTTAGAAGCTCAACCCGTGATCAAAATTCAGTCAGCGTGCTTGAAGATCCTGAAGGGATCTCATCTCTATAAGCTGGATTTATTGGATTGAAAAAAAAATGTTTACATCACATTTAGAATTCATGTTACAGAAATTCCAAATCCTCGTTAAGTTCGAAACGAATTTATCTTCTAAAATTCATAAATGAGTAAACGTAAAAGGTCCGGCTATAACAAGCTGCTTTTTTAAAGGTTAGCGTGTACCCCGCCTTATTCCTAATGTGTTGCTTATTTAAACGTTTGCATATTGTAATCTGCAGATACTAATTGCACGGCATGCCAGTATTAGAGTGTAGAGACTTAGAGAGTCACTGATTTCTCCAGGTAATTGACAAGAACTATGTTATGGTGCATGGTTTCTAACGCTGTTTGTCCACCGGCACGGTCAATGGGACGTCGAAGACATGACGGTGCCAAAGTAGCGATACATACATCCTACTATCCCTACTAATATTATAAATGTGAAAGTTTGTGAGGATGTATGGATGTATGGATGGATGGATGTTTGTTCCTCTTTCACGCATAAACTACTGAACGGATTTCGATGAAATTTGGTATGGTAGTAGTTTAGGTGCTAGGTTAAAACATAGGCTACTTTTTATCCCGGAAAAGTACAGTGTTCCCGCGGGATACTGGATAGTATATTTACGGTAGGAGCCGCGGGAAACAGCTGGTTTACTATAGCCGTCTGTCCACCGCACGCCCATCACGACTAGATTGTCGTGACGGGCGTGCGGTGATGGACTCTATAGACTCTTTCAGACGAAAGAGTTTATAGACTCTAGTGGCGTGGGGTTCCTATAACTCCATTCCTATAAGCTTCCCTTACCACTTACCTTTTGAAGACCTTCATCCAAATCCCTACCTATTATACAGGCTAGGGCTTCCCTATGAAGGAGAACCAGCCTTCGCCACTAATAGACTCCATAGATATTACCTTCCGAACAGATAAATGTTGATCATGATTCAGTTACAAAAAATATATCGACCAATTAGAGTTAGTGACCGAGTAACGTATTGCACTTCCAATCAGGGGAACCCTGCTGTTACTACCGAAACTCCAAATGGGTACAACACGACTTAACCCGAAAACCAACCACGCGATAATCACCCTTACGTAGGTATCCATAGGGGCCATGAAAACACATTTCGAAAACCCATTAGAAGATGCCCTCTAGTCATTCTGCACTATTTCATGCGCTACCTACATGGTGACAGTGAAAAATTACATGAAAGGTGTACCAGGAATGTTAATATGGAAATGTTTATTGCGGTCCCACTAAATTAAATAAAAAGATTCCACCGCAGCTTGAGCATCAAGGTGTTTCAGTTTTTAACCCCCGACCAACAGAGGGGTGTTATAGGTTTGACGTGTCTGTCTGTCTGTCCCTGACGTTATGTTAAACGAATAAACCGATTTTGGTCTAGTTTTCTTGTTTGAAAGCTCTCATGATCGAGAGTATTATAAAATTAATTGCTACAATTCATCATCATCAGCTTGCTTACTTCATTTTTTTTATTTTGTTTATTGTTCTGTTTTATCATCATCATCAGTGTTGTTAGGTTCAGTCCCAAAAAATAACTCTATAGAATTTTCCTGACTTATAATTGTACACGAGTTTTTTTAATGACCATTTAATTTAGGAAATGAGCTGACGGATCGCCTGATAACCAATTACCGCCGCTTATAGACACTCGTAGCACCAGAGGAGTTACTCCTGTAACTCCTCTGGTATAACGCACTTGCGTTTCTGGTCCTTAAAATTCCCAACCCCCCTTGAGCCTCCGGTAGCCTTACTCGGCGAAACCAAGCTCAAGCGTTATTTTATGCCGGTTTTCTGTAAGGCCATAGTATTTATCCGGTCGACCAGGCTAATTCAGCCTTCTTCTCTTTTTTAGTACGCAAGGGAAACTCAAGCCTCCTCCTCCTTCTATGTATGAAGATACTGCATGTTATTGTTGATAATTATAATTAATAATGAACGCCAACCAATATTTGATCAACTTTACCCAACAACTATAGTACTTAGTAGGTACTAATATTATACAGAGGATAGACTTGATTGTTCTCTGAAATCTGACTTTGAAACTACTGGACTGATTTTAATTAAATTTGGCACCGATATAGAGTGGAAAACGAAGGAAAGACATCCACGAGCAATCCCACGCGATTTCCTTTTTGTGCGCACGAAATCGCGTGGGACATCTATCTATACATATAAAATCCTTTGTCCTGAATGACTGACGGATCAACGCACAGCCTAAACCGCTGATCGTAGAGACCTGAAACTTGCAGGGCTTGCTCTTTGTAATGCGTAGGGATCCGATAAGAAGGGATTTTTCGAAATTCGACTCCTAAGGGGGTGAAAAGGGGGAAAACAGTTTGTATGGGGCAACGTGATTCCTTGGTCCAATCTACTTCATATTTTGCACAAACATTATGTAACAGAATTGATGGAATTCGTGTATCATAGTTTATTGAAATTCGTCCCCTAACGGGAATAAAAAGGGAAAGAAAGTTGTTTGGGAGCGATTTGCTTTAAAGTTGATATAAATACTCCTTAGTGCTTTTGATTTAAAGCTCCCACTCACAAGCGATCGATCGATTTAGTCTTTACAATTTTAACATTTAATGGATTCGTAGTTGCAAGTAAATCGGTTTAGATAAAAATTAAATATAGTCTGAGTGCCTAGGACCACCTTACTATACTTTTTATATGAAACTCGTATATATACGCGTAAATTTTGTTCCAACTTTTGACCCCCAGCGCAAAAGCTAGCTGGTAGGTCTTACACTAATCATTTTGTGTAATAGTTTGTCGTTAGCAATTTACTTTCAAATACGAATTAATTTCCAATTTGATCGAAGCAATCGATAGCCCGTGAGTGGAGAGCTTTATTTTTATTTTGACATAATATATTGTCATCATGTTGAAAAATAAATCTGACAAGAATGCGAAAGTTTTGATGAAAAAAAACTAGGCACTTAAATATTTGCGATTGCTGCATTAATTATATTCATAATACTTATTAATAACATACTATTTCAGTAGAATATTTTAACCCAAAACAATGACTTTTAAGATTTTCCTTAAAGATTTTTGATCTGTAAGTTTGTGCGCGCTAATCTCAGAAACTGCGGAACGGTTTTTTATAAAATTTGTTACCGTAGTAGTTTAGCCCTTGGATAAACACATGGAACTCACTTTTTATCGCGGAAAATTTACGGGTTCCACGCGGTTAGGAATTAGGATAGCTCTGCTTATAATTTTGTGTGGGTATTTCAATTCAATCGGTTCATGCCTACAAAAAATTTTATCAGTCTAAAGAATAACATAGTATAAAATGCTATAAAATTGCCAGATATTTGAATTACTTAAAAATACCTAGGTATTACCTAATCATTAATGTGTATGATTATTATAGTATGGGGAATAAATGAGGAGCTAGATGGCTTCGTGGTCGTACTGCTAACTCATATCTCTCTCAAACTCTGTCGTGGTCCCAACTAGGTTGGGCGATCACAATCCAAATTATTTTTATTAAGTTCAAAGTCCAAAACGTCTTCCCATTCAAAAGATTTTCGAAATCGTTAAAATACTTACTAATTATCGAGTACAAAGAAATCCTTACTTAATATTATACCTAAACGCGAAAGTTTGTATGTAGGTACATAATAATATGTTTAGTTTTTCATGCAATAAAGTGCAGTAAAGAAAGCACGTAAATAATTTTGATGAAATTTGGTATGATAGTAGTTTATCCAGAATTAACACAGAATACTTTTGCAGCTCATTAAATTTTATTTCTGGTACAGTTCCCGGTAGATTTCATGAGTGTACCTACGAAGTTGCAAGAAACATTCAAATAAAAGACAACTGATACGGCTGTGCAGTGCATACACCATTATGTATTCAATTTTGGTATTGGTATTTTCCCGAACAAGATTATCTGCCTTAAACCCAATTTCACGCGAGCGAAGCTGCGGGCAAAAGCTAGTCTGAAATAAAATCATAGTTTTCCTTTTCAACATTGGCTAGCCTACCATATTATTGGCAATAATGCTTATATTGACAATAATATTCCTTGTGTGCGGGCCATTTTGCCGTTTTTTTGCATGTGTTGACTAGTAGTGACAAATTTATTCTGTCAATAATATTGCACGTATGCGGCTAGTCAATCCTTTCATATTATAATTTTAAGCTGACGTGGCAGACTTCAGCATAATCCTCCTATTCAGAAGAGCCCATGCGGATAATGTTAAACACTTACTGTAAGATATTCTAGAATATTAGATGCAATAAAATATAAAATAACAAACCTAATATACTTAAAACAGGTGAAGATGGTATGATTCATTTTGTAATACCATTGGTACATTTTAAAGCATTGTTATTCAATCAATAGTTCAACGCATTAGGTCATGTTGTGTCTACGCCTACATCTGTCGACACGGGTCGCGGGTCAGCTGTCTATTATATTATGTATCTATTCAATCAATGTTCGAATCAATCATTTATTTGGGATATTGTGATTGATTTTGTTTTAAATCGTCGATTTCTAGATCGGATGGGCCAAGTTCATGGTTATTGGTAAAGTTCATGGTAACATTTGTAACACAATTATAATTGAATTTGTAGATTAGTAGACTAATTTAGAATAATCTAGTTTGGATGTAAATATGTAAGCTATTGAAAAATTTTGAATTGTCATATTTTAACCTGGATTCATTTATTCTTAACTAGCTGTCCCGACAACGTTGTTCTGCCCTAACTATGAACTGAAATTTCTCACCGTTTAGACCTTCCCTGAACTGATACAATTATCTTAAGATCAAAATTAGCCAAATCGGTCCAGCCGTTCTCAAGTTTTAGCGAGACAAACGAACAGCAATTCATTTTTATATATAAGAAGAAGATTGGGAATTATGTATATTGAGATTGACCTATCTTACAGGAAACAATGTT
This sequence comes from Glaucopsyche alexis, assembly GCA_905404095.1. NCBI lineage: Eukaryota > Metazoa > Arthropoda > Insecta > Lepidoptera > Lycaenidae > Glaucopsyche > Glaucopsyche alexis. The sequence continues at coordinate 13,579,479 of FR990062.1, forward strand.
TATACATATTTAGGAATATTATTACTGGACTACATATCTATTATGTTACTTATCTGGAACGCTGGAGTGACGACATATTATTAGAAATTATAGAAATCAAATCCAAATAAAACCATATAATATGCTTCACGTAGGTATTAATAAAATATAATATGACACTTTATTCCACAATATCAGGTAATAACCACGATGTCAGTGATCTTTACGGTACGTTACAATAAACTCTTCAATAAAGCGTAAGAAAAGGAACAAAAAATATATTTATGTAGATACCCATCGAGCCCCCGTTTCGAAAATCTCATAATATTCACATTTTTTGATATCACAAAAGCCATCGCCGCCAAAAGGTGGTAATTAGTGACAGGTGGTATTTCACATAAATTCTGCTATTAATTTTTTTACAAAAAAAAACTACTTCACAAAAAAAAACTATTGTTCAAAGTTTATCCCATTCCTTTATCACTGTCATTCGCTACTATTCCACACAATGTATGGTGACATGAGAACTCTTAGTCATGATGACCTTTACGAATTTAGTTTTTTTTAGCACCCCGAAATTATGGATTTTCATTTTGTTTGGCGAATGGCGACCGAACGTCTGAGGGTGTTTTGGGGAATCTTGGATACGTCGTTTCAAATTAAAGTATATTGTGACTACTTAAAATATTATACCTACTCAGTTTTAAGTTTTCGATAGTTGTAACAATAATGGGCATGTTGTATAATCTCTGAAGCTCCGTGGCCTAGTGAGTAGACCGTTTGGTTCGCACTCGAGAGAGTGTAGGTTCGAATCCCAGGTTATGGCGTGTACCAATGAGACATTTTCAGATCTCAAGTACATTATACGGACGCTCTTACGGTGAAGAAAAACATTGTGCGGAAACCCCAGGTTGGCCCCAGACGTATTGACCAGTCATTCCTCTGGACTAGGCTGACTATGTTGTGAGAATGCCGTATGTGCTTGGGCAACCATACGACATTTAAAAACCAACTATCCCAGACACTACAGTATTTCAAGAGTGGTTACTTTGCTCGGAGAATAATGTGTAAATCATCCATTACCGGATGAAAAGGCCTAAGTTTTGTACAATCTACTGATATGTGTTAGCTTATTTGCATGTTTTGTCTCAACAAGCAGCAACAAAACTACCGAATAAGCTATCTGGCACTTATTAGAAGATTGTAAAACAGGCCCCTCAAAATGTTATAATTACACATTATAATATTATAATTACTGTAAGACGGTACAATTAATTTATGTAACTCTTTATAATTAATATAATTCAGTACTTAATGTAGTATTCAATAACATAAACAAAACAAAAACATAATAATAATTTATCTATCTAAACTACAATATTTATAAAGTAACAAAGTGTATAAAGGTAACAAAGCTTTATAAATGGTAACAGTCTGAAAGGTTAACAAATCCATACTAATATTATAAATGCGAAAGTGTGTCTGTCTGTCTGTCTGTCTGTCTGTCTGTCTGTCTGTTACCTCTTCACGCTTTAACCGCTGAACCGATTTTGATGAAATTTGGTACAGAGATACTTTGAGTCCTGGGAAAGGACATAGGATACTTTTTGTCCCAAAAATTTGCGGTGTTCCCGTGGGATAATGTATTATTATTATGTGTACTTTGATTGTCTTTTACTGCTAAACGGTTGAATTGATTTGAATGAAATTTGGTATGGCAGTGGTTTATGCTTTGGACAAACGCGCAGTGTACTTTTTAACCGACTTCCCAAAAAAGGAGGCGGTTATTTTTTTTTGTATGTTCAACGATTACTCCGCCGCCTGTGGACCGATTTTCATAGTTTTTTCTGTGATGTATAGGGTGTAATCCCAAATTGGTCCTTTTGATATCAAAGTGGTGACCTGATGATGGGATCCATGAGGAATCGAGGGAACTCCTCGAAATTTATATGGACACATATGGTGATTTTGACTTTTTCTGAAGTAGTTCAAGTATATGCTACCAAAAAGTAAGATTTTGCTCCAAGGTATACCCTGGATCCAAAAGTACAGAACAGAACTCCTGGCTCCTTATAGATACATGTTTGGGAATTTCGGCGTTGTTTAAAGAACTGCAAGCATATGCCACCCTGTCAGTTAGAGTAATCATCATCATCATCACCACTATCACACCATACATCATCAGATTATGATGATATAAAAGGTATTTCTCATAGTATTTTACACTAACACGGATATCTTTGAACATTACTCTGCCGTTTATGGACCTATTTGCAAAATTCTTTTGTTGTTGTAAAGGGTTTAGTTCGAAATTGGTCCTTTAGTCACTAAAGTGGGAACCTGATGATGCGATCCATGAGGAATCGAGGGAACTCCTCTAAATTTATATCCACACATATAGTGATTTTGACTTTTACTGAAGTAACACAAGCATATGCTACCAAAAAATAAGATATTGTACCAAGATATACCCTGGATCCAAAAGCACTGTACAGAACTCCTCAGTCTTTAAAGATATGCGTTTGGAAATTTCGGTATTGTTTAATGAACTGCAAGCATATGCCACTTTATAACTTACAGTAATCACCATCATCATCTTAATAGCAATATTTTATGGAAGCTTGGCGCGTATTCAATTATACATTCGATCGTTTAGTTTAGACGTTCTTAAGACGTATTAATAATAACTTAAGAAAATATATCTCTAAAAAGGGTGAAATTATTATTTTTAAACAAAAAATTAAACCGACTTCCAAAGTAAAAATACACAAAAAAGTATGAAATAAAACTTAATATCTAAATAATTCCCCTTTCAAATTCGGCTAAATTTTTTACTATTTCTCTACTCAATCTTATTAATTTTGAAGTCGGTACCAGCAAATATGAACGTAAGTTCTATAAAATATTGTAGAATATTGTTTGGGCTGGTATCGATTTCAAAATTAATAAGATTGAGTAGAGAAATATTAAAAATTTTAGCCGAATTTGAAAGGGGAATTATTTAGAGATTAAGTTTTATTTCATACTTTTTTGTGTATTTTTACTTTTTATCCCAAAAAGATATATAATATTGTTCCCGAGGGATAATGTACTATTGTGTATATTTTTTTAATGTCTTTCATGGCTTAAGTGTTTAAACCATTGAAATGAAATATGGTATGATGGTGCTTCGGACAAACAATTAGTAATTAAAGAGAGAACGTAAGATAAGGAAGATACAGATTTAACTTAGAGTACAGTCGTAAGTGGCCAAAAACCCCCATTTCTCGCGGGCGGAGCCGCGGGCAAAAGCTAGTATCTTATAAAAACGAGAACTTTAATGTATGGCCCCTAATGTTCTCGATTTTGTTGATTTCTATAAAATATTATAAACGGGACGGCTACCACTAAGAGAATGACCAAATATTGTTATAACCAGTACGGCGCACGAAAGTTTTGACTTATAAAAGCCATTCCTCTATATTATATTAAAATTGTTATGAGAAATTGAAATAATTTTAAACATGGTGCAATTGCTTAATCCTATATGCTATGTAGGTATTTACGTGTGTAATTATATTATATAGATTTATATCTTCTTACTAAAAGTTTGTGAGGATGCATGGATGGATGTTTGTTAATCTTTTATGCAAAAGGAATACGTACCGATCGGATTTTGATTAAATTTGGTATGGTAGTAGTTTGAGCCCTGGATTAACACATATGCTACTTTTTATCCCGAAAAAGTACAGTACTCCCGCGGGATACTGTATTGTGGACGGAACCGCGGGAAAAAGCTAGTAATATATCATATTTTAGCAATATCTACAGTTTTTGTAAAAATTGTAATCACACAAATAATTAAAATAAAGGCAATTATTAGATTATAATATTATTATGTATTCGGTATGTATAGAATGTGGATAATGGATATACAAATTTAGGGCTCCTGCGATCTTACTCCTTCCATAAAAAATTTATAATATACAATAAACTATGTATACAATAAATATCTTTAATAACATTTTTTCCTTATCTGTTTACAGGTAAACCTGAGAAGAAATTACCAATAGAAATAAAACAAAGATGTAATACGCGAGTTATAATTTTAACAAAATATATGGGCTCGAAATCAATGTGTTAAACTCACCTCTTCATTTTTATTACAAAAACATCACAAAACTCGAATAATCAAAACAAAAATCAAACATAACTTTCAACGTCCCCACAAATTATGCAACAGATATATCCAGAAAAATGGAATATTATAATTTTATTCACTGCTGGGTATCAACAGGTAAGCGCAGATAAATTCTAACGACAAAAGCCGCCTTTTTCATAAAGTCGGGTCCGGTCGATCTGTCGGTCTGTTGGGCATTTTTTATCCGGACCACTCGCTACCAACTGCGTTATGAAAAATGGACGTACCCTTTTCTTGTATGTTTTTTATGAATAAATCATGTCATTAAATTTTAATAGTCACCGGTCGGGGTTAGTTAGGTCCTTTGTTGTTCGAGGAGGCCTGATTGTTGTATTGTGTAAATCGAGTAAATGCCGATAATTTTAATAGACTCCTTTTGTACGAATTAACGTTTAATTGAGTTGACTTTGAGTAAGGAATGTATGATATTTTAGTTTTCTATTTGTGGTTGTGTTGATATAATGAGTCGGCAATATAATAATAATAATATCTATGGACGCTTCACACCACGTCAATCTGGCCACGTGGTAATGATCACGTAGACAATCGATTTATTAGGTGAAAAGGTGTATGAAATAAAGACTATTGTGGTTTGTAATGTAATAAAGGGTAACTTATGAATAAATACGATATGTTGTTTCAATACAACCCGTGAGCTTAGGATCGCTGGTATATTATACTAGCTTTTCCCCGCGACTTCGTCCGCGTGGAATAGTTACTTTGGGATATCGCTAAAATTTACCCGCGACTTCATTTACGTAGAAGAAGCGCTTCCACCTCACGACTGCCCGCCCGCTCCGCGCGCCTTACTATAGCGCGCATGATTATTTTATTACTGCGATATCTTCTAAAATACTCATTGAAATCAAATGATGTAAACGGCAAATTTCTTCTAGATTAAATGCTTGTAATGAATAACGTATTTACTTGGATAAGGATTAATATAATCTTTATGAAAACACCTTCACAAATAATGCTTACTTTTAGAACAAATTTGGTAAGTATAAAAAGGTTATAGTGAGCCAACCTTAAAAGATAGACATATACTGTCGCGGACTTTTTTTTAGAACTTTTAAAGGGGAACAATTCTGCCATACATCATTTTAGCGAAACTTTAACCGTTTCCGCAGCGTACGTAGCGAAAGCTCTCAAAAGGAAAAAAAGACCCCCGATTTTGTAACATTCTTGATTGGTACTCCGCTCGTATTGAGTTTAGCATGATGCTATATAGCCTAAAGCCTTCCTCGATAAGTGGACTATCCAACACAAAAATAATTTTTCAATTCGTACCAGTAGTTTCTGAGATTAGCGCGTTCAAACAAACAAACAAACAAACAAACACACTCTTCAGCTTTATAATATTAGTATAGATATGGCTAACCTATCCATTGAGCAACTCCATTACAGCATAAAACGTTAGTCTTACTTCCTACTATCCTACTAATATTATTAATGTGAAAGTTTGTGAGGATATAATAAATGGATGGATGTATGGATGGATGTTTGTTCTTCTTTCACGCAAAAAGTACTGAACGGATTTCGATAGAAATCAGTATGGTAGTAGTTTGGGCTGTGTGTTAAAACATAGCCTACTTTTTATCTCGAAAAAGTACAGTGTTCCCGAGGGATACAGTTAGCAGCGGGCAACAGCTAGTAGATTAATATTTTAAAGTGATATGCAATAAACCTAAATGGTGTCAATTTTCCAAAGAGTTGATGATGATTATAATTGTTGTTACTAGTTTTTGCTCGCGGTTCTGCCCGCAAAAATACACTACTTTTTCGGGATAAAAAGTAGCCTATGTGTTAATACAGAGCCAAAGCAACTGCCATACTAAATTTCATCAAAGGTCGATTAGTAAGTAGTACTTTTATCAATATTAAAGTTTGTAAGAATGGTTGGATGTATGTATGGATGGATGGTTTTTATTCTTTCATGCAAAAAACTACTTAACGGATTTCAATGAAATTTGGTAGTTTAAGCTCTAGATTAAAACATAGGATACTTTTTATATCTAAAAAGTACAGTGTTCCCATGGGATACTGTATTTACGCGGGTGGAGCCGCGAGCAGCAGCTAATTATTGTAGACTTACAATCTATTTCACTATTAAAAAAAAATATTACCGACACTTTCAACAGTTGATTTATGAAGAAATGTGATAAATGAGTAGGTGTATGTAGCAGTAGGAGTATTCGTGGATTATAGACAACTAAATTTTAATCTACAATTGACAAAAAAACCCATAAGTTTGGTAAATTCACAAATATGGTAGTGATGGCAACATAAAAACAATCGCAATAATATCGATATTTTATTGCCAGGTGTATCGATAAACGGATGAGTCTTAAAAAAACGTATCGAATGATCAACAAATGTAAGGTTTTAGGTTCGATTTTTTGTCGATACCAAAAAGGTGTGGGGCGGGTTTGCCTCGGGCGAGGCATGTGTGGCGGGACGCTCGGCCAAAGAGCAAAGGTCACGCGAACGGCGCTAATGTTGTGCCAGGTGATTGTCGATAAATCTATTTTATTTCTTTATTTGGAAAAATTGCAAAAATTATGTACCCACTCGTAAATCTAACCTTGAACGAGTATTAGAAAAGCTGAACATAACATTTTTGTACAAAAATTTACTAGTTTGTGTGTGAACATAAATAATCATTTTATGATCACACACAAACTTTATGTAATTTATTGTGCGAAGCTAAAATATTTTAACAAAATTAAATGCATATCCTTTTTAATTAGAACTTTTTCTAATACAATAATATTATAATTTCTAAAGCCTTTCGTTTATATTCATTAATTATCCATACAAATCTATATTCGTATGCCATAGCGAAATGTACATGCCAATAGACATAAATAGGCCTTTCGCCATGCCAGACGACATGATTCACCTGCTGTTTATATAAAAGTATACATTAGTATACTTATAGTGAATAATAAAAATATCGATATCGACAAACCGATGTTTCCAACATTACTCACCACACCTTACTTAGCTATCACGTCATGGCGAAAATGTAATTTAAATCTACTAGTCATTCGGTTGCGTGGCCGACGGAGGAAATACCGAAATATTATGACTGGCACTTCACTCCATGGTGTACGTGCACAAGCGTACATACCTACATATCGTTTATTTCTATACTAATATAATAAAGAGGAAAAGTTTGTTTGTTTGCATCGAATAGGCTCCGAAACCACTGGACCGATTTTGATGAAATTTGGCATAGATGTAGAGTAGACCACGGGGAAGGACATAGCCTACTTCTTATTGCGGCAAAATGTACGGTTCCTGAGAAATTTCTTTTAGCGCACATAAAATCGCGGGCAACATCTAGTATTTAATAAAACTTGCAAAGGAGTGCCTAAAAGTGCTTTAAAGAGCTGCCTCCTAGTGACTACAAAGGCAAGAGGTTGTATTTGAAAGGATTCAATACAACCTTTCGACTTTTTAATCGGTTAACCTTATTATAAATGTATTACATTATAATATCAATCGGATCTCGATCAGCAGATGAAATTAACAAGAGGAAACAAACCCGTTTCCGGTGTGATTATCTTCGATACTTTTCTTTGGACTGAATCTGAACATTGATTTCAGATATTATCTTATTATTATACGAATAAGTATATCTACATGCAAGATTAAGGCATGTGCAACATTTTGAACTGTAAAGCGGTGGGCTGTCGTAATGGACTAAAGACATATTTTCCTAATTTTATGAGGAGAGGTCCATGCCCTAGATTATATCCAGGATATTAAACTAGGATGTGTGATTAACGAGGATGTTTTAAGTGCTAGCTTTGGAACTAGTAGTTTTAACTAATGTTATATTATCTCTTGTATTTGAGAGACCGTGGCCTAGTGGGTAGACCGTTTGGTTGATGGTTCGCACTCGAGAGAGTGCAAGTTGTGGCGTGTACCAATGAGACTTTTCAGATCTCAAGTACATTATACGGACGCTCTAACGGTAAAGGAAAACATCGTGAGGAAACCCGCACATGGTTGGCCCAGACGTATTGACCAGTCATTCCTCTGGACTAGGCTGACTATGTTATGAGAATGCCGTATGTGCTTGGGCAACCATACGACATTTAAAAACCAACTGTCCCAGGCACTACAGTATTTCAACAGTGGCTACTTCGCTCGGAGAGTACTGTATAAATCTTCCAATATCGGATGAAAAGGCCTAAGTAAGTAAGTAGTAGTATCTTATATTTAAAGATAGATAGCAATTTTAATGTCTCGCTAAAACTCGAGAATAGCGGGACCGATTTGGCTAATTTTGATTTTAAAATAATTTTGGAACTTCAGTGATGGTTTAAATGATGAGGATATTAGAAAGATTGGAAGAGCAATACTAAAAACTACAATTAAAATATTTCCGCATACTAACTGTTATATTCGTAGTATAAATTCGGTTTTCCAGTATCTCTTGAATGTCAAATAGGTGGGTACAGTTTTGGTTTTTTGGTGTTGAAACTTTAGGTGTATGTAGGAAGATTGTTAGGTACGTAGGTAGGATGGTAGGTATGTATAGATTTAGGTGTAGTTGCTGATATAGGTGTTGTTGTAGTTGTAGGTGCATGTGTTATAGGTGTAGATATAAGTTGTAATAGTAGGTGTAGATGTTAGGGTAGACTGTAGGTTAAGGATTGTAGGTAGTTGTTTATACGAATCTATCGAATAATAATTGTATGAAAATTATGACAAAGCCCATTTGATTTTCATTCAATAACGCTACAAATACTTTGTTATCAATTGTTTCTGCTTGAGCTACAGTTAGCCTTAGTAATTTTTAGAGAGTACCATTTCATTGAATGTATGTTTCTTTATGAAAATAAATAAACAAAAAAAACATAAGTTTTATTCTTTTATGGGTATCATTTTTTGTAAAATATATACCTATTTCATGCGAGATAGATTGTTACGCACTTTCCAGGGATCAAAGTCGCGGGCAACATGTAGTGTATAATACACCTAAACAGTTAGATCCTCGGTGTATATAGAGCAGTAGATGCTCACAAATATGCGCCCGCGGCCAAACGCAACGAGCTGTCGACGGCCTCAACTAATGTTGTGTGCCTCACACTGTATAGCGACGCAACTAAAATTGAAAAAAGAAAAAAAAAATGTGTCATTTTTTGATATAACGGAAACGGAATTCTAATTTTTTAAACGGAACCCTAAAATAAAAGTAGCCTATGTTAGACCTTATAACATCAGCTATCATCAGCCAGTGGAAGTCCCATGAAAATCGGTCCAGCCCTTTCAGAGATTAGCCGGAACAAATAGACAGATAGACATACAGATGGACAGACAAAAATTTTAAGAATTGATATTTTATTGTAGGTACAGAATATACTTTTATTTGCATTAAGTGAAAAGCTGTTCATTTTTCATTGCAAACAGACACTTCAATTTTATTTATCTGTACCTATGTAGTATGTATGTATAGATAAAATATTTTGTAAAAGCAATTACAAAAAATTTGACCACATGATTTATTGCTGTCACAAACGTTTAGGCAGAAAAAAATTTGAAATTTGATTTTTGTCGAAAAAAAAAATGTAGTAGGTAATGAAACGAATATTCGCTACTGACCATAAGCTGATTTAACTCACAGATGATTTCATACCAATTTTTACCAAAAACTTGCGATTTTAAATCAGCTGTGAGCTTATTCATCAGCTGATAGTGGGAGATCAATGGCCTCTGCGGCGGAGATTCATATTTTTTTACTTTCAATTTTTTTCTGCCTGAACGTCTTTACATATTAAGTAGTAGATTATGTGCCCATATTTCTGTAATTGGTTTTACGAAACGTTTTATAAATTAATAGGACAAGATAATGCCAGAAAAAAATATCTATTTTTAAATAAATATTATAAGTTTTAAGTATGTTTACTATGTATCTCATAATAAGCAAATATCCAATTCGCATTTTCAAGGTTTTATTTTATCCCTTCTTCTTTTCTACGTAATTTAATTTAGGTAGTTTTGATATAGAGTGTAGTAAAATTATTGTCTGGTTCTCTTAACACGCCGATAAAGTATCCACTGAGCACAGGTTTCCTTCAATAGTTATGTGTTTAAACTGTTAATTATGATGTTTTTTATTTATTATGATAGAGCTTCATATTAAAACTTATTTGTTTTTATTCTATTTTTGTCATTGCAATTCGTTGCTACGACAAAAAAAAAATATTTTATAACCTACTAGATGTTACTCTTTATCTGTGCCAACTTTCATAAAATCGTTCTAGTCGTTTCTGAGCCTATTCAGTGCAATCAAACCTTATAATAATAAGGCAATAACAAAATTAAAACATGTAATATTTATTTGCAAGATTATTTACAAACTGACTTAACGATCATTGACACCATGGCAACGGCCATCGGTATTACACATAATAATATTATGTACATATCACAAACAAACAAATCATTCCTCCTTAAAATATTTTATAGTATAGAAAATAATGAACTTTCAGATACGACGTTGTACTACCAAAGCCTCAAGTCTTTGTTGTGTAGTACAATAGTGCATTTTGTCGAACGCCCGCTCCGACCTCTGACTTATTCGCTCCTAGTTCACTCTGAAATATACTCTCCTTGCAGACCAATCCTTGTTTATCCACGTCAAACTGGTCCCGTGGTATATTTTCAATAAATGGTATACCTAAAATTTGTAATAAAAAAACTTTGTAGAGTCGAAAAAAAAATAGTGTTTAGCGACGAACGAACAAAACATGATGAGAACGATCAAACGATCGTCCTCATCATATTTTGTTCGTGTTTTAATAATGATGGCGTGTCATGATCAATCGCTTGCAGTCGGGACTCGGAACATAAGTAGTAACATGATTAATTCCAGAAGACTGCTTAAATGATAGACACCAGTACCAGTACGAGGCGTCTATACAACTCAACATAATTATCAGCTTCCCTTATGAATATGATTTATCTATAATAGATATTAGCTTACGCGGATTCGGCCTTTTAATTCCTCCGAACTCACGCTTCGCCACTGCTAAACACTCAGGCCCACTTGCGCCAATCCGGGTTAAAGTTAACCTTGGGTTAAAATATCATGCTTTCTCTTTCACAAATACGAAGAACGAGAGAGATAACATGATTTTTAACCCAGGGTTAACTTTAACCCGGATTGGCGCAAGTGGGCCTCAGTCTATCTATCTATATATCTATACTAATATATTTAAGAGGAAAGGTTTGTTTGTTTGCATTGAATAGGCTCCAAAACTACTAGACCAATTTTGATGAAATATTTTATTAATAAAAATAATTATACAGTGTATAAGCTATACAGTGTTTTGTCCTTGTCTGTCAAGCTACTTTTCAGGCGTATCAGACAAGGACAAAACATTGTATAGCTTATACACTGTATAAATATTTTTATTAGTAAGGGGTTCAGTCTATATACCTAATATAAAAAGAAATTGACAGAGGCAAATACTAAATATTAGGTTTATTGTCAATTAAATCAGAAATTACTTTGCTCACTCATAAATCTAAAACAAAATCTATGATAGATAATGTCGCATGATTGCAGCGAAACTGCGTTCTAATGATCCCATACTCTGTACTTTCATTTAATTTAACCCTTAAGAAGCTAAACGTTGATCTATTGCCTCAGAAACCACACGGGTTATTGAAATTACCGAGTTCAAAGGGACCGAACACTGCAGGGTTAAAGGACCGATCACGGCAGGGTTATTGTAAAACACTTGAGCACAGAGCGATAAATCCTGAGCAAGGGCACTGGGTCGCCGAAGTCCTTAAGGGCAAGCAGCCTGAAATAGCGAAAATTGAAGAAAAAAAACCCCGCGTATTATATATAAGAAACAATGCATGTCCCAATGAAGCAAAGGCAGGAACTATGGTATCCATAATAACCCACTTAACTGGCCCCACTTTTTTATTATTGGGGCCATTTTGACATTTTTGTAGTATAAGGTAAAATCACGATGACATTACTTTTTCTTGTATAAAGATTTGTTCTGTCAAATGTACGTCATCTTTAGTTTTGAAATATTTGGATAAAAATTAATAGATATTAGACAATCCTTCCTAATCTTCTAACAGTAAATATATTACTAGACTACAAATTATCGAGTAAATAATATCCCACAAAAAAAAGTTTCGTTTGAAAGTTCAATAAAAAATAATAACTACCATTTCATGACATTATATGTATGTTAAAAGATATGTTAATAAATTCGTAATATTTTATTTATTATGATCTGACAAGCTATTTTCCGCATTGTCGTTGTTGTGTGTGTCAATCCTAATATCCTCTTTCACAATTAAAAATTACTTTAAATAATTTTATCCCCAAAATGACTTACCCTTAAGTGTTTAAAATTAAAGTCCTTATCGAGCAAGAATTCATGTACATTGTACACGTGTCTAAAGCGAGTCTGGTTTACAATCCGTTCATAGTTATTTTACCTCTGATAGGAGCCTTATACCAACGACATAAGGATCAATATCATAGAAATTTCGAGGAAAAATATCTTTGAACTTCTTTTGAATATCTATAGAGCTGTACGATGCGGTACAGTCCTAACTCAAAAGCAATTATAAGTTAGTTTAATGCTAATAAATTACAATTTCGTTACTTTATTGTATTAGAGGTCGGTCGGTAGTCGAAATTCGCCTAAAATTCGCCCATAATAATTAATATTATAATTTTTAAGTTTGAACTGACATGGGTTCTTTTGCCTCTCAGATAGAAAAAAAAAACTACAACAAACAACAAAAACAGCACTCTGGGAGTGCCGGCAAAAGTGAAAACTCGAACGTCCGTCTTATGAATTTTCAATCAGGTCACGTACCCTGACGCGGGTTTAACATTTTTTACCCATCCCAAAAAAGTGCACAACGTCGCTAAAGGAGTTTTCACTTCAAAAACTGTAGTGACAAATTAACGAACGTACACGATGCAATGTACACGGTAGTGTGTGTTAATAAACTGAGATGGTATGTGTTTTTTACTATTTTTATGAATTTCTAAGATATAGGTATTTATAAAAATGTTAGCTTTCTCCACATGAACTTGAACTATGCAAAATTTCATACTTCTCTGTTAGCTCACTTCTTGTAAAACTGTGCTCCAAAGTTTTTTCTTCACGTATTCGAATTTACGTGTACCATCAACTTGCCTGTTGCTGGTACACGTAAATTGTAATAAACACCCATAGCACCAGTTTTGAATATTATATATCAATAAAATCTCAAATATAAAGCTAACGTCACTATTTAAGTAATTAAAATTTCGCGCTCTAAATCCCAAAATAATGAAATTTGGTAAACATACATATGCAGTACACTAATTACTACATAACATGTACTATATACCCTAAAAAGTAATATTACCTAAAATGTTGGTACTTAAACAATGTAGGTACTGTATAGTTTATTCTTTATTCTAATCACCGAGAAACGTGAAAAAATACTCCCACAGCACCCACAGCGCGTGCGCATCGGTACCGACTTAATGTGCTATGGGATCTACATAGAGCTGAAAAACACTAACTAAAATATAATAAAATAAAAAGGTACCTAAAAAGTCAATTTCATTGTACGTACTTTGATGTGAGCACTGAGCAATAAAGTGTTTATCTATCTATCTATTTATCTAAAAGGTTACTTTGATTATTTAGTCAAGAGCGGCTACAATTGCTGGTTCGAATCGGACAATTTTATCATGTGATAGAATTTCACCCAGGGAAGCCATTGGTTTTTGTTTTTTAAATCACATACTACATTTTTGTTTCCGTTGAAATTAGGTTTTACAATTTTAGTAAACAATCAATTTTATTAATATGCATTTAAGAGTTTTGCATTTAAGATGCAAATTAAAATAAATAATTAAACGTTTTTTACCGGCAGCACGCTATTTTTAGTTGTTTAGTTGAAACAGGTATGATTTGTAAAGTTTCTTACGTCAAGCTTAAGCTGGAGTTTCTACCTACGTTCAAAAAATATATTAGTGGCTTATTTGAGTATTTTAGTAAGAAATTTAACGTTTATTTTACTTTATATTATTACAACTTACAAACGGTTTAGGTGAAAATATTTAATTTAAGAAAATTAAGCATAGTTTTTTTTAAATGTTTTGGTCATTTAAATGATCTTCATAAATGTTTTGGTATTTTGGACTTTTTGTTGGTCTTAAATGTTTTAAGTCTTTTGTTTTAAATGTTTTGGTCTTTTGGTTAAATGGTTTGGATATTTTTGAATGGTTTGTGTTTTTAACTATAATGTGAAAAAAGTAGTCATACTTATTTAATACTTATGCATTTACCCCCTTACTAATAAAAATATTTATCCAGTAGTTAAAGCAATACAAAACATTGTCTGTCAAGCGACTTTTCCAACGCATAAGACAAGGACAAAACATTTTATTAGTAAGGAAGTTAAAAAACATTGTATAAATAATCTTTAATATCATAAATTACATTTTGAAAGTATGAAGCTTTAAATGTAAATTCATCATCGATATAATGTTGTAATAATTTATAATATTATTATGGACGAGATTACCTTTTTCATGTCTGTCAAACTAACCCCTTTTTAGGGTTAATTTTTATTAAATCACGACTAATTACCACTATTTTTACTTAATATGCATATTTCCTAAAAATATACGTTTCTTAGACAAAATACAATTTAAAAATTATATCAACTCTTTATAAATATTAGCTCAATGCGCTATAATCGACATAGTACAACAGGAATGCGTCTTATAATTATTTTTATTTCTTTTTTCTGCGAAATTTCTTCCCACGAAAATGAAGGCCATTCATAATGCACATTATTTTATTAGGATATCGTATATTATGATAATGCGCCTGAAGAATTTTGATACTTTGATTAGTTTTTGGTAAACCGCTTTATTTTTAGCGGTAAGATGAATATGATTTTGAAATGTATTTGTGTAATTTTGTATTTAGTTTATAATGTTCCCAAGTTTTTAAAGAGAGTAGGTTCTACCTACACTGACTACCTTCAATGACAGTCAAAGTCAAAAAAATATATTCAAAATTGGTATTTTTATACACTTTCTGAACGTCGGTTTCTGAATTCCATTAAATGCAATGCTGAATGACTATCCATATTATCTCTCTATGTATCTATCTCCTCATCCATATTCGTAGCCTATTGACATACTTCTATCTTTTTTTATATTAAAAGAAAATTATAGATTTTATGTAGGTAGATTTAATATTACAAGGTTTTGCCTACGGCTCCGCCCGAGATAGTAAATAGCCTATGTAGTATGTGTTAATCCAGAGCTCAGTCTACTACCATACCAAATTTCATCAAAACATATTCAGTCGCTTTTGTGTGAAAGAGTAACAATCCATCCATCTATCCTCACAAACTCTTATATTTATAATAGTTGTAAAATATTATTTTAGTAGTAATAAAAATATTTAATATTTTATGTTATGTCTAGCCGTATTCAAGTTGAATGTCTTATATAAGGTTTGGGAAAATCAATTACGAATACTTCGGGCACATGATCTACTGCTTATATAAAGACAGTTTGGGCAGAAAAATAATTGTCATACTCAAACTAAAAAATCATCTCATGTATGGGTGACTCGCCGCAAAACGCAAACTCACCCATATAAAGAAAAAAAAATTTTTTTCGAGTATGAAAATTATTTTTCTGCTTAAACGTCTTTACATAAGCAGTAGATCATGTGCCCAAAGTATTCGTAATTGATTTTACCAAACCTTATATTTTCTAATCTAGGATAGATTAGTACAATATAATATCTGAAACATTATTAAATAGAACGTGTAAGTTTTCAATCGAGAATTTATTTCCACTTTTTATCTAAATAAGTTTTGATATTAATTTCAATTAGATAAGAAATCATTGATAGTAACGCCTGACCAAAAAAATAAAAAAATAAAACAGCACTGGGGGCGATCCTTTTTTTTTGCAGCAACACTACGAATGACTGGGATGTGATTGGTTAAAACTCAAGTATCTGACAATATATTTTCATTTTAGTGCCGCGATTTCCCGCAACATGGCGAGGTTTTTTCCTGGTCATGATGCTTTACCTATACGAAATATATAAAAAAAAACTGACACAAATTCGACAACAAAGTAATAAAATATCGAAAAAGTAACACGGCAGTTACCCACGATTATCACTGCAAATAAATATAGATCCGAACGTACGGTGATCGGTGAAACAATGAAATTATAGTAATAACGTAATGCAGTGGGAATTGTGGATAGGCGCCATTAAAATAACTTACCTGATTGAAATTCTCAGGCGCTGTGAGAATTCGGTACTTGATTGAGATGTAGCGTATGTCACGTACACTTTTATTGAAAACTATCAAGATTGTTTAAGCTCATTATGCGCATTTTTAGGGTTCCGTAGGTAACAAGAAACTCTTATAGTTTCGCTTTATCCGTTCGTCAGTCCTCCCTTAATAACTTCGGTAGGTTATCTAAATATATAACAGGCAAACCTGACTGACTTATTTATCAACGCACAGCCGAAACTACTGAATGGATTTTGCTGAAATTTGGCATACAGATACTTATAATGACTTAAGCCTCCGCTAAGAAAGGATTTTTCAAAATTCGTCCCCTAAGGGGGTGAAAAAGGGGTTAAAATTTTGTATGGAAACCGAACTTGCGAACTGAACGCGGGCAAAAGCTAGTTATGAATATAAATCGACAAAATGTTGTTTTGATTGCATATAGACTTTTAATTTAAACTTTTAATTTTTCAAGCTGATGATACCTAAGCTATTTATGAAAATAATTTTGAATGTAATGGGACAATAACTTTTGATGTCATTTGAAAAAAATATGCGTTGATAGTTACGGAACCTTCCTTATAGATGTCCTGAAATGCTCCCAGTTGGGTTAGGTATTAAATAATATGTTAAGCTATTGATGACAAAAGAAAATAAATTTATTAAAAGTGGGCACACTTTTTGGACAACTCAATTTAATAATGTTCTGTTAAATGTATTTATGATTGGTTCCGTGTTCAACTCCTAGGTTTTTATTACTCCTTAATTTGTGGAAGAGCCACGCTTTGACATGAATGTCTGACATGGCCTCACAGAAAACTTGCATTGTGTTTCGCCGAGTGAGTGAGGTTACCGGAGGTCCAAGCGGGGTTGGAGATTTTAAGGACTGGGAACGCAAGTCGAAACACCAGAGGAGTTACAAGTGTAACTACTGTGGTGTACGGAGTGTCCATGGGTGGCGGTAATCACTTGCCACCCAGGTGAATCGTCTGCTCGTTTCCTGGTTCATTTCATTAAGAAAAAAAAAAAAGGTTTTGTACTATCGCTTCGTTCTTAACAATCTACTTCTGTAGTCTCATAATTCACATCAATTCCACACACATAAAGTATCAAAATCATCTATAGATTGTGTAAGTAAATATTGTTATGTATTAAAACATTAAAATTCACATAATAATAAAGTTTTTAATAAGCGTGTCATGTATATTGTGAAACTAAAAACAAAAGAGCTACGTTCTATAAATACAATCACGCAGAAAAATGCTCAAGTGTAATTTTATGTAACGATAAAATTAAAATGCCATATAATTCACACAATATGCCACAGCCAATACACACGGGCCGTGTTTATAAAGTGCTTGGGGCGAAAAATTAAAAAAAAAAGAAGAAAAAAGTGTTCGCGTGCGAACACAAGTAGCGTTTTATCACGCAACTATCTAAGGTGATTTAACCACTACTTTCAATGACTAATGACGTTTATTATGGCAATCAATTTATTGACTTAACCGATTGAGTCCTAAAGGTAGCCTAAGTGATGGAAATCACGCAATCGCGTGTCTCAAATTAATATCAAGCATCGAAATTGTTCAATATTTGTACACACCATTGAATAATGATCACATTTTTTATTTAAATTTAAATAATATTATTCATTGCATGTAATTTATAATATTATGTTTGTTACACGATTTCGAAGTACACAATATTAAATTTCATTTTTATAAGCTTTATTAATAGATTTAAAAATTAACAAGTAGGCATCTACGCACAAGCTATAGTTTTATATCGTACTAGATATTATTGCCCGCGACTTCGTGCGCGCAAAAGTTAATTTCACAGAAACCGTAAATTTTTCTACGATGAAAAGTAGCCTATGTCCTTCTCCGTGGTCTACTCTACATCTATGCCAAATTTCAACAAAATCAGTCCAGTAGTTTCGGAGCCTATTCAATGCAAACAAACAAACAAACTTTTCCTCTTTATTATATTAGTATATACGAGTATATTCAAGCAAGTTAAATGATAGTCAATTATTGTTACGCAATACAAAAAACCTATGTAAGAAGAAAAAAAAATATTTTCATTATTTCGGTGTATCTACTTTCCTAGATTTTTTTTTGTTATTTTGCGCAAGATGTAGAAAATCCTTTATTTAATGAAATAGGCCAGGAAATGAACAGACGGTAATCGTATTAACACCTCTTGGTAACAAACACAACGCAAGCGTTATTTCACGCTGGTTTTCTGTGAGGTCGTGGTATTTTATCCAGCCGAGCCAGCCCATTCCGTGCCGGAGCATGGCTCTACCGTGTTTTAATCTTCTCGGAAAATTTCCTCGGAAAAACAATGGATACCAACTTATTGTGTTACCGAGGTAACTATAGCTTTTAAACGGTAACAATTGAATATGTTAGTTTAATTTTAAATGAGATTTTTATCAGGCTAGATCGCGTGAATCGTAGCTAGCAATTTGAATTTAGAATCCCGCCCACTAACCACGCCCACTAGTGGGTGCAATCTGATCGCAATTATGTAAGCGATTTGCATTTTCCCCCACAACAGTACTGGCCGTTTGCGTAACGCATGGACAATGGGAGATAGAAGATTGTGCTATCTTATTTTATCTTTCCTCCTTATATTATGTGAAACATGCAACGGTCTGTTGACGTCGTGCGTAGCGATGTAACAAGACACCATGTTAGAAAGAGAAAAGATCAGCTTACTGTAAGAAAAACTAAGGGTAGGTAGGTTAACTTGGTCAAAATTATTTTTTATTGCCGTTGACGTTCGTCTGCATAGAAATCCGTATATCACGTGGGAATCGTATATTTTGCACGTTGAAAAGCCCTATATTGTCCTTTCCCAAGGTCTAGTCAAATCCTGTTCGTTTCAGCCTGGTGACGTCCACTGCAGGACATTATAGGCCTCCCCTGGTCAAATCCTGTACGAAATTTTATCCAAATTCGTTAAATGGTTTACGTAAATGCGAAACAGCTAGACAGACTGCTTGTCATACTAATCCTACTATCCTACCAAATTTAATCAAAATCCGTTCAGTAGTTTTTGCGTGAAAGAGTTACAAACATCCATCAATCTATCCATCCTCACAAACTTTCACATTTATAATATTAGTAGTAATATATCCTCACAGACTTTCACATTTATAATATTAGTATCGGAAGATACCGCGGGAAAAGCTAGTATTAATAATGTGAAAGTTTATGAGGATGGATGGATGGATGTTTGTTACTCTTCCACGCAAAAACTACTGAACGGATTTTGATGTAATTTGGTATGGTAGTAGTTTAGGCACTGGATTAAAACAGGTTACCCGTAGTGATCCCGCGGGATACTCGATTGTATATAAACACGGGCGGAGCCGCGGGAAATAGCTAGTTGTATTATATTTTAGGTAATAATTGCCGCTGTGACTACTATTACTATTAGTAATAATAATAAATATTACTAATAAATAACACTGTTAAAATGTAACAACCGATTTCAATTCTTAATTATTATCTTTAAAATCTAGTAGTTAAATAATTAGGAGATACGAATGTTTATCCTGCTCATTCAATTAATTCAGTGAGGGCACATAATTTCATTGCAATTCACCACTTAAAAGTGGAACAGCTAATTCTGTAGTTAACAATCTAACTCCCGTCACAGCGGCTAGTTTCGTTACGAGGGACGTTAGGTACGCCTTCTGTCAGATAGTGGCTAATTTAGTGTTTCTAGATATCTAGTTCCGTTTTAGTTACATGTAGAAGAATACATAATACGTACTTAGGTACTAAGAGGCCTGTGAGACCGAGCTTTGATCAAAGTTCTAAGTACACGCTTGTAGTGCAAAAAATAAAGATAAAACCACCTATTATTGTTAAAAATAAAATAATAAGAATTACAAAAACCAAAATTTGACCGTAATTGGAACCACAAAAGAGATCTTTGATTTTGGGTCAGCTCTATGTACACTACATAGGTAAATATGAAAAAAATGGGGATTTCATGAAAATACAAAAAAAATAATTGAAGAAGGGTAAATGCGTACAAAAATTATTATTTGAAGAGTTTTCTATTGCGAGAACACTATTTTTAGGGCGGCACTATTCATATGTCATATCTTTTGACTTGACTTTTGACGTAGTTGACAGTTTTAGGAAGAGACGTCTCCTCAAATGTCATAAGTCTTTCTTTGTCAAAAGTCATATCATTGTCAAAATGGATAATTATATTAAATATATTCTTTGGATAAATCTGATCTGATGTTTTATTTTACGTTGCTCTCCTTGACGAAGTCATTTTAAATGTACTTACATTGAAACGAAGTAAAATTAAAGTAAATAAAGAACAGTTACTATATTATGTAGATAGCTACATAATATACATAGTGCTTGCCCACGCCTCATACATTTCCAGAACATCTCTTTTGACAATAATGCAAAAATTAAAAATACGCATACCAAACTGCCATTCGGACTGACATACTCGTATGTATCAAAAATATAATATACCTAATATTAATATTGTTTTATGACGAAATAAAACCTTGCAAAATTTATTTATCTCCCCCAAAACCACTCCGAATAATCATACTTGGATACTTGCGGCCGTTCCGAGACTCTGTTTATATATTTACGAGATTGTAAAAATATGTTCAAAGATTCTTTACTATATATTTATAATCTAACGAAAAATAATTTGTTAAATTTTAGGCACAATATTCGCGTCCGCAGTCTATCGACATTTTACAACTTAACTAGTTATATTTCAATCTAACAGTTTTTACAATTTTACGGTGACATAATATACAAGAATTGCTCGTTTAAAGTACTTTGAACTCCCTCATAATATTTTAAAAACACCCAATAAAACGTAATGAAATCTGTTCGTATGCATTATGTATGCACATCATTACGTTCTTGATAAATGAATAGCGTGCTCCGGGCGACTTCCTCAAGCTTCTAACTGTTTTAAATGAGATGTCAATATTTTGTTAAATTTACCTTCAGGGTGAATGCTGAATGGTTGATCTCACTTCGGGTGATTTAGAAATTTGACAGCTTAAGGAATTGTGGTAGTTTTATGATAATGTATCCTTAAGTACTTACATATTACACAGCGTCCGTGGTCTAGCGATTAGAGCCTGGCTCTCAACTCGGGTTGTGGGTTCGATTCCCGCATTGGAACAACAAAAAATGTTGTTTCCAAGTTTGGTTAGGACAATGCAGGCTGAGCACTTGATTGTCTGACAAGAAAGTTGATCCATGCGTCGGATGGTCATGTAAAAAGTCAGACCTGCGCCTGATCTCTCGCCAGTCGTGTCCGTTATCCATCCCACTGTTGATTTACTCACATAACCCAGTGACTATGAGAGTAAATCAACAGAGAGTGCTCTTGTGTACTGCGCACACACTTGGGCGCTATAAAACTACTCCTGCGTAACTAGCATAGTTTCAATGAAACCGGCCACCGTCACCGAAATCGGTGTGGACGAGTTATACAGGATTATTTTTTCACCAGTACAATAAATCAACATACGTAATAATTGTCAAAAATAGAAAATACTAGCGATTCTTGTTACTACCCCTTTGGAACAAAAAAACAAAATTATCAATCCCCGAACTTATCCGCTAAACTAATACAAAATGTGGATACATTACCCATCTATCGATGCTTTGTTGCCAACTCGTGCGCCGCCCGGCCGATCGCTTACCCCACCCCGCCGCCCCCTACCTCATACCGCACCCGTTGACGCCTTGTAGTTAGTGCGCCCATGCGGTATTAGATTGGTTAAAGGATAAAATAATTGAAATGAAAAAAAAAATATATATTTTTTTTATTTGTGAAATGTACTCTATTATCGATACCAATGACGTGGTAAAATTTATTGTACCGATGAAAAAGTATTCCTGTATACTGATGAATTTATCAAGTGGGCATGGTATGCGAATAGAATAAAACAAATTTTAATTCCTGCATTCTAGATATTCAAAATCAGTAAGTTGCAGGTACCAAATTATTATAGTTTAAAAGCAGGCGGCATAAGGAAGTAGTATTGTCCCTTTATCGATATTATCTAGTGGACCCTGGTGATTAGCGTGTACAGGAGGCCTAAGAAAGTAATGTTTTAGGTCACTTTATCGATAGTGACATATCGATATTAATTCCAGTCCATGGGAACAACGTAATCGCTGCTCGACCTTTAGCACAAATTACAAGTCGGCGCCGTACGTGACAACACACACGTGATCCTCTGATCATAATGTATACAAATTGTTGCGAATTAACTTTCTTTTACTGGCTATTAGGATAATAGATGCCATTGTGTTCCTTGTATGTGACTTATGGAATATACCCAGTTCGATCGGGACTTACAATCATATATCATGTACTATCAGGAAATCTAATTCTTAAGCAGATGAACTTTTATCATAAATTTTTCGTTTTATTAATATTATGATGTCATGGCATTGACAAATATATTATATTGCAGAAATAATACAAACAAATTATACGAACATTATATCTGCTTATGAATTAGATTCCCTAATGGTAATCTGATAATAATCGACTTTAGCATTTGGTTAACTACAGTATCTACTTCAGTATTTGCAATCTATTGTTTTTTGGGTTCCGTACCTCGAAAGGAAAAAACGAAACCCTTATAGGACCACTTTGTTATTCGTCCGTCTGTCTGACAAAACCCTTTTTCTCAAGAACGCGTGGAGGCATCAAGCTGGAATTTATCTTAAATACTCAGATCTTCTGCTTCTTGGAGCTGTGAAAAAATCAAACTTTTCAGCCCACGTAATCAAAAGATACAGACGTTTATGCCGCAAATTTTCGACACTCGCAAGGTCAAAACCTACAGGGTACTTCCCGTGAACTTAGAATCTTGAAATTTGGTACAAAGCAACGTCTTATAGCACAGATAAAAGAAAAATTTCGAAAACCGTAAATTTTTAGTTACATCATTTAGTAAAAATATTTTTAATAATTTTAGACTTACTACCCCTACTATGACTCGATTGTCGTGATGGGTGAACATTTATTTATATACCTACAGGTTTTACCCTTGGTGCGTGAGTACGACTCGCACTTGGCCAGTTTTTTTTTATTTCACACGTTTTTAATATAACATGACTTACAAAATTATGTGTTGTAACTACGAATCTGTTGAAACAACTTTTAATGGCTTCATTTAATTAAGAACTGCAATTCTCGACTCAATTCGCATTTTGATTACAAACATTGTTTTAAAAATATGGCCTATGATAATAGGGGTGAGACGAGACAAATAATGAGTATCGATAAAAAAATCCCATCAAAATCGTTTCAATTTATTTTCAATCTGAATTTAATAGGGAAAAGTCTGAGTCACCTAATCAGTACCAGGAATGTTGAAATTGCCCGAAACTCGAATGCCACCAATTGTGAGTGATTGTTACAATCATCTAGAGGCAAATCTGTAAAAGATACCTTGTAATAACTACTGAGACCGCTTAATATAAAATTGTGGGTGCAGCGCACACTATTGATATGTTTATTCTATAGAATTTGCGTCGTCTAGCCAGATATAGTTGTAGACAAACCCTTTTTTATTAAGTTAAATTAGAGATTGGTTTGGATTACAGGTTGAATTAAAAATGACACCACATTTTAAGTGGCAGCAGGATTTAACTAAAATATCTAGCTCACAATTAAATTTACAACGTACCTTCATAGTTTCAATTAGATATTCTCCTCGTTAATAAACGAATTGTAATTTTTGCAATAACGCAAATATTATAAGTAATTGTAAATTATTTTATCTTATTAGAAATATTGGCTAAAAACCCTACGACATATCGGTAAATTTGAAACATTTCTAGTTTGTTATAATTATATTATAATCTGGAGCCTGGGGCACCAATATACAGGCTTAGGCTTAGTTTAGGCTACACGTTTCCCACAAATTGCTTTTGTTATTTTCGGAAGAAATAAATAAATAAAAATAAATCATAATGAAAGATTTTGGTTACGTCACCAGTGTATGACGTACCCAAAAATCGTTAGCAAACCGTCTGAAAACAGCGTGAGAACGGCGGGGCTACAGTGACTCGTTTGATATATTACCGTAAACGTGCCATTTAGCGCGTACCTAAATATAGTGGGGCAAATTAGAAAAAAAAACGAAAAAAATGTAAACACTACATTGTACGAATTCAATAATTAGATTAACTCCGTAATGACGGGGTAGAGTCGAGACGGTCCTACGCCCCATGGCGCCTGCGGTCTCTTTTGACCCTATTAATTACCCTATAGGACAGGTAACTTTGTACTAGTACACCGCCTAATCACTAATATGGGAGGATCAAAAGCTTATTGATTGTGTTACCCTATTAATTAAAGTTAAATTAATAATGAAAGCTTAGATAAATATTAGAAACTTTTAGCTAGACGAAACATTGTAGAGGTGTTCGTCAGATTTTTTAATATGTATATAATTCTGTTAACTAATGCCACAGTAAAATATAAGTTCATTAGATAATGCCAACAAGCAATCTAGCAAAAATTAAGTCTTTAGAAACAATGTATTTGAAGTTGTAAATTACATGACATTTTGTTAACATTATTATTATTTATTAGGTATAATACGTACAAATTATTACAAAGGTTATGAATACGATTCCTTGATAGTATATTTAGACAATATACTTAAACAACAAAAATGCAGAACTCCTATACCTACTACCCCTGAACGTTAATAATAATAATAGGTCCCCACTTTAGATGACAGTGACTGGTTTTCATAAAAAAAATCAGACCAGTTACACGACATTATTTTATAGTGCCTAAGCGTGTGCGCAATATACAAATTCACTCGCTCTTCCTTTACTCTCGTAACCCTGGAACGGATGACCGACATTACTGACGAGAGATCAGGCTTGCCCATCGTACGGATCGTCTTTCTTGTCAGACAATAAAGTGATCAGCCTGCATTGTCCTAACCAGAGGGTCAATTCTGCTAAATAAAACCTGCATTAATACAATTACAATCAAGTCTCGATACGCTAAACTGTTAAACGGTATTCTCGTAAACATTAAATCAACGTAAAACGCGCTCTGATTGGTCCAAACTTCACAAAATACACTTACAATACAATCAAAATAAACGAAAGTCTACTTTAAATACGACAATTGAGGTTCAGATTTGAAAATAACAGTTTTTTTGTTGTTCGAAGGCGGGAATCGAACCCACGATGACCTCCGGAGTCGAGAGCTAAGCTCTAAATCCAAACGTTACTTACTTGGTATAAACATGTTAAGCATTCCTGTTCAGTGTCCATACATACCAGACTAACTACTCCAGGATTAAACTCAGTATAATTACATTGGAATTTTGACCCAAGACATTAGCATACCCCTCTTAATACTATACTTACGCGATATTTAAGAAGTAAAATAACATTACCAAAGTATTACTTACTATATTGTGGACGGCGCCGAAGGAATTCTTGACATTCTTATACCTTTAATGGGGATTAACCTATTTAATGGTAATATTATTATAGTTATTACTCAACTACTAGTTACTACTTATGCCAGTAATGATGAGCTTAGATGTTAGTAAGAGAATTAAGTATTAAAGTGGATTAAAAGTAAATTGTCGCTTTACCTCTTCTTAGACTAAGATTACATCAGAGCTTAAATGTGTGATTGTTTTCAAAAATGTTACGTTATTTGTTTGAATATTATGGAGGTATACATTTATCTTAAAAATGTATAGTTTCTATATTTGTATTCATGACTATACCTTGCAATCACCTACTTGAAAACTGAAAGTACTGTAGTAAAAGTTGATTATATTCATGACTATATTCACCCTCTATAAGTTTGGCCATTGACTGAAGACACCCGGTATATTTTCATGTTACGTACCTACTGTAATATGAAATATATCCGAAACTGAAACTTTCGAAAAATTTTCACTTTCAAATTTCGCAAGGGCATTTATTTAAAACGATGATTAATATATTATGTACTCGTAAGTGGTAAGAAAATATACAGGCTAAAAGCTATCTCATTATCAATTTGCTTTGGAATGTACAAATAATAATAATAAGTACGATATACTATTATTATGCATAATATTATAACAGCCTCCGTGGTCTGGTGGTTCGAGCATTGGCTCTCGACTCGTGGTCGTGTCGAGGTCGTGGGTTCGATTTCCGCATTGGAACAACAAAAAATGTTGTTTCCAAGTTTGATTAGGACAATGCAGGCTGATCACCTGATTGTCTGACAAGAAAGATGATCCATGCGTCGGATGGGCATGTAAAAAGTCGGACCTGCGCCTGCCCTCTCGCCAGTCGTGTCGGTCATCCGTCCCACTGGATTATGAGAGTAAAGGAAGAGAGAGTGCTCTTGTGTACTGCGCACACACTTGGGCACTATAAAATTACTCCTGCGTAACTGGCCTGGTTTCAATGAAACCGGCCTCCGTCACCGAAATCGGTGTGGGGAGTTATTATTATATTATAATTATAGTATTTTTCAGGTAGGTCGTTTTTAGGGTTCCGTAATACTTAAGGATAGTTATAGTTATAGTTTCGCTCTGTCCGTCTGTCTGTCTGTCTGTCTGCGCCTCTAGCTCCTGTAATTATGAATATAAATTGATGAAATTTGGTGCAGTTATAGATTGTGTATAGATCACGGTTTCGGGATCATAAAAAAATAATAATTTTATATTTTAGGGGTGGCTCTCCATACATGTGAAGTGGGGATGAAAAATATTTTTTTACTCTACCCCATCGTGTGGGTTATCGTAGAATAGCTCTTTTAAAATAAAGGCAAGGTTTTATACGTTACTTTTTTATAAAGTTGACCATTTTCGAGTAATCGGCGTCCAAAGTAGTTTGTAAGTTGGTCCCCCCCCCTAGCATTTTAAACTATAGGAGATAGAAACTTGCAAATTTCCATGCTGATAGATCATGCTAACAACTCTATAGGAAAATTATTGTGAACCAAATCGGACAGTAACTTTTGGAGTAATTAAAAAAAAAGCATATTACGCGTTTATAGTTACGGAACCCTCCTTAGACATGTCCTGACATGCTCTTGGTTAGGTTATTCATAAAACGCCTGCCTGTTTCTCATACATTTCCATAGAAAAACGATGATTGCCGGACCATTCCAAATTTGGTCGTAATCTCGTAATGTAATAATAAATCCTAGATCATGACACACTTTAAATATCACCCTCGCAAATAATTTATAAGGATGACTTAAAAACTACTCAACAAATACCAACCTTTTGACAGGTAAAAAAATATACGCAAGCGCATTATGAGATTTTCTTAAAGACTACTTATGAATTTTAATAATATACCTCGAATATCTGACATAGGTGTCCAAAGAAGCTTTATGGATCCAAATTATACAACCCATAACATTAGGCCACCTATGTCATAAAAACTAAATTTTTCCCACAGTTAAGGCTGAGAACGGAGCATAGCCTGAAGCAAACGGTAGACGCAACTGAATACAAAGAGCCGAGGAGAATAACGAAGCACAACTTATCATACTGAAGAATGATAGTAATAAAGTCATGTTTGGTAGTAACGAAACACTAGACGGACCTTTTGAAAAAAATCCAAACGAAATGAACCCATACTCGGTATAATTAAAGTTAAAAATCGAATGTACCAAAATTCAGGACCATCACCAGTGTCTGTATTAGACGCGGGCGAAAATAAACTCTAATTAGTAAAGGTAAGATTGAATTTCGCTTCGGGGTATTTTCAGTAACTAGTGATGTAAGTGTGAAGAGGTGAGGGCACGCAATGCTCGCATTGAGGCACGTGGGAACGGCGCAGCCGCCCCGGGCGAAGTTGACGATCACCGCGATAAATTCGACATCAGCACAGAGTAGCGTGGTTTTGTGGCAGATACTTCGGGCAGATACTGTCGTGGAGAAACAGATAAACTGGTATTTACTTGATAAACTGGTATTTGATATTAGTATAATTTAGGAACAAGCAACACTTTTCGCAGGAGTCCTTAGACTGAAGAATTTTAGACTTTAGAAATTAGACTGAAATCGGGCTTGTATATATACCTTGTAGATTTATCTATTAGGCATTGTCTAGGAAAAAATCGGTTCTTAAATTACTTTATCAAGCAACATAAGTTGAATATTATCAAACAGAATGCACTAAAAGGCCGGCAGATAATTATTATGGCATAAGCCAAGACAATCAATTTCTAAATGATGTCCTATTAAAGGTCCTAAAACAAATTTCATGTCAGTTTTAAGCTATTTGATACCTTAAAAACATTTCAATCCCCAAAGATATCTCCAGCATACTCTCTGTATTTGTCCATCGTGCTCTGTGGACTTTCTAAATCGTTTTTTCGGATCAGGACAGCCAGAGGGCGAATTCTCTAAAAAACATGAGGTCAAATGTCGAACAATTTATTGCCGCAGTAAGGCAAACGGTTGGGCTCGGGTTATTCCGCAAACCGATAATTAGGATTATATTCACACAGGTGCGTCCCTAATAAGCGTCTTAGCTTGGGGCGAGTCGTGCGCTTAATGTTTGGGTGGTGCCCAGTTTTTTGGACTAGGCTTAGGGATTTTGGTTTTAACCCTTTTTTGGTCATTTTTATGGAGTGTCTGATGTATTTTTTTAGGCTCCCAATACAGTTTCCCATGGAGAGGCACTACGTGGCTTATCGTTAGGAACCTTGTAGTGAAATACTGACAATATTTCGTTTGTGTCTATTGGCTAGCCGCACACGTGCAATATTATTGACAGAATAAATGTGTCAATACTAGTCAACACATACAAAGAAAACGACAGTTAATAAGCAAATATTATTGTCAATATGAGGATTATTGCCAATAATATGGTATGTGTGCGGCTAGCCATTAGTATGTATGTACGCAGTACGCATGCAATATTACCATGTGTACATACCTACTGCTGTTACAAGAGATAATCATAAACATATTAGAATCAAAAACATTCAGTGCAGTTTTACGAGAATGTGCAAGCCGAGGAGTATGATATATGGCCGATAATTTAAAGTTTATGTGGAGGAAGGTGTGTAGAAAGCTAATATTGTAGGTTTCCGTACCTCGAAATGAAAAATTGAACCCTTATAGCAGTGATTCTTAAACTATGTGCAGTCACGGACCACTTTCAGAATTTCTGAAATGCCACGGACCCCCCCTTGTGTGTGTGGGGGGGGGGGGGGGGTTATTGGTAATTTACTCACACTTACTAATGCTTAACTTAATTAAATTTAAATTGTTAAATAGAAATTGCTAATGAGATGGATGCTGTTGTTTGGCCTCAATGAGCACTTTAAATTATTGTAGGATTGTCTTCGATAAGGCAAGGCGCATGTCATCTTTGACATTCAATCAATTACGATTTTTTGTTTTTATTGACATTAGAGCCGAAAACCTTGCCTCACAAAGATACGTAGTAGCAAAAGGTATCAGAACGGACATAGCTCGTTTGACCAGAAGAGGGTAAGCTTGACTCAAAGAACACCAAAATTCACCAAGACCTTTTGCATGAAATTCAGCTCTCAACACTTCTTTTGATCTCATGTCAATTAAGTTCTCTTTATCTATATCAGTTGTGTTAGTTTACTGCAATTTTTTTTTATTAATCTTCAGAACGCTGCGGACCCCTGGCACACATATTACGGACCCCTTGGTGGTCCGTGGACCCTACTTTAAGAAACCCTGCCTTATAGGATCACTTTGTTGTCCGTCCGTCTGTCTGTCAAGACCCTTTTTCTCAGGAACGCGTGGAGGAATCAAGCTTTAATTTATATTAAATACTAAGGTCTACTGTCCCTTGGAGCTTTGGATCAAAGGATCAAAAGATACATCCGATTATGCCGCAAATTTCCGCAAATTTTCGACACTCGCAAACTCAAAACCTACAGGGTACTTCGCGTGAACTCAGAATCTTCAAATTTGGTACGAAACAACGTTTTATAGCACAGATAAAGGAAAAATTGCGAAAACCGTTAATTTTTAGTTACATCATATAATAAAAATATTTTTAATAATTTTAAACTTACTACCCCTTTCCTCATGAACGCGTAGAGGTATTAAATTGAAATTCATATCGAATACTCAGGTCTATAATAACTTTAAGCTGTAACAAAATCACTACAGGTTTGTACGGAACACTCGGTGCGCGAGTCCGACTGTTTTTCTTAAATAATGTTAGAAAAACATAAAAATAACAACAACACACACTACCTCAGAATATTAACACATACTAGGGGAGACCGAGGGGTGTTGACACAATTTTTATATTTTGTCTCATATACCAAACACTATTGCGCGAAATGGTATGATATTAGTACCAAACGTTAGGTCATTCTTTACACTTGCAAATGACTAACATAAAGAAATTGTAAGTGTTAAATATTGTGGTAAAAAATCGACTTAACCGCAACAAGGCATCTTGTTTCAATTCCCCTCATACCGAGGTAAAATGAAACAGGGGCCGAGGAGAGTTAAAACATATGATTTCTGTGAAATATTAAGGGCTGTAAAATAAAAGTTGTGATATAATTTAAAGGCATGTATTAAAATTTATCTTTTTAAGCACGTACTTTGTTGTTTTACGTATCTATTCACATTTTGTACTGATATATCTCATAAGTAGATAACTACAGTTCTGATACACAATATGATCAAATCCTAAAGTAGTTAAAAGTATCATAACGTGATTATTCGTAATATTAATTAAAATAACTGTCAGATAAACAAAATGTTTTACATTCATTGAAAGTATTTAAAAGAAAATATTGATTTCAATCAATAATTAACTTTCAGTCGTTTCTTTAGACTTACAATCAGTTTTGAAAATTATTTCTTAAAATTTTTATGTAATCTTTAGTGGTAGAGCCATGCTTCGGCACGAATGGGCCGGCTCGACCGGAGAAATACCACGGGCTCACAGAAAACCGACGTGAAACAGCGTTTGCGCTGTGTTTCGCCGAGTGAGTGAGTTTACCGGAGGCCCAATCCCCTATCCTATTCCCTTCCCTACCTTCCCCTATTACCCTATTCCCTCTCAAAAGGCCGGCAACGCACTTGCAGCTCTTC
The DNA here is from genome assembly GCA_905404095.1 of Glaucopsyche alexis. Classification (NCBI taxonomy): domain Eukaryota; kingdom Metazoa; phylum Arthropoda; class Insecta; order Lepidoptera; family Lycaenidae; genus Glaucopsyche; species Glaucopsyche alexis. The sequence goes on from FR990062.1 coordinate 13,611,095, forward strand.
TGATACTGCGAGTGTCCATGGGCGACGGAAGTTGCTTTCCATCAGGTGACCCGTTTGCTCGTTTGCCCCCATATTTCATAAAAAAAAAAAAAAAACAATAATCTCAAAAATGTAAATAGAAAACAAAAAAAAATAACAATCTGGCAATAATGTGGCAAAGTTACTTGATACTATATTTTCTGCTGCAAAATCATATATTTTGCGACTTACCATACCTCTGTCAGTCTTTATTTTATGATCAGTAGGCATGCTGAAATAAAATAAATTAATTTAAAAAACATTTATACAATTGACACAATGTTATGCTTTTCAATGCGTAAATATTCTGATACAATATTGAAAACGAGGAGATTTGAAACAACCTGTTTCAAATCCCCTCAGTAAGAAAAAACCTCTCAATATTAGTTCAACCTGCAATCAATAATTAAATACACAGAAATCAATTTTACCAAATATATACAATAAATCTCTAGATAATGAGCTTCTGAAATCGATATAAATCAAACTAAAATACAATACCCTTATCAAAATATAGGCATGGTAAAAAAACGTAAATAACTTACTTTTCACGATTTTTGTTACATGGCACGCAGAACTCCATAACCGCGCGACTCATGCCACCGACGCGTATTGGCAAGTCAGCGGGTGGAGGAAAGTGGTTGAAATGCAACCTTGCAAACTCGCTAACAGTTTTAAGTTCCATGAAATCGCTACTGTTTCAAGTCACCTTTGTGTCAAAACCCCTCGGTCTCCCCTACCGTCCCTTTGATAAATACAATTTTGTTACACGTTGATGTTTATTTACATATTACTTAATACATAGTTATTTTGGGCAGATTTAGAACACGGGCGACCTAATTATTAAATAATCCTCCATATAGCTCAGCAGCAGATTTTTTTATTGTACTCATAGATATAATAAAGAGGAAAAGTTTGTTTATTTGTTTGCATTGAATAGGCTCTGAAACCACTGGACTGATTTTGATGAAATTTGGCACAGATGTAGAGTAGACCATGGGGAAGGACAAAGGCTACTTTTTATCGCGGAAAATGTACGGTTTCTGCTAAATTAACTTTTGTGTGCACGATGTCGCGAGCGACATCATTACTAGATTATTAAATTAGTTCAATATACGTTCTATTGTTGGTACTTCGTTTTAATTGCTTAGAACAGTGTTTTTCAACCTTTTTCATGATACGACCACGATCATGATGAAAAAAATATTTTGCGACCCCCGACCCTTCGCTTTTTTATCATGTATGTATGAGTATGTTACAGTGTTACAAATATTAATTCCATAAGACGTTTTTATGCGTCTCCATAATTATTATTCGGATAAATAGTACTATATTATGTACTAGTAAGTCAAACACATTATTTTACAATTACTTAATATACATCGATGATACCGATGATCGAATTATGTGTCCTATCGTATACGTATATCCTTTTGTTAAAATTCTCTTACTTAATAATTCAATAAATAATAATAAAAAAAATCTTTATTGTTTTTTTACTAAAGTTCTCTCGACCTCCGGCGACCCCCCTACAGAAGCTTCGTGACCCCCCAAGGGGTCGCGACCCACAGGTTAAAAAACATTGGCTTAGAATGTATTAGGATTCTAAAACATTTGTATATTTAATCTAATTTTAAATTATATTTACGTTTCTAGTTTTCTACGATTTCGACTCGTGTGTTCTTACATACCGCGCGTGCCCATAAAATTTTATCTATCATATAAATTAGTGGAAACGGTGGTAAAAGCGCCTATGTCCACTATCAGCACTATTTATCTATCGCCACACATGTTGTGTATTGCTGTTAGAGATCTCAAGTAACAAGTCGTGAGGTGTTTTAGACCTCATACTCGATGAATCAGTACACGATTCTGTAAAGAAGCAGTAAAATTTTATGTTTGTTTGATATTATGACCAGCTGGACCGCTAGGTTCCAACTTCCAACGTATGACTAAAGACTACACGGTTTTGAAGAAATACCTTATGTAACGACTAGCTAAGCCAGTTGCTGGCGGTAAATACAGTATCCCACTGTAATTTTTCCGAATAAAAAGTAGCTTAGGTATGTGTTATTCCAGAGCTTAAACTAATAGTCATGGGATACTGATCCCAACTTACCTGTCCGGTAGTTGTGGTATAGTATACGGGTATGCGACCCCGGCTTTCCTAGCTATTACTGTCCTATCCCTTGCCCTCCTAGGCGGTAATATCCTATATTTCCTATTTCCCACTCTAACTTACCAATCTTCTTTTCCACACCACCTATCCTTCCCTTGCCCTATTCCTACCCTCTCCGCCAATCCGTGGGAACGCAATGGGTAATCATAAAAATAATTTAATTATCCAAAATGGCGGCGATGTGATTTGCCACTCATCACGTCTCGTTCTCGCGAAAGCGAAAAGTAGCCCATGGAGAGCCTCTTCGCTACGTTGAATGTAAGAGGAGGAATGGATGGTAAGAATGAAAGTGGACGAAGCGAAACAAGTATGTAAGGATCGTAGCAAGTGGAAAGAAGTGGTCTCTGCCTACCCCTACGGGAAAGAGGCGTGATTATAATATGTATGTATGTATGTATGTATTAAACTACCACCCAATACCATACCAAATTGCATCAAAATCTATTCAGAAGTTTTCGCGTGATTGTGTGACAAAAATCCATCCATACATCCTCACAAACTTTTTCACTTTTATAATAGTTGTATAATATTATAAAGTATAAAATCGAATTTTAAGATCGCAATTTTCATGATTGCCTTGTTAAGATAGCAATTGTACTGTGGCAGTCGCCAAGTTTTATTATTAAAACATCCCAGCTTACTGACGGACGGTTTATTTAGTTAAGACCAGGTAGACCAAGCGAAATAGGCATTTAACGCTTCCAAGAGTTGCCCGCAATTGCCGCAAAGCGAGCCGCGCGCCTACGTCGCCGGCGTGAACTTACATGAACCCAAAGTGTTACAGTGTAGTCGTGTCGGCAGTAGGTCAATTTATTTTATTATTTTCATTGAAAAATATAATAAAATTCATAGATAACTGTTTTAATGCAACACATAGCACACATAATTTGAATAGATATAGATATTATAGGTAGGTACCTAAGTAAACAATGCTTAAATTTTATTCAATTACTAGCTTTTCCCCGCGACTTCGTCCGCGTGGAATAGTTACTTTGGGATATCGCTAAAATTTACCCGCGACTTCATTTACGTAGAAGAAGCGCTTCCACCTCACGACTGCCCGCCCGCTCCGCGCGCCTTACTATAGCGCGCATGATTATTTTATTACTGCGATATCTTCTAAAATACTCATTGAAATCAAATGATGTAAACGGCAAATTTCTTCTAGATTAAATGCTTGTAATGAATAACGTATTTACTTGGATAAGGATTAATATAATCTTTATGAAAACACCTTCACAAATAATGCTTACTTTTAGAACAAATTTGGTAAGTATAAAAAGGTTATAGTGAGCCAACCTTAAAAGATAGACATATACTGTCGCGGACTTTTTTTTAGAACTTTTAAAGGGGAACAATTCTGCCATACATCATTTTAGCGAAACTTTAACCGTTTCCGCAGCGTACGTAGCGAAAGCTCTCAAAAGGAAAAAAAGACCCCCGATTTTGTAACATTATTGATTGGTACTCCGCTCGTATTGAGTTTAGCATGATGCTATATAGCCTAAAGCCTTCCTCGATAAGTGGACTATCCAACACAAAAAGAATTTTTCAATTCGTACCAGTAGTTCCTGAGATTAGCGCGTTCAAACAAACAAACAAACAAACAAACAAACTCTTCAGCTTTATAATATTAGTATAGATTTTGACAGTTTCTATGCAGTGTGTTCTGTTACAAGTATAAAAACACGCTGTGTTCGATGTGTGCATGGAGACGAGCACCTATCGTTAGCTCGTGTGGTCACTAAAGTACGTGTCGTTTCGTGAGATAAAAATACTGTATCAGGTACATAGGTGTTGACGATTTGATGGTACCTACTTAGGCAGACACTTGCAAAAAATGTATTCCTACTGCCGAGTCCGCACGTTTGCCACTTGCCGCAAAATCCAAACCTCCACAAACGTTTGACTTTTTGAAAATCCGGATTTTTGAATTTTTTCTCCCGAAAATCCGGATTATCCGGATAATTCAGATTTTTTAATTTTTTTTAATTTGTTGCATATTTTATAAAACTTCAATGTTTATTTTACTACTATTTTGTAGCAAAAATTACACTCATTAGTAAAAAAAAACAGTTACTTTTTTATAATTTAATTTAAATAAATTCTTATTTTAAGTTGTAAGTATTAGAATTACAATCTGAATAAATAAAAACATAATGAGATTATATCAAAATTATATACTTAATTATATTTATTTTTTCATTTTTATAAATATTTTTGATTACGTTTGAAATCCTAGAATGTTCAGTTTTATAGTTAGTATTTTATTTTGAATAAGGTATGTATATATTGTTATTTACTAAATGTTCCAGCAGTAAAGAATTATAAAAAAGTGGAATAGCCTGTGATCTTTTTAACGCTTTTTTTACATAATTATCTACGCCACAGTTCACCACTACCGTTTTCGTAAAGTTCCATTTCTATGAGAAAGTACTAACGTAGGAAAATTATTACAGTTTAATAAAACGTAGGAAACTGAAAATCCTTTAAATTGAGATCCGAGGAGTGAAGACAAATCATTTGAAGTATGGGGCTGAACAAATAATTTTGTATGGACGAAATTGGACCACTTTTGAGTTATTGAAAGTAAAAACCACCCACCTATTTGGGTAATAATTAAACACGTAAATTGTGCTTTTAATTCCCTCGGTAACTAACAGAAGTACAATTAACAATTCTAAGCACAATTTAAAATCTGTAACTATTGTAAGATCTTTATTTTAACATTTTACTTACAAATAAACAGTAACATCTTACTCTTTATTGCACTTTGAAGTTTCCGCTATAAGATGAAAACTACATTACTTAAAAAAATAACAGTGGTTTACACAAATCGTTGGTGCTATTTTAGGCACCTATATCTTATCTTTAAAATATTATCTAAAAAATAATTATTTCTACGCAAAAACAGGAGCGTTGATTTTCATTTAGTTTTGCTACTGACTCGTTAGTTTAGGTTAGTTTAGTTCAATCAAATTAATTTTAATAATAAAAAAAAATATATTACTTTCATTCATTCGGAAAAACTCTCTCTAATCTTAAACCAACCAGTCAGGTATTATCGACTCCAAAACTTCTTCCCAAACTTTTTAAGAATTTATTCTGATATCATAGAGATAAGATTTAGGTATTTGGACTTAGATATTCATTATTTAGAAGATAATTAAATATAGTTAAACCACTACATTTCTTTTTAAGCTGTCATATTAATTTGGCATTCTATGATTGTAGAAATTAAAATTGCAATAATATGTTTTGACTTTCGTTAGTACGAATTCAATTAATAATAAATATAAATATACAAGTAGGGATTTGCTTATTATACTTCTTACTACTTGTGCAATTAAAACTGAAACCATATTCAGTGTTTTTATAAATTGGATCACCTATTACTGAACTGTACTACTACTAAAAAATATAAAATGGTAAGTATCTTAGAAACAGTCCATACATATACATATATAGCGACCATAATATTTTAGCAGATCTTCATCCCTCGCATCTCCATTTAATGGATTGACTATGTTCTACCAAATAACTTGAATAAATGGAAAAATGTGTCAACAATTTCAACAGGACAAAAAAATAATAATATCAAATTATCCAAAGGCATGGATTTAAACTCACGACAAAACAATTAAATTTTGAATGTGAAAATACCGAATATTGAATACTAAATTACCATGTTGGCTAAAGAATGTAAGGAATAAAAATTTACAAATCTGGTGACTAAGTAATACGACTGAATATTCCAAACTGGCAGACATATATTATATTAGCGAACAAATAACCATCTTGGCGACAATTTGTGAGTACACATTTAATTTAAGAATAGGCACATATATTTTCCCTAATGTAGGTAACTCAAAAAACATACAAGCAGCAAAACCAGCGCACATAAAAAAAACATAAAGAAGCGTACAAAATTCCCAATTTTTAATTTTCCTCGATTTTGGGGGGGTGTAGATATTGTGTAAATTGATTTTGAAATTTAAAAATAACGGATATTCATTTCAGGGATACTCAACCCAACTCACCTGTCCGGTAGTTGTGGTATAGTATACGGGTATGCGACCCCGGCTCCCTAGCTATTACCTTCCTATCCCGTGCCCTCCTGGGCGGTAATATCCTACATTCCTATTTCCTACTCTAACTTACCAATCTTCCTTTCCACACAACCTATCCTTCCCTTTCCCTATTCCTACCCTTTCCAACAATCCGTGGGAACGCAATGGATAATCATAAAAATAATTTAATTATCCAAAATGGCGGCGATGCGGTTCGCCACCCATCACGTCTCGTTCTCGCGGAGGCGAAAAGTGGCCCATGGAGAGCCGCTTCGCTACGTTGAATGTAAGAGGAGGAATGGATGGTATGAATGAAAGTGGACGAAGCGAAACAAGTATGTAAGGATCGTAGCAAGTGGAAAGAAGTGGTCTCTGCCTACCCCGACGGGAAAGAGGCGGTCTCTGCCTACCCCTATGGGAAAGAGGCGTGATTATATGATGATGATGATGAGGATATTCATTTTTCGCAAAATGAACATAGGTGTCATTACCAGGTTTTTGGGGGTGCTGGATACGAAAATGGTATTCATTTTGAAATTCCAATATGGCGGACATACTTAATTTTATAAAAATAATATGGTTGTCCTTTTGTTGGTTTCTGGGGGTGCTGATTACAAAAAAGTCATCCATTTTAAATTTCCTTAGTAACCCCACAACCTCATATTTTCTTCATGATGGAAGAAAAAGAAATTTGAAAATCATGAATTTTCCAAAATTTCCATAGCTTTATACATCCCTCGTATCTCAATGTAGAGCATTTTTTTTATAAAATTGATTCTATCTCGGAAATGGTGCATCCTATTGAAAAAATAATGAAAATTTCCTCCCCTTAAGAACCCCGCAACACCATATTATTTTCTTCACGATGGAAGAAAAAGAAATTTGAAAATCCTGAATTTTCCAAAATTTCTATAGCTTTATACACTGTTTGTGTCAAAGTAGAACATTGCCATATTTTTTTTTCTATAATCGCTTCTATTTTAGAAACGGAAAAATAATACTATTACTGGAAAAATAATAAAAATTTCCTCCCCCTTAACCCGGAAATCGCATATTTTTTTCATGAATGCCAAAAAAAGAAATTTGAAAATCCTGAATTTCGAAAAGTTTCTATAGCTTACATAGCTGGTACCTCTACAAACTACATGTTAATTTTACGAAGATTGGATAGTCTCCATTTTGGAAAATGAAATTGGAAGACAATTTTATAATCAGCATAATATGAAACATGGAAAAAGACATCCATTTTTAATAAAAAAAAATATACGCCATTTTGGAATTTTAAAACGGATTTTATTTTCATATTATTCTGCACCCCCAAAAACCTTGAAAACGATACCCATACCAAAGAAAAAAAAAACCTCCAATAGTATCTAAAACTGGGATTTTCCGTAGCTTGCAAATTTAATTTTTAGCAGCTATTAATTTATCAATCAAATCTTTATTAGCTACTTACATGGTATAATGGTCACCAACTCATCGGTGCTAATTGGATTAAATTTCGCTACTTTTTATCTGCCGATTTTTGTATTTTTTGTCACTTGAGTGATTTCACCAGTTTGGTAATTTAGTCGCCAACATATTAATTCGCTGCCAAATTCAGCAATACAGTATGCTCACGTACAGTCACCAACTTATTTTTTGTTCACTCGATTAATTATATCCCTTATTCAAATATTGTACGTCTAGAGTACATACTAATTACAATTAAAATATGTAATTTTCATAGTAGTAACCAAGATTCGAAAAACTCGAAAAATCCGGATTTTTAAATGAAAATCCGGATTTTTTGAATTTTTCCAATTTCGAAGTATCCGGATTGCAACCCCTACTTGCGAGTGACTCGGTGTGTTCTGCAAAGGCAAGCATGACGGATGTTGAGCACGTATCCTTATATTTTATTGTAAATAGAACAGCCTCCGTGGTCTAGTGGTTAGAGCTTGGCTCTCGACTCGGAGGTCGTAGGTTCTAATTTCGATTCCCGCACTGGAACAACAAATATTGTTGTTTCCAAGTTTGGTTAGGACAATGCAGGCTGATCACCTGATTGTCTGACAAGAAAGATGATCCATGCGTCGGATGAGCAGGTAAAAAGTCGGACCTGCGCCTCATCTCTCGTCAGTCGTGTCGGTTATCCGTCCCCCTGGATTACGAGAGTAAAAAAAAGAGTGCCTTTGTGTACTGCGCACACACTTGGGCACTATAAAAATACTCCTGTGTAACTGGCTAGGCTACAATAAAACCAGCCACCGTCACCGAAATCGGCGTGGGGAGTTATTTATTATTATTATTGTAAAAACAGAAATCGAAATAAAAAGAAACGAAAAGTACGGCAAAGAAGATGGTAGATGTTACAAATTCATAAAAACTGTTTACTGGCTTATTCAATAATGTACTAAGGCTACTCCACGCATCAGCTACTTTTTTCTCATAATACACAACACAATAATATATCTATGGACGCTTCACACCAAGTCAATCTGGTCCCGTGGTAAGTTCTCGAAGAACTTGTGTTACGGGTACCAGACAACAGAAATATATTTAATAATTTTTATATTATACACATAATATTTAAGATTTTTATTGTATTATACACATATTTAATACACATTCATGACCCAGGAACACAGAAATTTTTTTTGTTCCTTCAGCGGGATTCGAACCCGCGACCCCCGGCTTGAGCACCAACACGCTCAACCACTGAGCCACAGAGGTCGTCTCATCTGGCAAAAGCAACGACGTGGCGACGATAATGTTATTGTGTATTAGTACTTCGTTTGCGCCTAACTGACGGAAGCGGAGCCCTATTTTTTAAACGGAACCCTAAAATAAAAGTAGCCTATATTAGACCTTATGACATCAGCTATTTGCCAGTGAAAGTCCCGCGAAAATCGGTCCAGCCGTTTCAGAGATTAGCCGGAACAAACAGACAGACAGACCGACAGACAGACAGACGGACAGACATTTTTAAAAATTGGTATTTTATTGTAATTGTAAGTACCAAATATATTCTTTCAGATGCATTATGTGAAAAGCTGTTAATTTGAAGTTACAAACAGACACTTCATTTTTATTTATCTGTATATAGATTTAGTTCAAAAATTAAAAGAAGCATAAAAAAATACAAAACAAACTTTCCTATAGATTTTTATTGTATTATATGTCCATGACCCGGGAACACAGGAAACTTTTTGTTCCTTCGGCGGGATTCAAACCCGCGACCCCCGGCTTGAGCACTAACACGCTCAATCACTGAGCCACAGAGGTCGTCTCATCTGGCAAAAGAAACGACGCGGCGACGATAAAATGTAACATCTTATTGTGTATGGTTATATGTATAACTAGCTGATGCCCGCAACATCGTTTGCGCAGATCTAACGAAAGCGGAACCCTATTTTTTTAAACGGAACCCTAAAATAAAAGTAGCCTATGTTAGACCTTATAATATCAGCTATCTGCTAGTGAAAGTCCCGTGAAAATCGGTCCAGCCGTTTCAGAGATTAGCCGGAACAAACAGACAGACAGACGGACAGACAAAAATTTTAAAAATTGGTATTTTATTATAAGTACCGAATATACTTTTAGATTCCTTATATGAAAAGCTGTTAATTTGAAGTTACAAACAGACACTTCAATTTTTTTTATCTGTATAGAATTAGTTCAAAAATAAAAAGAAACATAAAAAAATACAAAACAAACTGACTTTCCTTTAGATTTTTATTGTATTATACATATCCATGACCCGGGAACACAGGAAACTTTTTGTTCCTTCGGCGGGATTCAAACCCGCTACCCCCGGCTTGAGCACCAACACGCTCAATCACTGAGCCACAGAGGTCGTCTCATCTGGCAAAAGCAATGACGCGGCGACGATAAAATATAACATGTTATTGTGTATGATATGTATAATTTAGTTCAAAAATAAAAAAACAAAACAAACTGACTTTCCTACACTGCGTTAGAAACGAAAGAATTGTTCGATAAATACGCGGGTAAGCCGTGCGCTGGCAAAACTGACATAGGTCTGTCCTCGTCAACGCCTAGCGGGCGACTGTGGGGCGACTCTAGCGGCTTACGCACGCTGCATTTCAATATTAATTTATTGTTAAAATAATTAAACCAACATGCAAAATGTAACCAGAAATTATTCTTTTTTAAGTTATTAGCTTTTCGTAGATATGATTTTTGAAAGTAAAACTATCATGAACTTCATGAACAAAAAGAAAAATATTCAAATTTAGCCTCCTCTTCGGAATTATTTTTGATCGAGTGAAGTTTTCAATATTATGTTTTGAACCACAAATTGTAAAAGAACATTAAGTAAACAACAATGTGTATTTTTTTTGGCTTTTTAAAGTTACTATTTGTTTGTTTATTATCGATTCAAAGTCATGTAAAATTGGGTCTACACGGCCTTAACAGAAAACTGAAGAATGTTTTTTAGAGTTCGTACCCAATGAGTAAAAAAATGTATATCTGTTCGTCTTTCTGGCTGTATCTCAGGAACCGTTACAGCTAAACAGTTAAATTTTCAGTAAAATTTTCATAGATAATGTATTTCTGTCTCTGCTATAACAACAAATATAAAATAGATTAAAATAAATATTAAGGTATCTTAAAAATGTACTGTTAACATACGAATAATATCAGGACATTTTTTAAAAAACGAATTGCAGATCCAAGCAATTTTGCATACCAACGTTTATCTGTTTATGCAGGAATTTCTTAATTCCTCCAAACTGGAAATTTTGGGATATCAGAAAGCCGAAAACACTCAAAAAATAGACTCGTGCCACCTGTTGGTCTCACACGCAACGTCAATCACAGCTGAAGGATAAAATTCTATGGTTATTAAGCTTTCAAACACCGAATATTGGACCACAAACGTTTGTTTACTTTTTGTATATTTTTTTTTTATTCTCTTCATATTGTTAAAAGACCCAAGAGGACTTATGCGATCATGATGATAATATTGAATAGGATACAATATTATATCTAGCGTGGCTTTTGGCCACGTTAAGGTTCAAAGATAACCTCAATATTAAAAAACAACCCCGATGCGTCATTTTGATGTACCTACTTACGACTAAGACGAATCACTCAAGCTAGAAATCGTCGCTCGAAAGCGACAAGCCGCTTAGGCTCTAGAGCGAGCCAAATAAATATACATAAAATACACTCGAAAAACATAACCCTCCTTCGAAAATTTCGAGTAAATAGCGTTAAATAGGGAGTGGCGGTAGGTACTGTCGCAAAAGTAATGCGACAAATTTTAAGTGGAGAATTAAATCTTAGTACGAGTATTCTTTGATTTTATTTATAAACTACTACGAGTAGAAACTACTAAACTTGTCAAAAAATTTAAATTACTAAACTTAACTCACTTCACTCCATGTTGCTAATTTCATATCACACACCCTTCTGACTCTGACGACATTATGGCCAGTATTGAAAATATTATTTAATTACTCGGACACTTTTTAGCTTTTCTGCCTTAGAGAGATGGTACTACTTTGCTGTATTCTCCGTGATCAACGTTGCCTGGAAAGATCAAAGATGCAAGCTTGTTCTCAGAAAAAATTAAGGAAAAAGTCAAGTCTGTTTCGGGAGTCCCATGTCAGTATCATCAACCTTTATTTGCGATTAATTTGACTGTAATTTTGGTAGACCACGACAGTGACACAAAAAAGGTAATTTTAAAAATCGAACATCTTTTGTCAACTTAATGACATGACAAAACCAATAAATCAAAAATCGGCTATTATTGTGTCAAAAACCCGGTGATTTTTATCATTACCGAACATTAATAGACAATTCCAAACGGAAGGCACGTTTCTGAGCAAAAACCGCAAAATATAACTTCAACGATTATAACCGCATTTGCCCTAATAACTGGTCTACATTTGCCCAGAAATATTTAATCTTTTATAATTATAGGTTTTTGGGTATATTCGCTTGATTTTAGGAAGTGTACTGATTAAGTGGTTGCCACAAGGTTGCCAGAAACCCTTTGATATCGGTATAATTGCCGGTTCTAAATTCCTATCAATTACAAATTAAAAACACGTCTATAGTAATTAAGTGCACGCAATACGATTTCTTGGAGTTTTTGTATTTTTTGATGTTCAAAAATACCGCTGATTTATTTGTTTTTATAAAAAAGCATATCGAATTATAATACTTTTTTGAGAGCTTTTTGATGTGGATATCAGAAAACGTTCAAAATATTCTGTCAATCATCTAGGATCAAGTTAAAAATCACAAATTAATTGTTTCTGTTTAATTTTTAAATATACTTTTTTATTTCACGATATATGTAATAAAGAAAAAAATTAAAAAGTGGAAAATATAAAAAAATATGTATCTACTTACCTGTTTTTTTATTAAAAAGTAATTTAATTATTCCTACATAAGATAAAAAATCTAGAGACGGCACTTCGTTTAATGTGTATTTAATGTCGAAATTAATGAGATGTTTACCCTCAAATTGTCTATGGTATGGCAATTTATTGGCGCCACCTTTGTACTGGGCCCGATAACCGCAACCTAATCAAACACCCCGTGATTATTGCCCCATCCTTCAAATGGTTGCGGCAACTCAAATGAGTAAAAGTAACTCCCATATTCCAAAGAATATGCAAAAGAAAGAAGCATATTTTGAGATGTACGTAGGTACAGTGCGACCATGTTTCTAATGGTTTTCGACAGTAGGTAATAGGGGATCGGACTACATATTTTGAAATATTTAGTTTCAGATATACTCAGAAATATTGAGGCATTACTACTTGGTAAATATAAAAAAAAAAATATTATTTTATGTGTACTTTACTAATTAAATACATTTAAAAAGTACCAAAAAAATATTTTTTTTGCGAAGTTGGTAAACAAAACCTACATCATTAGTTTACTTACCTACATCATATACAAAAACATATATTATGATAAGTATGAACTTAAACGCACAGATATCGGAGATATTTACAAATATATTCCAAATAAATTAAGTCGCGAATTTGAAACCAGCAGAATCGAATAACGAAATTCTTTTGTGGATGAATTTTTGCTGTTGAAAGAAGTGATAATAATTTTAAAGTTTTAAGTGATTAGATTTACATTTAAAGGTAGATATGGGATAATATTTTAATTATTGTATAAGTACTATATTGTAAATACAAAGTTACAAAAATGGATACTAACTAACCTTTTCGACTACATTATCTGTGTTCTCTACCCTCTGCAAAACTTACCTAATCTTTGCCAAATCAAGGTGTTTGCGTTAGACATGTCAAAAATTATGGTATCCTTTGCCGTTTCGGACCACCTATCATTACGTTTTTGTGCCATTTATGAATGAGCCCGGTTTCGGTTGCGAATTCGCTATTTCATTGTATTTTACGACCGGACTAATTTGTTTTAGTCTAAATTATAACGTTTACAATTTAAACAAGCGCACACGGATGAGCGATGATATTCTTTTTGTAAATGTTAGATACATATTGTACAGTCAATATTTTAAAAAGTTATCTTATGGCGTAGGTACGGAAAGTATTGCATATGTATATTCTGAAATAGGATAAGTCTTAGTGATTATCTCTTTAATCATAATAATTAACAATGACAAAAGTCGTAAGGATCTAATCAAATTAACTAACTAGACAACTGTTGTTGGGATAGTGAATGAAATTAATTATAATAACAATGTGGCAAATTCTGAACCACTGTCTGTGCCAGGCTGTATAACGTGATTTTAACACATGTGCATTAAAGAACAAAACAGAAAATATATACAAGATATCATTAATATCCTTTAAATTCAGCCGATTAAAAACATAAATACAGGTTCTTATACACCCAGTAAAAACTTTAAAACCTCCAAAACTTCTAAAAACAACGACATCAATCTTATATAAATGTCGGCATCAGTCGCAATTACCGAAAGCTGTAAATCTAAACTAATGCCCCAAAGGCCCCCAGAATAAGGCCCAAATCTAGGGCTACTTCAGGTGATCGTTACGTCGGGCCTCGGGGCAGCAATCTTCATTATTCTATTGTTTATATGATTGTACAAAAACCCACTAATGACATTAGAGCGAGTAACATAAATCATATAGATCTATATAACAAAAAATAAGATAAAATATCAAGAATCTTCAATTAGATCCCATCCGAAGGGTTTTATTGTCATGTTAGCTACAGGACGAACTATGCTAGACTCCGAAATCTATAAGTAGTCAAGTAGTCTTAGTCACCATCCATTATCATTTGTGTAATGTTAGGTACATTACCTATATCTAATTAAATAACTGTGGAAGCATTAGTTCTACTCCAAACATAGGTCTGCACAAAATGTTTATTGGTCAACAATTTATTATAAGTACCTACCGTATATTAGGTTGGGGAAAAAGTTTCTTCGCATTTTATATAAAAATTCAAAAGGTTTTTTTGTATAAAGTTTATTTATAAGTGACTAAAGTATATAGGTGCCATTTTGTTCGATAACTTTTTGCCATCTTGTTGGTAGGTACATGATCCCATTGCTATAAAATTTTTGGGGCTTCTGATGAAAAAACTGCGACAAGTGGTTTTGGCAGTCCTCTTGTGATGTCAACCTGACACTGCCTAAGGAATTCTGCAGCGACCGAAACAGGTGGAAATCTGAAGGTGCAAGGTCAGGACTATACGACGGATGCATTAACACCTCCCAGCCAAACTCCCGTAATTTTTTCTGAGTGGCTAAAGATGTGTGAGGTCTAGCGTTATCATGGTGAAAAACCACACCCCTTCTGTTGATTAATTCCGGCCGCTTTCTCTCAACTTCTTGCTTTAATCTCATCAGTTGTTCGCAGTACAGTTCAGAATTGATGGTCCTGCCTGGCGGTAACAGCTCATAATGAATAATGCCCTTCCAATCCCACCACACACACAGCATCACCTTGTTGCGAGTTAACCCGGGTTTCGCCACAGTCTGTGAAGCCTGACCGGCCTTTGACCACGATCTTTTTCGCACGTTCTTGTCGTACGTGATCCACTTTTCATCACCAGTTATCAGCTTCTTCAAAAATGGTTCGGTTTCATTACGTCGTAATAAAGAATCACAAATGAGTACACGGTTCATTAGGTTTCTTTCAGTGAGCTCATGAGGCACCCAAATATCGAGCTTTTTTGTGTACCCAGCTTTTTTCAAATGCGCCAAAACCGTTTTGTGGTCAATCCCCAGTTCTTCAGCTACATCGTAACTACTAATATGCCGATCTTGCTCCACTTTTTCAAAAATGGCAACAGTTTTGTCCGTAACATGGCGACCAGAGCGACGTGCCTCTTTGATATCAAAATTTCCGGATTGAAAACGCTTAAACCAAATTTGCGCTACTCTCACAGATACTGCATTAGGTCCATAAACATCACAATTTTTTTTCGCGGCTTGTGTTGCATTTTTACCTTTTTTGTAATAAAATTTTAAAATGTATCGAAATTCTTCATAAGAATCACTCATTTTAACAATAAGAAAAACAAATGAAAATCTCAAATTTACCTAATTTGAATTTGGAATTGTCTTCTGTAAAATTAAAACTTTTTAATGATACCAAAATCAGCCAGATACAATTGGTATAGCCCAAGATATTTAATGACAAGTTCATACATACTATAATGCGAAAAGACTTTTTCCCCAACCTATTATTTAGTTATTGGTATGTTAGTTCCTACTTACTCATAACAGTAATTGATTATTTTGTTTCATCTGTGTAGACAGATAAAATATGATGATCATCATCTGCTTAGAAATTCAGATTAGGCCCATATACTTTGCTACTGACTATATTTTATAACCATTAAATCGATTCATAATTTAATACGAGCTTGGATTTCGATAAATCAAAATTTACCGAACATCAGTCAGGAACGCGAGGCTCGACAGACGAAATTATTTGAAATATGGCGCCAAATGCAGGAATTTAATTCGAATTTGAGAATTACTTTTAATTGGAACAAAACAATTTAATCGTTTCGTTTCGAAATAGTCATGGGAAAGGGTTTATCCGTGATTTCGTCAGCGATTAGGCCTCAATCGAGGGTTTGTGCAATTTCCATTGACAGCCAAATTGCGAGCCGCCAAGCGGTACCATTCAAACATCAATCATGCTTCTAGAAAGTTCCAAAACGTTCTAGATCGTTAACTAGTGCAAATTACTTATTAATTGGTGATATTAAGATGCTTCAGTAAGTGGATTCTTATCCAAGAAAATTTAGTTTTGTGAAAGAAAAAATCCAAATTCAAATTCAAATATGTTAATTTGAATCAAAATTATTCAAATTTCTTTTTTTTTTTTTTTGTTATTTGGTCATTCTCTTTACACTGATGTTTTTCAGTATATATGTCTCTATTCCTCTTGAGATTATACCTACTGATTCCTTTACATTGTCTATCATAATATACCTATTAAAGTAGGTACTAACATACGATAATACTTATGCTTAATATGTTATTTATAGCTATTACCAATTTATCTTCTTTTGATTTTACAGAAACCTTTATATCTAATTAATTATTTTACCCAAAATAAGTAAGTGCAGAGGTATTTAGTAGGTATGTATGTATATGTCACCGTTAAATTGTAAAAACCGTTAGATTGTAATAAAACTAGTGAAATTGTAAAATGTTGATAGACTTCCGGCTCGAATATGCTGCCTATAATTTAACACATTACATTTTGTTACATTATAAATATATAGTTTTTAATCTTTCGACATATTTATAATCTCGTTAGTTATTTTACAATCTAACGGTTTTTACAATTTTACGGTGACATATATAATAGTTCTATGTTACAATAATTATTACAACACTCTAATTTAGTCACCAGTAGCGACATCGCGTTGTGACACAGCGACATATAAAACTTCCTGCGTAACGAACTAGGTGGCGCTACGTAGATACTTAATTATTGCAGTTAATCAATAATATACAATAGTTATAGTGTAAACTACCTATACCTTTTTTATGTTTATTGTACATCATTCGTTCATCAAAGTGTGATATTATCTCTTTCTTTTTAAGCCTCATTCTTAGTAATATGACATGATACGCTTTTATAACTTTAGTTTTACTATCACTTTGCTATGCATCTTAATTAACTCAAGCCACATTAACTATAACTATTTAGATTAATATTATGCTACTTAACTAGTTCTATCTTTTCCAAACATCGAATTGTTTTGAAATTGCATGTGGCTAGCTATTTAATTATTTAAAATACTATTCAAAATGTAAGATGCAATTTTGTTAAAAAAAATTGCTTCTGTGAACTGGGTGATATTTTGGATACACAAAATATAATAAGACCTATTTTTTATATTATTGCTAACCTAAAGTCTACTAGGTCACAGCTCTTAACTATATAAAATAAGTAGGCAATACGAAGATAAATACATATTATATAAATTACTCTAAAGCATGGTGTTAATTTTAGAAATGTAATGTTCTATAATCTACCTGTTGTATTTTTTTGTAGCAAACCATTATTAGAAAGTAGATTTATTTACACGAAGGTATAGCACGCATGCGCAAATTGAGTGATGGCCGACTAAAAGGTACAATCTTATATTATTTATGTGTATAGGAAAGTAGGGTGGTAGGTAGTAGGTATACTTTCATAAGACACAGTCGTATCCGTATAAACAGAAGAAAGTATATCTTCGAAAACGAGCTCAATCATACTAATAAATAGATTTTTTTTGCAAAATAAAATTTGTATAAGATAGAAAATCAGCCATATAATTATAATGAATAACTAATAATATGCTGGATGGATTTAAAATAATATAAAAAAATCACGATAAAAGAAAAAGATTTATCATAGTATGATTAAAGTGGGTTAAATGAATAACAATAAAATATCTATTGTACCTACACTTCTTTATAATTGTAGGAGGGAATAATGGACAGTTATTTTATTGCTTTAACATTTCACTGTTTTGTGTAAAAATATCAATTGTAAAGCAGGATAGCTTTCCTACAGCTTTGTATTTTGTGCTTTAACTCTGTTTAAGTATTAAGTAAAACAAAGATTCATTGTTTAGGGATACACTTGTGATAAAAGCGGATTATAAAATTTAAGCAATAATATTAATAACATAATAGAAAAAACTAAGAAATGAATGAATAACATTTTTTTTTTAATAAAGGAGTTATAAAGCGTTAAGCGTTGATACAAAAACTACGTTACAAATAAAATGGGACCTATTATCTTACGAATAAAAAAAATTAAAAAAAATTGTGATAATAATAACGTGGAAACAATCTGGGAAAATATCATAATAAAACAAGAAAATTTGATCATATTCTTTTTAATGGATAGCCTCATACGCTAATTATTATAATCTAATTTTTATTTACATCAAGGAACAAGGATATTAAAATATAGCTATTTATTTAAAGATTAACTTAGTGAATCTATATTACAATTTAAACTATTTGTACATCAGAATAGCGACGATGGAAACTAAAATAAGGTAATACTTTTTGGTAACTGTAGTTAACCATAAACTAAACATATCACAAATAAATAAACTCCTAAAAACAATAACAATAATAAAACTATAACTTCAGTCTTTTGTTGAAAGATCGTCGTAGGATTGTATGTTCTAGGCAATAATGTTGTCAAATAAATTATTTGAATTTCGAATAGCTGAACTTTGCGACAAAAATTACGATAGGTCAAAATGACAAAATTTAAAAATACCATGAAATTTTAGAAAATGTAGATTCTACAAATTATGTAATAAAATATAATAACCAATATGTTAATTAAAAACTACTTAGGTACTGGATGATTTTCGTCTGTGAACACATGAAATGCTACTACAAAATCTTTGGCCTAATTATAATAAAGTAAAAGTCTAGAACTTGATAAACATGTAGAGTGACTAAAAATTTATCGTTTCATTATGTCATCTATTGAAAATCCTAATGTCTTTTTTGGCGCTTGAACAGGTGACTGTTGAATTTGATTTTGGAAGTTTGATGGGGATGATGGTTTGTGCGATAGATCTAGAAGAGGACTCTCCGATACTTGGCTGGTGGATGATACTTCTTGGCAACCTTCTAGATGTTCTAGATGATGTTTGTTCGCTTCACTGTGAGTCAGTAAATGTGTTTTCAAATTTGATCTTTGGTTGAAGCTCTTGTTGCAAACCGGGCATTTATGAGGAGATTCTTCCATGTGTAAAATTTTATGCACTGCCAAAGTTCTCGATTGACAAAAACCTTTGCCGCATTCGGTGCATTTAAACGGTTTTTCCTTCGAGTGGATGTACCTGGAAACAAAACAAAAAACAAATGAGTTTAAACATTCAAATGTAGGCCAATTTTGTTGGTAATTGTGGGTCTAACACAAATTTGTAAAAGGCGTCTCTAAAAAAAGACGGCAACATATAATTTGTCTGACGGCAAAGCAAGACAGATATTGAAACCGGTTACGGCACAGCGCGTGCGCTCGGCCGCGACCAAAATGTTGAATTTAACACATCACTAATTAATTCGTTGGCACTAGCTAACATAACTTCACATATAAAGAATTCTTGTAAAACAACTTATTTATAATAATCATCATTAACTATCATTATAGCATTTTCAAGTTACCTAGTAGGTATATTTGTTAATAGTTGTAAAACGCAAAATTATGTATTGCTAAATGTAGCTAAATATTTGCAAATAAAATAAAGAGTTGATCCTTACCTATGGTCTCTAAGATGATCTTGTCTTCTGAAAGCCTTTCCGCAGATGTCACAAGAGTAAGGCCTTTCGTCTGTATGTGTTCTTTCATGGATAAGCAGGTTGTAAGATTTGGTAAACTGACGATTGCAGTATTTGCAGATGAACTGCTTCTTTGGCCTCGTTCCTGGTGCTCCGGGAGCTCGCATTGGTGGTGGGTTTCTCCCCGGCATTCTTTGGGCCATTGCTGGATATCTTAGTGTGTGGTGGTACAACGCTGCGTTTCTTATCCATTGGTTTACCAGCATTGCGTGGTAAGGTGCCGACGGCGGAAGCGTCGCAACTTGCGCTTGTACGTATGACATTGGGTAGTACGGAGTTTGCTTGTCATAAGTGTATGTTTGCATCTGTCTAGCTGGCATAGGAGGATACTGTGGTGACCAGGTCGCCTGATGTCTTGATACTATAACAGCTGGTGGTGTATCATCCGTGGGAGGCGTGCGAGGTGGAGTAGGTATTGGTGGTGATGGTCTCTCTAATTTAACTAAAGCCTCAATCGGAAAGTCTGGTGGGTAACCTGAAGAGAAAAAAAAAACTAAATAAATACCTTAAAATAGGAATTAAATTAATTAAAAGAAAACGAAACTAAAAGTAAGCAAAAAATAATAATATAAAATTATTGCACTTGCAAATCACTACACAAGTACATTTTTATTGATTAGAATTAATCTTGTAATAATAAAATAGAAACTAAACGTTGTGTAAAAAAATGATTTAAAAATTTTATAAAAAAAAATATTTCATGTATTTATTATAAAAATAGGTAGGTCACAAACTGAGTTGAAATTTACATCATAAGAATTATCTAAATTAATAAAACAGTCAAAACATTTGCAAGTTGTAAAGAGCCGTCAAAAGAAATACAATACTTACTATGATTATCTTCTATGCACTCGTCTTCCTCTTCTTCCACGTTGATATCGTCCGAGCTGTCAACGCTGTACGGTTTATCTTCCATTTCGACACAATCCATTGAAAACAAATCACAAGCACAATCACTAATCACTTCACGAAACCGGTTGACACAACCGGCTTGCGAGAGCGCGCAGAGTGTTATGAGGTTGTGTGCGTCGGTGATCGCTGTCGTGTTGCCGGGGGAGGGGAGGGGGGTTCAAAGAAACCGCTTCCACTCGGCTTCCCTAGCAGCACCGCGCCCATAGGCGGAGCTTACTGGGCACTGCCTTCGATCGATCTAATCTGCGACACGGTTCCATTATTGACGGGCGTTGTGTGTTTAGGAACCCTGTCGAATTAAGAATTGTATTGACTATTGCGCATTTTCGGTGATAGCTAAGTGGCTGTAATTGCGATTCTTTTGTTAGGTTTTGTTATTCAAATTGTGAATTTCAATGCAATGTTCAATGTACCTAGAATTAGCAGTAACTGGTTTTTAAATACAAATACAGTACTGTTAAATGTTAGGTACTTTTTACTTGCCTATGAGGCTATGACCGTTTAAATGGCATTTTGACTTAACATTTTAGGTTAATATACAATTTTAAATTTGATAGTATGGTAGGTACTAAAAGTTCTTACCATTACCAAGTTACTAAGTAGGTACCTACAAGTGATTGGAAATACGTTGAGCACATCAGTTTTAAAGATATAATTTAAAATACTGATGGAGCACAATCAAACAATTATACCAAAAACTATGTAAAGGTGTATGACCTAAAATAATGTTAAGATATATTAAAATTATCACACATTTAAATACTTAAATATAATATTTAAAAACTGCATTTATAACTTTTTTGGTATAAACAGCTTTGTAAAATAGGGGAGAGTTCATATTTATACGTAGGTAATGAAGATTTACTTATAAGTAGGACATTTCACATAATGTGACAATTACTACAATCTATAACTCGGATCAGACAAATACTAAATACCTACTAAACGAGTTGTAGGTTCTTATTTACTTTGAGTTAGGTATGAATAAGTAGCATCAGACATATTGATGTCTTTATTGTAAAAGCTTAGTGTAACAGCTTGAAGCTGAGTAACTGGTCAGCTATGGCACCTATGGTTAAACTTACATGTAGGTAAATAATTTAATCTGAAACCGAAAAGTACCTACAACAACTTTTTCAAGTTATCCTACTACTATTATAATGGTGAAAGTTTGTGAAAATAGATGAATTTTTGTTACTTACGCAAAAACTATTGAACGGATTCAGGTGAAATTTGGTGTGGTAGTTGGGTAGTTGTTAAAGTTCTGAATCTCAATTCTCGCATTTAAAGTAGACTTTAATTTTACTTTGATTGTTTTTTTTTTTTTATATACCTAAGTGAAGCGACTTGTTATCATAAACTGATTTTGTGAAGTTTCGAACAAACGCATTTCATTTTGGCTTAACGTTTACGAGAATAGGGAATATGCATAAAATATAAAAATAGCTTAAAACATAATAATATTATACTAGACTGAAAAATAAAGGAAATGGCGAAAAAAAATTCAATATCTGTTGATAAATGAGTAAGATATGAGCGGTCAAAGTTTGTAATCTATCTCTTTCTAGCAAAACGACATTTAGTATGAACTTTCTATGAAAGTCGTGTTATGTGACGTCACGATACACGTCCGATCTCTCTGTCTAATACACTACTTTAAACGTTCATATCTTAGTTAATTTTAATGATATCAAAAAACTGATTTTACCATACGATTTACCAAACAAGATAGATCTATATAAAAAAATAAAAAAATTACGTGCATATTCCCTATTAACCGATTTGGCAGTTTAAGCGTATCGCGAAGTCTTGATCGTAATTGTATTAATTAATTGGTTTTATTTAGCAGAATTGAGCCCCTGAAATAACATATGAGGCTACTTTTTATTCCGTGTGGTATGTATGCTGGCGGATTCGCGGGAAAAATCTAGTTATAGGTACTACTTACTTATTATAAGTAGGTACCAATTATACGTCTATGCTCTGGGCAATCCTTATTCTTCTATGGAGGTGACAGACGATGTATGAAAAACGACGGTTCCCTTAAGACGTAGTTTGCTGCACAGGTTTCATCGGCTGTGTTCCGCGGAAAATATCGTCAACAAAAAACGTAAGCAAAATGGCGGATTATGTTAGCAGTGTAAAAGTTAGCCAACGTGTCCTGGCCGATAATCTGTATTGTTTCTTGAGCGCTAGCAAGCGCTAACAAGCGCTATTTTCCGCGGAACACAGCCAATGGTAGACGTACCTAAATTACCCAATTCATAGACTTTCAAATACGTGTCATCACAAAAGTTAAAGATTAATTATACTTATTCGATTTTTGACTCGTTTGACGTGTATGTGTGTGTTTGACCTTTCCGTGACATTGTAGCTCTCAAACGGAAGAATCGATATTGATCTAGTTTATTTTGTTTAAAAGCTGAAATGATCGCGAGTGTACTTACCTTACAATTCATTATCATCACTTTGCTCATTGTTTGAAAAGACTTTGAGGGTTACTTAATTTTGTTTATTAATTAGAATACGTTTTTAACGGTTTACAAAACCTAATGATTTTGGCAGTCTATGAATACATGTATATATGGATGTATGTTCCATCGTAGTGCCTTAACTACTGTTCCGATTTTGATGAATGAGGCGGCAATAGACATAGATAATAATTTGCGTGTTCGGGTTATAGTTTTTTACTTTTGATTAATAGTAAGCGTTCGTCTGTGCACTAGAAGAAGAATTAGTTGGTATAACCACTATAATTAGTTCCTACTGACTTAGTACTCACTGCTTAGTAGTAACTAGTAAGTAACTGATAGTAGTAACATGATAAATGGGTATGAATATCAAACTTGTTGCTTAAAGCTCACATTGACCAGAGCGTACATACCTAGTACCTACTTACCTACAGCCTAATTACAGAGTGCGGAATGCTAGTTTTTATCACTTCTCGCCGTGAAAAAGTTAGCTAAAATTTGTATGGAATCGAAACAACGCCCCTAGTAGCAAATAATATAGACGTATATACCTACTATAGACGAGGCATGTGGAGGCAAAAAGCGTGTATACCTAAATGGCCCCTAACATAGGGTTGTTTGGGGCTATTTAGATTTGACATATTTGGTCAATTTAACGTTTTGACATTTGCTTTCCACTATATATTCAGTCTTCTGAAATCGAGATGGCGTAACTTATTCTTGTATGAAGATTTTTTATGTCAAATGTACGTCGCTCGTAGCACTTGTAGCCCACCCTTAGTTTTGAAATCTTTGGCAATCAATGTTATCGAATTATTATTCGATGTCATACAAATTGTAGTGACCTAACTTCTTTACTGCGGCCATCCACATATTACGTCACGCAAAATTTCGACTTTTTTAACCCCCACCCCCCTATGTCATGCGTTTTAGTATCCCTGTACCTGTAATTAACATGTACTGTCACATTTAGTATGACCCCCCCTTTCCCATGCGCTGTGTCTTAATATGTGGATGGACCCTTACGGCGAGTAGTGACCAAAACTCGCACACAGCACACTATTCTTATTTCTTACGAGCACGCGACAGTGCTAGTTTCCTGCATATCAAATCTGTATGAATGAAGCATAACATATCCACATTCAAACAAGGTGTCGGTACTTGGTATAGAGCGTTACAAAACTATAACATCTCCACTTTCATTCCATCTATTTTCAACCTTGTGCGATTGGTATATGGTCGTTTATCCGGCTATTTGATTGTCGGTTTGTTTGGCGGCGGTGCCTTTGATCCAACAAAGGGGGCCGCTCGAGCTCACCTGACTGTTTGTACTGACCAACGTTAAATAATGTTCATATGGCACTTTGAAATATATTTTCATGTGCGGCATTTTCTTTGCAATGCTCCTGCGATGTATCAATTTCGATGTCATATGCAACGACAAAATAAATAAACCGTAATATAATCTCAATGCTAAAATTTTGACATCCAGAAAACTTTTTGTACGTGGACAGACTTCGATAATCATATTACCTAAAATCTAAATGATTTTACAAGCTTTTATTTACTTTCACCTGTCCCGTTGTCTGTAATGGAGTCTTGCAAGTTAAATTTGACCCACTTCCGGTTTCCGATTGAGCTGAAATTTTGCACGAATACGTAAATCGCGTGGCAATGCAATATTATGATGACGTCAAGCTGACGTCCACAATAAAACCACATGACCCCAATAAGGCAGTTTTTGATATCAAGATGATTCATTTATAATTCAATAAAAGTTAAATGAATTACTTGAATTGTCAGTGCCAAAAAAAGTCAATAGACTTCCTGAGTAGGTTGAAACTGAACTCCTGGGTGATTACACCTAATTATTACAACGTAAGCCGTAACCCTGTAACCGGAGCTGATAAGAACTGATGATGATCATATCAGATCATCTTCACAAACAGCGAACTAGTTCGGGTTTTGATAGTATTACTAACAATGAAGGACTAGTAGTAAAATTATGTTAAATTATATCTCACTTAAAAATTTCATAAGTCCTTCCTCAAATAGAGGCGGAATTAACAAGTTTGTACAAGGATTTGATGCGTTGTAGATAATTTTAGTACAGTCAAAGTAGAAAAAATAAACGAAAAACTAAGAAAAAAATTGTTTCCCTTTAAAAGTTCTTAAAAAAAGTCGGCGACTGTATATGTCTATCTTTTAAGATTGGCTCACAATAAACTTTTTATGCTAACCAAATTCGTTCTAAAATTAAGCATTATTTGTGAGGGTGTTTTCATAAAGATGATATTAATCCTTATCCAAGTAAATACGTTATTCACTACAAGCATTTAATTAAGAAGAAATTTGCCGTTTACATCATTTGATTTCAATGAGCATTTTAGAAGATATCGCAGTAATAAAATAATCATACGCGCAATAATAATGTACGGCGCGCGGCGGGCAGTCGTGAGGGGGAAGCGTTTCTCCTTCTACGTAAATGAAGTCTCGGGTAAATTTTAGCGATATCCCAAAATAACTGTTCCACGTGGACGAAGTCGCGCGCAAAAGCTAGTAGTAAATACATACCTACTCGTAGTAGTAAAATATCTTAATAACTTGTACCGAAAATAACTAGTGTCATTTGTTTTTAGAAGGCTTATCAATAGTCTACACTAATATTATAAAGAGGAAAACTTTGTTTGTATGTTTGTTTGTTTGTTTGTTTGTTTGTTTGTTTGTTTGTAATGAATAGGCTCAAAAAGTACTGGACCGATTTCAAAAATTCTTTCACCTTTCGAAAGCTACATTATCCACGAGTAACATAGGCTAAATTTTATTTTGGAAAAAAATAGGGTTCCGTAAGATATTTGGGTTTTTCGGCCACAAGGTGTAAAAAATCAACCAGAAAAGTTACTTATTTTGCGTACACTGCCTAAACTATAAAAGATAGAACCATATAATGTTCCAATTAATTGTAGATCTTATAAATATCTACAAAAAAGTCCGCGACACACTATACCTATCTATGTCGAGTGAGGCACAACAACCATTTTTTTTATTTAGAAATCTTGAATTTTTTTTGACTATATTTAAACGCGTTTATTTTACTCATGCTATTAATCCTTATCAAAATAAATTATTTCATCACTAAGTACAGTTTATGTAGATAATATTTGGTCTTTGAATGATTAAAATTGGATGTTTGGTTTTGAAGTTATGGCGAAATTAAAATATTACGATTTCTGCTGTTGCGTAGTGGGTGTCACCGAGGCGCGTGCGGACTGCGGGATAGTTTAAATCTATGAGTAAATTTTTTGTTTTGTGTTCGTTGTAACTATGATGAATAGTTTAGTACTTGAATACCTATTTATTAAGTGTTTGTTGTATTGTTAGTCCTGAAGGTATTTCATACGATAAAAGTATACCCAACTACTTATTTCATTGAGTTTTAGTAGGTACCTATATTAATTTGTTTCTGTTTGTTTTGACTAAATTTCGCCCGTTTTGTTAGAGGTTTAAAGACATTCTGTAGTATTAGTATTGTACCCGTGCGAAGCCGGGGCGGGTCGCTAGTTATCATATAAAGTCAAAGGAAAAATTGGACAAAAGTCTCTTTGAAGAGGGTTAACTCAGGACAAAGCCCTAAGGGATGAAACTCATTTGAAAATATGTCATTAAGGTATGTATTCAATTCTCAAATAATATCATTATGTTGGTTTGATTTATGTTGTTGATTTATACAATGTAGGTAGGTAGGTAGGTAGGTTATAATGTATGCAATTTTTTAAATAGGTATGCACTTACGCAAACGAGCAGATTATAAATATTAAAATGGGGAAAGTAACAAACGCATATTCTTACTTCTATCTCCTTTCGACTACGTCAAATCTTTTTTGATTTATATACAGATTATTTTTCATAAAAACATCTTTTGAAAGTGTAAGCGTATCGGGACTTGATTGTAATTGTATTAATGCAAGTTTTATTTAGGAGAATTGCCCCTCAGGGATGTTGCGAATATTCGCATCCTCATAAGCAATTGCAGAGCTTCCGCATCGTTTGGACAAATCTTATATAGACGGGGTATAAAATATTGAATACGATATTTCGCTTTGACTGTACACATATTAGATTATAGTAATAACCGAAATTCCCATATTGACATGATAATGAATGTTTAATTGTTTTACAGCGTGTTTTCAACCTTGTTCCTCATAATTGTTTGTCTGGTTATCCGACGGCTTGGCTCCTTGATACATAACTAAATGGACTTATACTGATAATAGTAATACAATATAATGTAGGTATACTAAACAGTTTAAATAATATAGAAAAAAGACATATTTATTCTTTCAAAGTTATAGCACAGAATAAATAATAGTAGAAGGTTATAGTAACTAATCACAGAAGATCTCAGTACCTTTGTAGTTGTGATAAAAAAGCTAATAAAATTAGTAAAGTCTAAATTATTTTTCTTTCCTTTATCTACAAAACTAGCTTTTGCCCGCGGCTCCGCTCGCATAAATACTGCATCTCACAGGAACACTGTACTTTTTCGGAATAAAAGTAAAGCTCAGTTTAATCCAGAGCCTAATCTACTACCATACAAAATTTCATCATAATCTGTTCAGTAGTTAAAATAAGTAATAACAGGAATAACAAACATCCATCCATCCATCCTTCCGTCCTCACAAACTGTCACATATATTAAAAGTTAGTATTAAATAAAAAGATACAAATGTATCTACTTATATCATAAACATCATTTGAATCCACCGAGGTTTGTCCAATTCAATTATTTTATGAGTTACTATATAATATATGAGACTATATGAGTCTAAAAACCTTGGCAAAGCCATTTATTTACCAAACCATGCTAGATATTATTATCCACAAGATAACTAAGGAATGAAATAAAATTCATTCTGACTCTAACATATAATTGTACCAACTACCAACACGTTCTTAAAAAAAAAAACAACTCGTCCATAAAACATTAAAATCTTGAAAATAGCCGATCTGAAATGTCTTTGCAACTTTTTCGCATTGCACATTGCCTGCCTTGCCTTGCGTTGTGAATTATGTGCAATTTTTTGCATGACTCGTATTTACAAAAATTCTTAACAAACAATAGAATGGTGCTAATTTTTTGCACTTTAAACAATGCAGGTTATCCTGATAAAGGTAACGCACAAAAGTTTTCACTTTTTATTTATCAATCTATTGGGATAAGTCGGCTTAGCACAAAAGCTATTGTTACATTTGTACATTTGCTTAGCTATATAGTAAATACTACGAACTACAAAGTAAGTAAATACAATCAATATTCATAATGAATAATATAAAGTAGCTATTAGGTACTAATTGGTACAATATGTAACTTTAGGCGTCCTAGTATTAAGGACAATGTTTATAATCTGGTCGAGCAGGATCTTTGTTGATTACACAACCTTATTAAGATACCTAATAAATAGAAATTAGTCACTAAAAAGTTCTAGAATATTGTTAGGCAATCTAGCTATCTGAGATCAATATTTCCATACATTTCAATGATCCTAAGATTGACTTTACGTCAATTTACGTCAATTTTTGTTTGAGAATTTAATCTGAGATTCCTATATACGTTAATAATTTCGAGCGTTATATGACATTCTTCAGAATTTTCTGGTGACAACATAAAATAAAATATCAATTTGGGGATATACGTGTTACAAAAACATAAAGCTGAAATCACAATTACACGTGTGAATTATGAAATTATGACAATACGTAAACGAGTTAACTCTAAGGTCAATACTAAAATGTAAAATTTTTTGAATACATTTACTCATATCTTTATAGGCGATGTCTTGAGGGGTTTTCCCATAGATTTACAGTTCGTATGAATCACAAGACGTGATAAAATTATGTAACTCGGTAAATTTCCAAAAATTTTAGTGTTGTGCGTACATTGCATAATTTTCCTGTTTTAAAATACAGATTCATCTATAAAATTCACGAATCTTTATACCCCTAATCCCTATTACTTAATGCGTAGATTTTTTAGCGTAGCATAAAATTGCCGATACTTTGTTGTAGGCTAAGGTAAGGTCAAAGAGCTATGGAGATGGCTATGCTCGGAGTCTCTCTACGTGATAGAATCAGAAATGAGGAAATCCGTAGCAGAATTAAAGTTACCGACATAGCCCAGCACATTAGCAAGATAAGGTGGCAATGGGCTGTACATATAGCCCGTAGAACCGATGCCCGCTGGGGCCGAAAGGTTCTTGAGTGGAGACCACAAACTGGACGTCGAAGCATAGGACGGCCTTCCACCAGGTGGACAGATGACCTGAGAAAAATCGCAGGGAGTCGGTGGATACAGGCCGCGAGCGACCGGTCGCACTGGAAATTTATGGGGGAGGCCTATGTCCTGCAGTGGACCGTGGACGTCATCAGGCTGAAACGAACGAAGGTAAGGTAGGATATTCTGTTAAAGGCGAAGAATCCTCTATCAGCCTTTTAAATAAGGGTTAACAAGTATTTAAGACTTAAATCTTAAATATATTGTGTCTAGTAAAAAATTTGGTCAGAAGTATGTAAATTTTCTTCATTAGGTAGTTGTACTTAATATCGTATTCAAATTAACCAATTGCAACTTTAGTATATTTTTTAAGTTATTATATTTAAATTATTTTTGCTCGTTTATTGTTAAAGACTACTTTATTAAATTCATTGCCACTGAAAATAATTCGAATGAACGTTCTGTATTTTCAACTTAAAACTTCTCTATCACGCTCAATAGATGATTCATCCAAAATCGGGCTCAAGTTCTTTAAAACAATTGCAGGTTAGTATAAACAGTGTTTGAAATGCCCGCCAGACGCAGTATAAATAAACAATGAACGAGACACCTCTTATTACACCAGCCACTGTCTACTTTGAAATGCCGAATGATTTTGCTCATGCCCATGACCATCTGTCAGCAAATCAAAAAACCTACCCATATTTGAGAAGTTGCTTAAGAGGGTGTTTGATATTTTTTCTGCCGTTAGGGGCAGACCAAACGCACACAAAGCTTCATCTGGTGGTGGTTCAAGTGGTATCGATAACGAACACAATCAATAAGAATTTTCTATTCTTTTTCTGCCACCAGGCGGCGCTTGGTAGCCCGACGGTCCTTGTCGTGTCAAAAAGCTGTCGTTCGAATTATTTTTATAAAAAGGATTAGGTACAATTGACAAAGTATTTGCTTCATGTATTAATCCTACTTCCTACTAATATTATAAATGTGAAAGTTTGTGAGGAAGTATGGATGGATGTTTGTTACTCTTTCACGCAAAAACTACTGAACGGACTTTGATGAAATTTGGTATGGGAATTGTTTATGCTCTGGATTAAAACATAGTCTACTTTTTATCCCGAAAAAGTACAGTGTTCCCGCGGGATACTCGATAGTATACGTATAGTTACGCGGGCGGAGCCGCGGGAAACAGCTAGTATTTATTAACGATACCACGTCATGACAACACAAAGAAAATATTAGGTATGAATGAAAATATTAAACGGTTGTACAGTTACTTTCTTATAACAGACGTTAATAGTTTTATACAGTCACTTCCCTACAGAAGTATTATTTAAAGAAAACACAACTTCAACATAATCCAAATGCAAAGACTGCAAAGGTTCGAGGAAAACGTCAAGGATAAATCGATTTTGATGACACAACGAACAATACACAGGTAGCGATAAGCGATAAGAGTTCAAAGCGCCGCTATCGCATCAGACGCGCCGACACAGTAGCCGGCAGTTATCGATCCCTTTGATGGTGCCGACGCGCGAATAAATCAAACATTAATTTGTCACTTTAATAGCTTAATGGTCATAATGAAAACAATTGATAATTTCAGTATTTCATTACAAATTATCTATTTACTGTAATTTTGATAATTTTAGCATTTAAACGTATTAATTACTACAGTATTATCCACTAACTAATTTGTTTTCAATTACCTAAATATTATTAATCAGTATTTGTTTGTTACTAGTACTACATAATAGGGCGGTCCCAGAAGTAACTAACCTGACAATGAAAACGATAAACATAATAATATTATGTGTAAAATAATATTTATTTTTAATGATTTTTATCGTTGAACATTTATCGTTGCCAAGCACTTGGTTTCTATTCATAATCATAACGCTTTTTGTATGAAGGTCAAAATATGGTTTGTATGGAGGACGCAGCTAATTCGGCAGCCATTTTGCGAACAGCTCTCTCATGTCCAGATCTTAAAATTCCTACGATATCTGCTATCGCCTACACTTTCAGTTGCCCATTATCCGAATTCCAAATATATAAAAGGCAAACCTGACTGACTCATCTATCAGTTGGCACAGGCGAAACTACTGAACGGATTTTGCTGAAATTGGGCATACATATAGTTGTAATGACGTGGATGCCTAATGCGAATTTTGAAAATTCGCACTCTAAGAGGGTGAAAAACGGGTTACAATTTTGTATGGAAACCGAACTCCACACAAACGAAGTCGTGGGAAAAAGTTAGTCTAATACAAATTTGTGCTTATTTCCTCATTTTCCGACATAAGGACCTCACTGACCGTCCACAACGATGTGCACATTCAGAACCCCAGTTCTCGTAATTAACTTACACTTTCATTTTACTTTTATTGTATTATAAATGAATCGTCTTTATATCTTAAACTGATTTTTTGAGTTTGGGTCAATCAAAACGGCTTTGACGTTGGTTTAATGGATCTTCAGCTCCATTGTATTAATTCTTTTTTCAACACTGTCAATTTTCTCCGGCTTTCCGGATTCCGGGACCGCACTTGTATTTTGCTTCGGTATTAGTTGGTCTTGTAACAGAATACGGTAGTAATTTTGTAGAAGCAATTGCATCTTCATTTCATTCATTCAATATTAGTCTCTCCATAAATTTAACTAACGCACATGACTAGTTGGTAGTTAAGTAATGTTTGTATAACGCGATTGAAATGAGAATAGGACAGAGTCGGCGCCATATTGTTTCGAATTTAGACTGTTATGACTGTTAAATTTATGTTTAGATAATTTATTACTATTTGACGTTTAATTTAAATTCGATGCAAAACTATTAATATTTATATGCACATAAGTTCTTCTGCAAATCGCACTTTTCAAGTGATATTTGACAGAAAAAGGTCATTAACGTTCCTATTCTCATGTGAATTGCATTACGAGTATATTAACATTGTTCACTAGGCAGTTTTTCTAGAATATAACATTGTAAACTGTTACAAGCTTAACTGCACAAGTGTCTAGGATTAACGACACTGTAATAACTTTATTGTTTTATTAATAATTTCATTGTTACTTCAATTACTATTGTTATGTAATTGCGCATTAGTTACTAATAATCCTTTGACTTTGTTATTGTCAATTTTATTACTAGTCAATGAAAATAATCTGTTTTCGTATTAAAATTCCTACTAGTTACTGATTAGGTAATCGACCTAGTTCCTCGGGCTTAGGCATAAAGCCTTTAAAGACATGGTGGCACTTGGTATTACTGCTAAATAATAATCCATTGGCTAGCCGCACACACACACACCATATTATTGGCAATAGTGCTCGTAATGTCAATAATATTACTTGTGGTGCGAGCCATACCGTTTTTTTTTTGTATGTGTTGACTAGTATTAACAAATTTATTCTGTCAATAATATTGCACGTGTGCGGCTAGCTAGTCAAACGCTATCAATATTTAAATTACTCAAAAGTAAGTTCTTATCAGTGACTCCCGTTGCACCTAATATCTATATTGATACTGCTAGTAGGATTTCCGACATATCTATGCCAATAACGGTTATGGCATTATCATGTAAAGACACCAATAAAATGGCCTGAAAACGATTGTGACATAATCTGAAAATTTTCCTGTGCATAAGTGCTAAGCAGAGAGCGTTTTGTGCGAAAAACCTTTTTCGGTTCTTCTATATAATTATAATATACATTAATAAAACATTTTTTTACAAACACAATTGCTTAAAACCCAGAGTTTTTAGTTTTATTAATATACTTTTTAGTTTCACTAATATACTCAGAAATATTCAGGCATTACTACTAGGTAAATGTAAAAAAAAATATAATATTTTATGAATAGTTTAGTAATTAGAAGCATATAAAATTACAAGTAATTAAATTTTTTAGCTAAATTAGTAAACAAAACCCACATCATTAGTAATTTACTTGGTGTACCATATTATACAAAAACATTCATTATGGTAAGTATGAATTTAAACGCACAAATATCCGAGATATTTACAAATATGTTCATGTGGCTGTATACTTTATACACTTTAACCTAGGCGTGACGTCACAGCTATGTACGACTTTAATATGGAGCGTTTTTACGGGACTTGCAAAATTTTGTATACAAATCGCTGTAACTTTAAAAATATTGACTTTTGATATACAGTTTCTTCTACGAAGTTACTCATATTTAAGAGTAGGTACTAGGTATTCATTTATGCAATAAAAAAATCAGTAGTCTAGCCTTTTATTGGATTTTTCTCTTTGGTATTTTTTTGGAACTATAAAAAAAGCCCTAATTTATCATTGAGCTTTAGATTGTATATATTGGAGATTATTCGTTTTAAAAATCAACGAAATTATGTTAATCTAGTGTTACTTTTTACCTGGCTCATTCATAAAATTTCAGTAGTTTTGGCTCAACCGTCCATAAAGTTACTTCACATCCGGCCCGAAACAGACAAAAGATTATGTACAGTGTTTATTGTTCGTGGCGCCAATGCAAAATTAGTTTGAGAAGCAAATATTAAAATTATGAACTTCTTTGATGTACCGCCAAAAACGCAATGCTTTTAGCGCAGTTTGAACAAAATGCGCAATACTAAGTCATTGTTTCCACTTTTTATGAGAACAAAGAGAGTCATGAAGAAGGTAGTCCTAGTCAGTCTCCTTACCAACTATTAAATTAGTAGGTAGGTATTTGAAATATTTAGACAAATAACATAATATTGTCCGTTAAATTGCCACTGAAAGTTACATGAATTATTTGACGGAAATGCTTTGCGATTTGTTGACGCTTTACAAGAATGTCACCTGTGCATTTACATATAACTAGATGTTGCTCGCGACTTTGTGCGCGACAAAAGGAAATCCTGCTGTAACCGTACATTTTGACGCGATGAAAAGTAGCCTATGTACTTCCCCGTGGTTTATTCTATATATGTGCCATTTTTTTTCCTCTTTATTATATTAGTATAAACTAGTATTAGTTTCCCGCGGCTTCGCCCATGTGAAATTTGGTTTTAAACTTTCATTCTCTATTTTACCCCCTTGAGGTTGATTTTTTAAAAATCCTTCCTTTTTAAAAATTCCTCATATTTATTACGTAGCCTACGAACGCGACTTTATACGACTATGATCGCTTTTTTAATAAAACTAGGGGGCACACGAGCAAACGGATCACCTGATGGAAAGCGATTACCGTCGCCCATGGACACCAGCAACATCAGAGGAGTTGCAAGTGCGTTGCCGGCCTTTTAGAGGAGGGAATACGCTCCCTTCTTGAAGGTTTGTAGGTCGTAATGGTCCAAAAATTCTGCTGGCGACAGTTCATTCCAGAGTTTTATCGTGCGCGGCAGAAAGCTTCGGGTAAAGCGCACGGTAAATATTTTGTCGCTTGGAACAGTGGCCAAAAGTTGCAGCAGGTATAAGTCTGAACAATTCCTCGGAGCACTCCCCGTAATATAACCAATAGAGGATGCAGAGCGATGCTACATCTCTACGTAGCTCTAAGGAGTCAAGGCTGTTTGAAATACTATGGTAGTCGACAATTCGAGCGGCCCTTCGTTGGATACGATCCAGAGGGAGAAGCTGGTACTTTCAGCTTTCAGCTTATACTTCATAACGCATAGGTCTAATGATTTAGCTTTGAATTATTTTATATGAACTTAATTTTTGTTGAAAACTTTCGTAGATTTCTATAAATAATTCAGCGTGTCTCGCTCGTAATCGCTTCAGCCTATCACTTCTATGGTTTGCCGCTAATGTGTCGGCGTTGTACACCGTAATGGTCTATAATCGGTGGCTCTCACCACTTCACGTGGTATCAGATTAGCATATTGTGATGACATACAGATGATACTGTTGCGTAATTCTAAATAATTTCACCGCAATATCCAATATCCAAATAAATCATGTCAAATTCTTCTGTAAAATCCACCAAACCATGTATAATCTGCCAAACCATACGGAATCTACCAAACCACGCAGAATCCGCCAAATCTTTTTAACCAGTGACGGTGGACCATGAACCGTCACAACTCACAATGTAACAGATGCGAGCTTTTGCCTGAAACGATATACGCGTGTTCGAACCAGCTTGGTTTATTGGAAACGTAATGACTAATCAGTAAACTCGTCTAGACTAACTTGAAGCTTGAAGAATAGTTAAAGCCGACGATGATTAAAAATAGGTTCAATGACAAATATCATAAAAACACTTATCGCCTCTTACTTAAGGGTAATTTTCTAAGGGATAATCTTTTGGGGTGCGAAATATCATCTTGGGTGGTCTCAAGTGGCGTCAAGCTATGCAAAATATCTACACAGAAAAATATATTCTATTCTGTCAAAAATAAGATTCTTTTCGTATTATTCAAATGTTTGCGATTAGTAAATATTAGCTTTATATTTTATGAATGAATACGTCTTTACACACCTTTGGTAGGTAGGTACGTTAGTAATATATATTCTTTGCCTTTGGTGCAAGGATAGTAAGATTATTTATTTAGATGTCACATTAAGGTTACATCAATCAGTATAAACGTCTTTTACAAAAAAATATGATAAAAAAATAAAATTAATAAGCACTGGAAAGCAAAGATTTCAACTCAAGATAGGCTATCACGTACATTTAGCAGAAAAAAATATCGTATAAGAAAAAGTTACGCCATCTTGGTTTTCAACATAACTCAAATGTCAGCCATCTTGTTTTCACCATACTTCGAATTTCAAAATGACCCCAAAATTTTAAAAATTGGGGCCATTTTACTGGAGACACTTTTTGCCTCAACATGCCTCGTCTATAATATAAGTCTATGCTGGAAAGACTAATTGGATAGTAGGAAAGTAAGCCAGCATGTACGTAACGTTAGAAAAATGAACTTTTTTTTCAGTTTTGCAAATTAACCCAGCAAAGCAGCTTGAATCTGGTACAGTGAATGGTAAAAGAATTTCGAAATCGAATACCAATAATAGCGTTAGTCATGCAAAAGTTTATATCGAACTTATCGACATACGTTATCAGTATCGACAATGGCGACGGCACTTCGTTCCAAAAAATCTAATCTATCGACAATAAATGCCTTCTAGTGATGCGCGAATTTGATATCGATACGACAATCGACGTTACAAGTATTGACAATGAGGGTATCGTCGACTGTCGCGTGACAATCGTCACTCGAGAATCATTTGCGGCTTATGTGACGTAATTTCACGGGTTTTGATTCCGAACGTCGCTACTCCCATACGCAGACCACACAACGTCACGCAATGACAAAACGACATATAATCGCTAAGTATTCTTGTATTGTACAACTATTTGAAGAGCTTGCACAAAAACGCGTAACGCGGTATCTATTCACGCTTTTAAGATCCATGCCAGATTATATCCTTGCACCAGATGCATGGAAGTGTGATTTTGACACAGTATCGCAGAGAAAGCTTACGTAAACTTACTAATAAACGCTGTATAAGCTTTGAATAGTTACAGTGTTTTGTCTTCTTCAATCGAATCAAAAATGTCACTTGTGTTACGGTGTGACGTGAACAAAACAAAAGTATAACTATTCAAAGCTTATACAGCGTTTATTAGTAAGGGGGTAAGAATATTAAAAAGAAAAAAAATCATGCAACACGAAAGAGATTACCTATAAGGAAAAATAAATGTGAGCAAGTAAAAGCTACAGAGAAGCCAGAATACCAGGGAAAGATTTGTAACAAACTTTCGTCGCGGCAACCCGTACAACATCAAAACGGTAAAATAGGAGCAAATAATTATAACAGGTACTGTCTTTTTGTACAATTTCTTTTGAAACGGTCCATTTTATTGGCCCATAAACTGTAACTGGGACTTTCCCTCCGTTACTCCAGTTATAGATGCAGAACAAAACAGGGAGCACCTATTGTCAGGAGAAAGCTCGTTTATTGTGCCACATCTGGTTGTGTCATCATCTTCCCTGCAAGGGACAGGTTACGCTTATAATAGTTGTGTAACTTTTCTATTGATTTTGTTACGCATGTTTTTTTTCCTTGTTTTGGACAAGCAAAATAAATAAACGATAGAATTTTAAAGGTTATTCAATTGATAATAATATTTTTTTTATTTTATAAAGTAGTAAACAAAAATAGTAACAGTAAGTATTTGAATTTTGAAGAAGCTTAAAGTTTAAAACGGTAAAGTTTTTAGTGGGTAAAGGAATTGTGTTTAAATATTTTGATGCGTCCTAGTGCAAAGGAAAATGTTTAGAAAATTTTCAAGTAGGAACTTTGCCAATATTGTACTTATAAGTGACAACACTTCTTTTATTAAATATTAATAAAATTAAAATTTGGCACCTTCCCCATTGGCAAACTTTTCGTTTCATAACTATATTAATAAATATCTGACGTAGCTACCTTTATATTTTTTAAAGGTTGTACAGTATCTTTGTTTAAATATTTAGCCTACATGGCTCGTGTGTTGGTTGGATTTAATGTGACGATTTAAGCTTTGATGGCATATAATAGTTTCTAACCAGCAGACTATGGTTTGAGATTAAATAACGTTGTTTTCGTATCAAATTTTATGATGTGACAAAACCTTACTCGAACGTGTAAAAACCTATAAATCTCATGTTCCAGCTATAATATGAAACTAAGACGAAGCTTTGTTTTGATGAAACATTTTATTGCATCTCCTAATATCGATTTTAACCACTTTATTATTTACTGTATATATGTAGTGTTACCACATACTATAATTACCTACAATTCCCATAAATATTCCTACATATAATGATGTGTATGTTACAGTTTTAGATTGAAATAACATAGAGATATGAATTCATTTTGTGTAATTGAAATAATTAATAACACAAGGAAATTATTTATCTCTAGTATAACATCTAAGTCTGTCAAAACTTTAAGAGACTTAGATTAGACTAGACAGAGTTTTAGAACAGTCGGTGACCTTAAACAAAATGGCGTCACTCGTCACGTGCCTATAAAAGTTAACAAGTTTCGGCACCCTCTGAAACAATCCTATACACTATTGTACTGAAACAATGGTTTATTGTTTATTTTTACTGAGTAATAAACTAATTCTCTACTGACTAAACTTCCGAATAGCGGCGTCATCAAAGGCCAAACATTTCGCAATACTAGTACGAAACGAAGAAAGCTTTTAACTTTTATGTTTATTGGTGAAATTGTGAAACTTTCTACAAACAATTGCAAAACGGTACAATAATAAAAAAACGGAGAAATGTTGAAACAGTTCAATTTACAAAAAAAATGCAATAAAATTTCCGTTATGCAAAACTATAACAATTGCAAAGGTTTGCAAATTGTAACGGTAAGGTTAAGATCCATTTTTTCGATATGACTGAGATTGCAAGTCCTATATTATAATAATGGTACCTATTACATGATACGTGATAGTGATGTTAGGTGATAGTTTGTTATATTATAATGATATTTAATATAATTATAATAATATCTATGGACGCTTCCACACTACGCTAATCTAAACCCCGATACTCGTATTAACTTAGACTCTCAATTTACTTTCAATGAATCGTCTTTATATCATAAATTGATTTTGGTGTTTGAAGCAATCCAAAAGCGTTAAACCTTGGTTTGACGTTTATGAGACTACAATTTTTCTGTTTTAACATATCGAGACTGGATCGAAACTGCATTCGAAACTGCTGGAACATTGAATTAATAGAATCAACCTACTGGCCCCGTGCGTCTGCTGAGTATCTGAAGGACTTCTTATCGTATTTAAACATGTTTTATTGCGTATCTTAGAGACAAAAGAGCCCTTAAAACATAGATATATAATATTTATCACTGCCTTAAAAGATGTAAATAAAAAATAAGTAATATTATGACGTGTAAAGTCTGTCAAACAGTATGATAGAATCGCGGTCTATAAATATATAATTAATTATTATGTTTATAATAACACTCGATGATGATAAAATACTACATAGGTGCTAGTATATTGTATATCTCAGGTAATATAATTTTGTACCAACGGCACTTTTTCTTTTGCCTGCAACTAGCCAAATTCCGACACAAAACTAATAAAGGCCTATCCTAGTCAACACCTCCTCCCTTACAAGCGTATAATGGAACTAATTTGTTGTTCAAACACATCCCCTCAGCACACAAACATTATAGCGCTAATACTGCCAACTTAATCCTACACTACTACTAGGCCACAACTTCACTCTAATCACAGGGGGATAGACGTTATTTTCCCTCAACAAATAATTTACAAAGTGAACGCAGAAGGCACTGCAGGACTCTCTTTTGACACGTACCATAGGCATTTGTTATTTGGCCAACTCTATTATAAAAGACAGTACTAATGTTGTCGTGATTTTTGCTTCATTTGTAGGATAACTTTAACGCGCCGTTTTGATTTATTACTTGAATTACGAATTACGATACTGAACATACTAATATTATAAATGCGAAAGTGTATCTGTCTGTCTGTCTGTCTGTCTGTTACCTCTCCACGCTTTAACAGCTGAACCGATTTTTATTATATTTGGTATAGACATACTTTGGGTCCCAGGAAATCCCGAAAAAATACAGTGTTTCCGCGGGATAATGTATTTACGCGGGCAAAATTTAGTAGATTATAAAGCACATTTAATGAATTCACTCTGAAACGAAGCGCCATAGAGTTGTATTTATATGATAGCTATTCAAAATTGAACTTTACTCTTTAGGAAAGAAGATACACGTTTCATTGTAGGATTTTAAATGTGAGGATTAGACCATTACTTAACATGATTAAATACTATCTATATGTCGCCGTAAAATTGTAAAAACCGTTAGATTGTAATATTACTAGAAATATTACAAAATGTCGACAGATTGTCAAATAAAAATGTCTTCTTACAATTTACGCGTTGTTTTTCGTTATATTGTAATATTTACCATGCCGATTGGTTAAAAACAGCGAGTGCCCCGCGCCGCCATATTTGTTTGTTTTTTATAATAATAATTATAACGAAAAATAATGCGTACAATTGTAAGGAGAATTTTTTATTTGACAATCTGTCGACATTTTATAATATCTCTAGTAATATTACAATCTAACGGTTTTTATGATTTTACGGTGACATATATAGCACATAATTCCTAAACTTCAAGGTGTAAGATTAGTGTATTACGAAGTAGATTACGAATGATTTTAGATGATTAGTAATAGTGGAATAAATAGCTCATTTTAGTAGAAAGTGCTAAATTGAAATTCATTTTATTTAAAACTAGCTTTTGCCCGCGACTTCGTCCGCGTGGAACAATACTTTGGGATATCGCTGAAATTTACCCGCGACTTTATTTATGACTAACGAAAGCGGAATCCTATTTTTTTAAACGGAACCCTAAAATAAAAGTAGCCTATGTTAGACCCTATAACATCAGCTATCTGCTAGTAAAAGTCCCGTGAAAATCGGTCCAGCCGTTTCAGAGATTAGTCGGAACAAACAGACAGACAGACCGACTGACAGACAGACAGACGGACAGACAAAAATTAAAAAAAAATGTATTTTATTGTAAGTACCGAATATACTTTCAGATTCATTATGTAATTATTATTTTTAAACAAAAAATTAAACCGACTTCCAAAGTAAAAATACACAAAAAAGTATGAAATAAAACTTAATCTCTAAATAATTCCCCTTTCAAATTCGGCTAAAATTTTTACTATTTCTCTACTCAATCTTCTTAATTTTGAAATCGGCACCAGCCCAAACAATATTCTACAATATTTTATACAACTTACGTTCATATTTGCTGGTACCGACTTGAAAATTAATAAGATTGAGTAGAGAAATAGTAAAAATTTTAGCCGAATTTGAAAGGGGAATTATTTAGAGATTAAGTTTTATTTCATACTTTTTTGTGTATTTTTACTTTGGAAGTCGGTTTAATTTTTTGTTTAAAAATAATAATTTCACCCTTTTAAGTGATATTTTGTTAAGTTATTAATACGTCTTAAGAACGTCTAAACTAAACGATCGAATGTATA
The DNA here is from genome assembly GCA_905404095.1 of Glaucopsyche alexis. Lineage (NCBI taxonomy): Eukaryota > Metazoa > Arthropoda > Insecta > Lepidoptera > Lycaenidae > Glaucopsyche > Glaucopsyche alexis. The sequence continues at coordinate 13,652,869 of FR990062.1, forward strand.
ATTAAATACTCGCCAAGCTTCCATTAGGTATTGCTATTAAGATGATGATGATGATTACTGTAAGTTATAAAGTGGCATATGCTTGCAGTTCTTTAAACAATGCCGAAATTTCCAAACGCACATCTTTAAAGACTGAGGAGTTCTGTACAGTGCTTTTGGATCCAGGGTATACCTAGGTACAATATCTTATTTTTTTTGTAGTATATGCTTGTGTTACTTCAGTAAAAGTCAAAATCACTATATGTGTGGATATAAATTTTGAGGAGTTCCCTCGATTCCTCATGGCTCGCATCATCAGGTTTCCACTTTAGTGACTAAAGGACTAATTTCGAATTAAACCCATTACAACAACAAAAGAATTTTGCAAATAGGTTCATAAACGGCAGAGTAATGTTCAATGATCTCCGTGTTAGTGTAAAATACAATGAGAAATACCTTTTATATCATCATAATCTGATGATGTATGGTGTGATAGTGGTGATGATGATGATGATTACTCTAACTGACAAGGTGGTATATGCTTGCAGTTCTTTAAACAACGCCGAAATCCCCAAACATGTATCTATAAGGAGTCAGGAGTTATATTCTGTACTTTTGGATCCAGGGTATACCTTGGAGCAAAATCTTACTTTTTGGTAGCATATGCTTGAACTACTTCAGAAAAAGTCAAAATCACCATATGTGTCCATATAAATTTCGAGGAATTCCCTCGATTCCTCATGGATCCCATCATCAGGTCACCACTTTGATATCAAAAGGACCAATTTGGGATTACACCCTATACATCACAGAAAAAAATTTGAAAATCGGTCCACAGGCGGCGGAGTAATCGTTGAACATACAAAAAAAATAAAAAAATAAAAAAAAATATATACAGCCGAACGTATAACCGCCTCCTTTTTTGGGAAGTCGGTTAAAAAGCTGTTAATTTGAAGTTACAAACAGACACTTAAATTGTATTTAACTGTATAGATGTATAGATATTATAATGTATTATATTTTAAGATATTATCAATTTGATGTTTATAAAATAACTAAACTATTTAACTAAAGTAAACTAAACTAAACATTAACCCGCACGCGCACCCGCCTTGGTGACGCCCACTTCGCAACGGGCCGTGCAGCAGAAATCGTAATATTTTAATTTCGCCATAACTTCAAAACCAAACGTCCAATTTTAATCATTCAAAGACCAAATATTATCTACATAAACTGTACTTAGTGATGAAATAGTTTATTTTGATAAGGATTAATAACATGAGTAAAATAAACGCGTTTAAATGTAGTCCAAAAAAAAATCAAGATTTCTAAATAAAAAAATGGTTATTGTGCCTCACTCGACATAGATAGGTATAGTGTGTTGCGGACTTTTTTGTAGATATTTATAAGATCTACAATTAATTAGAACATTTTTTGGTTCTATCTTTTATAGTTTAGGCAGCGTACGCAAAATAAGTAACTTTTCTGGTTGATTTTTTACACCTTGTGTCCGAAAAACCCAAATATCTCACGGAACCCTATTTTTTTCTAAAATAAAATTTAGCCTATGTTACTCGTGGATAATGTAGCTTTCGAATGGTGAAAGAATTTTTGAAATCGGTCCAGTACTTTTTGAGCCTATTCATTACAAACAAACAAACAAACAAACAAACAAACAAACAAACATACAAACAAAGTTTTCCTCTTTATAATATTAGTGTAGATTATACTACACAGTACACAGTAACTAATAAGTTATAATAATATAATATATTCCGTATTACCAACCACAATTCGGTAAATTAATCTAAAGACAAAATGGAATGAGAACCTGATTTCTGAGCTTTGTAATAATTCAAATATTGTAACCGTCCGCCGATATATTATATACTTACCTACTAGTGTCCAAATTTCATGTTTCTACTATTAGTGGTTACTAGATATGAGCGCCGATGGGTAATAGGTCGGCGGCGGCGCGCCGACTATTTTGGGTCGGCGGCGGCGGCGTCGGCGGCGTGACCTTGAAAGGGTTGAAGTTTGTACTTGGTAGTAAAAAAAAAGTGTAGTTTATTTATTAGATAACATACAATTACAATGCAACACAATTTATGGAACTTTTTGTAGCGATGAAAAGACAACGTAATAATACAATTTCAAAGTAGGAACTTCATCGGAATTGGCAGTTAACAGAGATTTGATTCCAAAGAGCGTAATCACTGTAATCTTTTTCTATTTTAGTTTTATAAACGTCCACAATTTCAAGAACTGACGTCGAAGCCATTTATATAACTGACTGCGTAGGCTCTCTAGTAATCAACCAACAATAGCTGAGATCTCAGCCTGAAACACAGTGCAAAATCTTCCAAATAAGCATATCTGCCTGTAGGTGGCACGCCCCCGTAGTCCAGCGCAATGTCGGTTGTCTTTCCTAGATCTATCCGTAAACCAAATGATGTCCTTAAGGTGAACATTAATTGGGACCCAGTCCTCCCTAGAAGTTATGAAAACTGGGTATAGCTTCTAGAATTTATGCACCTTAATCATGGCGTCCGATGGCATGGCCATGACAGGTCTCTCAAGAAGAGAATGTTGCAGTTGTCCAAGTGTAGGGTGGATGCGCTTTTTATCCTACCTGTCGTCATGGCTCTGAGAATAACCTTCTTAGCCTCCATAACATGAACAAGGAACAGAGGAAGTGGAGTCAGGTGAAACAGGGTTTAAGTGAAGCGGTGGGTGCTGAAGAGAGCGCACCCATGATCATGATGAGCCTCTGTACACTATTTAATGTTGTGATGTACCTGTACAGTTTTTTTTCTACGTAGTGTGGCATATCACACTACGCATATGTGACAATTGCCTCACTATAGCTATGTATAACCAAGCACAGTATTGCCTTCGAACGAAGGTCTCATTTAGAGCTGACAAGTCTTGGGCAGGATCACAGAGCATATCTAGCCTTTTTCATAATGTCCTCGATGTGCTTATTCCAAGTAAGTCCCATAATATCTAGGATCACTCCAAGATATTCGAACTCGCTTGTTTTATCGAAGAGTGTTGGGGGTTTTAGTTCCTTCAACTTCCTCTTATTGGTGTTAGGTATCAAGACTGTCTTATTAGCGTTGACGGTTAGCTTGACCCTATTGCACCAATTTTGTACCTGATCGCATTAGCCCAGCGACTAATGATGCTCATTTGCCCACCACTAGTATCGCTAGGTCGGATTAGAGCTTGGCTCTCGACTCGGAGGTCGTGGGTTTGATTCCCGCATTAGAACAACAAAAAAAATGGTTGTTTTCAAGTTTGGTTAGGACATTCCATGCTGATCACCTAATTGTCTGAAACACACCTTATCGCCTTCGTGGTCTAGTGGTTCGAGCATCGACTCGACTCGGAGGTCGTGGCCTGTGGGTTCGATTCCCGCATTGGAACAATAAAAAATGTTGTTTCTAAGTTTGGTTTGGACAATGCAGGCTGAACACCTGATTGTCTGACAAGAAAAATGATCCATGCGTCGGATGGGCATGTAAAAAGTCAGACCTGCGCCTGATCTCTCGTCAGTCGTGTCGGTTATCCGTCCCACTGGATTACGAGAGAAAAGGAAGAGAGAGTGCTCTTGTGTACTGCGCACACACTTAGTCACTATAAAATTACTCCTGCGTAAATGGCCTGGTTTTAATGAAATTGGCCACACCGAAATCGGTGTGGGGAGTTATTATTATTATGTCTGACAGGAATGATGATTCATGCATCGGTTGGGCAAGTAAAAGGTCGGACCAGCGCCTGATCTCTCGCCAGTCGTGTCAATTATCCGTCCCACTAGATTACGAAAGTAAAGGAAGATAGAGTGCTTGTGTGCTCTTGTGTACTGCGCACTTACTAGGGCACTATTAGAATAACTGCTGGCCTGGTTTCAATGAAACCGGCCACCGACACCGAAATCAGTATGGGGAGCTATTATTATTATTAGGTTATCAGCGTATCCTCAAACGTAGAACCTATTATTCAGATCTTTTAGCAGCCCATTCACTACCAGGGATCGCTCCAGCGGCGACAGTACCACACCCCTCCCTGTGGGCATCCTTGGGTCAACCTGCTCCTGAGCGTCAATCCCGTGATACAACTATCACGCTACTCTGTTGTTCAGCGTAGCTTTGATCCTCTATAGTAATTCTTGAAGCCATGCTATCAGGGTAATATATCAGGTGGAGTTTTTTCAGAACGCGCCTTCAATATCTAGCAAGGCGCATAGCGCAAACTTCTTATGATAAATGACTTCATCGATGCGATCTACTGACTCGATCTACTCGAGATGCAGAACTCCTTTGATGATATAGGTATCACTTATGTGGATGTCCTCATTCGTCTCCTCGTTTAAAGCTTGAATGAATTAAGGCTTATATGCGTATATATGACTTGGGAAATATGTATAATGCTCATAGTCACTGACTGAAATTACACATTTTGACTATCCCTCTCGCTCACTCGGCGCGCCGATGTATTTTCGCGGCGGCGGCGGCGCGGCAAAATCGTCGGCGGTGGCGGCGCGCCGGCGCGGCGCTCATATCTACTGGTTACAGCTGTGCGAGCGTCTATACGTCAGTGAGTTAAGGCCCCCACAGACGATAGGCCGATCGTTTCAGTTAGAACTGACGTCAGTTCGGCCTGAACGGACCCGAGCACACACAAGGAAAAAATCGCATCCTTCCAAACTAGGATTGCCACCCGTACTTTATAATAAAGTATTGTACGTTATTTCAGGTAATTGTACTCTATACTTTATGAGAATAATAAAGTATACGAAAATACTTTATTTTCACGATTTGGTTTTCAATTCAATCGATGTCGATTGCATGTTAAGATAATTGAAAATATAAATCTGCAAAAACTTAATATAGATATGAATGATCTATATGGAAAAAAATCTTTATTATCTAACTAGCTAACTTTATTACAATATACTTTAGAACTATCAACTGCACAATAAAGGCAGCAAGAGCAATGATAATTTTTTAAATTTGTGTAAAGTCATTTCATTTATATTATAATTATATTCCGCAAATGTTCTGTGATCTAGGTATAGCAAATGGAGAGACGAAAGAAACAATGTGTCTCTGAATTTGATTAAAAATGTATTACCTACTTATTTTATTTTATTTAAATATGGACTGTAAAGGTAGATATACTAATTTGATACAAAGTGCAAAAACAATAAAAAGTAGGTATGTATTTAAACATAATAATGATAATAAATAAATTGTACTTTATTTTAAATACAATGTACTTTTTTCCTACCTATAATAATCATTGTACTTTATCTGAAAAAAAAAGAGGTGGCAACCCTAGACCCAACTGACGTCAGTTCGGCTTGAACGGATTCGAGTCCACACATGATACGATTTTGCATCCGTTCAGGCCGAACTGAAGGCAGACCGGACCCCTTAGTCAGTAGGAATATCTCATTTTATCTATATCTATATAATACAGCAATAGAGTTTTTATCCCTACATTTCACTTTGCAGCTAAACTGCACGTCTGTTTTCTGTAGAAAGCTCTAAAATAGATACCACGGTTCTGAACGATCAAGAATGTTCTTGAAATGTCTCGATTGATCTAGATTGTATAGTAAGTAAGCAGTGATAGATTATTATAATTAACAAATAACTAAATAAATAAAAATGAACCAGTGAAGGGAGTATTCACAGTTATATAATAATATAGGTACCTTCTAATTGAATATTTATTAATAGTGGATAGTACCAATAGCACTGTTTACTAAATAATTACTACGTAATATTAATAGTGATTTAAGTACGTCAGTGAATATAAGACATAAAAGCATCTCAATTTTAAAAATATTTTCCATGTCAAAGCAATAATTGCTCAATGCATGAGTATTTTTTGTAGTACAGGAACAAGCTTCAGATAAGAGTTTATTTGTTCCTGTACAAAGTAACCTAAGTTTGCAATTGAAGCAATAGGGAATATGAACGTACTTTTTTAAATTATTTTGTTTAGTAAAATATTGTGTACAATCAGTTTTTGAATATTATTGAAAATGACAAAGATATTGAAAGTTTGAAAATAAGTAAATTAGTCAAAATAAGTAGTTAGTTACACGACTTGCAAATAAAGTTCATACTAAAATCGTTTTGCTAGAAAGAGATAGAATAAGAAACTTTGGACCACTCATGTCTTGCTCATTTTTCAAAAAATATTGGCGACTTTTCACCATTTTTAATATTTTTCAGTCTAGTATCATAATATCATTATGTTTTATAAGTAAAATTTATATTATATGCATATTCCGTATTGAAGCAATACTTACGTAAATGTTTTATCCTGCTAACAAAATATTTTAAAATTAATTGTAAGTTTTTTCTTGAAGTACTTAAAAAAACAAGAAAGGTTTTAATTAGCTCCCTAGCCCTATTCCCTATTCCCTATTTATAATATAGGGAATATTAGAGAAAAGAAAAAAAAATCTCATGCGATCTCCTCAAACGCGTTTCTGAGAAAACAAAGTTTACAGTCAATATTTTGCGGAAAAAGTCGCAATGTTTTATCTATAACAAAAGATACAATTTGTTTTAAAAAGTTCTATCTTCTATTTTATAACCCTCTTCTTTTTAACAAACAACCATGAAAGTATACAACCCTTTTCGCAAGCCTTTCGTCAATTGGGCCCTAAAACCTCAATTAATTGTATACAAAAAGTATTGCGCAAAAAACGACAAATAGTGTAAAAGTAACGGGTTGCCATAAAAATTCTGCTAACAAAGTAATTAAGTAAAAGATTTATAAATGATATTTTGTCTTTTTGCCAAAACGCAGCGTAAGGTATCAATTGTAGCATACTAAAACATACCTTACAAAAATTAATATGTTTAAACAAAAATGTATACTGTATACCACCCACGCCACCACCGGAGGCGAAAAGCGGACCATGGAGAGCCGCTTCGCTACGAAGAATGTAAGAGGAGGAATGTATGGTAAGAATGAAAGTGAACGAAGCGAAACAAGTATGTAAGGATTATAGCAAGTGGAAAGAAGTGATCTCTGCCTACCCCTACGGGAAAAAGGTGTGATTATATGTATTATATGTATAAGACTAGATGTTGCGCGCGACATAAGAAAAGCTCTATATAACAGGCAATAAGATTTATTTTATTAGGTCACTAGTAGTCTAGATTTATTATACAAAACATTTCGAATAGGTATCTTTGCTCTCCATACTATGGAACGTGTCAAAAAACTTTTCGTAACTTATCAGTTATCATATTATGTTAGCTGTTAGGTAAGTATATTAACTATTACACATTACCATTTCAGAAATACTCATTTGGCATCACTTTTCCTATTCAGGAAAAGTGATTCAAATAGCTTTGCACACCGTGACCAATAATAATCTTCTTAAAATTCGTTCCACAAAACAAACACTGCGTAATACTGTAGCACAATTTAAAACAACTACCGTTGCGAAATGCACACAACTATTGTTTTTGTTTACACAAAAGCCAAAAATTATCAAACAATCCTTTTCACCCATTTCAAAAGTGTTACAATAACTTTCATTGCAGTAAATGGGTCCGTTGCACCCGTTACGGGTATTGAGTCCACTATCGGAAGAGTTGCATTTGGGTGACAATGACGTGGGACAGTTGCATCTATTTGGGTGACAATTGTTATTGCGCGAACTGGGACCATAAATTGTAGAAAGACTCACCAAAAGTGAATCTGTATTGTGTAACTCGTTCACCATTGTTACTCTCACTGTCCTATTTAAATCACATTACAAGGGTTGTAAAGAAACGAAATTATGTTAGTGAAAGTACCTACCTAAAAGTATTGTCTAAAAGTATAATTGTCTTTTAATTATTTGTTACACAATTTTTCTCAATCATACTTTCACCCTTCAAAGTCATTTTAACTTTCTTCGTAAAGTTCTTATTATGTTAAAATCTTTTCACAACCCAAGAAAAAGTTCTAGTAATTTCTCGACACATTTGGTTTAATTTGACAGATTGCAAATAAATTAATACCGACCACAAGAAAAATTCTCCAATATTTTGTCTTCTGGATCCTCTGAAGGTAAACTTTTGTAGATATTTTTTTTTATATTTTAAGGTTTTTATTAATATAAATACGTGAACCAAAAATGTTCGGTAACTAGGTTAAACACATTTACGAAAATCGTACGAACGGTTAACGGAGTGAGTATGGTACCTACTTGGCATAGTTTATGTGGAGAACGGTGTACAGGAATCTTATTTTTTTAGATATTGTTTAGAAGTATATAAAATTAATAAAAAAGCAACAGTACACACCCAATACCTCTCATTATTTACACACACTATCGTGTTCTTGATACATGTTTGTTACATGATTGCGTACTTTTTGTAATGTGAAAATTGCGTATGTCAAAATTCACCAACGACGCATAAGCAGTTCACATTATCCAATTAAAGTAAGCTATTTTAACATAATAATATGATATACGGACTTCTTAAGACTTAATGCGAATATACTTACTATAGTTATTGTTGTTCCAGTTGGTAGCTGCCAATTGCGTAACATTCGTTTTCATTTGAGTCATAAATCATAGTAAAAAATTAGTTCACTTTTTCAGTGAATCCGATCTAAAAAACATAAAACATTGAAAGTAACAGTAAGTTGGTCCAATAAAGCTCGTTATTTGCAGCTCGGGAACTGTCCGGTGTTCCGGGAACTCGCTCGCTGCGGGCGCGGCTTTGTCCGTGTAACTGTGGTCCCATGGGACACCACGGTGTGGATATTTGTTATTTGTGTGTTATTTGTTTTTACTTTACTTAAAACTAGATGTTGCCCGCGACTTCGTACGCGCAAAAGGAAATCTCGAGTGAATCGTACACTTTTTCCGCAATAAAAAATATCCTGATTCCTGTATGTCCTTCTCCGTGGTCTACTCTATATCTATGCCAATCGGTCACATCAAAATCGGTCCAGTACCTAGTTTCAAAACCTATACCAAACCAGTACCTAACCAAACCTAAACAAACAAATAAACCTCTTTATTATCGTACTAATATCACTTGTGATATGATAACTTGTGATGGCTGCTTTTTATCCCAAAAATGTACAGTGTTCCCGAGGGATACTATATTTACGCGGGCAGAGCCGCGGGCAACAGCTAGTATTATATTATAGATTATTATACTTAAGATTTTTATTATAGAATACACACATTTAATGTGTCTCAGAAACACAGAAAACGTTTTGTTCCCTGGCGGGATTCGAACCCGCGACCTCCGACTTGAGCACCAATGTGCTAACCATTGAGCCACAGAGGTCGTCAATTTAAATGTCACTTGCGATTATAATTTTATATATTATATCAAAAGATCAAACGATAGAACAGCTAAGCTATCCTGTTGAACCGTTCTTCAAAATAACTGTATCATTTCCAAGTAGTCCCTTTTAATTACCACCATTAGTCAAAGTCTTCTGTAACTTGATATTAGCGGCTCCTGAACGTCTGTCAACGAAACGTATGATGTGCCAAATTTCATGGAAACGTCGATATGTGTTAACCGTGTAATGCGGCGAGAAATTATGCGTGACAAAAATATGCTCTGGTATTCCTAGTACCACGCAAAATATTGTGGGTTTCTAAAAAAAATATTATGCATAAGGAATACCTTAGGATGTCGCTTCACTTCGTATTTGAATCACATTATCAATTTCTATTTACTCTAGAGAAACTCTAGAGAACAAAAATATGCTCTGGTATTCCTAGTATCACGCAAAATATTGTGGGTTTCTAGAAAAAACATTATGGATAAGGAATACCTTAAGATGCCGCTTCACTTCATATTTGAATCAAATTATCAATTTATATTTACTCTAGAGAATATCGGAGTTAAATCCTTAAGAAACGATTTTAATATCAAATTTCATATAAGTCCAGGGCATAAAAATCTGTGGGAGTATGTATAGTCCAGCGCGAATCGGCGCATGTGTACCGAAAACTATTCCAATTTTTTTATGCGATCCTCTTCGAATTGCCCTACTAATGATAATATAAATGCATGTGTCCGTAGGGCAACCCCGTGCCATAATGATTAAACCGAAATTGTAAGGAATCGTTATTTTTTAAACCGGGCTGATTATTTTAAATATTTTTTATTGAAATAAAAATGAAAAAGGTCCTATGACTTTTCACGATAGAGTTAAAATTTTTAGCGATATGAATTTTTAAAGGTTCGAAAAATCTCAAATTTGGGTATTGTGTCACACGATTTTAGCCGAAGATGCTCTCTTTGCACCGCACTCGATATCCTGATTTTTTTCTATTTTAATTATATTCAAAAGCCTTATAGATTCACCCCCTTACTAATAAACGCTGTATAAGCTTTGCATAGTTATACAGTGTTTTGTCTTCTTCTATCGAACTAAAAATGTTACTTGTGTGATGTGAACAAAACACTATAACTATTCGAAACTTACATATACAACATTTATTAGTAAGGGGGTATGGGTATAAAACTTACTATACGTGCACGAGTATGTAGAACGATTTATTTATCATTGGCTTTTTTTCCGTTGACACGGTAATATGAAGAGGGGGCGTATGGTCACATCTGGCTTCTTTATCAGCCACTATGCCACCAGTCACCACATCATCACACCAGATCATTTATTAACACCCACTAGTCCCACTACGCATTACATTTAGCGTATTAATTATCATACTCATACTACTTATCTATTGGTCCAACTTGAAAAGTGCTGGTAGGTACTGAGTAACGAATTTCAAAACATCCAATCTGCGATGCCCATTTTTAGGGTTCTATAATACTTAAGGAACCCTTATAGTTTCGCTCTGTCCGTCTGTCTGTCTGTCTGTCCGCGCCTCTAGCTCCTGTAATTATGAATATAAATTGCTGAAATTTAGTGCAGTTATAGATTGTGTATAGATCACGGTTTCGGGATCATAAAATAATAATAATTTTATATTTTAGGGGTGGCTCTCCATACATGTGAAGTGGGGATAAAAAATATTTTTTCACTCTACCCCATCGTGTGGGGTATCGTAGAATAGGTCTTTTAAAATAAAGGTAAGGTTTCATACGTCACTTTTTTATGAAGTTGACCATTTTCGAGTAATCGGCCTCCAAAGTAGTTCGTAAGTTGGTCCCCCCCCTAGCATTTTTAAACTATAGGAGATAGAAACTTGCATATTTCCATGCTGATAGATCATGCTAAAAACTCTTTAGGAAAATTATTGTGAACCAAATCGGACAGTAACTTTTGGAGTAATTAAAAAAAAAGCATATTACGCGTTTATAGTTACGGAACCCTCCTTAGACATGTCCTGACATGCTCTTGGTTAGGTTATTAAATATAATCTAAGTATTTATTAGTATAAGATGTAAAGTGTTTTGTACGACTTTTTAAATAACTATTAAGTATTCACTATAAAATATTTCAAGTTTTCTACATCATCGTTTTAAAATTTGCGATATTTTTGAGACGGTGCGACGACAAAAAGTCAGCTAGTCTAGCGAATGTTTATTTTTGGCCAAATATTTCCACTTTCGTCACCAAGTACTTAATATTTCATCGTATTTGAGTAGTTTGGCGTTACCCACTTACGGTGCCTCGTAAGTGTCAAAAATAACCCCACTAAAAACCGAACACCTAGCCTGTGAACAGTTTCATTTTATCGCACTTACAAGTGGGGTTTGAAAATTGAGCGCTTTAAGCGGCTGCAGCGCATAAAATATTGTTCAGTTTCTGCATTTTAAGTCATATTTTTATCTGAAATGTAATAGGGAATTTGTTAATAATTTTTAGTAATAGCGATATTTTGGATCGGTAAATGTTTGGATTAAAATTTGCTTAATATATCAATGTGGTAAGGCTCAACTAATATGGATAAAAATTGGCAGTGCGATGTAAATTGTATATGTTTTACTTTTAAGTGAGATTCTGGGAAACGTGATTCATAGAAGATTGCATAATCCTATACTTTAAACGAGCTAATCTTGTATATGTATATTATGTATATTATAATTGTGATCTTGGAAACATGAAGATTATCATAAAATATAGTACTAAACGAGTTTTGGGGGAGAAAAATCGAGAAATATCTAGTTCAATACCGTCTTATATCTAGGAAATTGGTGGATAGGTTCAACTCTATTGTTTGTCCCAGTTTGATATGCGTATGTACGGTCGAGGCCAGATCCGGTGTACCACTTTTCGACCTTATTACTTGGCAATAAGGTCGAAAAGTGGTACACCGGATCTGACCTCGACCGTACATCCTTTGCTTTGTTCGAAAATTCAAAATGTGGTGGGTTCGAACTTCGAGCCTACGAAAATATTCTTGATTATTTTATTAACTCTACCTCTAGTAGATTTAATAGAGCTCTCTCTATTAATCTATTAATTTTAACGGAGCTCTCTCCGAGCAAGCTCGGTTACCCACAAAAAATTGAATAAGAAAGTTTTGTAATTAGAAAACTAAGCGCTTTCCTCTACAATCCCGATACTTCTCGAGAGCGTAAGTGGGTAGCCATTATCACGGAGATAACATGAACGACATGTGTTTCGCGTTTCTGAGGAATTTTGAGAGCAATAATCGCTTGTCACGGTACGGCTACTTGAGAATAACATGTGGGTTTGTTTTTTACTGAGGCTTAAGTTTAGAAAAATAGAATGCTGATATGTAATATTTTCTAATGGTGTATTTTTCCAGAACAGAAATGTCGGAAAGTCGTCAAAAGTCAGGTAAGTGTTTTCATGAGGTTTAGCTTGTCCATGGGTATGGTCGCTAGACTAGAAATATACAATATACATTGTATAGGAATTCCCAGCCATCTGATAACGTCTGGATGGCTAGTCGCTTCAATAAACACCGGCATCCAATTGAATACCTGCGCCTTTAATAGAACTAGAATCGCCGAACGTTTTACAGCGTATTGAAAGTCAACTCTTTGAAGCTGGCAGACCAAGTAGTCTAAGTGATTTAGATTTTGTTCAATTTTTCCACTACGGTGCGAGACCAAAACCAGCCTTCTTCAGGCATTTAGTTCTATGCCAAAGTATAATGAATTTACCTAGGAGTGGGCATCCAATTATCTGATTAATTTACTGATGTAATTAGCATTCGAACGAAATGGCAGACTATTGGGTTTAAAAACGTACCTACACCTTTTTAACGCACGTCACTTTGCCTTTACTGAAGCAGGTGACAGCAAATATCCAAATAAAATGCCGTATCATAAATATTAAAAGGGAGGTATTAACACCCGTTCTGTGAATTAGTAAAGCGATAAATATTATCTGACACATATCGTTAAACGTCAATCAGTCATTAAATTTTTGAATGTCTAGTCAACCCTTAAAAATATTCTTTAAAACCATGCAACATGGCTCTCAGTTGAACAATCATAAAAGAGGGGACCAAATAGTTTTTACATACGGTGACAAAACTTCACAGCCTATTTTTTTACTGTCAGCAAAAACGTGGTCGATTATACCCGTCGCTATAAAACGCCATTTACTTTTTGCTAAAGGGTTATAATTTAACCAATAAAAACGGAAGGTACAATAATGTGCCGACTGTAAATTTATTTTTTATAAGTCAAGATGCATTTGATCTCATAAACCTACCTCGTTACCTTACAATGTAACTACATAATGTTTTATCCATGTGAGACACGTACATGTATGTGCCAATACATCAAAATATTAAATTGCTTTTAAGATTCGTATTCTACATTTTCCATTTCTTTGTAACATAACGGTGTTGTCACAAAAATGTCATGGCATTTGTCGCCTAATTAAAAATCTTATTGTAGACAAACGACATTAAGCGAATAGTTATATGAACAAAAACAATCCGGTACAACAGCGAGAAACGTAGGGCATGACTAACGCGTCCTCCAATGATGTCAAAATATCATTGTGCGATGTTCAACAAAAAGTATATTATGGGTCTTTTGTGCCCCATTGTCGCAGTGGCGGTGCTAACGTGTAGACTGGGACAAACATTGGTGAGCGTGTAATGTGTTCCCGTGCACCCTGGTGGGCCATGCTGAGGCGATTTCACACAATTATTGGTTCTAGGTATAGCACTTATGAACGTGCCGTTACAATTGATATAAAATTAGCTGGTGCTCGCAACTTCGTTTTCGCAACTATGAATTCGAACCCAATTATTTTAAGTTACTCCTTATAACATCAGCTATCTGTCAATGAAAGACCGATCAAAATCAGTCGGGCCATTTCAGAGATTAGCCGGAACAAACAGATAGAGAGACAGTCGGATGAACCGACAAAGAAAAATTTTAAAAATTGTTTTTATGTGTAGGTCAAGGTACCGTATAAATGGTATTTTATTATGCATTTCGGCATAGCTATTAATACGAAATTACAATCAGACATTTTTTTTTTAATTTATATTACAGAAAAATGAAATTAAAGGCAAATAATCTATACTAATATTATAAAGCTGAAAAGTTTGTTTGTTTGAACGCGCTGATCTCAGGAACAACTGGTTCAAATTAAAAAAAAAAACATTTTTGTGCTGGATAGTCCATTTATCGAGTTAACCTATCGAGGAAGGATTTAGGCTATATAACATCACGCTGCGACCAATGGGAGCGAAGAATCAGGGGAAAATGTGAAAAAAACGGGGAAAATTATTCATCTTTGAGGGCTTCCGATGTTTGTTTGAACGCGCTGATCTCAGGAACTGCTAGATCGTATTGAAAAATAATTTTTGTGTTGGATATTTGTCGAAGAAGATTTTAAGCTATATAAGATTACGTTGCGACCAGTAGGAGCGAAGCATCAGTGAAAAATGTTGCAAAAACGGGGAAAATTATTCCCATTTGAGAGCTTCCGTTGCTTGCGCTGCGTAAATGGTTCAAGTTACCAAAAAAATGTGTATGAAAGAATTATTCCTCTTTAAATTATCTAAATAATGTCCGCAACAGCCACCAACAACATGTCTATATTTTAAGATTGACTCACTATACGCTTTTTTATGGTAATCAAATTTGGTCGAAATTAATGCATCATTGCGCCATCATTTGACGCGGACGAAGTCGCGGGCAACAGCTAGTATTTAATATTCCTTTGAATTAAAGTAGGTAATAGAACTACGAAAATTGAAAGCTCTGTTTTTCGAACCTTTTGGTAGGTAGGTATTCAATCAAACGTGGGAGAACAATGCGTTGACTGGACCGGACACATACCACAGCCTCACACAAAACCGGCGTTAAATAATGCTAGCGTTGTATTTCGCCAAGTGAGTGAGTTTGCCGTCAGCCGAAGGGGGTTGGGGATTTGGGGGAACGGCCAGGAACGCAAGTATTCAACACAAGACGTGTAACTTCTCTTGTGTTGCGAGTATCCATGGGCGGCGGTAATCGCTTGACCATCAGGTGAGCTGTTGCTCGTTGCTTGGTCGATTTCATAAAAAAGATTGGCAGGATCAAGTAATGCTAATTGTCACGAATTCACGATATATAAATTTCTACTCAATTCACCTTCATCAAGTATACTAGTCAGTTTCATGGGCCTTAGACAAAATGCAACATCAGAACGATTACGTTCCGACGCGATTTACCGACCAAATATGTCCACACATATTTGATTTCCGAACGTTGTCACTGTAATTAAAGAAGGCAGCATGTTGACTAAATTCGATGGATATAATAAATAATATTCTTTTGTTATGCCAATATCACTAAACAAGCACCCATGCATAGTTAGAAACTAAAACAGTAAAACTTTACAAGGACCTTCTGAAAACAGCTCTCATAGAGGACGCTTGTAAAATATCTTTTTTGTGTCTTTATGGCACTAGCGCGTGGATAGAACGCGCCAGTAACGGCATAGAAAGAAAAAAATCCTTTGTACGGATACAGTTAACAATAATGACTGTTTTGTTATAATGTATGATAGACACAAGAACATTAACGAACAAAAAACTACAGTGTCACATGACAACAACAAGAATAAAATGTTACGTTAAAAACAATAGTTTTTAAAGACCAGACGGACAATTCTGCTAAATAAAACATGCATTAATACAATTACAATCAAGTCTCGATAAACTCGGCTAAAACTCTCAAACGGTGTTTTTATGAACGTTAAACCAACGTGAAACGCGCTCTGATTGGTCGAAACGATATCCGCTCATGGTAACATGTCGTCTCACAATCCAATCAAAGTAAAATGAAAGTCTCCTTTAAATACGAGAATCGAGGTTAAGGAAACAAGCAGCCGGATTGCCTGATGGTAAGCTTTTTCCGCCGCCATTTTTCGTTACATTTTATACTTTGATATTATTACATCAACACAGTTTTCGTTATTGTGGCTTCAATGCCCTACTACTATTATAAATGTGACTTTGTGAGGATAGATGGATGTTTGTTACTCTGTCACGCAAAACTACTAAACGGATTTGATGAAATTTGTTATAGTAATTTTGGTTCTGGATTAAAACAAAGGCTAATTTTTACCCGAAAAAGTAAAGGATTTCCGCGGGATACCCGATACTATATTTAACAGCCTCCGTGGTCTAGTGGTTCGAGCATTGGCTCTCGACTCGGAGGTCGTGGGTTCGATTCCCACAAGGGAACAACAAAAAAATGTTGTTTCCAAGTTTGGTTAGGACAATGCAGGCTGATCACCTGATTGTCTGAGAAGAAAGATGATCCATGCGTCGGATGGGCATGTAAAAAGTCGGTCCTGCGCCTGATCTCTCGCCAGTCGTGTCGGTCATCCGTCCCACTGAGTTACGAGAGTAAAAGGAAGAGAGAGTGCTCTTGTGTACTGCGCACACACTTGGGCACTATAAAATTACTCCTGCGTAACTGGCCTGGTTTCAATGAAACCGGCCACCGTCACCGAGATCGGTGTGGGAGTTATTATTATTATATTACTATATTTACGCGGGTAGAGCCGCGGGAAAGAGCTAGAAATATAATCATTAAAAAATACATGGGGAAGTCTAGAGTAATGTGTACCTAATTATTATCATAATCTTATCAATTCAGGCGCCACGTCACATCTCATTCTCACGGTCAGGTTATCAAATTGCTAAATACATACTGATAACAGAATTTGGTTATATTTCGTCACATTTTTGAATGGTCACGTGTGTGAATTAATATTCGTCACTCACCACCAATGTCCACATTTGCTGGAGCTGGTCTTTCTTCAATTTGAGATAATGTCAGTAGCCCGATACTCGTACAGTAGAGAAAAGATCACACTCGGAAAAATATCCAACGGATTGCACTCCGGAAATTCCGGCAGAAGTGAAAACTTGAACTTAAACGAAACAGCAGCAGTATGCAATATGCATACATCTTCGCCGCACGGTAGAAAGAGAGGGGGGGTTATTACTTCTTCTCCTACGCTGCGCCGGCGGTCTATTCTCCCTCTGTCTTACGAATTTACGATCAGGTCACGAGTCCTGACGCGAGTTTAACATTTTTTTTTCGTCTCAGCCTGGTGTCCACTGCAGGACCAGTGCGACCGGTCGCTAGCGGCCTGTATCCACTGACTCCCTGCGACTTTTCTCAGGTCATCTATTCACCTGGTGGGAGCCCGTCCTACGCTTCGACGTCCAGTTCGTGGTCTCCACTAGTGAACCTTTCAGCCCCAGCGGGCATCGGTTCTACGGGCTATATGTACAGCCCATTGCCACTTTAACTTGCTAATGCGCTGGGGTATGTCTGGTAACTAGTTCTGCCACGGATTTCCTAATTTCTGATTCTATCACGTAGAGAGACTGCGAGCATAGCCCTCTCCATATCTCTTTGAGCGACCCGAAGCTTTTAACATTTTTTACCCATCTGAAAACAAAAGTGCACAACGCCGTTAAAGGAGTTTTCACTCCAAAAAAAATCAGAATTTGATTTTTTTGAACGTAACAAAGTTTGTGCATTTTCAGTCCTTCACAATCAAAATAGTTCAAGCAAACGTTACACGATTTCTACTATAAATTTCTGAGAATTCACCAACTATGTGAAAAATCGAATGTCGAAGTTTTGTTCGTATGTGAACTTTTCTATATTGCATGAGAATTCGGTACCTACTATGATATTATTCTGATAAACGTATGATAAAATTTATTTTTTTGATAGTCTTAAAAGACATTCAAGTTTCCTCGCGATTGTTTCCTAACGAGCTTGGTAAATCCATTCATACCGAAACGAACTAGGACTAGGACGTTCTGACTGCTTACCATCATGCGATCTGCTTGTTCGCCGGTTTGCCGTACAAAATCAACAGCCAGTAGATAACGAATGCTACTGACCGCCTCTCTATGGGAACTGAACCCCGGTATCAGTCAAGTGGTTGTCGAATTACCGTACGTCTGGGAACTATGCTATCATAGCAAGATTGTGAATTTCATAACCATACTACTATTGGAAATAATTCAATACTATTTTGCTATTATATCCTACTAATATTACAAATGTGAAAGTTTGTGAGTATGTATGGAAGTGTATGGGACTGTATTTTTCCACTAGGTTTTCACCGCCGGCTCTGATCAGACTCGAAGATAGCAAGGTTACACCGATTCGGGCAGAGCGGGGGCGTATAAAAAATAACACTGATTTGAGGAGAACATTTTGCACGATAAGCCGTTAGCTTACCTGGCTCAGGGCAATGCCGTATAGGGAGCACAAATGTACTCTTCTAATTTCCATATAAGCTATCTCTCTCTTATTTCTCTATACGGCTATTTTTCCATAATTTTCCCTAATTTCCCTTTATTTCCCCTGAGCCAGGATAAGTGAAACGCATAACGTGAAATTCTTTATTTACCATAAAACAATACATAATCACACAGTTTACATAGATACTTAATAACACATAAGTTAAAGTTACAAGTATAAGAAAAACCATATATTTTTCACCATTATAATCTAATTTTCTCTAAAACCATTTACATTTCAATTTACCTAAACGTTATTTACTTTAGCCACTAATTTTCCCTATGTACAACACTAATTTTCTAAGCGAAATAAGCTACGGTTAAGAAATTATAAAGAAAATAAACTCGTGACTTTAAAACAATTATTTACCACTATTCTAATGAATTTAACACTTATGTACAACACTTATATTCACTATTTTCACTCTTAAGAGTTTATGTACTATTTACTCACATTTTTTAGAAACGTTTTAAAGCACTGATAAGTGTTCATTGTCTTTAAATTCACTTTAAAACACAGGCGAGGCCGCTGTCCTTAACATCCTCCCCCCGGCGCAGTAGCCAGGTTCTACGCAGCCTCCTCTGGTGACCGCGGGCTCGCTGGACCCGCCGTGGACTGCTCCGCTGACTGCCAGCTGTCTGTGTCCGCCGCAAACTGCTCCGGTGACTGCGGGCTGACCGTGCCCGCTGCAACTGGCTGCGACCGCGAGCTGTCTGTGCTCGCTACAGCTCGTGATGGTGACTGCGAGCCGAATGTGGCTCGCTCAGGCGACTGCGAGCTGTCTGTAGCTCGCCCCGGCGACTGCGAGCTGTCTGTAGCTCGCTCAGGCGACTGCGAGCTGTCTGTAGCTCGCCCCGGCGACCGCGAGCTGTCTGTAGCTCGCTCAGGCGACTGCGAGCTGTCTGTGGCTCGCTCAGGCGACTGCGAGCTGTCTGTAGCTCGCCCCGGCGACCGCGAGCTGTCTGTAGCTCGCTCCGGCGACTGCGAGCTGTCTGTAGCTCGCTCAGGCGGCTGCGAGCTGTCTGTAGCTCGCTCCGGCGCTCGTTCCGCGCCCGGCACCGCCCCCGGCTCCGGCTGCTCCGCCAGCGGTCGCGGTTGCGACTGCGGCGCCTCCTCCAGCACTGCCAATTTTGATGTGGGCCTGCGGAACACACCACTGCGCGTGCGAACGTCCGCACAACGCACCTGTCCGTCCGGGCCAGGGTAGACCCGGTGCACGACCCCGCGCGGCCACGTATTACGCGGCAGCGCCGGATCTACGACCACGACCAGGTCGCCCGGAACCAGGGCACGGCTGCTCTGCGGCGCCCCGTAGCGTGGCGTGAGCGTGGGGAGGTATTCCCTCACCCAGCGCCTCCAGAACTCGTCGGCAAGGGCTTGCGCGACTCTCCAAGTCTTCTTGTCCGCCGGCACACACGGTCCGACGTACGGCAGTCCGGTGGACGACCCCAGGAGGAAATGGTTCGGTGTGATTGCCTCCGGGTCGCTGGGGTCCACGGAAACGTGAACTAGCGGTCGTGCGTTCACGGAATACTCCGCCTCGGCCATCAGGGTCTGGAGTACCTCTTCTTTCGGCGACTTCTCGTTCAGCGTAGCGAG
This sequence comes from Glaucopsyche alexis, assembly GCA_905404095.1. Lineage (NCBI taxonomy): Eukaryota > Metazoa > Arthropoda > Insecta > Lepidoptera > Lycaenidae > Glaucopsyche > Glaucopsyche alexis. Next base: position 13,673,175 of record FR990062.1, read on the forward strand.
TAAGGCGGTTTTCACTGACCTCACCATCCGTTCCCAGGCACCTCCTTGACTCGGCGCCCCCGGCGGGGTGAATTTCCATTGCATGCGGTGCGTGAGGCCCAGCTGAGCCATAGCCGGTGCCCACTCAGCGTACGCCTGCCGCAGCTCGACGTCCGCGCCTCTGAAGTTCGTCCCGTTGTCGCTGTACATGACTGACGGCCATCCTCGCCGCGCAGCCATCCTTCTCATGGCCATTATTGCTGAGTCTGTCGACAGCGAGGCCACCAGCTCCAGGTGCACGGCCCGCGTCGTCAGACAGGTGAAGAGCGCTCCCCATCTCATCTCGTGATCATCGCTCATCATTCTCGTGACGTCGGCCGATGGTGATCGTCATCGGGCCGAAACAGTCGAGACCACAGTACGAAAATGGTCTCTGGAACGCCCCCAGGCGCTCTGCCGGCAGGTCTCCAGTTTGTGGTGTTCTCGGGTGCGCCCGTCGTAGCCGACAAAACGCACACTTACTTGTTATGCTGCGCACCGTCGGCCGCAGCTTCAGGATCCAAAACCTTTGCCTGAGGTCGTTCACGACCCTCTCACGGCTCCCGTGTCCTGCCCGGGCGTGCTCCCGTGCCACCAGTAACTTCGTAAACGGATGTCTACCGTCCAGGATGATTGGATTCTTCATCTCCGCTGGAACCTGCGCTGCTTTGATTCTTCCGTCTAGTACGAGCAGCCCGTCTTTGTACACTGGGCTGAGCCGGTACAAGGGGCTCCACCTAGGCGCCGTCTTGCCACTTGTGATCTTTTCAATTTCTTGCGTGAAGCTGTCCCGTTGTGACCTCTGATACCACAACGTCTCGGCCCGCTCTAGGTGTCGTACCTCGAGGTTGGCTCGACGATCTCGGCACTTTTCTAAGAATAACAAAACCATCGCTGTGCATCTTATGAGGCGCTCGTAACTCGAAAAGCGCGTCACATCCGGTAGACAATCCAGCTCACTCGCCCTTGTGGTGTAAAAGGCGACGTGTTCTTCTTTATCCTCGACTTGGGCGGGACTCTCCGCGGGCCACTCGCTCATAGGCCTGCGCAGGAAGTCTGGCCCTTTAAACCATGGGTCCTCGTCGCTCCTCGGAACATAGCCCGTTCTCGTGGCTAGGTCCGCGACGTTGTTCTTAGTGCTCACCCACCTCCACTGGTGGACAGATGTCAGTTCGGCGATTTCCCCCAGGCGGTGCGCGACATACGGCGTGTACTTCCGGCTGCCGTTCTGTATCCAACACAGCACCACCTGTGCGTCAATCCAGTAGAAAACGGTATCTGTTTTCCACCTGTGCTCTGCTACGACGGCGTTTCCCAGCCTCGCTCCGACCAGGGCGGCCTGTAGTTCCAGCCTCGGTATGGTTTGGGCCTTCAACGGCGCTACTTTGGCCTTGGCTGCGGCCAACACGACTCGAACATCTCCATTTTCCTGTTCCATCCTCCAATAGACGGCTGCGGCGTATGCGTCTTTGCTCGCATCACAAAATACGTGCAGCTGCCGGCTCCTCGTCGGGCTCCCCCCGTTGTAGCTCCGGGGCAGCTCGAGATGGCTGATGTATTCCATGTCTGTCAGCCAGCGGGTGAAGTCCTCGGCTGACTCAGCTGGCAGCGGCTCGTCCCAGTCCAGCTTCTGACGCCACAAGCCTTGTAGGATGACTTTGGCGGTAATGGTGTAACAGCTAAGTAGCCCCAGCGGATCGTAGATACTCATTACGGTGCTAAGGGCCTCCCTTTTCGTCGGCGCGCGCTGCAGCTCACGGACCTCCACAGGAACTCTAGATAGCGACGTGTTGAATTTTAGTTTGTCACCTTTGGAGTGCCATCCGTGTGGTGCCGGAGTAAGAATTGCACCTCCCCATATACCATCTCTTCCCGTGGGTGTCGTAAGAGGCGACTAAGGGAAATACATACCGGAAATGGGCAGCAGCGTTTCCGCGAACTTTATTATTTTTACATAATACTGCGCTCGCCAACACGTTTGCCAAGCGCGGTGAGTATGGCATTTTTCCCCCTATATGAGGACCAGATATGAGACCAGGCCCCTAGTCCCCGGCAGCCCCGCTAGTCTTGGCTACGGTAGCGGCCATGGAAACGGCGGGGCAGGGGGTGCTAAGAATCTCCGGCAGAGATCCGGCTACCACTCCCGACGACGACCTCTGGCCCTGGTAACATACAACGTACGCACATTGAGGAAAGACGAGAAGATAATAGAGCTGGAAGAAGAATTGAGCAAGTTACGCTGGGATATAGTTGGTTTATCGGAAGTCCGAAGAAAGGGAGAAGACACGATGACTCTGGCATCCGGTAACTTGTTCTTCTACCGGGAAGGCGACCAACAGTCCCAAGGTGGAATCGGGTTTTTCGTCCACAAGTCTCTTGTTAACAACATCGTGGCCATCGAAAGTGTGTCGAGTAGGGTTGCGTACCTTATACTCAGAATATCTCAAAGATATTCGTTGAAGGTCATACAAGTTTACGCACCTACCTCGTCTCACCCAGATGAAGAAGTAGAGGTTATGTATGAGGACATATCTAAAGCCATACATAACTCGAAAACTCACTTCAATGTTGTTATGGGAGACTTCAACGCAAAGTTGGGAAAGCGAGGTGAAAACGAGCTGAAAGTGGGAAAGTTTGGTTTTGGTCAGAGGAATCCCAGGGGCCAAAGGTTGGCCGATTTTCTGGAAAAGGAAGAACTATTTATGATGAATTCCTTCTTCCAGAAGCCACCTCACAGGAAATGGACCTGGATGAGCCCTGACGGAGAGACAAAAAATGAGATAGACTTTATCATGAGCACCCAGAGACAGATATTTAAGGATGTCTCCGTGATACACCAAGTGAAAACCGGCAGCGATCACCGAATGGTGCGAGGCACATTAAACCTAAATATCAAACTCGAAAGAGCTCGCTTGGTAAAGTCTACGCTCCGACCGTCTCAAACCGGAATTAGAAACCCCGAAAGCTTTCAACTAGAGCTACAAAACCGCTTTGCTAGCCTGGAAAACTACGCGTCAGTGGACGAAATCAATGACAGGTTCACAGAGACTATCCATGCGGTTGGGTCAAAGTACTGTGAAACCCGCCGTAGAGGTAAGCCACAGAAAATCTCCGACCACACGTTTACACTAATGGCTAGGCGACGCACCCTTACTCTTCAAACCTCTGACGATGCTAAGTCTTATAGGCAGCTTAACAGACAGATATCAAAGTCTTTGCGGCACGATATTCGTCTCTTTAATACTAGAAGTATTGAGGACATGATACAGCGAAACAAGGGCTCAAAAGTGTTTGCAAGAGACACGTCTGTTGGGCAGAGCCGGTTGACGAAGCTGAAGACAGAGGATGGGAAAGTTGTGTCGGCCGGGCCCGAGGTGCTCGCAGAGGTCGAGAGTTTCTATGAGCAACTTTACACCTCAGTTGCCAAACCTGTCGTTAATCTGGCTGAAGATCCTAGAGCTAGACTAACCCGACATCACACGGAAGATATCCCGGACATCAGCCTGTACGAGATTAGTATGGCTCTTAAACAGCTTAAAAACAACAGGGCGCCGGGCGAGGATGGGATCACCTCGGAGCTGCTGAGGTCTGGTGGAACACCAACACTCAAAATGCTCCAGAGACTTTTTAATTCCGCCTTGTTCGAGGGCAAAACGCCAGAGGCATGGAGCAGGGGCGTGGCAGTCTTGTTCTTCAAAAAAGGAGATAAGACTTTGCTGAAGAATTACAGACCCATTACGCTGCTGAGCCATGTCTATAAGCTGTTTTCAAGAGTCATAACGAATCGTCTCGAACGGAAGCTTGATGACTTCCAGCCTCCCGAACAAGCCGGTTTCCGAAGAGGCTTTAGTACCATAGACCACATACATACGCTACGGCAGGTTATACAGAAAACCGAGGAGTATAATCTTCCACTATGCTTGGCGTTTGTGGACTATGAGAAAGCCTTTGATTCGATTGAGACCTGGGCGGTGTTACAGTCTCTTCAGAGATGCCGGATAGACTACCGGTACATCGAAGTGTTGAAGTGTTTATATAGTAAAGCCACCATGTCCGTGCGAGTACAGGAGCATAGCACAAAGGCGATTCCATTGCAGCGCGGCGTCAGACAGGGAGACGTCATCTCTCCGAAACTGTTTTCCGCTGCATTGGAGGATGCGTTCAAACTCCTGGACTGGCAAGGACTTGGGATCAATATAAATGGTGACTACATCACTCACCTTCGATTTGCCGATGACATCGTGGTTATGGCAGAAACTCTGGAAGACTTTAACACTATGCTAGAAGACCTCCGTAGAGTTTCACAACAGGTGGGACTTAGTATGAACATGGATAAGACGAAAATTATGTTTAATGCCCATGTTGTACCCACCCAAGTGACCGTTGGAAATTCTACGCTCGAAGTTATTGACGACTATATATACCTAGGGCACAAAGTCCAGTTAGGTAGGTCCAACTTCGAAAAAGAGGTCAACCGTCGAATCCAGCTCGGCTGGGCAGCGTTCGGGAAACTCAGAAACATCTTCTCGTCAAAAATTCCTCAGTGCCTGAAGACAAAAGTTTTCGAGCAGTGTGTGTTACCGGTGATGACATATGGAGCCGAAACGTGGTCATTCACAACGGGACTTATTCAAAAGCTTCGTGTCGCTCAAAGAGCTATGGAGAGGGCTATGCTTGGAGTCTCTCTACGTGATAGAATCAGAAATGAGGAAATCCGTAGCAGAACTAAAGTTACCGACATAGCCCAGCGCATTAGCAAGTTAAAGTGGCAATGGGCTGGACATTTAGCCCGTAGAACCGATGCCCGCTGGGGCCGAAAGATTCTTGAGTGGAGACCACGAACTGGACGCCGAAGCGTAGGACGGCCTTCCACCAGGTGGACAGATGACCTGAGAAAAGTCGCAGGAAGTCGGTGGATACAGGCCGCGAGCGACCGGTCGCACTGGAAATCTATGGGGGAGGCCTATGTCCTGCAGTGGACGTCACCAGGCTGAAACGGAACCTTTGGAGTCCCACAGCATGCCCAGGGTCTTCTGCTCGTCCTTGGTGACGTGCTGCGTAGTATTCTCAGCTAGGCGGTCCTCAGGCAGCTCCTCTAGCACCCTCCGGTCGTTGCTCGTCCAGCCTCTTAAGTGGAAGCCACCCTTCCTGTGCACCTGGTCCACTTGCTCTACAACCTGCTTGGCCTTCTCCCGGTCTGGATAGCTGTCCACGTAGTCATCCATGTAATGGGCTTCGGAAATAGCGCGATGGGCTTCCGGGTGTGACTCAGCGAATTCTTCCGCGTTCCTATTCCGGGCTGAGTGTGCCAGGAACGGCGAACACGACGCTCCAAAAATCATCACCACCATCTTGTACCTGGTCGGCGGCTCGTTCGGGTCCTCTCTCCACAGGAACATCTGGGCCGGCTGGTCTTCTCGTCTGACTTTCACACGAAGGAACATCTCCTGTATATCGGCCTTCACAGCCACAGCTTCCTCCCTGAACCGGAACAGGATTCTTGGCAGTGACGTCAGAAGGTCAGGCCCCTCCAACAAGTGATCATTAAGGCTCACGCCGCTTGTCTTCGCCGCCGCGTCGAAAACCAGTCGCAGCTTACCCGGTTTGTTTGGGTTTTTGACCGGGAAGTGCGGCAGGTACCATGTACGGTCGCTTCCGGCCTCCGTCCCGTCGCATTTTTCCGCATATCCCTTGCTTATGAGATTTTTCATCTGCCCATGGTACTGCGCCTCGTCTTCTGGGTTTTTCCTGAGCTTGTGTTCTAAGTTCTTAAGCCTCTTCAGCGCATTGTTGTAGCTGAGGGGTAATTTGACGCCGTCCTTGCGCCACAGAAGTCCCACTTCGAATCGACCGTCTTCCGTTCTCTTGGCCGTCCTGCCAAAGAGGTCGATGGCCCGCTGCTCGCCGTCTGTCAGCCTCGCCTTAGCCGCTATTCCCAATGCGTCTATATCGAAGTGTTTCTTCACCATTTCTTCGAGCCGTTCGCCTCTGGTCTCGATTGTGGATATGTGCAGGATACTCTCATCATCCTGCCTTATGATGCGCCTCGGGATGCTGCCGTGGATCACCCAGCCGAGTTTGGTCTTTGAGGCCGCAGGCTGGTTCCTTTTCCCGATTCTCAGTTCTCTTGACACGATGAGCTGCCAGTTGTCCGTACCGATGAGAAGTTGGGGTTTCTCGTTCTCATAACACATCTCTTCATCCCTGAGATCGTGCAGGTGAGCGAGTTGCAGCAATGATTCCGGAACGGATTGAGTGAGCAAGTTCAATCCGCCCACCGTTCTCGCAGTGATGTCGTGCCTGGTACCGTCGTGACCCCGTACGCCCAGTTGTACGAGTCGGCTTTTTTCCTCATTTCTCTCGGCATTGATCCCGTGCATCCGCAGCACTTTCGACGGACCGTCTGCGCCGATAGCCTTCGCGACGTCTTCATCCAGCAGAGTCACTGTCGAGCCCTCGTCGAACAGCGCGAAGATGTCCGCTTCGCCCCGTGGACCTACGACTTGAACCCTTCTCATCTTGAGTTTTACCGCACGGTCGGACGTGACCGATGCGGTAATAACGGCGTCCTCAGCCTGTGGAGCGCCGCCGGACCTCTCCTCGTGCAGCAACGTGTGGTGCAGCCGCTTACAACCCTGTGCGCCGCATCGTTTCGCCTTACAGTTGAATCTTCTGTGTCGACTCGATATGCACAGGAAACACAGCCCCTCTTTCCTGACTGTGTCCCATCTCTTTGGTACGCTCATTTTCTTGAAGGTGGCGCAGCGAGGCAGAGCGTGATCATTGGCACATACCGGGCACTTCATTGCTTCCTCGCGTACCTTCTTGGGTTGGCTGTGGCTCGGCGAACCCCTGCCCTCATCTGTCACCGCGAAGACTGGCCTTCTTGCTCTGGTTTCACTCTTGTTCGGAGGTTGACGCGGTGTTTCTCTCTTCGATGTCGTGCTGAATCCGTAGCGCAGTGCCCTGTCCGCTTCCCTCATTAAGAATTCAGAGAGAAGGACGACATCGGGCTCGTTCCTGAAGCGCGACGTCTCTTCTGCGTAGTCGTACCACTTGCTTTTCTCGTAGGGACTGAGTTTCTCTAGAATGTCTCTCGTGAGCAACGGGTTGAAAAGGTACCCGTGCCTCAGCCTCTTCAGGATAGCCACCATGTTCTGAATCTTTACGGCGAATTGGTTGAGTTCCGCCGCCGAACCTCCGAGCCTCGGTAGCCTCTTCAGGTCTTCCATCATGCGGTCCACCATAACTTCTGGACGTCCGAAGCATTGTTCTAGAGTCTTCATGATTTGTTCGGGCGGCGTAGCGACGCTCAGCAGTGGTGCCACGGCTTCCCTGGCTTCTCCCCGCAAGCAGTTCCTCAGCCGAGCTAAATTCTCGATCGGTTTCAGCTTGTAGAATGCAGTGGTGTCTTCCATGGCTGCTTTGAAGGACAACCATTCGGTGGGAGCCCCTGAGAATGTAGGCAGCTCCGTTGTGTGGCGCGTCTGGCGTTGATTCAGCAGCTTGTCTAACGTTTCAGCGAGATGTTCCACTCCGTTGGCCCTAGACGTGGGCGGTGTGGGTGAGCGTGGGCGGCGCTGTTCCGGCCACTCAAATCTCGTCCTTTGGCCTTCGCGTCGTCCTCCAGTTGGTGGCATGTCTTCTGGCTTCGGCGTCTCTCTCTCCTCTAACACGACCGGCTCTTGTCTAGCCTCTTCATGGTCGGGTCCTTGTTCGCTTAGCCAGGCTCGTACACGTTGCTCCACCTGTTCAGACGGCTCGTCGTCATCGGGGCTGCTTCCATCCTCTGCAGCGGCGACGTCGGCGACGAGTTTCTTCTTGATAAGTTCCGCTTCTATTTGCAGTTCCTTTTTACGGAGAGCGGCAAGCTTCTCTTCCGCCTCATATTGCATGCGTGCGACGACACTCGCTGTCGATCGACGCGACCTAATTGAAATAGCCTTCTTCCTGGCTAATGTTTGCACTTCCGGAGCTACAGGTGCCTTGCTAGTACCTGGTCTCGGTTTTAAAATTGTTTGAAGCAGATCTGCCCTTCCCTCGGTCGGCGGCGGCTGGCTCGTGGCGGCAGCAGACGGCGATCGTGGCGGATCTGGAAATCTTCGCGGTTGTTGTTGTTGTGGTTGGTTCTCCTCGGCCCCGCTCTGACTCCTTGTGATGACCATAGTTTAAGTTAAATGTTACGTTAAGTTAAATCCTCAAATCAAAAATTAATCTTCAAATATTCGTCTTCAAACTCCAAAAATCTTCAGAGTCTTCACGACTCTTCAAGAATCTTCGGTAGGTTTTTCAGGCGAAAAATCTGCGAATCCTTGCTTCCCTCTTCGTTGGTGTTGTCTTGTATCTTCGAGTCCAATCTTCTAATCTGAGTCCGTCGATCCCCGGTGTTGAATTCCTTTCTTCCAAAATTCTATGTTCGGCTTGATAAATTTTCTTCAAAAAATTTTCTATGTCCTTGGCTCGATGAAATTATTCTATGTCCAGTGTTCAGTAAATTTTTCTAAGTCCGGTCTTCAATAAATTTTTCTATCTCCTTGGCTCAGTAAAATTTTTCTATGTCCGATGTTCAGTAAATTTTTCTATGTTCCGTCATCAATAAATTCTTCTAAGTGTCGTCTTGATTGTTTTCAACTGGTATTGGACTTCGAAAATTTCTTCAATCTTGTATCTCGGATCACACGCGACTAACTCACTAACTTGCAATCCGGATCGCAAGGACCACGCACTACTGTATGGGACTGTATTTTTCCACTAGGTTTTCACCGCCGGCTCTGATCAGACTCGAAGATAGCAAGGTTACACCGATTCGGGCAGAGCGGGGGCGTATAAAAAATAACACTGATTTGAGGAGAACATTTTGCACGATAAGCCGTTAGCTTACCTGGCTCAGGGCAATGCCGTATAGGGAGCACAAATGTACTCTTCTAATTTCCATATAAGCTATCTCTCTCTTATTTCTCTATACGGCTATTTTTCCATAATTTTCCCTAATTTCCCTTTATTTCCCCTGAGCCAGGATAAGTGAAACGCATAACGTGAAATTCTTTATTTACCATAAAACAATACATAATCACACAGTTTACATAGATACTTAATAACACATAAGTTAAAGTTACAAGTATAAGAAAAACCATATATTTTTCACCATTATAATCTAATTTTCTCTAAAACCATTTACATTTCAATTTACCTAAACGTTATTTACTTTAGCCACTAATTTTCCCTATGTACAACACTAATTTTCTAAGCGAAATAAGCTACGGTTAAGAAATTATAAAGAAAATAAACTCGTGACTTTAAAACAATTATTTACCACTATTCTAATGAATTTAACACTTATGTACAACACTTATATTCACTATTTTCACTCTTAAGAGTTTATGTACTATTTACTCACAGTTTTTAGAAACGTTTTAAAGCACTGATAAGTGTTCATTGTCTTTAAATTCACTTTAAAACACAGGCGAGGCCGCTGTCCTTAACAGGAAGGATGTTTGTTCCTCTTTCACGCAAAAATTACTAAACGGATTTCGATGAAATTTGTTATATTAGTAGTATAGGCTCTGAATTAAAACATAGGCTACTTTTTATCCCGGAAAAGTACACTGTTCCCGAGGGATAGGTATACTTACGCGAGAGGAGCCGCGGGCAAAGTCTAGTTATAATTAAACAGATTTTATTTTATCCGCAGCTCCACCTGCGTAAATACAGTATCCCACGGAAACACTGTATTTTTTCGGCATTACAAGTACCCTATGTTTTAATCCAGAGTCTAAACTACTAACACCCCAAATTTCATCGAAGTCCGTCCAGTAGTTGTTGCTTGAATGAATGTTTGTTACTCTTTCGAGCACAAACTAGTGGACGGATTTCGATGGTAAGTTATGACAAAAAAAAACACTAATAATAATATAAGTAAATTATATTATAAAGAGGAGATATAATAATATTTAAAACAGGAAAGATTTGTTTGTTTGAATTTTTGTTTATTTATTCGCATTAAATATGCTCCGTAACTACAGAACCAGTTTTGATTACATTTGGCGCATAAAATAGTATACAGGAGAATACGGATGGATATCCATCCAATAATAGTAGTAGGGTTGTCATAATATCATAAATCAAAACATGTCAAAAACATGTGAAAATTCACTAAATTGTATGAAAGTGTCAGATCGATCTAACACATTCAGGATCTAAACGAATCACCACGTGTGTGGGACTTGTTTTGTATGGCCTGAAACTAAACCCAGAGGGGCAATTCTGCTAAATAAAACCAGCTAATTAATACAATTACAATCAAGTCCCGACACGCTAAAACTCTCAAAAGGTGCTTTTATAAACGTTAATCCAACGTGAAATACGCTCTGATTGGTCGAAACGTCATAAAATCCGTTCACGATAACATGTCGCACTTTCAATCCAAACACAGTAAAATGAAGTCTACTTTAAATACGAGAATTGAGGTTCTGGCCTACGACCTGAACTTATCATCCATAAAGGACAGATCCTTTAAGAATGACAAGTTCAGGTCGTAGTTTGGTCGAATCGTGTTATATTGAAAAAATCGTCGTGACGTCACGCGACGATGAAATATCACTGTCGATACCGCTAAAGAAGTTTAATTTCAAAAATAGATAAACAGCTAAATAAATGATAAATTAGCGATTGATATCCAGAAATAATTAAGATTTGATATATCTGCAGGAAATATATTTTATCTAGTTCCTGTAACGAAATTATTAAATTTATCAGCAGGTAAATAATAAATTATATCATCATTCTATTCAATCATTTAGTCAGGTGTTCTATGAATTATAATCATTGATTTTAATTTTATTTGTAATAGGGTTGAACATTTCATAGAATTACTGGTCGCTATAATTACCGGTTCACATTTTGAAGAGTGGGTACTAAGTAGTTTGATGCTTACATTCAGTTTTGAAAAGCGAGATTGAAATAAATAATTTTTGTCAACGAAATACACCTACACGTTTGAATTTAAAATGTTGTTACGTGTACATAATTATTATTTTAAAGTTGAGAATAAAAACAGAAAAAAATCTTTCTACAAGAAAAAATTATGCCGTCTTGATTTGAGATTTTGTCAATCGAATGCGGACTGATTATACCGCGGAAAGCAAATGTCAAAACGTCAAGATGACAATATATTATATCAAATCTCGACTACCCCAAGCCAAGATGATTCACATAGGCTATTTTTTATAAGTTTGCGCGGGATTGTCTTTTGCGCGTAGGTATACTAACTACTAAGTCGCAGGAAACTTCTAGTTTTTAGCTGCCACTATGGTAAATTGTATAATTTACCATAGTGGCAGCCCTAGTATCAGAAGGCTTGTTAGTTCTGTCGAACTATGACTACCTTCTACTTCTGATTCACATCTCCACAATCTATATCGAGGAAATCCATTTCCTTTTTATAAGTTGTGATAAATTATGATAAAAACAGCAGAAACTTATGAAGTCACTTTATGAATTTTTTCTGTTATGTTTCTAGTTTTTTGATCATACACAATTGTTATAGAATTTCTTCAATTATTTTTATGCGGCAATTTAAAAATTAACACCAAAATAGTTGAGTTGCTTAAGTACTTCAAATCTGCTGCGATTTTCAGATGAAATCAGATGAGTATGCTGACTTGAATCTGAGAAACAAAAGTTAAGAACAACGCAAACAAAAGTTAGTCAAGTAAATAAAACATCGAAATCAGTCCCTACTGTCTATAAATAAATAGATTTTGCCCGCGACTTCACCGCGCAAAAACAAATCCTGCAGGAATCGTACATTTTTCTGCGATAAAAAGATGCCTATGTGTTAAAGAGAGCTCAGTGGCCTAGTGGGTACTAAGTAGACCGTTTGGTTCGCACTCGAGAGTGTGTAGGTGCGAATCCCAGGTTGTGGCGTGTACCAATGAGACATTTTCAGATCTCAAGTACATTATACGGACGCTCTAACGGTGAAGGAAAACATCGTGAGGAAACCCGTACATGGTTGGCCCCAGACGTCAGACGGTCAATACGACCAGTCAATCCTCTGGACTAGGCAGTCAGCCATGTTGTGAGAATGCCGTATGTGCTTGGGCAACCTTACGACATTTAAAAACAGACTATCCCAGGCACTACAGCATTTAAGAGTGGTTACTACGCTCGGAGAATACTGTGTAAATCATCCATGGATGAAAAGGCCTAAGTTTTTTATGTGTTAATCCAGAGTCCAAGCTACTACGATACCAAAGATCAAAATCCATCCAGTAGTTATTAGGTGAAAGAATAATAAACATCCACACATCCATACATATAAACTTTAGGGTTTAAAATAATAGTAATCATTAGCTGCTAGAGGTATTCCAGTCTCACAAACTCAGATTTAAAATATAAGTACGATAACAGAAGTTAGGACTTAGGATACATATAATACATAGAAGTAGCCTTGCGAAGAGGCAAGCTTGCCTATAACTGCTTGTCATTTAATACGGAACCCTGATAATGTACCTGTCCGTCTCAGCTATCAGTATTGACTACGGTATTGACCGTTCAAGTAGTAGCTGTCACTCACGTTATTAAACAAATATTTACACTCGATAACTGTTTCCCAGTTCCCACACAGATCTGTCTTTATCTCACAGGGAGTCTAAATAGGCCACTTTAGGTGTTTCATACATTATTTTCAATTCATATTATGTGCGCCATTTTACGCATTTCTATCGAAAACTGTCAAATTTGATGTATTCTAATGTGATGAAACCAGATGAATCATGAAGCCATTTTACTATTTCACTATTAATGTATGAAAAAAATATATCTAATATGAAACACCTAAAGTGGCCTTTTTAGAGTCCAGATATGCGAAATGCCTATAAACCGGGACTGCTGATTGTTCTAAAACTTTGTATTTGTCCTGATGTACCAAAAACATACTTATATATAACAACGCTACCGATTTCATCACGTTTTGCCTAATAACAGACTGATAGATCTAGATAGAGCTAATAAGTTCCTTTATCTGTGATCATGATGGCGCGTCACACGAGCGCGCTTACGGCGTCGCGGCGGGTGGTGTCTGGTGATAGCTTATCTTGCATCTGTTTCACGCCCATCACAATTCACACCCCTGACATCACGTGCTAAAAATATTTTTATATTTACTAGCTTATGCCCATGGTTTCTTCGTCCCTGCGAACTTTAATTCCCTGTTAGTCGCTTTCCCTATCCAGAATTTACACACGCTTGTGGGTTTCGTTACCATGCAGATTGTTCCCATCCTAAAGCCTCGTTCAGACTACCCGCGAAGTAGGCCGAGGTTGGCCGATTAAGATATAATATGAGCGGTCAAAGTTTTTAATTTATCTCTTTCTAGCAATACGAAATTACTTATGAACTGTCCATGCATGTCGTGTCACGTGACGTCACGTTACACATCGGATATCTCTATCTAATTAACTACTTAGAACGTTCAAATCAATATCAATATTCTCAATGATATCCAAAAATTGAATTTACTACACGGTTTAGGAAACAAGATAGATCTAGGTATATATGTCACCGTAAAATTGCAAAAACCGTTATATTGTAATAAAACTATTGAAATTTTAAAATGTTGATAGACTTCCGACGCGAATATGCTGCCCATAATTTCACACATTATTTTTCGTTAGATTATAAATATATAGTTTTTAATCTTTCGACATATTTTTACAATCTCGTTAGTTATTTTACAATCTAACGGTTTTTACAATTTTACGGTGACAATATACATAAAACAAAAACGTACGTATTCCCTATTAGCATGTCCTTTATCAAACTGCGAGGCTGATGTTCATTAATGCTACAAAAAATCTTTTATTTCCACTTTCGAAACTGAATTACTCAGTTAATTTATATTCAAATTCGTTTTGGAGTAACCTGAAGCTGAACATGGCTGGCGGCTACCAAAAACTCATTCACCGGTACAGAATTGAGTTAAACCACCCCTCACCAACTCTCCCGATAAACCGTTTTGCTTATCTACCTCATTCCAACTATTCTGCTCCAAAAATGTACTCTATTCCATTGGAACAGACTCTAATATGCTTTGGACGGATGTTTAAAAAATATACACGAGAGAGAGGATGAAATATAGAACCGAGTTACGCAATTTTGATTTCTGTTTCATTGCTGATAGAGTATAATTTTGTGTTGAGATGAATTATTAATAAATTCGCGTATAAAAGTTGTCGGTTGCCTTTGAAGTGGCGCTTCTGCATGCAAATCGTTGGGGCGGGTTGGAAATTGACAATTTATCAAGCGGAGCTGGCTATGTACTGTTTATGTATTCCATGAATTATTTTAAAAGTGCTTTGTGGAGTTGGGATTTATTTTGTCATCATCGTCATGAACGAAGGTTGAAATCTTGTCTATAGGGTGACAGTGGCAAAGGGTCTAAAGAACTCGAATCTTATCGGCTTCCCTTTCAAATTACGTATTTTCAATATCTCTCGGACACGACACGACTCTACACGCTTGTAACGACCTTGACCATCATACATAATATGGTGCTAAATTTAAAAAATAAAAAAGCACTTGCACAACTCACGTCTAGCGACTAAGGCTTCCCTCTGAAGTAAAATCACCCTTCGCCACAGACTGTAAGGTGGCAACATTTTTACTTGCAATAGAAAAATCTGACTAAATATTTAGGGCCTGTTGCACGATCTACTTTCGCTTCATATAAAGTAGCGACAAAACTTCCGAATAAGCTATCCGACACTTATTAAAAGATTTTGAAAGAGGCTCTTAAGTTCTCGACAATTTGTTAATAATAAATATTTGACACTATTATCATTGTATTGATTAAGTTAAATTGGCCAACTTCAATATTAAGTTGTACTCGTAGAAACGTAGGGAGATTAAGGTAATTAAGAAGAAGTTATTTACCCCTTAGGTATCCTTAATTTAAAGCTTAAACCTTAGTATAATAGTTACATAAGTATATTATGTGACTTACTTAATATCTAACTGACCACGTTCCATCGAAGGCTAATACCGCCATTATAGCAAATTAGGCGAAATTAATTCGGTGTCGGTATTGATCTAATTTGTCGACATTTGCCGCCCTTCCCCGCCCTCGCTATACCGCCCGCCCGCCCTGACTCACTGGAGCTCGTAAATTGTGAGCTTCCATAACATGGCGATAAACATGACGGAAGAACGTCTAAATCTATGAGGCTAATCAAAAGTAATGTTATAAAAGTTTGATGACCTCTGTGATTCAGTGGTTAGCGCGTTGGCGATCAAGCCAGAGGTCGCGGGCTTGAATCCTGCTAGGGAACAATAAGTAAATAAATTACAGATATGTTTTTATGCTCATTGCTTCAAATGATTGCATTGAATTCGATAAATCTTTATTTTATGTGTTCGTTATCGTCAGTAGAAGGTTTGTATGAAAAAAAAAACGATAGCAAATTGACGGTACAAAAATATGGCGGTACGAAGCAACACTGTTATTATGCTCTCCAAAATCGCCTGGTCGGCTAGTAGTAAAAAATTAATAAATAATGATGGTCAAGCAAGAACTTTATTGATAACCTACATTAAAATTTACTAACCTTATGCTATTGAAAATTTAACAGAAAGAACATTGACTTTGGTAACATACGTATATAACTAAGTATTGACGCTAAAAATTATTAAATGTAACTTTTTTGGACATTTTTTCAGTCATGTCTTTACTAACATTTTTACCTATCATTTTTTTCTTTTTTTTACAGCCCGTTACATGCCACGTTCCTTCCACGCGCTGGTTGTAAACCAAATTATGACAAAAGCGCAATATTTGACAATGTGACGACTTTTTACTGACGACTTCTTCTGAAGGCAATTGTAAAGTTTTTTAAGTTCAGTACAATTTTAAACTGTGACTAATGTTATAATTGTTACGTTTACTAAAGTTATTAACGTAATAATATCGCAAAAAATATTTTTTTGCATCGCTATTCTTGCAAAGTTTAAAATCGTTTATTTTTTTGACCTCAAATGTTTGACAAATCAGCTACAGGTTTAACAGAGAAGCGAAAATATCTGAGTTGATTTATTTAAATTATAAGCTTATTTAAAATCAAATACGGATATTTTATGCATATGAACTGCTGCCTATGTTAAGATTAAGATGTTTAGGAAAAAAAATACTTAAAAATTTCGAAAAAAAAAACTACATAAAATGACAGTACGCTCTTTACTTTGCTGTTAAGATTTTCTGTGATGCCGTGGTATTTCTCCGGTCGGGCTAGCCTATTAGTGCCAAAACATGGCTCTCCCATGTTAAATATAATATACAATAACATTAGGCTGTGGCTAGTGCTACCAGTCCATTGAAATACCTACCCGTTGACAATATCTATGAGATGCGTTAAGCTTTACAATAAACTTTCAGCCCATACCCAGTTAACGTTAACTCTCTGATGGCAACTAATCCATTACCAGGGCGGAATTTATTTGGAGAAGGACTAACTTTACAATAGTCCTATTATTGTAAAAGGCTTAAACAATTACATCGGACTTGTTGATAAACTTGGAGGTTGTGCAGGATTTTGAACGGAGCGTTACGGTACGTGTACGGTATTTTCATTCTTTTATACTCTATATTAACAATTATTTGTAACCATAATTATCCACACCGTGGTGTCCCATGGGGCCACAGTTACACGGACAAAGCCGTGCCCGCAGCGAGCGCGTTCCCGGAACACCGGACAGTTCCCGAGCTGTAAATAACGAGCTTTATTGGACCAACTTACTGTTACTTTCAATGTTTTAGGTAAAAAAAACAATTTACGACACGGTTTCACTTTTAAAAATTGTTAAAATATGTATCAATTTTGGTATTTTATTGTGTCATTCCGGAAATTTTTGGACTCGATGCCGTTTTTTTCGTGTTTTAGTGACGACATTTCGGTTTACAACTAGTGCAAGTGATTTTAGTTTTTATGTACCTTGCAAACTCTTCTGTTAAATGCATATTTGCGACATCTTATTGTAAAAACTATCCAGTATTTAGATCTATTATTAGAGTTATAAAATGTAACCTATATTTCTCTAATGGACCTTTCTTGACTTAGCTTTTGAATTACATTCGATGCGTAATTCGGAAGAAAGTTGTCTGTTTTAAAAATTCTTTGTTTTCACAGATCTTCTGTGAAATTAAAGCATTTTTAGAATACTTTCTCTGTAAACTCTTTCTTATTAAACAAAGAAGTAATTTACAACCCTATAATATGATTTAAATAGGACTGTGGTGTGACAACGTGAGTTATGAGAGTGATCCCTATACCGTTGGCATAAAGGTCCTGTCAGAGGTAAAATAATTATGAACGGCTTATAAACAATACAGATTCACTTTTGGTGACCCTTTCTGTAATTTATGGCAGCGCAGCAGTTCGCGCAAGTGCACGATCACCCCGAATAGATGCAACTTTTCAACAGCATTGTCAGTGTGCGGTATTAATAGCGGACCATATAGGTACCCGTAACATATTCAACGGACCCATTTACAGCAATGAAAGTTATAACTAATTTTTTTATAGCCAATTACGTAAAGTATATGACCTCACCTCACCTCATTCATTGAAATCGGATCAGTAGTGTAGGCGCTACAGTGGAATTCATTATCCTTGCTTTTGGCTTCGCTCTAGTTGGGTATAAAGATAAGAAATTGATAACATGTTCATAACAACCAGCTTAGAAGAATTCCGAATAAAATAAAACTTATTTTTAGCTTAGTATTTATTACATTACATAATAATATTTATTCCCGTGGTGCTTCTCTGTTACTTCTTAAACTTTTTGGTCATTTCAACTTTGCGCTGTCTTCTGCTTTCCTTGGGGAGGGAATTTTGAAACATACTCCTCTAATTTTTCTTCTGATAATTTCGTTGCAAGACAGACTTAGCACTTGGGCACCCCTGAGATCTTAGGGTTTTTGTGGTTGGTTGCCGTTGTCGATGATGGCTCACAGGAGTTGCAGTGGTGGCAATGTGTCGTGCCCGATAAAAAAGAAACAAGAAGCTTAGCCCGAATGAAACTAGCAAAATATATGTTGAATATTTACGGGAAAGACGTCAATGTACATAGGTTCAAAAATTCTTGACGCATTTGTGAAGTTTAAGAATAATTAGTGCTTTTACTGTGATTCAGTGTACTGTGTAAACGGCCTTAAAAGAGTTGTTTAACTGTTTTGTTAGTAAATTATTATGGCTATTACGCAGTTTTTAAACAATATCTTCGTTTAACTTAACCCGTTACTTTTAAACAATTCGCCGTTTTTTGCGCAAAACGTTTTGTATACATTTAATTGAGGTTTTAGGGCCCAATTGGCAAAAGGATTGCGAAAAGGGTTGTATACTTTCACAGCTTTTGTGATCAAATAAAAGAGCCAGAATATCACAATAGAAAATGGCAAAAGGGTTATAAATGTTTATTGACTTTTACGCAGTTTTGTGCAAGCCTTCTTTTCGCCTTTTTTGAAAGTTCACAATTATTGTTTACTAACCCTTGTTTTAAATATACTGTTTTTGCTATGTACACATGAATGTAGTTAAATATAGCAATGATATAGGTTTTTGGTACAGTCACTATTACATATTTATTCTGTGGTACAGTATGAAAGAATATTTATTACTAACGTAACCGTATCGATAAAGTTGGTTAGTAATACATATAATAGATATAATATTTTTTTGCCTAGGTAAGCATCAGTACGTAGGAATATGATACTTTAACTTAATTTCATTTAAATTATATGAAACACATTACTTAGAAGACTGTGTTGTGTGTGGTGATTGCGAGTTTTTGTCACTAGTCGCCGTGAACAATTTGGCATCGAATTAGTTGCTATTGTTTGCCACTAGGGGCGGTGTTTCGATGCCATACAAATTGTAGTTAACTTCATAGCGCGGCGACAAGTGACAAAAACTCGCACCTTGTGTGCAGATTTTAAAGGCGTTCGAAGTCCTAACACTACCGATTTACCATAACACAGCGCCCTCTGGATACAAAACAAAGTAATTAAACTATATCCAATAAATAAAGCAAAAATCACGATGTTTGACTTTTGTTAACAGTAACAACATTAGCAAGAAGACTTTAACAAAGTGATAATTGCCTGCAGTGCGTGCCAAATGAATGTCCTGCAGTGCCTTCTGCGTTCACTTGGCAAACCATTTATCAAGGGAAAATAGCGTGTATCCTACTGTGATAAGAGTCACGATGTGGTGTAGTAAAGTATGGTTATATTTGGCAGTATTAGCGCTATAATGTTGGTGTGCTGAGGGGATGTGTTTGAACAACAAATTAGTTCCATTATACGCTTGTATGGGAGGAATTTTACGTAGAGACCACTGAGGCTTTCAATAGGGGATCGGACTACATCTGAAATACTTAGTTTCATTAATATATTCAGAAATATTGAGGTATTACTACTTGGTAAATGAAAAAAAATATTATATTTTATATGTATTTTACTAATTAAATACATTTAAAAAGTACTAAAAAAATTTTTTTTGCGAAATTGGTAAACAAAACCTACATCATTAGTTTACTCACATCATATACAAAAACATTCATTGTGGTAAGTATGAACTTAAACGCACAAATATGGGAAATATTTACAAATATATTCCGGCGGCCATATACTTCATATACTACTTCATATACTACTTATAACCTACAAGTGACGTCATTTGTAGGTCGACTTTAGTATGGAGCGTTTTTAGGAGGCTCGCGAATTTTTTTATACAAATCGGTGTACCTTTGAAAATATTGACTTTTAATATACGGTTTCTTCTGAGAAGTTACTCATATTTAAGAGTACTATTCATTTATGCAATAAAAAAAATAGTCCGATTGCCTATTGTTTATTAACTTGGGTAGATATCATCATCATCATCATCATGACTGACATTAACCTCACAGCTCAGCTCCTCAACTCGAGGAAGATAAGACGGAAGTCCATAAGTCACCACTAGAGACGTAAAAGTAATGAAAAAATGCGTACCCGTATGTATTCGTTATTATGATGTCGCGATGTCGCAACATTCGTTATTTGTAGAAAGCATACTTATACATTACATACCAAGCTGCGTAAGGTGCATTTTTTCATTTTTACGTTTTTATCCATACTACGAAAAATACAAGTACCTAACGAAATGTATTCGTATATGACGTTTCGTTACTCGGTACTAGAGAGCGCACCCGTTACTCAGTACCGAATACATCCGGTTTGCTACAGCTCTAGTCATCACGCTGACAAAGATACTGTATCATCTTTAAACTTGTGAATAAAATTAATAAGTTACTAGATTTTGCGCTTGAATTTGTCCCCGCCATTTCACCCCCGTAAGGGATAACTTTCATCCCCTATTTCACAACTTCAAGGGTGGAATTTTTCAAAATCCCTCCTTAGTCCGCGTCTACATTGTAAATTAAAGTACTGTAGGTTCACGTTCACGTTCGTCATAACGTTTCTACGGGTCGACGTGGTTACTGCTGTGCGTGCATCTATACATAATTATTATGTCAGACAGTGAGGACATTTCCTTTTTTATCGCCAATAATCTTAGGATTTATATTGCAAAGAGCCGGTTTAATATTGAATCTGAGATAAAATTTCGCCATCTTGCTAACAATTTTCAGGATCTTCGCAAAAACCCCGACCGTACTAGGAATATGGGAAACTTGAGTAGGTATGGCTGTTGCATATGGTGCGTTTAGAGCATAGACGTATATATTATAGGCTCCAGTTAAAAATGTGTCTACAGGTAAATAGCCACACTTTTTGGAGTTTTTGGGGCCATTTTGACATTTTAAGTACGGTGAAAATGGTGACTGACATTTGAGGTATGGCGAAAACTAAGACTAAACCGATTATCATGAAATTTGGCACAGATATAAAGAAGACCACGGAAAAGCACATATGCTACTTTTTATCGGGGGACATATACGGTTCCCGTGGGTTATTAGAGCCGCGAGCATCAGCTAGTAATATTATAAAGCATCTGATATATTTCGTTATTATCCTAGCACAGATAGTATTACACAGAGGGTAGGCTTTTTGAAACTAGAATTGCGATATTCAATTGTTTTTCTAAAAAAATACAGCTTCTAAAAAGAAGCAATATTTTTGATGTCTTTGAAAATGCCGCTAATAGGTACTACAATAAGTTTTACAATTGAGAAGTTCAACACAATACTGCAGTAGGAAAGAATTATTTTATTACATTGTAAAAACAATAAACAATTGTTTAGAACAATTGTTCTGTTTGTCTGTGAGACTGCCAGTAGCCGACACTTTGTATATTATCAAAGATTTTTTATATTAAATGTAAAAAGTGCTTCCAAATACGTTGTAGGTACCTGACAAAATATAAGATATTTAGGAACACTCTACCAAGGGCCGAGCAGCTAAACTAATATAAATTTGTTACTAACCAATAAAATTCAAGAAAATATCTATCATACTAGTCAGATTATACTAAGGGCCTGTTTGACAAACTTTTAATAAATGTTACAAGTTTTGTCGCTGCTTACTTTTTATCTAGCGATAGAGAAAATAACCGGCCAAGCGCGAATCAGGCTCGCGCATCAAGACGAGGGTTACAATCTAACGGTTTTTACAATTTTAGGGTATACACATATTTAATACACATTCAATATCCATGACCCAGGAACATTGAAAACTTTTTGTTCACTCGGATTTGCTTGGAATTGAGCGTCGACGCGCTAACCACTGCGAGACTAGAGTTCAAAAGTTCTCTATGTAGGGTTAATTTAAAATACCTTGTCATACCATCAAAAGTTCTCTATGTAGGGTTAATTTAAAATACCTTGTCATACCATCAAACATTCTCTATGTAGGGTTAATTTCAAATACCTTGTCATATCGAACACAGAAGGAATATTCTACTGGCAAACTTAAACCTGCCTAACATTTAGGTAATGAATAATGATAGTCGTTGAGTATGGCATAATAACGTTTAGTTTTTGTACAATTTCTTTCGAAACGGTCCATTTTATTGGCCCATAAACTGTAACTGCCTAACTGGGACTTTCTATCCGTTACTCCAGTTACAGATGCAGAACAAAACAGGGAGCACCTATTGTCAGGAGAAAGCTCGTTTACTGTGCCATAATTATTTAATTGGGTTCAAAATTGTTAAAGTTTCGTTTAGCAAAAAGTTAATAAAAGCTGTGTACAAAATCGACAAAGTTACTGCTCGATCGGTTAGGTACCAAACATTTTCCTATGCGCTAGGACGCGAACAAATTATTTAAACACTAGATGTTGCCCGCGACTTCGTGCGCGCAAAAGTTAATTTCGCAGAAACCGTACATTTTTCCGCTATAAAAAGAAGCCTATGTCTTTCCCCGTGGTCTACTCTACATCTGTGCCAAATTTCATCAAAATCGGTCCAGTAGTTTCGGAGCCTATTCAATGCAAAGAAACAAACAAACTCTTCCTCTTTATTATATTAGTAAAGATAAAGTGTCCGCAACGACTGTAGACGTTTTTGTTGGTATTTACACCTGCGGGTCGATTCTGCTAAAAAAAACCTGCCTTAATACAGTTATAATCAAGTCCCGATACGCTAAAACTGTCAAACGGTATTCTCGTAAACGTTAAACCAACATAAAACGCGCTTTATTCGAAACTTCATAAAATCAGTTTATGATAACATGTCGCTTCACTTACAATACTATTAAAGTCAAATTCAAGTCTACTTTAAATACCTACGAGAGTTGAGATTCTGAGTGTACTGTGTATGCGCACAATTCAACGGCGCTGTTATGTGATTTTCATCTTATGCCTGGTCGAGCGGTAACTTGTCCGATAGAACATTTCAGCGATTACAAAATGGCAAACATCAATTATCAGAATTACACGGCCGCTCTACAATGTCAATACAATTGACACTCGAAAGTGATGAATCCAAAAAAAAGTACACAATTCAAAATAATTGTCACGAGTACCTACGCATCGATAGCTGTAGCCCGTATGTAGGTAATATAGATTATAGCGCGAGCGCTTTGAAGCGTAAAAAGATACCACGTAACGTAACGCGTTTTTGTGCAAGCTCTCCAAATAGGTGTTCAATACAAGAATACTTAGCAATTACATGTCGTTTTGTCATTGCGTGACGTTGTGTGGTCTGCGTACGGAGGTAGCGACGGTCGGAGTCAACACCCGTGAAATTACGTCACATAAGCCGCAAATGATTCTCGAGTGACGATTGTCACGCAAAAAAACGTCATTGTAACTTTTTTCGCCATATCGGCTGTCGATTTATCGATATTGTGAATCACTAGATGGCATTTATCGATAGATTTGAATTTTTGAAGTACGAAGCGTGGTTTTATTCACATACTTATTGGGGAAGCTAACATACGGCTAAATTGTCAAACATTTCTTGAAGTATGAGGTTCGCAATATTGATATCTACAAAACTCGAATTAAATAAACCTCTGTACCTATTGTTAACAGTTTAAAAAGTGAATTAAAGGCTAGCCACACACACACCATATTATTGACAATAAAGCTTATATTGACAATAATTTTCCTTGTGATAATATATACATAATATATTGCCGTTTTTTTTTGTATGCGTTGACTAGTATTGACAAATTTATTCTGTCAATAATATTGCACGTGTGCGGCTAGCCAATACTTATATATTGTCAATAATTTTATCTTGATAATATATTCGAATACAGTCATATTTTAATTCGAGCTACACGTATTTTTATTTTCTCACCCTTACTACTCGCGTGCTTTCCTTGTCAGAATGCCAAGCATTGACCGTGATAGCCTGTGGTTTAAGGAGCCCTTAACTTTTGAGAAGCGATTAAAAATTGCCCGTTAAATCAGAGCTAGCCATCTTATTGCTTGATATAAAATAATGAAGTCAGATGGTACCATACCATGCACCTACTATAAAATTATTGATGCATGATAGTAGGTACGTTGGTTTAGAAGTTTCCGAAATCTGGCAACGTTTGCACGTGGAAGAACCATACTTTGGCACGAATGGGCCGGTTCGACCGGATAAATAGTAAATACCACGGTGTCACAGAACACCAGCGTGATATATTTCGCTTGAGTTGTTGCGAACGAGTATACCGGAGACCCAAGGGGGGGTTTGGGATTTTAAGGAACGTAAGCACAAGAGGACCTACAAGTGCGAAAGTCCATGAGCGGCGGTATTCGCTAACCAACAGTTAATCCGTCAGCTCGTTCTCATAAAAAAACTCTTTTTGGTGCTGCTGGTGTCCAATGTCCATGGGCATCGGTAATTATTGCACATCAGGTCTTTCGTCTGCTTGTTAATCTATGTTGCAAAAGCATGGGAGTGTCCCTTACAATATTATTAGCTTTATTAAATGAATAGCAGATGTGTGATAACTGATAAGCTGTCACCAGTCACCACCCGCAGTGACAATAAATACTCATTCAAAATCACGATCTGAGATAAACGAATAGATTCGAGAGCGTACAATTTGGGATCTAATAACTATAATTATTTAAAATACCGAATGGTTTTGATGTACCCAGTGTCAGTGCCGCGCCGTAAGCGGGCGTGCAAAGCGTGCACCGCACAAGGGCGGCACGCCCAGGGGGCGGCAAATCGAGCGACTCATCACCTTTTTTTGACAAAACTCATAGTAATAGGGCGGCATAATCGGTATTGCACGCGAGCAACGAAACAGCTAGCGGTGGGCCTGCCCAGTGTCACTCTAACTACTAAGACGAATCTAATGATATCTCTCAAGCTCAAATGCGGCAAGCCGACAGGCTCTAAAGGTACTAAAGAAATATACATACATATATATACACTTGAATAACATAACCCTCCTATTGGCGCAGTCGGGTAAAAAGTAGGCGGAACTTTTTTCTGATACCTACCGCTATCTAGCGTCCCGTCGCTGATTTCCTACTTGGATAGAATTTGCAAATCGAAACATTAAATTCCATCGGTAAATGTCGGTATAGTATTTTTTTTTTTTTTTTTTTTATTTATTATTAACATAAAACATACAATAATGATCTTTGTACGCTCCATAAGCCACTTAGACTTGTCCGGAGGGTAAGTTAGCAACAAGAATTACATAAAGTAGTTGATACATTATGTAGAAATAATATTGAATAGTGGCCTATTTTATTTTTATTGCAATGGAGAAAAATAAAATGTATAATTATCAAATTCACGACATCTATCAACCTATAGGTGAACTAATTTAGTGAACAAGCGCCATCTGTTGTGTAGTACCCGTACCAAAATAGCTAAATCAATTTCATAAACACTAAGCAGTACCTTTGAACTGCCACAGATGGCGCTTATAGTTTGGTAGATCAATCAAACCTCACGTCCATGAGTATAATATTTACCATGAAACTCAAATAAAATTATTATGTCATGTAACATTTTGATTTATAATTAATATTTTACTTTTTTTTAGCTACATTACATTGTGCTTACAGCTGCACGTAATAATTTTATTGCAAGAAAGACCTACAAAGCTAACGTTGGGTATAGGTAGAAAGGTTTTGCTGGTACATCGGTAGATGGCGACTGTGCAATCGGTAGAAGCTTTATGTATTGGGTTTGACAAAAAGGTTTGCTGCTTCACCAATAGATGGCGTCATAAAGCGAAACCACTGGGCGCCACGATCAGGGAAGTAGAAATATAATAATATCAATATTTTATTTAATATTATAATAGCTAATAGGTATCTAGGGACCTGGCGGCCAATTATTATAATCAGATATAAAAATCTATTACTTAGGTACAAAAAAAACTGTCAATTAATAAAAATTGACTGTATTAAATAGAATTATTATTTGTACAAAAACTCCCACTATCCTGACTTTTGTCTTCTGTCTTCTGTCAGATTTAATTTTACCATCTACACCTAATATTCAATAATCCGATTGCCCCGACCCGTGTCTTACTTTCGTAAAATATGTGATTTGTGACTAAGGTACGCTTGTTTCACCCCTATCACGATTTTAGTACATCCGTAGCCTGAACAGCTAATTCACTGTCGGTATTGATCTAAGTAGGGCGGTTTATGTCCCCGCCCGCCCTACTTCAGCACCCGCCCTAGATCATCACAGTACGGTCTGTAGCTCGTAAATTGTCAGGATGTTGGTAGCATCGTCTAGTAGTTTCGGTTAAGGACTCAGTGGATGTTGCCTTTTTTGCGCACAAGTTTGTATTATCTACGCGACACGGCGTTGAAATTTTAAGTTAGCTATTCAAAATTGAACTTTATTCATTTAAACAATAAAATACACGTTTCTTTATAAAAGTTTGGATGTCAGCATGCACCACGCTGCACACCGCATAATATGTGAAGTGTAGATGTCATATGAAACACTAGCTTTATATTTAGTATAGTTTCCATACAAAATTTTAACCCCTTTTTCACCACCTTAGGGGGCGAAGTTTCAAAAATCCTTTCTTAGCGGTTGCCTACATTATTACAACTATCTGTATGTCAAATTTCAGCAGAATCCGTTCAGTAGTTTCAGCTGTGTGTTGATATATTATGAGTCAGTCAAATTGGCCTTTTATATATTTAGAAGAAGAAGAAGATGTATATTTTTGTGTATTGAATAAATTCAATTTTGAACAGCTATATTAAAAAGCAGTGTCATATCTGAATTCATTTGCGATGTTAAACAAATCGAAGCTGGCCGTCCTCTGCAACCGTAATAATTCGGCTATGTTATAATATAAATACCTCCCCACACCGATCTCGGTGACGGTGGCAGTTTACATTGAAACCAAGCCGGTTACGCAGGAGTAATTGTATAGTGCCCAAGTGTGTGCGCAGTACACAAGAGCACCCTCTCTCTTCCTTTATTCTCATAACCCAATGGGACGGATAACCGACACGACTGACGAGAGATCAGGTACAGGTCCGACTTTTTACATGCCCATCCGACGCATGGATCATTTTTCTTGTTAGACAATCAGGTGATCAGCCTGCATTTTCCTAACTAAACTTGGAAACAACATTGTTGTTCCAATGCAGGAATTAAACTCACGACCTCCGAGTCGAGAGCCAAGCTCTAACTACTAAACCACGGCGGCTGTCATTATACGTATAACATAGCCGAATTATTAATCTATAGCTCGAGGCAACCGCAACCGATAAATCGATTTGGGAGTAAACCCAGACATCCGGACAGACTCATATTCATTACGGCCATCTGTTAACGCGTAGATTATCACTTATCAATTATGTCTATCTCTATCTGATTATAATATATATGCCTGTACATATATATGTAAATATATATAACATCCTGTGTAGCTCAGTTTCTAGTGCGATGGCGCTCATGAAGGTTGCGGGTTTGAATCCCGCCGAAGGAACAAACATTTTTTCAATGGTCTTGGATGTGTATTAAATATGTAAAAATTTATTACGGGGACTATTTAATGCTACGTCTTGATGTCGTCCTATGGTCGCAATTCACCCATAATAATTCATAATACTAATATATTTTTTAAACGTTTGGTTTAGTAGACGGCCGTAGTGTGTTTATTAATTGGAATTCGGAGGTAGTGTATATAGTTGTTATTTTTACATATTTTACACATTTTTACAGGTAAATGAATAAACATAATAATATTTATTATTATAAATACATATAATAATATTTATTATTAAGTATAAGATATTATTAAAACAGATAAATTAAAAGTTACAGACCTAAAAACGACAATTTTTTTACTATAAATAAAAAACGAAAATTATTGTTCAAATTCTTACAGACAAGAAGAAACAGACACATAAACGATGAGATATCGAGCGTTTTTAATGCTCTCCAAAGATCTCACTTTTGTGATGATTTGTATTTCGTCAACGGTTGATCTAGATATGCCATTGCAAAGACAATACTTCCTGGCTTATTATGTACTTTTTACTACAGCGAATAAAAACGACACACGTTCTTCATAGCGATCTGTCATCCTAAATCTTAAGTATCAACAGGTAAAGAAAAATCGCTGAATACTATACTATGTTTCCAGTCGAACACTTACCAATAGCATATTTGCCTCCTTCATCCGATTACCTACGCTTCTGTTCCAAGGGTGAATCGTGACCCCTTCGACCCCATCACCCCATTATATCCCCCTCTAAGGGGGCGTGGCTGAGGCGGGTCGCGCATGCGCTGTGCTCGTCATCTTCTCAAGATGGCGTGTGATTGACGCGATGTATCAAGGGAAGAACAAAATATGTGAAGGTTTGAACTTTCAATTTGTATACGTTGTATAATTTGTTGTACCGACTTCGCGTGTAAACTCTAGTGGCTCTAGAAACTAAAGTAAAGATATTTTAACTAGGGATGTTCTGGATATGAAATTTCGTATCCGGATACGGATACGAATTCTACTAATAATATAAATGTGAAAGGGATTTGTGAGGAGGGATGGATGTTTGTTACTCTTTCATGCTAAAACTACTCAGCGGATTTTGATGAAATTTGGTATGGTAGTCATTTAGGCTCTGGATTAAAACTTAGGCTATTTTTTTATCCCGAAAAGTATAGTGTTCTCTCCCGAGAGAGCCCGATACTCGATAGTAAATTTACGTGGGCGGAGCCGCGGGAAACAGCTAATAATAATGTAAATGTGAAAGGGATTTGTGAGACTGTGGATAGATGGATATTTGTTACTTTTTCACGGAAAAACTACTGAACGGAATTCGATTAAATTTAGTATCGTAGTAGTTTAGTCTCTGAATTAAAAAAAAAAATCTCCCAAAAAAGTACAGTGTTCCCAAAGGAATAATATTATATTTATGCGGGCGGAGCCGCGGGCAACAGCTAGTATGAGAATAACATCAGTCACAGATACGGTTACGGATATGTAATTATTTATTTTCGCTAATTTCGGATAAGAATAAATTTTTAAAGATTATCAAAATTAAAATACAATATATATTACATACAATACAATATTTATACTCCTTTAATCGAAATGATCTCAAGCTTTCATTTATCCATTTCAGTTACGGTTATTTATTTCGGATATATGATAGTTTCGGTTACGGAGCTCCAAATCATCCCTTTATATTTTTACACACCTTAAGATATTTTAAATTAAATAAATAGCTTTTCTAACTCTTAGCTTTGAGAAGTTTTTGAGTATTCGGGATACTCAAAAGCTTCTCAAAGTTAAGGACTCCTTAAGTTACAGGCTGTTGTTGTCATGTGCCGAGCAGAGATATAATATAGAGCCTGTGATATAGCGGACAATTTACCACTACCTATATATTTTTAATCTGTAACTTTATGCAGCGCTTAATAATTTGGTCATAAGGGTCAATTCATACCGAATCGAAACGATACGCGAGACGGCGCAAAATTTTTAAGATAGCTATTCAAAATTAAACTTTATTCAGTACACAAGAAGGTACACTTTTCATTGTAAGAGTTGCGTTGCGTTTAACGCATGTGCATTGCATGATGTTATATGAAACGTGAATCTTTTCGTTTAGTGAATAAAGTTCAATTTTGAATAGCTATCTTAAAAATGCAGAATCGTGTAATGTCGCGGTTTTCTCATCTGTTACCTAAGTACCTGTAGGTAACAGATGAGAAAAGAAAATTGATAACACTAAGTTGTTCCTAAAGCTTTCCTTAAGCCTTTTCATCCGCTAATGGATGATTTATACAGTACTAGCTTTTGCCCGCGACTTCGTCCGCGTGGAGTTTGGAATATCGCTAAAATTTACCCGCGACTTCATTTACGTAGAAGGAGGAGCGCTTGCCCGCGACTCACGACTGCCCGCAGCGCGCCGCACGTCATTATTGCGCGCTGATTATTTTATTACTGCGATATCTTCTAAAATACTTGAAATCAAATGATGTAAATGGCAAATTTCTTCTAAATTAAATGCTTGTAATGAATAACGTATTTATTTGGATAAGGATTAATATCATCTTTATGAAAACACCCTCACAAATAATGCTTAATTTTAGAACAAATTTGGTTAGCATAAAAAGGTTATTGTGAGCCAACCTTAAAAGATAGACATATACTGTCGCGGACTTTTTTTTAGAACTTTTAAAGGGGAACGATTCTGTCATACATAATTTTAGCGAAACTTTAACCGTTTCCGCAGCGCACGCAGCAAAAGCTCTCAAAAGGGAAAAAACACCCCGATTTTGAAACATTATTGATTGGAGCTCCGCTCGTATTGAGCTTAGCATGATGTTATATAGCCTAAAGCCTTCCTCGATAAGTGGACTATCCAACACAAAAAGAATTTTTCAATTCGAACCAGTAGTTCCTGAGATTAGCGCGTTCAAACAAACAAACAAACAAACTCTTCAGCTTTATAATATTAAGTATAGATTCTCCGAGCGAAGTAACCACTCTTGAGTTACTGTAGTGCCTGGGACAGTTGGTTTTTTAATGTCGTATGGTTACTCAAGCACATACGGCATTCTCACAACATAGTCAGCCTAGTCCAGAGGAATGACTGGTCATTATGTCTGGGGCCAACCATGTGCAGGTTTCCTCACGATGTTTTCCTTCACCGTTAGAGCGTCCGTATAATGTACTTGAGATCTGAAAAAGTCTCATTGGTACACGCCACAACATGAGATTTGAACCTGCACTCTCTCGGGTGCGAACGAAATGGTCTACACACAAGGCCACGAAGCTCAAAGCTTTCCTAAACTTTTAGAAACTCGTGGTTGCTCGCGACTCAGTTCGCGATTTAGGTAGGTCTACATCTTATCTCTAAAAATAAATCATCTGAGACTTTATGATTAATATTCCCAGCGGTTCCGTGAGAATACATTTATGACAACGCGAACAAAAAAGCAAAGGCTTAGAAGGTCCAAAATAAGGTGACCGCCTGCGACAATTAAGAAAAAGAAAAAAAAAAAAGACTCTCTCCGTCACGCGACGCCAGTGACTTACTGAGTTTGTTTTTTTAGTGCCCCGTGCTTGATAAAATTTTTTGTGGTAGTAGCGTGTAGTCATGGCGAGGTGTCGACAAAAATATTCATTTTTATCGACAAAAATATTCCGCAGCTGCTTAAAATGTAATAGGTTAAATATGAATGTAATTTGTCATATTAATAACATCTGCTCATTTAAAAATAATCATTTACACCTAACACAATAACTTTGCATACGAAATACGTTTAGATATCACTTTACTAGGACGAAAACACAAGTTACATTTGTATAATCGATAAATTCCTTTTAATATTTTATGTTATACGATATTAGGTATATCGTACCTTATTTATACTAATCTACACTAATATTATAAAGAGGAAAACTTTGTTTGTATGTATGTTTGTTTGTTTGTAATGAATAGGCTCAAAAAGTACTCGACCGATTTCAAAAATTGTTTTACCATTCTAAAGCTACATTATCCACGAGTAACATAGGCTAAATTTTATTTTGGAAAAAAATAGGGTTCCGTGAGATATATGGGTTTTTCGGACACAAGGTGTAAAAATCAACCAGAAAAGTTATTTATTTTGCGTACGCTGCCTAAACTATAAAAGATAGAACTATATAATGTTCTAATTAATTGTAGATCTTATAAATATCTACAAAAAAGTCCGCGACACACTATATACCTATCTATGTCGAGTGAGGCACAACAACCATTTTTTTTTATTTAGACATCTTGTATTTTTTTGACTACATTTAAACGCGTTTATTTTACTCATGCTATTAATCCTTATCAAAATAAATTATTTCATCACTAAGTACAGTTTATGTAGATAATATTTGGTTTTTGAATGATTAAAATTGGACGTTTGGTTTTGAAGTTATAGCGAAATTAAACTATTACGATTTCTGCAGCACGGCCCGTTGCGAAGTGTTAGTATCAGTATTGTACCCGTGCGAAGCCGGGGCGGGTCGCTAGTTACTAATATTTAAGGAAATTTAAGAAAAAATAATTGTTTGTCGACTTGACCGATTTAGATGAAATTTGGCACAAATATAGAGTTGACTTTTCCCGTGGTCAACTCGATATCTGCTACTTTATATTGGACAAAATGTGTGCTTTCTGCTTTTACGCGCACGAAATCGCGGTCAACATCTAGTAACTTTTGAGGTTTTATATCATTTTATGAATTCGTATTTTTATAAGACGTATGCATACTATTATGTAATTTTGCCAATTATTACATCTTCTATTATTGTTGTAAGTATATTGAATTCATAACATTAGGCTTACTAGTTATAAGTTGGTCAATTAAATACCGGAATTATACTTTACTGGAATTCGACTTTAACTTTATTTTGACTTAAATAAAATCTAGGAAGCTATTTCTAGTCCTACGAACTTTTTGAAAGTCATCTAACGTAATTTCTATATTGACTATATCTATATGTAATTTCTTCGTTGTTTGACATCAATAATTCATGAATATTAAACGAAGGTTTAACAAACTAAACCTG
The DNA here is from genome assembly GCA_905404095.1 of Glaucopsyche alexis. Classification (NCBI taxonomy): domain Eukaryota; kingdom Metazoa; phylum Arthropoda; class Insecta; order Lepidoptera; family Lycaenidae; genus Glaucopsyche; species Glaucopsyche alexis. The sequence goes on from FR990062.1 coordinate 13,705,686, forward strand.
AATCCTTGTATACTAAAATTTTATTTATGTATAATTTTATTTCATCTATACCATTAAATTTAATTACCCATGTCTATAAATAAGTAATGGATCATATAATTAATGCGTGAAGTAAATCCCCTTTTAACGTGCAAAAAACAATTTTATAGACGCTTCGATAAGGGCTAGTTGCAAATCATCATTTATTTAGGTACCTAATGTAGGAAAAAGCTTAATGAACTAACCTATTTAACAAAAGTCGATATTTGGCTGCATTTGTCGATGTTTGCCGAGTCCCATCTCTACCCGATGTCATGTTCTTTTTATGGTATACGATATTCCATTGTTTGTAGACAAGGATAGAGATAGCGGTAAACATTGAGTAAGAGCAAGATAGAACATGAGGGCAATATTTCTAAATGCAGGACATTTTTAAGAATATGAAAATATTTCATTTTGAGATCTCGATATGATAGTAATAATTCCAAGTTATTTCGAAATGTTTGATTTATTGATTGCTATTTTTATTAATATTATTCTTATCTTTCATTGATATCAAACATATTTATAGCAAAATTGCTCCCAACATTACTGCCGTCGTAATTATAAATGCAGTAATCATCATTTTTGCAAATTCCTGTTTTTATCGAAAATGAAGTTAAGAGACACGTATGTAACTTTTGGTTAAAAAAAAATTAAAAAATACTATGGAAGGTAGTAAAATTATAAGCAAAAATTGTAGAGAACGTAAAAAAACCTTAAACCGCGTTTTTCTAGAAACCGCTATTTTGCAAATACTGCATTTAAAATTACGAGGGCAGATTACAAAGTGAGAAAGTTTACCAAATTTTTTTTATGAATTATAAAAATTAGAGTAAAATATTATCGAATAGTAAAATAAAACAAACGTGTGAAAGAATTAGTCATCTACATGTAGGTCTCTACTTATTCTATATTTCTATCTCTAACCCAAATGCCAACGTTACTTTTACAATGCGATATCAAAAAACTTACAATACCTACGATTCATTTAGAAACAGTGAAGTGGTCTATGAAATTAATAAAATAGCAATCTAAAAATACATAGTAAAAACCTTTTTTTCTACGTCTTTGAGTTAAAGTAATTCATAATAAGCAAAGTAATTCATAATATTTGAAAATAAATATTGTAAATTTATTATTATTTTCATCATTTTCTCTTACATAATATTCCATAGAAATAATATTATTATACTTAGGCTTTGAATATAATCATGATCCGGAATCCAGTGATCTCGGGAAAATTCAGAGTACTGAAAATAGAACTCTGTGTGTTCGATTTTCAGCTCTATTATAATAACGTAGAGTTCTATTTTCAATGCTCTGAATTTTCCCAGGAATGCCGGATTCCGGATTATACAGTCCCAGCCTTAGGTTCTTCCAGTTTTAGCCTATTTGTGAGGTAACTAACCAAATCCATCCACAAAAGGAGCAAGAGCATTCCGTTTTGGACAATCACTTAGATCTACTTACGTTCAAAATCTCACTTTTACTTATTTGGGCATTTAATGAAAAGTCCTGATAAAAGCCCACACAAATTTCGAGCTTATGTTAACCATAATTTTAATTGACAAGTACTAATAAATAAATAAAATAATAAAAATCTTTTTATTCAGAATAAAAAAACAAGGTTTTGTTTTCCGAACGTCAAAAAAAAAATAAAAAAAATAGAAGAATTACAATTACCACCGGTTCGGAACCCTAACCCGGCGAGAAGAACCGGCGTAAGAAACTCGCGCGGGTGCCACCTTTTAGTAAAAAGGATAGCCAAAATTGTTCTTTTAAAAAAAAATACATGTATACAATACAATAACAAAAAACATGTAAACAAAATAAAAATTACAATATATTACAGTACAAAAGTACATTGTATAACTAGTTAAAACTGAAATTGCCTCATAGGGTCATCTTATTCCCAGGGTGTGCTGTCCTCAATGAAATCTTTAACTTTATAATAACCTTTGGCACACAAATGTCTTTTAACTACTTTTTTAAATTTATTTATTGACAAATTTTTCACATTTTCTGGGAGTTTATTATAGAAACGTATACACTGACCTTTAAAAGAATTGTTTATTTTACTGAGTCTAGTCACTGGCACAGCCAGCTTGTGCTTATTCCTAGTATTGATGTTATGTTGGTCACATTTTTTATCAAATTCATTACTATATTTTTTTACATACATAACATTATCAAAAATGTATTGTGAGTATACAGTCAGTATCCCTATTTCTTTAAATTTTTCTCTTAGGGAGGCGTATGGGGACATCTTATAAATAGCTCTAATAGCTCGCTTCTGCAGCACAAAGATAGAATTAATGTCGGCGGCATTGCCCCATAAAAGGATACCATAGGCCATTCTGCTATGGAAATAACTAAAATAAACTAACCGTGCCGATGCTTCGTCAGAAATTTGTCGAATTTTTCTAACTGCAAATGCTGCAGAACCGAGACTATTCGCCAGGTTAGCAATATGTGGACCCCACTGTAATTTAGAATCTAATGTTATACCTAGAAATACAGTTGAGTCCACTGGGTCAAGTTTAACATCATTCAATAGTACGTTGGTTTGTGCATGTCTCACATTTGGTAAACTAAACTTTAAACATTTTGTCTTAGATGCATTGAGAAGGAGATTATTACTACCAAACCAATTTACTATTTCAGAGAGAGCATTATTTACCCTGTCATAGTCCGACTGCTGTAGCTTCACTTTAAAAATAAGTGAAGTATCGTCAGCAAATAACACTATCTCTAGTATATCTTTAACAAGAAAAGGCAAATCGTTTATGTAGATCAGGAAGAGGAAAGGACCTAAAATGGACCCTTGCGGCACTCCTAAATCTATTTTGGCTCCCGATGACATCTTGCCATTCACTTCAACCCTTTGTGTCCTGTTACTTAAATAAGATGTTAACGTTGTAAGTGATGTGCCCCTTACGCCATAGTGGTCTAGTTTCCTGATCAACGTAGCATGCTCTACACAATCAAAAGCCTTAGAAAGATCGCAAAATATACCTAGTGCATCCTGCGATCCCTCCCAGGCTTCATATATACTACTAATAAGGCTAATGCCTGCATCAGTCGTAGATCGACCTTTAGTAAAACCGAACTGCTTGTTGTGTAACAATTTATTAATATTGAAATGAGCCAATAGTTGTTGTAAAATAATTTTAAGGTTCAAATTAAGTTTTTAAATAATAAGGTTCTGTAATCTTAAGACCTAAAATAGTCTAGACGTACCTACATTATTAATTATTATTATTAACTACCAGTAATACGTATAAAGTAACAAACTAAGTTCGATATCAAAAACGGAGGAACGAAGAGTTTTCATTTATCTAGCTAGGTCTAGCTCGTATGTAAGACTGAGCTGTGGTGACCATGCTTTTTGTTATTTATGGACAATTCCTATTATAATTTGTGTTTGCAGAACTTTAAATAAAATAAGAAACAAAGATGTGTTCTCCTTTGGCCAGATCTAGAAACCATTTAAATGTCACAATTTTAACGACGATCTATGTTTTGAAACAATTTACAACTATATCTTAAAATGTTTTAACTTAAACAATTAAATACTATTACCCTCTTACTAATAAACGCTGTATAAGCTTTAAATAGTTATACAGTGTTTTGTTCCCGTCACACAAGTGACATTTTAATTCGATAGAACGAGACAGAACACCGTATAACTATTCAAAGCTTATTCCGCGTTTATTAGTAAGGGGGTTAGTAACTAATTTTATGTAATAGCAAAAAGTTAAAAACTGTAACCCAACTACGCAAATTAAAATATAGCCTATGTTACTCGGACCATTATTGCAAATCTATCGTCACATCATTTATTAAAATCAGATCAGTAGTTTAGGTGCTATGATGGAAAAAACATACAAAGACTAGAAAAATCATTCAGCACCCTTACTTTTGGCTTCGCCTTATTGATTACTTAATTTAAAAAAAAAGCCATGTTAAAATGAGTACTTAATTTTAAAACAATCAACTAACTTAAATTTTAAATACTAACAAAAAGTGCTCACTAATTTCAAGCGGTATATTGAAATATGGGACCTACAATGTCTGGTGGCCTAGTCCGGAACCAGACATTCGAAGCCTTCCTTCTAGAATACAGAAGTGACGTGAATACAGAAGTGGCCGGTCAGATTTTTACCAAAATACGGCGAAGCCAGAAAGAAAGGGTAATGATTTTGGCAGTATATGTTATGGTATGTTTATTCCGTCATAGCGCCGAAACTACATATCCAATTTCAATAAATGAGATATCAATAGAGAAGAGTTGGTGGGGGACGATTGCAGGTTAAGGTCAAAGGGCAAAGTGATGGGGATGGTTGGGGTCAAGGGTCAAATGTCAAGGTCAAAGGTCAATATGTTGGGAAATATGGGGTCAAAAGTCAATACGAACTAAAATAGTTTCATGCTCGCGTAAACCAAGACAGCAAACAATTGCAAGTTGCATCTTACGCATTTTCGATCAGGACACGTGACCTGTCGCGAGTTTAACAGTTTTTACCCATCCCAAGAAAAGTGCACAGCGCCGATGAAGAATTATTTACTTCAAAAAATATAGTTATATATGCCCGTTTGGATGCCCGGTGATGATGATGACGAGAGTGTCCGCAGTGGTTTTCCGTGTGGCTACAGTACGCAGCTGCAGCAGGCGGTCTGCACTATAAAAGGAACGGAACTGGTTCTCGGCCGGCCAGCGCGGTGAACGCCGAACTGCACTGTAATGTACGTGGTCAGTATTGGCGCGGAGACTTAATTTATGGATTAGCTTATGACCATGGCTCCACTCGCGTAAAAATAATATTACAGTACTTTTTCGAGGTAAAGTAAAAACAGTATCCCACCATACTATTTTGGCAGCCTATCCGTTAATATAGAACCTAATCTACTACCATACCATATTATATTAATTATACCATACCATATATCAAATTCGGTCAGTAGTTTTTGGGTGAAAACTGAAAGTATCACAAACGTCCATCCTCACAAAGTTTCACATTTATAATAGTACTAGCTTTTGCCCGCGACTTCGTCCGCGTGGAGTTCGGTTTCCATACAAAATTTTAACCCCCTTTTCACCCACTTATGGGGCGAATTTTCAAAAATAATTTCTTAGCGGATGTCTACGTTACTACAACTATCAGTATGCCAAATTTAAGCAAAATCCGTTTTGTAGTTTCGGCTGTGCGTTGATAGATGTGTCAGTCACGTTTGCTTTGTATATTATAATTAGTCGCAATTTGTCGAATTTATCGCAAAATGTATAATATAATTAAACTATAGTATGTGAATGCCGCGCTGTTAACTGTATTACCTATATGGTATCTATGTATCAACGCGGGCACTTCATTTATAGAGTGGCTTTTACAAGTAACTTTATTACGACCGAAGGTGTCTAAAAATATATCGTAGGTACCTATATATTAAAAGATAGTACTAGTTGGTCTAACTATACTAGAGGTATGTAAGGGTCTATTTCATTTTCTAATAAGTGTCGAGTAGTTTATTCGGATGTTTTTATGCTGCTTACTTTATATCAAACGACAGAGATGAAAAATTTACACTTATCAGTAAATTGTGGAACAGACCTTAAATGTTGATCCCGGATTATACTTTATCTGTATTAAGTATATAATATTGTGAATCCGTCGATCATATCAACTGTAACAAATGTTATGGGCAGTTGAAAACTTGCGTGAAATTTTCCTCACGCCAATCCAGCAGGGCCGCACTATAAAGATTATTGAAGCATTCCACAAAAAATCATTAAATTTTATTTAAAATCTGTAGCAGCGAGTATTATTGCTAGACATAAACGTTTAGTGTCGCTACCACTATATTACAGCTTTCACCAGGCGCCAACTGCTAACCTTCTCTTCCTAGTACCACATCATGCTAGAACTCCTATTGGATGAGCGCATATTGGTCACTCTCTTGGTCCACTATGATAGTCTACTCAAAATATTTGAGATTGGCACAACACCACTCTGTAAAGCTATGTGTCATATTTTGTCTCTTCTTCTCTCTCTTAATTTTAAGGTGGAGCTTCCGCTACTTTTTTCTATCTTCCACTAGTACTTCTCTCTCACTAGTACTTAGTTCTCTATAGGACTTGACATTTACATTCTCTACAAGTTGACTAATATAGTTTAGTCTCTTCTTTTCTCGACGAAAATTGATGTTTTTCATTGTTCATCTTTTTTTTTTATATTATATATTACTTGTTCATGTTGTTTAAAAAAATATCGCCTGCTTTTTAAAATATAATTAAATTACGAGTCGCCTTCTTAATAAATAGGGTTGGATAAGTAACCACAAAATTTAAAGCTCGAAAGCTTGACTGATATTTTCGGCATTAAATTGTATTAATACGTGAAAGTATAACTTTCAGTAAAGATTTACGCAAATTGTGCGAACGGAGGAGTATGATATTTGGAAAAGTTAAAGTTTATGTGGAGGGAAGATGTGCAGAAATATTTTTACATCATTCTTAGAAATACATAAAAATAACAACAACACTAGCTCAGATTATTAACACACTCTACCGACATTACCGTGCGCTTACATTAATTACATTACGTAATATTAAATTTTGTTACACGTCGACGATATTCAATCTGTCAAACTTTTTTTTCTAGAGGCCAAAGAAACCCTATAAAGTTTCGCCCATTATGGGCGAATTTTAACCACAGAAAGACAGGGACCTTTAGTTCTCTTAAAATTATATATAAGGTTTGTTAAAATCAATTACGGATACTTCGGGCATTTGATCTGCGGCTTATGTAAAGACATTTAAGAAGAAAAATAATTATCATACTCGAAAATATATTTTTTACTTTATATGGGCGAGTTTGCGTTTTGAGGAGAGTCACCCATACATGAGATGATTTTTTACTTTGAGTATGACAATTATTGTTTGTTTAAACGTCTTTACATAAGCAGTGGATCATGTGCCCGAAGTATCCGTAATTGATTTTCGGAGACCTTATATACCTCACTCTAATGAGTGAGGTATATTTAATAATGTGATGTAGTTTTTTTTTTCAAGTATTTTCTTCTATGTGTTAATCGATGCTTTTGTATCCTTTTCCTATAAAAATCAGTATAACCTGCAAGCTGCATAACTGAGATAGCAATTATGAATTACGAAATCCGAATAAGCTCAAAGCTCCACGCAACCAAATCTGAACATAAATAGCAAATATAAACAGTTCTTTAATTAATTCTTGAACCACAAAATTTAATTGTTTAATTTAACAGCTATTATAAACTTACAACATAGCTATTAAATTAAATTACTATCAAGATGCTGTGGCCTATGGGTAATTAATGTTTTGAAATATTTTGCGTATACATAAATAGCGCCTTTCACGAGACCGAAAGTGACCGAAGTTGTCCGAATGATCTTTTTAATGAGTATTATTTTTACCCGACTATGTATGTATGTATTTGGTAGTATATGCACGAGTGTACGAGTATATTTGTTTCATCGTTGCGCCTAAACTATTGAATCGGTTGTCAATAATAGCGGGTAACATAGGCTATATTTTGCGTAGTTGGTTTTTCTAACTTTTGATTATTTGTTAGTCTATTTCGAATATGGACGATCAATTAAGCTAAACAAATACGCATGTATAATTGTACATTGTTTTAAATAGAAATTAGAAAAAAAACTGGAAAAATGCTTTCCGCGTACTAATCCGCGTACCACGTAATGTATATATCTGTAATTTATAAATTTCACTTTCAAATAGAATTATTTTCAAAGGTTTCATTTTTCTAAACTTGAGATTTTAGCCTGTTTGTAGACTTACCCAAGTGCCTAAGTGTCCGAGTTAGCCGAGATTGTCCGAAAATAGCCGACCGTTCGCGTGTCACGCCACAGTAATATAAAATAAAGTATATCTTTGGAACCGATAAAAGGGGCCCTGCACCGTTTTAATTAGGCTGTAGAATGTATCGGGTGCCTTAGGCTAGGGTTGCGATACTTAAAGTTTTTATAATATTAGTTAAATTCCTTTATTTTAATATTTTGTTTCTCGTGCGTGTCCCATCACATTTCCTTTATTTTCAGTATTCTTGGTGGCTTATTTAAGATAACTTCTTTAATTACAATCACGAAGTTCGAAATTAAAAAAAGTATGGGATTGGCACATTTGATGGCTACTACCATACATTTTATTCCTTATGAACTTCGTTAATCGTTATCGTTCTGATATTACACTTTGTCTAAGGCCCCAGACTTGCTTTATGCTTTTGTCTGCTTCTTTGTTTTTTTTTTTTTTTTGCTTTGGTCTCTCTCTGCTCAGTTGCGTTTTATGATTTTATTCCACTTAAGGTTCTACTTTGCTCTAATCCAGTTCGCTCCTCGCTCAGAGCCTTAAGTCTAGTTGCCATCGCTAATTACCACGATGATGTTCATAAACAAAAATATATTTTGACATAAGCAATAAGCATCGCTAATTGACATAGCGATGCTTAATCTTCGTCGTAATTATCGATGGAAACTTGACTAAATACTCTGTTAGCTTAACATTACATAATATTCTAAATCTACTTTCATAAATAGGAAAGATTTGTTTGTTTGTTTTCATTGAATAGACTCCGAAACTACTGAGCTGATTTTGATGAAATTTAACATGGATATAGATTAGACCACCGGGAAGGACATATTACTATACTTACATAGCGGGAAAATGTACGACAGCCTCGACAATTTATTTTTCGCGTAAAAAGTCGCGGTAAACATCTGTTACCGACAAAATATTTTTTATTAGAAACTCCTTGGTGGCAGCCCTGAGAGAAACTGCGAACAACTGGCCAGCGCCGCGCGCCGCTCGGTGATAATACAATATCGGTATTGAGAGCAGATACCGCGGAGAGAATTTTATACATACACTAGCTCTGGGTCTCGAGGATTTATTTTAAAAGCTTTTCTCCTTTTCCTTATTTGTACCTACTAATTGCTTTACAGAAGTTGGTACCGTGAACAATTTATACTTCTGCACAAACAGGCTCGACTGGAGAAATGTCACAGCCTCGAAGAAAACCGGCGTTAAATAAATCTTGAGTCACGTTTTATGGGTGAGCTTGGGTACTAGGAAGCGGCCTAAGTGATATTGGGGATATAATATGGCTCTTGAAACTTTAAATCGTTGTTGCGGATTTCCATGAACGGCGTCACTTACCGTCAGGGGATCTGTCTGTTGATTTACCGGCCCCTACTTTTTTTCACATTAACGGATAAAAAGGCCTAAGTTTTTAATGTAAAAAAAAGTAGAATACTGTTATTCTCCGAGCGAAGTAACCACTCTTGAAATACTATAGTGCCTGGGACAGTTGGTTTTTAAATGTCATATGGTTGCCCAATCAGCCTAGTCCAGAGGAATGACTGGTCATTGGTCAATATGTCTGGGGCCAACCATGTGCGGGTTTCCTTTCCACCGTTAGAGCGTCCGTATAATGTACTTGAGATCTGTAAAAGTTTCATTGGTACACGCCGCAACCTGGGATTCGAACCTGCAATCTCTCGAGTGCGAACCAACCGGCTACCCACTAGGCTATGGAGCTCGCAACATTTTTTATATTACATACATTATATTATTATACTTTTATACTTGTCCAACTGAACCGACCGGACCGGCACGGTGCGAACAATGCGACTCAGATCGCCAGATATCGCCAATGGAATTGGGCTACATTCTAATTGGTGTAAACATTTGTTGAGCCTGATCATCATCAGCAAGTTACCAGCTTGAGAGCAAAGATTACAAAACTCAAGACAGGCTATGACGTACATTTGACAGAATTAATCTTCATACCAAAAAAAGTTACGCCATCTTGGTTTGAACCATACTTCAAATGTCAGCCATCTTGTTTTCACCATACTTCAAATGTCAAAATGGTCCCGAAATCTCAAAAGTGGGGCCACATTTTTGCATTAACATGCCTTGTCTATAATATTATATACGTCTATACTTGAGAGTATATTTTTTATTTATATTTTTATATAAACGGGCATTGGTCTACACACATTTCCACTACTGCAACTCCTGTCTAGCTAGGATCGACAGCGGTAACACACCACAAAAACCATCAGGGGAAGAACGTAGGAGGAGTAGGAAGTATTTGAAGGTATCATCATCATCATCAGCTAAAGGCAGGTTGTAAGTTGTGACCAAAAAATACCTTAAGGTAAGTTGTAAGTTATGGTGGCATGACATAACTAAAATCTCGCCTTCTTATCTACCACTAATAAAACCATTTTCTCATCATCAGTAAATTCATCTTTTTTGGTTCAATTAATAAAAAAAAATAAAAGTTCAATATACAAAAATAAATACCCTCCTAGTCCTCCTTTGTCTGCCATCGGTTTTTCTTCTAATGAGCAGATGGATCACCTGATGGTAAGCGTTAACCACCGCTCATGGACTCTGGCACAACATAAGAGTTGCATTTGCGCTCCTAGTCTTTAAAATCCCCAACCCCTTTGGGCCTTTGGTAATACATAACGCAAGCGTTATTTTACGCCAGTTTTCTGTGAGACCGTGGTTTATCCGGTCGAGATGACCCATTCGTACCGAAGCTTGGTTCTCACTCGTCCATAACGGTTTTAATTTTTAGTTTGTCTTCTTTACTCGACTACGGCGAAACGAAAAGGAAGGGTCCTGATTTTGAAATTCTATACCTACCGTAGCGCCTAAACTACTGGTCCGATTTTATTAAATGAGGTGTCAATCGATTCTTAATAATATCTCGAGAAACATAGGCTACATAATTTACGTAGTCAGGAGTTTTTTTATAAAAATTGTAGTTATTAGTTAGTTATTTTTGAATAAAATGTCAAAGTGGGAAATACATACCATTAAGGTGGGACCGCACTAGGCGTAACTACGCGACGCGACACGACCAAACATTCTTTGTATGAAATTGTCTATACTAATAAAATAAAGAGAAAAGTTTTTTATTTATTTATTTATACTAAACAAATCAGATATATGTTTGTATCTCGCCAAACTATTGTTTGACGGCGAGATGCGCTCATCTTTTATAAAGATTTGTTGTTTGCATTGAATAGGCTCCGAAAGTACTGGACCGATTTTAATGAAATTTGGCACAGATGTAGAGTAGACCACGGGGAAAGACATAGGCTCTTTTTATTGCGGCGAAATGTACGGTTCCCGCGAAATTATCTTTTACGCGCACGAAGTCACGGGCAACATCTGCCATCAAATAAACGCCTTAGTGCGGCGGCAGAACTACGCGAAGCCGCACTCAATTGCGGTATTATAACGCGTTTCAAATAAGAATAGGAACCTCAATGACCTTTTTCTGTCAAATATTAATTGAAAAGTGCGATTTGCAGAAAAACTTATGTGCATAATATAAATATTAATAGTCTTTCATCGAATTTAAATAAAAACGTTAAATAATATCTAATCAATTATCTAAAGATAAATTTAACTATCATAACAGTCTAAATTCGAAACAATATGGCGCCGACTCGATCCTATTCTCATTTGAATCGCACTATACTAGTAGGGACGTGTCGCGTGGCGTTGCTCTGCTACCGCTTGGTGCGGTCTTACCTTAATAATAAATAATAGTATCCTTCCATTTGCATTGCTATTTATTTCACAAGTCCGTTCCTTGCCGCCAATAAAAAAGCTTTTTCCTTATATTTTCCTACAATCTAACGTCTGGGTTTACATACACTTCAAGTTCCCTTTAACTTGCCGACGTTAGTCATATATTTGCATTACGTTTCTGGTTAGCCGATACTCTAAACGTGACAAGCATATGGCGGCCATTTTTATTTTAATTTACTATCAGGTTTAGGGATCTTTGTTTAAAAGTAATTTTCATACATTTTGAGAGATAAGAATAACATGGAAAACATCGCGAACTTGTACCTTCGAAAGCAATTCGAAAGTCTGCCAAAAACTGTTAGGATTGGTTCACATCACGACGAGACTACTTTTTTATGATAGCTATTTAAAATTAAAAAAATAAACTTTACTATTACACTATATTACACTATATTACATTACTTTATAACATACACGTTTCATTGCAAGAGTTCGAATGTCAAGTCAATTAAAGTTCATGTCGAAGGCGCCGCTTGTATTGAAATGTGTATCTTTTTGTGTAGTTAATAAAGTTCAAATTTGAATGGCTATCTTATTAATGCAGCATCGTTTCGTATATCGTCGCGGTGTGAATTGACCTTTAGACCAATCAGCAGTATGTAAAGTAACATGGACTATAGCCTAATAACTCCTCTCTTTTCATCTTCACCAACTTACATCTCCCTCTCAACTTCCGTTCGCCTCACCCGATCACACTTTTCGTAACGCTCTCGTCACGCATTCACCAGCTTACTCCCCGTGCTTAAGTCAAGCGTGCGTATAGGTAATAATTATAGTAACTGTTTCCTATTCTTTATTTTATTTAATTTCGCTTCTTTTCAATGTACATTTAAAATAACTTTGTCAAGGAGAGAAACACAACGTAAAATAAAACATGGCAGATCAGATCAGAATTATCCAAAGAATGTCATTTCGACAATGACAATATGACTTTTGACAAAGAAAGACGTATGACATTCTTGAGAAGCCGTCTCTTCCTAAAACTGTCAACTACGTCAAAAGTCAAGTCAAAACATATGTCATGGCCGCCCTAAAAGTAGTGTTCTCGCAATAAAAAACTCTTCAAATAATCATTTTTGTGCGTATGTACCTGTTCTTCAAATTATCATATTATTTTTTTGTATTTTTATGAAATTTCCTATAGACCTACCTATGTAGTGTACATAGAGCTGACCCAAAATCAAACATCTCTTTTAATACTCCGAACTTACTATTGTGCAAAGAACTGAAAACCGCTTTTAGTCACAGCTAAGGTTTTCTTGATAATAAATCTGCCGCGTGCCTTGAATTTGCTTAACGAACGGGAAATCCGAAGTAACTTATACTTGTGCCATCGTATACCACAGCTGTACGTGATGCAAAATCGCGAAAACGTATGATTCAGTGAAGTCGCGTGTTGGCATAGAATACAGAACATCCAGAATGAGTGTTCAATCACATTTGTACGCAGCGCACTGTAACCAAAACCATGGTGAAACACCGCCCCGCCCGCTATTTACTTTACTCTTTACACTAACAAAATAAATCGCGTTATTATGTTACGACAATTAGGTGTTCAATAAAAAATAATTTTAAAAAAGTTGGGTAAAATATTCCGTTATTATGTGGCAAATTATTATGTGTGGATAGCCACTCCAATTTGGAGTAGTCGTGACGGCTTCACTTTCAAGCGCCTTGACGGTTTCTGGATGATTTCTGTATTCTGTGCATGTTGGCTGGCGACGACAATTTAACAATTCTAAGGAATACGTTTCAAAATGAATGCGTAAGTTTTTGTTTGAAATTTACCACAGAAATAAAAAGCAACATAGGACGAAAACACTGACAATTAATATGATAATAACTCCCCACACCGAATTCGGTGACGGTGTCCGGTTTCATTGAAACCAGTCCAATTACGCAGAAGTAATTTTATAGTGCCCAAGTGTATGCGCAGTACACAAGAGCACTCTCTCTTCCTTTACTATCGTAATCCAGTGGGACGGATAACCGACACGACTGGCGAGAGATCAGGCGCAGGTCCAACTTTTTACATGCATGGATCATTTTTCTTGTCAGACATTCGGGTGATCAACCTGCATTGTCCTAACCACTCTTGGAATATTATTTTTTTTTGTTCCAATGCGGGAATCGAACCCACGACATCCGAGTCATGAGCCAATGATTTAACCACTAGACCACGGAGGCCGTTACTAATACTCAATTACTCAACCGCTAATCAGAGACAATGAAAGAATCTGACATCTGGGTCTATATGATCCGGAATCCGATGGGCCCGGGAAAATTCGGAGCACTGAAAATAGGACTCTGCCCCAATACAATAGAGTTGTATCACAAAATCAAGTATTTCCATAAAATACTTGCAGCCGTTTCCGAGATTCCGATGATATATATACAATATATTTAGTTCGGCTAAAGTATAAGATAATTATATTTCTTAGCGCTCACTCTTAGGTGTCTTCATGCCTATCACAATGTAGTTTGTCTCCTGAATTGAAATGACACGAATGATTGAAAGACCTTACTACCTGATAGAAAGTACAATGGGGTGTAATAAAGTAATCATTTTGTCAACCACAACCCCCGTTGCCCGCTGCGTTAAAGTGCCGTGTAATTTTTCTACCCTATTATGAAGTGTCATAGTAATTTGCTCCTCGGGGGTGCCATGATTGAATGGGCAGACCATGGCCCCGTAGGAAACTGAAGTATTTCCTTAGTGAGAGAGGGTGTCAGAGCATCGACTTATTATAGCCGGTGTCCATGACACGTGACCGCTTACTATCAGGTGATCCGTCTGCTTGGTTACCGATGGTCAGGTCCATTATTTTACAAATTACTATGACGACCTCTGTGGTTCAGTGGTACAGCGCGTTGATGCTCAAGCCGGAGGTCACGGGCTCGAATCCCGCTGAAGGAACAAAAAGTTTTTCTGTGTTCCTGGATCATGGATGTGTATTAAATATGTGTATAATATAATAAAAATCTTAAATATATGTATAGTATAAAAGTCATGGGATACTCTTCCCAACTTACCTGTCCGGTAGTTGTGGTATAGTATACGGGTATGCGACCCCGGCTTCCCTAGCTATTACTGTCCTATCCCTTGCCCTCCTGGGCGGTAATATCCTACATTCCCTATTTCCCACTCTAACTTACCAATCTTCCTTTCCACACCACCTATCCTTCCCTTTCCCTATTCCTACCCTCTTCACCAATCCGTGGAAACGCAATGGATAATCAAGAATAATTTAATTATCCAAAATGGCGGCGACGTGGTTCGCCACCCATCACGTCTCGCTTCTCGCGGAGGCGAAAAGCGGGCCATGGAGAGACGCTTGGCTACGTTGAATGTAAGAGGAGGAATGGATGATAAGAATGAAAGTGGACGAAGCGAAAGAAGTATGTAAGGATCGTAGCAAGTGGAAAGAAGTGGTCTCTGCCTACCCCTATGGGAAAAAGGCGTGATTACATGTATGTATAAAAGTATTAAATATACTTCCCATTGTCTGGTACCTACCTGTAACATAGTTCTTCGGATAGGTACTCAGCACGGGGCCAGATTGACGTGGTGTGAAGCGTCCATAGATATTACTTTTTTCTCCGTTCTATCTTTGATTTATCAAAGAGTGCAGTATGAGTGCCAATTATAAAATGTACAACTTTTAAAAAGATTTATTTATGGACGTAAATGAGTGTACTCGTATGTAGAAAGGTTTAATAAGTTTTATGAAAGCTCAAAGCTTAAGCTCTTGATAAAGTAATGGAAAACAAGTTACATACGTTTTCTAACTAATTATTGAATAGTTAATAATTTATACGTTATGACGAAGTATAAAATTAAATTTATAGACGTAAAAGTATTAGTCATTTCGTCGTACATTTCGTCGGACTTTGTCAAAAGTCACCTGGTGCTAACAGCGGTCGGTCCCGCAGTGAGGCTTGTTGTGAAATACTTTATATCTATTAGAGATTATTACTACATAAATTATATTCTATATTTTATATCTGTCTTTTTATAGTTTTGTGTAAACTAAAATTTTGTTTGTGTATTAGGCATGATAGGTATAAAAAGGGAGAAATAAGAATTTTTAGTGAATTTTTAGTTTCAAAAATTATATAAGATACGCTGTGTAATGTGTTAAATAAAAAATTTTGTGTTAAGTCACCAATGTTAATAAATAGTTATATAATTTTTTTGTTAAATCATCAACATATATTTTTTGTATGTCTTGGATACTAATAAAAAAAATGTATTCCATATTATCATTCTTCTGCACGTTCAATCCTACAGATATATATGTTTGTCTCTTTCTACGTAACGCCTCAACTTTCCGTGTTACACTTGATTTTACTCCTCATAAAATTTCCGTACCGGGCCTTATAACTCAAATCGTTTCTTAATGAGTAAACTGCAAAAATACAAAAATTTACAAGTACCTACATAGCGGATTTTTAATGTCAACTTCAAATTATCTGTCAGATACTTTCGTTATCACTTGGCGAAACAACGCAAGCGTTTCACGCCTATTTTATATGAGGCCGTGGTAGGAAGCTCTCCGATCAAGCCATCTAGATTTCGTTTACAGTTGACCTAAATTAATAATGACTAATGACAAACACTTCCTAGCAGGTGTCGGCTAAACAGGTGAATTTCATACAGTGCCTGCTATGTTTTACATAATGTATTTTATGTAACTTAAATAGATAGATATCCAGTTGTGACTTCCAATTAAAATTAGCATTAATACAGATATTTTATTTATAGTTTAGTATTTAAGACACAGAAAGTTGTGCCAATAGGGAAGACAAATACATGTAAAATATTTAGTTTCATTTATACAGTGTGTCTAAAAAATAATTAGTTATAACAATTTGAAAAAGACGACTGGCTGGCCCCCTGCCTTAGATGATACCAACAAATTGTTATAACTTCTAAACTATTGCACTGAGAGTAAAGGGGTTTGTATTTTATTTTAGCAAACGTCCTCTTCTATCGTTTTAGAACAAAAAACAAGCAGGTTAATGGCTTAGATTTTTTACAAAAAGCAAAGAATTTAAAAAATACAACATAAAAAACTATATTTTTTTAATTACCTACTTTTTTTATGTTCAAAGAAAATTAAAACATAGTGGTTGTAAATTATTGTCCACATGTTTAGCTATCAAATGAGACGTTTTTATGTTCCTAGGACATTTACTCTAACGTTAAATAAATGTACCCCACGGGAACACTCTACTTTTTCTTGATAAAATATAGCCTATGTTGAAACATAGGCTATATTTTATCAATATAGCCTATGTTGAAACATAGGCTATATTTTATCAAGGATTGAAATCCAGAGCCTAATATACTACCATACCCATGAAAATGAGTTCAGTAGTTTTTGCGTTAAAGAGTGACAAATATCCACCCATCCATCCTCACGTACTCTCATTTATAATAGTAGTAGGATTTTCATTTTCTCATGAGCAAAAGTATTGCATAATAGTAAGCGATTACCGCTACCCGTGATGCGTTACAAGTCAGCCGCACTACCAGAGGAGTTCCAAGTTTCTAGTCTTTAAAGCTTCCAACTTAGTACAAAGTACAAACGCAGTATTATACTCATAAAGTTTATTCTACTCGTATTTATTACACTCGACAAATCTAAAATACTCTATTAATATCAGGACTTTGTTTGGATTTGTTTTGTGTAAGAGAAAAAAGAAAACAATAGCTACAGTGTAAAAAATTATAGTTTTATTTATCATAATTTATAATAATAATTTTACACAATATTATGTAGTAATAATACATGAAAGAATGAGCAAGTTTACATCCAATTTTTTGTAAATCATAAGTACTTAAACTGGGTAGAAATCATTAAAAAAATAAACTACTAAATGCAGACATTTTATGTTTTATTCAAAAAGTATTCCAACTTTATAACTTAAAATATTAATTCCTACTTATCCATTAACTAATATCTGTTTATTTATTAATAAATAGACACATTTTTTTATATAAATTTGAACAATGTTTTGTGGTCTATACTCTATCCCCTTCACTAATAAAAATATTTAAACGGTGGATAAGCAATACAATGTTTTGGTACAATGTATTGTCATCAGACAAGGACTTGTTGCTTGACTTGTTGCTTATACATTGCGTAAATAATTTTATTAGTAAGGGGGTCTATAACATATATAAAATGTTATGACAAATGTCCGAAGTTTACTACATAAAGCATTTCTAAATTAGCCTTATTATTATTACAATCTTTTACTACCAGTAGTAACAGGCCAGTTTTACAATTTACTGATGAGTGTCATATAGCTTATTTGCATGTTCCGTCTCTGTCTCTCGATATAAAGAAAACACCAACAAAACCTCCGAATAATCCCCGCCACACACCTAACATTTTATCGTAACTATTAAACGGTGAAAACCTAACTATCAAGTTTAATCGATCGTGTGTATTGGCAAATCATTACTAGGTATAGTTCGTTACGATTTGCTATACACATGATCGATAATTGGGGCTCTAGTCAAGATACATTCGATAATTTCGACGGCGAACATCGAAATCAAAAATGTATGGGATTTGACATAGTCATCGTTAAATGACATGTCGCTTGCGATGCAATACGTCAAATTCTATACATTTTGCTATCGAACTTCGCCGTCGTAATTATACGAATGCATCTTGACTAGAGGCCCTGCACAAATCACTAACTCTGTTATATCGTTACGATAAAACGTTAGGTGTGTACAAGCTTAAGCAATCCACTTATTAGAAGATTGTGAAACAGGCCCCTTACTATAGTTTATTTTATGAATAGCTGTGCCTGGATGCAGTCCCTTAATTTATAGTTATTTATTATATATTTAACAATATCTTAGTCTAAAATCATATTTACGTAGGAGTATAACTTGCTACTTCAACCCACTCTCAAAAACGTTCCTACAGTCTATTGCATAACCCCAAAAAGTGTTTTAAAAAAAGACCTTAGTACTTTTAGAAGTGCAGTCACTTAAATATAACATATTATATCTAGTAATTACTTCAAACTGGAATTTTAAAGGCTTTTAAGTCAATTAAAAAGGCTTTTCGTCTATCTCACTTCATCATTCATCAATGATCACATTAGATGAATCGTAATATACTCGTAGAACAACAATTGAAATTCAATAGAGCATGTTTTGTTGTTCGTTTCACATGTGACAATTTTTGACCTATTGATCATTATAATATGATACATTAAACTAAAAATAATTTAACAGACACAATATGTCTCCACTAATAGTTTTATTTTTACACATAACAAATACGAACCATACGCTTAGGTTATAATAATCATAATATTTAAATAGTAATAAAGCAACAAACTGCTTCCAAAAACAAGACTTAAAAATAACATTACGAGTAACCTTATAGTTAAATATTTTAACATTGCATCCTTGACAATTAATTAAAAAAATAAATAACACATTCATATTTCTTCAATCAATCGCATTTATCTAATGGAATCAATCAAATAAAATCAATTTTGCAGTAGCATGATACACTACGTGCTAACATCGTTAAACTATTTTTAAATTTCGAAATAAACAAAACACTGCACAAACAAACCTTATGAGATCTTTGCGAAAACCAAATCCACCGAATTACAAACATAATTCTAGGGCTTACTTTAATCTTGCACTAGTAATACTTGTCATAAAGTTTAAAACTGCTAACGATAGAGTTGCAACAATATTTACATTGCACCTTGCACTAGAACACAGAGTACAGAATTTCTATTCTCATGTGCTACAACCTCTCTAACGCCTCATTATATCCTCTATACTAAAACCTTTTTTAGGGCCGCTCGACTGACTCGTTCCAGGCTTCGGATTCAGATTCGGTTGTATACCAACGATATTCTTGATTCCGTTAGTAATCACATTGGAATCTAATGCTAAATTTTCCTTCACGACCTGTGGGACGTCTTTACAATTTGTCACACTGGTAGATGTGCCCGGTGTTGTATCTTTAGGTGGAACATGTTTCACTATCAAGTCTTGAGCAACAGTCTGTTGAGGTCCCAATATAGGATGATGTATAGGACCGTAAGGCATTTGAGTATGTGGCGGGGGCAAAGGAAGGCCGAATTTATGATAGCCCGGCATATTGATGAGATTTGGGGGCATATTTACCATCAGTTCTGGATTATTCAAAGGCTGACGAGGCATTGTCAAGTTGGTTGGTTCAGGAGAGCGACTTGTGTATACTGCAGTGCATCTAACGTTTTCCATATCAGGGGGATGACTGCGCTTTCTAAAGGAACTTAGAAACATTCCTGAGGGCCCCGAATCGATCGGTGGGCTCGCCATTTGGTTCATTTTAGTGGGATCGGGAGGCATCGTTGGATGCAGGTCTCTTCGAATTTGTAACTGCGGATGTCGCATCGGATGTTCAGGTAATTCAGTGTAGCGCATTTCTTTTTCAATGATCTCTTCTGATGTGTAGCGTCGCTTCTCATAAGCATCTTGTGGACGATGTTTATCATGTTGCTGGGGTCGCATAGTATACGGGCTCGCTCTGTCCCGCGGCTCATTGTGATGACAATGTGTGCGCTCCACCGGAGAAGGCGAAGCTGCTTTAGGTCTCTCTTCACTCTGCTCTCGACCTATACTTTCAACGGACGACGATCGTGCTCGCCGAACTGGGGAATGATCAGGAGAGGATAGTTCGGCATCTTCGTCATCAAAACCGGGTTCTATTGGTGAGCCTGGGCGTCCAATGTCCTCTTCGCCTACATCAAGTACGTCACCGGGTGGTATATCTCCGACAGCATGGGTTAAGGCGTGCCGTCGCAAATCGCAATTTCTTCTGAATACCTTCCCACACGAATTACATTCGTATGGCTTATGGTCAGTATGAGTAAGGAGGTGAGTCTTAAGATTAGAACGTTGATTAAAGCTTCGGCTGCAAACTGGGCATTTATGGGGGGATTCTTCCATATGCAGGATTTTGTGGACGGCCAGTGTTCTCGATTGACAAAATCCTTTTCCACATTCCGTGCATTTGAATGGCTTCTCCTTGGAGTGAATGTACCTGAAGCAAAGAAACAATAATGTAAGTATAATATACAAATCATTTGCTCAATCAATTTGAGAAACAAACAATAATCGTGATTTAATTAAAAACTGAGAATGGGAGGAGCACCTTAAAGACGACGCGCTGGGTTAAAGGTAAAAATGTAATTATCTTACAAGGTCATGCGTATTTAATTTTGTGAAAGCTTGTCACAAATAGCTATGTACATAAAGTGTAACTATAGTGACGTCCATTTGCACATGAGTTGCACACACTTTGAACGTGATCTATGAAACATTAGTCTATTCTGCAAGGTCTTTTAAAGTCTATAATATACCTACCTATGGGGATAGTAGTTTCATGAAAATTAGGTAGATAGCAGCATAATAAATGTTTCTCAAAAATTAAAATAAGAAAGAAAGTATTCAAGAAGTTGCAAAAATAATTAAAATGCAACACAAAAACTTTTGTTTGACCTGAATATTGTGCGAGGTGTACACATTAAACAGGTTTTTAATGAAATCTTAGTAAATGAGAAATACGACGCAAATGTACTAATAAAACAAACGTTGACCCCACTTTTCGTAATAATATTTAAAACGAAATTTTTTGCCTGTTATATATTATTTAGATTTCTTTTACATTTATTCTCTTTAAATTCTGATAAATTAGTCTCAACTAGAGCCTTCTAAAAGCTTAATGTCAATTTGAAAAAAAAGTTGTCTTAAAAATATTTAACAAGTATCTACAAAACTATGATAATTTATAATATTTTAGTAAATTAATTATTATCACGGCACTGAAACAAAAATATATTTTGTTTCTAAGGCTAATTAAAAAATCTTATATATAAAAAATCATGTTAATCGATAAAATTAAGGTATCGCCTTTATCTAAATGTATTTATAATTCAAATATGAAATTTAAAAATGATAAATGGATGATATAAAATGCATTTTGATTTCTTGTTTCTACTTTTTAATTATTCTTAATTATTTAAATTCACATAAGTCGTCAAGTGACATTTGAGAATAAAGTGAAAAACTATTCACCAAGTAAAGTAACCATGATGGTAGATAAATTAGGAAATATACAAAGAAAAGAGTTTATAATAATTTAACAATCTAAATAATAATATTGTTTTGTCCTCCAGCTTTTCCAAGATACTTCATACATATATTTTTATTAATAAATAAAATACATTAATAAATATATATATTATACTATGATATATAATAGACCAAATAGTCAATAATTTTTGCGATCCACACAGTGAGGCCGGTTTAAACTACGCCTCGCCGTGTAATGGACACATCGTTACACACACACATGTAACGAAACTACGCTTTACCTTGTAAGGCGAGCTGTCGCGGTGTGTGTTTTTTATGTATGTAGTGCTCGTGTAGCTACGCATTACATACATAAACAAAATTTGAATAAGCTTTGTCTTCATTTTTTTTTGTCTGAATTAACGACCTCTAGTGTGGCTCAGTGGTTAAGTGCGTCGATCCTTAAACTGTCGGTCAGGGGTTCGAATCCCACCAAAGAAACGAAAAAGTTTTCTGTATTCCTGGGTCATGGATGTGTATTAAATATTTGTAAATTATAATAAAAACCTTAAATATAATATATAATAATAATTAATAAGGTATCGACCTTTCTACCCCAAGGTATCGAGGTAAGTTTAAAAGTATTAAATCTTTTTCTATTGCCTAGTACCCGTAACGCAATTTCTTCGATAACTTAGACGGGACCAGACGTAATATAACGTATAAACGCGTCCATAGAAATTTTAAATATATAAGTATTGTCCTAAGATAGCATTGTCGTATGGTTGACATTAGCTTTTAATAATATTCCAATGATCCTTGGTGGATCTGCTCTGGCCTTCAAGATAATACTCGTCCCCACGTTACTTGTAATTATCCGAAGAATGTGCTGTTCTGTGTATCATTATGTTATGAACTAAAGTAATGGGTTCGTCTCAAATTCCTTTGGATATGTAATTTATTACATTTTTATCTTGTTTTGTTTAATGGTGTGACCATATAATTAGATTATGGATGCTAATAAGTCATACTTTTTTAAAATTATTAGACTTGTGAAAATAAAGAACTACCCTTTTTCTTTTCCAGCAGTGGGACACTAAAAGCATAAATTATATTATTATTATTATTACTACATTTAACAACAACAATAGTCATAATATAATTTATAAAATTTAAGAACAGACTTTTACGTGTTAATGCTAACTAGAGACTAGTCGTTGAAATACATTTATTTTAACTGACGCAGGATTCAACTAAAGCAGATTGATCTATAACAATTATAAATAAAAAAATATAGATTAAAATATACTTCTTTAATCTTAGTACGAATAAAAACGACGACCGGTTTGAAACACCAAGCATCCCAGACCGGAGGTAACGATTAAACGCTTAATTCTTAATGGAAGTCTCACGGTCAGAATAAAAAACGACGAACCCACCAAAAATTGCCATAGGAAAAATATCAATATCGAATAGTCGGATGGATTTGGTTACATAACATTATAATTTTCTCAAAGGCAGTTAAGATAAGTTAAAAGTTATTTTATAATAGATTATAAGCATAGAGCGACGGACCACTCATCACATCTCTAAATAGAAGCTAATACTCGTGAGTATAAAAATAAATGAGAGACAAAGTTACCGTAAGAAAGGCAAGAAACCCGAGTAACAAAAACTTTGATTAGAGACTACTTAATCCTCAATACCAGTTTCGAAGTCCAGTATCAAGTTTCTCATAATTTACAAAATTGAATAAGAGATCCAATTAAGACCAAAAAATCGATCGAAATTTAAATAGCCACCAATAAATTAGAAATATCTAATGAAAGCGATAACTTAATTCTGATATTAAGTGAGAAGTGAACTACGTGGGATGACGGATTCGAACCACCGGTTTAGTGATCAAAGACACCGACACCGTTTAAATTAACAAGGCAATTACAATGTTAAGTTCATACTATCAAGACAATAAAATATACCAGTCCCGACAGTAAAATGTAAACCTCGCTAAAAGTAACGTTATGTGAAAGAAAAAAATACATTTAATAAACTTCTAGAATTCTTTGGGCATATAAAATTGCAATAAATTCTTAATTGGGTATATAATACTTTTTCTATAAACAACAAACTGAGCAACTAATATAAGATCTTGAGTAACGGAGACAAGCAATTCCTATAGAAGCTAATATTTTTATATTGTATGAAGAAAAATGGTGAGTCCTAGTTTAAGTCCTGTGGAACTTCTTTTAAAAATTTTGTAGGTTTGATTATTATTAATGAATGTAGGCAACATATTATATAAATATCAATCAAAATTAAAGTAGAATGAAACGTAATTTTAATGTATGATCTATGGTTTCGATAATGCCACGAATTCAAGAACATAAAGATTGTATGACGACGTCGAATGCCCTAGTCAAGTTTTAAATTATCTGTATTTAAAATGTTTTATTTATAAAAAAAATTAGAAATGAGATTAGAAAATAATATATGCTTCAAGTTTCAAGGAAGAAAAAATTAATTGCTTTTTACAAAGTACAGTCATTAAAATAAAACATTAACGCTTAAATACCCAAGTTTATTGTCAAACCCGAGTATGTGACTAGTATAATTAATGATATAAACAAAACCTTATCAAGGCAACTCGATCATTTTGACGTGAAATAAAATATAAGTTACGTCTGTCTTATTATACGCCGAGATAAGAATCAAGATGGACAGTCGTTCAGAATCCCATCAAGACGAGTCGAGATTAAAAAGTGGGGCTTAAAATTACAGAGAGGACTGTGGTCGCCACTAATGGTGTACATTAAAAATATATTTTTCCATTACTGTTACCGGCCGGATAATGTGGTTCGCTACGTTTGAAAGAATGTGGTGCAACGAAATGAAATAAAATTATTGATTCGAATTGACGCCATTTGGGAAATTAAGAATTTGGATTTAACTTTTTTGCATTATTCAATTTTTCATTAAAGTTATTGTATATTTTGCTTACTTAAATCCTGATAAGTAACAAAAATATTTACAAGACGTATTCAATATCGACAAAGTTCCCGATTGACCAGTAGTGAGAAAAAAATTGTTTACAATAGACGCTTCAAATACTTAAATTTAAGGAAGTGACCTCAACGACTGCAGACGTAGTTGAACTGCGTATTTACTTATAACTGATTGTACTGTATGTTCTTCGTGGAAATTCACGTTCATAATAATATCACACAATTTTTTTCATCATCAGGTATCATTATGAGTTAATTGAAACCGGTCGTGCTTGGATATAAATTATTATAAAAAACTTAAATAAAGTGGAAAAGTGTATAAAAAAGTTTTGTGATATTGTTATGTATTTATGAATCGTTCGTCTGTTCGTCCCACAGCTTCGTCATATGACTGATTGAGCGGCAACTTTATCAATAGTACACCGTTTGAAAATTAAAATTTATAACGGATTTTTCTAATCTCCATAATGTTTTAGATGGTAATAAAATATTTTGGTATTTTCGATATCCAAATCCTGTAAATGATATTAAATTAAAGAATTTATGCAAATATGTTTTAAATTAAAGACTTAGCGATAGTTAATTTCGCAATAATCTTTATTGTAAGAAAATAAAACACAAGATGTTTGATGAAATTCTCCAGTTAGTAGGTTCTCTTTCTATTGGTTCCCGTACGACTGTCATCATAATTTGAAAAGGTCATCGAAAGGGTGATCAATTACGAACACTAAAAATAATGAAAAATGTAAGTACAGAATATTTCATTGAGGAAACACGTTGGTATTCGCCAGTGAAACGGGTACCTAAAGACCGTCCTCATTTTGTTGTACAAATATTACAACTGTTGTGACAGCGGGGGGGGGCAAGCTAGGTGGACTAAGGTCGTAGTGTGAACATATTAATGGCTTTACAAGTTTTCACTTATATTTTGTTCCAAATTTAAATTTCTTTTTTTTTATATTAAAAAGTTTTATACCTTTTTTCACACACACATTTCATTTTATATGGTGAAACCTTAAAAAAACTTTTTTCATTCATTATGATATCTATACTAAATTATGTTTATTTAATCATTTTCTTAATTCGTTTAGATTTTTCCCTTTATTCAATTTATTTTTTATTTCGTCATAATGGATTCACCTAAATAGTAGTCATTTATTATTTATGTTTATAAGTGTTTAGCTATTCCACTCTTGGTATGTATCGTGCTAATTATATGTCATTAATGTCGAAATGTCAATCAGCATATTGTAATGTTTTTCTACTATTTATAGCCGAAATATATTCTTTCTTATTTTTCTAGTCTAAAGAAATATTATTTTTGAGTTCTAATGAATGATTTGGTATAACAGTAAAATTTAAAACCAACTCATTATACCTACTTTTAAAAATGTAACATGACAATTATAACACACAGCGGTAAATTAAATACTGAAGAAATATAAATGCATGATAACTATTTACTTTCGTCACCTATCACAGTTTCTGACAATTAAAAGTAAAAAATACATTTTCACCATAATACTCAAATTGTTCGAAAAACGTAATAGTAGGTATTTACTTATTTGGAATTCCGTGAGAATTGTAGTAATTTAAAATTTGACACATGGTTGTTATATGGGTTCACTAAAGTTCAAACATCAATCTCGATTCATTATATTAGGTAACAAATAGCAATAAAAAAGAAAGTTGTAAAATATGTCAATATTTTTCGTAACAGAAATTAAATTCTAATTAATGCAATTTTTCGAATTGCGATTTTTTAAAATCAAAGCAATTATTTAAAGTTCCATTTCAAAATAATTTCATCGCCAAATTATTGACATATTTTTACGCAAAATTTTAATGCAATATTTTTTTATATTTAAACAATAAAATTATTTAGTTGGCTGTTTCATGTGTTTTCAAGCAAGTCTGACCGCCCGGTCGGATTGCTCGCAGGTCGTTGCCCCTCTCTCATCTAAGCCTTCTATCGCCTAGATTGATGGTGCCGCAGCTTCTCCACGTATATATAATTGCAATTAACAACCTTGACTTTTAATACATCACATATATGGATTTGCGTTTATGTATAAGGTTTTATAGTCGAAATCATTTTTATGTTCTCGCTTTGGACAAGACATAATGATTTATTGGAACAAAATCTAATGTTTTTTAAACACAAATAGCATGGCAAAGCTGCAATATATAAATTATTGTCATGGTCATCGTCAAATCAAACTCTACCTACAAAGTGTATGTTGGGTGTATTTACATCAGATAATATTAATCCCGTCAAAACTACCCCTTTGTGTGTAAATAGGTACTTAAAATATAGCAATAACCTATTATGAAAAAAAACGTACTCGATTTAACGTAACAAGATACACGAACGTTTAACTGGATACTGTTGAAACTGAGATGATACACAAGATGAAATAAATGAGAATAACAGCATAAGCCATCTTGAAGTAGTAGTGGGTTACTTAATTTAAAGACGTAAACGTTAATCGTTCACATTTATAACTCACATTACATATTTTAACTTAATTAAAATTGTGTTTCAAAAAGTTAATAAAACTAGAAGTGCTAGGAGCTAACTAGCTCGCAGCTATATAAACGCCAAGATATAAATTACATTATTAAAGCACAATAAAATAATGCCTGCAGCAGTAGATCATAACACTTCAAATTATATTTGAAGAGAAGGTGAAAAATAATGATTTTTACACAATATTATGATATAGTATAGCCATATGGAATAAAATCCACAAAAGGGCAGGGAAAATTATCTAAAGTTAAAACAAAACAGACTTCAAGAATGTCTAAATTAAAAGAAAAAATATTATAGGATAAGAAAATTGTGTAAAAAATTAATTTCCTTTAATTTAATTTTTACTATAAAAATATTAAAACTGGATTATTGAATGATAATATTATATATAAACATAATAATATAAAGTTCCACCCACAGTATGACATTTACAACTACAGTAGCGACAGTTCATACATTAATTTCGTGACACGAACCAAAATAATAACTAAATCTGTTTAACTTATTATCATAATAATGCAATTTGTATAATTAAGTGGTATTTGAATGATATCGCATAGTTATTTAGATCTTGTACTGACCAAATATTATAATAAATCAAAAAACAAAGGTTAATATTTTAGATCATATAATCATTTATTTAAATAATAAAGCTATTATGATGATAAATGAGTAAAAGTCGTAATAAAAGTTTTACAAATAAAATAAAACAAACACTTCATATATGTACTCACTTATATTATAAGGTTCAATTAACAATAACTATAGGTATGGCTTCCGTAAAATCATAAAATATTGAAATACGCATGGATATACCAGGATGTCTTATTTTTATCAAACAGTTCTTAATTATATAGGTAATAATAATGTAGTAAAATTTACATATCACAGTCCCAACTATAGTTTATAGGAGCAAATAAATGCTCACTTGAGTTACGACAGTCTCAAGAGTATTTTGCAAAACAAAATATACGAAGCGCGCACTTAAAATGAGATATAATATCATTATTATACATAACTGTCTTAAGAAGCAAATAATCTCATATCCCAAATGAGCGGTCGCCTTAAATCATACAAAAGTAGACTGGATTTAGTTAGTAAATAATGAAATATAATATTTAATTAAAGATCCCAAAGTAAAAGGCTAGCATTATATAAAAAGGATGTTCAGGACTTGCAAAAACAAGGTGTGGGATATAGGCGGTTCTTTGTAGAACAAGATAGTTTTCAATTTGAAGTCTCCAAGAAGCACTAAACGGTGCATAAAAGTAGTTGAACAACTGTTGTACGTGTCATGTGTGCCCACGCAACGGTTTATCTCCTACTAAGGCTCCGATTTGTCGATATGCTACTACAACGCCAACGCTTGACTTTCATATAATTAGCATTAGAATGGAAGTGAAGTCGATTTGTTGTGGCAAAACTACTTACATTGAATCCTTAATTGAAGAAGGAAGTTATTTTAGTTTGAAAGTTAATTAATCAGTAAGGTAATGAAGATAATGTTTTGAAGGATGTCAATACCTAATACTAATAACTAAAAGCGAACTGCATTGTTTAAAACGATTTACATACATACCTTCATAGAAACATTATAACTAGGTTATAAAATATAGTATAAAACAATTCATGTACAAGCAAATGCAAGTCAGTAGCTAAACGTTAACATGCAATCTAGGGTTGCCAATTTGCTTCCAAAAATAATAAGTCTATGATTTATTTTGAATAAAAACCTCTGTAGATTAAACGCCACAAATTTAAAAGAAGTCAATTAATTTTGCTTCTTAAATCCTTTTGTCCGAAAATCTCATGATAGCTATCTATATTTTGTATAGATAATCTAGTTTGTTGATAAGAATTTATAATTACATTTGACAACCCTATCGTTACATGGCATTATGCAAATAAGGCAGTGGTCTCACAGTTCATAACATTTATATTTTCACAACTATTTTTTGCGGTGTCGCTTTTAACAAAATGATGTTTTTATGACTGTCATTTGCAGAAGTTGTCTGACATGTTTAGTATCTTACTTCTCGTTTTGTGTGAATTTATTCTTTTGTTAAAAATATATCTTTCTAGATAAATCATCATTATATTTTACTTTCCACTCTCTAATAACAAAATTGACTTCTAGTCTAGAGGTCTTAATAATATTTATAATGGATTGATTTATGATTTATATAATATTTATCATTTTACAGTAGTATTGACTGCCTTCTTCTTAGCTTATTTTTGGACATAACTTATACTAATCATCAAATCTAGTCGGGGAAAAGCTATATATAAACAAGGCACTGGAAACAACAACTACTTTATTAATGTTATCTATCCAGTTATTCTAGAAGTATATTCTTGTTTTTATTACATCGCTACAGAGTACATTCTCAGAACTGATTGTTATCAAAGACAAGTTGGAAATAATTGTGTCTTCAAATAATACATCATTAGAGCACTTATATTCGAGAGTATCTTCAAAGCATACGAAAAGCTAACTAACGACTTGCACTTGTATTAATGAGGTATGATCGTAATAAGTATAATCATTAGTTATCATGAGGACTTCAGCTTTAATTAGGCACTGATGCTGTTTACTGAGTGTTTTAAAAATTTTATTTACTCACGATTCTTTGAAACATTTTCTTCGATATGATCTAATAATGCATGTAGTTATTAATAGTTTCATAAACTAGTACTCGCTAGGAGCTAACAGAAATATTTCGAAAGCCAACTTTTAAGTCGATCAAAATGTCATACCACAAAACGCTTTCGCGTAAAAAAACTCTACAAAAACTAGTCAAACCCAAATACAAGACTTGCATAGTTCCACGCCGCATCATTTATTTTCCGTTGTTACACTAAAGAAATTTCGTATTCGTCGCGCGGCTTTACAAAAAAGTCGAATCCCCGTCGGACAGGTACGTGGATAAAAAATAAATGGAAAATACTAATGGAGCGAGGCGAAGTGGTTGGTCCGAGTCGCGACATGGTATGTTATTGCCACTCGACTGAGAGTTGAGACACGAATTTTGACGTCATTTTTGTTCAATTTAAGTTTACCGACTTTAAAAGGTTGGCATCTTATACAAAATCGAGTCGATTTAATTACTTATAATGACTTACGATAGTTGAATTATTGTTTTCCAATAATAACACAATGTAATTATGGTATTTATAGCTGAAAATAATAAAATACGAATGTAATTGCGTACATTAATCATAATTCCATTTAAGAATAGGAGTTGAAGTACTAACGAAATGAGATAACTTAATAGTCAGCAATAAAGTGAATACCAATTACGGTTGCAATTATCATTTCGCGTGATAAATATATAAAACTTTGATCCAGAAAAGTTTCCGTATACCGCAACAAGATAAAAATCAAGATAAACTGGCATGATGTTACCACAACAGGTCCGTAGCCGGTTTGTACAGTCGCAGTCCAAGAGACTTAATGGGAGCGACGGCTGGCCGCTGCCGCTTCACACTCAATTTCATCTCTGAGTGACGCAAACATTCATTGCGCTTACTTGACTTTGCTTGCGCCGGCATCAGGTGCTTTGCTCAACTCTATGATATACAGGAAGCCAATTTGGAGCTTCTTATTTTCAAATTTGCCATCGTCACAACAGAAAAAAATTGAGTTTCTCCTTTGAATAATTTTCGTCATTATAATAGATTATTATATATATCAGAACATGACAAGAATGATTTTGCAAATATATTAGTTCTATAAAGATGTAATAGCGTCTATAAAACGTTAGCTGATTAAGATAAGAATGCCACCTACGAACCAAAAGACTAAAAAGATTCAAGGTTGAATAAAGTATCAAAATTCTAGATTTCAAAAATGAAACATGGTTTAAGCACAAAGTAAAAAACGGTGGCGCCTAAGTTAAAAAACCAGGTTACATGATACCTCACCTTGCTTGGCTGGATATGGACGATCTAATGTTTCAATTCAAACCTCTATGCAATCTGATATTAGCTATCTTCAGTTTCTTTAATAGGTACAAGTTTTTTATATGCTGTAATAAACTTTCATTTTGTATCAGATGATTATCATTATATTATATTCGTGTTACTAGTAATATTTAATTACATGTATTTACTTGTAAGTCTATGAAAAACTTGCTTCCACCAGTAATTTAATAGAGATACTCATGATTATTTATATAATACAATATTTTATTCACAACAGACCACTATTTAATTAGTAGTAGCGAGTCTACTTTTAAATCAAATTAGGTACTTTATCTGAAAGCGTAGTTTATTTGTGAGTGGTTTTATTTTGCAGTTACCTTTTTTCTGAATTTACAACAGACAAGATTTTTATACATATCAAGTAATTATCACAAAAAACTTCACAAACTTCGGCTTTCTTCTTGAAAACTTTAATCTCCATAACGAGTGTACATCAAGTTTGATTCATGAGGGTCCAAATAATTACTCCTCGATACCATTAATCAAAGTATATTGATAGGAACGCAATTAGAATTGGAATCCTTGTTACAGTTTTATGTGGCTTGACTGCACATGATTTATTGTTCACGTTTGGGCAGCAATATGGGAGATATTCGACATAGATTTGATTAAGAGTCTAGCCTGTGAGTTATTTGTGGTTAGTATTCGCCTGTTATTTCACGGAACTCCTGAGAGTTTCCCATTAGTATGCCTAAAAATACTAAAACGTTATTTTGATGTAATTTGATAATATTAAAAAAATAGTACCATGAGTACCATGAAAAAATCTGGACGCAGTTTGAGAAAACAGATTTACTTTTTTAATTTACGAGACTAGCATATAGTGACAAAATACCACTATCTAACCTGGCTCTAAGCAGTTTGTTTGCTGTACCACTTTGTAAGATGTCATTTTTGAAGACCCCCCGCTGCTCTGTAACCGAGACCCTTGGTTTACCTGACCGCCGTAGCGTTGTCACTGGTATTTCGTATAATTACCTGACATCATGTTTTATGATGTTGATGAGATGTTATGTAAATCGTCATATCAACCTTGATTTTTTATTCTCTGACGTGATTACTTAAATTAGCAAAAAACTCTTTGATTTATATAAATCGTAGATAAGCACGATAATTTTTTCTATAATCTCGAACTTCATCACCTGTTTTGCTGTTCAACTTGTAAGGTTTATTACTGTTTCTCTCACTTACTATATTACTGTTCCTAAATTTTTAATCTATAGAACAATAATGAAGTATATTCAAATCTTGATTTATTGTATTATCCGGTGTGTGAAGATCAAATTTGCAGTTAAATGGTATTAAAATCAAAGTCTAGTTTCTGTGCCATATAAATTATTATCGCTGCGGAGTTTTTAGAAGCCGATCAACGTCTTTTAATCTCCAATAAAATCTGTTTGAACGGTAGTCTAAAGGCTTTTGAAATTTAGATTCTATTGTTGATACATTTAAGACCATAATCGCTTGTGAATGCAGCAGTCCGTGCTAAGAACAGATTAAAGCTGGTTCCTCGGGCAGCGGTAATAAATAACATGATTATTTCTTTTGAAATGGATTAAGTATTTTCAGAGAAGTTTAGTGTAATTTATAAAATTGAATTTAGAGTGTTGTACAATTTACAATTTTTTAAGTCATGTTATGTTGCTTAAGATGACTGCAAATTACAGAAAACCTTCTGATAAATCATCATAACAGTAATTTGAACTTGAGAAAAAAACTGTATTTTACTTTACTATCAAATTAAAAAGTACTTACAGCAGCAACATTTGTATTGTAAAAAACATCAAAAACACATTGAAAGAACATATTATAATTATTATGTAATTTCGGTTTAAGTATTTGTTTAGATTAATTGTGATTGATTAATTACTTTTCTCAAAGGCAAAAAGATAAACGAATTTCTGATATTATATAATATGCTAACCAAACATATTTGCTTATAGGAAGTAGAAACTTATAATGTACTCGTTACTAAAAATAATGCAATATTAAATTAAAACGTAAAATATATTATATACCTAATATGTGTAATTGATACTGAATATAAGAATAATAGGAACGCATTGTCAATACATAAGAAGAAGTTATAAGAATAAAACAAAATACGAAACGAGAGCTTACTATGCAATGACTTCTTTACTGATAGTAGAGGATACGAACTAAGGTCGACCTTCACTGATGTGTTAACCAGATGAAAGTGATATTTTATCAAATAAAATAAGTTTCTGAACATATTTAAATTAGGCAACCCCTTAAAAAATGGTCAAGACTATAGTTAATTCAAAGTCTAATTTTTTTTAAAGTAAATATAACGTGTGACATATAAGGTATATCCATTCGAAACCCATGAAACTGAACAACTTTTCCCACGGAAGATAGGTCGAAATATGAAAAAAAAAATTGGACCTCCCATATAAACCGCATGGTCAGCTAATCAAATTAGTATGGGAGAACCAAATTTTTTTTTTTTCATATTTCGACCTGTGTTCCTCGGAGAAAGTTGTTCAGTTTCATGGGTTTCGGATGGATATACCTTATATTATGTCACACGTTGTATTTACTAAAAAAAATACTTTGAATTAATTATAGTCTTGACCATTTTTTAAGGGGTTGCCTAATTAAATTATGTTCAGAAACTTATTTTATTTGATAAAATATCACTTTCATCTGGTTAACACATCAGTGAAGGTCGACCTTAGTTCGTATCTTAGACCATGACTTTTTATAAGTATTGTAGATTAATAACTGAAACTTTTTACTCTCTCCAGGTTAGGAATTGAAAACAAACAAAAAATTTCTGGAATGTGACTTTAATTTTTATTTTCATAATTCCATAAGGCTTAAGGTACGGTTGACACTTGTGTTTCGGAAGACCCTACCAAGGAGAACCGGTTGGTTTGCTCTGTGGACGCCAAGATATGATCAACATTACAACGCATTTACTATACTCCTCAAGTCACGTACATTTAATATTTCGAATTCCTCAACCACTATAAAATGAAATATCGTCGGTAGATATCAGATTAGATTAAGTTATTATAAATGATTTTGTTTTACTCACACGTACAACCTGTGACGCGTATACATTTTTTATTTCTAGAGGTATATATTCAAATATTATATTCAAACTTCTATTACAAATTTTACTTCCTAAAAAGCTTTCACAATAGTCAATGTTTCACCGATCTGAAGTTTTAATCGGTGGGAAATACGTGATACCTACAACCGTGATTTTTTAAATTTTTCTTTCACTTATTCCAGTGATAAATATACTAGTGTTACAGTCATATGATAAATGATCATGAGTCGTTTGAAACACCTCTCTACTCCCAACAAAAGCCTTTTAAAGCCTATTTTGGTGATGGATGACTGTAAGAATATGGAAATTTTGACCGTCTGTAATTAGAATTACAAATAAGAAGTGCGTACAGTCGCGACCACATAAATAGTAAGCAACTAATTTCTATGCAAGTGTACTAGATACGTAGATAGTTATTAGAATTGTGTAAGATTTCATTTAGATTTCTTTAAAAGTTTATGTCACCTTAGATATAAGTTCTTATAACATTCATGATAGTTAACGCAATAAAGCAAAGCAAAGCATCCTTTAGAATCTAGTCGTTTAGTTTGGTCGCGACCCGTTACTATTTATTATTTCAGTCGATTTATTAGAATATTTTGCAGCCGTTGATTATCATGTGTCTCGTTTAGTGCTCCTCATTTACCACATTTCATAATAATACTAATAGTGCCTGGGCAACCCAATTTTGCTCGGAGCTCTAGAAGACAAAAAAAAATCTCAAAAATATTTATCTGACCAGGATTCGACATTCCACATTCCGAATTTTCGAACACAACAAAAATTATACATACGCATACTAAACAGCCAATCGGAATGACATAGTAGAGTCGAAATAATTGATATATTCTTTCAAGAAAAAATATATATAGCTTAAAAATGCGCAGTTTCGCAAGGATAAGATTAGTCTTAGATCAATTTTTCTCCCCTAAAACTCCCTGCCTACTACGTTTTCTAGAAACCGATTATATTATAATATATGCAATATTGTCTCGTTTAAAGTAGAATATGAGAAAGAGAAAATAATAATTGATTAGTTGTTTGCTTGCATTAAAAAGGTTCCGAAATTACGGCACCATTTTTTGGCACCAACGCGGAAGGACATAGGCAACTTTTTATTGCGTCAAAATGTACGGTGTCCGCCGGACTTTCTTCTACTCTCACAGTCTCAGGCAACGTCTAGTTCAAGAATATTTTGTCGCGTCGAGCAGCGTCAAGTGCGTAAGCCTTATGTAAATGTTGGATGAGGTCGTGAGGCACAGTACCCAAGTGTTTGCTCGCTGACCGGTCCCTGTTTGTTCTGAGCACTCGGAAATATTCAAGCTCTCCAACTACCCACGAGATTCTGTTGAGAGTTTTCTCAAATTCCATTAAGTTTCTCGGCGTTTTGATTCGTAAAATTCAGTTTTCAGTCAGTGTGTACCAGTTTTCAGATCATAATAGTATCTGATGACTTTTCATTGATGGCTATCGATAGCTTTCTCATTCATTTGCTTCTATTCTGATCTATTTTTATAGTTCTTTAATGAATAAAAAGTATCATAACATTTCATAGCTAACCAATGCAACATAATACTTAGAAAGCCTACACCGAACCGCAAAGTAATTTCAAAACACCACGCTCCAGTGTAAATGACTTCTTGAAACTGGACTAAGTAGCAGAGAAATGTTTAATCCACAATAACCATGCACGTTACTGCCCACGTTTTACAAGAGTACAGCAAATACCAACTTTAATGTACATAAATAAGATTTAAATTACTGTACTCTTTGAAATTGTATAAGCATAACATTTATCAAGTCGAGAAAGATCAGATTATCTGATACATTTTAAAGGAGGTAAAAGTTTAACAGCAATAGTAAGTGTCCGATGAAAAATTAAATGTCAATTCTGGGCCCTGCGAGATTGAAATGGTTTTAAAAATGGTTTTTAAGTCACGTTGAGAGAAAATAAAATAAATAAAACAATATGTGGCAGTCATTTTGTACGTAATAGATAGGTATTTTATTTACTGGCTTTGAAGTCTGACGATAAAATAAAATAATACACAAACTGTGTAGGTATTTTCTTGTTCTCAACTGTGAAGTTATCCAAATTTTTTGTCAACTAACAAATCTATTTTCCTAAATAACCCTTTAAGAAAGCTTACATTACAAATTTTTAGTTTAAATTTCCCAATCCCAACACAACAATCTACCGAAAGTAAAACTGCGCAAGCGCAAGTACGGTCTACACTTTGCGCACACCTCCTACCGCCAAAGCCGAAATGATTAATTTTGCCGATTGTATCAACAGGTTTAATTGAATCTTACGCGTAATGTTTTATACCTTCACATAAATGCTTTGTTACGCAAAATACGACTTTTGAAATGAAATATGATAATAATAATAGTTTAAACAAATAAAAAGATAGTGTTAAATATAATAATTTTAAGAAAAATAAAGTTATTGTTTCATCACTAGTGCTTCTTTTCTTTGATATAATAGGGGATCAGACTACATCTAAAATATCTAGTTTCATTAATATACTCAGAAATATTAAGGTGTAGTTTATTAATTAAATACATCTAAAAAGTATAAAAAAGTATTTTATTGCTAAATTAGGAAACAAAACCTACATCATTAGTTTACTTACATCATATACAAAAACATGCATTATGGTAAGTATGAAGTAAAACGCACAAATATCGGAGATATTTACAAATATGTTCCTGCGGACGTATACTTCAGACACTTTAACCCACAAGTGACATCACTCGTGGGTACGACTTTAGTATTACGAGCAGCACCGAGCTGCGTAACACGGCGCCGCACTTGCAATGAAACCTGTATCTTCTTGAGTAGAGATTAAAGTTCAATTTTGAATCACTCACTTCAAAATTACGTGCCGCGTAACGCTCGGTGTCAGGTGACCCTAATTTTGTATATACAGCTGGTATTGTAGAACATATTTCGTTTTTATTTAAACATTAATTAATAATTAACCAATTCATCTGTTTTAAAATAATATCTATCCACTTAAGATTTATTAGACGCTTTGTATATCGTTAAATACGTGATTACAAATAAAAAGTCGTAAATAAATAATGGCTAAGATTAAAAAGAAACCTAAGCAAGTATATTATTTTAATAGGCATAAACAAAATGCCATCGATACATTATCTAAAACCAAACCGCTCATTCAAAGAAGAAGCAAAAACAAAGTGCAAAAAACAATAATCTCAGTTTTTTTAGATTTTGCAATAAATTCAAATATCGATCGAAACATTTTATATCACGCAACTGTTATTTAAATAATTCGTCTACCTGATACTAAATTATAGCATTTGCATGTGTCAAAGATTTATTGAGATAATCCCAAATTTGGTTAGTTCTCCTGAGGCTTATATAAAGACAATGAAACACAGATTTCTACACAAGGATGGAACTTGTGTAGAAATCCTCGTTTGCGGGAGGAATAATGAGCCAAAATGTCTTCATACGAGGAATTTGAACGTTGTTGAACATTGACCGAACTACGATGTAAACCTTAATTACGCATTATAGTAATTAACTTTAAAATTGTTCGAAGCAATGAAATGAAAAGAGCCAGGAGTAGAGTAAGACGAGTGAAGCCAAACCTTTTTTATTTATTTTGTAAATATTTTTCTGCAGACATATTATAGTAAGGTGTAAAAATAAAAAAAAATAAACTGGCCAAGTGCCAGTCAGACTCGCGAATTAAGGATTCCGTACAAACCGAAAACATTTGTTTTATGGCAGCCCTCGTTAAATGTTTATTTTATTTCGTTTTTAGTATTTTTTGTTATAGCGGCAACAGAAGTACATAATTTGTGAAAATTTCAACTGTCAAACTATCACGGTTCATGAGATACAGCCTGGTGACAGACGGACGGACAGACAGTGAAGTCTTAGTAATAGGGTCCCGTTTTTACCCTTTGGGTACGGAACCCTAAAAACGATTGTGTAAAAAAATTATAATCATTTAACGTTACGCGTTACGTGATTACGTAACGTATTTTTACGACCTCAAAAATTATAGCACAATAAGGCCCACTTGCGCCAATCCGGGTTAAAGTTAACCCTGGGTTAAAAATCATGTTATATCTGTCGTTCTTCGTATTTGTGAAAGAGAAAGCATGATATTTTAACCCAAGGTTAACTTTAACCCGGATTGGCGCAAGTGGGCCTAATAAAATACGATTTTTTAATACCAGATTTGGAAAGTGGATTTTTTTAAATTATTATAAAAATAACGCAGTAAGCTTCATAATAAATGATACATGAATTAATTGGTATCCGTTATCTATGATAATTGGCAAAGAGCTCGACCTTTCACGCCACGAGATAGCAATCTTGTATACCAAGAAGTCGATTTAAAAATTTCAATTAGGTACCTGGTATCTACCGATATCGATAAAATGTATCGACGTCGGTAAAAATACGATACGTCGAAACTTTTTAATTATTATATTATTATCAGGTGGAGAAAGTCTATGGGCATGACCAGTACCATATAAAAAGCGAGCACTGCAGTTGATCAAAAAAGCGCATGCGATAAATTGGAAAGAAAAATAAAGTACACATCAGTTGCCCCATCTAACCATACTGATTTCTTTTCTGATTTTACTATAATGAAAATTGCGATAATTTGAACTGCTAATAGTTGCCATTGCCATGGTCCAGCAATCTGACATATTGCTGGACCATGGAAAAGCTCAGTTATTTGATTTACCATTAAATTTTTATCGAACACAATTTCTCAATTTTTTTACAATAATATTATTCCACACTTTTTAGTAAAGCGTTCACATCGTGACGAGAGTCATGCGGCGCTGCATTTTTAAGATAGCGACCCAAAAGTGAACGTTATTCACTTCACAAGAAGATACTTGTATCTTTTTGTGAAGTGAATAACGAATTAGAACTCTTGCAATGCAACTTGTTGCATTGCAAGAGTTCTAATTCGGGCAGTATGCTCTTGTTAT
Organism: Glaucopsyche alexis; assembly: GCA_905404095.1. NCBI lineage: Eukaryota > Metazoa > Arthropoda > Insecta > Lepidoptera > Lycaenidae > Glaucopsyche > Glaucopsyche alexis. The sequence goes on from FR990062.1 coordinate 13,745,074, forward strand.
GAACCATGTATCTTTTTGCATTAAATTTAGTTAAATTTTGAAAAAACCGGCCAAGTGCGAGTCAGAATCACGCATGTCTCTCCGCAAACTATTCAGTTCAGAAAAAAATTATATAAGAAACCTCAATATCGTTTTTGAAGACCTATACGTATGGGTTAGATGTAAAAAGTAATTTTGAGTTTCAGTCAAAGATTTCAACTAAAGATATCACGTACATTTAGCAGAAAAAAAATCATACAAGAAAAAGTTACGCCAACTTGGTTTTCACCATAACTCAAATGTCAGCCATATTGTTTTCACCATACTTCGAATTTCAAAATGGCCCCAAAAATTTAAAAATTGGGGCCATTTTACTGGAGACACTCTTTGCCTCAACATGCCTCGTCTATAATATACGTCTATGGTTTCAGTTATAAGTATGAGGAACCCCCAAAATTTTTTGTTTTTTTTTCTATTTTTGTGTGAAAATCTTAATGCGGTTCACAGAATACGTCATCTACTTAGATATTCAACAGTATAGTTCTTATAGTTTCGGAAAAAAGTGGCTGTGACATACGGACCGACAGACAGGCAGATATGAGGAATCCATAAGTGTCACGTTTTTTGCCATTTGGCTACGGAACCCTAATAAAAACATCGCATCGCGTCGCGTCACAGTGTCAGCTGACCTTAAGATGGTACTTGACTAATAATTATATTGATGTAGTCACGACTAACATCTGCGCACGCCGCACAAATAGCACAGCTATTAAATTAATAGACACTTTCTATTGCGATATACAGCAATTAATATAAATTGAAAGAGCTATTTCAAATTTTATGAACAATTTTGTATTTCATATCTCAAAAAGGCGTTATAAAATTACCAACGTGTTAAGTTTCAAGTTACATAGTTGAGGAATAAGGTCAATTTATACTAGCGAAATTCTGAAAATTTAATAAAGCTATGCACTCTTATGTCTAGACGTAAAGCACATATTCCTTCTGAGGTGAGAAAAGAAGCATTGAACGCATTATTTTTTGCACGAAATTTATTGTATAGTCGCTCGAATTCACGTCTATTCTTTTTATCTCACAAGGAATATATTGTGTATTACGTTGTGGATAGGTACATGAATGAATTTGTTTTATTAAATTTCAGAACTTAGTTGTGCTTCGCTTTGACTCTACGCTGGTACGAGTCACACAAAAATGCGACGAGACGCGGCGCGTCTCGTACTCTTTTAATAGAGAATAAGCAATAAAAATTTAACATATTTTACTGCACAAAAATATACCTAATAATTACGATTCATTGATAGTTGTTTCAAAATTGCGCATGGCGTCACGCTATGCAGTGCTGGGTGCACTAAATCCTCTTAAAGCGTGTTATTGTGTCTTTATGTGAAATGAGCCTTAGGCTCAGAGCAGGCGGACCACAAGTTATGATGTCGCGACTCGCGACAGCCAATTTGGTACGTTTTTTATAATATATCTTATTCAAAGACGTCACACGCGTGTAGTCGATCGCGGCTACTTATTAATACGTGGGGACTTAATACAAAATATGTTTAGCAAGTCGTGGTTGCTTGTGGCGTCTACGCCGAGCCTAATGTAGAACACGAAAACAAGGCACAAAAAGCTGTAAATTGGATTTTTTATTTATTAAAAAGAGCAACTTGACAAAAAACATGATACATTCAAATTCCTAAAATTTGAATACCGAAATCGCGTGATATTATTCGAATCTTCGTGTAACCATCATTTTTGAATGATTAGAATAATACAGATTCCAGCGTTTTAAACCAGATTTCTGTATTGATTCTGCATATGTCCTTAGGCGATGAGTCCACCTGCCTTTGATTTATAATGTATTCAATATTAATTTGATATCCCTTTTTGCTGCAGAGCCTTAAGCGGTCCGCCATTATGTAGTCGCGGACGTATTATAATTGCATACAACGAAGTAAAAAAGCTATTAAAATCAACGTTGGTTATGAATATCATATTGAGACAATTTTGTTGCAAACATTTTATAGAGGAATTCTTTGTATATCCTAAAATCCTAATAATACTCATAAAGATGTATAAACATTGTTTAACTCTTTGAATTGTGCTGTTTGAAAATAGTATTAGGATTATTTTTTCAACAGAATCCGTGGTCTAGTGGTTCGAGCATTGGCTCTCGACTCAGAGGTCGTGGGTTCGATTCCCGCATTGGAACAACAAAAAATATTGTTACCAAATTTGGTTAGGACAATGCAGGCTGATTACCTGATTGTCTGACAAGAAACATGATCCATGCGTCGGACGGGCATGTAAAAAGTCGGACCTGCGCCTGATCTCTCGTCAGTCGAGTCGGTTATCCGTCCCACTGGATTATGAGAGTAAAAGGAAGAGAGAGTGCTCTTGTGCACTGCGCACAACTTGGGCACTATAAAATTACTCATGCGTAACTGGCCTGGTTTCAATGAAACCGGCCACCGTCACCGAGATCGGTGTGGGGAGTTATTAAAATGTCATTTTTGGGTTTCGTTTCGGTATGAACTGACCATGAATATAATAAAAGTTATAGAATTGAGAACTAGTTATCCATAGATAGGTAGCCAATCCGTTTGCGTGTGAGGTGTTGGTAGAGTTTTGCATGAATTTAAAAATATATTTTTCTTATTTCATGAGCTCAGAAAAGCTTTATTAAAAAGAAAAGCATTTCTCGATTAGCATCTTCCTATACAAAACCAGTTTTTCATAGAAATTGCTACGTAGCAAATTAATGTAAGCATATCTCCGCCTCTCGAAGGCTGTATCAAATTGCCCGCATGCCTTCGTCTTATTTTTATTCTCCGTACGTATTTTATACGTAACTTTTTTTCTGAAAAAGCTATAAAGCTTTAAGCGAGTCCGTAAATCGAACTGGTTTTTGACATTATTTTATGGAAATAGGTTTCAAATTAAATACTAACATTCGGATTAATTGTGATCAGACATTGGTAATGATTACAAATAAGGTGACGTTATACAACAACTTTTATAGGAATAAATCAGAATTTGAGTGGTAGAAAAAAATAACTTATCCAATTAATTTAAAAGTCTGCCGAACCGTGGTAAGCTAGCATGGTAGACAAGCTTTCACGCGTTGAGAAAGGTTAAAGATAATTTAATATTAGTGGAGACGTTAGTGATGATGATGATGATGATGATGTTATTTTAAATTACTGATCAATAATGTATTTTCGATCGACAGCAGATAAATTTATTTACGTAAGCCGGTTAAACTCATTTCGAATTCAGACCGCTTACAAAGTCAATATAATAATTATGGTGCATTTTCCTATGTGTTTTCGCGGAAAGATCAAAAGATTGCGGGTCAAAGCCTTTTTTGTATTAATTATACCATAAAATGTTGGACAAAAACGACAAAAAGTGTAACCGTAAATTATTACTGAGATCATATTTCGAAATATTCTGATCATCAAAATGCAACGTGTTTTTTACAGAATAAAGATAAAATAAGTTCTAAAAATATGCTGTTAATTTTTTTTTGAGAAACATACAATAAACATATAACAATAACATAAACATACTCATATTATACTTTTCTGTCTGATCCGAATTCACAATTCAACCTTAAACGATTTAAGGTTTTAATGTTTTTTAAAATATTTCGATAAAAAAAAATATTCTCACGTGCTATTAGATTCTGAAGTAGCTTAATCATTATAATCGGAAATGAAATATTAAATATACAGGAAATATTTTTAATGATTTATTGCTATTATTACCTATTTATTTCGCAAAACCGTGAGAAACCAACGCACTTAAATTGGTTCTAGTTTTTCTACAAACCATCAAGCATTACTTTAGACCAACACTAGCTGTGATTGGCTGCTTTTTCAAGGATAAAAGAATTTTAATGGAAATTAGAGTAAAAAACTGTAATCACACATTCTTCGGGTTGTACCGTCAGTAAAAAACTAGATTGCTTTATGCCCCGACTATATTATTAGACATCAAAGAAAAAGTAAGTAATCATTTAAAGCAAATTGTATATGACGTTTGGAACTTCGTCTTTTAAGTTTATTTTTTCATTGGTCGTTGTATTGAGTGGCGTGGGTGTAGAGTTCCATTTATTTTAGTTTAAAAGTTCAATTTTATACTGATGCCTGAACAAATATGGCACAAATATTTTAAAAAATATAAAATTGTAACTTGGCCTACCGTTAAAATTTATACTCGTACAAAAAATATATTCTATTATGACGGGTATTTTAATAGACAGAAACTGAGGGGAAATTCTGCTAAATAAAACCTGCCTTAATACAATAATTACAATCAAGTCCCGACACGCTTAAGCTCAAAAAACAGTGTTTTTATGAATGTTAAACCATCGTGAAACGCGGTCTGATTAAAAATCGTTCACGATAACATGTAGCTTCACTTTCAATCCCAACAAAGTAAAATTAAATCTACTTTAAATACGAGAATTGAGGTTCAAATTATAAAGCGTTTTCATTAGAGCTTCATAATTATTTGGATTTACGAACAACATAATAAAGTATATCCAGATTTAGTTCGTACTTTGAATAGGCTTACAGACTACAGATATAATTTAGTTATATTTTTCTATAACGCATACAAATCTGAAACATCTTATGATTCATCAATAACATTGAATTGAATAAAAAACCAGGCTGCTGACCGTATCTAATTCTCCATTACCGACGCACCAATAGAAACGGATGACGCATCAGATTCTAAACTAATTACTTGCTCAGATGAAAAAAGGAGCAAATGCGAGACCCATCAAAAAACCACTAAGTTGATGATTTGATAATTTAATCAGCTAATGGCTAAGCACTAAATAATAATTTGAACATTTGTATTTTTTTCTATAAATTGGACGCATGCGCATCATACATACAAATGAAGGGAAGAAACAATTTTAATATGCAATTTCCCTCTCACAGTCTGTCAGTAGTAGACATTTTTGTTATCTAAAGACCAAATACTCAAATAGTACTTAATATAAAACAAAATCCCAGGCTGCCACGGTCTCTGCAGAATATCCAAGATTGATTTGAAGAGAAGAAGAAGGTGACATGAGAGCCTTTTACTTTAAGAAGAATTTGGAAGGTCTTCGAAATAATTTGTCTGTAAGTGCCAAAGATTTTGTCTGCTAATATTAAGATTAATCTTGTTTTCATAAAATCATAACGTCTTAGGTCACACTAATTTTACTCTGTAAATTGAAAGCAACAGCAAGGATATTTATATTATAATTGTTATTCTTCGGTATTATTAGCCCTTTCAAGATCACCGTCTTCTTAGAACCGTTCTGTTTATATTACAGGATAGTAAATTTATGGCTTTCTAAAGGATTAACTCCCAGATTCGATACGAGGAACGTTTTTTGTAACGAAAATAATACTTTGGAAACGCCGAATTCATAAAAAGTGGAACATAATCCGATTAGCGGTTGATGATAGAACATATTTTGTTGAACTTAAAATGGGGGTATCGGAGATAAGTTTAGGTATTTTTTGTAGAATAGGTTCTATCTATCAGAGAGTCTAATACATAAACATGTAGAGTGTTCCCATAATTTATTTGTATTTTAATGACAGCATGCAGTCACAATATAATTGTCAATAATTACGAATATTATAATATGTCAGTTTGTCCTGACAATCTGCTTATGAATTATGACGCGCGATCTGCTAAGAGATAGAATAAATTTTAATTTCACTAAATAATTATGCAATGTGTGCTATTCTAGTTAAGTTCAATTACCGATAATGTTGCTTATTGATATTTGTTAGAGCGAAACAGATCACTTCTAACGTCTGACAGCTACTTAGAGTATCAAATAATCTCGTTCGTTCTCACACTTTGGTACATAATTTTTAGTCTCTTATTACATGTACCTACTTTAAGAGAGTAAAGAAACTGTTTTCCTAAAATACATTAATTTAATGTTATTTAGCTAGCGAGTAAGAACCCACTTGCTACAATTGTTAACTTTGCGAAACTTTGCGAAAGTGAGAATTAGGTACAGTAATCTATATTTATAAAAAAAAATGTCCCCAACTCGTCACTGACTGACTCACTGACATAGACGACCGTACAGCTAATGAAGAAACGTGAAATTTGGTAACAAAGTATTATTTTCCAATGCAGACGTGCACTACGAAGGGAAATTTTGAAAAATTCCACATTTAAAAGTGTAAAAGAGTAGATAAATTTTGGGACGCAGATAGTAATTATGACGATGTAGAATTCCGTTACAAAAGTTTTCCGAAAGGGCTGTACGTGGAAGAAGAAGCGCGCAAAAACTAGTACTCCATAAACTTAAATTTAACATACATAACACGCAAAGAATATATTACTATGTTACAGGTGAATTCTCAAGGTAACGGAGAACTTATGTTTTAACTCTGTCAAAATATTTTACATTTTGGTCGTAGATACATTATATAAATTCATCCTAAAGTAAAACTCGCTAGTTTTAGAAGGCCTTTAAAATTCATACACTACCATAAACGTACATTTTTATAAGTGTGAAATTCACCGCCTTAGTCGGCGAAGGGAATAGAACATTTTAATTAGTGACTGGCCGTTTCACTTTTTTATTGTAACGATAAAAACCTCTTTACAACGTTTTATACCGGCCTAAGGCTGGATGCACACGACCGGTTAAAATATAATTAGTAGGTTCAAATATAAGGTATAGAGAAAATGTTTATAAAGTAGAATAAATTACTAAACTACTTATAAGAAGATTGATTAAAAAGAAACATTTGCCAAATTAAAGCAATTTATAATAAATACTACTACAATAAATGTGAACGTTTGTGAGGATGGATGGATTTTTGTTACTCTTTCACACAAAAAAATACTGAACGAATTATTGTGAAATTTTGGTAGGGTATGGTTTAGGTTCCGGATTAACACAGGCTACATTTTATGCCGAAAAAGTACAGTGTTTTGTGGGATATTGCATTTATACGAGCGGAGCCGCGGGCAAAGGCAAGTTTTAAATAAATCTTCCGACATTTTATATTCATTTTAGGTTCCATAAAAAAAATACGGATTCTAAAACATTTTAAAATATCTTCTATTTTAAGCTAAATGTTTTGGGTGACAAAAGTTAATCTAATGTCCATGTATCTGGGAGCACAGTAGTGCCCCGCCAAGACGAGCTAAGCGAAGCGCAAGGGCACTACCAGACTACCTTTTCTCGAAGCGTTTCGTCGATATTTTGAACCCTCATAACTTGGGATTATATTGTACCAGATACATAAAATTTTCAGGATATATTCCTAGTAGCGGACTAACGAAACATGTAAAGTTTTGATTATAAAGATCTAATAATTTAGGTTTTATAGATATCCAAAAACCCCTGATTTCGTCACTGACTCACTGATGATCAACAAAATTATAGGGTACTTCCGGATATCGTAGAAAGCTGAAATTTGGTATGTAAGCTAGTTTTAGCACATAACCGACATAAAAATTGACAAACTTGGAACTTTTATCCTCCAACCCCTTAAACTAGGGGATGAAAATTTGTAACAGACTTACCTATGTAAATGTTTACTCTAGAGGTCTAAAAAATGTCTTTCAAAAAGAAGTGAAATCCCACCAAAAACATTTTCATGTAAAGTGATGCCAAGACGATACCATATAACTCGCACTGTCAAAAATATATTAGATCTCATGTTAAACCAAGCTTCTGACTCTACCAAACTTCTAACTCTACACGCCTTAACTCTACAAGCCTAACTCTACAAACTCTATACTTTAGTCAAATTATGTGGCTTGGCCATTTCGTTCGTACAAGAATAGTATAACAGAAAAACAGTCCGTAAATTTTTCACCTTACGCCTAAGCGAATGTATCGAAATGGGCAGGCCACATATTTTGACTAAGGTGTAGAGTTTGTGGAGTTAGGCTTGTAGAGTTATGGCGTGTAGAGTTAGAAGTTTGGTAGAGTCAGAAGCTTGGTTTAACATGAGATCTAATATCTTTTTGACAGTGCGAGTTATATGGTATCGTCTTGGCATCACTTTACATGAAAATGTTTTTGGTGGGATCTATCTTATACTTTTTAATTTAAAATTATTAATTAGACAATATTATAATCATTAACATCGGTAGAGCTCATTTTTATTGCTGTAATTTATGTATAAATACAAAACACAAATGCTTCGACTTTCGTTCGTATTAATCATGAAAGATGTGTATATTAATTAAAAAATTATGCTAATATTATAGACTATTAAGTCAAGATCTTTTCTTGTTCATAAAATTTGTACAGAAACTTGATCCTACGTTCTAGAATTATATTTTGCCTCGACAAAAGTTTTTATTTATAAGATTATAATATAATTTCCTATGCTCTAGTTTACTCTCTAACCTCTAATATAAAAATCTACCTGCCTAAATATGGAACATGGTATTTCTGGGGATAAAAATAGCCTATGTTAATCTAGAGCCTAAACTACTACCATACCAAATTTCATCGAAATCCGTTCTGTAGTTTTTGTGTGAAAGAAAAACAAACTTTCACATATATAGCAGTACATGTATATTTATAATAGTACACTTATGTAGTAGTATTAGTGTTAATCTGAAGACTGTTTATGCAACTCTCATACTGTTTAATAATTAATAGCACCTAAAGAAGACAGTAAATGCATACCAAGAAACTACTCGAACAAAGTGTATGGCTGTGTTTGAACGTATTCCCAGTAGTAGCCCGGAAACACACTCGGGTACACATCTGCCACTTTACTTACACTATGAATAATGTATGACTTTAATAAAATTAACCATACAGATTAAGATACACTATTGTTTAGTTTTGGAAAGTGCTTATCGAAGCATGCAGGTTTTTTTAATGGAATAATTGCGTACTTAGCTTAGACTTTTAGGTGGTTTATCGAGGATTTATTTAAAGTTAGTTGAGCCAAAAGGGTATAACTATCGATTTTTCTTATCATTTCAAAATACTTTTGAGTGTATTGGCCATTTTATTCACAAACCATCTTGATGCAACATACAGCTAACTATTCATATCCTGACTATACTATTAAGATATGTAATTAAAATTGAACTTTATGCAATATACAAAAAGATACACTAACTAATAACTGTGGGAGAGCCACGCTTACCACGACGCCGGTAAATATCACGACCTCACAGAAAAGCGGCGTGAAATAACGCCTGCGTTGTGTTTCGCCGAGCGAGTGAGGTTACCGGAGGCCCATGGGGGGATTGGGGATTTTAAAGACCAGGAACGCAAGTTGCAGCACCAGAGGAGTTACAAGTGTAGCTTCTGTGGTGTTGCGAGTGTCCATGGGCGGCGGTAATCGCTTACCATCAGGCGATTCGTCTGCTCGTTTCCTGGTTCATTACATAAAAAAGATACACGTTTCATATGACATCAGTCATACACTGCACATGCGTTGTGCAGCGCGGTGCAACCTGACATTCGAACTGTTACAATGAAACGTGTACCTTCTTGTGCTTTAAATAAAGTTCAGTTTTGAATAGCTATCTTAGAAATGCAGCGCGTTTCGGTGTGAATTGACCCTAATAGAAAAAACATTATTTCAATGCTGCTATTTTATGTTCTACCTGTAAGATACTCTCAAGTTTGTGAACTGATTGACAGACCTATTTTTACTTATTTGCCTTATGAACTGGGGTGTAAATCTAAAAAGATAATTCTGGGTCATAGGTGCCAGATTTCTACTAATATTAAGGTTACGCCGAAGTTCACAAGACGTTTTGTATAAAATATGAAAACGCATGAATTATTCTACTTATAATATTATGTATGAGATTCAAATCTGTCCGTTTGATGTCTCACCACGGGGCGTCTGTTCCGCTCGTTGACCAGAGCTTTTAGAAACGAATAAAAGATTGCGTAAAATTATTATAACTGCAACAATTATAATCATCATCACTCCTGTCAACAACCTCATCTCACTTTGGGTATAGTGATAATTGTTAGTTTAGTGACGTGAATATGACTGGACAGTGCGATTTCATCGTTGTAGCGTGCATTAGTAGAATTCATCAAAGCTTCTATAACATAGATAAGAATATCTACTATCTAATAGGCGTACTTAGAGAGGATAATATATGTGAATTAATATTCAGAATATACAAAGTAGAAACAAGAAGGTATACTTATAAATAGCTTCTTTCTGAATAGCTTGAAAAGCCACTTAAATATTTTAGAAATTTAATTCATAATTGTAACTGTTTACATAAGTGTAGCTAAGTAGGTATATCCAAAAAATATTCCAGAATACGTTTTGTTACCTGCAGGTCTAAAAAGGCCACTTCGAGTGTTTTGAATTACGTTCAGAATTTGTTTCATTTCAGATATTATCATAAAATAGCTATAGGTATACCAGTCGAATCATCATAAATATGTCATAAACAGAATTTAAAAAAATTAAACATTTTTGATATATTTTTTTTCAATAGAAATGGGTCAAGTGGACACATATAATAGGGATTGATTGATTATTATCAAATAAATTAATCGTTAGAAGTTATTAATAGAGCAACTTCTTCAATACACAGTACGATTTACTTGGATTTATTTACTTTATGTGGCCATTAAGACTTTTAGGACTGACATACAGAACTCAATTCAAATTAAAATATACGAGTATAAAGCTCATTTTCCTTACCTGTGATCTCTCAGGTGATCCTGTCTTCTAAACGCCTTCCCGCAGATGTCACAGGAATAGGGACGCTCGTCTGTGTGGGTCCTTTCGTGGATCAGCAAGTTATAAGACTTCGTAAACTGGCGGTTACAAAATTTACATATGAACTGTTTCTTCGGTCTGGAAGCTCTACCTGGAGCTCTGAGCAGTCTTCGGTCGATATGCATCTGATGAGGACCAGCACCTGGTGGAAATAAGCCCGCACCAGGAAAGGAGTAGCTGTTAGCAGCATTTGGTGATGGTCCTGGGGCTGCTAGGAATGCCCCGGGTGGACCATAAATCGGAGGTTGGGCTGGGCCTTCAGGCATCATACCATCCATTGATGGAGTCCTATGATGGGGCAAGAGCATCGCAGCAGCCGCTTCACGTAGAACAACTTCCTTTCTCTTCTCAACCATCATAGCCATAAGATCAAAAGAATTTCTCTTGGTAAAGTTTCCTGATGCACGATCAGGGGAACCTTTTGCTGGTTCAGACCGATCTCGTTCTAACATTCTTTCTCTCTCCATAATTTCAGAAGGTATCATCGATGGATGCATATCACCGGAATACATAACAGGGTGCATAGCTCTAGTAGGAACTACAGGGACGAAGGCAGAAGATTCTCTATGAGAGGAACTAAGAAGAGAACCGCTGGGTATTTGGCGGTACGGTAGAGGAGGCTCGAAACTGCCGCTTGGTGTGCGTCCATTGGATACAGGTCTTTGTGCTCTTTCAGCAGAGCTAACTAGGAATTGGTCGTGCCTGGATCTCAAGGGAGGATTGACGGGGCTCTCTGTAGGGCGTGGTGTTGACGCCCTTGATACTGCTGCTCCCGAGTTCTCCGACATAACGTAGGTGTCATCTGAAAAAAAAGAACAAATTAAGATTTTCTCGAAATAAATAATACACTGAAACATTTAAGGCGTATACAAAGTAAAAAAATAAATAAATAAATAACAATATAAAAAACCTAATTTAGTAAATGTTCCCATAAAATATGAAAACGTGAAGCCCATTGAAACGGTCTGTACTCTTTGCATGTTTTAACTGTTTTGAGATAATTTGACGTAATAGTCATGATTTTATTTTATTATGTGTATATAGTAAGGCGATGACAGTTTTTATTTTTGCCTTATCATCAGTTGTTAATACGTATATCATACAAATACTAGTACTACTATATATGACTATTGCCATCGTAAAGGCTTACATTCTCAGCTTATTATTAGCTTATTCTGTATCAAATATTGACATGTTAATTATGATATCTCTGTGTACGTTTATTTGTTCAGCTAAATGACAATCGGAATTTACGTGCACTGTTCTGTTGATTTTATCATCGCCTTTACGGCTTTCACTTGCCAGGCTTTAGATACGTTCTCATTTTTATGAACGAGCACATTTACAGTTACATTAATATTATTAATTTTAGCATAACTATGATGACCAAGTTTTTCGCTAGAGAAAATGTTCCTTATGGTTTTAGATAATTATCTGACTAAATTCTACTAGTCACTTAACAAAACTTTGTATATTTTGTTGACATTAGTTATGTACTGAAAATTAACGAGTTTACATTCCTTAATTATTTTTAGATTTGTCGTTTGTTTATTCAAAAACTATGATTAAATAGTACATTATATAATATTTGATTTGCTAATGCATTAGTACATCATTATTTGTCGTCGCTTTTTTTAGCTTCTGGTAACAACGGAAAATGCTAATGAAGAACTCCGAAGTGGTATCGACATTTATGTCAAAACATGATTTGTTGCCCCTGATTGCCACAAGCGAAGTTTTATTTTAATTCATTTGGCCTCTAACTTTATTATGGTTGGCTAAATTGATGATCTCTAATGATTCAATCTGATAACATTTTAAATGATTTCACATTTTACGACTTTAAATGGATCAGGTCGAATAGATTTTTTTTAAAAACGATTACTAATAATATAAATGTGTAACTATCAGCTTTTAGGGTATTAAATCTTCAGATCTGAGTAGTGTGATTCGCTTTAAAATTTACTTCTAAATTCTACGCCACAAGTTTTAACTAACTAAGGCCCACTTGCGCCAATCCGGGTTAAAGTTAACCCTCGGTTAAAAATCATGTTATCTCTCTCGTTCTTCGTATTTGTGAAAGAGAAAGCATGATATTTTAACCCAAGGTTAACTTTAACCCGGATTGGCGCAAGTGGGCCTTACTAACTTACACCGCGACGACACTCGATGCCGCATTTTGAAGTTAGCTATTCAAAATTGATCTTTATTCACTACATAAAAAGATACACGTTTCATATGACACCAGTCATCAGTCATACACTGCACATGCGCTTTGCAACGCAGTGCAACCTGACATTCGGATTACAATGGAACGTATATTTCTTGCGTCACGAATAATTTTGAATCGTTATGTTGAATAATTGTTTTGTTTCTAATCTTTGGTTAGTCTGGCTAATCTACATTTGACTTCTTACTTCACTTCTAATTTTCAGATCACACAACCTCTAACTGGAGCTGTATCGGTGTCTGTGAATGTAATAATGTCGTCTATTATAAGTTTTACGACCGCTCGGACGGTAACCAACTGCGTTATAGCCGGAGACAATAAAATACTATGTTTTGTTAAACAAGTCTTGTTTACTTTGTGTTTCCGGACACCGCTGGGTTTTGTCCGCAACTTTGTGAGGGAACAGCCACACTGTTTTGTAGTTAAAGGAACGTGGCTTGAAATGCAAATCCTCTTACGTGGGGTTATTATTAAAAAAAACCCAAGTAAACTTGTAAGTAAGTGATTCTAATTTAGACAATAATTTACATCTTAAAATAAATGCTGTCAAACCTACCTGTGATTATTAAAAGCAAAAGATCTTAAAGACAAGTAGTAGAATGGATGTTTATATTTTTTAACTTTATATGAAAATAATCAAAAGGTCATTATAACGAATCTATTGACACCTCATTTATTAAAATCGGATCAGCAGTTTTGGCGCTACGATGGAACAAACATACGAATATTTATATAGATAGACTGCCAAAATCATTACCCTTCTTTTTGGCTAGAATCTTGTTAAAAGTTCTTTTTTTTTTCTATAAAGGACATAATTTATTTCACGTAGGTATAATATGTTACCAATAATGATAATTATAAACAAAACTAAAGATAGGAATTGCCTTTTAAACGTTCCAACAAAAGGCAACGCAATGAAATCACTTAATAATTCCTTTTTGGAATATAATGTTAATAAATTGTTCAATAATATGGAAATGGCCTATCATCGCAAATAAAATTAAAATGTAGTTTGTTATAAAGACCAAAATAGACGCCATTGTGGGCCACGAAAAAAAGATGAATTACAATCAATTTAAAAGCCACATCGAACACCGGCCGCATTTCACCGGGCTAGCTCTACCGTAAAAGCCTTCTGATCGTCTATCCCTCTCGCACTTGTGAATTTCAACTGCCGTCTCTCTCACATAACGCTTGATCGAGTTCCTACCATTTTACTTGGCCCGAAGTTGTAAAACTACTTTTATTCAGTGAGAGGATTTAAGATATGAATATGCAGTAGGTACGGACACTTCTGTAATGATAATCTATTGGTAGAATTTTTAAAATACATCCGTGTACAGTACGATCGTGAATAATGTCTTTCGGCAATCATTGTTTTTCTATGGAAGTGACATATAATTTATGAAAAATGATGATTCCCGAAAGCTTTTAGCAACGCGGTTTTACTATTCAGTTAAATTTGTCGTTAAACAAAAATTCAATGTATAATATTGTTAGATTTTTTTTGGAACGGAAGTTCCTTATGGGGCGTTGCAGAGTTGGCAAGTTCTAGTCGGCAAAAAACGTCCGTAACGTTAAAAAAAGCGTAAGATTTTTATGTATATAGTCTATGTATGAATGTAAAGTATATGTTTAATCATTGTAAATAAAATAAAGTTGTTAAGATAATTTTATAAAGTTTTTTTAGTAGTTTTATTTGCTTATAATTTTTAATCGTGTTAACCTAAACAGCTCTTTCATTTAGATTTATGTATTTCCATTCAATAATTTTAAATTTAATTTGTACAATTGTGATATTCCACACTAGACAACATCCCTATTAATGTTAGTTTGCTTATAATTTTTTATTAACCTAAATATTTATTTTATATTTTAGATTTATGTATCTCCTATCTCGATTCAAAAATTTTAAAATTTAATTTGCAAAAAATGTGATATCCAACTCGGCGACATCTATCTTTGGATATAATACAGTTCGGGAAGTGTTAGTAATAATGATGATGATGATGATGACGATGATGGTGATGATGTTGGTGGTGGTGGTGATAATGATAATGAAGGTGATGATGATGATAGAGAATGTAAGCTAGATCTCAAAGTATCTATGTAAATGATCCTCAACAAGTGTTCCCATTACATAATGACTTATGATCCTCATGACAATTTATGTATGAGTTCTGGACTGAATAACTTAACATGCGATATATCCCGGCTTCGTTTGCTCTGTATTGATCTCTATATTATACAAGTAGATGATACACATTAGTTAGCGCTGAATATATTATTGGAACGATGGGAACAGAATTAATTAGTAGGTAGTAAACAGAAGTAACTATCACAGAAACATAAGCCATATAAGTATATGTTATTGATTGTACTATAGGTTCTTAGTGGAAATTGATGTTACAAAATATGAAATAACCACACATCACAGACACAGGCGTATCACAGACAGCTAAGAATTAAGATACTATTTATTTTATTGAAATATGTATATGTCACCGTAAAATTGTAAAAATCGTTAGATTGTAATATAATTAGCTAAATTGTAAAACGTTGATAAACTTCGGATGCGAATATTCTGCTTATAATTTAATATATTATTTTTCGATAGTTGTCGAAAGATTCATTACTATAAATATATAGTACCTAATGAATATTTCGGCATATTTTTACAATCTCGTTAGTTATTTTACAATCTTACGGTTTTTACAATTTTACGGTGACATACACCATACAGGTATCTTAAAATAAAAGGTATCTTCGTAGTCTTTGACGCCCTTTATTTATAAGAAAACCTATTCTAATGATACCTTTCAAGCTCAAATGCGACAAGGCTCTAGAGCGTGCCAAAGAAAACACGTATACATACATACACTTGAACAACCTTTCTGACGCAGTCGGGTAAAAAGTTCTGTATATTATACTGTGACCTATGAGTCCAATGAATTTTAGTAGCTTCCTTTAAAGCCAACGTTTTTATGTTGCGCGTACGATCTTGCAGGACCCGTAGGTACCTACATTTTGCTGCCATAAATAGTAGCTTATAGGTGTTAATCCGGAGTTTAAACTACTAATACACCATAAATTATTGTGAAATCATCAACATGTAGGCTTCTGATGATGACTACAAAAAAATAAAGGAATTTTTGTTGGCTTGGATAATAATAAATCAAATACATAAATAAAATAAATCACCAAATTTCGTCAATATCCGTTTGGTAGTTATTGCGTGAAAAGTATCAAACATTCACACATCCATACACACCAAGCTTTCGCATTTATTATATTAGTTAGGATAAAACATTGGTTTTGTCAGAAACATTAGCTTCAGAAAAATTATGAAACGTTATTTCGCATTATCTATTCCGTTTATTTAAGACGCAAATAAAAATTTACATAGACGTAATTATTTCAACTTAGAAGGGCCTTTAGATAAATTATTCTGCTTTTGGTAAGGAAATTCGATAAGCGAGACCAAATATAGCCGTTACCATAAAAACGCTTATCTTAAAAACTCTGTAATTAAGTTTGTATACGAATTTCCTTGCCCTTAGAAGTTGAAACCATCGTTTTC
This sequence comes from Glaucopsyche alexis, assembly GCA_905404095.1. Taxonomy (NCBI): domain Eukaryota; kingdom Metazoa; phylum Arthropoda; class Insecta; order Lepidoptera; family Lycaenidae; genus Glaucopsyche; species Glaucopsyche alexis. The sequence continues at coordinate 13,761,650 of FR990062.1, forward strand.
ATGGAGATTTAAATAATTCGTGTGAAATCTATTTATTCAATAACTAGATGTTGCTCGCAACTTCGTGCGCGCAAAAGATAATCTCGCGGAAACCATACATTCTTCCGCTATAAAAAGTAGCCTGTCCTTCCCCGTTGTCTACTCTATAATATTTGTGCCAAATTTCATCAAAATCAGTCTAGTAGTTTCGGAGCCTATTCAATTCAAAAAAACAAACTTTTCCTCTTTATAATATTAGTATAGATAGATAGAACACTTCAGGTGACCAACCTCGCCCTTGCTTTAGTCTTTGGAACTCTTACAATTCGTTAAACGATGAAAGAAAACATCGTGAGGAAACCTGATTGTCTGGGAAGACTAAACATAATTATTATAATCTGCCAATTCACAGAACGCCTGGCGTGTCCATAATATTCATATTACGGACATTCAACATTACACAATGAGTTTATGATTTACATAGATGTTGCCCGTGACTTCCTACTCGCAAATAGAAATCCCACGGCAACCGTATACTTTGCTGCGATAAAAAAGAGGCATATGTGTTAATCTAGAGCCTAAACAACAACCACAGAAAATTTCATTAAAATCCTTTCAGTAGTTATTGCGCGAAAGAGTAAGAAATATCCATACATCAATTTAATACAAACTTTCGCGTTTATAATTTTAGTAAGGATACATTACATATCCTTACTAAAATTATAAGCGCGAATAAAATACCCACTGATAATAACATTAGTACCAGTATGTTACGAGTCAGTGATGATAATTATTGTCGAATCTTACGATTATAAACTAAACGGTTTTCAACCGTATTTGGCTTTCCTGTAGTTTGAACCCAAAATTTGTAGCGTTTTCGTAACATATTTCTATACTACACCACGTTTTTGTGACCACACCAGTACTTAAATTATATAGTACATAATATTATAATGGATCTTGTTCTTACATCGATGACTCATTCAATTTATTATTTACATAAATATTTCGTTCGGGTCAATGCATTGTACCTAAGGGTTCAATGCTCGTCAAATTTTTAATAAACATTATAAAATGCATTATTAAATAACCGTTACATGGCGTTATTAGGTGGTAACTGGTAAAATTAAATACAACAACAAATTATCTGAAAAGAACGTTTGCGTTGTTTCGCCGAGTTTAATGATACCCGAGGCGCCAAATATGCACAAAAGTTTGTAGGATTTATATATACTAGGAAAGTACTTGCAACTACTTGGTTAGGTTGGTGGAACTGAGGAGAGACACGACCACGAAGTATAGATACCAGGAGTCCGAACGGTATAGACTTTGTATTCAATATTCATGTACACAATAATAAACCCTAGAATATTGGACGTACCGATGCTATTGTGGCGGACAAATCAGCACACAGTCCTGAATCGCATTTGGTACTTCTTGAAAAATGGCGCGCTCATGGCAAAATATCTGTCCCATAAATTGAGACCATTATTTTTACATTACGTTCGGACTCCTGGTATCTATCGTGGACACAACCTTCAACAGTGGAGTTCCGTTATTTATAATGCACTTGATGGACACAGGGCCGGACTGTAAGTTCAGCGGGCCCTGGGTTACTTAGGGGCTCACCTAATTAACCAAAGTAGGTATACGCAAAATTAGATACTAAAAATATGTTAAACATAATGAAATTATAGTTTGTTTAGCATTATTATCTATTTTTGACTTTGACCTGACTTGCCCTGGGTTGATGCCAAGAAGCCATATACCTACTGTAGATCCGGCTTTGGAGCTAGCAGCAGTTCATGAATCATGAGCAAACGTTTACCATCAAACGAACCGTTTTTCTGTTTATCGATCTTATTCCGTAACAAACACTGACTATTATAATTAAGGTCTACCGTAAAAAAATAATATTGAGCGGAACATAAAAGGTGTTTCGGAAAACTTAATCATTTCGGTGTCACAATCAGATACACACAAATATAAATTTATATTGGCAACAATTTAGATAATTGTCCCTTTTCGGTGCCGCAATGTTGATAACGTGATAAGGGGCTGATGAGGTACTGATAAAAGTGATAACACAGCCTGTGTACTGAATTTACTACTATTTGTATGCGCCACACTTATGATATAAGTGTTGTTTGTTTTCAAGGACTGGTAGGTGCGCGGTGCTTTGAAATGCTTGAAAATGATCTACCTACCTACATAATATTATAATTATCTACGCTTCACGTAGTGTGAAGCCGGCCCCGGAATCAGGCCCCGTGCTAAGTACTCGAAGAACTTGTGTTACAAGGACCAAATAACGGAAAGTGTATTTAATATATTTATATTAAATACATAATATACATATATTTAAGATTTTTATCATTATAATATATACATCTATGTCAGTATGGTAAAATATTTTCATAAAACATAACAATATTGTAAAATATGACGAATAGATAGGTTCGTAAAAGACATTAGATTTGTCAAGTAAAAGATATTAGAATTAAAATGTCAAGATAGTTTTTCCTATATCACGATATAAACATAGTATAATTATATATCTTGTTATTGTTAGTAAAAGAATTTAATTAATAATTCCAACTAATTAAAATCAAATACCGAAATCATTAATAGCTTTTTAATATCTTAATAATTCATTAATTTTAATGTTTGCAAAAAAATCACATACTAGTTAATGAAGTATATTTTGATGTTCTTTATACTAAATTTGCATAAAACGCCTGAAATTTACCAAACCTGGTTTTTTGTTGTCAAGCCAATAGTTGTGGCAATTAGAAAATTATTATTTCTTAATTAGCAGATGTCCAGAACAGGCTCGCTTTTTGACAAATCAACGTGTCTAAAATGCGTAGACAAGATATATATTATAGGCAACTTGTAACTTAATTAATACCTAGTATATTTATTTTGATATATCGTATATATATTTTGGTATATTATAAAATGAACAGAGAGATCGCCTGATTATAAGCAATTACCGCCGCCTATGCAAATATGCGTTGTAGACGGTTTATAGTAAAAAAAATATAGTAAAGTTTAAGGTAAGGCAGTGGTCTCTCCTTGTCCAATATAATATGTTTTTACATACGTATGTACGTTTTTACGTACGTATAACTGTGATAATTCGTGAGAATATATGGATGGGTGGATGGATAAATGGATGAATATTTGTGACTCTTTTACACAAATCACTGCAAGATTTCAATTAAATTTGATATAAAGCTTTTTAGGCTTTGGATTTACACATTTTTAGTGAGGCAAAATGAACGGTTACTGCCGGATTTATTTTTGCGCTTACTAATACGTAGGCAAAATTTAGAAATTAGTATTACTAGAATGAATATGATGATATTATGGTGATAGGCTTTCTCTAAATTAAAATAATAAAAACTCTTCACTTCCTTTCTTTTAGCAATTAAATTTATTCGAATATTCAAGCATAGATTACTGATTAGGCAGTCATAACCTGAGGGTCAATTGAAATCAATCAACCAATCAATTGAAAGGATGAGAGAGTGCTCTTGTATATTGCGCACACACTTGGGCATTATAAAATTACTCTTGCGTTGAAACCGGCCACCGTCACCGATATCGGTGTGGGGAGTTATTATTATTATTACTTTAAAGTAGTTGTTTGCTGTTCACACCTACAAAATTTATTTTAAAGCTAAGTAAAGACACAAAAAACCAACACAAGGAATTAGAATTACCAAAAGGATACTCATTTTAAATATTTATTTTTAATTCTCGATTTCTTAATCCTCTACTTTTTGTCTGTATTCTATAGAAACCACAGTGGTCAGGTAAGCCAAGTTACCGAGAAACGTTAATAGAATAATGACAGATGAATGAAACATAATAGATATGAAGAAAGAGAAATATTTAAAATACAATATATGGATTACTACTGTCCTGTCTTCAAGTCATGAAAAAAAATTTGGTTTCACAGATTCTTGAATAACAGTAATTTTATTTTAAAACAACAATATTTAGTAGCATTAAAATTTTGTAGCAAGAAGATAATAATTGCTGATGAGATTATAAAGATTTTTTGTAGTTTTTAACAAAACTCTTCAACTATTGCACAGTGACCAATGAATATTGAAATAGATGAAATACATGTAGGGATCTGAACCTCAATTCTCGTATTTAAAGTAGACTTTCATTTTACTTTGATTGTATTGTAAGTGAAGCGATTATCATGAACTGATTTTGTGAAGTTTCGACCAATCAGAGCGCGTTTCACGTTGGTTTAACGTTTACGAGAATACTGTTTGTAAACATGTGTCGTCCGCGAACGAACGGGTCAAAAAACCCGGGTCGCGTGGTTCAATAGTTTACTCGTATAAAATTGATTCGGTCACTAGTTTGGCTCACTGATTTATGAACGAACCATAAGATCGAGCGATTTACTGATTGAGCCCGGACCGGCCCGGTCGCGCGCTGAGTTTGGCTCAATTGGCTCAGTTGGATTACTGCCTCACTAACGAGCTAATGAACCACAAGAACCATAGGACTCGTGCGAGCCGCGCATGAACCAACAAGTATGGCACGCAAGTCAGCTTGCTTAGATCTTTCAGTTCATTGAACGGTTCGATCGAACGGGTCAATTGAACCGGTTCGTTAGCTCTATAGATCAGTACTGATCTGGTTCGCGGAAATTGAACGAACGACACATGCCTAACCGTTTGACAGTTTTAGCGTATCGGGACTTTGATTGTAATTGTATTGTGATTTGTGGGATATGTGGTAGCCACTAGCCCCAAAAGAAGATCTCCGACCGAGCGAGGTGGTATGCTCGGTCAGGCCGAAGCCCACTTGTAATCATTTCAGCTGTCGTATATATACTTTCCGAGCTCAGAAACTTCGATAGCGCGATTCAGGACTGTGCGCTGATTGGTCCGCCACAGTATTATTGCAGGTTTTATTTATCAAAATTGATTCTCAGTTTTGCTACAGCAAGTAGCAAAATAGACGATACATAGAGTCAGTTTCATAATCTACTATTAAGTAGCTTGTTTGTATCTTTTGTCTCTATTGCTCGATATAAAATAAGCAGAAACAAATTTCCGACATTTAACAGAAGATTGTGAAACCTATGTTGCTTTTATATCTATCTAATTATAAAAAGTTTAACTAGTAAAACATAAAAAATGCGTACCCAAGAAGCATTTGCTGTAAGAAATAATTGTTTTGTACGCCTGAATGATTTTAATTATAGGGCTGTCTAGCAGCATAAAACCTATACTTAGCATTAGCATTTAGCATACGTACTATATTAATGGTATTACAGTTAAGGGCATCACAGATGCTGAATATGCTATAATAATATTTTATTTTAAGATGCCTAAAATATATTACCTATAATATCTTAGTCGTCATACGAACTAATCTAATCGAAGAATGAAATAACATGAAATTGAAAAGAACGTTTTTGTGTATGGAAATTGTAATGTCAAGTGCATAGGCTCCAAAAGATTCTACAATATTCGGTCGCAGTAAATGATTGAACATCTAAAATCATGTAGTAAAGTATGCCCGAAAAGTACATTTATAAATTAATATTTATAGTCAAAGTGGTCATTAAAAATAATGCAGTGTGGACACACTACAAACTGAAGATATGGGTAAACTTAAAAAGGACGCACGGACATATGGCAACACAATGGCTGCTCTGGATCTGGAATCGAAGCTTCCAAAATAGACTCTATAAGGTCGTGATAGAGTTCACAATCCCTAGTCATAGCAGTGTCATATGACGTTACAACAATTAATCCACCATGCCCGGCCAAGAAATTCGATTAGGGTTGATACCGACACCATGAAATACAACCTGTGCCCAAGCGAGGATATTTTTTTTATTCTTTCTGACTTTCAAGCCTCTCTGTGTAGTATAAGACTTATAGCCGAAACAAACAATATTGAGTAGGTAACACAAAATAATTTGAATTTTGTGTTAAGGTTAAAAAACTTTGAGGCGCTACTGAAACATTTGAGCAGCCGTTAAAATTTGAGTTACGTTTTAGTATAACTTGATTGACAAAGTAATATTGTTGATATTATAGCAGTTTATATCTAAGTCTGTAGAGACTTACCCCCTTAATAATAAAAATACACAATGGATAAGCTATACAACGTTTTGTCTCTATCTGATACGTTGGAAAAGTCGCTTGGCAGAGAAGAACAAAACATTGTATAGCTTATCCATTTCCTAATTATTTATATTGGTAAGGGGGTTAGTTTTTAAATTATGCTTGGAGAACACAGTTTTAACATTGTGTTAGAGACAGGTACAGTGTTAAAAATGTGGTCTCTACAATACAATTTTGTAAATAGAGTAAACTGTTTGTATGTGACTTGACTTCAAAAGCAGGTTTTTCAATTAAGGTTGCCTTACAACATACATTGTAGAGAGCTAAGTTGCTTTACAATTGTATACACTATTTCTAATCTTTGTATGTTAACTCTTTAGAAAGTGTATTTTAATAGCATAATGCAAAGACTTATTTATTCATTCAAGCGGAATTTTCCGAAATAAACACTCTAGGTAGAGTTCAGAAACATTAATAATTAATTACTATTTACCTACAACTATGTTATGTTAGTATGAGTATGTTAGTAATATAACTTGCAAACTCTAGGTAGAGATCAGAAACAATTATTTACTATTTACCTACAACTATGTTCTGTCAGTATAATGTTACTAATATAACTGCAGGTCTTAGATACCTAAGTATTTGTTATTGGAGTAGACATAAGCAAACAGAAGCCAGCGAATTAACCCAAAACCGTTATGAGGATGCAGCCAATAAAAAGCTAAATACCGAATTACATTAAAGCGTGACCACGGTAAATAAAACAGGTAGCGACAAACCGAAACATCCACGTCCTGTATAAAGTTACAATAAAAAAAAAAACTCACAAGGTTATAACGATCGATCCAGCACCCTTCCGTCAGGTAGAGTTATCCGATCGCGATTTTTTGTCACAATCCACAGTCAAAACCACACAGGTGAACACACAAATGCCACCACAGTAATGTTTACAGTTCCACACACAGAGTTCGTTAGAGCATAGAGACACCATATATAGTTTATCACTGTAATCCACCTTAGTGCAGGGAGTAAGAAACAAGTAGATGCTAGATAATGCAGATAAGGCTGCGCGTGCGCAGAGCGCGGGCGGGAGTCGGCAGCATACTACCGTGGCAGCGGCAGTGGAGGCAGTAGCGCCCCCGCTCCCCGCTTCCCGCCCCGCGCCGCCACCCGCGAGAGCCTTATTTTGGTCACAAAAAGGGGATTGTTTATTTTTCGTATTAGAATAAGTTTTTGTAAATTAACACCACCTTCACGTTTCGTTTCGTTCGTTTTTTTATTACACATTAAAAAAAAATGGAAATATTCTTGGGTGTTTTTGTGATTGTATAATAAAGTTCATATATAAATAAAGGGTCCAGTATATAAATATTGAAAATAAATATACCTACCCTCTTTTGTCACACATACAAAATGGCATATTCTCTACCCCTCTAAAATTGTATATATAGAGCTTCATAATATGAGCATTAAAAGCTTTTAGATACTACAAATAGGTACCACAAATACAAACTACAAATAAATAAAATTCAAGTATCGGTTTGCAATTTTAAATTAACAGCTTTTTACTAAATGCTGATGAAAGTATATATAACTATTATGGTTCTTACAATAAAAATCACTTGTTTTAATTTTTGTCTGTCCGTCTGTCTATTCTCATTGAAATGGCTGGACTGATTTTCACGTTACCTTCACTGGGAGATATATGAGTTATAAAGAGTGCTTTAGGCTATTTTTATCTTAGGGTTCCGTTTGCATTAGTTCTACGCAAACAAAATAGGGGATCGGACTACATTTGAAATATTTAGTTTCATTAATATATTCAGAAATATTGAGGAATTACTACTTGCTATATGTAAAAAAATATATTATTTTATGTGTAATTTACTAATTAAATACATTTAAAAAGTACCAAAAAAAATTTTTTTTTTTGCGAAATTGGTAAACAAAACCTACATCATTAGTTTACTTACATCGTATACAAAAACATTCATTATGGTAAGTATAAACTTAAACGCACAAATATCGGAGATATTTACAAATATATTCCTGCGGCCGTATATGTACTTCATACACTATAACCTATAAGTGACGTCATTTGTAGGTCGACTTTAGTATGAAGCGTTTTTACGAGACTTGCGAAATTTTGTATACAAATCGCTGTACCTTTGAAAATATTGACTCTTGATATACGGTTTCTTCTGAGAAGTTACTCATATTTAAGAGTACTATTCATTTATGCAATAAAAAAAACAGTCCGCTTACCTATAATTGCAGGCGGCAGCTAGTTAAAAATAAAACCCACGAGATATTTTTAAATTTTAATACAACGAACTATCGGTACAATTACAATATGAAAATGATAACGTGATATCAGTTAATAAAATCTCACCAATAAACTACAATCAATTCATTTAATGACATGAAATTTGGCAACTTTATAAAACAATTTACAACTTGAATTAATTAAAACATAAATATATATTTTTTACATTATTATATTTTATGAACACACAATAATCTTTTACATTTCTATGAAAAAATTAAAGTTTTAACGTGCGTTTATACTATGTACTCGAAAACCTTTTGGTTTTCTATAGAATAGATATTGTTTATATTTAAATTCGAAGTACATGTACATTAATTTACTCGCGTTCGAATTTTTAACGCGAAAAATTACATTTACAAAGCTTATAACTACAAGCATTTAGAGTTTGTTTATATTCAAGTCTTTATTTTTTTATTTTAAATATATTTGAGCCTTTAAATGTGTATTATATATTATTTTTCTATATTTATTTACAATATTTAATGCACAATTTAAGTCACTATTATGGACCGCCTTCTAAGGAGTGTTTATTACATTTAATAATATAATTCATATACAAATAAATAAGTTAATACTAAAATTACGTTATAATATTAAAAAAGAATCATATGAAAAATTATATTAAAATGACGTGACATTTATAGAAATACAATAAATTTTTTATTTAAATATTTTTTTAATGATTATATTAATAAAACTTAAGATCGGACTTATAATAACAACACTCCAATTTTTAACTAGAACTACCTCTAAGTACTAACGACTAAAACATCGAAATACATACGGCGACTTTTTTATAGTATTTACATTAATTTTATGTATAAAGTGTAGATTTTGATACACAGTTGAAAGTTATTCCGTATAAGTTATTGTTAAATAAAATGTATTTTTCAATTACGAAACATTTTTGTTCAAGTCACAGGAAAACGGCTGGGATATTTTTAGCTGTAATAGAAAATAAATTCTGGGCCTCTTGTCAAGATGCATTCGAGAATTTCGACGAACGAAGTTCGAAAACAAAATGTATGGGGTTTGACATAAGGCATCGCAAGCGACATTTCACAATATAACGATGACGTATGTCAAAACCCATACATTTTGTTTTTCGAAGTTCGCCGTCGAAATTATCGAATGCATCTTGACTAGAGACCCAGATTATAAATGAGCAAGTATTGTAAGCATGCAATTTCTAAGGCCAAAGACCAACTTAAATTCTGCGACGAAAGGTTAATAAAGCGTATGTTTAATTAATCGGGGTCTTACTTTCTTTACTGATGGTAATCAAATAAAAAAATGCCTGGACATCAAACAAAAATGAATAATTTTATGAAATTCAATTAATGATGTTTTATTCCCAGTCCGGTTGAACTTAGGAAGTTACTTTCGGAAAATAAGAATCTGTTTTTTTTTTTTTTTTCAAATTATCATCTGTTGACTGTTTTTATGTTGTTCTGCTTTCACCCACGTTAAATAAATTAAATAGCCTAACCAAGAGCATGTTAAGACAATATGTCTAAGGAGAGTTCCGTAACTATCAACGCGCAATAGGTTATCTTTGAATTACTTTAGAAGTTACTGGCCAATTTCGCTCAAAATAATTCAACTAAAAAGTATTTAGCATAATTTATCAGCATGGAAAAATACAAGTTTCTACCTCTTAAGGGCGTTACAGACGACGAAGATACTACTTTGGAAGCCGATAACTTTGAAAAACCTTGCATTTATTTAAAAAAAAATTGGACAGGGCCTACCTTACTCTATGAAATAGGATGAGAAAAACGTTATTCTCAACATGTATAGGGATTTGGGACCTACGCATAAAATATGAAATTGGTATTATTTTATGATACGAAAAATTAAGTTTATATACAACTAGCTGTCCCGACAAATGAAAATTTCAGTTCATAGATAAGGTAGAACAAACCTTATCTATGAACTGAAATTTCTCAATGTTTTAACCTTCCCTGAACTGATACGATTATTTTAAGATCAAAATTAGCCAAATCGGTCTAGCCATTCTCGAGTTTTAGCGAGACTAACGAACTAATTTTTATATATAAAATAAGAAGAGAATAAGAAAGAAGAAGAGAAGATCTATAACTGTACTATATTTCATGTATCGTACTCATAATTACAGAAGCTTCAAGGGATGACAGACAGACAGACGGACAGATCGAACGACACTATAGGTTTTTTTATAGTACTACGGAATTCTAAAAAGTAACCCGTGTGTTTCATTCCGCTTGTTACTTTGTCAGTACCTAATATTATTCAAAGTTATATTTGCATAACACAAAGTACGCGTTCATCACAATAATTACTAACAATAACTATTTCAACAGCGTTGGTTAAGTCTTAACGTTTGGCACACTACTTTCTTTTTGTATTTGTAGACCTGTTACAATTTAAAAAAATTATAAAACACACGGTAATAAAGTCTCCCAGAAGGACAAAAATTTAAGTTAAGGTAGAGATGGACTAGTTTGTTTTTCTTTTTTTATTCGTTTTTTTTTTTGTATACGCTACGTATCTAAATATTTTTATTTGGTATATGGTTTGAGTGTGTCATAGTAAAAAATATTTAATTTCTACAAAAAATATTGTAATTTTCAAATGGTACATACGAGTGCATAGAGATGAATGATTTTCTTTACTATCTAGAATTTGATTCAAATCCAATCAGCAATAATCTAGAATACTTACATATATTTTCATATACATTTACATCATTAGAAATATTTCTATTTAATCGCTTGGAACATCAATATTTTGATTATCGTCTAACTCTACTTCATCTATTCTTACAAACTGTTGTAGATATCTTACTATAACAGGTTTATATGATATATATAATATAGAATTTATATTATTACAAAGACGTCTTCGTCAAGATTTTATACTTAGTCTCATATAATATCGTAATATTACAATTTCCTAATAGTTTCATCTCTTTTTCATGTAGTCAATGATATTTTTTATCTTTGGCACAACAAATATATGAATCTATTATAGAATAATATCAATTAAAGCTATTCTAATAAATAATTCTTATATTCGATGCGTTGTCGATAACTATATATATTAATTAGGTATAATGCAAAAAATAATAAAAATGCGCCTATACTTTATGTTATAGCAACGCGTTGTGCGTGTGCGCTTAAAAAATATTAAATCTGGCAGGTATTTCTCGATTATATTATTACATTTGTTACCCGTATTATGGTGTATAACTTGGATGGAAATTGGAAAGTATTATATTTTTTGGAATAAAAGCAAATTTTATGATTTTTTATCATATCTGCTTAATTAATAATAAGAATGTACCCCATCTGTGAAAACATATTGATCTGAAATACTACTACGCTAGGGAAAAATGGACGAATATGCTAAAAAAATACTCAGCTTTTTCTAGAGGCTCTAGAAAATGTAAATAAATATAATACGGGTAACAAAGAAATTCAACATCAAGGGCTAAATTGGACTTATAATTTGTATAAATATAATATTATGATAATTACATGCCTAGTACAAAATAATTAAAGAACATGGACTAAAAACTACACAATAATCATAATTAGGTTCTGCGGACGTAGGCTGAAAATAATATTACGCCTTAAATAAATGCAGCTAAGAAAATATTGCGCCTAAAAATAAAATGTAAGCAAAATTAAATTATTGGTTGTAGTTTTTTAATGGACTCGTGTTATTGAGAGCTTCAGACAAGTCTTAAGCAAAGTAAGTAACGAGTTTTGTAAGCGAAAAGAAAAACCAAGTTATATTAAATCTTATTGTTTTAACAAAATTATCCCTTACGCAAGAACAAAATAATTTAATATAGTTTTTAAAACAAACTGTGAACAAATTATTCTAAATTGTCATTTGTGGTATGCATCGACAGAAAACATAGGTACTTATTTTTAATATTATGAAGTGGACAACATTCTAATAAAACAATCTATTTCAACGATCATACTCTTACTCTGCTTTGAACAATATAAATAATGGTTTTGGTCTTTATACAGTGGGAATTATGTATAAATTAAATAAGTATTAATAAATAAATCTATATTTGTGTCATATAAACTCGAAGGAATCCGTCATGAAGTGCTTTCGTCAACCGGCCTTCATCCACCTGTCTATGGAGTATTCTAACGCTGACATCCACCTGTAAAATTCATTTTGTATAATATTAGTACAAAAATATGTAATTTGTCTCATGAAATCGTTTATAATGACAGTGGCTCTACGCGCGCTATTCTGCGAAGCTTCGCTAAAAGGGGTGAGGGGATAGTGGTAGGCCCCAATGAGAGATCTCCGACCGAGTGAGGTGGTATGCTCGGTCAGGCCGAAGCCTACTTGTATACATTTCAGCTGTCGTAAATGTTATAGATAGTTCCAAACTTCAGAAACTTCGATAGCGCGATTTAGGACTATGCGCTGATTGGCCCGCCATAGGTAGGTACCCCTATGAGAATTTAGAAATGATTTAGATAGAAAGAGATTTAGAAAAAAAAATTAGAATATAGAAAATCAAAATTCATATAATCCTGCAACAATTACAATGAATGTAAAAATTTGTGAGCATGTATGATAATTGTATGGATGTTTGTATATCTTTCAAAGAAAAACTACGGAATTGATTTTGATGACATTTGGTACGGTTGTAGTCTAGGCTCTGGAATAAGACATGCGCTACTTTTTATCCCGAAAAAAATCTATTGAGATACTGTATTTACTTGATACATAAGCTAGTAAAATGTTTAAGAAATTTATTTTTATAAAATGAATACTACAGTATTAATTATGTTTGAATGAAAGGTAAAGGAACTTGCCGCATTGCCTTTAGACACTGCTAAATCAACCTAAGAAATTTGTAACAGTCAAATAAAGACAAAAATGCGTACCTTCGTTTATCCATTTCGGATTCGGTGTAGAAGTAGAAGTGTCGTTGTTTTGGTTCCGTCGGCGCCACCTCGAAGGCGTACTTCTTGGAGCCGGCCGAGCACGTCAGCACTCGGTAGCCATGGAGACACGCCATACCTGTAATAGCAGAAAATAAAAGGTTTACATAAGTTTTATGACAACTGCATCTGTGGACCATGGAGAGACAATCGCTACGTAGAAAGTAAGAGGAGGAATGGATGGTAATGAAAGTGAATGAAGCGAAACAAGTATGTAAGGATCATAGCAAGAAGAACTGGTCTCTGCATACCCCTACGGGAAAAAGGCGCGATTATATATGTATGTATGCATCTGTTAATTGGAAGTAAAAAACAGCAAATTAGAATATTGACAACATAAATCAATAAACTTATACATATGAAAGCGCAATTCCGTAAAATAAAATTAATGGCCACGTTAAACTGTACTTGTTATAACAAGAAGGAATATATTTTTTTAAAGAAAACCGATTGTATCTAGCGATTCTTCTTACTTGGATAATCCTATTTTTGAATTTTAAAATTAGTTCAAGTTATTTAAAACAAAATAATATTATCTATTTGCCGACAACTTTCCGATTTTTACCAACAATCGAAAGAAAGCACCTACCAAAAGCACTCTTGCTGTTCCCATCATTGTAGAAATAAAGACAGGCGTCCTTCAGCACGCAGTATCGTTTGGCCCAGGACTTCCACTTGGAACCCAGCTTCATGAGGTAGCCGAAGCAGTCCGGTCTGGGTATGGAGGACGGTGGTACTTTCATGTTCCTCATCGTTATGTCCAGCCAGCCATCACGCTGTAAAATAAAATTGGCATTGGTTTAAAAACATTATATTGATTTTGGTTTCTAATCTCGGGGAATCGTTTAATTTCCAGTTTTCGCAATCTTGTGCTGCCTACGAACATATAGTTATTGGGGAGGGAAATTGGTGAAATCCTACCTTTTTCTGATAAATTCCGCTATTGTTTCCAGGTTTGGTTTTAGCATGCCTATTAGTTACCGCTATCGATAAATAGATTCTGGCTTGTTCTAGAGTTGTTTCTCTTGCATCTATACTTCTGGGTATTGTACGGGGATAATATCGTATCTAGATTTAAAACTTACCTGGTTACTAGCGTCAATAGCATGAGCCAGCACGGCGCGCCATCTCGCAGAGGACTCGGCTGTGTCCGCGGCCAGCTGCAGTCGCGTGCCACCGCCACGCTGCAGTCGGAACCCATGCGGCCGCTCCGACTCCTCCGACAGCAGGTAGTTCACCAGCATGAGCGCACCCACGGGGTGGATGCTCTGGAATTATAGGTAGGCGATGTTTTCAGACAATTTTTAAGCCACATGTCATCACAGTATCAGCACCTTCATTACAATTAAAAATACTACCTTAAGTACTAGGATGGTCCATGTCAATTATACTGGAGTAAAAAGTGAGTCTTAACTTACGGCGTGCATAAAACAACTGAAAAATAGTAGTAGCTTGGTAACTTTTGGGACGTTTTTTCCCATCATTAACTGATAATGAATTTTAAGGCATGTACTTAAGTGCTCAAATGTTCAATAGGTTAATATTCGCGTAAATGGCACTTACATTCACACGTCATAATTTAGTATCCGATAATATACAACTCAACCTCACTTGAACTAACAAAAATTTTGGAGAGAAATCGGTAATTTTAAACTTACGGAATCCGTCTTGTAGTAATATAGACAGTTGTCCCTCTTCAGCACGAACCATCGTCTCGTCCAGCGCGTCTGACCGTCATTGGTCGCGCGCCACAGGTACCCAGAGTATAGCACCGCGGGCGCACCTTCGTGGGCTAGTGATGCTACTACGTCGGAGGTTCTGGCTACCTGGAATACAAATAATTCATTGATGAATATTATGATGTGAAAAATTACAATCGCATGGATTGTAAGTTGATAACAATAATAAAATGTAATGAAAATAAGTATACTAAAAATATAATGTAGCGAGACCTCTGTTGGATGTGAAATTTCAAAATTATTTTTTTTTAACAGACAAAAAGGTTTCAGATCCGCTGCATTAAATGTACCACATGAACAAAAATCTAAACATGAAATAATTAACAATGTCCAATGTCCACACATACAAACGGATTTTAAAATGAATCGATTAGATTAAAAGATGATGATGGAACTATAATAAAAGTTAAAACACTATAGAAATGCCCAAAGTGTCACAACACATTTCGGATTATAAACATTATCAAGTTAGAATAGACACTTACGTCCAACTGCAGGAATTCGGAGCCAGAATGTGCTATTTTAACAACTTCTGAGTGTGTTTTGTTTAAAACGTTGATTCCTGAAAACATAATAAATATAGTGTATTAAAACTAGAAAATAACCGTGTAAGGATTTAATTCATAATTATAGTTATTATAATATTATTATAAAGATTTAACACACTTAAAACATTTTATGAGACTAAAATTAGAAATCATAAGAAATAATTTTAATTGCTATTAAATAAAATTTAGGCTTTTTAATAAATTTGAAATTTATATTATAGGAAACGTAACTATAATTTTGTATATATTTTACAGTATACATTGTTTTTTTTTTTCATAATGAAAATTATTGAAATAAATCAAATTTTTATCATTACAGGCATACATTTCATTTCCCTCGTCAGCTTTATTTATAACACCCTAAAAACTTCAATGAGTATGCATAATGGTAAACCATTAACAGCCATCACGAGGTCCTGACTTCTAGCCCGAAAATCTTCGCCGACGTATCAGCCTCTATAGCTGACACCACCACCGGCTTGCTGCCGTGGATCCTGAAGCCAAACTCATCATTGCTGCGTAGCACTATCACTGTTTTCTCGTTATTGTTCTTTCAAACTACTTACCATTAACAGCTATAATGAGATCTCCGACTTCCAGCCCGGACGTCTCGGCAGGCGTGTCGGACTCTATAGCCGACACCACCACCGGCTTGCTGCCGTGGATCCTGAAGCCGAACTCATCATTGCTGCGTCGCACTATCACTGTTTTGTCGCTTTCTGAGAAAAAAAATTTAAGAGATTAAATGAAGTCAAAGTAAAACATATATTATTTATGAAGCTTATGACTCAAAACACTATTGGCTTAGTTAAATTATACTAGTTTAAGGCTTATACCAGCGAAAGAGAAAGTAATCTAGAATACATTCTATAGTTCAAGGAAAACATATAGTACGAAACATTCTAAGAGTCTTATAATAATAGTTATTACTTTACTTTGGACATCAACTAAAGCAGTTAAAATTCTCCAGAAATTCCTATTTGTTTTTCAAACAGACTGTTTGTTCCGTTATGTTTGCAAATAGGTCTGCAAAGGTCATCCTATAAATAACGACTTACACTACTCAAAATACTGAAATATAAAAATGCTATCGTCCATGACATAAATACCTGGATAAAACGCTATTTAGCTTTCAATTTCACTTTCATACCCAACCAGAGTTCTGGCAACATGCCAAATGTTGACCATTCATGCCATAACTTAACAGACGTCACAAATGCGGTTAATGGTACCTAGATCCAATTTATCAATATTGAATATGAATGTTTTATTAAGCATTCTAGTGGAGTTTGGTATTTATGTTGTTTCAATAGTAAGAATATATTATAATAGGTCTTTACTTATGGAATTTCCGTTCTGCAGTACTGGCCATTTCAAATCAAAATAATTTTTGTTTGGCTAAGAATTCTAATTTCAAATTAATTTTATTTTAAAAACATGGATTTTTTTCCAAAAGTAGTCATTCGTTTATTGATTAGTGTTACATTTTAATTACATTTCAATCTTTTTCGTCATCATGGATACTTTAAAAATTCGAGAAATCATGAAATATGAGTACCGTCGTGGCAGCAACGCGGCACAAGCGGCACGCAACATCAACGACGTTTACGGAGCTAACACTACAAACCAACGAACCACCTGTTATTGGTTTCTGATCTGGAAATTCTTCTGCTCGCTTCCGTTCTTGAAATTTCGACCTGAAAAATGAACCTCGTGGTCGTCCGAAGACTTTGGTCGACAATGACGAATTAAAGGCGATTGTGGAAGCTGATGATACACAATCTACGGCTGAATTAGCAGTAGCTTTCGAAGTTAGCGTCAAAACAATATTGGTCCGTTTGCGTCAAATTGGCAAGGTAAAAAAGCTTGACAAATGGGTACTCCACGAACTCAATGATCACCAGCGCGAAGTATGCGTCGAGCCGTGCCTTGCACTGCTCAACAGACACACAAATGAAGGAATTTTGAACCGCATTGTCACCTGCAATGCAAAATAGATTCTGTTTGATAACCGTAAGCGCTCAGCAAGTTGGTTGAATCCTGGTTCAGCACCTAAACAATGCCCTAAACGAAAACTTACCCCTAGAAAAGTGATGGTCACTGTTTGGTGGTCTAGCGCCGGTGTGATTCATCACAGCTTCTTACCAAGCGGGATAAGCATTACTGCAGATATATACTGTGAAGAACTGAACACAATGATTTAGAAGCTGGCACATCTCCAACCAGCATTGGTCAATCGCTCGTCTCCGCTGCTCCTGCACAACAACGCGCGACCTCATACTGCACAGCAGTTCTCCAAGTTGCAAGAACTGGGGTTGGAAGCTCTCCGTCATCCGCCCTACTCACCAGGCCTTGCGCCTACAGACTACTCCTTTTCCCAGAATTTGGATAACTTCTTTGCGGGAAAAAATTCAATACCCGAGAGGCAGTACAAAATGCCTTTGAAGAATTTTTTGCCTCCCGTCCAGCTGATTTCTTTAAGAAGGGCATCAATAAACCGCCACTGCGTTAGCAAAGATGCATTGATTGCATGGGTGATTACTTCGATTAATACAAATAAAAAATACACAAAAAAATATCGTTTAAATTTTTTCATACAAAACGGCAATTTCATAGGTAAAGACCTAATATTAGTATTCGTATATAGAAATAAAACTTATATAGAAATAAATGAATCGTAGACACGTGGCGATAGTCCTACCTTTGAGCTTATAGATCCTGTGTTATTGTATTTTATAACTTATTTTTTTATTGATGTTAAACTTGTAGAGCATCACTAACGTAGAAAATGTACTCCTTGTTTTATCTATTTACATTTTTTGTTTATTATTCGAAAGAGAGTTCAGTAAATTAATCGAAAAAACAAACTATTTAATAGCGGATGTGAAGGAATTTGCTAGAAAAATCTAATTAAGAATGTTTTAAGCTGTTCTCTGTAGACACATAATAAATTAATTAATTTTTGATATGTACTATTTTAAAATAAAATGAAATAAAATTAGTAAGTACGATAGTCAATGTATACCTATAGCGTATTAATAATTTGATAATGCAAGTAGTAAAGAAATTAAGTCTAAACCACTTAGATTGCGATTCCAATTAAATAATTATAACAGTGGTACTTTAAATAAAGTTACATATAACTGAAAAACGACAATCAAAAATACGTAATTTTGTAACGTAAACAAAAGTTATACCGCATGGTTCCGAAGCCACTAGTTTGTTCACTTGCGATTGGCGACACCATAACACTAGCATCAACTTAAAAATCTCCTCCAATTTCTGTTTAATGTTCCCATTTGGATTGTTGTACACTTGTTTAACTAAAATAATAATAAAAAATAACTCATCAAAGACTTTTAATTTTTTTAATTTATTCTTCACCGATTTATTTTACTTACAGCTGTGTCCCATATTTTAACTTGATTTTATTTTTCTCATAAAATCTCATTCACAATTTAACCCTCTCACGCACCATGTGTTATGAGAACGTCACAAAATAATAAAGTTTACACGAAATCGATAACACAAAATGACATAATCGGCGCCTCGTAGCGGCGAGACTGACGTCTGGCCTACGTAAAATTAAAATTAGTTCGCTCGCCCAAGCCAGTGGGAACGGACTGAATTATTTTTTTTTAGTTTGTTGTGCGGTATGCAGAGGTCACTCAAGGCTATGACGTCATGGGGTTACCTTGAGACAATTGATGCTTTTATTGTAGGTAAATGAGCAGACTTATCTGTTGATGTTAAGGGATTTATTAGAAGACCATGGGCGTAGCCAGGGGGTGGTTTAGGGGGTTTAAACCCCCCCCGAAATGGGCCGGCTGGTATATATAATACAGAGATCTGACCAATATACAGAGAATTATTTAGAAATTTTGCGCCCGAGGCCAATTAACATATTTTGCCGCCCCATTAACCCTATCTGAAAGATGATTTTTTGAAGTTATTTTAGAAAAATAATCAACAGCCTAAATCAGAACTTTGATACTTACCCCCCCCCCCCCCCCCCCGTAATTATCAGCGTTTCATGCTAATGTTGTGGAAGAGAGCGGTTTTCTAATATCATTGATCCTACGACTTAAAATCTGTCGTGTGACTCAAGTCTCAACACACGAATACAAAAAAACGCATAAAAGAGTATTTCAGTGCATGATTTCAGTGGCCGCATATTTTATAGTGTCAGCACCGAAAAAAGTCCCACTTAATATTAGACTACTATTTTAGAGTAACGTCGATCCAAAATAGATTGTGCGTTAGCGTCTAAACGCTAGGTGTGCTGCTAGGTAGATAGTATAATAAATCAGTCCTAAATTAGCCAAACGGGAATTCGCATTCGTAAAATGAAAACAATGTTGTTTATAAGAGAAACATTTACCTACATATTCAATGAATTGCTTTTTATTTGCTAAATCTACAAATATTAATTCATATTTAATGGTAACCTTAATTGTATTTCTGAGGAATGATAAGACAAAACGTATATCAGTAATCCCGATATAACGACCTATGGAAGTAGTTGATTCCGTAACAATATAATATACAGTAACAAACAGACAAACTCACTGAAGGTGCTGTTCGCCTGCCGCTTGGTCTGCTCTACGATGGCAAGCCGGTGGACGAGTCTATGAGACAGAGACACGTAGCGTTTGTTGAACTCCGTTTCAGACTCGGTGGGGTCTTCACCGCCAGTGGCGTCGACGGTGTCTGTTACAGAAAATCATAATATGAAACTTTTTTCAAACGGACATTGACCCACAATACTATAATTATTATTTCCATCACTACTCAAAATGGTACTGTTGTACGGCTAGGATCGATTCAGGTACTACAAAATGCTAAATAAAACCTGAGTATAACATACAACTATAATTCAGTACCCCAAGCAGGAACATTTTGCGATATCGTTACGTGAAATATGAGAAATTTTGTATGCAAATTTTAGTTACTTTTACGTCCACTAGAGGCGCTTTCATGGTTTTCATACAATATTTCTCGCTTACGTACACGTAACGATAACGCAAAATGTTCCTGCTTGGGGTACTGATGTCTGTAAGTATCGGTAATAATGTTCTACAGTTAGCTTGTTAAAATCTTGCTTAAGATTAAAAAAATTGAGGAAAGTACTTAGCAGGTTTTAGCCTTATTAATCGATGTAGGTATTCTAAAAAATTGTACCTGGTGGTATCCGCAGCCAACTGTCATCGTTTGGTGATATGAGTATCCAGTTGCCACACCACCACGGCGTCGCGTATACTCCCTTTTCGTCACGAGTGGTTTCACCGTCTTCAGAACCGGAACATTGTTCTTGTTCTAAGCACAATAGTTATTTTTTTTTTACTTAATATAATATTTTTAGAAACAATCAAGTAAAAAAAGAACACAAGATAATTTTTACAACAAAAAAATTTAAGCGCCTGAGCATTGTTATACGGCAATGACAACTCCAAAATATTAGCGCCTGATTGCAAATCGTAAGCAATAATGTTTCGAAATGAAACGTTTTGTGAAATAAACTTTATTAATCCTTCAATAGGCATAGCTGGGCATTAACTCGTTAATCCGTTAATCGTTAATTAACGAAGTTAACATTTTGGTTAACGGATTAACTTTTAAGTTAACTTTTAAAAATGTTAACGGACACGTTAACTTCCGTTAATATGAACAGAAGTCCGTTAATCGTTAATCCGATGCCTACTTTTGACCCCCTCATAACTCAAAAATTCAAATTCAAATTTCAAATTCAAATTCTTTTATTGCAAGAATGTTGTAGGTACAATGGTCTTACAAAATTATTTAGTGTTCTCACATTCTGCCATCACAATGGCGTGCAATTTGCAATTTTACAACAAAATAAAACTAAATTAGAATAAAACTACAGCTCAAATTATTTTAAATTTTTACAATATATACTATAACGTTGATACTCTAACATTATTACTATTAAATTCATATATTGTCATGTCTGAGATTTTTTTAATATTAAATTATTAGTTATTGTGTGTATAGTAAAATAAAATTATTAGTAATATATAAAACACACAATTAATAATACACACATAAATTATATTAATTACATAATAATAAATTATTTAAATGTCAAATAGTATATTTATATTTATCACATAGTATTATACATTATTTTATTTAAATGTCATGTATTCATTTAATGTGTAAAAGCAATTATTCAAGAGCCACTTTGTTATTTCTTTTTTAAAATTATTTCCATTTAAAGTTTTAAAATGGTCGGGTAATTTATTAAAAATGATAATAGCGTTGATGTACACATTTTTCTTATAGACATCTAAGCGGCACTGAGGCAGATACAATTTATACAAATGTCTTGGCGTACCACTTCTATTATTAACATCAGCCTTTTTTGGAAAGTAGTGCGGATTTTGCTTTACAAAAACACAAATATCTCTAATATATAAGCATATCAAAGGTAGAATCTGCAATTTCAAAAACAATGACTTGCAACTCTCTAACGGCCATGCTCCGCAAATGGCTCTTACACACTTTTTTTGAACCTTAAATGCCTTATCAATTTCAACTGAGTTCCCCCACAGCAATAGCCCATATGAGAGCACAGACGACACGTATCCAAAAACTATTTCACATAAACGTGTCAAATTTGGCTCATATATTGAGACTTGCGAGATACATAATATGTGCTGCAAATTTCATAAACACATCTCAAACGGTTATAAATTGACGATTTTTTGACGTTAATATCTAAATAATAATCGTCAATTTATAACGTCCAAAAATCGTCAATTTATAATAAAATGATAAAGAAACTGGTAAATTTTTATCATTTTATTATAATTTTTCACTTAATTGATTCTATTAGGAACACTTAACTTTGGTATTAATTTTGTTTTAAATAAGTACCTACTAATAATTTTTGTACAAAAAGT
The DNA here is from genome assembly GCA_905404095.1 of Glaucopsyche alexis. Classification (NCBI taxonomy): domain Eukaryota; kingdom Metazoa; phylum Arthropoda; class Insecta; order Lepidoptera; family Lycaenidae; genus Glaucopsyche; species Glaucopsyche alexis. The sequence goes on from FR990062.1 coordinate 13,784,242, forward strand.
AATGATATCCTATCAAAAACATAAATGTGAAATGAGAGCCAAGTTCAATGGTCAGTCCTGAAATTTATTTATAACAACATAAAATATGATAGCCTTCGGAAGTTCTAAACCTGTTACTTGTCGGTTCTTACTTTATTGTTCCGTAAGTTTGGCTTGCTGGTAGAAACTAACCATCGAACATAATAATTCGTATATGAGAACTAGCCAAGTCAGACCTTAGGCTACAATATATTACCTAAGTTATGAGAAGAAAGTCAGTGACCATTTGCGTGTTAATAAAGAAGAGTGCAGTGTAATTTAGTTAGATAGAAAAAGTGAACTGTGCAGTGTAGTACCTAATTAAAACCATATCATGGAAGACATGGAATCGGATTCCAGGGGTTCTGATGATAATCCATGGCCACATTTGACTTCAACATGTTAATGTACATGAAGAGGAATATCCCGACCTATAACCTGTTAACTTCCAGAACCTGAACCAACAGGTTTTATAAGTTCACTCACTAACGCAACGATATAAAAATGCAATTTTACACATATTAACGGATTAACGATTAACGTTAACTTGCGTTAATTCTTCCGAAATGTAACGCTTTAACGTTTAACGAAGCTAACTTTTTTTGTAGCGGATTAACGATTAACGAAGTTAATTATTTGATTAACGGTGCCCAGCTATGTCAATAGGTTATATCTTCAATAGAGAATATGTTCCCACTGACTCACTGACATAATAATAGACGCATGCACAAGCGTAAACGCTAATAGTAGAATCGTGAGACAGTTGTTTTACTTCGTAACGTAGACGCACACTAAGAAGGATTTAAAAAAATACCATTCCTAAAGGGGTGAAATAGGGGTTGTAAGATTGTATAATATTATGGAAAATCTTTAAATTTGCACCCCCTTTTTTAAAGTGAGATTTATGCTCTTAAATAAATTTTATTAAATAAGTCTTTCACCGTTTATTAGAATTCACCCTCTGAGGATGTAAAATAGGAGAAGGAATTTGTATAAAAAACATTTATGCACATGATAGTGAAATATCGATAACAGGACGTATTGATTTGAATTATTTTGACACGAAGATGTCGACATCCGTTATTTTAAATAATTTTTCGAAATTTATCCCTCTGGCTGTGTAGTGGAGGTCCACGCGGACGATATTAACCGCAAAAGCTTATAATAATCGTTAAATAATTCCATGGAACTGTATAAATACAGAATTCTTAAATAAAATAATATTCTTAAAATTTCTTTTAATATTATGAAAAGACTTGATTCTTACCATCAGGATCAGCACCAGAATTTGACGCCAGTTTATCAAGACTGTTCCCCGCTGAACGAGCAATGCGTGTGTCTTCTGGTTTTTCTATGTCAGCATATTCCTCTTTGCCCCTTTCTTCAGACTATTGGAAATTGTTAATTGTTTACTTTAGCTTGTAATATGTTTTTATGTCAAGATATATAGCAATTTATAGCAACAAAAGAACACATTTGTAATGTAGGTCCACAAAGGGTTAGTCTTAGAAGAGTCTGGAACACGAATTGAATGAACATAACTAACCTTTGCCCTAACATCCGAACGGTACCGATTCGAATGCCGAGTCTTGTCCTCTGAGCGGTATCTCTTATCTAACTTTTTGTACAGTCTTGCACCACTGACATGTTTTTTATTGTCTATACACGAAGGAGAATCTGCAAAACCTGCTGGCGCGGGAACTATATCTGGTGTTGCATCAGCGAACGACTCCTAAAATATATTAAAAGAACAAAGAATATTGAAATAATTATAATATAACTAGAAAAATAGAATATAAAGCTAAAAGTTTTTCAAATGCAAGACTATGATAAATAGAAAGAAGCAGAACATTATAAAACTCGTACAATCATATTAATAGATTTAAAGGAAACCTGTGTTTTAATAGACTTAGATTAAATTATGTGTCACATAACTTACATCAGTATGAGATGTTCTTGACTCAACACTCTCATATTCATGGGAGGCAGTAACGATGTGCACTTCTTTACCGCAATGCAGGCAGTGCGCTTTGGCATCACAATCTTCTCCAGCCAAGCTATGTTCGGTATGTTCTGAATAGAATACAGAATCTGACCCTGGTGAAACGGAACGTAGGGATTCTGCTGAAGCCGCCTTGGCAAATTTTCCGTCTGTTGTTTAATAAAACTTACTTTTTTTACAAAGCCAATCGGTTTAAAACAGTCGCGACAAGCACATTTATTTTAAAAACACTTTTGTTTTGAAATTTTGATAACATAGCATATTCTTTTCGTTAATTATTGCAAAGTGTAAATTTTCCTAAAATTGCTTTTCGGGAGGTATACGGTTAAAACAAATGACCTAAAGGTATTTATATAGTTAGTAATCTTAAATAAAAATTAATACTGACCTTTATCAAGTTTTCGACCGTGTTTTGGAGAAATTGGACTTTTGATATATCTCAAAGGAGTTAGTTTTCCTTGTTCACATGAATCTTTACGACAGCATACCACATCTTCTGCCTCTAAGGAACTGACACAAGGTAATGTGGGAATAGATTGTTTTCGTCTTGGAAGACTTCCAGGTAAAGATATGCTTTCATTAGAACCACTTTTCCTTCGGGGGCTGAAAAATAATATTTTTTTGAGAACATTATTTATTTTTATATCAAAATGGTCATATTATGTTTCGAATTCGTACCGATATCCAAAGTTATAACTAGATGTAGGTGATTTAGAGTTAGAGTTAGATCCGGTTTTTTTCCTTGGACTTTCGCGTATCCGTCTGTACTTTCTAGGTGAAACATTTCCATTACCGACTCCTGAAATTATAGTTTAAAATATGGTAACATCGCAGAAATTAATATAATGTAAGTAAGTGTAATTGAAATCTACATAAGTAAATTTCAAATGCTCACTTTCAGCTTTATATTCGCTTGAATCATCAGACGTAGGAATGTTCAGATGTAGCTTAATATTGGACCCGACAGATTCTCTTCTATCATAATAGGACGGTCTATGATTAGTATCAAAAAGTTTACTCTGTGTAGGACTTTTCGCTTTAAATTTAGTTCGTTTTACAATTCGCTCTCTACCATCTTTATCTTTTATACTTCTCTCAACGTGTTTATCAGGATCTCGAGGTGACGACTGCGCAAAATGCGTTTTCTTCTTTCTACCCTCTTTTGGCTTTTCATCATGTGGAGATTTCGTGTTAGGACATTTAATAACACTATTTTCAGATACGTGGCTGGTAGAATCAAACTCATCCCTTTCATCCCATTTACCTTGCGACGATGATATTGCATCATCACAAGATTTTGAAAATTCCAACATAAAAGCTTTCCTTTTCTTTCTTTTATCTTCGGATAACCAGCTTTTAGGTCTGTTTGAAGATCTGTATTTTTGTGAATGTTTATATGCTGTAAAAATAAATAAAAAATATTATTATTATGGAATAATATTTAAACCTCAGCATAATTAAAAAACATACTTAATCCTCCATCGTCATCATCTTCAACAGGGCTCTCATAATATCCAGAAGAAGAATAATGTGCACTTCTTTCGTCGTCTGAAAGTGATCCCTAAAAGAATAATCACAATAAAATCAGTTACTTTTTTCTGTATCATTAAACTTTTACAAGCCTTTTGTAAGCATTTTTGTTTTCGTACCATAACTTTTTTAGGAACTAATTGTTCTTCTTGTGAAATTTTGCTAGCTTTTTCTTCTATTTTATTATTTAAATCTTCTTTCTCTATAACACTATTTAATGCTTCCTTAGTTTTTGTTACAGCTACAGGTATTTCTTTAACGTCTTCAGTTACATTGGGATTGGAGCCAGTTATACTGTAACTACCACTAGAACTACTTTTTCCACTTATCGTATCACGTAATGAACTAACCTGTAAATAGAAAGTTATGTTTAGTTTTAGTAATCAATTAATATACTAATAATGATATCATATATATCTTTATTTAATTATAATATTATTTTAATTATACATGTAATGGTACTGTTATGTTTTTTTTAATTTTTATGTCAATTACCGATTTTGACGAAGATTCTTTTGATTTATGAAATTCAGTCTTTTTTCTTCTGCTATGATCCACAATAGGAGTGATATCTGCTTTTACTTCAATTCTTTCAACTGAAGGCTTAGATATTCGTTCTGGTAAAGGTAATGGAGGTGATGATAAATTAGGTACTATAAAATCGTCTCGTATTTCTAGAGGTGGTGAAAAACTAGGAAGAATCAAGTCTTCGGCTACATTGTCTGTTTTAGTTGATGAGTATAAACTTGATGCACTTTCGAATGATGATCCCTCTTGAGCTTTAATATTACATTCGCCATCTGAAATGGAATAAATAACATGACTATTGGTTATAAAATATTATTAAATAAAAGAAGGTGCTTGTACATACTATTAGTTTGATTTTTATTACTTTTTTTGGAGCTATCAGAATTAGCAGTAACGTAATCTTCTGTAGTAGTTGTACTTTCTGATACGTCAGTTGTAAACTTTCCAGAATCTGTTCTAGCCAAACTTGTTTCACTACCAGCAGCCTTAGCTAATGCAATTTCTGAAGAAGAATCATTTATTTGGTTCGGTATTTTACCATTTGGTTCCTTTTGTACTATTTTTTTTTGTAGGTCTCTCCTTCTAGATGGACTAAGTGCTCTTTCACGTTTTTTGTTTATAAAACTGGGTGTCCTCTTGAATGGTACATCTGTTAAATCTAAACTTGGATGTGTAATTGCAATAGCTGGAGTATGATTAGACTTTAAGGGAGTTGTAGGAGACAACATTTTAGAAGTCGTAGGTTGCTTGGTTATAGGTAAAGTAATATTTGGTACAACAGCAGGTGGTGACAGAGATGCTCGTGTTTGGTGAACAAAACTTGGACTGGATGGATCCAACTTATTTCGGGGAGAAGTTGGAGATTGACTCTGAAACAAAAATGAAAAATATAAATTTATAAATTACTTGTAACTTCAGTAGCGTTAAACATTATTTTAGTTAAACCGTGTAAAGAAATATTTCAATACCTGAGATGCGTCTAATTCTTCATCTAGTGCATCTGTATCCAACGAAGAACGTTGCTGATGTTGTAAGAGTAACAGTTGTTTTCTTCTAGATGTTGGAGTTAACAATGCTAGTGCTCCAGGCGATGTGGCAAGTGAACTAAGGTCAGAAGAACTGAAATAGAGTAAATCAATATAATATTTTCTCAGAGATATTTTTTGGTATCATAAATATAATATCTTAAAATGTGAAACAAAAACTTTTTACTCTGTTTTTCTAAGATAATGCTAACGGAGGAGTATAGAAATCGACACGGTTAACGTTTATATGGAGGAAGAGTGAACTGTAAAAATATATTTTTTATGATGTTAAAAATACTTCAGATTAATAACTAACACTACCATGCATTTGTATAATAACTGTAGGGGTTGGTTTAACAACATTATCATTTTTTATTGTGTACTTGAGACGCTTTCCCTCTGTGACAAAATAACCCTAATAACGTTCAAACTTAGTAATTAAATTAATTATGGGCAAATTTTAACTACTAGGTGACCACTAGTTTTTATAAAGATACAAAATTGTTCATACCTTATAACAGTTCCATTATCAGTTCCGGAATCTAATTGTAAAACTGTAGCTTGAGACTCATTCCATAAACCATCTGAATGATCTCTGAAAGTTAAATTAATTCGAATGAATGTCAGTTTTATGCATGAGCAAAGTTAAAATTTACGTAAGACTTTGATAACTATCTCGAATCTATGTCAATTTATAAGATAACATTTACCTGCTCTGGTCAACAGTAAGAGATTCATTAGATGCACAGGGGGACGATTTTTCTAAAGGCGTCAGCATGTGTACATTACTTCTAGCCATCGCTCTTTTAACCTTCTGAGTGCTTAAATCATGAGTAATAGTATCAGGCGAGGCTGGACTTGACTTTGCTGTGCTGAAATTGTTGAAATAATTTACACAATAATAATTGTCCAATCCGAAAGATAATTATGGTTTAAAAAAATCTGATATGTAGAATATCAAATAATTCTAAAGTCATTGGCTAAGTCACTCTATCAATGAACTTGTATAATATGATATAAGCAATGTCTGATCTAATTTCTATTTGTGAGTACTATCTATGAAATTGTATCTAAAGATTAAAAAAATTAAGCAATACCTACCATTCTATAGCAATTTCTTCTTTATTGATACATTCCGTTTTTTCTTCAAAACTTACGCTTCGAATTCTAAATGGTTCATGCTTGTAACTAATGTATTTTTCATGGAAATCTTCATAAGGTGCATTTCCATCTGAAGAACTAAGAATAAAACAACGAAAAGTGAGCAAGAACGAAAGCTAGCAGCAATCATAAAAGCTGAAGATTTATTTAATTCCATAACTTAAATGTTCAGGCAATGTGTTTATCCATTCCATTAGATGCAGAAAAACTAAGTGAAGAACTAGTTAAAAACTAGGTGATCGCTTATCACTTAACTCAAATTATATAAAAAAATTAAAATGTTATACATATAATACCTAAATGATCCATCTGGTTCAAATGCTCCAAAAATGCCTTCATCTTTAATTGGTGTTTGGTTGTAGTTTTGTGCAATATATTCCTTATACATTCCATTTTCTTCATGATCTTCCCTAGTCACATTTTCATGACTAGTTGACATCATGATTGGGGCATCTTTGACTCCTTCATTTGTAATCATACTGTCTGTTTTCCTGCTACACGATCAAAACTTGTAGGTGTTTATTAAAACAGTAAACTATTAACAAAATATTTTTTATACTTACTTGTCTAATAAAATTTCCCCTTCAGACATAGTTTTTTGTAACAACCTTTTATTTTTTCTTCGCAATGTCGTAAAAGGTATGGCTTCATCGTCTGGTCTCGGTTCAAAATCGATGATTATTTCTTTCTCATTCTTTTCACTATCATCAGTAGTAGTAGCTGAAGTTTCTGTTGAGGGTTCGGATTGAAATGTTGATGTTTTGGATAGTGGGTGTGAAGAATTAATAGTCTTTTGTGAAGCATCACTAGTGCTTTTGGACAAAATAGACCTTAATGATCTATCACCTTTAGTTTCCTTAGCGATTTCTTGTTGTAAATATTCTAAGTTTTTCCTATTTAAAGCCATACTTTTTTCAATAGTTTCAATATCATCTTCCATAGTATCGTCTCTGTCGCTTTCATGAATAAATTGAAAATTTTGTTGGAAGTATTCTTGAGCCTGTTTTTGAAGGGTGCTTAGTTCGGAAGATTTATCAAATTGGGAAGACGTAATAGATTTTACAGATGACGTCGTCACATCGTCAGAATCGTTTCTTTGCATTATAGGAGAAGTTTGCATAGCTACTGTTGGTGATCTTGGAGATCTTGGCGGTTCTTCCGATTGTGTCCTATGCAGCCGTTCATGTTCGTTACCTAAAATACTGTCATTTATACATGAATTTACATTATTCATCATGAAAGCTATAAGATAAATCACAAGTAGGCAAAACTCATAATATAGCTAACCTGTCAACTGTAGCAGTTATTTCACTTTGTGTATCAGCTAATCTTTCGCCTCCTACTTCAGAAAATGACTTTGTTAATCTACGTGTACCTACAGTATAACCATTAGTTTGAACGCCTGCAGCGACCATTTTTACCTTAAACAAAGACGAATTTAACAGGATTCTAGAAGGAAAATTATAGAATTTACTTCAGGAAATTATTAAAAACTTACCCTTTTTATCGTTCGTGGACTTAAAGATAAATAGTTAGGCGGCAAAGGTTTTCTTCCTAAACATACTTCAGTCTGTGTAGCTTGTGTTCTCATCACTCCCTTTTTAATCGAATCTAAAATGCAAAACAAAATTTATATGAGTAAGTTATTTAGGATTAATATGTAAATTCATATGAGTGAAATATGACGTTATCCTTAATCAACATATCTAATGAGATAACTTTATTAATTGTGTTAGTGTATTACTTTTTAGGACGTAAAATTTTTATATTTAAGGCTATTGACGTAATAGAGCTAGCGCCCACCGTTGAAAAAGGAGCTCATCGAGAACAAGCATTGGACCACTGCAGATCGCTAGGGGCCCTAAAACTTGATATAAAACCGCCGGTCTGGCGGTTCTAAACCTGGCAGATTTTTTTTTATTGACCAAAATGTGTGAAGATTTTTTGAGTAAAAAAAGCTCATAAGGAACAAGAAAACTGTTGTTATACACGGCTGCGCGCCAACTAGAAACCGATAAAAATGCAAGTCTGGCAGGCCTACTCTTGACCAGTTTCCAGCCAGACCACCCTGGACGTGTAAGAATTTGGAGTAAAAATAGCTCATAGAGAACAAGGTCAAGTTATATGTCAATCTGTTCGTCTCCTAATCCTCTTTTGAAAATCGTCGGTCTGGCATGTTCAAACCTGGCCAAAACTCAGCTAGACTGGGATGAAGTTACCTCCTGTGATGCTTACTAATAGGTAAATAATGAGTAATTTGCACTGAATGAAGCGTGATTTTGATAGATTTGTATGTATTCTTTCCGAATTTAAAATTTGCTACCCCATATTGCTACCACTGGATCCGCCATCTTGAAAAAATGGCGATAACTTTCAATATTTTAGCTATATCTCTTTACAGACATACTTTACGATAAAAATATGTTCCACGAATATGAACTATATACAATTTTCTACAATTTATTTTAAAAGCATTTTTGTATCAAATTGATAGTTTTAGCGCTGCAGAGACTTAGAGTGAAATTTTATTTGTGTTGGTGATATTTTTTATAATTTAGTATATTTTACTTTTTATGCCCTTTTAGATGATACCCATATCGCGAAGTTTATAAATAATTATAAAGACCGCCAATTTAGGACGGTGGCCATTTCGAATTCACAATCATTTTATATATACCAAATTTTAGTAGCAATAAAACTAAAAGTATACTAAACTAATATCTTTTAATAAGTAAAATTAATATTAGTGAAAAATAATTTCCGTACAGCAATTATTAAAAAAATAATTTGTGTGATGCTTTATTTTTATATTTTAGTCTAATAAAATCTATTTTATAAGAAACAAAGTTCCGAAGTTTGCAAAACTTTCAGTTTTGTAAGCAGTCAACATTCGAATAGAAGTTTGACCCCTTTATCTTTGATATTCTGATCTGATATTAAGTATATATACTTTTGGTTTTATTGACACAATAATTTGGTGTATTCAATATTATTGTTAATTCAAAGTGGTTGCCTTCATAAATTGGCGGTCTTTATAATTATTTACAAACTTCTCGATATAAATATCATCTAAAAGGACATAAACAGTAGAATATAGATGATTACAAAAAATGTCAACAACACAAATAAAATTTCCTTCTAAGACTCTGCAGCGCTAAAACTATCAATTTGACACAAAAATGCTCGTAAAATAAATTGTAGAAAATGATATATAGTTCATATTATTAGTGGAACATATTTTTATCGTAAAGTTTGTCTGTAAAGAGATATAGCCAAAATATTGAAAGGTATCGCCATTTTTTTAAGATGGCGGATCGAGTGGTAGCAATATCGGGTAGAAAATTTTAAATTCGGAAAGAATACATACAAATCTATCAAAATCACGCTTCATTAAGTGCAAATTACTCATGATTTACCTATTAGTAAGTATCACAGGAGGTAACTTCATCCCGGTCTGGCTGAGTTTTGGCCAGGTTTGAACATGCCAGACCGACGATTTTCAAAAGAGGATTAGGAGACGAACAGATTGACATATAACTTGACCTTGTTCTCTATGAGCTATTTTTACTCCAAATTCTTACACGTCCAGGGCGGTCTGGCTGGAAACTGGTCAAGAGTAGGCCTGCCAGACTTGCATTTTTATCGGTTTCTAGTTGGCGCGCAGCCGTGTATAACAACAGTTTTCTTGTTCCTTATGAGCTTCTTTTACTCAAAAAATCTTCACACATTTTGGTCAATAAAAAAATCTGCCAGGTTTAGAACCGCCAGACCGGCGGTTTTATATCAAGTTTTAGGGCCCCTAGCGATCTGCAGTGGTCCAATGCTTGTTCTCGATGAGCTCCTTTTTCGACGGTGGGCGCTAGCTCTATAAGTAGGTACTATGTTCTGTCTTAAACTAGTAAAGGCCCGTTTCACAATTTTCTAATAAATATCGGATAGCTTATTGGGAACTTTTGTTGCAGCTTTATATCGACATCGAGCGACAGAGATAAAACATAGCTATCTGACTCTTATCAGTAGATGGTGAAACAAGCCCTTAGCCACAGATTGGCCTTGTAGACTGTAGGTTACAATTATTATTTACCTAGCACTACAACTTTGGGCGTTTCCGTTTGCCTCTGGACCGTCGGCGTGTGCGTGGGTAACGGCGTCATCGGCGGCGGGTAGTGTATCGGTGCCGCCTGCGCCGGTATGTACGGTGGGTAGGGAGGGAAAGGTTGAAACATGACTGGCAGTGTTGCGTACGGCTTGTTTTCCGGCTGAAATAATATTAAAAGTTACTCTTTTATTAGATTTAATATCATTGTCATATTTTATGATTTGATACGCGTCCATTGTCATTACATACTAGATGTTACCCGCAACTTCGTTCACGCAAAAGGGAAATCCACAGGAATCGTACATTTTACCACGATAAAAAGAAACCTTCCTTCCTCGTGGACCCCGTGGTCTACTCTGTATCTGTGCTAAATTTCAACAAATTCAGTCCAGTAGTTTAGAGACCCTATTCAATGGAAATAAACAAATATTTCCTCTTTGTAATATAAGTATAATATACCTAATATAGTATTAGATTCAACTCGTCCCTTGTGTCTACCGAATATAAAGTTCTTGTGATCATCACAAAGTGGAAGCTTTTCGATATAAGGCCCACGTCATATTTTTTGTAGGACCGATGATCGGGCTGATTTTTCCGCCGATTCTTATGACCGATTTTGTGACCGACTCAACGCACACGGCCGCCACTTTGTCTGTAGCTTTCGAGCGAGTAGTAGAGTGCAAGCGGCCGACTGTTGGTGAGCAGTGTGCGTACATTTTCGGACGTTCCATTTTTAGGGTTCCGTAATACTTAAGGAACCCTTATAGTTTCGCTCTGTCCGTCTGTCTGTCTGTCTGTCAGCGCCTCTAGCTCCTGTAATTATGAATATAAATTGATGAAATTTGGTGCAGTTGTAGATTGTGTATAGATCACGGTTTCGGGATCATAAAAAAATAATAAATTTTGTATTTTAGGGGTGGCTCTCCATGCATGTGAAGTGGGGATGAAAAATATTTTTTCACTCTGCCCCATCGTGTGGGGTATCGTAGAATAGGTCTTTTAAAATAAAGGCAAGGTTTCATTCGTTACTTAATTATAAAGTTGACCATTTTCGCGTAATCGGCCTCCAAAGTAGTTTGTAAGTTGGTCCCCCCCCCCTAGCATTTTTAAACTATAGGAGATAGAAACTTGCAAATTTTCATGCTGATAGATCATGCTAAAAACTCTTTAGGAAAATTATTGTGAACCAAATCGGACAGTAACTTTTGGAGAAATTAAAAAAAGCATAATACGCGTTTATAGTTACGGAACCCTCCTTAGACATGTCCCGACATGCTCTTGGTTAGGTTATTCACCGACAATTGGATCGGTCGAGATGCACCGATTTTATTACTGACCGGCTTTTTGTATGACATGTGCGTTGCACTATTGCAATCAGTATGTTCTATTTTTCCCCTACAAAAAATTGGTTACCTATTATCGGACGTGGGCAGGCACCTCAAGGCTACTTTATAGACCTATTTCACAATCCTCTAAGTGTCAATAGCTTATTTGGAAGTTTTGTTGCTGCTTAGTTTATATCGAGCGACAGAGTCAAAACATGCAAATAAGCTACCTGACAATTTATCAGTAGATTTTGCAACGTTCAGTGTCATCCAATTTCCGAACGGAACCCAGAGACAATTAACACACATACCGTAGTCAACGTATCAACAATTACGTCATTACATACGCCAATCAGCTGTTTCGATAATGACATGACAGTTTGAGCATATGACGTCAAGGTCGCTGATTGGCTTATTGTTCCAAAATCCTTTTTTATCCTTGACTGTTGTGAATTTGAAAATATGCGCTACTTTACTTTCACTGAGGCTAAACGTTTTATTTATTCTCCACAAAAACCCACCACCTTATAGTCAGCCAGTAGTCAAAATATTTCGCAAACTACACATATAGTTAGCTGAGCATACGCGGCTACAAGGACCTTTTCAAATTTCATGTTGTGAAGTACTAAATACTTTAGCAAGTTAAAATATGCACGATCTAGATTAAATATAAGAAGTGAAACAAACAAAGCACAAATATTTTCGTTAAAAATTCATCTCTACCACTGTTTAATTATAAGAAGCGTTCAGTTTCATTACAGTGAAACTTCTTCTAAGATAATATCATCAAAGCGAACTTTAATTCATTTAATGTGAAAGATAGTTCTCTCAATGCAACCAACCTCTTCAAGTAGAAAGAACATTTTTATTTTTTTACACAAACCCTACTTTTGTGTTCGTTTTAAATGTGCTCGTACTACTTTAAGCTCTCAACTCGGATGTCGTGGGTTCGAATCCCGGGTTGGAACAACAAAAAATGTTGTTTTAAAATTTGGTTAGGGCAATATATGCTGATCACATGATAAGAAAGATGATCGCTGAATGGGCATGTAAAAGGTCAGCTCTGTGCCTGATCTCTCGCCAGTCGTGTCAGTCGTGTATCCCACTAGGTTACGAGAGTAAAAGAAGAGAGAGTCTTGTGTACTACTGCTACGTACACATTTGTCACTTTAAAACAACTCCTGCGTAGCTAGCCTGGTTTCACTGGAACCGGCTCCGAAATCAATCGGGGGGAGTGATGTGATGGACCAATTAGCGCCACAATCCTGAATGGCGCTATCGAAGTTTTCTAAGTTCGGCGCTATACACATTATAACATCTGAAATGCTTACAAGTGGGCTTCGGCCTGTCCGAGCGTAGTACCATCTCACTCAGTCGAAGATCTCCCTTCGGGGCTTCCTCTACTATTTCCACAGGACTGTCGGCCCCGCTCATTTATACGTTCAGTTAGAAGCGTGGGTTAGAACGGCCCTTGCTATTTCCCGCGGTTCGAACTGTACTTGTGACGGCCATTTAAGTCACATTGACACATAATATTAATCTTGTTTATTTTATTAAAACACTCACCTTAACTAGTCGCCCGTCGATAAGTCGCTCGCAGTCTCGTCGGAATCTGCTGCCAGCGACCGCAGCGGGCATGACAGAGTCGTCGAAAGTCGTCAACGTATGTGAACGGGCGAATGATACATGCTTCGTTCTGTATAAAAGAAAAATCATACATTATACCCGCTAGCGCTACACACCATAACGATGAAACTGTCCAGTCCGGTCACAGTAGGCGTATAACAAACAGTACTACATCTTCATACTGAACAGCGGTATTTCCAGAATAATGACGACTTGCAAACCTTCAAGAAGCGTATTCCCTCCTAAAAGGTCTGAAACGCACTAACTTCTCTGATGTTGCGGGTGTTCATAGGCGACGGTAATCGCTTTCCATCAGGTGATCCGTTTGATAGTAGATAGAAGACCGCCCGAATCGGCGCACGCACTCATACCAAATATATCTACTGTGACCGAACTGTACACTTTTATCGTTTTGGTCTGTAGCGGGCAATAGTAACCGGAATTGTAATGTTAAGTAAAATGTTAAAGTATATTAGTGTACCTTTAAAATAATAAAAGGTATACAAGGAGCTGGTTAGGTCTCATAGGCAGTGCATGTGCAATAATTTTGTAGGTGCAATCTTCAATGGCAATTTAGGAAGGTACAAGAGTGCGCATTTTGTCCGATACTCAGACACTTTTCGAGACTTCATACTAACAATTAGCATGTACTAGGTATCTTATTATGTTTATTTATTGTATGCATGTATTTTAGATTCTTGATATGTAAATTGTAAAACAGGTAGTCTGTGATAATGACAAAATAATTTTATAGGTGCAATCTTATTCTCAAGCAAAATGTACTAGAGTGCGCTGTCCGCATTTTGTTCGATTGTAGATACTTGGACATTTTTAAAGAGTTCATTCTAACAATTAGCATGTACTAAGTATCTTATTATGAAAATTGTAACTTCTTGGTATGTGACACAAGTAGTCTGTGATAGTGACGCTATACTTATTCCCCCTTACTAACAAACGCTGTATGAGCTTTGAACAGTGTTTTGTACACGACACACAAGTGACATTTTTAATTCGATTGAAGAAGACAAAACACTGTGTAACTATTCAAAGCTTATACAACGTTTATTAGTAAGGGCCAAGGGGGGTATTGTAAATTTCATGTATCACGAACTACTTGTATCGGGAATATGTTGTATAATTTATAAATTACCTGTGCGGTGGTATGGTGAGGGGTGGTGGCGGAGGCGGCGGGGGTATCGGGGTGTGGGCGGGGCAGCTAGAACACAAACACACCAGTTAAGGCCGGGACTATATTTTCCGGAGGCCACAGATTAATAAATAGTTATTAATCTGTGGCCAGATGTATCACTTCCATACAAAAATGAAAATACCTAAGCTATAATTGACTAAAAAATTTTAAAACTCAAAATGGAACTCTTCTCTAGTACAATAGAGCTGAAAATCGAACACACGAGTGTCGAGTTAAATGGCAGTGTCAAATCTGACAACTCGACACGCATGTATTCAATTTTCAATTATATTGTATAAGTCCAGAGTGGGTCCAGAGTTCTATTTTCAATGCTCTGAATTTTCTCCGATCTTCTCCGTATTCCGCACAGTGTAGTTCCAGTCTAATGTGAAGTTATCACGTGAAAATGGACAGTGATCATTATTTTAAAGTGAAAACTTCTTTATTTTTTTATATGGAGAAAACCTATTGAACTCGCGACACTAATAACGACACCGGTACGTTAGTAATATAATATATTCTTTGACACCGGTGTAATATGAGGTAGGGCTTTTGCTCGCCGCACGCTTGCCTGTGCGCTATTTTATTCACTTCTGCAGGCACTACCGGAGTGCTACTGTTTTTTAAACGAGCATTTACAGCTAACTATAACTTTTATGTAGCCAATATTATAAATGTGAGTTTGTGAGGATTTATGGATGGATATAGTATGGATGTTTGTTCCTCTTTCATGCAAAAACTACCGAACGGATTTCGATTAAATTTGGTATGGTAGTAGTTTAGGCTCTAGATTAAAACATAGGCTACTTTTTATCCCGGAAAAGTACAGTATTCCCGCGGGATACGCGATACAATATTTACGCGGGCGGAGCCGTGGAAAACAGCTAGTGTAGCCATAATTGACAGCAGTAGCAGTACCCACCAACAAACACTTAGGACGAGACTAGATTTAAGTGGTGTGAATCGTCCATCAACAATATTACTATAACATTTTGATGTGATTTCAAGCTTCCCCCTAGTGGATGAAATAGATGCAGAAGAAGGGTTATAAGTAAAGTAATCGCTATTTGCGAGATCGTAATCGGTTTCATTAAAGCGCTCTCCACACGTACATTTCAGACCACCCATCTGAGACTGTGCGTAAAATGCAAATGGATCTGTGCGGTTTGGAATGCGGATAAAACTTTCATGTTAATAACGATTAATAATGCGCCTACAGTTCTCCGACATATTAAGTCGAACGTTGAAATATGTGCGTGTAATTGTAATTTCAAAAGTTTAGACTGCAGTTTATCAAATTTTAAAAAGTTTTGCTGTCAGTAGATAGTAAGTCGGCGCTTAAAACCGACGTTTTATTTTGCAAACTGTGAAACCTGAACCTTAATTCTCGTATTTAAAGTAAACTTTAATTGTACTTTGATTTTATTATAAGTGAAGCGACATATTATCGTAAAATCATTTTTACCAATCAAGTTTCGACCAATCAGAGCTCATTTCGACAATACCGTTTGGCAGTTTTAGGGTATCAAGACTTGATTGTAATGCAGGTTTTATTTAGCAGAATTGACCCTCTGTGCTCGTACCGATATGTCAGGTCAGTCGCATCTACATGTACGTTTCGGAACGAGGATTGGAACGGCGCGTGTTGTTTCCCGTGGTCGAAACTTTACGTGTGGAGCGTGCTATACTTAAACAGTATGATGCGGTTGATCAATGTCCTTTCTAGAATCAGCCTAATAGCACAGTGTAATAAAGAGATACGGTGGTCCAACGCGTTTGAAGTCGCGCGAAATGCCGCTTTTGTGTAGGCATTCGTCATTGCTGCAGGGTTGTCACAATAATGTGTTTTATTATAATCTGTTCTACATTTTGTGTAGGTATTCGTAGTACGTGTATGTAGAGTACTAGGAATAAAACAAAAAAATATATATATAGAAGTATTAATGAAGAGTTTTATTATAAAAAATACAAATGCGTATACAAAAGCTCAGGGTTAGCATGATATATATCAATTGATATTTATGCTTGATATATTATATCAAAATTGATATTTATATTTAAAAATGTAAAAGAATGTTTTAAATGTAAAAAATCTTACATCAACACAGGTCTTATTTTCCGAGAGTTTCACAATCCTAGGTCATCAAAAACTTGCTATTTGACACGACATTAAACTAATCATAGCCGTCGACGCGGCTTGTAACGGCATATGACACCCACGTGACCCCCTGTTTTTCGGAAGAAAATTCATTGTTTGTTATTATACTATTGTTATACCATTTATACCATGTGTCAAATTAATTCGACTGATAAAATTAATACACTTTTTTTTCTTCTGGTTATAAACAAAAGTCATTTTATGGTTTTATGGTTTATTTAAATTGATACTCAAAAGTATCTATCGTTTATTTTTAATCGATTTGAAAACTTTTAATATCAATAATAAATAAATGAGTTTAATTTTACTTCCCTATCTTCAAATTATCAGACATACAAATTATTTCGATTCAACTATTACGAAAAAACATATCAGAGTACCTATGAGATTTGTATGTAATTTTGAAAATATCAAAAAATCAAAAATATCGGATATATATAATCAAAGATATCTGATATTTTGATATTTATTATAAATATCGGATATTTACGAACCCTGCAAAAGCTACAAATGCGAAACTGAAAGGTATTTTCGACAGTAAAAGACAGTTTAAGACAGTTATACCCATTTGCACTAAACGTAAGTTAGGCCTGTCCTAGTTAAGATACACTTAAACATAAGAACAGCCTAGCTAAACATTTTGTTTGCACTAACAGATATATAACTTAATAGGCATGTTGCCGAAGAAATTTTTTTTCGTCTATTCGATGTTAGACAACATGTTAATAAACAATCCAGAACCCATTTTTGTATATCTGAAAAAATAACGTAGATATAAACCATTGAAATTTACAATATGAAAGAGAGCGATATATCGGCCTGTGACGTCACAACCTGCTACCGCCATACATTTGTCATTACAAAATGTATGGCGGTAGCAGGTTGTGACGTCACGAATCGTTTTGCGAGAAAGGGATGGACAATATTTTTTATTTGCTTATATTTTTTAAACGCGTCAATCTAAATACATAATTCTTTCAGATTTATGTATCTTTAATCAACAATTTTAAAATTTAATTTGTAAAACTGTGATATTCCACACAAGGCAACATCCCAATTATGTCGTAGCTTAGCCATTGCCTAGATAAGTGAATGATTGAACGAATGTAAAGATTGGTTTTATAAACCGACTAAGTAATGTAGTCCATAGAAAATATTTTGGCTTTCTCTTTACATTGATTCCGTCGTGTGTTAAAAAGTGACAAAAGATAAGACCTTGGTTTATTTTGTTTGGTAACGTAAATTCACCAAAAGGCTGTCAATTGTCTTGTCATTACAAGACGTCAAACAAATAATAATATTATATACGTGTTTACTGTTGACTAAAATTATACATTATGATTAATACATTACGATTGATTTAGAATCGTTATTGATATACTTATTATGGGAAATAAATTAAAATAAAAAGTAAAAACCGCAAACTTTACGGCGGAGGAAAAATATATTTTGTGCGATTGTTGTGCGACGAAGGCCCGTGCATCCTATCGAAAGTCTTCTCACGAAGGAACGACGAATAAAGATAATTGATATAGTTACAAATAATCTACATACAACTTGATAAAACACCCGACTAATGTGTTGCCTACGCTTACGCACTTCCTAATCGGGCTCATAAAGTTAAAAATATCCTAAGTGGACTTAGGAATGGCCGAAGGTTAGTGCAATAGTATTTTTTGCTAGGAGCAACCTAAACAAGTTAGGAAAGAACTTAGGCGACCCTTAAGTTTAGTGCAAATGGGCATTAGATTCACTAGTTATTAGATTGCGATTGTTGAATTTGACGATGTAGTTAGTAAATTCTCATACGTAGATACAATTTTACTAAAAATTCTGACGGGAAACAGGCGCATGGTTTTGTATTAAAATTAATCTTCTTTAGCCGTTCATATAATTGACGATTGTAAATAAGTACCTACATACAACTCAAACGAAACACTGTCGCAAACCACTTAAAACAATCAAATTAAAAAGCGTCAACCCCGGCTGACGTGTCCCAAGCGAGTGTATGGCAGCTTGGGCTCGCTACCGCCCCTCTCTCATCCCGCACGCCCCGCACGATTGCTCTGTCTAGACGTGTCCGTTGGACGACTGTAGGTAATAGTTCTATAGGCTGTGTACATATTATATACGTAGGTAACGTAATAATACGTACGTAATATACGTATTATATACTATGATAATAATGTGTTTATACGGGTTTCCCATGATACGAGTAAGCACAAACTACCCTTGCGAAGTTTATTACGATGAAAACCAAATGGAAAATTAATTATATGTAATTGTGTGTTCATTTGGACGGGTTATATATTTATGAATTAAAACGTATTATACTACATGATATATTTATTGTAACGTTTTACACTGGGTAATGAGAAGATATTTTGGCACTATATTAGGACAAAGATCTGTCGTGCATCGTCATAAAATCGAAATAGATGCTTCACACCACGTCAATGTGGCACCGTGCTAAGTACTCGAAAGACTTGTGTTACGGGGACCAGACAGCGCGGCGGGAAGTATATTTAATACGTTTATATTATACATATAAGATTTTTATTATATTATAATATACACATATTTAATACCATGGAACACAGATAAGCTTTTTGTTCCTTCAGCAGGATTCAAACCCGCGACCCCTTGCTTCAGCACCGATGAGCACTGAGGTCATCAAGTGTTTTCTTTAGACATTGCGCTTCAGGAATCCATTTCAAGGTAGGTATTGTCCAACGACAAGAATCGATATATTTATTTAGTACTCGAGCTTCCAATAAAGTGCGCTATCGAACGTGCCGATCGGAGAATGTCCCGGATGAAGAACCGCTTCTTGAAATGTTATCAAGGAAAATTGAACACGTTTATTTTTCTAAGAAGTAAGTATTTTTACTGTGATATTCAGCGTTTTTTGTTAATTGATAAATTGCTGGTGCATTTGTTATCTAAAGTGCGGTCGCGGAGCACGTAGAGTTTCGTACATAACACCTGATGATGACGTTGTCGAAACCGGTCGTGTAATATATTAAAATTAATGTAAAATACTTATTAAAGTGGAAATAATGCAAGAAGTATTGTGTATTATTACTGTGAAACATGAATTTCCACCAGGAACCTACAGTACATTCAATAACATATTTCGTACATTAACTCATCGCCACTTGTCTCTATTGGATTTAGAGATTTTATATTAGGTTGAAGATCGTGGATATAATATTAAATAAAACACATTAATTAAAATTTATAACTGTTGAGCGCCCAAAACGTATGTCGTTCCTAGCCTAAAGCAGAATGCAGAGTAAGACTATGTCCAGAAACTGCGTATTCTTACGCACGCAAGGTCTACGCACGTAGTCGAGGTACTAGGGCCCCATACATTGCGTCCAGAAGCTACGTGCGTATTATTTTAGCTATGCGCGTATCGTACAAAATTGACCTATTCAACCGCTTTGGTTGATTCAGGCACGGATCCAGCTCTCAAAAGAAGATGTGGCCCGAAAATTTTGATTTTATTATTTCCTTCATAACATGGTTATTAGAATTTTTAAAAAGAGTTGTATTATTTTCTTTATAATATTATGTTAATTAAAAGCTAACGCGCGGAGTGAGCGAGAAAATTTTTCGCTTATTTAGCAAAAAAATTATTTTGTTTGGTAAAAAAAAATAAGCTTTCAATACCTTAAACCTTAAACAAATTAACATCAACTAAGATTATAAATTAATTAAATAAAAATATATGCATATATAGTATAGAAACATACACAAATTATAGATTATATAACATCGGCAGGAGTAATTCCTATCGGTTCAAACAAAGTATTATTTTTTCTTAAATCTGTTGGTTAGTAAATAAAAAAGGGTCGAAAATTTATGGAGAGGTGACAAATTTTGCGCTTTCTTCAATCTACCTGACTAAAGGTTCGCTTAACACTAAATCCACTACTATAAATATGTATTTTAACAATAATGTAATTATGACCAGCAGGTAAAAAGCACCAGATAAGACTCAAAAGGTTAACAATACCAATACAACTACCCACTGAACCTATTTTGATTATAAATTAATAGACCTTGAAAGTATGCACTCACAAGGCTGTTGGGATTGTGGGTATGCCCATACTACACGTATAGATGCTCCGCTCCTGACTCAAATAGGAGCAGCAATTACGCAGTAATACGCAGAGTACCTCGAGTACGCGCTAGACACAAAGTGAAAGAAAAATGTTTTTCTCGCTCCGATTGTATGATTCAGAGTGAGACAGAAGTATTCAGTTCATTCGTTACACAGCATTCAGATCGGTTGACACTGTTGGCATTTTGCCTTACAGAGTGTTCCGAAATTTTGTGCTGTCAATGTTTTGTCAAAACCAATTATTTCTGAAGACACTTTATATTAAAACCTTCAACACACAATTGATTTCGATTTGAAATAGTCAAAAGTGTCACCCCCTGTATTTTGGAGTGCAATGAAAGCGTAGTAAGATCGAGTTGCCAAGTTTCAAAAAATATTTCTCCCTAAAACAAATAGTACGGTTCCCGTGGATTTTACCTAGCATGCGAATACTCTCAAATATAATTATTAAAGTACTTATGCCTCATCGAAACTTCATAAAGTTACATAATACGATAAAATATATAGGTACCGTTAAAAATCAAAAAGTTACATACCAAATATGTAAGTATTACCTTTTTAGAAAAACATACCTATAAAGATACTTTATACAGTAAAATTACTTTGCTAATATCTTTCGGAAGTCCCACACATGCTTTCCAACATCCGTCATTTCCGTAGAAAAAAAAACGATGATTGCCGAAGGCATTAGTTAGTTGCACTGTACGCAGCACATTGAATGACGCGGTCGCGTCCTATTCTTGTCATATAAAGTCTATACTTTAGCCTATTCACGTTATGAAGGCAGTGAATCATGCGTATCTACATACTATTGACGACCTCTGTGGCTCAGTTGGTTGAGCATGTTGGTGCTCAAGCCGGAGGTCGCGGGTTCAAATCCCGCCGAAGGAACAAAAAAGTTTTTCTGTGTTCCTGGGTCATGGATGTGTATTAAATATGTGTATAATATAATAAAAATCTTAAATATGTGTATAGTATAAAAATATTAAATATATTTCCGTTGTCTGGTATCCGTAACACAAGTTCTTCGAGAACTTACCACGGGATCAGATTGACGTAGTGTGAAGCGTCCATATATATTATATTATTATAATTATTATATTATATGTCAAAATGGCTTACTTTAATAGGTAAATTAATGTTATCACAGCTAATGCGTCAATTTTGACATTTGTATGCATGATTCACTGCTTTTTTTAACACTTACAGACTATAAGTTATTTCGTAGATATCTAGAGGGTAAAAACTGTATGTCTGTCACCAGGCTATGTCTCATGAGATCATAATCCTTGATAGCTAGACAGTTAAAATTTTCAGAAAACCTTTACTAAAAATAGTCGATTTCGTAATAAAAATGAACTCTTATAGTTTTGCTCTGTCCCTCTGTCTGTCTGTCTGTCCATGCCTCTAGCTTCTGTAATTATGAATATAAATGGATGAAATTTGGTATAGTTTTTTGTATATTATAAATTATTATCTCGGATTTAGCATCGTAAAATAATAATAATTTTATATTTTGAGGGTGGCTCTCCATACATGAGAAGTGGGGATGAAAAATATTTTTTCATTGTACCCCGTTGTATTGCATAACGTTGAATAGCGCTTTAAAATAGAGTCAAGATTTCATACATGACATTTTTTCAAAATTTTCGAGTAGTTGTAGAGTAGTTTTCTAAATTATAGGTTAAACTTGTAAGTTTCCATGCTGATATATAATGCTTAAAACTAAGGGAAAATTATTTTGAACCAATCCGGACTGTGACTTTTGAAGTAATTTGAAAAACCTATTACGCGTTGATAGTAACGGAACCCTCCTTAGACACAACAAACGTAAATTTTTTGACGTTTTTGGCGTGATTCTTTAATGGCGAGTTGGCAACAGGTAGACGCTTGCAATAAGAATTTTGGTTTTTTATACAATACATTTTTTATACCAATAAGTGATAGGTCAGCTGTAATTAAATAATAATAGTATATTATATAACTTATCGTCAAGCAAATCAATTGCATATTTAAATAAAACAAGCACAAAACCCCCCCCTAATAACCCCTTCAGATACCTTTTCTCCCTAAATTTAGGGAAAAAGTCCCAAGTTGGCATCACAGATAGACCGGCAGAAATTTTGTTGTGATAAGATAAGAATCTCTACGTGCGTAGGTTTACGCAGGCTTACGCACTTTCTGGACATAGTCTAAGTTAACAGTTTCGTAGCTGATGGTTGGTGGCTTCATGGGCCATGGCCTGTCAATATCTGATTGCCATAAAATAGCAATATTTATTACACAACTCAATCACTAGAGCTTTTACATGGAATAGAGCCTTTAGTTTCATAATTGTTGTGTTAAACTAAAATCATATTAGTAAAAATCAATTTGAAATACTTGTCCCTTGTCAAAGATAAAACGTGAAAGAAATATTGAAATTTAGGGTTCCGTTTTAGAAACTTTAACTTGAAATTATTTATATATTAATTATTAAAAGAAAGGAATATTTGTAGATGAATTCCGATAGGATTAGACTGTCTCTTTCACTCTCGCACGAATATATTGCTATCGCGCTCCTATCGATTACTTGTGTAAATGCGATAGCAATATTATGTTCATGCAAAATTCTACGCGCTCCGCGACTGCATTTTAGTGATCTTATCCTTTTTCTGAATAATATAAGCCTGTAATACGGACTACTTTATAACAAAAAAGACTTACAATAAACTATAATATTCTGTGCGATAAATTAGGTACTTTATTATTAAATACCTAATTTAAGCTTTTAATAGAAGCTTTGTTTTCAAACATTTTTCATTTAAAAGACTTTGATGATTTTAAACCTTTTTAAACCCATCCCCTTGGTGACATTATGCTAAAAACAAATGCCCTTAAGAAATGTCGCCCGGTGAACCAATACTCGTTCCCCGCTAAAGAATGTTTATTGACATTTTCACCTCTAAGTATTTTCGTTCATACATGCTTCATTACTTTTTATTGTCAAGTAAATGGGTGTAATAACATTAAGCTTCAAAAAAAAAAAAAAGATTGCGGAGTAGAATTATCTTCTTATTTGGTAAAATGTAATTCTGCAAAAATACCTATGATGAACTTTTAGGCTGGGATAGGCCCAATTGTCCGGAATCGGGAAAGCGGGGGAAAATTCAAATCATTGAAACTAGAATTCTGCCTCAATATCTACTATAAAACTGAAAGTCAAACACACAAGCTTCGAGTCAAATGTCAATGTCATATTAAATGACAGTTCATCACTCGACACTTCGATTTTAACTCTATTGTATTAGACCAGAGTTCTACAGATATTTTCAGTGCCCTGAATTTTCCTCAGCATTATGGATTCCTAACATTACTATCTTTTTATATCTCCTTTTCTCTCGAGTATCATCTCCTTGGAAAATAAAATTTAATCAATCCCTTTTAAACGATGTTTAGGTATCCTTTATCACTGATACTTAGGTTATTGTCTAATTAAGGCTGGGACTATATACACCGGAATCCGGAAATCCGTAGAGAATTCTGAGCATTGAAAATAGAACTCGGCGCTAATACAATAGAGTTGAAAATAGAAGTATCCGGTGTCGAGCTGTCATATATTACATTGACGTTTAACTCGACACTCATGTCTTCGATTTTCAACTCTATTGCATTATCATAGATTTCCATTTCCAATGATCAGAATTCTCTACGGCCTTCCGGATTCCGGTGCGTATATCTCGACCCTAACTTTATAATTATTCAGGTGTTCAAGTACAATTATTAGGTAAGAGGTATCGTGTTGAAAGTGCTAACGATATTACGGCACCTTATCTAAGGTACCTAATTTGTAATTTGATGGTCCTATTTTAAGGTTCCGAGTATAAGTTTACTACGTAATATGTACTATTACTAAGACTACGCAGTCCGTCTGTCTATACATTTTTATTTATAGCTGATGTATATTCAATTAACCTGTTTGGATACTTATTTATTCCAGTTATTAGTTAAGACAGAACGTGTGTCAGGACAGCTAGTCTTCTAAAAATGCCGGATGAGCATATTCGGAACTTTTGTCGCTACTTTCTTTATATCGTGAGACAGAAACAAATCATGCAAATTAATCTATCTAACACATAGATATATAATATTTAAAAGAGGTAGAATGTTATAAACGCGTAAAAATGAAGACTCGAATTGGCCCGAGTCTGGCCAATTTTGGTTAGTGGGCTCCGCGAGTAATAGCGTGTTTTGTGTTACTATGCGACGTTGACACATTGACACGCGTCCCATGTCAATGTGTGTCGTGGCACAGAAATATTGTCAGTTTTGTAATGATATAACGTATCTATGTAATAATTAATCAAAGATCTAACACTTATCGGTAGATTGCCCTAAGGCCCTGTAAGTAGAGTGCTTCAAATCGAATAAAGTGTCAATGTTAGATTTCAAACTCTACACGATTTTTAGCACTATTGTATTAGCGCACAGTTCTAATAGGGGATCGGACAACATCTGAAATGTTTAGTTTCATTAATATATTCAGAAATATTGAGGCATTACTAGCTGGTAAACGTAAAAAATATATTATTTTATGTGCAGTTTACTAATAAAATACATTTAAAAAGTACAAAAAAATAATAATTGCGTAATTGGAAAACAAAACCTACATCATTAGTTTACTTACATCATATATAAAACATTCATTATTATAAGTATGAACTTAAACTCACAAATATCGGAGATATTTACAAAAATGTTCCTGCGGCCGTATACTTCATACCTACTTCATACACTTTAATCCAAGAGTGACGTAATTTGTATGTCGATTTTAGTATGGAGCGTTTTTATGAGATTTGCGAAATTTTATATACAAATCGCTGTACCTTTGAAAATATTGATTTTTGATATACGGTTTTTTCTGAGAAGTTACTCATATTTAAAAGTACTATTCATTCATGCAATAAAAAAATCAGTCCGCTTGCCTATTACAGTGATATTTTTTGTGTCGTAACCCAAAAACCCCTCGTGGGAACGTAGCCTAAGCCGATTAATATACTATACTATACTCACGGTATGATGGAAGGCGGTCTAGGCAGGGAGCCGCCTCTGCTGACGGAGGCGACCTGATCTACGTTATAACTTTGCGCAAATGTCAGTGCTATTTTATTTATGAAGACAACTAAAAACCCTCGTGGGAACGTAGCCTAAGCCGATTAAATATAGAATAAGTGACTATACTCACGGTATGATAGAAGGCGGTCTAGGCAGGGAGCCGCCTCTGCTGACGGAGGCAACCTGATCTACGTTATAACTTTGCGCAAATGTCAGTGCTATTTTATCTATGAAGACAACTAAAAACCCTCGTGAGAACGTAGCCTAAGCCGATTAAATATAGAATAAGTGACTATACTCACGGTATGATAGAAGGCGGTCTAGGCAGGGAGCCGCCTCTGCTGACGGAGGCGACCTGATCTACGTTATAACTTTGCGCAAATGTCAGTGCTATTTTATCTATGAAGACAACTAAAAACCCTCGTGGGAACGTAGCCTAAGCCGATTAAATATAGAATAAGTGACTATACTCACGGTATGATAGAAGGCGGTCTAGGCAGGGAGCCGCCTCTGCTGACGGAGGCGATCTGATCTACGTTATAACTTTGCGGCCACCCCGCGTTATCTTCTATTACCGATCTGAAAAAGTTAACTTGGATTTAATACTTGAAGGAATAGGGAATTTGGAAAGGAATTTGGTGAGGTAGGTAGAAACTTTTTAATTATTTTAGGCTACTTGAGATATAATAGGTACGTTATAGTTTCTCATGTTGGTTATAATATTATGAAGATTATAGCTAAAGTGCGGTCGCGGAGCAAGTAAAATGTCGTACACTACTTGTCTCTTTCACTCTCATACGAATATATTGCTATCGCGCTCCTATTGCGTACCTGTCTGAGTAAACGCGATTGCCATGTTATACCTATTGGTGCGTAGGTGTACGTATATATAAATAGGGGTATTCAGTATTACATACTAGTAGGTGGTAGTATGTATATTACCCCTATTTTTTACTACGATTCATAATTATAGGACTCTCAGTAATTCAAATGTTTGACAGATTTTGTATATAAATCCTACTAATAATATAAAATATGTTCGTGAGGATTTATGGATGTATGGATATGAATGTATGGATGGATGTTTGTTACTCTTTCACGCAAAAACTACCGAACGTATTTCAGTGAAATTTAATACGGTAGTAGTGTAGTCTCTGAATTTAAACATAGATTACTTTTTATCCCGGAATAGAACAGTTTTCCCGTGGGACAAGCTAATTAAAAATAACACAATTTTTTCTCTTGGTTAATTTTAAACCAACATTTTATTCGATAGGCGCACAACTTTAGGAAAACAAGTAATTTATTATCTAACCAAATTGGCAAAGGGATTGATCATGTTTCAAATAATTAGTTTGTTTGAAAAGCGATTCCGATATTGTATTCCGACGCAATTATTTCGGAGGTGTTGTTGGGAAACTTCATGAAATAATAAATTGTATACAAATTTGTTAGAAGCGTCTATAAACTTATCAGCTGTTTTCAATTAAGCTGAAGTTATTATATAAATTTTATATCAGATTTTCATACCACGCTCAGGCATCAGACCAAATAAAAAAGTAACGAAAGAGCTTTGTCAAACAATTGAGGCCGGTTTTTTTTAACGTAGTGCGCGTGTAGCATGTTAGTTTACTACTGAACGGATTAAGATAAAATTTGGTATGGTAGTAGGTAGTAGTTTAAGCTCTAGATTAAAATATTTTTTATGCCGAAACAGCAGTGTTCCCGTGATGTACTTTATTATTTATTATATTATATAATAATAAAAAATAAAGTACCTACATCACGTCATCAAAATAGGCAAGCGGACTGATTTTTTTTTATTGCATAAATGAATAGTACTCTTAAATATGAATAACTTCTCAGAAGAAACCGTATATCAAAAGTCAATATTTTCAAAGGTACAGCGATTTGTATACAAAATTTCGCGAGTCTATACCAAAAAAAATTTTTTTTTTTTGCGAAATTGGTAAACAAAACCTACATCATTAGTTTACTCACATCATATACAAAAACATTCATTATGGTAAGTATGAACTTAAACGCACAAATATCGGAGATATTTGCAAATATATTCCTGCGGCCGTATACTTTATACCTGCTTAATACACTTTAATCCAATAGTGACGTCATTTGTGTGGCGATTTTAGTATGGAGCGTTTTTAGGAGGCTCGCGAAATTTTGTATAAAAATCGCTGTACCTTTGAAAATATTGACTTTTGATATACGGTTTCTTCTGAGAAGTTACTCACATTTAAGAGTACTATTCATTTATGGAATAAAAAAAAATTGTCCGATTGCCTATTGTGAGGATGTGTGCACATTTTATCTGTACCTACAATATTGGCGCGAGGGCGCGAGCACACGGTGCGTTACGGCGCCGCGCCGGCATACAAATTGCTGCTGCCGTACTGACGCCGGCCGCTACAAAAATTGGCCGTTGGTAATGCGTTGCGGCTCCGCAACGCACCGTGTGCTCGCGCCCTTACCCCTAATTTCCACTCCAGTATGGTCCTACTAAATCAATAATCTTAGACTATATGCTCCAGAATCCGGAACGGCACGGCGGCGAAAATTCAGAGCACTGTAAATAGAACTCTGCGCAAATACAAAATAGTTGAAAATTGAAGTTTCAAGTGACGAGGTATCATATAATATGACGATGACATTTGACTCGACACTCATGTGTTCTATTTTTTCTCATTTTAGCGCAGATTTCTATTTTCAATGCTTAGAATTTTCTACGGCCTTCCACATTTCACATGTAGTCACAGCCTTAGACCTTTTCCAGAAAGGTCACTTACGCGCGAAGGCTTACGTGCGTAATGCGAATAGCTTGTAGACAAAATGTCATGCAATCTAGTACAATACGCGCGTAATTATGGGGGCATAGACCTCGACTCGAGCGTCGTTCTTACGAGCGTATGATTTCGCGCTTTCATAGTCTTACTGTGGCCACTCCATCCGGGTGAAGTCTTCATCCTCTGGCATCCAGGTGTAGCGTTTGGGGTCAGGCTGGGAGCACACGCTGCGCGGACGCCGGCGGAAGTACGAGCACTCCAGGTCGGCGTCGTGTGCGCACACCTCGGCAGGCACCGGGGCAGGCTGCCCGAACCTGAACACAAAAATATGCCGGTTTTTTGTGAGGTATGATTGTTACAGTTAAGCTGGTCTATTGGAACTTGAAAGGCAAAGAAAAATTTTTAATATAAAAAGATAATATAAGATCAACATTGTGTTCACTCCCAAAGCAACTTGTTTTTGTTTTTTTCATAAAATTCGTTACATCCTCGAATTTAAAAAAGATTCGTGTAGTGACCACTACATGTATATTTTGGAACTCTACCTCAGATAAACTTAGTTTATTTAAAGTGTAAAATCATCAGAAACCGGACATGAATTGTAAGGAACATGAATTAATACAATATTTTAGAGTACAAATAAAAATACTATTCATAGTGGGTACCTTGGATAACGCTGTATGGGCGCATAATCGGTGTTGAGATTCTCATCTGAGGGCACTCGACGACGGACACACACGGATAGAAATGATGCTCTGAAAATAACGGGAAATGATTAATAACACACGTGGTAATCCTCTGGTGCTTCGGATACTCAATCAAATAATCAATTATCGCATACTATTAGGCGAAGAGAGCTCCGTGCCTAGTGGGTAGTCCGTTTGGTTCGCTCAAAACACTCGAATACAGGTTCGAATCCGAGGTTGTGGCGTGTACCAATGAGACTTTTTCAGACCTCAAGTACATTATACGGATGCTCTAATGGTGAAGGAAACCATCGTGAGGAAACTCGCACATGGTTGGCCCCAGACGTATTGACCATGACCACTATTCTTCTGGACTAGGCCTGACTGTGTTGTGAGATTGCCGTATGTGCTTGGGCAACCATACGACATTTAAAAACCAACTGTCCCAGGTACTACAGTATTTCAAGAGTGGTTACTTCGCTCAGAGAGTACTGTATAAATCATCCATTAACGGATGAAAAGGCCTAAGTTAGGCGATTAGTCTTATAATGGATCAACTGAACCATGGTCCGTCCTTGAAAAACATTGTTTTTTTTTTCTTTAAAATA
Source organism: Glaucopsyche alexis (assembly GCA_905404095.1). NCBI lineage: Eukaryota > Metazoa > Arthropoda > Insecta > Lepidoptera > Lycaenidae > Glaucopsyche > Glaucopsyche alexis. The sequence goes on from FR990062.1 coordinate 13,814,221, forward strand.
TACAAGGGCAAAGAATATTTATTGTGACACGATGTACTTTAAATCCAATTTATGTAGAGATCAACGTTTATCTTACACATAAATTTGATCTAAGCCTTAGACTCTAAGCCTTAGACGCGACACTTTTAAATTGAGGATTTAGGCTAAGTTGTATGATCACTATTCAGTGCTAACTTTGTCATGTAATTTTGAAAACATCTTATGTTCAATTATCATTAGGTTTACAAGTATCCTAATCTTCTATGTTGATCCCTAGAGATATTTCTATACAAATATAATTCCTTAAAGAGCCCCGAGACAATCAAACGGTTTGACTCAAACAAGAAAATTTTGGTTTAATTCTTTTTAATATTATATATCTATGGATTCAAACCAATTTCATCGTCTACAAAGCTAGTTTGAACGATTTGTTTTGACAAATTTACGGATTTTAAGCTCGTTTGATGGAATCTATAATTCTATACTAATATTATAAATGCGAAAGTGTGTCTGTCTGTCTGTTACCTCTTCACGCTTTAACCGCTGAACGGATTTTTATGAAATTTGGTATAGACATACTTTGGGTCCCGGGAAAGGACATAGGATTTTTTATCCCGAACAGGTAGTGATCCCGCGTAAATAATGTATTAAAGCAGGCGAAGCTGTGGGTAAAAGCTAGTATATATGAATTTTATTTTGTTTGACAGTGAAGAGACAATGAAACTGAACAGTACCGTTTGACAAACCGATTAAACGGACGTCATCTGGTTGCATCAAACACATAAGTTTCGAGTCAAACCGTCGTCTCGGAGGCCTTTTATAGTTGTCATATTATACTAAAGGTACTGAATATCCTTCAATTGACTTGGGGCTACCGATTCGACCAATTTCATGTTGACATAAACAGTCATGCCAATCCCCGCCCATTCACGGTCAGCTCCAACCTCCAACTGATCCTATCGGTTACGTTATGCAGATTGAAACTTGTCAAACATTATTAGGAAGACCTTACATAACTTAGTATTTCTAATAAATGCAAGTATCTAGGAGTATTAAATACCGTTACAAAGATGTATTATATTAAAAGGAGGTGAATATGGCATTGCGCGTAAAAAGTGAAGACCTAAATTGGCCCGATGTCGGGCCAACTTTGGTAAGTGTGCTCCGCGAGTAATAGCGTGTTTTGTGTTACTATGCGACGTTGACACATTGACACGCGTCCCATGTCAATGTGTGTCGTGGCACAGAAATATTGTCAGTTTTGTAAGGATATAACGTATCTATGTAATAATTAATCAAAGTACCGTTATTTCATTTGTACAACATTGTTTTGTAACAGGCATTAAATACTGTGATTTCACTTATAAGTTTAGTTAGAAAATTACATGTGGAACAAAGAGAAATAGTATCTATATCTGGTAATGTTACCGTTAAAACTATAACAACTTCCACTTCTACTAACTTTATAACAGATGTTGAACATTAATGTTATTATTATTTAGATGAACAGCGAAATAACTAGCTTAGCATAAGTCTTTTATGATAAAATAATACAGTTATGCCTCCATCATGTTAAAATAGATAATTAATTAGTTCAGCGAATATTTCTATTAAGGATATTAATTTAGGATTAATGTGCATGATTTAATATTTCGACGTTTTGTTACAACCTGACACCGAAACCTGCCGTGTGACGTTAATAAATGTGATCAAAATTAAATAGCACTATTAATTTGGTATTGTTAATTATTAAATTAATACGTGAAGCGAAAACTTTCTGTACAGTTTTACGAGAATTGTGCAACCAGAGCAGTATGAAGTATGGCCGGTAAATTAAAGTTTATGTAGAGTGCAGAAAGGTAATATTATAATAATATAATAATAATATCTATGGACGCTTCACACCACGTCAATCTGATCCCGTGGTAAGTTCTCGAAGAACTTGTGTTACGGGTACCAGACAACGGAAATATATTTAATACTTTTATACTATACACATATTTAGGTTTTTATTATATTATAAACATATTTAATACACATCCATGACCCAGGAACACAGAAAAACTTTGTGTTCCTTCGGCGGGATTCGAACCCGCGACCTCCGGCTTGAGCACCAACACGCTCAACCAACTGAGCCACAGAGGTCGTCAATTATAGTCGTATTTTTTTTAAATAATGCTTGGAAATACATACAAGAATATAAAAATGAATGTTTGTTTGTATGTACTTTATAGAATCGTAAACTATGCATTTGCTCATGTGGTGAACTTTAACAAAGTTGTTGTGCATGAGCCAAATAATGTTTCTGTGTGCCATTTCTAATTCTTAGGCGGTATGAAGTTTGCCGGGACATCTAATAAAAATAATAAAAATAACAACACTACCATGCGTTTGATCTTTGCGTTTGATAGATACAGTGAGAATACAATTTTGTTACCTACACGCTGACGTACTTTGTCAATCTGGCATAAAATTAATTTTTTTTTTCAGACTGAGGCAAAGGAAGAGTTAAAACCTAAAAATTATAATGTGCAAATTTCGACCACAGGACGACTTCTAGTTTTAAATAATTCTTAGTATCGAGGCCTCAGCCTTAGGCCCACTTGCGCCAATCCGGGTTAAAGTTAACCCTGGGTTAAAAATCATGTTATCTCTCTCGTTCTTCGTATTTGTGAAAGAGAAAGCATGATATTTTAACCCAAGGTTAACTTTAACCCGGATTGGAGCAAGTGGGCCTAAGAGACTATAAGTTTTGCATTGCCCAGAAAAGCCTTCAACCAGCTAGTATATTCTGCAACAAGTATCTCGTTAGTGATTAATTTTAATTTGTAATTATTATCATTCCGAACCGATTGTCAATCACAAATAGAACAATATTATATTTATAGCGTTCTAAAAAAATAGATGTTGCCGGGACTTCGTACGCACGAAAATCTCTAGGAAACCGTACATTTTGCCACATAAGTAGCCGATGTCCTACCCCGTGGTCTATTCTATATCTTTGCCAAATTACATCAAAATCAGTCCAGTAGTTTCGTATAAAGTAACAAACATACAAACAATGTTTTCCTCTTTATTATATTAGTATAGATAGACTAGACGCCCAATTAGTAACTCGACTATCTACTATCTGCAAAATGTTTTTCATGTTTTTTAACTCTCTCTACCCTTCAGCTCGTTAGAGTCAGCTGTAGGATCGTAGGCCATCAGGCAGCCTGCCAACTCCATGACCTTCTTCGACTGACATTCACACAAGTGTACTTGGAACTTTTATTGACTTATTAAGAGTTTAGTGAAACTTGTTATTGTTGTTCATAAAAATCTAGTATAAGTTTTTAGGGACATGTATATTGGTAAGAAGCGGATTACATTTTCGATAGTAAGGGTGTCAACTTTTTTTACGAGAAATAAAGTTTATTAAGGTCTGAAAAGAATATTAAACAGTATTTTAGAAAAATTAACTTTTTTTATACTTTATTACTATACAGTATTTTAGAAAAATAAACGTTTTAAATACATTTTTTTATAGAGCTTCTCATACGACTTATTGATTTGAGCCTTTTTAAAAAACTTCATACGACTCACCACAATCATAATAATTAAAATTTCAATAAACGAGGAGCTAATTTTTTTATTAAATTAATAGCTGTTGCTTTATTTCTAACCTTTCAAATTGTGGCCAGTACTCATTTCAAGAAAATCTGTATCTTCTGATATTTGATCCTGACAACCTTAGATTATATACTACAAGATAAGGCACGCGAGGAAATTTTCAAACAAAACTTTCTGCCAATTTTGGTGCGGGGAGGGTAACTCCCACAATGAAAACAAAATCACACATTCACAAAAATATTGTAATCGTTACAAACTCACACATTTATAAAACTGCAACACTAGCTTATTTATTTCACACAAATAAGACTCGCGCTAATATAACAGTGTAGCGTACGCACTAATACACTGACATGTTAAGTGATGTTACCAATACAAATTATATCGATATATTGTCGATATGAATTTGTATTGGTCACATCTTCGTTATTTGAAAATAATGTATTTTGTTGAAATAAAACCATTCCGAATAATTCCGATATACATATTATATTATATTACATGTAAAAGTTATGGCAGCAATAGAAAACTTCACATACATAAGTAGTAAATACAGTCTATTCACGTTAAGTTTGCAATGAGTCGTCAGTACAAATTACAAATGTTAAACTGGCTTACCTTTATTGTCAAAAGTGAACACGAGCTAAGCGTCATTGCTTTCTAGACATTTGTACTGATGACTCACTGCAAACTTAACGCGTACCTATAGGCTGTATTTACCACTTATCTATGTGAAGCTTTTTAAAACCGCCATAGCTTCTACGTATACTATAGACTGCATATACGCACATACATACGCTAATACTCACATACGTAGATATTATTATGAACACTAAACATACAACTCCTTTTTTGCAAACATCAAAGAAAAAATAACCTAACCTAATCAAGAATATATCAGGACACGTCTAAGGAGGGTTCCGTAACTATAAACGAGTAATATTTTGTCAAATTACTTCAAAAGTTACTGTCTGATTTGGTTCAAAATATTTTTCCTAAAGAGTTATTAACATAATCTATCAGCATAGAAAATTGTAAGTTTTTAAGTCTTATAGTTTAGAAATGCTAGGGGGGACCAACTTATAAATCACTTTGGAGGCCGATTACTCGAAAATGGTTGACTTTATAAAAAAGTTATGTATGAAACCTTGCCTTTATTTTAAAATACCTATTAAACGATACCCCACACGATGGGATAGAAATAAAAAAAAGTTCATCCCCACACCTAGAATATCTTATACGTTTAAACGAGCAATTCTTGTATATTTATGTATATGTATAATATAACCATGATCTTGGAAACGGCTCTTAACGATTTCGCTGAAATTTGGTATATGGGGGTTTTCGGGGGTAAACAATCGATCTAGATTAGTCTTATATTTGGGAAAATGCGTGTTCGTGTTTTAATGCGTTTTTCTTTCCACGCAGAATATGGTCGCTAATTTCGTCCTGCCGGCCACTGTCCGTTTGGTCCAGCGGGTTAAGACGCGAATGGCAAGAAACGAGTGTTACGGGTTCGAAACCTGCTCGGTGCCTTACTTTTGTTTTTTTATATGTTCAAGTATATAATTATATTTTTTTTATTTTTTATAGTTTTTAGACAAGTTTAAAAAAATGTAGTTAATGTTTGAGATTAAACACCTAATCTACACAGAAATCGATTGTAAATAATAATAATTATCAGTTCACATTTTACTTTTTAAGTTTATGTAGATTATCACCTAAACACCACCCACCATATTACAATAAATAGTCACACGGTACTAAAATTATTATTATTTTATGATGCCAAATCCGAGATCTATACACAATCTATGATCTAGCTACATAATACTAATCTGTGATCTATGACTGTACCAAATTTCATCCATTTATATTCATAATTAGGCTAACGGTAGAAGCGCGGACAGACAGACAGACGGATGGACAGAGCGAAACTATAAGCGTTCCTCAAGTATTACGGAACCCTAAAAATGAACTGCGCTTCAAACAAGGAAAACTTGTGTCCCTCTGGCTGGGAACATCTTGATTTTATAACGATACCCCATAGTCCATATTTCAAAAATCCAAATAAACTGTTCAGCCTTTCAAGTTTCAAAGTTGCGGTAGGGTAAATAATAAACATCACATACATACATGCATTGCTTGATCTGTCGTATAAAGTGTAAAAGCAATCCAATATTTTTACATCACAAAATATAAAATTAGTTTACCAAGAAAAAAATTAATTTTTATCGACATCGTTATTCTAGTGATTGTCACGTCACTCAAAAAGTAATAAAAAAGTTCCGCCATGTTTCGAGAATTAAGTGCCATAGTAAAATTCGAATCTATTGCATAGGAAATAAAGACTAAAATTCTATATCTAACAACAATAGTCTCGTGGGGAGTACGATCGAATATTCTACGATTATCTGTCTCGTGTACACCGCTATTCGATACATCGTCGATTTTTACGAAATTACATTTAAATAGAAATATACAATAATTAAATAAAAAAATACTCATAAATGAAAGGTTATTCCATCTTTTTTAAGATTCGACGTGTTGGACTTGTTTTTACCGGACATAAGAGCACAAATCGGCATTTTTAGCGGAGCATTTCGGACGTCCTTTCTATGCTATACCGATGCACATAATGATTAAAATCGATTACGCAAATAGTTTTTATGAACGCATTAGATTCAAAAATCTTATACCTTGGCAGAGGGGAAAGCTCATGTAAGGCGTATCCCGTAGTATAAGATCTAAGCTGACAACAGTATTTTGTATACGAGTACTTTATTTTTGTTCAACAGTAAAAAGTATAATGTAGTTAAAAACAGTATACCTAATACTGTTTTAACAGTAAAGTTGGCAACCCTAAGGCCCACTTGCGCAGATCCGGGTTAAAGTCAACAATTGGTTAAAATATCTAATATATTAAATATTCCTTCTCTTTCATTAATTAGAAGAACGAGAAAGATAACATGATATTTATCCGGGGGTTAACTTTGAACCCAGACCAGCGTAAGTCAACTTAAGTCTATTGTTAATGTACTGTATTAAATTAATTCGTTTTGTACGCCCTTATAAACAAGTTAGCATAAACGAGAAGTGATGAAATGGCAGCGGAGCGGCCAGCAGCGTACAGTATAGCGCAGCGGGGGTTGTCTCAAGCGAAACTGTGTTGTATAGTAATGAAGCTTAAGTTGAAAATTATATGACAGCTATGCTTCTGGCCGCTCCGCTGCCGTTCCGGTTTGAATGGACCCTAAGTCAGACAGTCACAATACCTATTAGTTCTGGAGCAGGGGCTCTCGATGTGGTACTGTGAGAGGCAGCCAAGGAATCGCTCCTTCTTGGACTTCTCCAACTCCAGCAAGTCCAGCTGTTTGGTGTTGATGCAGTACTGCTCCCGGAACTCCTGCGGAAGTAGACAGTATTAGTGGCAAACTCTTGAGGAATAATGTTAGTTGGGAACTTAAGGGGGTGAACACGGAAAACGGAGGAATAAATAATGTTAGCAGGGGATTCCAGAGGAAATCGTCAGAGAACAACTGATGAACACGTTATCCTGGAAGTATTCGTAAAATTTTTACTACGCGTTAATTTTTGTTTGCACAAAAAGTTAATTAAAATGAAGATGAATTACTTGTATACGTATTTAATTTTTATTTACACAATTATTAAAAACACACAATATCAATTATTATTATCGATAAGAGTGCATTTCTTCGCAGCAAAGTGAAAAATTCGTGTTCTAAATTTTAAAAATTAAAATTGGCGCTAACGTAATAGCCAATCAGAGCGCGATGCTCAGTATACTTTTTTACAGGTGCGCATCAAATAGCACATGCATACGCGTATTCAGCCTGAAATGCAATCAAGCATGACTTTGTTTAAACGGTAAAAATCAAAACGTAGTAGGTAATCTAGATAATTTTGTTTATGTGGTAAGGAGCTATCCATCAAACGATAATGTGGCGCCATTGTGAGAAGAAATTCCTGAAATTGCCCTGTTACTAGTGATTGAGGAGGGACGTTGAACTGTAGTTAGGGTTGCCAAATATATTTCAAAAAGTAGAAAAGTAAGATTTATCACAACGGCTCTCTTTGAGATAGGGACTAGGCTTAAGTTTCAAGCATATTCGAACCGACCCAATATAATATTACTAGCCTTTCTCCGCGGCTCCGCTCGTGTAAATACATTATCCCTCAGAAACACTATATTTCTTCGAGATAAAATGTAGCCTTTATTTTAATCTAGAGCCTAAACTACTACCATACTCAATTACATCAAAATCCGTTCGTAGTTTTTGCATAAAAGAGTAAAATCAATCACCCATACACACCCATACATCGTCACAAACTTTGACATTAAAAAAAATAGTAGAAATTAGGATACGGCCAGCCGCTTCTGACTAAATAGTAGGATTTAGTCAGAAGTTGCTAGGTACCTATTATAAATGTGAAAGTTTGTGAAAATAGATGGATGTTTGTTACTCTTTTTTTTTGATAAAATTTGGTATGATAGTAGTTTAAGCTCTGGATTAACACATAAGCTTTTTATCCCAAAATAGTACACTTTTCCCGCGGGTTACTGTATTTATGTGGGCGGAGCTGCAGGCAAAAGCTAGTAATATTATAACTTAATGTATATGTTACCGGCCAAACCCGATTTTAGGACAAACTAGTTTTGCCTAGGCTAAAGTGGTTCTTCCTATGCGCGATAGGATTAACTAGTATATCCTAGTCCATATAAGTATCTACTTAAATAACTTAATGAAAACAACTGATCTAAATATATAAAAGGTAAATCTGACCGACTCATCTATCAACGCACAACCGAAACTACTAAACGGATTTGGCTGAAAGGAGGTGGGTAAAGATCGGCCATTTCTCGCCCATCGGCAAATTCATGATATATATATATATATATATATACATCTTGCGAATCATGTTGCGTCCTACATGGCGATTTTTACGAATGATGCCGCGTCCGACCGACTTGTTGCGTCCGGTATACGGACGCAAGATTAACCGACCCTCATTTTTCGTCCAAGGGTGTCTTTTCATCATTAGAATGCATAGACAAAAAATTGGCATGGACTCAATTTCATAACTAGAATGATTTTCAGCGTATTTCGTAGTTCAGCCATCGGCCGCGTGGAATTTCTAGGGCGCTACTGAGAAGCGTATATTTTGTACCGTATATTGAGCGTTTAGTTTACCGATTATATTGCGTCTCCCCGAATATACACAAAAAGTTTTTTTCAGTTCTCCACGAGCATCATCTTGCGTCCAGAATTTTTCTTATATCAGGACACCGCCTTGGTCCTACTGGGGCCTTTTAGGGTGCACGGGTGTGGGGCGCGCGGGGGGCGGGAAGCGAGCCGTTCGTCAGCGCCAGCAGCGCGGTCGCATCGCATATTTTGTTAACCGACTTCCAAAAAAGGAGGCGGTTATGTATTCGACTGTATAATATTTTATTCTTATTTTGTATGTTAGACGATAATTCAGCCGTCTATGGACCGATTTTCAAAATTCTTTTTTTGATCTAAAGGGTATAACCCCAAAGTCCCGTTTAAAAAAAAGTGGTGACCTGATGATGGGATCCATAAGGGATCAAAATTTATATGGATACTTATGGCGATTTCGGCTTTTTCTGAAGTAGTCTAAGCATATTATGCTACCAAAAATTAAGATTTTGCGCCAAGGTATACCCTGGATCCAAAAGTACAGAACAGAACTCCTGACTCCTTATAGATACATGTTTGGGGATTTCAGCGTTGTTTAAAGAACTGCAAGCATATGCTTCCATGGCAATTAAGTGATCATCATTATCACCACCACCATTACACCATACATCATTACATTATGATGATACAAAAGGTACTTCTCCAAGTATTTTTCACAAACACGGTGATCTTTAAACGTTACTCTACCGTCTATGGACTTATATTTTGTAAAATTTTGTATAATTTTGAATTAGGCACAATGCAAGCTAGTCAAACACCTCGTAAGCCTAATAGACTAGTGCTTTTACCTTTGAAAATGGTCAAAAGTGAAAAAAAAAACTTATAGTAGGATGAAACCCATTGGAAAAGGAAGAGAATTTAACAAAAATAAAAGGAAAAAGTATTTTACGGGCAATTTGAGGTCGGGAAGTGTAAGGAAGTGAGTTTTTAAGGATAGAAAACGGTTTATCTCGATTTCTGGCAAAACTACAAGTCCTATGGAAAAAGTCAAATGGCAAATTTGTAGGTACCTAATAGAAAGATCTACACCTTTAAGCACGCCTCGGGTGTGTTCTACTCTCGAAAGGCCGCGTTGTGACAAGTTCACAACATAAATCTGTTGAAATACCCGAAATTCAATAATAAACTTATAGAAAAATTGATGTTTTTACAACTAGGAACTTCAAACATGACTGTAGACTGTTTTGCTTTTTACTTATTTAATTTAATTTATGTAATATAAAAAAAACTAAAGCTGTCTGTAGGTCTGTTTGTTCCATAAATTAAGAAAAATATGGGCAATGAAATGAGTTGAATCTTTTTTTAAACGTTTCCGTTTATCCTATCGATGAGCCCTGTTGCTTGGCGTTATTAAATTCTAAATGGTTAAAAATATATTAATTAACATTTTTTGATAGAATAACCAGTTTTATTCGTTCCCCGTTCTCTTTTATTATTTTCCCATTTCTCAGTACCGCTTGCCGATATTTTTTTATATTGTTTGTTACATATTTGTTACATAATATTGTTCATTTTATGCATATTATATATTTTATGTGCAACGGATGCAAGAAAAAAAAACGTAAATAAATATATAAAAAATGACAAAACACTAAGAAATATTTATTGTAGTCACCATACCTTGTTTTATTGTAAAATCATCAAAATACGGTATTAATGGGGGCAAGAGGGGTCACATGCTGATGTATCATACTCGTAATGCATACATAAATTATTTTGTACTAGATGATAATGATAGAGATGTAATAAAAATATCAATATTCCAAATAAACTGTTTATAATTTACTGTAATAAAATATTATTGCCTCTATTTAAGGATATATATTGACGGTTTGGTACATCAGTCATTGTTTAAGCGATAATTTTTCATCTTACGGTTTCCTGATTATAGTATAAAACGCGTGTGAGGCGTGCAAACTTTATATTTATATTTTTTTCACATAACCTAGACCCGCCTAGCCTCAATTCTTATTGAAGCTAGGCACAAAATATTTTAGTAGAAGATATCTACAAAATATTGTAGATGTCTTCATCTACAATATTTTGTGTAAGTTGTCCAATCGTCTTTAAATTATATCCATAGATGCTTATTTATTGCTATTTTAAGATAGCTTAAATACATGAGTGACCTACGGATAATTTTAGCCCATCAAAAGGTATTTCAGAGAGAAGTGGGGAACGGGCTAAGCGGGTCTGGGCCTTACTACCTGTTCTTTTCTTTGCATTTTTTTGAGAACTTTTACTGTGGTAATGTATTTTTTTTACATTATTAGAAAAGAGTGATTTCAACGAATAAAAAGCCCACCGACTTTAAAATAAAAAAATAAAAAGATATTTTGACGTGAGAGTTTTCGACTGAAAATTAGGGTTAATTTTTTGATATTAAGTCAAAATAAGGTGAAAAAATAAATATTTTAAATAAAAAAAATTACAATATATTTGAAACACACGGGTACGTTTTCACCAAATGTCGTGATTTTTTTTGTAATAACATAAATATAAAAAAAGAACAAACACTTGGTTAGTTGAATTTTTCACATAAATTATGAAGTTACGTGAAAAAACTGTAAATAAGTACCTACAAACGTTGTAGATCTTTTTATCACCTATAACTTTGCTATTTTACTTTTTTCCATAGGACTCGTAGTTTTGCCGAAAATCGAGATAAGCCGTTTTTTACCCCTTGTAACTCACCCCCTTACTCTTCCCAACCTCAAATTGCCCGTAATTTATTTTTTCCTTATTTTTTGTTAAATTTCTTTCCTTTTCAAGTGGGTTTCATCCTACTATACTTTTTTTTGTTTCAAAAATTATCGGCATTGGTCTACAATAGCTATTTCAAATGACGTTTAGACAATCCGCGAGTTAGTGTTTTTTTATGTATACCAACTGTAAATGTGTAAAATCAAATACTTACTTTTATTATTTTTACCCCATCTCAAGTAAATGCAACGGAGTTAAATAAATCATGTCCTGTAACAAAACCTTATAAAATGTCATCGTCGCGTCGCGCGTCGCTTAGTTGGAATTTAAAAAAGCGTCGAACATTACCGATCACAGCCCGAGAACTCCATGCACATGCAGAATGCAGTTTCGGTCGTAGTTTCGGCAAAACCAAAACTAAACCGAAACACGTTTTTTTGCTGAAACGCGACCGAAACCGAAACCGAACACTCGGTCGGACACTAATTTATAATACCTAATGGAAGCTAGGCGCGTATTCGGTAATTACAAACGTCACAAAAAATTGTAAAATTATTATTTTTAAACAAAAATTAAACAGACTTCCAAAGTAATCATACACAAAAAAATTATGAAGTCGGTCGTCAGTCGGGTTGTTTTTATTTTTTTAAATAAGTTATTTAATTTAGATTTTTTAAATTTAACTAACACACACTTGGTCGATTTAAATCAAAAAGACGACTATTTAACATACATACATACATACAAGAAACGCGCGAAAAACATAACCCTTCTTACAAAAATACAAAAACAGTAATTCGGAATCACAATCTCATAAAAGATTGAAGGGTGTAGCTTTATCTGCATAATGTTGGTAATATATGTAGGGCATTATACGGAATTGATTTGAACAAATTGATGGGAGGTAAGAGCATCCATGCAGTGTATAGAAGTATACGGATATATACTGTGTGCTGGATAGTTTTGGTGGTGAACGGAAGTACTAGCATCCATGCAGTGTATAGAAGTATACGGATATATACTGTGTGCTGGATAGCTTTGGTGGTGAACGGAAGTACTAAGTGACCAGGAAATTTCCAAAGCTGAATATTAATATTTCATTATTTATCGCGATACCAAGTCGACTCTTGAGATCATACTGATCAAAACTACACATATATGCATTAATAACATGTAAAATCTTGCCACATACAGTGGACGCTACAGGGTGGTGGTTTGTAAGGACGCAAGAAGTCTTCGTCGATTTAAATATATATATATATATATATCTACACTAATATTATAAAGAGGAAAACTTTGTTTGTATGTTTGTTTGTTTGTTTGTTTGTTTGTTTGTTTGTTTGTAATGAATAGGCTCAAAAAGTACTGGACCGATTTCAAAAATTCTTTCACCATTCGAAAGCTACATTATCCACGAGTAACATAGGCTATATTTTATTTTGGAAAAAAATAGGGTTCCGTAAAATATTTGGGTTTTTCGGACACAAGGTGTAAAAAATCAACCAGAAAAGTTACTTATTTTGCGTACGCTGCCTAAACTATAAAAGATAGAACCATAAAATGTTCTAATTAATTGTAGATCTACACTAATATTATAAAGAGGAAAACTTTGTTTGTATGTTTGTTTGTTTGTTTGTTTGTTTGTTTGTTTGTAATGAATAGGCTCAAAAAGTACTGGACCGATTTCAAAAATTCTTTCACCATTCGAAAGCTACATTATCCACGAGTAACATAGGCTATATTTTATTTTGGAAAAAAATAGGGTTCCGTAAAATATTTGGGTTTTTCGGACCGAAAGGTGTAAAAAATCAACCAGAAAAGTTACTTATTTTGCGTACGCTGCCTAAACTATAAAAGATAGAACCATAAAATGTTCTAATTAATTGTAGATCTTATAAATATCTACAAAAAAGTCCGCGACACACTATACCTATCTATGTCCAGTGAGGCACAACAACCATTATTTTATTTAGAAATCTTGATTTTTTTTTGGACTACATTTAAACGCGTTTATTTTACTCATGCTATTAATCCTTATCAAAATAAATTATTTCATCACTAAGTACAGTTTATGTAGATAATATTTGGTCTTTGAATGATTGAAATTGGACGTGTGGTTTTGAAGTTATGGCGAAATTAAAATATTACGATTTTTGCTGCACGGCCCGTTGCGAAGTGGGCGTCACCAATGCGGGGGTGCGCGTGCGGGGGGAGTTTAGATCTATGGTATTTCATACGATAAAAGGATACCCACCTACTTATTTCATTGAGTTTTAGTAGGTACCTATATTAATTTGTTTCTCTTTGTTTTGACTAGATTTCGCCCGTTTTGTTAGAGGTTCAAAGACATTCTTTAGTATTAGTATCAGTATTGTACCCGTGCGAAGCTGGGGCGGGTCGCTAGTATATATATAAAACTGATACTCAATAGAACTGAAAAAGCCAGGTTTTTTTCAAAAAGTCTTTTATTTAATAAAGACAACAGGAAGAAATTAACTATACTAAAATATTAGCAACAAATGTCTTAAATTACATTTCTTTTTCGCTTTCACTGGCTGAATCGTCACTGGACCATCCAGTAGCAGCGTCTTGAAGTGTATCTGCATACCCAAGACTTGGTGTTTTTGTCTGAGTTTGATTATGGCGCCAGTACCCCAAGTACCAAAGTACAGATGCAACATGGGCACAGCAGCCAACAACTCTGGCACCAACTTTGCACTGACAATACCATTCAATGTTTGGACTACGACCTTTACCTGTTTTTATCCATAGGTTATATACTTTAGAACTTGTGTGTCGTGATCTCAACTGAAGACGAATAACTGAGGAATCTTCTCGATGTACGTAAAGTGTATATATTCCCCTTTGGTTTAGGTATTCGTGAGTGTATGATCTGCTTTGCTTGAGCTGATACATTCCAATAGTTAAAGATCGTAGTTCATCCCATGTGAATCGTGGAAAATCTTTAAGATCAGATTCACTTAACAGAGTCCATATCGCTCTTTTTCTTGCCCAGCCATTTTCTTCAACTGTTCGTTGTAAATAATTGGGCATCTTCACTAAATCTAGCATTCGTTGGGCAATTATGTTGTCATCCTCAACGTTATTAATTCTCGCTGGATGGAAAGCATTAAGATTTGCACACACGATTTTTACATAATCTCCAATATATGGTATTTGAACATTCGGTATAACATTATTCAAAGCTCTCCAATTCTTGAGCTGGCCATTTACTGCTTCAACCACCCAACCAATCTTTGTCACCAAACGTGTCTCGTTTGCTTCTTCTGTAGAGAACTGTGCTTGTTTATTCAGAAAAGCAGGCATTTTAGGTACTAGACCCATTTCTTCTAAAAGCTCCAAGCAATCTCGGAAACCTCTATCAACGATAATAACATCATTAGATTTGAGCCATTTTCTAATATTATGGACATCATTTTTTAATAAATGTGTAAAAATATTACCATCGTTATTTTTAGAATCTGCAAAATAGGGCCCAAAAACATCCAAAATGTACCCCGTTGTTGTCACAAACATCATGGGTTTAACCAATGGCCTTCCTTTATGTACAGAATAACATCGCCTTTGGAAAGAGTAATTACTACTTTTCTGAATGTAGATATATGTACCATCAGCGACAAGAACAACGGTGTCATTATTATTATCCGAAACAAATAATGTTTTCGCTAATGATCGCGTATGTTTTTCAATAATCTTTGTTCTACTAATATGTTGCATTCCAAGATGCAATGGAACAAAATTATTTATCAGGGCTTGTCGGGCGGAGTGTATAGAAAAAGAAATTAATCTTTTTTTTAAATTAAATAATACGGAAAGAACACCATTTGAAAGACCGGTTCTAAGTTTAACAAGCAATACAGCTAAACAAGTGCGAATTGATCTGTATTTTGAAGAATGGACACTTGATTTTACTAATTCAAAAATCTTTTCAAAGTTTTCCATTGTTAATCCCATTAAGGTATAATAATCAGAAGCAGAGAGCTGTCCTGGCGTATCGAAGTCAAGGCCTCTCTTTTTTGCCACTTTTCTGATATCTTGTAAAAGAATTTCAATATCTTTTTCACTTAAACAAGTGTTATTACTTATTGGGTTTAAACTTCCTAAAGCTGTTTCAGTGAATGCTTTTCCAGAAAGATGATCTTTGCAGCATCGTTTCGCTGTCGTTATATATATACCTGTCTCTATAAATGATTGGCTTCGTGCTGTACGAGGCACTGTCACAAGATTTTTTTCACGATTACATATTACGCAACGCGTATTTGAATTATGACATCGAGGTAATGACAACACAACTTTAGGTTTTTCTGCAGCAGAACTCGTAGATGTAATCGCAGATGGTTTTACATTATCGACAGCATTCAAAGATGTACAAGAATGTTTAGTCTCTAACTTACGACTTGCGTATCTTCGACATGTAGAACACACTTTGGCATTGTTTTGTAAATCGAAATTTTTATGTCGTCTCAAAACAGATAGTATTCTTTTATTAGAAATAATACGATAGTGACTCTTAGATATTAACCACTTTTTACAAGAATCGCACTGAATTTTAGGCATTGTTTTTTGATTAAACACAGAAAACGCCTACAGTACTATGTAAAATCATGACAAGTAATGAAAATAAATATTTGTTTCACTATTATAACTCGCGCGAGGTCAGGACACGTTCGAACAGGCAAATGGCGCATCCCCCCGATGGTTGCACGCCTAGCCGTGGCGGTGGGGCTTAGTAACCGTGGACTGGACACCCACGGTGAAGCGAAGAGGCAACCAGGGCCGGCTTGTTTGCCAACGGCTGGCCCGAGGAGGGCGCTCCCAGCGGACTGGAGGAGTCCGCTGCGGACGCGCTTAGAGGTGGGACCGCAGAAGAAGAGGAGTGCCGGTATTACGGTGCGCCGTACTCCCTATCTTCTGCGGCCGTGGAGGGATCGCAGGGGGAGAGGCGTGGTGGTGTTATGCCATTCTCCCTACCCCCCTGCGAGCTGGCGGGGCCGTTCCGAAGGTTAACGGCATTGGTGGGGCCGCAGAGGAAGAGGCAAGTTGGTATTACGGTGCGCCGCTTGCCCTATCCTCTGCGGCCGAGGTGTGGTCGGTGGCAGAACCATAGCCCTGATCTGCCACCGGGTACCGGTTGTGGAGGCTGGTATCCGTGGCCTTCTAGTAGCAGACTCGGGGGGAGTCTGCTACAGTACTGGTGGAGGCCGAGGAGGGAGGCGCACCTTACCATCTGGTGCGCCTAGGGCCTTCGGGCCTAGGATGGAGCCGGTTGTTGGCGGCTGCCGCCGGCGGGGTCGCGGATGTGTTTCTCGTTCCCGTGGCCCCGTCACAGGGCGGCGAGGAGGAAGGTGGGGGGTGGTTTTTAGTGGGTATACCGTGGGTCTCATTAGCCTATACGGGAGTCCCACATCACCACTCGGGTACCCCCTGCGCCTGGGTGGTATGCGTAATGCATTTTCCCCCCCGGAAAAAAAAAAAAAAAAAAAAAAAGCAAATGGCGCATGAGTGACTGACTCACTCACAAGCTACTTTTTTCCTACAACATAGATGCACTCGATGCACCAAAACAAATGAATGCTAGTTTAAAAGCTTATTCATTGTACTATTTGAAAAACTATAAAATATAGTGGTGCATGAAGTCCTTCATAGTTTTTTTTTTAATGAAAGTTAGAAAAATGCTTAAAATTGCAAACAATCGACAAATTTGCCAAGTTTGATGATTTTTTTATAAGACTTGTTATGTATTTTTTCTTACTATTTTAGAATAAATGTAAAGATCAATACCTAAACTTCACATAAATATAATAATATTACTTTAATAAAAACTTTGAATTTTTATCACTTTCATGGGCGAAAAAAGGCTGATCTTTACCCACCTCCTTTGGCATACAGATAGCTGTAATGACGAAGGCATCCGCTAAGATAGGATTTTTGAAAATTCGCCCCCTAAGGGGGTGAAAAAGGGGTTAAAGTTTTGTATGGAAACCGAACTCCACGCGGACGAAGTGGCGAGCAAAACCTAGTCATAAATAAGTGTTTGTTACTTATTGATTTGTCAACATTTTTTAATAATTTGGAAATTCGAGCTGCAACCCTGACGAAATTATATTTTATTATGCTTATCTTACGGGAAATAAAATAATGGCGCTTCTCGGAACAACGAGCACAATACGAGAATAACATATTTCACGGTAGGTGTGATTTCGCAAAAATGTCTTCCTCTTGTCGACTGTCTGATATATTTTATGAACTAACACTTTAGTAACTGCGTTTGTGCAAAATTGAATACTCTCTTTTATCATATTATTTTGGTAACGTAGCCCATGAACGAATAGACCGATTTTGGTGTTTCTTAACTATGACACCGTTCTAAAATATTACATTCAGATCTAGGTAAATTACTCTGCTGTATTTTTCTACCTTTTATATTGACATAAGTTTAAGCATTTTAAGTAATAGAAATGGCGTGACGAGTTTATAATGATTACCAGCCAGGCTGGCCAACATGGCACAGGAACGCGAGAAATGAACGACCTTGGGAGATGCATTTGCCAAGTAGTAGAACAGTATAGGCTAATTTAAAAAATTGTGCGAGTCAGCTCGCGCATTAAGGGTTCCGTAAGTTCCATTGTATATGTCACCGTAAAATTGTAAAAACCGTTAGATTGTAAAATAACTAATGAGATTGTTAAATATGTCGAAAGATTAAAAACTATATATTATTTATAATGTAACAAAAAATAATGTGTTAAATTATAGGCAGCATATTAGCGTCAGAAGTCTATCAACATTTTATAATTTCACTAGTTTTATTACAATCTAACGGTTTTTACAATTTTACGGTGACATATATATATATATATATATATATATATATATATATATATATATATATATATATATATATATATATATATATATATATATATATATATATATATATATATATATATATATATATATATATATATATATATATATATATATATATATATATATATATATATATATATATATATATATATATATATATATATATATAAAATAGCAAAAATATCATGTAGTATGATATTTATTTTATTCTGTTTTTTAGTATTATTTTTGTTATTATAGCGGCGACAGAAATACATCATCTGTGAAAATTTCAACTGTCATGTAAAAAGTCGGACCTGCGTCTGATCTCTCGCCAGTCGTGTCGGTTATCCATCCCACTGGATTACGAGAGTAAAGGAAGAGAGAGTGCTCTTGTGTACTGCGCTCGCACTATAAAATTACTCCTGCGTAACTGGCCTGGGTTTCAATGAAACCGGCCCCCATCACCAAAATCGGTGCGGGGAGTTATTATTATTATTATTACTTTGGGTACGGAAAGCGGAAACCAAACAATAAAGATTACCTGCTTGGAGTACATGGTGGTGCGGCTCGCCGGCCGGTCGTCGGGGGCCCTCTGCCGCTTTCTGCCGGCGTTTTCATCCTCCGACTCGTAGCCTTTCGCCGAGTGTGCTATGTCCGCCTGACAACAAAAAACACATCAAACTGGCTGGTACGCGACCGCGACGAGCAACTTGCGACTGACACGCGCGACAAGCGACAATATTATTGCGTGACCCTTATTCTCGTATGAAACAATATTATTTCATTATACCGCGCAATCTTTAAGCATTAAACCAACGCTATAAGCTTTGGTTTCATGCTTTGTAAGTTTTTCTTGGTTGAACTCAACCAACTGTTATCAACAAAAAAATCGACCAAGGTTCCGTACAAACCTGTAGTAATTTTGTTACAGCCTAAAGGTATTATAGACCTAGTATTTAATATGAATTTAAATTTAATACCTCTACGCGTTCATGAGGAAAGGGGTAGTAAATTTAAAATTATTAAAAATATTTTTATTATATCATGTAACTAAAAATGTATGGTTTTCGTAATTTTTCCTTTATCTGTGCTTCGTACCAATTTCAAGATTCTGAGTTCACGGGAAATACCCTGTAGGTTTTGATTCCCTCGCGAGCGTTGGCTTAGAAGTTTGATTTTTTTACAGCTCCAAGGGACAGTAGACCTGAGTATTTGATATAAATTCCAGCTTGATACCTCCACGAGTTCCTGAGAAAAAGAGTCTTGACAGACAGACAGAAGTACGGACAACAAAGTGATCCTATAATGGTTCCGTTATTTTTTTCGATGTAAAAATACTACCTACAACCCTAATAATAATTATAGTTATTCCTTTTAAGGTACGGATAGCGGAACCCTATAAATGTTAATTATTTCGGTTAAAAAAAATATACCAAAATGCGCCATCCGTAATTCAACAAACCACATCGACCGAATTCGTTTATTCCCGTGTAAAGAGCTACGGTTTTAAATCCTGTGATATCTGACCTCAATTCGAAACAATAAAATTGGGTTCAAATTGTTACAGAATGAAGACTGTACCGGTATAAATTAATTTGATAGTAGGTACCTACCGATATCGATGGAATAATTTTATATATTATGTTGATGATTTTTTATCAAATTTGATAAAAAAATCATCGTATTTTGCGATAGTAACAGATCCTGTTTTACAATTATACACAATAATACAACCTTTTTCAAAATCGAGACACTATGGGGAAATAATTTACTGCCTTTGTAAAGAAGTTAAACAAAAAAAAATCCAGTATGAAAGAGTCTGCAGCGCTGAAAATATCATTGAACTCACGCAGCTGATTTCAATTGAGTGGAAATGTGGAGATGCCTGCATGTTATGTGATAGATGTAGAATATTTTATAATGTCCGGCGCTTGGGGTTTGAAGATTATCCAGTCCGGTATTAGGTGCCAATGTCAAAGATTTAATTTTTTTTTACCAAAACTTATTTAACATTTCTAAATTATTGTTACGAACATACAAAGAGACTAGCGCCATCTAGCGTCAACCAATAAAGCCACTTGGTATGAACAAAGACAACGTGAAACCCCCTACTCAATACTAGATGTCGCTACTGTGCGAACTTTCCAGAAAAATCCAACCCGGTTACGCGAGTCGGAAACTTTCTAGAATAGTCTGGGACTCGATTCGGCCCATATAAATAGCCGCAGGAATGCGAGCGAGTTGAGTTTGATTTGAACAGCGAAACAGGCGATTTCGAGGTGAAAACTAGCGATCAAGAGTGATACCAGTGAGTGAAACCTACGACTTGGCATACGACCTAGGACACTTAGTGCTTAGTGTTTGGACCTAATGCTTAGTGTTGGACCTAGTACTTAGTGTTTGGACCTAGTGCTTAGTATTTGGACCTAGTGCCTTGTGTTGGACTAAGTGCTTGTGAATAAAGTCTTCAAAAGATGTCAGCTAACACGTAACATTATGTTTACGCAGAAGTTGTATTTTTGTTATTTCATTTTGATTTTAAGTAAATACATATTTATCGATGTAGTTTTTATTTTATTTCCTGAAAACCTTATATGTCCGCCACTAGGGGACTTCCCCTATGCATATTTGCAATTTGTGTAACTCAACCCGCGACGCGCGGGCGCGACATGCGCTGATTATAATGTGAAAATAATGTGTAACAAGAAGGAAAAGGATTCAATAAATTCATCAAGCAGTCTCGTCTCAGAGTTCAAGGTCAGTGCAAATCCATACTGATATTATAAATGGGAAAGTGTGTATGTTTGTCCGTCTTTCACGCCAAAACTACTGAACCGATTTAATTGAAATTTGGTACACTGATAGTCTAGAGCCTGAGAAAGGACATAGGCTACTTTTTATTGCGGAGAAATTTACGGTTACTTTATTTACGTGGGCGGAGCCGGGGGCATCAGCTAGTTTACTATAGTTATAATTGTCCTATAACCTGATTTTCAACCCCAACGATGGTTAAAATAATATACAGTCTATAATTTTTCCTATTATTCAAAATGATCATGTCCAAAGTGATTGTCAAAGTGATTGATGAAATGTCCAGCAGATCTATGAAATCGGTGACCCTTAAATAAAATTAATCTTCAAATTAAATTATACTAACTAGGTACCTGTCAGGTGCTAAAATATTATTAAGTTTAATTTCATCATAAGTTCCAAGATTTTGCGTTTGTTAAATACTTAATTAATTATCGTCGTTTACATCGAATCATCTTCTCAATTTGAGATGCTTTAATGCGGCCTTTTATGTTTATGAAATTAAATGTTTTTTTTTTGGACACACATTTGACTAATTTGGAAGTGTTTCTTTTTACATTTTTGAAGACCTATCCATAGATACCCGTAGATACACGCATGGGTTTATGGGTATGAAAAAAAAATTGAGTTTCAGTTCTAAATATGTGGAACCCCCAAAATTTATTGTTTTTTTTTTTCTATTTTTGTGTGAAAATCTTAATGCGGTTCACAGAATACTCTACTTACCAAGTTTAAACAGTACCTTATAGTTCTTATAGTTTCGAAAAAAAGTGGCGGA
Organism: Glaucopsyche alexis; assembly: GCA_905404095.1. NCBI lineage: Eukaryota > Metazoa > Arthropoda > Insecta > Lepidoptera > Lycaenidae > Glaucopsyche > Glaucopsyche alexis. The sequence continues at coordinate 13,836,217 of FR990062.1, forward strand.
CAGATAGACAGACAGACAGACAGACATGACGAATCCATAAGGGTTCCGTTTTATTGCCATTTGGCTACGGAACCCTAAAAAGTTAGTGTGTATACGTTAATGCTTATCCGTTCCGTATTCAAGCTGTCTACAATTTGCGTTGAGAGTTTCCCATACACAGAGGCTTTCGAAAAAAAAGTGGCGGACGGATAGACAGACAGACAGACAGACAGACATGACGAATCCATAAGGGTTCCGTTTTTTTGCCATTTGGCTACGGAACCCTAAAAAGTTAGTGTGTATACGTTAATGCTTATCCGTTCCGTATTCAAGCTGTCTACAATTTGCGTTGAGAGTTTCCCATACACAGAGGCTTTCGAAAAAAAGTGGCGGACGGATAGACAGACAGACAGACAGACATGACGAATCCATAAGGGTTCCGTTTTTTTGCCATTTGGCTACGGAACCCTAAAAAGTTAGTGTGTATACGTTAATGCTTATCCGTTCCGCATTCAAGCTGTCTACAATTTGCGTTGAAAGTTTCCCGTACACAGAGGCTAATAGAGGCAAAGTTTGGAATTGGTGTGAAAGTTAGACCATTGTGAACTCGCCTCTTCTTTGTCCAACTTTAACGCGCATAATTTTAGCACTTTACGTCCATAATTAAATTAGAAATTTCTTTACTTTATTAAAAAAAATATTAATGTAACTAAATGTTGCCCGCGGCTTCGTGCGCGCAAAAGTTAATTTCGCATAAACCGTACATTTTTCCGCAATAAAAAGTTGCCTATTTCCTTGCCCGTAGTTTACTTTACATCTGTGCCAAATTTCAGTGTGCGTGTGGTTTGAGGGACCTAGCTGAATATCCCCAAAATAAGTATAGCAAGTTTTAGTAGAAGTCTAAAAAAAATTGTAGAACAAATCTGGGAATTTGTAAAAAGATAGTTTAAAAGATATAGCCCTTAGAGTGTGGTCCCTCAGTTCACACACCGCTATTTTCCAGATCTCGAAAAGTATGTGGAAAATTATGGTTTTTTCACTACAGAATTTTAGTAGAACTTTTGTAAAAGTTTTTACAAATTTATCAAATACATAGCATTAGAAATAAAAAAGCTACAACCACCGAAGTGTGGTCCCTCAGTTCACACAAAAATGACATACTCATTTCGCGATATATTACTGACTTTTTTAATTATTTTTCTACGTAGAGTTTTAGTAGAAAATTTGTAGAATTTGTAGACAAAATTTCAGCAAAATCTATCGGCGCATTTGGAAGATATATACCATTATGTTGGGTCCCTCAGTTCACACACTTGTGTTTAAGAAAAACTCAAATAACTATTATACGAGAAAACTAACAGAAAGTCTACTATACTTAAATTTTAGTAGAAGTTTTTTTCTCATGGATTAGCACATAAAATATTTAATTTCTTGCTTCCTAGCTGAGATAATGTCAATTTTTTGATTGTATGAAAATGCAGAGTAGGTTACCACACAAGAGGCAAAATGAGGACAAGTCCTAATATTATTGTGTATGTTATACCTTATTAATTTTACGTTTTGCTCGCGGTTTCGCACCTTTTCACTATTTTAGGGGTTCATAGTACTACAAACAACCCATATACTTACCAATTATTAACTATGTACCTATTTGTGGTTTCGCTCTGCCCGCCCTTTTCTCTGTCCGTTCTTGCTAACTCCTTACATGTAATTACATATGTATTATATGAATAAAAAACTGGCCAAGTGCGAGTCAGGCTCGCGCACAAATGGTTCCGTACAAAACGGCAAAAAAAATCACGTTTGTTGTATCGGAGCCCTCGTCCTCGTCTCGTCGTCGTCTCGCCCCCAGCACCAAAGATTACTCAATGTAATATTATGACTGCACCTAATATTTTTGTTATATTAGCTTTTGCTCGCGGCTTCGCCCGCGTGGAATAGTGTTCTTGCAGAAAAAACTACTTCGGCGAATAACTCTCTAAGTCTCTACTTACAGCAATATACTTCTGATACAATACTGAAAATGTTTTTAGGTTTACCCAATGCAAATGGTTAAAAATTGGACCCTTCCGAGTTTCGCCTCGACACGATATGGGCGACCGCTTGATATATACATAATATTATATTTGTCGCGCTTGACTATACATTCGTTGCGTCATGCTTTCGTTGTTGGACATTTACGAAGTGGTAAAAAATACTAAGACCACTCGTGAACTGTATTTTAAAAGTGGAATGCTATCGTGTGTTGGCGTCCATAAAAAAAAAATGCACACAAAAAAAAGCACACACACTTAAGAATAATGTACACCGTACATCCCACAAATTAACTTTTTCCTTTTCATAAAAGCTTGACATTAATTTGAAGACCTAAGATTTCTATATTTTTTTTTATAGAAAATAGGTAGGTATAATAAAAATATGAAATTTCATCAATGAGGGTTCCGTACCCAAAGGGATCCAAAATATTATTAAGACTTCGCTCTCTGTCCGTCCGTCTGTCTGTCAACAGGCTGTATCTCAGGAACCGCGATAGCTAGACAATTGAAATTTTTACAAATTATGTATTTCTGTTGCCGCTATAACAACAAATACTAAAAACAAAATAAAATAAATATTTAACGAGGGCTCCGATACAACAAACGTGATTTTTTTTGCCGTTTTGTACGGAACCGTTTGTGCGCGAGCCTGACTCGCACTTGGCCAGTTTTTTATTCATATAATACATATGTAATTACATATAAGGAGTTAGCAAGAACGGATAGAGAAAAGGGCGGGCAGAGCGAAACCACAAATAGGTACATAGTTAATAATTGGTAAGTATATGGGTTGTTTGTAGTACTATGAACCCCTAAAATAGTGAAAAGGTGCGAAACCGCGAGCAAAACGTAAATTTAATAAGGTATAACATACACAATAATATTAGGACTTGTCCTCATTTTACCTCTTGTGTGGTAACCTACTCTGCATTTTCATACAATCAAAAAATTGACATTATCTCAGCTAGGAAGCAAGAAATTAAATATTTTATGTGCTAATCCAAGAGAAAAAAACTTCTACTAAAATTTAAGTATAGTAGACTTTCTGTTAGTTTTCTCGTTTATTAATTATTTGAGTTTTTCTTAAACACAAGTGTGTGAACTGAGGGACCCAACATAATGGTTATATCTTCCAAATGCGCCGATAGATTTTGCTGAAATTTTATCTACGAATTCTACAAATTTTCTACTAAAACTCTACGTAGAAAAATAATTAAAAAAGTCAGTAATATATCGCGAAATGAGTATGTCATTTTTGTGTGAACTGAGGGACCACACTTCGGTGGTTGTAGCTTTTTTATTTCTAATGCTATGTATCTGATAAATTTGTAAAAACTTTTACAAAAGTTCTACTAAAATTCTGTAGTGAAAAAACCATAATTTTCCACATACTTTTCGAGATCTGAAAAATAGCGGTGTGTGAACTGAGGGACCACACTCTGAGGGCTATATCTTTTAAACTATCTTTTTACAAATTCCCAGATTTGTTCTACAATTTTTTTAGACTTCTACTAAAACTTGCTATACTTATTTTGGGGATATTCAGCTAGGTCCCTCAAACCACACGCACACAAATTTCATCAAAATCGGTCTAGTAGCTTCGGAGCCTATTCAATGCAAAAAAACAATCAAACTTTTCCTCTTTATTATAATATTAGTATAGACAAACGTAACAAAATACCAAAGAATAATAATGGCATAGTATACCTAAGTATATTATGCCATTATTATTCTTACTACTTACTTACTTACCTTCTATGGCAATTAAATGCATACGTAAATTACTGTTTAGACTTATGACAAACTTGTAAAAGAATAAGGTGCAGCGTGAAATTCGAACTCTTGAAATGATAAATATTATATGTTCTTGTGTAGTGAATGAAGTTCAATGTTGAGTTGCTAATTTAATAAAAGAGAGCTGACCCTTTAAAAATAAGAAAAATATTGAATTATGTTAACAAGCACAAAATTGACAAAGATTGCTTAACATCAGATGGGCAAAACGTCGTAACGACGATGTTTTCATAAAACTCGGGGAACAAACAATAACTCTTACATAAAATTAAAACTTCAGTTGAGTCGTAAAATAAAATGGATTTTATTTGGGCAATAAGAGAGGCCCGTGTTAAGAATTTGTAGCGATTGTAGGTCGCATCTGGGACTAAAATTTTTCATTGTGGAAGATGGAAAGCATTTCTCTCGTAAAACCGAATCTTTTATTTTTATGATAGCAATGTCCATCTGTTTTGGGGCACTGGTAGAATCTGCAGATGCTGCAAAATTGTAAAGCGTCAATATTAGGTAGGTATAGGTATTTCTCAAGCGAGTTTAAAAGGTGTAAAAACTGGCCATGTATGAGTCGGACTCGTACACGATGGATTCCGTACAAAACAGATAAAATAAATCACTTTTTTGTATAAATAAATATTTATTTTATATATTTTTATTTTGCCCAGAGACAGTAGCGGAAGACTTACAAACCCTTTGCAGAAACCTATCATCAATAGGACTTCAGTTAAACCCCCACAAATGTGAGATTTTTCCTTGCGGTGTTTCAGCCATACAGGAAATCAGAATGTTTGATACTCTGCTCCCAGGAATGAAAACCGTCAATGAATCGACGTTTTCACTACTCGGCGCCCCCATATTTCCCAGTGCCGTCCCCGCATCCCTGGAAGCAAAAGGTAGGATGCTTACGCAAGCCCGGGAGCTTCTTGGGCAACTATCGTCCCACGTGGCCCTAACCCTATTCCGTAGTTGTTTTTCGCTGCCAAAACTCACCTACCTGATACGGACGGCTCCAACTTGGCTGTTCCCTAATGAGGTTTCGGACCTTGACACCACCATCCGATCAACTTTGGAAGATATCCTTAACGTCACTCTACATGATCACCAGTGGCAACAAGCGGTGTTACCGGTTAGACACGGTGGTCTTGGTATCAGGAGCATTCACTCTGTCGGTTTGCCGGCTTTCCTGGCGTCGTCGAACGGGGTTGCTGATCTTGTCTCTAACATCCTCAAAATCCAAGGTGCAAGATGCAGCGTCCCCTTTCAGCACGATGCTGAGACTGCCTGGTGTGCGATGTTTCCCGGTACCAACCCTCCAGAGAATATCAACTCCCAGCGGGCCTGGGATGACCTTAGTTCCAGATGCGCCCTGTTAAAATTGACCGCTTCGCTTTCGGGGACATCCCTAGCGAGAATAAAGGCTTCTTCTTGCTCGGAATCGGGTGCTTGGCTTCAGGCATTGCCTTCGCCTCAGCTTGGCACCCTCCTTGATAATGATACCCTACGGGTAGCGGCGGCGCTGAGACTGGGATGTAAAGTGTGCGAGCCCCACCGCTGCCCCTGCGGTGCCGAGACTGACCCCTACGGCTACCACGGGCTCAGCTGCATTAAGGCTGCCGGACGTTTCGCCAGACACCATGCCCTAAACGATATTCTCCGTCGAGCATTGGTGTCGGCGAACGTACCATGTGCGCTTGAGCCCCCTGGTTTGAGCCGAACTGACGGCAAGCGCCCAGATGGTCTCACTTTGGTTCCGTGGAGGAAAGGCCGCTGCCTCCTTTGGGATGCCACGTGTGTGAGCACCTTCGCCGCCTCACACACTCCCAGCACCATACGCACAGCTGGCTCTGCTGCAGAGTCTGCGGCCAGGCATAAGCGCTCTAAGTACGCGGAACTGGAGCGGCAGTACCTGTTCGTGCCTTTCGCAGTCGAAACAGCTGGTCCCTGGTGCGACGAAGCGAAGGGTCTGATCCGTGAGCTGGGCCGACGGCTGCGGGACTGTGGCAACGACCCCCGCTCCGGGGCGTACCTAGTTCAGCATATTTTCCTGGCCATTCAGCGCGGCAATGCGGCTAGCGTCATGGGAACATTTGAGCCCGGTATGCTGCGGGGTGGGCTTTTCTCCTGAGGTTAGCTTCGTAGGTACTAGTAGGTAGGTATAGACTATAGTGTATTATTCCATTGTTTTATTTTATTAAATCCACACCGTATTGTATTTAGATAGTAAGTTTTTATATTAATTGTATTTACCATGTTGTATTAAATATCTAACATAATTTATTTTATAGTCTGTTTTTATTATTTGTTGAACATAGCGGTAACAGAAATACACCTTATATGGAAATTTCAACTAGTTATCACTTTTAAGGCGATACAGCCTGGTGACAGACGGACAGACAGCGACGTCTCAGTAATAGGATCATGTTTTTACCCCTAAAAAGGCATAATACTTTTAACTCTAAAAGGGCCGTGTCGCATTTTCTAGAATAGTTTTTATGTGGCAGCCATTTTAAAACGAATGTTTTCGTTTAATTATATTAATCTTTAAAAAGAAAATGGCCGATTTACTGCACCCAAAGGTGAGTCTGTCAGATAGGGTAACGGTAGTTCCCGGTGTCAAGTCCCGTCTCTCATTACGAACGAGACCCGAGGGATCTGTATTTAAGCCATAGTTTCGAGAATATTAATTATTTATCTACTTTCAGTCAAGTCTTAGTTGTTCTCGCCCTATAATTAATATTTAACATAGGAAATTCTAACGTTTGGCTGTTTGAAATTGTAACAGATCATTATGAAATATAATATTATAAAGGGTGCATTTTTCATGTGGGTATGGTAGGCAAAATACTTAGCTTAAAGGAGCTACCTATAACCTATGGATTTTAATAAAAATTACATTTTTGATTAATCAATTTATCCAGCCAGGAATTGAACAGACTTTTGGACAAAAAATACACAGCCTGCATTATGACCATTCGATTGTGTTGCTAATAAGGAAGGCTCGGTGCAAACGGGCAACTAACAGCTATTATAATAATAATACTAACAGCTATTATAATAATAGTACCCGTAATTATAATAATAGTGTAGTGTTTGTATTTAGTGTATAACTATCCTAATAGTTATAAACACGGTCTCGTGCTCACGGTAGAGGGTGGGGGCGCACGTCACTACAGCGAGAGCCACGGGCGAGAGCGGACGTGCGCCTGCGACCCACAAAATATCGTGTGTTGCCGAGCCTGTGTGACTGTGGTAATTGTGGTGATTAACCGAGTACACTACAAGTGGCGACGAGAGTAAAGGTCAGATATAGTAATTTTATTAATAATAATACAAAAAAAAAACATAAGGTGGGATATTATAAAATATTTAAAGTACCTACCTAACACTCCGACTACTCCACAGAAATCTCATGATTTAAGTTATGTACGCAGGTGACATTAGTAATTTTTTATTAATTTTGTATTGGATAAATATCTCAATGTTTCTTACATATCTACCTACATATTATTTTAATAAAAGTATACAACTGATACCTGTTTAATTACGTGACAAAAGTATTTTACTTGCATGTTATGTTTTTGTCATTCGAATAGTTAAATAACTTAAAATAGACATTTTAAAAATAAAATAAAAAACATTATAGCCTGTCAGAATTGCAACAACCTAATATTGGACATAAGTATAACGTAGTGATTACTTGCTCAGTGATAATAAGTAACTACGTAAACAATAAGTAGGTAGGTATACTGCATAGTTTCGTCCCTATTTTTGTGGTTGAGTATAATTATTGTTAGTAAGTCGTATTCATATTACAAAGGAACAGTTGATAAGACGGCTGTTTATGTTCTACGTGTTTATGTTATGCGATGATGTAGATTGTAAGAAGATGATCACTAGAGTTAGATATTTCATTTCGAATTATAATTAGTTATGTTACGAGATGCTGTGGTGCGGTATATAAATGAAATAAATAATGAAGGGTTAAATTAAAGGTGACATGTTAGTCATTTCTGGGTTATTTATGTTGTTGCTTAGTATAATAATGAATTAATAAATACATATAAAATTTATATCAACTAAATAATAAAATAAATAAGTACTAGTTATACAAATGAAATAAGTCAAAAATATATAAATATAATAATAAAAAATATAATATTTCATTAGAAATATTTGGTACAAAGTTACCCTCATTAAATTACAATTATTGGTACAGAGGTACCCCCATTAAATTGGAAATATATGGTACAAAGTTACCCCCATTAAATTGGAAACATTTGGTACAAAGGTACCTCCATTAAATTGGAAAAAATTTGTTATGTTTTGGTACGACGATACCTCCATTAAATTGGGAATACCTGGTACAAGGATACCTCCATTAAATTGGAAATAATTATAACACATAATTGATAGTGTCAATTGAATAGAGAAGTCAACATAGGACTTGATTATTTTCAGGCCGCCCCGATTGACTCACAACAATGTCAAGCAATTTACCGTCGTTAGAAAAATTAGATTTAGAAGGCGACAGCGCTTCTTTAGGTCAACGATGGGACAAATGGAAAAGATCTCTGTATATCTTCCTGGAGGCAACAGAAGTGACGACGCCTTTGAAAAAAAGAGCCACACTCTTATTGCTTGGGGGTTCGGGTTTACAAGATATATTTTATAACTTGCCGGGTGCTAATGTGGATTCAAGTGATAACAATGATGTTTTTAAAATAGCAATACAAAAATTGGATGATTATTTTACTCCTAAACAGAGTAAAGTCTATGAAAGACATCTATTCCGATTAATCAAGCAAGATGAGGGGGAGAAATTTGAGAAATTCTTAGTCAGATTAAGACATCAAGCAGAGAAGTGCCAATTCGATAAACCAGAAGATCATTTAATTGATCAGATAGCAGAAAAATGCCTCTCTGTTGATCTGAGGAAAAAAATATTGACAATTGGTGATAGCATAACCTTGGAGAAAATAATTACGGAAGCTAATACATTAGAAGTAGTGAATCGACAATTAGAAGAATATGGACAACAAGGAAAAAATCAGGAAGTAAACGCTCTTTTCAGGAACGAAGGCAATAAATTAACTGCGAAGAAATCGAAGTCTAAAGTGAGTAAGAATAAAAGTTGTGGCAGATGTGGGAACTACAGACATTCGTCTGACGATGTCAATTGCCCGGCAAAAGGAAAAACATGCCATAATTGCGGGAAATTAAATCACTTTAGGCAATATTGCAAATCACAGGTAGTTCGAAAAAGGAAAGCAGAAGAAATAAACAAAAAAGGAGAAGGGCTGACAAAACAGAAGAAACTAAAAGGAATCGATAACATAAATGACAAAGAAGAAGACGAACAAATAGATTATGTATTCAATATAAATTATGATGCTAATATAGAATGCGAAGTTGGAGGTGTACAAATAAAAATGTTGATTGACTCAGGATCAAAATATAACCTAATCACGGACAAGACATGGAACTTAATGAAAGAGAAAGGAATATTGTGTTCCAAGATAAACAAAAATCCAGATAAGACACTTTTGGCGTATGGTAGCAAAAAGCCGTTAGAAATTATGGGATCATTTGAAACAACTATTAAAGTGAATAGAAAGGATGAAACTGCAACGATATTTGTTATTGCGAATGTCTCAAGGAACTTATTGGGTAAAGACAGTGCAATAAGACTTGGAGTTCTCAAAATTGGCAGTAGCGTGGACCAAATTACACACGAACCTTTTCCAAAGTTTAAAGATATAGTAGTAGAAATCCCCATAGACAATACACAGAAACCCGTCTCACAACCATACCGAAGGATACCCATACCGATAGAAGAAAGGATAGAAAAGAAAATAAAGGAATTATTGGATAATGATATAATAGAGGAAGTTCGAGAACCATCAAAATGGATTTCCCCCATTGTACCTATATTAAAAGACAATGGCGAATTGCGTTTATGTGTAGACATGAGACGAGCTAACACTGCAATCTTACGGGAAAATCATCCACTACCATCTATGGAACACCTTTTACCCAAGATAAGGAAAGCTCAATATTTCAGTAAACTGGATATAAAGAATGCGTTTCACCAGATAGAGTTGCATGAAAATTCTAGGCACATCACAACTTTTATAAGTTCTAAGGGCCTCTACCGTTACAAGCGTTTAATGTTCGGGATTACTTCTGCCCCTGAGCTTTTTCAAAAAATATTAGAAAGGATGCTTCTGAAATGTGATGGAGCCATTAATTTCATTGATGACATTTTAATTTTCGGATGTACTGAGCAAGAGCATGACGCGCGTCTGAAAAATGTACTTCAGGTGTTAAAAGAGAACAATGTTTTCCTGAATGAAAGCAAATGTTTATATAAAGTGAAAAAAGTAAATTTTCTAGGACACGAGCTCACTCCCGATGGTGTGAGACCTTTAAATATATACATTGAAAGTATTGCCAAATTCAGAGCTCCAACAACTATTGAGGAACTACAAAGCTTTTTGGAGCTTGTTAATTATATTAATAAATGGATACCAAATCTCGCTACAATGACAGAACCTTTAAAAAAGCTGTTAAGACAGAAATTTGGAAAAAACGCAAATATCGAGCAGTTTTGGACACAAGATCAGGATCAAGCTTTTGCAAAAATAAAAAAGATACTTTCAGAAATCCAGACTCTGAGATATTATGATGTCAACGATAAAACTCAGGTCATTGCTGACGCAAGCCCTGTAGGATTGGGTGCTGTCCTAGTCCAGATCGACTCTAAAGGACCTAGGATCATTGCCTATGGAAATCGTACACTAACTGATTGTGAACGGCGTTACAGCCAGACTGAGAAGGAAGCTCTTGCCTTAGTGTGGGCTATAGAGCACTTCAATGTATTCTTGTTTGGCAAAGAATTCGACCTGATTACTGATCATAAGCCCTTAGAAGTTTTGTTTGGAGTAAAATCAAAACCCTGCGCCCGGATAGAAAGATGGGTATTGAGATTGCAGGCTTACCGGTATAACATAAAGTACAAACCTGGCAAAACGAATATTGCAGATTCCTTATCTAGGTTATGCAAGGACTTCGATTGTGTTAAGACCAAAGGTCGCGATATCATCCATCATATTGTCGAGAACGCGAGACCTAAGGATGTTTCCATGGCAGATTTAGAGAAACAATCCAGTGAAGATCCCGAAATTCTAGATGTAAAAAAAGGAATAAACAATAATGACTGGGATGACAACGTTAAACCTTATAAAATCTTTGAAACAGAGTTGTGCTTTTTTGGAAACATACTTCTGCGTAGAAATAAACTAATCATACCCTCAAAGCTTCGTAAAAGAGTTTTAGATGCTGCACATGAGGGACATCCGGGAATTGTTGCCATGAAAGGACGCCTGAGGAGTAAGGTATGGTGGCCGAGGATAGATAAGGATGCCGAACATTTAGTAAAGAGCTGTAAAGGATGTACATTGGTCGGTTTGCCAAATCCACCCGTTCCCATGAAGCGCCGCGAACTACCAGAAGCACCCTGGATGGATGTAGCGATTGATTTATTGGGCCCACTACCAAGCAATAAATACCTTCTAGTGATAGTTGATTATTACAGCCGCTACAAGGAAGTTAAAATTACAAATATTATTACCAGCACACAAATGATTAAACTGCTAAAAGAAATATTTAGTCGGCTAGGCTATCCTTCATCTATTACTGCAGACAACGGACGACAGTTCGTAAGTGAGGAGTTTAAGGCATTCTGTGACGAGTGCAATATTAAATTGTTCCATACTGTCCCTTATTGGCCTCAGCAAAATGGCGAAGTAGAGAGGCAAAATCGGGACATACTAAAGCGCTTAAAAATTGGTAAAATTGAAAATAAAGACCTGCAGGAAACCCTGTGGGAATACCTCATGATGTACAACTCCACACCGCATTCTGTGACTGGAAAAACACCATCCGACTTATTCTTCAAGAGACAAAATAGAGATAAAATCCCCACTATTCAAGACATGAACAAAGAGGACGATTCTGAAATTAGAGATAGAGACAAGGAGCAAAAAGAAAAAGGAAAAGAATATGCAGATAAGAGAAGAAGAGCAAATGATTTTGATTTGAATGAAGGGGAAAAAGTATATATAAAAGAAATGGATAAGGCTAATAAGCTTACTCCCAATTATAACCCGACACCTCATATAGTTGAAAGGACTAAAGACGGAGATGTGACAGTCAGGAATGAAGAAACAGGGCAGATATTGAGGAGGAATGTTATACATCTTAAGAGAATAGAAGGACAGTGGAAGACCATTCCAGGAGAAGAAGAAACTGATCAGAACTTAGAACAACAATAATTTTGATTTGTAATTGTGTTACAATAGAATCTGATTGTATTGATTATTATTAAAGTTTTCAATAAGGAAGGGATGTAGTGTTTGTATTTAGTGTATAACTATCCTAATAGTTATAAACACGGTCTCGTGCTCACGGTAGAGGGTGGGGGCGCACGTCACTACAGCGAGAGCCACGGGCGAGAGCGGACGTGCGCCTGCGACCCACAAAATATCGTGTGTTGCCGAGCCTGTGTGACTGTGGTAATTGTGGTGATTAACCGAGTACACTACAAATAGTATAACTAACTAACAGCTATTATAATAATAGTACCCGGCAGTCGCGAAAGTCGTCACGATCTCGGGTAGCTCATTTAAAATGAACCTAAATACCTAACCCATCTGAAAAATAAATCTATGAAATAATAAAAATGTGTTAACAAGCTAATGTTAAACTTAGATGTTTCTTGGTTTTATAAAGGAACTAAAGTCTTTGATGCATAAATTAAGTATTTGCTTTATATCCTTCAACATCCTATAACTCCGCTAGTAAAACTTACTCACATAAAAACTAACACAGTGGTGAATTCTAGAAAATGCATTAAAAGGAGCTTTAAGACTAGAACTTTCCTAGATTCCTTGATACCCGAGTAACGAGAAAATTCTAACTTACTTTACACTTGCCATATTAAATTCTTCGTCAAAGGTACAAGTAACTAAAAGTTTTGTAAAAATTCATACTATGACGGCTTTGAGATGCATTTTTATGCAACACTAATATCCATTTGCACTAAACGTAAGTTAGGCCTGTCCTAGTTAAGATACACTTAAACATAAGAACAGCCTAGCTAAACATTTTGTTTGCACTAACAGATATAACTTAATTATGTCGTAGCTTAGGCATTGCCTAGATAAGTGAATAATTGAACGAATGTAAAGATTGGTTGTTTATGGTTTTATAAACCGGCTAAGTAATGTAGTCCATAGAAAATATTTTGGCCTTCTCTTTACATTGATTCCGTTGTGTGTTAAAAAGTGACAAAAGATAAGACCTTGGTTTATTTTGTTTGGTAACGTAAATTCAACAAAAGTTACCAAAAGGCTGTCAATTGTCTTGTCATTGGTCAAATTCGGTGCGTGTTTTATAGAATATACGTGTTTACTGTTGACTAAAATTATACATTACGATTAATACATTACGATTGATTTGGAATCGTTATTGATATACCTATTATGGAAAATAAATTAAAAGAAAAAGTAAAACCGCAAACTTTACGGCGGAGGAAAAAATAAATTTTGTGCGATTGTTGTGCGACGAAGGGCCGTGCATCCTATCGAAAGTAACTTCTCACGAAGCCACGACGAATAAAGAGAATTGATTTAGATAGTTACAAATAATCTACAGACAATTTGATAAAACACCCGACTTATGTGTTGCCTACGCTTACGCACTTCCTAATCGGGCTCATAAAGTTAAGAATATCCTAAGTGGACTTAGGAATGGCCTAAGGTTAGTGCACTAGTATTTTTTGCTAGGAGCAGCCTAAACAAGTTAGGAAAGAACTTAGGCGATCCTTAAGTTTAGTGCAAATGGGCATTAGTGCTGTACATATATGTATTATATTTAAAAGAGGTAATATAACAAAGCGCGTAAAAAGTTAAGACTCAAATGGCATGTATTTAAACTTGCGACAAAACAATTAAATTTTGGATGTGAAAATACCCAATATTGAATACTAAATTACCAAGTTGGCGAAAGAATGTAAGGAACAAAAAAATTACTAATCTGGTGACTAAATAATACCACTGAATTTTCCAAACTGGCAGACAGATTATGTTTTAGCGACTAAATAACCATCTTGGCGACAATTTGTGAGTACACATTTAATTTGAGAATAGGCACATATATTTTCCCTGATGTAGGTAACTCAAAAACCATACAAGCAGCGAAACGAGCGCACACAAAAAAACCATAAAGGAGCGTACAAAATTCCCAATTTTTTTATTTTTCTCGGTTTTAGGGAGGTGTAGATTATTGTGTAGATTAATTTTGAAATTTAAAAATGGCGGATATTTATTTTTCGTAAAATTGATATGGGTGTCGTTTACCAGGTTTTTGGGAGTGCTGGATACGAAAATGACATTCGTTTTGAAATTCCAATATGGCGGACATACTTAATTTCATAAAAATAATATGGGTGTCCTTTTATTGGTTTCTGGGGGTGCTGATTACAAAAAAGTCATCCATTTTAAATTTCCTTAGTAACCCAACAACCTCATATTTTCTTCATGATGGGAGAAAAAGAAATTTGAAAATCCTGAATTTTCCAACATTTCTATAGCTTTATACATCTAGGAATGTATCTCAATGTAGAGCATTTACTATGTTTCTATAAAGTTGATTCTATCTTGGAAACGGTGCATCCTATTGAGAAAATTATGAAAATTTCGCCCCCCTTTGGAACCCCGCAACATCATATTTTCTTCATGATGGGAGAAAAAAAAATCGAAAATCCTGAATTTTCCAACATTTCTATAGCTATAAACATCCGTCGTATCTCAATGTACAGCATTTACTTCTTTTTTTATAAAATTGATTCTATCTCGGAAACGGTGCATCCAATTGAAAAAATAATGAAAATTTCGCCCCCCTTTGGAACCCCGCAACATCATATTTTCTACATGATGGGAGAAAAAAAATTCGAAAATCCTGAATTTTCCAACATTTCTATAGCTAAAAACATCCGTCGTATCTCAATGTACAGCATTTACTTCTTTTTTTATAAAATTGATTCTATCTCGGAAACGGTGCATCCTATTGAAAAAATAATGAAAATTTCGCCCCCCTTTTGAACCTCGCAACATCATATTTTCTTCATGATGGGAGAAATTTTTTTTCGAAAATCCTGAATTTTCCAACATTTCTATAGCTATAAACATCAGTCGTATCTCAATGTACAGCATTTACTTCTTTTTTTATAAAATTGATTCTATCTCGGAAACGGTGCATCCTATTGAAAAAATAATGAAAATTTCGCCCCCCTTTGGAGCCCCGCAACATCATATTTTCTTCATGATGGGAGAAAAAAAAATCGAAAATCCTGAATTTTCCAACATTTCTATAGCTATAAACATCCGTCGTATCTCAATGTACAGCATTTACTTCTTTTTTATAAAATTGATTCTATCTCGGAAACGGTGCATCCTATTGAAAAAATAATGAAAATTTTGCCCCCTTTGAAACCACGCAACATCATATTTTCTTCATGATGGGAGAAAAAAAAATTCGAAAATCCTGAATTTTCCAACATTTCTATAGCTATAAACATCCGTCATATCTCAATGTACAGCATTACTTCTTTTTTTATAAAATTGATTCTATCTCGGAAACGGTGCAAACTATTGAAAAAATAAGGAAAATTTCGTCCCCCTTAGAATCTCCGCAACATCATATTTTCTTCACGATGGAAGACAATTTTGTAATCAGAACCCCCAGAAACCGGGAAAAGGACAACCTTGTTAATTTTAATAACAAAAATTTACGCCATTGTGGAATTACGAAACAGATTTTATTTTCATATTATTCTGCACTCCCAGAAACCTAGAAAATGACACCCATGACAAAGAAAAACATACTCCAACAGTATCCAAACATAGGATTTTCCGTAGCCTGCAAATTGAATTTTTAGCAGTCATTAATTTATCAACCAAATCTGGTTTTATAGCTGCTTATATGGTATAATGGTCACCAACTCGGAAATTAAGTCACCAACTTATAAACGTCGGTGCTAATTTGGATTAAATTTCGCCTCTTTTTATCTGCCGACTTTAGAATTTTTTGTCACCCGAGTGTTTTCGCCAGTTTAGTAATTTAGTCGCCAACATATTAATTCGCTGCCAAATTCAGTAATACAGTATGCTCACGTGCAGCCGCCAACTTATTTTTTGTTCGCTCGATTAATTATATCCCGACTCAAATTGGCCCGACGTCGGGCTAATTTTGATAACGTATCTATGAAATAATTAATCAAAGGTGCTGTAGCAAAATATTATTAATTTGCTTACTTTTCAAAATTGTATCTTCTATTTTTAGTTAAGTATATTTTGTTTGTTTCACTTTTCTTAAATTAATGATTTCAATATGTGATACAGAAAAGAAGGTCACTTAAGGATAATTTGGAGGTTAGACATTAACATGAAAAAATTCATTTTTACAGTTTTTTGTATTTTTTAAATTATTTTCAAACTACCGTATTCCAGAAAAATCTATACTAATATGTGTGTCTGTCTGTCTATCTGTCTGTCTGTTACCCCTTCACGCTTTAACCGCTGAACCGAATTTTACGAAATTTGGTATAGATATACTATGGATCCCGGGAAAGGATATAACCTTTCCCGGAACCCATAGTATATTTTCTATCCCGAAAAAGTAGTGTTCCCGCGGGATAATGTATTTCCGCGGGCGAAGCCGCGGGCAAAAAGTAGTGTTGAATAAATGTAAATATTTAATTGTTTAAGTAGCAAAGAGTAATAAGAAAGATGTCGAGCACTAGAAATTATTTACACAGAACTTGTCTAACGAAAAACAACTCTGTCGAACTTGACGTAGAAGCCCTTTTGAATAATTATAAGGAAACTATTTCATGGTGAAACTACGGGCAAACAAATTGCAGGGAAGTTTTCCGAAGTTGGCTTTTGCTTTACTTACTCCAGTGTCCAGGGGCGTATGAAGACGTTAAGCCTTTTAACTTATTACTTACTACTTACTTCAAGTTTTACATAAACTTTTGTCACATCCGTGGTCTGGGTTAGAGTTTGGCTCTCGGCTACAGAGGTCGTGGATTTGAACTACAAAAAATGTATTTCCTATTTTTAAATTTTTAATGCAGGTTAATTACCTGATTATGTGGAAAATTTTAATTTTCTCAAAGTTATGCCCGGAGCCATACGCGCGAGTAAGCACAACCTTGG
This sequence comes from Glaucopsyche alexis, assembly GCA_905404095.1. Classification (NCBI taxonomy): domain Eukaryota; kingdom Metazoa; phylum Arthropoda; class Insecta; order Lepidoptera; family Lycaenidae; genus Glaucopsyche; species Glaucopsyche alexis. Next base: position 13,853,303 of record FR990062.1, read on the forward strand.
CGTCTAGTCAAGATGCATTCGATAATTACGACGGCGAACTTCCTTATCAAAAATATATGGAATTTGACATAAGTCATAGTTATGTGACATGTCGCTTGCGATGCCTTATGTCAAATCCCATATATTTTATTGTCGAACTTCGTCGTCGAAATTATCAAATGCATCTTGACTAGAGGCCCTGATCTCTATAACCATTCCTTCAAATTATGTGCCGTTAAAGTAAACATTTTCTGTTTTAAACACTTGAGACAGTAAATTAACTTATTTTGGTAAGAATTCATTATTATCAAGCTGTGCGTTGACTGACTCATCTATCAAGCTGTGCGTTGATAGATGAGTCAGTCAGGTTTGCCTTTTATACCTATATTTATGAAGATAATAATGAATTCTTACCAAAATAAGTTAACTTATTGTCTCTACGGAACGGATTTTGCTGAAATTTGGTATACAGATAGTTGTAATGACGTAGGCATTCGCTAAGAAAGGATTTTTGAAAATTCGCCACCTAAGGGGTGAAAAAGGGTTAAAATTTTGTACGAAAACCGAACTTCACGCGGACGAAGTCGCAGGCAAAAGTTAGTTATATGACTAATAAACATAACCTTACAATTTTAAAAATATCTACTTTTTGTAACTTTAAAACATGAAAGTTAGAGATATGCTCCTATTTTTAAGTATTATCAAGCTCTAAAACTATTCTCTTAACCTTAGTATCATATTATAATCGCCAAAAACATTTCCGTTCCACCGTTTTTTCTGCGATTTATTTTGCAAATCCGATTACCCCAAAAAAGTATTTTCATTCCTCGGGTAGAAAATAAAAAAATAATTATATCCTTTGACATTCACAAATAATGCGCCTTTCCATTAGTAAAATAATTAAAAACAACTATTCAGTAGATGAAGAGACCCTTACACAAAGTTACAAACTCACAAAGAAATAAACTTTACTTCTTTATAATATTAGTATATATACTTATATATTTAACATGGTAACGTGTGTTTAAAATGTTAATGAAAAAATTATGATTACTTAAGATATACTTAAAGTAAGCAGCCAGTACCATGAGTAACAACTACTAAATTAAGTAAATAAAATATACGTATTATTGTGTCAAACTTTTCTATTTAGTAGATCATTATGATTACTTATGCACACGTCCCTTCTAAGAAGGGATTTAGAAAAAGTTGAAAGTATTTAACTGCTAAGAATCAAAATAAATACAAGCGGATTCAACATCAATGTGAAAACAATACCGGTCTAACGAGGACTGACAAAGGAAAAGATTAAGGAGAACTTTCCAGAAAAGTAACGAAATATTTTCAGTCTAAATTGGTTGTGACGTGGCGTAGCGTCGCGTATCGTATTTTATTGTCGTTTATGCCACAACTAAGGCTCGGTGCAGACGGGCCACAAGCGACCGCGACACGACAACCCGTTGACACGCTTCTTCATACTTTTCATCAGGTATACATCCCATTCCCCAACGAAAATTACATATTTAAGCGTGATCTGTATTCGATTATCTTCCCAAAAAAAGCTAGGTAGGTATATACTATATGTCACCGTAAAATTGTAAAAAACGTTAGATTAACTAACGAAATTGTAAAAATATGTCGAAAGATTCATAACTATATATTTATAATCTAACGAAAAATAATGAGTTAAATTATAGGCACCATATTCGCGTCCGAAGTCGATCAACATTTTACAATTTCACTAGTTATATTACAATCTAACGGTTTTTACAATTTTACGGTGATATATATAACATTACGTGCGACCTTAAATTTTGACGAAATTATCCTATAAAATGTACACTCTATATGGATGGGCGTTGCAAGAATTTTCAAGAAATTTTAGTATTTTTTCTGAGAATGATGTATTTTTTTATTTATTGCATAATAATATTGTGGCTTGATGTTAGGTTGTATATGTCACCGCAAAATTGTAAAAACCGTTAGATTGTAATAAAACTAATGAAATTGTAAAATGTTGATAGACTTCCGACACGAATATTGTGCCTATAATTTCACATATTATTTTTCGTTAGATTATAAATATATAGTTTTGAATGTTTTGAAATATTTTTACAATCTCGTTAGTTGTTTTACAATCTAACGGTTTTTATAATTTTATGGTGACATATATATCCTTCGGATAAAACAGTAGGTAACGACACAATATGTAGCCGGTTGTTGAACTCAAAAAAATGTATTACAATTTTCTAGTGTGAGAGGGCGCTTGTGGCCAGTAGGTATGCGCGAAGCCTTAGACGTCGACGGAAAACATTTCAGGTTTTTACTTCGGAATTTCACGTCCATTATTAAGTGCTATCCCAGGAAACATCTAGAATATTTTCAATTGATAAATTCAAACAAGTTAGGTTTGTGTGATACTTAGTACCTAAGTCGGAAAATATTATAATTACAAAATTGATTTGATAGATTCTTCAACGCTGGGTACTTTTAAAGATAATGTTGTGTCACTAAAGTGACATAAGACATAATATGTTATCCAGTTATAATACGCTTTTTGAAAATACACAATTCTAAAAAAACCATAGGAAAAATAGATTTCGTAGTGTATGTTAAAATTTCTACATCAACTAATATACTTCTGTAATAGTCCTATACTTACATAAAGTTTGTGTTAAAATTTCTAGATCAACTAATATACTTCTGTAATAGTCCTATACTTACATAAAGTTTGTGTTAAAATTTCTAGATCAACTAATATACTTCTGTAATAGTCCTATACTTACATAAAGTTTGTGTTAAAATTTCTAGATCAACTAATATACTTCTGTAATAGTCCTATACTTACATAAAGTTTGTGTTAAAATTTCTAGATCAATTAATATACTTCTGTAATAGTCCTATACTTACATAAAGTTTGTCCGTAAAAAAACTTTTTATTGAACCCACGGAACATAAAATAAGTGTGCGTAAGAACGCGTACTTATTTAATTCAGGATTCGTCAAATTTCATTTCACTTTGAATGCAAAATGTCGTACTTTTCGAAGTGTAACAAAATAAAACAAAATGAAAGTATAGCATTTATTAGTAAAACATATTAATCCTACTAATATTACAAACTAGCTTTTGCCTGCGTCTCCGCCCGCGTAAATACGTTATCCCGCGGGAACACTACTTTTTCGGGATAAAAAATTTGTGTTCGCAAGGGATACTATATTTACGGGGGCGGAGCTGCGGGAAACAGCTAGTTTTTACTAAAATTTAAACAACCAATCAAACGAATTCTCTGTAATATTGCGATCACAGTGCAATGTACGAGTATCGATGTAATTTGTCACACAAAATTTCCATACTACATATTTTGGCGACAATTATTTCCTTACTAATTGTGTCATACAACACTTTCACTTGTTTTCTGTTCCGTGGTTAGACCCACCAGTAAATAATAAATGTACGTACCTGTGTTGAAACAGACACCCCCGAGCCACCCACGCCACCACCTGGAAATAACAAATGGAAAATATTAATATACAATCTTTTTAACATACAATATACATGTATCTGTAGATATTTAATATATGTATCTACATTAAAATAAGCATTCAAATAAAAATAAAAAATAACCCGCGTCAAAGTCTGTTGGATTAGAAGCTGCGATGCTACAGACAGAGACTACTTCTCTCTTAATAGGTATGTCGAGGGCTAAATCAATCAATCAATCAATCAATCAAATCATTTATTGCAAGAATGTGGTATACATAAGGTCTTACAAAAATACAATATTTAAAAAGACCCTACATTCTGCCATCAAAATGGCGTGTGCAAATGTTATACATGCTAGGTGAGTAATCTTATAATTAATGTTGTTAAGCCACAAATTTAAAATTATATATCTAGAAATACCTTTGAGTATCCAACTATGGATACTCAAAGAGAAATACAGTTAAATTCAGGAATCCCTTTAAAAAATACACAATTCGAATTATATAATAAAAAGAAAAAATAGAAAAAATATAAATGTCATAGGCATTACGAGAAAAAAAAAAACATTTTAACTTGACATTCAACTGTCAACTGTCATATATATAAACCACGATTTAAACTCTAAAATAGAAAGAAGAAGAAGAACTCTAAAATAGGTTAGGTTTAAATTTTAGCGTGGCACACAAGTGGAATAAAATGAAAAGTCTATCTGTTTTGTATTCATACAAAGTACAAAAAACATAGGTACATATAAATTCCTACTATTTTTGGACGATACGAACGATGACGATGACGAAATTCGGTGACAAGTGTACTCTGTAGGTACAAATTTGTACAAATGTAAAGTTTGTTACGTACACTGTGGTCGTCTGGAGACCACGGACAGAAGTGTTTGTGACCTGCTTTACTTATGAAATCACGACGCGACGTAAAAGAGAATTGGCTCGTGTTCTTTAAATAGAACGAGCTTAAAAATTTTAATATAAATTCTACATATTGTGCATAAAAAGATAATATATGATCAACAATTATTATAAAAAATATGAAATAAATAGATAAGATTGGGCATTATAACGCATTTCAAATGAGTATAGGAACGTCAATGACACTTGAAAAGTGCGATTTTCAGAAAAACTTATGTGCATTAATATTAGTCTTGCACCGAATTTAAATAAAAACCTTAAATAGTAATCAATTATCAAAACATAAATTGAACTATCATAACAGCCTAAATTCGAAACAATATGGCGCCGACTCGATCCTATTCTCATTTGAATCGCACTATACTAATATTAATTTATTTTCACTTTAGACTCAAGAGGAGCATTTTTTTTTATAAAATATGGAAGGCTGGCTGGAAAAATCTAAAAAAGTTCATGATTGTAGTCCATGTGATGAACTTTAAACGAAAACTATGAAGGCATTTCCTAAAACATAGGCCTATACATCCGTTAATGGATGATTTATACAGTATTCTTCGAGCGAAGTAACCACTCTTGAAATACTGTAGTGCCTGGGACAGTCGGTTTTTAAATGTTGTATGGTTGCCCAAGCACATACGGCATTCTCACAACACAGTCAGCCTAGTCCAGAGAAATGAACTGGTCAATACGTCTGGGGCCAACTATGTGCGGGTTTCCTCACGATGTTTTCCTTTACCGTTAGAGCGTTCGTATAATGTACTTGAGATTTGAAAAAGTCTCATTGGTACACGCCACAACCTGGGATTTGAACCTGCAATCTCTCGAGTGCGAACCAAACGGTCTACCCACTAGGCCACGGAGCTCATGAAGGCATTTGTAACATTTTTAATTAAGGAATTATTTATGCATAACTTGCAAATTACGCTTACTTGGAAAACTTTATTCAAAATAACGAAATTGTGGGCAGAGTGGAAACCCCAAAGGGAGATCTCTGACCGAGCGAGGTGGTATGCTCGGTCAGGCTAATAATAATATAATAAATACACACGTAAAATATTGGTATAATTGTACGGAACCATACGTGCACGAGTCGGACTCGTACTTGGCCGATTCTTAATCTACTTTCATTTATTTCAGACTTTCAATCCGTTAAGCTATACAATGTAATTTAAAAAATATTTTAACGGGGAAAATGAAAATAAATGTATAAGCTGTTGCATTCAAGAGTTAAACCACAAGATAAATATTGAGGATCGTTCGGAAAACAAAAGCACGAAACAATAACTTGAGTTTTTTATCAATACTTCGACGCTTTCGCATTGTAAAGCTCACATTGTGCGAGCAATTTAACGGATCAAAGAAAACTCTTATAGTAGTGCAGTGGCCCAGAAATATTTCAGATAAGAGAGGATTTCTGGATATTACATGAATGACTTTTATTACAGTAAGAAAAAAACTTAGGCCTTTTCATCCGTTAATGGATGATTTATACAGTACTAGCTTTGCCCGCGAAGTTTTAACCCCTTTTCACCCCTTTAGGGGGCGAATTGTCAAAAACTTTCTTAGCGGATGGCTACGTCATTACAACTATCTGTATACCAAATTTCTGTGAAATCTGTTGAGTAGTTTCGGCTGTGCGTTGATAGGACTCACTTAGAGTTTTAAATGTCGAATGATTGTCCAAGCACATACGGCATTCTCACAATATAGTCAGCCTAGTCCAGACTCCAGAGGAATGACTGGTCAATACGTCTGGGGCCAACCATGTGCGGGTTTCCTCATGATGTTTTTCTTCACCGTTAGAGCGCCCGTATCATGGTACTTGATGTTTCATTGGTACACGCCACAACCTGGGATTAGGCCCTGCACTCTCTCGAGTGCGAACCAAACGGTCTGCCCACTAGGCCACGGAGCTCACTTATTACAATAAAGGATTAAGGTAAAGTACGTTTAAAAATGTGTTGTTTGGCAGCGGCCTAGTAAGGATTTTGTACAATACATCCAAACAGTGGCCAAACAAACCACGCATTAAGATTCACAATAAATCATCACGCTTAATAATAAAACACGTGAAAATTTTGAGGAGACTTTTAATGCTACTGTTGTATGTTGGATCTGTTGACCCAGCAGCATTTATCATAAACTCACGGTGGAGATATTCAATGATACAATGATTGTATATTCTTCTTTATTACATATGTTCTACATATAACATCCATACAGTATATCTTATCATACATATAATATGTTAAGGAGGCCAAATAGACATACACACGTCTAAGCTATACATAGCCTTATGGCTAACTAAATATTCTATCATAGGCATCAAAGTGACACCTGTGAATGACAGATTATATTTTTAATAATGTTACATCATTATGCAACACCTCCCTTTTCAAGATAACGCAACTAATACTACAATATGTACACAACTAAAAACATACTACTATATAACTAATCATATTTTTCATGAATATACAGTTTAGGACGTTTTACATTTCTACCAGATCTGGTTACATAATCGGTATTCACTAGACTCTCCATAGGAACACAGCTTTCATCATTATCACAATATTGAAAAAGACCGTTTCCGAAATTCACCGAACTCATGGGGTTAGCAATGTCCTGTATGGTAACCATACTGTCATTTTTGCCACTGCTTTCGCCATTACCAGAAGAAGAAGGAGGAGTATTTATGTTTTTTAAATCTCTTTTTCTAGGTCTAATGTGTCCTATATTCCTCCTATACACAGCACCGTTTAAATCTACAATATAATACGACCTACCACACGTCAATTTCTCTTTAATTATTCCCGGAGTCCAAACGGATTTAGGATCTTTTTTAAAATATATATAATCTCCTGGCTGAAATACATATGACTTTTGCCTAACATTCCTGTCAAAATAAAAAGACATTCTGTCTCTGCTATGTTTGTGACATTTCTCATATGTCGAAAATTTAACTACTCTAGGATATAACTTTTTATTTAGTATTGGTAAATTTACTCGTAAGCTTCTAGACATCAATAATGAAGCAGGGCTGGGAAAATCTCCCTTAGCCGTATTACGATAATGTAACAATGACAAGTATATATCAGAGCCATCCTCTTTGCATTTTCTCAAAATGTTTTTTATAATTTTTACCCCGCTTTCAGCTTGACCATTGGATTTTGGCCAGTGTGGGCTGCTTGTTATGTGTTCAATGTCCCACTCCTCAAGAAAGGACTTGAATTTACTGGAGTTAAAAGGTGGACCATTGTCAGATACAAGAGATTTCGGTATTCCATGACGAGCAAAAAACGATTTAAGATTCTTAACAACAACGTCCACAGTGTAATTTTTTTGCAAAGAAGCTAACTCAATGTACTTGGAATAGTAATCCATGCAGACAAGGAAATTTTCTCCATCAAAATATAGTAAATCAACACCTACCTGTTGCCATGGAAGATGGGATATCTCGTAGCACTGCAACGGCTCATTTGTTGTGTTTGGCTTGAACTTAGCACATACTAAGCATTGATCAACAAAATTTTTAATGTCAGCATTTATATTCGGCCAATAGACTGTTTCTCTAGCAATATTAAGTGTTTTATTTATACCTAAGTGACCACAGTGAATTTTATCTAATATTTGTTTTTGCAAAGATTTAGGAACAATAAGCCTATTTCCTTTAAATAGTAATTCATTCATTATATGTATTTCATTTTGAATATTCCAATATGGTTTTACCATAGATGCTATTTTGTCTTTGCTCTTAGGCCACCCGTTTTGAATATAAGACTTAAGCAAAGTTAATGATTCATCTTTATTACTTTCTGTTAATATTAAATTCAAATATGGCTTACTTACAGAGAGGTTAGAAAATATAGTATTTACATGGTACTGTAAATCCTGTTCATATGGGGGTATGTATTTTTCAGTAAGTGCTGCTCTAGACAAAGTATCTGCTATATACATAAATTTACCAGGTACATAAACCACATCTAAGTCATAGCCTTGCAAAGAAAGCATCATTCTCTGCAACCTAGCAGGTACTTCATGTAGGGGCTTCTTAAATAAATAAATCAACGGTTTGTGATCAGTTTGCACAGTTATTCTACTGCCATAAATATATTGGTGAAATTTATTACATCCAAATTGTATTGCAAACAATTCCTTCTCAATCTGAGCATAATTTTGTTGTGAGCTGGTCAGTGTTCTTGAGCTGTAAGCCACGGGTCGCTTATTTTGAAATATAGCGGCACCGACGGCATATCTTGAGGCATCTACCGACAAAGTCAAGTGTAAATTACAATCATAATTTGCTAACACGGGCGCTTTAGTTATAATTTCTTTTAATAAATCAAAGCATTTTTGACAATTCTCATCCCAAAGCCATAACACATCCTTTTTTAACAAATTTCTTAAAATATTAGTTTTGTCAGCTAAATTTTCTATGAATGGTGCTAAAAAATTTATCATACCTAAAAATCTTTGCAAGTCTTTAATATTTTTTGGTATTGGCATTTCTTTTATAGCCTTAATTTTCTCTGGATCAATTTTTACACCATCTTTACTGAAAATATAGCCCAAATATGCGATTTCTTCTAAAAGAAACTTGCACTTGGCCCTATTTAATTTCAAATTGACTTGTCTAGCCCTATCCAGAAACAATTCTAATCTTTTATTGTGTATTTCAATTGTTTCACCGTATATTAAAATGTCATCACACCAAATTATTATTCCCTCAATGTCTCCGAATAAATCTATCATAGTTTTATAGAAAATTTCTGTTGCCGTGCTTATTCCGAAAGGTAATCTCAAAAATTTATATCTACCAAAGGGAGTTTGAAAAGTACAAAGGTCACTGCTCTCTTTAGTTAATTTTATATTATAAAATCCAGAAAATGCATCTAAATGTGAGAAATATGAGGCTCCGGACAATTTAGACCTTACTTCATCAATATTTTTAATGGGATAATGACATCTCAATAAATTTTTATTTAAATTTCTAGGATCTAGGCAAACTCTTAATCCTCCATACTTTTTCATGGCAATAACTAAGCTACTCACCCAGAGAGTTGGTTCATGGACTTTCTGGATGATCCCCAATTCCTCCATGAGTTCGAGCTCCTTCCGCAACGGCTCCACCAGAGCAAATGGCACCTTCCTGGGTGGATCTATGCACGGCACAGCATCTTTTCTTAACACAATACTGTGTTCATATGGTAAACAGCCTAGACCCTGAAACACATCATTATATTTGGTCACAATTTTGTCACAGGGTTCTTTACACATATTATTTAAATTAAAGTTTTTTATAACTAAATTTAGCTTTATACAAGTGGGCAAACCAATTACAGTAGGACAGTTTAAATTTGTTATAACAAAAGTAACACTTTCAGGCTCTTTTTTGTTTTCAAACATACACCATATGTTTGACACTGACATAATGGGAATTGGTTGCTTTCCCCCATAAGCATAGATATTATATTTTTTACACATTTTTTTACTCTGTTTGTCAAACTTAAGATTTAATTCTTTAAACACTTTGTAAGACATCATATTTATATCTGCCCCAGTATCAATTATGCAGTCTACACATTTGTTATTTATTTTTAAGTAATAATGCCAGGAATTAATGTCATTTTTACTCAAATTTGAACTGGTACTTTGTGACTTTATATTTTTAATATTGAACAACGCCCCAATAGTGAATCTCTCAGTAGGAGCATTGCTTACTAAGCAAGCAGCACTCGGTTCATCATCGAGATGCATATTGCCTACCCCAGAGACTAAACTCCTGACACTATTTTTCTTAAAGCATAAATGAGTAAAATGTCCATATTTAAAACATGACCTGCATTTGTGCTTCCACGCTGGGCAGTTGCGGTGACCATGGACTGTGTTGCACTTCACACACTTTGTTCTGGATCCAGGCGTAGCTGACCTTGGTTGACCTTGGCGCGACGGAGATTTAGATTTTCTTCTCTTCTGGTGTGTAGAAGGACTGTTCTGACGACTTCTGTGTAGCTTGTATACTGTGGCTTCTTCTCTTCCATCTGCTGCATTCATTGATTCTTCACTTTTTTGTGCCATTGTGAGTGTTCTACATAGAAGTTTGGCTCTTTCCAGGGACAGACCTTGCTCGAGTAAGAGTTTTTGACGAAATTGCGAGAAATTTGTAGCCATATTCGCAATAAGGATGTCCCTTACCAGCGAGTCGCGGAGCGTACCAAACTCACAGGCATGACTTGCATTCTCTAATTCCATAAGAAAGTTCTCCAAGGATTCGTTCACACGTTGCTTGAGCGTGAAAAATTTGTGTCTTGCTACCGTCAAATTCTTCTTGGGTTCAAAATACTCGACGAATTTTGCCTTGACATCTTTATATGTGGCTTCCTCCAGGTCCAAATTGAAGGAATTATATATATTTAGACCTTTCTCTCCCATGGAATGCAGCATGATTGCAATTTTTCTTTTGTCATCTGTCTTCTCCATTCCTGATGCCAGCAGGTATATCTCGAATGATTGCGTCCATTTCTTGAAATTCTCAGCATTATTGTTGATAACTTCGGTAGAAATTTCAAGTTTCTGTACTCCGTTTCCAGCCATTGTTAGGTCTTCAGTCTTCACACACTTTTTTCACTGATCGTTCCTAAGTTCCGACTGCCTTCAAGCTTTTTGTGGTTATTCTTGAGTTTTTTGATGTACCCTCTTTTTCGTTCATATATTTTTGTATTTACATCCCACTTCTGACACCATGTTGTATGTTGGATCTGTTGACCCAGCAGCATTTATCATAAACTCACGGTGGAGATATTCAATGATACAATGATTGTATATTCTTCTTTATTACATATGTTCTACATATAACATCCATACAGTATATCTTATCATACATATAATATGTTAAGGAGGCCAAATAGACATACACACGTCTAAGCTATACATAGCCTTATGGCTAACTAAATATTCTATCATAGGCATCAAAGTGACACCTGTGAATGACAGATTATATTTTTAATAATGTTACATCATTATGCAACAGCTACAATCCCACGAGACTAAAACTTTTTCAGAATAAAATGAAACCTAGGTATATAATATTATTCCAGAGCACAAGCTACTAGCACACCAAATTTCGTAGATTTTGCGTGAAATAGGTACCTACTAACAAACATCCATCCTCACAAACTTTCACAATTATAATAGTAGCACGAAGTGTTATAATAAATATAATGATGATTGCTTTTGACATCCTCTCATTAAAATAGTAATGAAACTTAATATAATTATTAATTTTAATAATGAATTTTGTCATTAATATTTTCCACATTGGTTTTATAATGGTGGATGAAACCCATGCGGCGCTCACAAAGAAGGAACTCAGAATTATTTTACAGCTTATAATGGGTTTAATGATTTGAATAAAGTGTCGCTACTCGCTGCCATAATCTATTAAAAGAGATTTGGTAAATAACAGGCATTTTGAAGCAATTAATTATTATTGTATATTCAGTGACTTCCGTTGGTCACTCGGCAAAACGCAAATGTACATATTATACGACACCGGTTTTCCGAGAGGCTGTGGTGTCATTTCGTCGAACCAGATCATTGGCGCCAATGTTTAGATCTCCCACGCACTAAATATATTTTAGAAATAATAATTTGTTATAAACCGCTAAATAATATATTAGTTTGAGCACTTTGTATACTTATAGGGTTACGACTTAACAGATCTTCTAAATCTGAAATTCGGACAGACAAGCTTTTTATGCAATAACAGCAGTCTCTATACTGAATCCTTATCTAATAATCAGCAAACAATAACGCAAGCATTATTTTACACCGCGTATCTGTGTAGCCATCCACCATGATATTGGAGCGAAGCTTTAATACGAACCGGAGTCCAGACGTTCGCGCTATCGCTGCGCGACCACTTCATCCATGCTAAGCATCAAATTTTACCGTTACTTATACTAAAAAGCTTCGCTTCTTTCGGGCTTCAATGTTTCTCTGGTCGAGCCAGAAACACATGGATTTCTCACGTTAAAACCATTGCACCATCCAATTTGCAAGAAAACAAAAAGCCTGTGTGACAACCCTGGCCATTAAATATTGAGCCCGTCATATCCGGTGTGGGGTAATTGCATCGCCAGCGCGGTTCGAAATAAACCATTGTAACCGGAATAGGCTTTACACTTTCATGTGACGCTTTGCCCAGCTTTGTTACTATTTCACGCTTTGTTCGTGTGAAATTTAACTTTAAATTTATTTAGAATTAATTACAATATAATGTAACCTGCCTGGAATTAAAACAATATAATATGTATAGTAGGTAAGCAGTGGCGAAATCTGGTTCTCCTTCATAGGGAAGACGGACGGACAAAAATTTTAAACATTTTTTTATTTTAAGTACGCCTATACTTTTATATTGCATTGCATTAAGTTAAAAGCTGTTAATTTCAAATTACAAATAGACACTTCAATTTTTTTTATCGATATGTATAGATAACACTTTAAGGTACGGCGCAAACGCGCTTCCAACAACAGCGACCTGTTTCCAGCGCTATACAAAATTTGTATGGTAGCTCGTACGCACGGCCGCCGTATTACGTAAAAATAGCGATTAGCAAAAATCTTGCAGTCATCGCGTGATAGACGCGCAGTCGATTGCTGAACGTCAAATAAAATCGTATTACCTATGCGATCGATTGCTAATAGCTCGCTGTTGTGTTTGAATGCACTTTGCTTCATTTTCGCTTATTATTGCTAACTGACAGTTTAAATCGCTCGCTGATTGCTTTCGCTTTGCTGTAAAATTCTTACGTAATACGAAAAATTAGACAGCAGTGAAGAGATCGAACGATTGATTGCAATTTATAGTTCCTCGATTGTTCGGTAGAGGCAGTACTGTCGCTAGGTTGCTTCTGCTAGGTTTTTGCAGATACGTAATACGAATTTGCGATTTTTGCGCAAAAATTGCGCAATTTTTGCTATTGCTTGGCTTTTGCAAGATACGTAATAAGCCCGCCGATCTTCAAGCCGTCTCAAAAGGTATAAATATTCAAGTGGCCATTAGAGGTAAAACTCAACTTCCCGTGTTGTCCGCTAGGAGGCTGTTTAAGGAGAAACAAACTTTTAAGTGATGGTTTTATTTGTTTTAAAAATTGCCAAAGTTTTGTCCTGACGATTTTCGCGATGTATCCTTCATAAATTAGTTCCATATAAAACACGAAAACATACACTAAAAATCTATGTAAGTTATTTTATTCTGTACTAGCTTACCCATGCCCACTTTCTTGGATATTAAACGATTTTTATCTACTTGTGATAAAATTATGAGTGTGATTATATTAGTTATGAGTGGTGTGATTTATTTCCAGACTTTCAAAAAGTGTTTTTTCTATTATATCTTATGTTTTAAATACTTGAGACGATAAATTTACTAATTCTAATAAAAATTCCTAATTGTTGATAGTAATTATATAATCAACAAACATCACCTAACGATTTAAATAATTGTTTAATATTAATAATCCTTCTTTTTGTGACTTAAATATAAGTTAGATATAAGCTGTCGCTGACTTTTTGTATGTATCTTTTTAAGCTCTTAAATTTTTTACTAGAACTCGATCAAAACAGCGTTATGACACCTACAAGTAATGTGGGTTTCTAATGGTAGAATAATTTTCAAAACCTCACAAACTTAAAACATCTAAACAGATAATTATGTATGTTTATTTGTTTCTGTATGATCGTTACTTAGTAATAATAAAAATGTGAATGTGAGTTTGTTTGTTTGGTTGTTACGCTTTCACAGAAAATCTACTTTACCGATCAACATGAAATTTGGAACAGATATAGAGTAGACCACGTGGACATATGCTACTTTTTACAGCAGGAAAATGTATGGTTCCCGTGGATTACTATATTTATGCGGCCGGAGCCGTTGGCAAAAGCTAGTTTTATATAAACAAAATACCTATGACAGTTAAGAAGAATAAAATTACATACACTCTGGTTTATAGCCCCATTTGAGAAAATAACACAATATAAAGGATGTCTCAAAAGAAATTTTATATGTAGTGGATCGATTAAAAAAAAGTATGCCGTATATAGAAAAAATGTTTATTAATTATTAAAATACACTTTTTGGGGATTTATTTTTTAAAAATAATATCATCTAAATGTAGGTCCTCGCGTTCTCGGCACTCATTTAATCGAAGGGCCGATAATTCCTCGCGCCGACATCGCAGCCCATACGGTCACCTCAGGCGAATGTAGGGATTTATGATGTTTGCTTTTCGGATTCGTTGCACTCCAGTAGCGGCAGTTCTGCTTATTTACGTGGCCATTAAGATGAAAATGAGATTCATCCGAAAACAAAATGTTGGTAACGTTGAAAATCGCTCAATCACCTGATTTACGAAATTAAGCCTCTGACTGGCATCTTGGGGCTTTAATTCTTGCACCAATTGAATTTTATAGGGGTGCAGCTTTAAGTCTTTGTACATAATGCGATGTAATGATGATCTATGCACATTTAAAGCACTTGCGCGCTTCCGAATTGAAAGGTTCGGGTCGTCACGAACAGAATGATTAACACTCTCCACGCTTTCTACCGTTCTTGATGACCTAGGTCGCCCGGATTTTGATTTATCTAGCGTTGTACCAGTCTCTTCAAATTTTTTAACCCAATTTCGAATGAGAGGAACCCTTGGCGCATCATTTAAGTGGCAAAAACCTCGAATACTGCAGAATTTTCTACGCGCTACAGTCGCCGAATCACCGTTTTTGTAAAACTCTCGCACGCACAACACGCGGTCAGCTCCATCTCCAGGTCAGGTCAGACTGAATTCCCAAAAGCCAGGCTGCCGATTGACATAACCCCCGCGCCCCTCGGTTATGTTGCGTTCATGCAGTAAGCTAAATAAATATAAAATTTCTTTTGAGACACCCTTATAATATGAACTACGGTTATGGGATTCTCATCCCAACTTACCTGTCCGGTAGTTGTGGTACAGTATACGGGTATGCGACCCCGGCTTCCCTAGCTATTACTGTCCTATCCCTTGCCCTCCTGGGTGGTAATATCCTACATTTCCTATTTCCCACTCTAACTTACCAATCTTCCTTTCCACACCACCTATCCTTCCCTTTTCCTATTCCTATCCTCTCCGCAAATCCGTGGGAACGCAATGGATAATTATAAAAATAATTTAATTATCCAAAATGGCGGCGATATGGTTCGCCACCCATCACGTCTCGTTCTTGCGGAGGCGAAAAGTGGCCAAGGAGAGCCGCTTCGTTACGTTGAATGTAAGAGGAGAAATGGATTGTAAGAATGAAAGTGAATGAAGCGAAACAAGTATGTATGGATCGTAGCAAGTGGAAAGAAGTGGACTTTGCCTACCCCTACGGGAAAGAGGCTGTCTCTGCCTACCCCTACGGGAAAGAGGCGTGATTATATGTATGTATGTATGTATAAACTCTTTCTTTCTTTGTCAGTTACGACTTACAAGAGAGAAAAGGGTTTGGTATTTTTGACATTTTACTGAGATTTAAATTAAAATTTTACTAAGATTAAGATTTACTGAAATATTTAAATTTTTAGACATTTTACTGACATTTAAATACCTACATAACATGGCTACGCACTTTTACTTCCATGAATCTAAAACAATGTCTAATATTATTTTTAACAGCCGTTTAGTATGTAACATACTGGCGAAATTGACCTAAATATTTCATGAGCGAAAATATTCAATATGGGCAATTTTCTGGTCATTATTTATGGACGTATATTAAAATCTTCGCTATTTGCTTTGTGCATTAAATAAAGATCCTAATGGATATTTGATGGGATAGTCGATGGGATAGTTGATAGATTGCTATCATTTTTATCCATTTTATCCACCTTAAAGTCATGTACAAGTACATGTCATGCGAATAGTGTTAGTAGTCTAACACCCAAATATAAAAAAAAGTGCAAGCCGGAATCGCGCACCAGGGTTCCGTACAGTTTGATTTTTTCACAGCTCTAAGGGACCAAAGACTAAATTTCAGCTTGATACCTCCACGCGTTCCTGTTATAAGGGTTTTGTTTTTTCCTTTCGAGGTACGGAACCTTAAAAATCCTTTTTTTAGAGTAAAAAACAAGGCTTTTTAACGTTATAAAAAGAAAAAAGGCAACAATGATTACAATGATTACCACCGGTTCGAAAATTAAACCAGCGAGAAGAACCGGCGTAAGAAACTCGCGTGGGTGCTACCTTATAGTAAAAATATTAATACGATGTCTGTAAAATATAAAAAAATATGTGCACTGAGTAAAGTGCGGTAGCGGAGCACGTAGAATTTCGAACATTGACTTATCGCTACTTGTGTCTTTTACTCGCAAACGAATTTGCTTGCGCGAGTGAAAGAGAGAAATTCTACGTGCGCTGCGGCTGCACTTTAGTAGAAGAAGATAACAGTATGAGGCTTTTTAATATGAAACAGTGAAGTTATTCCAGCAAGATCAGAAAATATTGGAGATGTATGTCATCGACCTTAAAATCGAATTCATATTTAGGCCGATGGCATATTCGGCTAAAACAGTATTCCATTCATGGAGTTACTGGCATGACACAGGAATACGAAGTACACTTAAGCAGAGGTCAAAGGGACAATGTATTATGGGAGAGAAAAGTAGTCATAACTTACACGTCCCTATCACGTAGGGTAAGGTTATTAAATAGCTAGCTTTCACACACGGCGCTACTCACGTTGAATATATGTTGGAAATTTCAAGTTTCATACAGTCACGAGTATACTCGTGTTCTTCAATTTAATACTTTTATAAGATTTTATCAATTAAATGCGAAGTGTAGGTCGATTCTGCTAATTAAATCTTACAATAATACAGTTTCAATTATAATATATTCAATGTCGATATTATGTTAATACAGCAAAATTGTATTTTCAAATCTCAAAACGTTTAATGTAGGTATTTTGATTAATCTTAAGTTCAAACAGATCAGATTACAATATCAAGATGATTAATTTCTAATTAATTAAAAATATAAGTAAAATTGGGGATTGAGGAAAATAGAATTGGGATTCTGAACTGCGAAAAAGTAAATGTAAAATTTCAAACCTCGTCTGCCATCAAACAACCCTAAATATGAGGGAGTATAAGTGTGGACACTTTTTCTTTTTACATGTCTCATCTATACTATATAGATACGTCTATGGATTATGGCTGTTCCAGGGATAAAAAGTAACTAGTCAATAATCAGACACTTTCAAAAGAATATTTTCACATTAACGTTCTCACACATTTACTCGTATATCAGACGTTGTACGTTTATAATATTAGACGTTAAACGTTAGGAGTGAAGGCAATAAAAAATGTTAATATTGTGACGTGGGTCTCGACGGCTTTTATTGCTAGCACAAATAAATTCCACATGGTGGAGAAAATATATGAAAATGTAGTGTATTAATAATTATAATAAATAAAAATATACGGGTAAGTAACTATGTACGCTAAGAGCATTCCATCACATTTTTTAAGAAAGACCGGAAGAAGATAAAGAAGACCTTTGGCGTTAGATATATGTGCCAAATTTCATCAAAATTGGTACAGTAGTTTCGAAACCTATTCAATGCAAAAAACAAAAAACAAAACGTAAAGTATAGAAGTATATATTTCCAAAAGTTATAGAATTTAGAATGAAAAAGATATCATAATCCTTTTCAAAAGTTTGATATTTTATATGTGCTTACACATTTATGGTGAAAAAACCTTATCTAAAGTGGTATCACTAACCGGGATTAAACTATACACACCACAAATTGCCTAACAGAGGTCTAAACGGCTTAGAAATTGGCTTAGAATCAAATCCTTTTCAAATATACGGCGCGGACCGTAGTTATAGGACTAACCAGTTCCCTGCCAGACGAAAATATTAAAAATATAAGCCTGGTTTTTTACTACGTTTCATTTGATAATAAACATGTTTATTTTTCAAATAAATATTTATTTACTTATCATTATTATGATCACGTCACACGCAAATCGTGAAGAGAAGCAACTCGAAAATCATGAAGCTAGTGTCATCCCGCAAATCGTGTGATGTGATCACACGATTTGCGGGATGTAAATTTATTAAATTAAATTAAATAAATTTTAACTCTCAGCCTAAATAAGTTTAACTTCAGAAAGTAGACGAAGCCCATAAGTTGACACAAAATGTAAGCCTTATCCTATACTTCTATGTATTTACATTAATCTATATCTATACAGATAAATATAATTGAAGTGTCTGTTTGTAATGTCAAATTAACAGCTTATCACTTGATGCATATGAAAGTATATTCGATACTAACAACAAAATATCAATTTTTAAAAAATTTTGTCTGTCCGTCTGTCTGTCTGTCTGTCTGTCTGTCTGTCTGTCTGTCTGTTTGTTCCGGCTAATCTCTGAAACGGCTGGACCGATTTTCACGGGACTTTCACTGGCAGATAGCTGATGTTATAAGGTCTAACATAGGCTACTTTTATTTTAGGGTTCCGTATAAAAAATAGGGATCCGTTTTCGTTAGTTGCGGGTAACGAAGTTATGCAAACGAAGTTGCGGGCATCAGCTAGTATATTATAAAAGGTAAAGATGATTAACAGATGTATCAACGTACAGGCGAAACCCTTAAGACTAGAAATTTGAAATTTTGCACACGTATTTCTCGTATGCATCCACTAACGAAGGATTTTTCAAAATTCAGCCCCCAAGGGAGTAAAATAGAAGATGAAAGTTTAAAACCTAATTTTACGCGGGCGAAGCCGCGGGAAATTAATGCTCGTTTTCAAATAAAAAGTCGCCTATGTGTCAATACTGGCTAAAAACGATCTGCGTCAGATATGATGATTCTAACTTCTACCTATATTTCGTGTATTCGTGAAGGAGACACGTCAGGAGTCGAAAATTCGTAAGATGCAACTCGCAACTATTTGCTGTCTTAGTTTTTATTACTTACCTAGGTTATGGTTATTTTTATAGTTTGTTTTAAGTTTTAGGTTTAATTAGACCTATACTTACCATTATTTTAGTTTAGGTCGTTAGATTTTCAATTTTTATTAACGCGAGCATGAAACTATTTTACTTCGTATATTTTAACCTAGATGGCGGTTTTCCTAATTTAGTGTTCAAGTTTTCACTTTTGCCGGCACTCCCGGAGTTTTTTTTACTGCCTTTCATACTAATTACAAACTATACCAATACATAGGTGGCATAGGTGGCACAGAAAAAGTATACAACTTTAATTGTATAGTTGATTTATAAGGGAAAGCTGGTCCATTATTAGAGCCCGATAAGAAAACAGTGATTTGTCTGGAATCATGGGAGTTAACTAGTCGATGCATCCCTCTGATCGCTTTCATTAGGTGATTAATTTGGTTCTTTGGGAGAAGTTATTTGAAAAATTCTTTGTTTTGTAAATAAGACTGTTGCGAAAGAAAGTTTTATGATACCTATATTTCTTCTGATGTTTATCTTAGACTTTATATAATTTAACTACGGTCAGAACGACGAAACGAGACGATACGCGACGTGGCGCTTTATTTTTAAGATAGCTATTCGAAATTGAACTTTATATTCACTACACAAAAATATACACGTTTCATATTATGACACCAGTCGTACAATGAAATGTGTATCTATCTTCTTGTGTTATGAGTTAAGTTCAGTTTTTAAAAGCTATCTTAAAAATACAGCGTTGCGTCGCGTACCGTTTTGTTTCTGTGTGAATAGGGGATCGGACTACATCTGAAATATTTAGTTTCATGAATATATTCAGAAATATTGAGGCATTACTACTTGGTAAATGTAAAAAAAAATACTATTTTATGTGTAGTTTACTAATAAAATACATTTAAAAAGTACCAAAAAAAAATATCTTTTTGCGAAATTGCTAAACAAAACCTACATCATTAGTTTACTCACATCATATACAAAAACATTAATTATGGTAAGTATGAACTTTAACGCACAAATATCGGAGATATTTACATATATATTCCTACGGCCATATACTTCATAACTACTTTAACTTACAAGTGACGTCATTTGTAAGTCGACTTTAGTATGGAGCGTTTTTAGGAGGCGAAATTTTTTATACAAATCGCTGTACCTTTGAAAATATTGACTTTTGATATACGGTTTCTTCTGAGAAGTTACTCATATTTAAGAGTACTATTCATTTATACAATAAAAAAATTTTACCGGTTGCCTATTGTCCCCAAGGCGTGCTAGAAGACACAGTTAATGCATTTAGATAACATGCCTTTAATATTCTGAATACTCGTATTAGGTACATTGCAAATACTGCGTATTATCTATACAACTATTAGTTAATACTAATATTGAGCACTAGTATTAATATCAAGCCAAATAACCTAACCATGAGCATATCAGGATATGTCTAAATAGGGTTCCGTAACTATAACCGCGTAATAGGTTTTTTTGCAAATTTTTTCAAAAGTTACAGTCAGATTTTATTTAAAATAATTATTCTAAAGAGTACTTAGTAATCGTACTAATAACCCAACTAACATTTTGGCGCTAAGGGAAACCTTTTTTGACACTTAAAGTATTATAAACGACATAATATAAGAGCTCTGACAATAGCTATGGACTCTACTGCGGCGTTAGGAATAAATAATTAAAGTTTCAAGAGGCATAATAAAAATAAAGGAAAAATATATAACTTAAGGTGCTAACTTGGAGTTTGTAAGAACTTTAGTATAACTTACTCTTACATCTTTAGGAAACGTAAAACACTAGAACCAATTGTAAGGTGTCTGCTAATACTTATAAACGGTTCAAGTTCTTAAATGGAGTTAGTCAATACCTTGTACCACCTAACGAGTTCTATGGAGCCCTAAGAGCTAAAAGAGAGTTATAGTAGTGATAACTATTTGTATTATAGAGCTATAGAAGTTAAAGAAGTGATAACTATAGGTATTATAGAGCTAGATGCTGCAAGTATCAGAAACCACCTTTAAATCATTACAGGTTGTATAACAGGATTTACTCCCACATTATAAAAGTCTAAGTGGCATTAAAAAGCTAGCTATAGTTTTTTTAATACTGCGTTGGGAATAAAAGAGTTATCAGGAACCTTAGGGAATGTAGATTTTACGCCATTAAATAAACATAACCTATAAAATTTTAAAAGTAAATTTATGGTCAAAATATTATTTTCCGACTTATTGATTAACATTATTTACTGTTTTCAATTAAAATATACATAGACGTACTGAGAATTGTTATTTACAACCACAACTAAAATAGAAAAAAAATGCCGTGGCAGTGATTTATTTTACCTAATAATATGAAATGTTGTTTATTTTTGAGGCGCTTCAAAATTGAGATGAAAACTAGTATATATTATCACAGAATCACCGCAGGGAGAATTCATAATTATGAAACCGATAATGTATAAAATTATTAATTGATGTCGGCCATGATTGTCGGCCATGAATTTGCACACTGCTATTATATTTTATCATTTTTGACGGTAATAGAAACGTAAAGTAAAAAAAACTTTGGGTGATGTTTATTATGCACAATATACAATCGAGCTATAAATAGTATAGTAGGAGCACTCATACGAGTATGTTGTTAAAAAAGCTAATTGAGTGAATTTTATAAATTATTTATTACTAAAGGGTGCAGTTGTAACCTGTGTATAGCTTATAATACACCTAAAATGGTGAATACTACTTCAATAGCACTATTGTAACTCTTTATTCCCACCTTTTTATCACTTTCTACAACTATTATGTCACTTTAAGCTCTAAAATTGTGGGCCCAATTGAGGGTTATAAGATAGTTATAGCGCGCTATACCACTAGTTGTTAGACCTTTTATAGAACCTTTGGTTTTTAAGTTTCTCTTAAGTAGCTCATTTAGCGCTTATTCTTATTACCAAAATATTAGTTGGGAATAGATCGCAATTAGCACGGAAAGGAGACGGAAACGCTTTCATACATTCTTGGGCCTAGATGTAAAAAGATGAGAGTGGTGTCATTTAAGACCTTATATATTAAGAAACCATTTCTGAAAATTCTGCGGATTTTGGCAATTTGAGAGCAGAGTTATAAGAGATTTAGTATAAGTGAGGTTATTCAATAAATTGACAATTACCTATACTTAACAGCTGATTTTTGAACTATGATTGCTATTTTGTTTTATTATATAGTTATTTAATATAGTTTTTATTGTATTTTATTGAGTGGTAGTAGAAAAGGAAATTCACAAATAGAATTATTTATCTGAAAAACGCAATGATAAAAGAACTGATGATTACTGCAAAATATCGTTATGTTTTAACAATATTCATATAATATGCCATTAAATATTATGATTACTAATCTGTTATGAGAGACGCTGGGCCATCTGTAATGACGATGTACTTACAGATTCTGGTGCACGCCATTGACGAATCACTGACAATGTCGTTTCATCATCTAAAGCTAGTCGGCCCAGTGTATTACATCGACTAGTTCCTATGCCACAATTTACACAGCGATCCATGATGTCAATATCCAATCGTTAAGCCAAATCCAAAATAACGAGCCAAAGTCAAACGAGTAAACAAGGTTATCGGTGTCCTTTATGATAGCAAGGGTCGTAGAAGTTAAACAGTATACTAGAAGTCCGTAGAGAGAAAGCACTGGTCGAGGATAAAATCTAAATACACAATAAATTACGCAAATATACGAGACGAGTGACATCACAGAGTCAGGGTCAGTTGTCCACAGAACACTATTACTCATAAAGAGCAGTTGTCACTGTTATAACGTAAGTAATAAAATATCTATCTGTAAACTAGAATCGATTTTATGATTTTTTATTATGTAAGTTGATATTCTGTTTTTTTTAAACTGTTGACATTATGATAAATAACGTATTTTTTCCATAGAATTTATTTATTTTGATCAATCATCTGGTGCAAACCTTTTTATATTCAATTATTATTTATTGTTGAAATTGTTCAGAGTAATCGATGATAGTAATCGATACTCTATTTCATCAGGGCACTTACTTATTTTTAAGATTTCTCTTCTCCCATATTGTGAATTGCCCAGATGATCAGAGATCCCCGTCAGAGACGGGGATCTCTGGGCCTAATTGTAATAAGTTGAGATATGGTTTAAAAAATGCGGTATTTTTTTCTGTTCCAAAATATAAAATATGAGCTCAATTCACAATCTGGGAGAAGAGAAATACACTGTTTAACTTCTACGACCCTTGCTATCATAAAGGACACCGATAACCTTGTTTACTCGTTTGACCTTGGCTCGTTATTTTGGATTTGGCTTAACGGTTGGATATTGACATCATGGATCGCTGTGTAAATTGTGGCATAGGAACTAGTCGATGTAATACACTGGGCCGACAAGCTTTAGATGATGAAACGACATTGCCAGTGATTCGTCAATGGCGTGCACCAGAATCTGTAAGTACATCGTCATTACAGATGGCCCAGCGTCTCTCATAACAGATTAGTAATCTACACTAATATTATAAAGAGGAAAACTTTGTTTGTATGTTTGTTTGTTTGTTTGTTTGTTTGTTTGTAATGAATAGGCTCAAAAAGTACTGGATCGATTTCAAAAATTATTTCACCATTCGAAAGCTACATTATCCACGAGTAACATAGGCTATATTTTATTTTGGAAAAAAATAGGGTTCCGTAAAATATTTGGGTTTTTCGGACACAAGGTGTAAAAAATCAACCAGAAAAGTTACTTATTTTGCGTACGCTGCCTAAACTATAAAAGATAGAACCATAAAATGTTCTAATTAATTGTAGATCTTATAAATATCTACAAAAAAGTCCGCGACACACTATACCTATCTATGTCGAGTGAGGCACAACAACCATTTTTTTATTTAGACATCTTGAATTTTTTTTGGACTACATTTAAACGCGTTTATTTTACTCATGCTATTAATCCTTATCAAAATAAATTATTTCATCACTAAGTACAGTTTATGTAAATAATATTTGGTCTTTGAATGATTGAAATTGGACGTGTGGTTTTGAAGTTATGGCGAAATTAAAATATTACGATTTCTGCTGCACGGCCCGTTGCGAAGTGGGCGTCACCAATGCGGGGGTGCGCGTGCGGGGGGAGTTTAGATCTATGGTATTTCATACGATAAAAGTATACCCACCTACTTATTTCATTGAGTTTTAGTAGGTACCTATATTAATTTGGTTCTGTTTGTTTTGACTAGATTTCGCCCGTTTTGTTAGAGGTTTAAAGACATTCTGTAGTATTAGTATCAGTATTGTACCCGTGCGAAGCTGGGGCGGGTCGCTAGTCATAATATATTATAATGGCATATTATATGAATATTGTTAAAACATAATAATATTTTGCAGTAATCATCAGTTCTTTTATCATTGCGTTTTTCAGATAGATAATTCTATTTGTGACTTTCCTTTTCTACTACCACTCAATAAAATACAATAAAAACTACATTAAATAATTGTATAATAAAACAAAATAGCAATCATAGTTCAAAAATCAGCTGTTAAGTATAGGTAATTGTCAATTTATTGAATAACCTCACTTATACTAAATCTCTTATAACTCTGCTCTCAGATTGCCAAAATCCGCAGAATTTTCAGAAATGGTTTCTTACAACAGCTTAATATATAAGGTCTTAAATGACACCACTCTCATCTTTTTACATCTAGGCCCAAGAATGTATGAAAGCGTATCCGTCTCCTTTGCAAGTTTCTAAGTATCATCGTTTAGAAATACCAGAGCCATCTTAAACTTAAACTTTAGATCAACTTAAAAACCACTTTGGTGGTTAACTTTGTTAAAAAGTTATATACGAAACTTTGCCATTATTTTAAAAGACCTATTCAACAATTCCCTACACGATTGGGTAGAATGAAAAAAAAATCATCCCCACTTCACGTGTATGAAGAGCCACCCCTAAAATAGAAAATCATTCTTATTTTATGATACCAAAACTAAGATCTAGACACAATATAATATAGCCATACCAAATTTTATCAATTTATATTCAATAATACTGAAGCTAGGAGTGCAAACAGACAGACAGGCAGACACAGTAAGACAGAGCGAAACTATAGGGGTTCCTTGAGTATTACGAAACCCTAAAAACGGCAACGGCAGTATTCTATGGGAACCGTACAATTTTCTACGATAAAAAGAAGCCTGTCCTTCCCCGTGGTTTTCTTTATGCCTTGCCTTTCGGTTAAGTAGTTTTTACGTGAAATCGTAACGAACAAACAAACTCACATTCACATTTATTATAATAAAGTATCCTATGTCCGTCTCGTAGTAGAAGGTAGCTTAGAACCAGGTTTCTAAGCTACCTCCTCACCAATTTTTTTTCAAATCGGTTCAGCTGTTCTTGAGTTAGAAATAGTGTAAATACCACGACTTTATTTTATGTAAAATGTACCGTAAAATTGTAAAATGTTGATAGAACTCGAACACGAATATGCTGCCTTTAATTTAACACATTATTTGTCGTTAGATTATAAATATATAGTAAAGAATCTTTCGTCATATTTTTACAATCTCGTTAGATTTTTTACAATCTAACGGTTTTTACAATTTTACGGTGACATATATAGATTTTATGTGCGAATTTCTACCACAGGGTAGCCTTTAGTAATATATAACTTATGTGTAGGAGAACCCTCGTAGATAGCATTTAGTTCTGCGTTAGATTCAAGACAGTTAACCCTAGAGTAGCCTAGCCAATTAATTATAATGACAAATGGCCCATTTATATTATCTACAGCAATATATTATGCAGTAATTACATTACTAATTTAACTCCTAAGGCCCACTTGCGCCAATCGGGGTTTAAGTTAACCGTGGGTTAAAAATCATGTTATTTCTCTCGTTCTTCGTATTTGTGAAAGAGAAAGCGTGATATTTTAACCCAAGGTTAACTTTAACCCGGATTGGCGCAAGTGGGCCTAAGATTACGGTTTAAATTCTAAAGGCTTGTACGATGTCAGTGTAATGAAATAGTATCTCAATTTAAAGAAGGTATGAATAACGATGGCGGCGTACTTGTTAAAAGAATGTACTTTTTATTAAAGTGCTAACATGTGATCGTATTCGGTTCGTTGAGCATTTTGACAATTCGACATTCGTGTGTTCGATTTTCAGCTCTATTGTATAAGCGTAGACTAGTAGTATTCTATACGCAGTGCTGTTTAATCTGATTCGCAACGACTACCTATTTAGAAATTGAAAATCCTCTTAATAGTGGGTTAAAGATAACCCTGGGTTAAAATATCATGCCTTCTCTTTCACAAAGACGAAAAAAGAGAGAGATAACATGAAATTTAACCCAGGGTTAGCCCAGATCTGCGCAAGTGGGCCTAAGAATACTATAAACACTAAATCAATCACATATGATTAAATAAATAATAAAAAATATATGTTTTGTAATACTATTATTCTGTCCTTTCTTAAAATATAGAGCTCCGTGGCTTTACGGGTTGACCGTTTGGTTTTCACTCGAGAGAGTGCAGGTTCGAATCCAAAGTTGTGGCGTGTACCAATGGGACTTTTTCAGATCTCAAGTACATTATACGGACGCTCTAACGGTGAAGGAAACCATCGTGAGGAAACCAGCACATGCTTGGCCCCAGACGTATTGACCAGTCATTCCTCTGGACTAAGCTACGTTGTGAGAATGCCGTATGTGCTTGGGCAACCATACGACATTTAAAAACTGACTGTTCCAGGCACTACAGTATTTCAAGAGTGGTTACTTACTGTTGGAGAACATTGTATAAATCATCCATTAACGGATGAAATGGCCTAAGTTTTTTTATTTTTTGTTAATATATACCTACATCCAATACTTTATTTTCTACAGGTTGACTTTTCAAATCGCTTGTCGATATAACAGTTCAATAGCTTAATTTAATTAAGAACAAGAAAATAAGAACCTTTAAAACTAACCCTCAAAATGCTCCCACTAAGAGGGATGATTGATATAGAGATTTTTTTCCTTATTTTAGGGAGAAACCCTCAAGTTGGCAAGCAAATTCGTTCTCCGCGAACAAAATCTGGTCGTTTATTAACACTATTAATTGTATCTTTATTTAAATATTATAGAATAATGCATTTACTCTTATTCACCGAAAATTTGGCGAAAAGCTTTATTTATTTATTACTTACTCGTACTTACTCCTTAATCAGTTCAATGTTATGAACGTTATATCCATAATCTAAATTAAATTTTAAATAATCGAGTTTTATCGCATTAATTCTTACTTATGCCCGCGACTTCGTGCGCGCAAAAGTTAATTTCGCAGAAAACGTATATTTTTCCGCAATAAAAAGTAGCCAGCTATATCCCTCCCCTATGTGTACTGTACATATTATGTGCCAAATTTCATCAAAATTGATCCAGTAGTTTCGGAGCATATTCAATACAAACAAATAAACAAACTTTTCCTCTTTATACATACTCGATCTCTGGACAAAAATATTTTTGTGCAGCTGTAAAAATGAATGATCCTTATAGTCATCATCGCGTAACATACATTAAAAAAAAACATACAGATGAATTGGGAGTCGCTTAAAAATAGATTACGCCCTCTTATTTTCTTAATTCGCCTTCTTAAATAAAAAAGTTTTGAAGTTAATAAAGGCTATAACCTAATGATAATAATGCGAAAATTGTCACGCAAAATACAAAATTGCTCACATGGCTTGGCACAAATTGGCTAGTGTCAAATTTTGTAGGATTTTCATGTTAGAATTTTGTAGGCAGGGTTGTAGTTAACCCAGTCTCAAAATCCATTAGCATCTAAACACTCAGCTTTAATCCCTTGAAAGCCTGCGAATGTCTTCAAAATCGATTTCCAGGCAAATTGCGAATCCGTCTTCAGTGGAGGATATGAGAAAGCTTCCGATCGATTAGCTCGAAGACCATTTGGCTAATGCATTTGCTAGTTTGATTCGATTTTCTCTAAATTATGCTATCCTGGTAGAAGTGGAGTCTAGGGGCGTCATTATTATTAGATAAAAGATCCTACCACTCGTACTATTATAAATGTGAAAGTTTGTGAGGATGTGTGGATGTATCGATGTTTGTTACTCTTTTACACACAAGATACTACACTAATTGTAATGAAATTTGTATAGTAGTAGTTTAAGTTCTGGATTAGCATAAAGGCTACTTTTTATCTTGAAAAAGTAAAATTTTCAATTGAAATACCGAAATTATAATATTATACTTTTTCTTTTTTCTATCCTATACATTTGTTTTGCACAAACTATAAACCTTTAAGCTGAGGAAATTTGAATCACACAATTTCACTCATCTACAATTAGGTATACGTAAGCATCGATATATGTCTATTATATAGGTATAATATGACCATGTTCTGATTAAAGTGCTCCAAATATAGTTTCGTTTGATGTACAAACTAATTAGAGGAAACTTGCTCTATTATGAAACCTGATACTGATGGAGGCCTATTATTAGACGTAAAGCAAAGCGATCAATCATTTCCAATTTCGTCTGTACAGCCTAAACGCTGTCAACTGCCGATATAACCAGAACCGATATATATTCGATGAAAATGTTTTTTGATTGAAATGCAATTGGTTGAGTTATTTTCAGATGGGTAAGAAGATCGGAAAGAATAGATCGGTAAGAAGAGAAAAAAACTTTTTAGAATTACCTAGCAGTTTCTATACCAATGATAGTGATTGAAAAAATAAAGCGTCAATTCAATTTAAAAAAGTTTTATACTTTAAACGATACAATCTTGTAAATATAATTGGTTTCTCGAAACCATTAAATGTTAAATGTAAGTACATATAACCATTAAATTGAGTATGCAGGTAGTTATAGGGTAAAAAAATCGATCTAGCTAGGTCTTATCTTTGGGAAACTGCGCATTTTTAAGCTATGTTATGTGTTTTTTCTTTGGTCGTGCAACAAATATTATCTTATTAATGTCTTCTACTGTATTACGTCAGTCTGATTGGCAGTTTGATATGCGTATAATTTCTGCTTTGTTCGAAAATTCGGAATGTAGTGAGTTCGAGTCCAATTTTTTGTAATACTTTATTTTGATTTATCGGAACTCCGAGCAAAGTTCAGTAACCCAGGTACTAAGTACCTAAAGACATTTAAAGCAAGTCTTAGCCATCTTAACCTTTTTATTACTTTTAAGAAACTTTACAAGTTAAAGGTTAATAAAAAAGCTCTTATTCTCAAAAGCACACCAACAATAAACAAAATAATATTATCTAAAATAAGAAATTAGAATACCTACCAAAAGGTTAAAATTATATTTTTTCATTCGCTTAAAATATTGGATTCTTGCTCCGGCATTAAAATGGAAAATTTGTTATTCAAAGGGAACCAACACTCCAGCGAAATGTATACAGTATTTTGTTTGCCTTTTGTGAATGAGGTTTTGTTGAGAAATGTATTGGTACCCTTATCAAATCTATGTTTATATGCTGGTTAAAAGGGCGGATTAGCTTATTGTACATACAGTAGTATGTTTCTATTTCACATGCGAAGATCATTAAGGTTTTCTTTTTCTATAACGATTTCTATCCCACTTGAAGACCTCTGTGGCTCAGTGCTTGAGCGCGTTGGTGCTTAAGCCGGGGGTTGCAAGTTCGAAGCCCTACGAAAGGAACTAAGTTTTTCTTTGTTCCTGGGTCATGGATGTATGTTTAGATAAGTTATTCGTATACTTAGCAGGGGGGCAGATTGACGTAGTGTGAAGCGCCGTTATTATAATTATTGGTTTTTAAATTAAGTTCAAATAAGCAGATGTCTTGTGCTTTCAAATTATTTAATAGGTCATCGAGTTTCATTCGTCGATTAATTTACTTTATATTATGTATTGTAATAAGGGCAAGATATATAGATGGCGTTTAATTAATATTTAGCAAATTTCTTGCGAATAAATACTCACAACCTGCAAGCAAATGTGTGAGTGCACGCATAACCATGCGTGAAGCACCTCCCTCCTCCCACACTGCTTATGCGTACACTCAGAAACAAGATTGTGCAAATATCACCACCACACGCAACAATGTCAGCAAGATCGTGCAAAACCCCACACCACCATGCAAGTTGCAAAAATCGACGCGCGTTTCATCCTGAACCCGGAGCATCCTCAGCAAGTAGACCTGCGTACAAAGTTTGTTAGTAATGCCACTCGTTATGTAGTCTCACGCCGGGCCCTTGAAAGGGGCCTTGGGCGGGGAGCCACGATCAGGGGCTTTGCCCCTCTACGTGCATCCTCATGTCATCCTTGGCAACACAAACTCGCGGCTTTTCATAGTTACGTTCACAGATTAGTGTCCATTCCTCTTAGTAAAGAAATTATCAAAACGAGGTAAACACAATTTACCAAATTGCTAGATGAAATAGGTTTTTTTTAAATTATATGAAGTACCTATAGAGGTATTTCATAAACATTACAATCTAGCCTAGCTAAGACTAATAAGTAATTTTACGTTAACTTAAATTGCTACATAGAGTATTAGTAGTATAAAATAAGTATAACCCCAAAATTATTAATAATATTTTGATAGAAATAAAAAGGAAATGTTAAGTTTTTGTACGCAGGGACTTCTGATAAGGAAGTAGTTAGATACAAGTCCAGTTTGACCTACATGGGTGAGGTATATCTGCACGTTTATCCAAAATAATGGAAAATAACGATATGCATGTATTCAAGACATATAATACTTCAAAAAAACAATTGTGTCATAATAAGGACCGGATTGGCTTAAAGTATCAATCCGGTGTCTATAAAATCGATTATCCTGAATGCGATAGTGTATACGTGGGTCAATTTGGACGTAACTTTGAGACTCGGTACAAAGAATACATCGTGGCTTAAAGAAATAGTCATCGTGATAAATCACATTTTGCTAAACACCTCTCAGATAGTGGGGTCAAGTGCAGTTGGCCTGTGCTATACAAAAAGTATTCCTCAGGACTCTCTTGTCCCGTCTAATCTTAATCTGAGAACTTTTAATTGAGTCACCTGCATTAAAACCGACCGAGAAGTTTTGGACAAAGCCAGAACTGCAAAGCGCAGTTGGAACTGTCGTGTACCATTTGACAACCTAAAAGTTTTATAAAATCTACAACCCGGAACCTGTACAAAACTAATTCGAACTGGATTATAAGCACGCGAAACTTTGGAAAAAGGATTCGTCACGGCTTTGAATTAAAGGGAAAATATAGTTTTAATTGCTCCTACAAATCGGAGAAATTGTGGCAAAGCTGCATAATAATGATCTAGATTCGAAGAATAATAAAACATTCATTAAAAGTTGGTTTGTCGCTAGAATTTAGAATTTCAAAATTCGGATGAATTTACAAATCGTATGATAAACTAGCAAAATACATTTTTTTATTTAATTTGTTTGAGTGTGTACGTAACTTTTGGGTACTTATAAGAACGTAAGGGAAGTTTAATATAGCCTAGCCTAACAGATTCCCTTATACGATCCGTTTTTTGCTTTTTAAATCTTCTATATCAACGTGACAATAATGCCACCTGATTCATCATTTTCGTAATACTGAAATCCCGGCGAATCACAGTTTTTTACCTCAAGTTTAAATCCCCATAATATTCGGAGCGGGAGTCAAGTCCTGTTTTATTTCACCCAATATTTTACGCAAGATTAGAGGGATTAATTTGGGGGCATCTAATTTTCAGGTCCACTGCCAAAGGACCCTTGTATAAATAACTTTGAAGCTTATTCAGGTATTTTAAATTACATGAGGCTTACTTGAGTGATGTAGTTAATAAGAATTTTGAGGTATTTAAACTGTAACTAGACCTACTTTTACTGTGAGAGTGTCATGCTTCGACACAAATAGGCCAGTTCGATCGGAAAAATGAAAAAAATGATTTTCAATTTAATACCTCTACGCGTTCATGAGGAATGGGGTAGTAAGTTTAAAATTATCCTACTAATATTATACATGTGAAAGTTTGTGAGGATGTATGGATGGATGGATGTTTGTTACTCTTTCACGCAAATACTACTGAACAAATTTCGATGAAATTTGGTAATATGGTAGTAGTTTAGGCTTTGTATTAAAACATAGACTAGTTTTTATCTAGTTATTATTTAAATTCCAGCTTGATACCTTCACGCGTTCCTGAGAAAAAGGCTCTTGACAGACAGACGGACGGACAACCAAGTGTTTCATTTTTTCCTTACGAGGTACGGAACCCTAAAAAATTGGCGTGGGCCACCCTTATTACTTTAGGATATTAAAAATAGCTTACAACCTATTCCCATACTTACCGAATACACCTGCAAAACTTCATGAAAATCGATCAATCGGTCAACTAACACGGTCCTAAATAATGAGAACACTCTACCTGCTTATGAATTAGATTTCCTGATTGTACATACTACATGCATAGCTGCTATATTATCCTATCTATACATCTTCTATACAAATAAATAAAATTGAAGTGTATGTTTGTAACTTTAAATTAACAGCTTTTCACATAATGAATCTGAAAGTATATTCGGTACTTACAATTAAATACCATTTTTTTAAATATTTGTCTGTCCGTCTGTCTGTCTGTCGGTCTGTCTGTCTGTTTGTTCTGGCTAATCTCTGAAACGACTGGACCGATTTTCACGGGACTTTCACTAGCAGATAGCTGATGTTATAAGGTCTAACATAGGCTACTTTTATTTTAGGGTTCCGTTTAAAAAAATAAGGTTCCACTTTCGTCAGTTCTGCGCAAACGAAGTTGCGGGCAGTTTGCAATAAAACTACTATCATTATACGTGTGTGTAAATAAAGTAGTACATCGATGTTTTAACAAAGTATTATTTAACAATGTTAGACGTTTAGGACGAAAACATTTTTATGAAGGCTGTAAAAATGTTGTTAAAAGTGAGACATGAAGGTTGTGCTGTCAAAATATATGAAACATAATATGAATAACACCTAAAGTGGCCATTTTAAACCCCCTGGGAACCTGATTGGCTGGTTTGCTGGTCGCAGTTGCATAGATCTGAAGGCCACCTTTAGTTTTTAAACAAAGATCTAACGCACATAAGCGAGAAGTGTTTTTCTTACTATAGTCACAGAATAAATATTAGTTACAAGTTAGTGATTTTTTGTGTTAATTCGACTTGTCATTTATCCTAAATTAAAATCAAAATCAATAGATTAGTTAAATCAAACTAATTTTAGTGAAACGTGACTTAGACTGTATTAGACTATCGCTTAATTAAAGTTCTCCACAAATGTTTACTAAACACGGACCTTGAGCTAATCGATACTTTGACTTACCATTGTCGCTTAAATTATATTATTATTGTTCAATATTTACTTAATTTTAGTTAAAACTATTTATAGTGTTTATTTGTAGTACCGTAGGTCGTGGAGTAAGGGGGAATTACTAGTAAAATTATTTATCCAGTAGATAAGCAATACGATGTTTTGTCCTTGTCTGTCAAGCGACTTTTCCAACACATATGATAAGGACAAAACATTGTACTACTTTTCTACTGGATAAATATTTTTATTAGAAGCGGGTATTATATATCTACAATGTTTGTTGATAGTACCGCAAGTCCTACTACTATTATAAATGTGAAAGTTTGTGAGGATGGATGGATGATGTTCGTTACACTTTCACGCAAAACCTACTAAACATATTTTCATGAAATTTGGTATGATAGTAGTACAGGCTCTGGATTGAAACATATAATAAGTGTGTTATAGGAACATAGAAAACAGTCAATGACCCCACAGAAGTTCTCAAATTCACCTTATCCGTTCACACAGAACGCGACGAAGCGCGTTATTTTTAAAATAACTGTTCAAAATTGGTCTTTATTCCCTACACAAGAAGACACACGTTTCATTGCAAGAGTTAGAATTTTGCTCTTGCAATAAATCTTGTATCGCTACCTCTGCAATTCTGCCGTCCTCAAACTAAAAGTTGTCTTTTGTTTGAGGTTGTCTTAATAATGTCATAAGACATTCATGAAAACATTTACAATTGTTTATAGAAAATCACTTGTATCAATTCCAAAATAATCCCGTGTTTTTCAGCTCTACCTCAAAAACTCTATTTGTCATTTAACCGCCTTTTAGTTTGAGGACGGTAGAATATCGCGCCGCAATTGGGTTTGAGCTCACCCTTACATCTATATCTATCTATATTTATAAAAGAAAGACATGTCAGTTACACTATTTATAACGACTGAACCGATTTGGCTTAAAATTGGTGGGGAGTTATTTTAAAATCAGGAGCAAGACATAAGATACTTTTTATCCCGTTCCCGAGGGACTCAAAACTCGATAACGGCTGGACCGATTTAGCCAATTTTGGTCCTGGAATGATTGTGGAAGTTCAGGGAAGATTCAAACAGTGAGAAATATTGGAAACAGTCTAGGTTATAGGAGTAGGTGTAGTCATTTCTTCATTCCAAGTCATAGTTAAGACAGAACGTGTGTCGGGAAAGCTAGTGAAACAATAAAAGTAAAAACTTAATTTCCCTGAACCATTTAAAATTTAACCCTGTAAAAACAGCGCCGGGTGCGAGTAAGCGCGTTTGTTCCATGTAATCACGCTTTAACTAACTTAAGAACATCTCTGAAGTGAAATCTGAAAAACTGAAAAGTATAAAACTAGCGTCGAGAATATTGAAAACTTTTTATGATAGAACTTTCAAAAGACCTGCCACAGATGGTAAAACAGTTTGATTAAATTGTCAGATTCGAATAGTTAACAATATTATAATATCAATCATAATATCCGCATAATATGTGGATATTGTAAAAGATCAACAAAATTAAAATTGTATGTAACCCGCGAACTTTCAAACAGTCAGCGAGCTAATGATGATAAATCATAGCTTAGAACATTCTCGAATAAGTCAACTTTTAAAAAATGGCCAACAAATAAAGTACCTACATCAAAATCCATTCATTTGGGAGCTACGAACTACAATGCCACGGACAGACACGCACACATACAGACAAGTCAAACTTATTACTAACTTAATTAATATCACGTTAATTAACTTATTACAACTTAGGTTATTATTACACGTTAAACATATTTTATTATTGTTGTTTTTAGTATTTGTTGTTGGCATCAGACACATCATCTGTAACAATTTTAACTTTCTAGGTATCACGGTAAGGAGATACAGCCTGGTGATAGACGGTTGGACAGACATACAGACAGACCCGTTTAAACCCTTTAGGTACGGAACCACATATTACTAAATAGTTACTACGTAAACGGGACCCTAAACCCTTGTTTCTAACGTAGTTTAGCATTTATTTTATTCAACAAATTAAAAAGAAACAAGTTCCTCTAATCATCCACAAAATGTCAATGCTAAAATAGACAGCAAATATACATAATTATATATATTTACACAATATGTAAACATGTATTTATGTTGTATTAAATTCTCTATTCCCTTTTGCCGCTTTTTGCTCACAAGAAGTTGTTTGAAAAGCAAAGCGATTCAAAGAAAACGCTTTTAGTATGTAATTTATGGAGTAGGTATGCGTATGTAAATATTTTATCACAAATACCGTCAGTCGTCTGTGTTTTTGTCTGTCAATGTTTACAATAAAATGTTGTCAAATAAATTAATTACGTCGTACAGAATTATACGATCGAGCACATTTTGTGCCAAAGAAGTTTGGTAAAATCTTTTAATTCGATAAATTATTTATTTTTTTAATACAAAAACTTACACACTTCGCCTGCATATTTAGTTTGCTTCGCATGCTTTTTATAAATATACTAGCTGTCCCGACAAACGTTGTTCTGCCTCAACTATGAACTGAAATTTGTCACCGTTTAAACCTTTCCTGAATTGATACGATTATTTTAAGGTCAAAATTAGCCAAATCGGCCCAGCCGTTCTCGAGTTTTAGCGAGACTAACGAACAGCAATTCATTTTTATATATAAGACTAGCTGTCCCGACACACGTTGTTCTGTCTTAAATATGAACTGGAATGAATAAATGACTACACCTACGATGAAACCTACGTCCTAGTTAGAGATGTGATAAACGGCTTAAAATTAAAAGTTAACTTATCCGTTATTAAATATTCAATAGCAGCTTTTTTTAACTGCTTAGTTGCTTAGTTGCTTATTTGATTATCTACTTATTGCCACTTATAAGTTATAATATTTTTTGCGCTTATGTTACGTTTTTCGATCGCTTAAACTGATTTAAATTAACTTTCCTTCGTACTTTGCAGGCTTAGGACTGTCTGAAATCTGAATAATTATTAATATAATAATATGAACTCATAAAAATGTTTTTACATGTTGATAATATGCATTAATCTTAAATGTTGCTTATCATTAGTAATAGTTGATTTATAGGATAACGAACATCGTCACTTTTTCCACCTCATTTCTTTCAAAGTAGTTCCATAAATTACTGTTCCAATTCACGTCGTTTATTCGTCATCTTACGACAAAAACTTAATAAACTTAATACTAAAACACTACACGAAAAGTTTATATTACGTCCATATGGACCATTATTATATTTATTATTTACATTAAAACTTCACGGTAAGCCACCAAAGCACCACTATTACGATTAAAATACGAATTATTGCGTAACGTAATATAACGTGTTTTCGTCAACCCGCAAAGCGCAACTAACAAAAAGTGAATAAACACGAAAAAGCTTAATAGTTATAAGTACAAAAAATAACCCGTTTAAATAAGTGATGAGCTACATTAAAGAATTTTCACTCTTATTGCGCTGTCATAAGAACTATTTTTCTTTGCTCATACCACACTTATGGCTTTATGACTATAAACGATATGAACGATAATTATAAGTGATAAACGCTTAAATTTTTAAACGACTTTACAACTTATTTATAAAAGCACGCTATTTTAAACGCTTTACGTTATAACGGCCATCTCTAGTCCTAGTCCTACACCTACTCCTTCTCCAATATTTCTATTTCTCACCGTTTAAACCTTCCCTGTACTTCCACAATTATTTTGAGAGCAAAATTAGCCAAATCTGTCCAGCCGTTCTCGAGTTTTAGCGAGACTAACGAAGAGCAATTCATTTTTATATAGGTATAAATTAAAAAATGTCCTTATTTTCACTAACATTACAAAAAGTATGTAACATTAAAACAGTTACAGAACTCTTTCTAATTGAATTAAAATAATTAATTTTATAATGATACTAGCTTTTCCTTGCGGATACGCCCGCGTATATACATTATACAGTAACGTTATTTCCCGCGATAGAAAGTGGCCTATGTACTTCTCCGTAGTTTACTGTATGTCTGTGCCGAACATGTTGATCAGTTAAGTAGTTCTTACGTAAAAGCGTTAATATAGTAGGTATTCCACGGAAACCGTACATTTTCCCGCAGCAAAAAGTGGCTTATTTGTGTACCCCGTGATCTAATTTATATCTGTGTGAAATATCATAATAATCGGTTGAGTTGTCTTTACATGGTAGCGTAACAAACAAACTCACATTCATATTTATTATTATATCATATAGTATCCTATGTCCGTCTCCTGGTTCTAAGCTACCTCCCCACCATTTTCAGCCAAATCGGTTCAGCCGTTCTTGAGTTATAAATAGTGTAACTAACACGACTTTCTTTTAGAAAATGTAGATTAAATTATAACTCTTTCTATATTTTAGAAAGCTTATAATACTTCTTTTGGAGTTGAACATAGTTTTACATCTTCCCAGTACACGAAATTTTATGCTTCGCAAGGGTTTTAACATTTTGGGGTGGACAACCCTTATCACTTATAATAATAATGAATTGCAATTACCTTGTCTCACTAAACTTGAGAACGGCTGGACTGATTTGGCTTAATATTGAAATATCTTACCGATGAGAATATTGAAAAAAATTCGCGGAAAATGTTTATCATTTTCCCCGAATTTTTAGCGACGATAATTTTTTCCTACATTTAGTAAAATAATATTATAATGACAAATGGAATGTGAACACTATTTGTCATTAACATATTATTAAACTAAGTAAGACATTTGCACTAATGACTCACTACAAACTTAATGCTAATATACATTTTGTAATTATCTTGAAAGCTTTGTAAGAGGTAATCAAATCTGAGTAGTTACTGTCTACGCTTCTGCATTATTAATAAATTTTATATCAAAGGGTTGTTCAAGAATAATGATTAGTTACATTTTATTATTCTCTGTCATTTTATTATATTCTATTCTTATGAATTAAAGTATAAAGAAATATTCAATTCAGAAAATTAGTCGCACATAACTTTTGCCCTTTTTTCCACTTACGTTCAACCATGCCTTTCTTTAAACAAACTAGCCCCCGTTTCATAGGTTTTTAGTATCTTATAATTTAAACGAATAAATCTATACTAATATAATAAAGAGGAAAAGTTTGTTTGTTTAGTTGAATAGGCCCCGAAACTACTGGACCGATTTAATGAAACTTGGCACAGACATAGAGTACACCACGGGAAAGGGCTAGGGCTACTTTTCATCGCGGTTTTCTGTGAAATTAACTTTTGCGAGCACGTAGTCGCAGGCAACATCTAGTCTTGTATATATTCAGTGTGTGTCGTCTTGAAATTAAGAGATTTAACAGCAGCAATTAATTTAAATATTAATTATATCGATAAAACACCCTCCTATTGGGGATTGCTATCCCCACAGTCGTCTTCTTTTACTCTCGTAACCCAGCTGGGTGGATGACCGACACGACTGCCAAGAGGTTTGATTTTATTGACAAAACACCGTGCTTTTGGAGGACGCAGGATGGATTACCGAAACGACTGGCGAGAGATCAGGTGCAGGACAGACTTTCTACATGCCCATCCGATACATGGATCTTCTTTCCTGTAAAGCGATTAGGTGATCATCCTGCGTTATCCTAACCAGACTTGAGAACAACATATTTTTGTTATTCTAACGCAGGGATAACGAACCTAGGATCTCAGAAGTCGAAATCCAAGCTCTAAGCCACGATTCGGTACTACTGTTTTTAGTGTCAATCATATAAGGTTCGGTAAAATCAATAACGGATATTTTGGGCATAATATGATCTATTGCTTAAAAAAAGACGTAATAATTGTCATACGAAAAAAAAAAATATTTTTCTTTATATGGGTTTGCGTTTTGTGGTAAGTCACACACGTGAGATGATTTTTTACTTTGATTATGACAATTATTTTTTTGCCTAAACGCCTTTACATAAGTAGTGCATCATGTGCCCGAAGTATCCGTAATTGGTTTTCGGAGACATTATAATATTCTATTCTATCTATTGTATTATTCAATTCTATTCTATGTATTGTATTATTCAGTTCAGAGGCTAATGGCTATCAATTTTCAACATATTCAACTTCTAACACGCCTCCAAGCGATATAAGTTAGGTCTAACTTGTGGGCAACAAGCACTAACAGCGCTAAGTCACTAAATAGTCACGTAATGTAGTTAGCCTTGGGCATTATTTAAGGGTCCCACGGACGGTCGACATCCCATACAAACGTAGTTTCGTTTTAATTTTAAAACGGTACAACCAAACTTCATCAAACTTTGTACACATAATTTAAGGCATACTATCTAGTCTTATAATTAGGTTTGGTTAGAAAATGTTAACCAAGAACGAAATAAGAGCGAATTTAATGTTTGCCTCCAGAAATTAAATTCGCTCTTATTTCGTTCTTGGTTAGTATTTTCTAACCAAACCTAATTATAAGACTAGATATGATGCATTGAATTATGTGTACAAAGTTTGGTGAAGTTTGGTTGTACCGTTTTAAAATGAAAACGAAACTACGTTTGTATGGGAGCTCGACCATCCGTGGGACCCTTAAGTTCACCCATTAAGGACGCTTTGGGAGTTTTAGGGTTAGTTCACCACGAGATGCGACGCAATAAGACGCGAAAAAGCGCGCCGCGGCCGCGAAAAATTTTGAATTCTTGCATTGCATTCTCTTTGAATACCTACGTCTGGGGCCAACCATGTGCGGGTTTCCTCACGATGTTTTCCTTTACCGTTAGAGCGTCCGTATAATACTTGAGATCCAAAAAAGTCTCATTGGTACACGCCACAACCTGGGATTCGAACCTGCAATATCTCGAGTGCTAATCAATTAACGGTCTACCCACTAGGCCACGGAGCTCCTTCCTTATTGTGACATATTATATTTGAACATGGAATAAATAGTCTCCGCGTAACGGCGCGTTCTCAGAATAGAATAGAATAGAATTATTTATTTTCCAAGAAATTGGTAATACATGGATGTTGTTATACAATTATAGGTCACAATTTCTGCCTCTAGGGCGTGGAAATATTTACAATATAATTAATAAAGATCATGCATATTAAAAACTTTTAAACAATAATTATAAAAATAATATCATATCACCAAACCTTTCATAAGTCAAAAGTTAAAATCCGTCATAATCACCATAAAATCAAAATAATATTTATAATATGTCAAA
Organism: Glaucopsyche alexis; assembly: GCA_905404095.1. Classification (NCBI taxonomy): domain Eukaryota; kingdom Metazoa; phylum Arthropoda; class Insecta; order Lepidoptera; family Lycaenidae; genus Glaucopsyche; species Glaucopsyche alexis. The sequence continues at coordinate 13,894,245 of FR990062.1, forward strand.
ATCATCATATTTAATAAGTTATATTAATTAAGTAATAATTATTAAAGCAATGTCAAATCAATTATTATAATTTATGTCATTTTATTTGTAATAAGTAGATATAGAAAATAAAATAAAAGAATGTCAAGCAGAATAAAATAAATATTTAAAACATATTTTTGAATTTTCTGGTAACTATAACATCATTAAAGAACTCTTGCGTTGTGTAGTAACATTTATCTAATAACCATGTGAATAGTTCGTTTTTAAATTTATTGTATGTAATATTATTTTTAAATGTATTCGGTGTATTATTATATATTTTAATAGTCATGCAATATGCGTTCTTGCTATGAATTGTTAACCGCTGTGTTGGAATAGTAATATTTTTACTACTGGTTCTTTTACATCTGGCATTTTTCTTATCATTCTGATCTTCAAATAACGCAGCATATTTTTTTATAAATAGGCACGCTTCTAATATATACAGACTAGCAAGGGGAAGTATTTTAAACTTTTTAAAAAGAGGTCTACAATGTGCTATTCTATCAGCTCCTGCCATAGTTCTAATGCATTTTTTTTGTATTAGGAATGCTTTGTTTAAATCTACTGAATTTCCCCACAATACTAGCCCATATCTTAATGTTGAAGAGACGTATCCATGATAGGCTGTTACAGCGGCATCTTGTGAAACAATATTTTTTATCCTCCTTAGAGCAAATACAAACCTATTAAGTTTATTACAAACATTATCTACGTGATCTTTCCAATTTAAGTTACTATCTAAAATAAATCCTAGAAATTTTGTAGAAGGCACGCATTTAATAGGACTTAATTTTATTTCTAAATGTTTGTCGTTATTATTAGTCGATTTATAAAATTTTACTATTTTAGTTTTTTCTAGATTGACCTGTAAATTATTATAATACAACCATTTCGTCACATTTTTAATTTCATTTTCAATCTCGTCATTTAAATATTGTTTGCAGGATTTAATTAGTAATGTTGTATCGTCAGCGAACATGATGCCCTCATGTTTTAAAATTTTTGGCAAATCATTTATATATATTATAAATAAGTTTGGACCCAAAATACTCCCTTGTGGTACACCGCAACTATTGATTCTGTATTCAGATCTATAAGTAATCTCTCTATTGTTTATAATATTTGTTATTTCAGTACATTGTTTTCTGTCTTTTAGGTACGATTCAAACCATTTATGTGCATTTCCCCTTATACCATATTTATTTAATTTATCTAAGAGGCGTTTATGATTAACAAAATCGAAAGCTTTACTCATATCAAGGAATACTGCTGCTACAGATAACCTTTTGTCAATTGCTTCTGTTACTTGTTTTATTAGTGAAAAACAAGCCAGTGTTGTGGAACTACCTTTTGTAAAGCCAAATTGTTGTTTGCTAAATAGGTTTTTTGAATTAAAATATTGCACTATCTTAGATTGCATAGCCTTTTCGAAAATTTTTGAAATAACTGGTATTAATGTAACTGGTCTAAAATTACACATATTGTTTTTCTCGCCTTTTTTAAAGAGCGGTCTAACTACAGATACTTTTAATGCAGTTGGGAAATGACCTTGTTCAAAGGATAGATTAACTAGATGACAAAGGGGGTAACAGATATACTTTGCAGACAACTTTATAATCTTGGTGTTAATATGGTCATATCCAGTCGATTGAGTATTATTGAGAGAATTAATAATTTTGTAGATGTCATTGGGAATTAAGGGAGATAGGTATATTGAATTTGATTCATTGTTCATTAAAATGTCATTTCTATTATTATCAAGCATGTCAATCGGATTATTATTATTTGTTATGTCAATGTAGTATTTATTAAACAATTTAGCTATGTCAGATATTTCTGTGTATATTTTATCACCTACTTTTATATTGTCAATATTATTACGTGTGCTTTTGCCATTAATGTCATTTTTTATTAATGTCCATGTGGCTTTGCACTTGTTTTTTGACATTTTTAAAAACTTACTATTGTTTTTTGTTTTAGATGTATTAATACAGTGCTTTAAGATGCTAGAATATTTATTGTATTTTTTTAATAATTCGTTTTTATTCAGAGCATCATGTCTATATTTAAAATATAAACTACGTTTTACCACACAAGATTTTTTTATGCCTTTCGTAAGCCAACCCATTTTTATCGGCTTATTATTGATTTTTACATTTATCCAGGGAAAGCAAAGATCATATAAAAGTACAAAAATATCATAAAAATTATTAAAACTTTCTTCACAATCTGTTATATTAAATACATCATTAAATGTTAACGAGGCCATGTAATTCAAAAATTTTGTAATGTTTTCTTTATTAAAATCGCGCCGTTTGGTAAAGTGATAGCTAGCCTTTAATTTTTTATTTTTATTATGTACCGGAAATATAATTGTCTGCCCAGTTTCATGGTCAGAAAGAGCCAAGTGGTGAACGTCTGCTTTGTATGATTTTAAGTTTGAGCAAATTAAATCTATGCTGGACCGACCTCGAGTAGGTATGTTTATATTAGTTTGTAGGTTGTGATTTAGTAGTACGGACCTTAATTCCTTATGTTCGTTTGACTCTTTCATTACATCGATATTCCAGTCGCCACATAAAATTATCTTTTTATTATTTAGACGGCTGTACTCTATTATCAGAGAATCCAAGCTACTTAGAAAAAAGTTAATGTCTTCTTTAGGCACCCTGTAAATACATATTATTATTGTATTATAGCAAACTAATTCTATTCCGCAACATTCAAAGACACGTTCCTTAGCATATTTCTCACTTATGTGTAGGTTTTTAAACTGTAGTCCTTTTTTAACTAGTATGCAAGATCCACCCCTTTTTTTATTTTTCCTCGAAAAGTAAGCTGCAACTTCGTCAGCGTCAGTTCTGCAACTCAGCACTTTCTTGGGCTCAGTGTGTGGTACTACGAGTTTTTAGGGTTCCGTGCTCAAAGGGTAAAAACGCTACCCTATTACTAAGACTTCGCTGTCCGTCCATCTGTATGTCTGTCTGTCACGAAACTGTATCTCAGGAAACGTGACAGCTAGAGAGTTGAAATTTTTACAAACCTATTTCTGTTACCCCTACATCAAAAATACTAAAAACAGTATAAATAAATATTTAACGGGAATAATTTTTTCTCTATTATAATACCGTATACGGTACCCTTCATGCGCGTGTCCGACACGCACTTTGCCGATTTTTATAAACATTGAAGTAATATCCTGCGCCTGCGCAGAAGAACATTGTTAGTATGAGAATAGTTTCGTCGGAGTTTCAGTTTTACTTGCAACATAACAGATGGGGCAACAGGAGTACCTTATACTTTATTATTCTTTCTGGGTCAAAAGCTTACATACTTTTAGCGGTCCTAAAGACGTTAATGGCCATCTTTATCCATATTATAATAACTCCCACACCGATCTCGGTGACGGTGGCCGGTTTCATTGAAACCAGGTCAGTTGCGCAGGAGTGATTTTATAGTGCCCAAGTGTGTGCGCAGTACACAAGAGCACTCTCTCTTCCTTTTACTCTCGTAACCCAGTGGGACGGATGACCGACACGACTGGCGAGAGATCAGGCGCAGGACCGACTTTTTACATGCCCATCCGACGCATGGATCATCTTTCTTGTCAGACAATCAGGTGATCAGCCTGCATTGTCCTAACCAAACTGGGAAAAAATTTTTTTGTTCCCATATGGGAATCGAACCCACGAATCACTTGACCACGGAGGCTGTTTATCCATATACCATTGTAGGGAACACATTTTGTAGACTAAGCAATTATATTAATCGACTATTTTATAACTTTAAATTATACCCAAAAGAGTTACACAATAATGCCCCACCTTGAAATATGTATTTTTAATTATAATACGGCAGTCAATATTATGAGTAGATTTTAATATTTTGATCAAAATCATATTTTATTTCTACATGTTCAAATTGATAATATTATGATAAGCTCAATAAACAATTCAATCAGTTTCATCTACACGGCTGGATAACAATTAATGTATTATTTCAAGCCACCATATTGTATCGTTTCAAAATGAATATTCATTTCTAGCAAACGATAAAACAATAATTTAATGTTAATCCTACACCTGTTTTATTTTGTTATTGTAATAAATTGAACTTAAATTGTATTGCCAATAATAATAATAATAATAACTCCTCCACACCGATCTCAGTGACGGTGGCAAGTAATTTTATGGTGCCCAAGTGTGTGCGCAGTACACAAGAGCACTCTCTCTCTCTTCCTTTACTCTCATAATCCAGTGGTACGGATAACCAATACGACTGGCGAGAAATGAGGCGCAGGTCCGACTTTTTACATGCCAAAAAAATTTTTTTACATAGTAAAAAACTAGCCAAGTCTCGATGGAGCTGCTTGTTTGTCTCTAAAAAGTAATGAAATCTAGACAAAGTCGTGCCAAGTCTAAGGCTCCTTACTGCGATTTCTTTATTATTATAGTTAATATTGTGTGACTTGACCGTTGAACATTCTTTATACGTTAGTGGGTACAAGTCAATTTTGTTTACACGTAATGTTATATCTGTTGTAACTAGCTATGTTTAGCGAGATAATAGCCCATACTGGTATTGGTAATTGGACGCTAGTGTCTCATTTTAGGCTGTTGTTGATTCTACAACACATGTATTGGAGCAATGGTGTCATGGAGCCCCTTTTGTACCCTTGTGTACCCTTCAACGGCCAAGTCACACAACATTAACTATAATAATAAAGAAATCGCAGTAAGGAACCTTAGACTTTGCACGACTTTGTCTAGATTTCATTACTTTTTAGAGATAAACAAGCAGCTCCATCGAGACTTGGCTAGTTTTTTATAGAATGTTTTTGGTGGGATTTCACTTCTTTTTGTAGAAACGTGGGCTTATTGATTTATTTTACTAGATTTTAGTGTAATCTGTTTATTTAATTTGTGTAATGTTCGAGTAGAATAAAGTTAATTGTTCGACTATTTCTTCTTGTAAACTTGTAAGTATAAGTTTAAAGCCAGTCTAGTCTTATCTAGAGTTTTCCTTTAATTTTATTTATATGCGTATTAAAAGCAGAAGGGGAGGCATTCGCCCAGCAGTGGGACGCTATGGGCTAGATTAAATTAGAAGATGTGTCCCACTTCGCTGGATTTTTGCATTGACAGTCGATTTTTTTATGTACCAATAGTAGAAGGGGGCATTACCATATTATCTCTAAATCAGCTGAGACCAGCTGAGGGTTCTTCATCAGATACTTCAGACCTTCGATTTTTGACAACAAATGACCCACCAAGTTGAATAATTTTGTAAAGGCAGTATGTCGATCTCTAATAGTTTGGTTGGGATCTTGTGTTTTCTAATCAGGGTCACCAGATACTCCAGATCTTCGATTATCCTAGTTTTTATAGTTTTTAGTGAGTGAGTGTCATAAATGCGAAACTTTTTTTCGCTTAACTTCGGAACTAAATGACCTACAGACTTAAAATTTTGGATTTTAAGTATGTGATTATAGTTTAATTTTTGCGTTCTGGTCTTAATAATAATAATAATATAATAATATCTATGGACGCTTCACACCACGCCAATCTGGCCCCGTGCTAAGTATCCGAAGAACTTGTGTTACGGGTACCAGACAACGGAAATATATTTAATACTTTTTACTATACACATATTTGAGATTTTTATTATATTATACATATATTTAATACACATCCATGACCCAGGAACACAGAAAAACTTTATGTTCCTTCGGCGGGATTTGAACCCGCGACCCCCGGCTAGAGCACCAACACGCTCAACCAACTGAGCCACAGAGATCGTCGTCATCTTATCCAGAGGTTCTCAAATAGAGGCCTGAAAATGCGGTGAAATGGTTCCAGTAAAGAATGGTACGGCAGTGTTTGCTTCGCGCTCGACTTGGCGGGGGCACTGCCGTGCCCCCAGATCAACGTTCTGATCTTATCCAGAGGTTCTCAAATAGGGGCCTGAAAATTCGGCGAAATGGTTCCAGTAAATAATGGTACGGCAGTGTTTGCTTCGCGCTCGACTTGGCGGGGGCACTGCCGTACCCCCAGATCGATTATCCTAGTTTTTATAGTTTTCCCTTTATGTAACCGTTAAACACTAACTCTGTACCAAATTTCAGCTCTCTGAGTCTATGGGAAGTACTAGTTCTATTCTGATGATCATGAGTGAGTGAGTGAGTGAGTGAGTGAGTGTCATAAATGCAAAACTTTGCTTTCGCTTAACTTCGGAACTAAATGACCTACAGACTTGAAATTTTGGATTTTAAGTATATGAATAAAGCTTACTGGATGACGAAAATTTCTGCGTTCTGGTCTTATCCAGAGGTTCTCAAATAGGGGCCTGAAAATGCGGCGAAATGTTTCCAGTAAAGGATGGTACGGCAGTGTTTGCTTCGCGCTCGATTGGCTTCTCTTCGCTTCGCTCGATTGGCTTCTTGGCTTGACTTGGCGGGGGCACTGCCGTGCCCCCGCCAAGTCAAGCCAAGATAACAAAGTGTCAACTGTCAAGTTGCTATGACTTAGAGCGAGTCCACACGGCGCGTTGCGTCAGCGTTGCGTCGACGCAGCGTTGTCGCTCCGTCGTTTTACATACTAAAAATTGTACTGTTCACGGTGCGCTGCGTCGACTCAACGCTGTTACAACGCACGAACAACAGACATCATCCCCCGAAACGAAGCGGGAGGGGTAACCACGTTACGTTTACGTCGCAACAACGCTGCGTTAACGCACCACCCGTGCGGACGGCATTGCGTTAACATGTTTGCGCTGCGTCGACGCAACGCGACGAGTGGACTGGCCCTTAGCGCCTGTCCACATGATCACGTCACGACGTCAACGTGAAATGCCGCGGTATCGTGGCACGGTGCTTTGACGCGTCATGATTTGCACGTCGCCTATAGCAAAATGTCTTCGACACATTGTACAATACCATCGATACAATAGTATATTTTTTGTTTAGGTAGGTACTTGTATTTAACTAGCTTTTGCTACTTCGTCCGCGTGGAGTTCAGTTTTCATACAAAATTTTAATCCCCTTTTCACCCACTTAGAAGGCGAATTTTTAATCGAATCCTTTCTTAGCGGATGCCTACGTCAATACAACTATCTGAATGCCAAATTTCAGTAAAATTTATTCAGTAGTTTCGGCTGTGCGTTGATAGATGAGTCAGTCAGGTTTGCCTTTTATATATTTAGAAGAAGCGTTTAAAAAAATCTTTTTAGTACGACCTTCGTGAGATAAAATCGTTTTTCTCATAAGCTGCACAATCTAACTCAGTGAATACAGAAATACGATGTTTTAAATAACTGAAAATCTAACGTCATAAACAAAAAGCATTTCACAACTTTAGCTAAATTGAAAATGCAAGCAAAAAAATGGGGAAATAAAATTTTCAGCGCCTGTGCTTGAAATGCCCTTTACATTGTTCCGTTTACGTCCAACATAAAATTGTAACTTACAAAAGAATTTCAATTTCGACATCGACATTACATTTTGTAACGTTAGATATTTTGTAAAGGTAAAATGCCTTTAAAACTACTAGAGGTAGCCCTGTGGTCAAAATTCAACCATAATAGGCATGTTGCCGAAAAAAATTTTTTTCGTCTATTTGATGTTAGTCAACATGTTAATAAACAATCCAGAACCCATTTTTGTATATCTGAAAAAATAACGTAGATACAAACCATTGAAATTTACAATATGAAAGAGAGCGATATATCGGCCTGTGACGTCACAACCTGCTACCGCCATACATTTGTCATCACAAAATGTATGGCGGTAGCAGGCTGTGACATCACGAATCGTTTTGCGAGAAAGGGATGGACAATATTTTTTATTTGCTTATATTTTTTAATCGCGTCACTCTAAATACCTATTTCTTTCAGATTTATGTATCTTTAATCAACAATTATAAAATTTAATTTGTAAAACTGTGATATTCTACAGAAGGCAACATCCCTATTATAATAATAATAATATATATGGACGCTTCACACCACGTCAATCTGACCGCGTGGTAAGTTCTGGAAGAACTTGTGTTACGGGTACCAGACAATGGAAATATATTTAATACTTTTATACTATAGACATATTTAGGATTTTTATTATATTATACACATATTTAATACACATCCATGATCCAAGAATACAGAAAAACTTTTTTGTTCCTTTGACGGGATTCGAACCCGCGACCCCGGCTTGAGCACCAACACGCTCAACCTTTGAGTATCCAACTATAACGGAGACGCCATTGTCAGGCGTTCCCCGCTGCCAAAGGTTAGACCCTCCGGTCGTGAGGGTTGTATAAAACTAGTTGCTGCGCGTTTTTGACGTATTCGGAAAATTACAGCGAGGCGGAACGAACCGGAGCAGAAAATGCCGACTTGCTGTATTTTTTCCTGCAAAAACAGATCGGAAACATCAAATAAACAAAAGGATGGTGTTACTTTCCATGTGTATGTATTATTTTGCCTAAATATTAACAATAATTGCGATATATTAGCAAAAATCCAAAAATTTTACTCGATGAACAAATGTTGCTACTAAATCGTACAACATCCAAATTTAGGGTAATATTTAAAAGTAGTAATTTATAAAAACTTCTATTTCATATTCGTTCTTGTTTTTACTATTTCATAATGAAGAAACATGACTAATTAATTAGTACACTATTTACAATTTTGTTTTTCTTCATGATATTATTTCACGAAACACATTGAAAATTTGCAAATTATTATAAAATAATTATTCAATTGTGTTAACAAACTTTTGTTTATATTAATTATTATTTATTACAATAAAATATGTGCGGATAAATTTATCCTGAAATTATGCATTTTTAATTTATAAACAGGCCACACTTCATAAAAACTGAGGGTTGTGACAACGTAAAAGAAATATCGATATCGACTTTATCAGTATGTTATTCTGACCATTATTTTTTTAGATTTCCTAAAAATAGGATGATTAGGAATGCCTGGGTCCAAGCTTGCGCTAATCATTTTTCTTGGTTTCCCAAACGTACGAGTACAATTTGCTCGGTGCATTTTGAAGTTTCATGTTTTATTGTTCAGACGAACAACAGTAGGAGATTAAAACAGCGCGCCTTGCCAACTTTGAAATTATTAAAGGTGCATTTTATAATTAACTAGTTTTTGCCCGTGAATTTGAACCAATCTTTGAACTACTTATGGTGAACATTGGTAAACATTGAGGTGGAACAGAACTATTATAAATGCAAAAAAAACGTATTTAGGGTGGACCCTATTTATCATAACGATTCCGCATTTTTACTTACCTCTACCTTTTTTAACCGACAAAAAACCGAAGGAGATTCTCAAGTCAACACATACTTACGATTATAGTACGATTTTGGTATTTTTTTTATTTATTTAATAATATAATATATTTTAAATATAATATATGGATGCTTCACGTCATGTCAATCTGGTCTCGTGGTAAGTTCTCGAAGAACTTGTTTTACGGGTATAGGTGTACCAGAATCTCATGGCAAATAGGGAAATAAAATTTTGTAGTGTGCAATACTGGAGAAATTGGATTAAACGATCTTGATACTGGTTAATTTTTAGTTAAATCGAAACTGTCTTAAGTTGATTTCCTTTTTCCTCCTCTCCTCCAGGCATGGAAAATAAACCATCATTCGATGTGCCATCGACGATTCACCGTATAGTAGTACTGGAAACACCTTTAAGGAAGTCACAATAAGTATCTAAGAAAATATAAAAAAACTAAAAGTATCAAAACAACTCACTCTAACTTACCGGTCAAATCTACCACGAGCTTTAAATTATAAGATTGAGTTTGATTTACACCTTCTTCTTCCTGTATTTTAAGATAGACATTGAAAACAATATTTCTCGCTTGAGATCGAATTTCCTTTTTCAACACTTTCACCAAAACAACAAATTCCAAGAACATATTCACAAAATTTTAGCAGCGGTTGACAGATCACGTACTTTGATTTGACGGGTCATACTTGACATTGCCATATGAAAATCACATTTTTTTTTTAAATGCCATGAGATTCTGGTACACCTATACCAGACAACGGAAATATATTTAATACTATACACATATTTAATATTTTTATTATATTCTACACACATTTAATACCTACACACCCATGACCCAGGAACACAGAAAAACTTTATTTACTTCGGCGGGATTCGAACCCGCAATCCCCGGCTTGAGCACAAACACGCTCAACCACTGAACCACAGAGGTCGTCTAATTATTATTGTAAAGATTTTACTTCTAAATTCATCCTATTGTCACTAAATGGTAGACCCACGGACTCCTTTTTTTACAACAACAAATAAAAAGCGTGAAGCGTGCTAGATAATGGGTTTCAACACGTATGAGGCTAATTCTTGAAGCTATTATCTATTTTACTTTAGTTATTACGGGTGCTCCATCCGCGTAAATATACTATCGGTTATCCCGCGGGAATACTCTATTTTTCCGATATAAAAAGTAGCCTATGTTTTAATCCAGAGCCTAAACTACTACCATACCAAATTTTATCAAAATCCGTTCAGTAGTTTTTGCATGAAAGAGTAACAAGCATCCATCTATACATCCAACCATCTATCCATCCATCCATCCTCACAAATTTTCACATTTTATACTATTACCTACTAGGATAGGGTGTGAAAATTTGTGAGGATGGATAGATGGTGAATGTATGGATGTTCTTTAATTTTATAAGAGAAAATATAGGTAAATATTGAAAAAATCGATTTCGAATTGATTTCGCTCAGAATAATTTTCCCTAAGAGTTTTTAGCATAGTCAATCAACATGGGAACTTACAATTTTCTATCTCCTATAGTTTAGAAAGGCCAGGAGGATGACCAATTTATAAACCATTATGGAGACCGATTACTCGAAAATGGTTGACTTTGTAAAAAGGTAATTTATAAATTCTTATTTCAATTTTAAAATACCTATAAACTATACAAAATTTCATTTATATATATTCATAATTACACATACTAGAAAGACGGACAGACAGACGGATGGTCAGTGCAAATTTATTAGGGTTTCTTGAGTATTACGGAATGCTACAAATTGGTTGTACGCACCAGCCGCTCCGCAACTATGATATTCGCAACACTGCTAAAAATGCTAAAATTCTTCTTCACGCTGGATGACGCTTCCATTTTTGCATGTTTCAACATTTTAATACTTATTTACTTTATGATACTGAGCGAAATTGTAAATTAAATATTGTAATTAAGATTTAATAGATATCATTTTTAAAATTTACTTTTGCCACACTTAATTATTACTAGCCGAACTCATCGATAGTAAAACATCGATAGTGTCAAGCACTAGCGGTGCGGTCCCCCCTCTCGCAGAAAGTGGCGAGACTTTTTCGCATAGAAATTAGCTGTCATGTCGTCTCCGTATAGTTGGATACTCAAAGCGCTCAACCAACTGAGCCACAGAGGTCATAATTCATAATATTATTTTAATTTTAAATTTCCTCTTATTTAGGGTTCTTTAAAATATCTATCATAGACATATTTATAATTTAAACGAGGCATATAGAGGCAAAAACTATCCTCACTTAAATGGCTCCACTTTTAGGGTTTTTTGGAGCCATTTTGACAATTGAGGTGCGGTGGAATAAGAATGGCGTAACTGACAGACCCACCAGGCATGCCAAGGGTTAAATTATATTTTCAAAACAGCTTGATTTTTATTCGAAACTTATGGAAAGTATTATTTTCAATAACTATAAAACATGTTTTTACACTATTAAGCAATACACTAGTTTTTTTATCAATAATAATAATCAATGTTAAATTTTATATTTGTGTAATTTAATTTTTTCATAAGAATATAATACTTTAAAAGATAAGATATAAAATAAAAAGATAGCGCTAGCCCCAACTCCATTATAAATTCCGAGAGAAAAACATTTTCAGAGGTCCTAGGGTTATCTACTCCGAGAAAAAATATTGAAAAGAAAGTTAAACATTCTTTGAAAGACAGTGAAAAAAAAACGCCCATTGTTAAACTTTTTATCGGATCTTCAACTAGGACTAATCAACATTTTAGAAAAAAATATCAGCTTTTTTCTATTAGTCTCAACCCTAAACGTCGGATGTGGCTCTAAAGCGTGTCCACAATTTAATCAAGTTGCAAGGTAGAAAATATTTCCCGTGAAAATATCCAGCTACAATGAGCTCTACACATTTATCTGGACTTTAAGTCGTGGTTCGAGATATTCCTTACTGCTTCATGGATATATAGGTAATATTGCCGTCTCTTTCTTATATATAAAAATGGACTGCAATTCCAATTCAAACTAAAACTCAAGAACGGTTTGACCAATTTGGCTGATTTTGATCTTGAAGTAATTGCGAGATTCCCTGAATATTTAAACGGTGAGGAAATTACTGAATTTCCCATACTAACCAGTTAGTAGATGTGAAATATTTGATGCTCGTTTCGCTGGTAGTACGTTCTCGGATCCCGTGTCACTTGACTTCAAATAATTATTATCTAAATCCGTTCAGAAATTTTGTGGGAATGCAAAGCAGTTCTATTTTTTTTCAAGAGTTATATTTATAGATTGTAGATAGTAGGTGTAGGTGTAGGTGTAGGTAGTAAGTAGCTATTACAATCGTAAGGTTTTTATGTATAGGTGTATGTTTAGATCGTAGGTGTAGGTTGCAGGTGTAGGTTGTGGATGCAGTTATTCATTTATTCAGAACTTGAATAAAACAAAGAACAACGTCTGTCGGGCCAGCTAGTAATTCAAAATTTCTGGGCTTCACTACTTCACGCTGCTATAATACTACTGTATACCTAATATTATAAACTTAGGCCTTTTCATCCGATAATGGATGATTTATACAGTATTCTCCGAGCGAAGTAACCACTCTTGAAATACTGCAGTACCTGGGACAGTTGGTTTTTAAATGTCGTATGGTTACCCAAGCTCATACGGCATTCTCACAACACAGTCAGCCTAGTCCAGAGGAATGACTGGTCAATACGTCTGGGGCCAACCATGTGTGGGTTTCTTCACGATGTTTTCCTTCACCGTTAGATCGTCCGTATAATGTACTTGAGATCTGAAAAAGTCTCATTGGTACACGCCACAACCTGGGATTCGAACCTGCACTCTCTCGAGTGCGAATCAAACGGTCCACCCACTAGGCCACGGAGCTTATTAATATTATAACAGTCTATGAAAATCTATAAAAAGTTCAGATACGTAGCTCTACTTTTTTATCGATGTTAGTTCATGATGATTATACTTCGGGTCTTAACCGAAGACGATTACATAATTTACTTGCAGCAGTACATGAGTAGGTGCCATCCTTATCACACATTTAGAGTAAGTAACGAGCTAGAAAGAGAAAACAACATACCTGTTTCATCCCACCACTCCCACGCCACCTGGCCGTGGGGGGTGGCGTGACAATTCATTACGTGATTTTGTGTCGTCCGAGTCACACAATTTTCTTTTTTTAATCGTTATTTTTCATTTTTTTTTTTGGTTTTATACGATCAGTAGATTATGTCGAAAAGAAAACGTGATCGTTCCGTAGACAGTGATTATAATAGGTTGGCCAAAAAAGTTAAAAGATTGAGAGATAAGTTGAAAGTAAAAAGAAGAAGACGAGAACATTCCCCGTCGGTTTCCTCGAGCACTTCGACGGATTCTTCAGAACCGGAATACGATAGCTATTATCCAGGTAGCAAATTTAGTCTTCTGTTCAACATTTTTAACTACCTACTTACTTAAATAAAAATTTGATTGGCGAAAATTGTAAATGTCGTTGTCTTTATGCATTAATAATTTTAACTGATATAGTGGTTACAATAGTGTTAACAAAACGTCGACTAGCCACGGTCCAATCTATGATTTAAGTGCATGATATACACATAATATTTTGTGAGCCAGATAACCGCCACAGCGCCGGGACTTATTCGAGACTGAGCCCCGTTGGACATGGGTACCTAACTTGGGCCCGTTGCTTCTATTAGCGTTTTCTAGAACCTAGACAAATGCACGGGTACCTATCTTGGACCTGTTGCTTATATTGGGTACCTATCTTGGACCCAAACAAGTTTATGGGTAGCCTAGCTTGGACCCAGGCCTGAACTATTACACTCCACGAAAGTGTTATAAAATTTAAACAAAAGAAACAATTTTATAAATAGAATTCGTTAAGTGAATTCAAATAATCATATTACGTAATACGCGATATTTTACTCCCGCTGCTACTGTTTATTATTCTACCTCCTATTTAGGTGTATCTTAAGACTAAGCAGGGTTTTATTTTCTCTACTAGTCGATGACCTTCCAAATCAGGAAACTTTGGACGATCTTAACAATGATGAGGAGCGCCCACAGATGGAGTCTGTAGTCGTCATACCAGACAATGTGTCGACCCCAATGGAGGCAGATGCCCCGTCACTTACCCCGTCACTTACCTTGCCAGAACTACAGCCAGAGGCTAGTAACGGGGACGCGGTGACTAGCTTGGAACCTGAAATTTTAAACCTCTTAGGCGAAGATCCCGCTGATAAAAAAAGTCATGGTGAGGGTTTACATAAGGATATTGTACCAAGATGGAAACATATCCTCACTAACGGGCTACAGAAGGAGACCGTGGCGGACTTACTAAAACTTTACCTACCGCCGGACAACTGTACAAATATCTGCGCGCCCAAACTTAACCCAGAAATTAAGGCTGCCCTGTCTGATTTAAATGTGAAACAGGACTTATACCGCCAAAATAAACAGAACCAACTGGGATCCGGTCTCACAGCCCTCGGACAAGTACTCAACTAGGCTTTGACATCTAATAATATTGTCCCTCCCGAAATAATAAAAACCTTGAGCGACGCTGGGAGACTTCTCTGCGACAATCATTACAGGGAGTCATTATCTCGTAGATACGCGATTCTCAATGTACTAAACAGGAATATTAGAGATACCGTTAAGGACACAAAGATCAACGAAAATCTCTTTGGCTCTGACCTAGCTGAGCACCTAAAATCATCAAAAGCCATAACGAAGACTGCATCTGAGATGAAGTCTAGGCCACGCCCACCATACAGGACTCCAGTAGTCGTACAGCCTCAGAGAGGAACTTTAAACTCGAGGGGGACTCCGCGTGCGGCGGCGACGGAGCCCCGGACGGCCCCCGCTCCCCGCCGGCCGCCGCCGCCCCCGCCGCCGCCGCCGCGGGACAACCGCCAGGCTGCAGCGCGAGGCCGACAACGTCACACCGGCTACTCCCGGCAGCAAACGAGGAGACGATAGAAGATACACAGGTAATTATCATTGCCGGACGTTTGAAGTATTTTTATAATAAGTGGACTGAGTTTACTGATGACTGTACTATTCTAAGCTGGGTTGAAGGTTATAAAATACCATTTAAAGAAGAATCAGTGCAAACAGTTAAACCAAAAAATAGTGCCTGTAATTCTAAGTCTCAAATGGCTATCATCGATAATTGTATTTGTGACTTATTAGAGTCTAATTTCATTTCACCTTGCACACATTGTGAAGGTCAATTTCTTTCACCGATTTTCACGGTGCCTAAGCCGAACGGGACACATAGATTTATTCTAAATTTAAAACAGCTTAATAAGTGTATTAAGGCGGATCATTTTAAGATGGAGGACTATCGTACCGCCCTAAAATTATTACAAAATAACTATTATATGAGTTCTATTCATTTACAAGACGCTTATTTCTTAATTGCAGTCGATAAAGAAGATAGAAAGATGTTGCGTTTTGAATGGAAATCTCAATTATACCAATTTAATGTTCTCCCGTTCGGCCTTTGCACCGCACCTTATGTTTTCACAAAACTGATGAAACCGGTTTTACAATATTTGCGCTCATTGGGATTAATATCAGTGGCGTATTTAGACGATGTCCTATGTATTGGTAGTTCGTATACTGAATGTGTTTTTAACGTCACAAAAACCAGAGAAACATTGGAATCTTTAGGCTTTGTAATAAACACTCAAAAGAGTGTTATGGAACCAAATACCACCTGTAAATTCTTAGGTTTTTTTTTGGACACCAACCGCATGACTATTACCCTACCAGAGGAGAAGAAAATGAGTTCATGCGCAAAAACAAATGTACTATTAGATATTTCTCAGAATTCATTGGTCTGCTGACTTCCGCATGCCCAGCCGTAAGTTACGGCTGGATATACACTAAGTTGTTCGAACGTGAAAAATACTTAGCACTAAATTTTACTGATGATTATAATAAACAAATGAATATAAAACATTATTTAAAAAATGAATTTTCATGGTGGATAAAAAATATTCATTCATCATTTAGCCCAATTCGAAAAAGCAATAATTATCTTTTGGAAATATTCAGTGACGCTTCTAATACAGGGTGGGGTGTCGCATGCGGAGATCGGCGGGCGAATGGAAACTGGACTGAATCAGAATTAGATCTTCATATAAATACGCTTGAACTAAAAGCTTATTACGGACTTAAGATATTTACTCCTGACTTACGCAATTGTGATATTTTATTGAGAATCGACAACACCACTGCTTAAGTTACATAAATCGAATGGGCGGTGTTCAACACACTCACTTAAATGAATTAACTCGAAATATATGGCAGTGGTGTGAATATAGGAATATCTTTATATTCGCTTCCTATATAAAATCTTCGGATAATGTTATAGCTGACAGGGAATCTCGACGATTTAATATAGACACGGAATGGGAAATCAGTGAAACGATCTTTGTGCGAATAACCTAATTGTTAGGTAAACCTGAGTTTGACATTTTCGCAAGTGCTCAAAACAATAAATGCGCCAGATACTCATCTTGGAAACTGGATCCATTTTCAGAGGGCCTGCCACCCACTTCATACGAACCTTGTCCTGGTGGCAGCGAAATTATCCGGGAATCGATGATCCGGCGCGGCGTACCACTTACCTCTATAGAAATAATGATGGCATCACTTGCACCAAAAACTTTACGTCAGTATAGTAGCTCTTTACAATCTTGGTGGTCATATTGTATGATTAATAATATTAATATTTTTGAAGCTAATAGTTATAGTGTAATGTCATTTTTAACACAAAAATTTAACGAAGGAGCTAGTTATAGTAGTTTAAATACATATAGATCAGCGTTGTCAATAATTTTGGGTACAAACGTTACTTTAAATGATATTATTAACAGGTTTATGAAGGGCGTATACAGACTTAGCCCCCCTACACCTAAATACAATTCCACTTGGGACACTAATGTCGGTTTAAACTACTTATCTAAGATGTATCCATACGAAACGATCACTTTATCTAACCTGGCATATAAAACTTGTACCCTTTTATGTATAGCATCTGCTCAGCGATTGCAGACAATTAGCTTAATTAAATTACCAAATTTAGTTTTTAAAGAAGATGCAATTGTTATAAAAATTACAGACTTAATTAAGACGTCAAGACCTGGAACTCACCAACCACTCATAAAATTACCGTTTATTCGTGAAAACCCTAGTATTTGCCCAGCTTTAGCTTTAAATATCTATATAGAAAGAACCCGGGATTTGCGAAAAAATGATGAACATCTCTTTGTAGGAATACGTAAACCACATAACAAAGTGGGAACTCAGACTCTATCACACTGGGTAAAAAAGGTCTTACAAGATAGTGGCATAGATATATCTATATTCGGTGCCCACAGCACCAGGTCGGCATCCACATCTACCGCCTACAGGTCCGGGGTAAATTTAGAGGTGGTTCGCAAGGCTGCAGGCTGGAGTGATTCATCTAATGTGTTCCTCAAATATTATTTCAGGGAAGTCGAATATGCGAATCCAAATGACTTTGTTAACGTAGTATTTAATATTCATTAACAAATAAGTAATTTAGAAATTTATCGACCAGGTATTCACTTAAGTATTAAAAGTCATAGTACATTGAGTGACACATTTTATTTTTGCTTCTTACCTTTTGTATTATAATTATACTGTTACATGTTAATAAAAACTGCAGCTCTAAACATCTGCAAGTAAATTATGTAATCGTCTTCGGTTAAGACCCGAAGTATAATTAAGAATCAAACGAACTTACCTTGTGAAGTTTGATTCCAATTATGCGAGGGTCTTAACCGAAGACGATTACATCGTCCCATCCCACCCAGATCCACTTTAATCTTAAAAATAAAATGGCCAATAACAACACAAAATCTCACGTCTCTAAAATAATGAATTGTCACGCCACCCCCCACGGCCAGGTGGCGTGGGAGTGGTGGGATGAAACAGGTATGTTGTTTTCTCTTTCTAGCTCGTTACTTACTCTAAATGTGTGATAAGGATGGCACCTACTCATGTACTGCTGCAAGTAAATTATGTAATCGTCTTCGGTTAAGACCCTCGCATAATTGGAATCAAACTTCACAAGGTAAGTTCGTTTGATTCTTAATTATTTTAACATCCTTAATGTTATGAACTATAGTTACTAGCAATAGATATAAGCAGTTATCTAATATTATATTTCTTACAACTTGTGAAAGCGAGACGTCATGGTTTCAGTGAATTTTGTATGGAGCGTTTTCACGAGACTTTCCAAAATATAATGTAAACAAAATATTGCACTGTACTTTTGAAAATATTGTTTTAAGGGTTCCGTACCTCGAAAGGAAAAAAACGAAAGCCTTATAGGATCACTTTCTTTCCGTCCGAATGTCTGCCTTTTCCTCAGGAACGCGTGGAGGTATCAAACTGGAATTTATATCAAATACTAAGGTCTACGGTCTCTTAAAGTTGTAAAAAAATCAAACTTCTAAGCCAACGCAATCAAAAGAGGATGCAGCCGTTTATGGCGCAAATTTTTGACACTCGCAAACTCAAAACCTACAGGGTACTTCCCGTGAATTCAGAATCTTGAAATTTGGCACGAAGCAACGTCTTATAGCACAGAGAAAGGAAAAATTACGAGAATCATAAATTTTTAGTTCAATCATATAATAAAAATATTTTTAATAATTTTAAAATTACTACCCCTTTCCTCATGAACGCGTAGAGGTATTAAATTGAAATTTCTTATCAAATACTCAGGTCTATAATACCTTTAAGCTGTAAAAAAAAAACACTACAGGTCTGTACGGAACCCTTGGTGCGCACTAGGCCGGTTTTTTTTAATACTGTTTCTTCTGAGAATTCACTCATATTTTAGAGTAGGTACTATTCATTTATGTACAAAAATAATAAGTTATCTAGCCTATTGAAGTTCATTCATTAGAACTGTAAGCGGCTCTTTCATTAACATTCAGTGTCCAACAACAATCAACATAATCTGAAGGGCTCTTCAATTTAATGATGTCATTAAAGACCATTTTCACTGTTGTCATCCGCCATTTTCTTTTATTTTTTCTAGTTCCTTCTTAATTGTTATAGTCAAAGCATTTTAATGAAACTATTATATACGTACTTTGTCGTCAATTTTGGTCTGTTATAATTTTTTTAAGATTATTGAGATTTTTATGTTTATTTTTCTATTTTATGGTGTTTTCAACGTTACGTCATAAGAGTATATATCTGCATTGTTGTCTTCGAAACTGTGGAATATATAGGAATCCCCAAAGGGAGATCGCTGACCGAGCGAGGAGATATGCTCGGTCAGGCCGAATCCGGCCACTTGTAAGTATTTCAGATGCTAAATATATTATGGCGTCAAGCTGTGAAAACTTCGAAAACGCGATTCAAGATCATGGCGCTTAATATTTTGCCAGAAAACCTATCATTTAAATTGTATAAAGAAATGTATTAACAGTAAAACCATATTGCTAATGACCTTCAGCTATCTTCGTTTTTCTATGGAAATGAGAGACGATGTATGAAAATAAACGACGACCGCAGAAAGATTTTGATATCGTGGTCATACTGTGCCCGTGAAATGAAAACAGCTACTGGATTAACACTATAACTTTATCGAAAAAGGTATTCAGAAAAACATGCTATAACTTTATCAAAAACGGCATTCGGAAAAACAATATATCTTTAACAAAAAACGGCATTCGGAAAAGCACTAACTTTATCAAAAAAGGCATTCGGAAAAACTCTATAACTTTATCGAAAAAGGCTTTCGGAAAAACACTAACTTTATCAAAAAAGACATTCGGGAAAACACTATAACTTTATCAAAAAGGATGACAGTCTACCTTCATAATTTTTAAACGTCAGAAAAAAGCGATGATAACATGCAATATTCTTTAATTAAACAAGCTAAAGGGCAAAGAGCAATATCGTGGCCCCGGAAAAGGGTAACATACCTTCGAAAAGCTTCTATACCCCTGGGTACTATTTGAAATAAATACTCTCGTACGAACTTTTGCACGAGCTTTGTGGACTTTACTATGTCATTGTGTAATTATAGAGCTTTGGAAGTTTGGCACATGTTTTAAGTTCTAATTAGTCTTTTGTTATTTGAAATAGGAACTAATAATTCTATATTCATCAGAACCTACACGACTTATTTTAAAGTAATAATAATATAATAATAATCTTACACTTATAGGAGACGATCTTGTATATTATATAATCGCAGTTTCTAAGAGATAAGACCTAGCTAGATCTATTTTTCTGCCCCAAAACTCTCTGCATACTGAATTTCATGGTACTTCATGGTCACTTGTAGCCATTTCGAGATACCGATTATAATAATATAATCGGTATCTCGAAATGGCTACAAGTTAATTCAGACGTCATTCCTCTGGACTAGGCTGAATATATTATGAGAATGCAGTATGTGCTTGGACAACCACACGACATTTCAAAAACCACCTGTCCCAGGCACTACAGTATTTCAAGAGTGGTTACTTCGTTCGGAGAATCTATACTAATTAGAAATGCGAAAGTGTGTCTGTCTATCTGTCTGTCTGTCTGTCTGTCTGTTACCTCTTCACGCATTAACCGCTGAACTGATTTTAATGAAATTTGGTATAGACATGTTATGGGTCCCGGGAAAAGACATTTTTTAACCCGAAAGAGCTAAAAAATGTGTTCCCGCGGGATAATGTATTTAAGCGGGCGGAGCCGCGTGCATAAGCTAGTACTGTATAAATCATCCATTGATGAAAAGGCCTAAGTTTTTTCATCTCGTATTTTTATAGGTATGAAAGGCACAATGAAATAGCCACGTGTCAATCAGAAGAGCTAAACTGTCGGCCATGACAGTCAGGAAACATGGCGCTCGCTGTAATTCATTGTTTATGTTACATTTTGATCAGGGTTCCGTAGTGATACAAGGCACCCTTATAGTTTCACTCTGTCCGTCCACTCATCTGTCTATCCATCCGTCCATCTAACACCTGTAATAAATATAAATGGATAAAATTTGGTGAAGTTATGGATTGTTTACAGATTTTATATAAATAATTATAATAAAATAATAACAATTTTATATTTCAAGGGTGGCTCTTCATACATGAGAAGTGGAGATGAAATTTCCTTTCTTATTCTGACCTATAGTCAAATATGCCTTTTTAAGGGCGAAGTTTGATGGATGATTTTATTATAAAGTGAACCATTTTCGATTAATCGGCCTCAAAAGTGGTTTATAAGCCCTACACTGGCAATTTTAAACTTTAAGAGCTAGAAAAATGTATATTTTCTATGATGATACGATAATATGGTAAATACTCTTTAGAATTTTTTGACCGAAATCGGACAGTATGGTTGAAGTTATTGGAAAAAAAAAATTCATTGTCATTTTATTTGTTATCACCCACCGTTTATAAACACCAAAAGAATTCTTGGCTTCTCGATTCCCACTTGACATTGTAAAAAGTGATTTTTTAAATTCTATTCGAACGTTTTGTTATGTAAGTCGTCGCTGCGAGCGGACATTTTTTTAGAATCCATCAATTTTATTGTCCGCTTTATGTTAAACCAATTTCGACTGTGGAGCTTACGGTGAAAATTGCACGGTTCGATGCCAAAATAAAACAATCCATTTTTTTAAGTTTTCAATTTTTTTATTTGTATAACTTAGGCCTTTGCACTCTTAAAATACTGTATTGCCTGGGACAGTTGGTTTTTAAAAATGACGTATGGTTGCCCAAGCACATACGGCATTCTCACAACACAGTCAGCCTAGTCCAGAGGAATGAACTGGTCAATACGATACGGGTTTCCTCACGATGTTTTATTAAGTATAAGCATACAGGTATCATATGCAAATATTTTCTTCACGCAGAAATCCTTATATCGCAATGGAACCTTAAATTTTGATAAGATAATGACTATAAATTTTATAAAAACATAATCCGGCATGGTAAATTATACAGTTTAATTAATATTATATCTGGCAATATATTTCTAGTTATAGTGTTAATTAAATAGTAGGCTATGGATATCCGCAAATTAAGGCCTGATTATATTAACTAATTAAATTATATTAAAGCGTAACACCTCATTCAATAAAATTAGACAAGTAGTTTAATCGCTGCGGTAGAACATACATATATACATAGACTGCCAAAATTCAGTATCCTGTCGTATAGCTTCGCCGCAGTCGGGAAAAAAGTAGCCTATGCCCTAGGGCTTGATCTATGCCTGTACCAAATTTCATCATAATTATTTTCAGTAGATCAGGCGTTATTGTCTAACCGAGAAGTAAAGTAATTCGAGTGATTAATATAAGTCTGGATTATTTTTATGATCGTCATACGAGTACATTACAATTAGAAAAAATGTATTCAAAATCGCAAAGGTCGAAACAAAGACTGAGCCCGTTTTAACTTAAGAGCATTGATCGGCGCGAGACTCAGATTTCACGAAAAACGCTACTTTTCAAATGCGTCTATGTCTAACAAAAACTGGTTATTCTGATTTTTACATGTAAAAAAACACTAGAAAATATTGTATTCTAATTTTTCACTTATCATTTATTTTAAAATAATTTCAAACTTTTGAATAAAACTGACAAAACTAACCAGAAGTTTTTACAACTTTAGGTTCAGGGGCAATTTCAAAACATATAATAGCTAAAACCGCTTACATTTTTTAAAAACAAAAAATCTTTACAAACTTGTTGGATCCTCTTCTAGATTATCTCTTTGTCAGATTATTTTTATATACGTTTCTATCTCATAAAAATAAAATTTTAAGAATGCGAAATTATCAGGAATTATAGTTATTTAAAATGATGATATTTATGTATTTTACTCGCTACTTTTGTTTCTTACTTACATAATCTATGAGAAGAACCTTTTATCTTTAAAATTCTATTTAAATTTTTAACTAAATTAGTTTGACGAATTTTATATGAATTTTTAAAACTACTGTATTTATCGAGGCGCACGAGCGTTTACAAATACTGTTGTAAACGCTCGTGCGCCTCGATAAATACAGTAGTGCTGCCAGAATCTCGACGTATATTTTGTGAAATATAGGTATATGAGAAAATGTAATAAATGTACTTATTTAAACTTGATGTTAGTGTTATTTAAATTGAAAAAGTAAATTCTAAGAAGATAATATTCAATAGCTTGTGATGCCTGTCTACAAACCCGCAGTAGGGTAAAGTGATCAGTAGTATGCTACTAATAACCACCCAGTTACGTTTGCGAATGTTAATGATGATGAATAATAATTGATGATTGAAATCTTGCTGGCTAATAATTACCCAATAACGGCTCAATACTAATCAATCAATCAATCAATCAAATCATTTATTTGCTAGGAATATGGTACATTATGGTGTTAGCATTTTTCATTTCCGCATATTCTACTACATGCATTGTGTGCTCTACGTATTTCGTAGCGTCATCTACGAAAAGCGTAGACCCTGCTACGAAAGACGCTACAAGCTAGTTATACATACAAATCATACATCCTTGTCATCCGTGATGAATGGCTAACGAGTATGGATGTTAGATAATAATGATATATTCCTGTTAAATCGCTGTATCACTCAAACGAGATTCGTCGATAGTATATTTTTAGTTTTGCGTGTTTTTTTTACGTGCATTTGAAGGTAGATTTGTATTTACAGGCACGCAAGTACCTTGCTATTGTTTCCTTCGTTCGACTTATTCATCAATTTCGATTTTTAGGGTTCCGTACTCAAGGAAAGTGCCGTTCCACACGTACCGGTTGTCGGGTAGTGTGAATGTATGAATAGTATGAATTCTGCTTTTTTACACTAAAGTAATAAATCATGTAAAGGGAAGAATGAAAAATATCCCCATCGTATTAAGTATCGTTAAATAGGTATTTTCTAAAAAAGTCAAGGTTTCGTACATGATACAAAGCCAACCCTTTTCAAGTACATAATTGGCCTCCAAAGTGGTTTATAAGTTGAAGGGTCTTATAGTTACCAATCTGGTATTTCTAAACTAAAAATGATAGATACTTATAAGTGTCCATGCTTACAGGTCGTACTAAAAATTCTTTGGGAAAATTATTTTAAACGAATTCGGACAATAACTTTTGAAGTAATTTAAAGAAAACCTACTGTGCGTTGATAGTTGCGGAACCCTTATAAGACATTTCCTAACTTGCTCTTTGGTTATTATAGATTCGGTCGTTTCTTCGTTAAATTGGAAATATAACAAAAGACTACCTAAAATAATATTTTATTATCTTAGGCCTGTATTGGTTTACTATCTCAACTTCGGTTTCTTATAACAATGCCTCGTATTAGCTGAATAAATACAAGATTAATACAGTCTGAAGTATCTTCTGGCTGTGATGGCTCAATATTGATTTAGGTAAGGTTTATTGAATAGGCTTTGCTGATATATTTTTCGTTGGTCATTTTCAACGAAGTGATAAATAACAGGTATAAGTAACAGCCTCTGTGATCCAGTGATCTAGAGCTTGACTCTTAACTAAGAAGATCGTGGGTTAGATCCCCACGTTGGAAAATTAAAAATATTATTTCAAGTTTGGTTAGGACAATGCATGCTGGTCACCTGATTGTCTGACAAGAAAGATGATCCATGTCGGTCATCTGTTCCACTAGGCTATGAAAGTAGAAGAAGAGAGAGTATACTAATGTGACCTTTTGAAGTACTAGCTGTTGCCCATGGCTCCGCCCGCGTAAATACAGATCCCAAAGGAACACTGTACTGTTTCGTGATAAAAAGTATATAATGTTTTAATACAAAACATAAACTACTACCATACCAAATTTCATCGAAATCTGTTCAGTAGCTTTTGCGTGAAAGAGTAACAAACATCCATCCATCGACTCTCACAAACTTTCACAATTTTATTATTAGTAGAAAGAAATATTCAAGTTAATCTATTCTAAAAAATATAAAGCATAATTTATTGAGGCAATAATGTTCAGTTTAGTATTTAACCAATAACTAATTTGTAGTTAATTACTCAAGAAAATTACTTTGGGCTATAATTTAGTTCACTTTAGTGGGCTGTTAGACATCAAAAGCAGTTTTATGTTTACTAAAAGGAGTTTAATGTCTAAACTCTTACCTAACTAAAGAACTTTATTCAACAGAGTATTTTGTTATCAAATCGTGAAATAGTTCGACGTGACGTTATACTTTATTTCTTGTTTTAAGATATTAGATTTAATTCGTTGTTTAACATTGAAGATTCTTGTGTAATAAAGTTCAATTTTAAATAGCTATCTTAAAAATGCAGCGCCATGTCGCGTATCGTTGTTTCGGTGTGAATTAATTCTTACTTACGTGTATGTGTAAATAATAATTTATTATTTCTATGATATTATAACAAATTCCCCCTTATTAATAAACTATGATTAGCGTCAGAACAACTTTACTCCAAGACTTACGCAAAGATTAGGCAATTACCTCCTTATTAATAAACTATGATTAGCGACAGAACAACTTTACTCCAAGACTTACGCAAAGATTAGGCAATTATGGTATTAATAAACTAGGAGTAAGGACGGAGTTAACTAATCAAAATTTACTTCCGGAGTAAAAGTTACTCCGCGGAGCCACATGGTTTAACGCTTGAGTAAGCATAGATTTGTATTGTATTTCTAACTTCTATTACGATATATATATACTAAACATAACCTTAATATATTTTCATATATATTTGGTGTTCTTTCAAGTACTTACTAGTGTCTGATTTTCTAATTATTATGGATTAAAATGAATAGAGATTATTTCATTGACGATTTGAGAATGATAGAAGGAATTGAAGAAATATTACCATTAATAAGGCATGTGAAATTGTATAAACCTCGCAATAACCCTTTTTATATAAATATAACATTTTATATAAAATAGCGCAAATTCTAAACCCACTCTTTTGATTTCAACAAGAGAAATACAGAATTTACATATGTTCGCTTGTGATAGTTATGATTGTCAAATAAAAGTGTCAAATTTCAAAATTTAGCTAGTTAGCTACTGACAGTTGTCAGTGTCTTTTTAATCGATATTTCATTCAATTTAGTTCATTTTGTTCATTCTTTTCATGTGTGTTGCCATAACATACACCTTAATCTCAGTGTAAGCATTGTATTGTTACTCCGAACGTACTTCGTATTTATTAATACCGTTATTAACACGTAGCTATTCTGTGACTAATCTAGAATTAACTACTCCCGGTGTAACTTTAGAGTAAGAGAAGAATAAGCAATTTTTATTAATAAGACTGTTATGGTATTAATAAACTAGGAGTAAGGACGGAGTTAACTAATCAAAATTTACTTCCGGAGTAAAAGTTACTCCGCGGAGCCACATGGTTTAACGCTTGATTAAGCATAGATTTGTATTGTATTTCCAACTTCTATTGAGATATATATATATATATATATATATATATACTAAACATACCTAAATATATTTTCATATTTGTTTGGTGTTCGTTCAAGTACTTACTAGTGTCTGATTTTGTAATCATTATGGATTAAAATGAATAGGGATTAT
The DNA here is from genome assembly GCA_905404095.1 of Glaucopsyche alexis. Taxonomy (NCBI): domain Eukaryota; kingdom Metazoa; phylum Arthropoda; class Insecta; order Lepidoptera; family Lycaenidae; genus Glaucopsyche; species Glaucopsyche alexis. Next base: position 13,921,188 of record FR990062.1, read on the forward strand.
TTTATTGACGATTTGAGAATGATAGAAGGAATTGAAGAAATATTACCATTAATAAGGCATGTGAAATTGTATAAACCTCGCAATATAACATTTTATATAAAATAGCACAAATTGTACCACTATTTAGATTTTAACAAGAGAAATACAGAATTTACTAAGGTTCGCTTGTGATAGTTATGATTGTCAAATAAAAGTGTCAAATTTCAAAATTTTGCTAACTTCAGTGTCTTTTTAATCGAGATTTCATTCATTTTATTTCATTCTTTTCATGTGTGTTGCCATAACATACACCTTAATCTCAGTGTAAGAATTGTATTGTTACTCCGAACCTACTTCGTATTTATTAATACCGTTATTAACACGTAGCTATTCTGTGACTAATCTAGAATTAACTACTTCCGGTGTAACTTTGGAGTAAGAGAAGAATAAGCAGTTTTTATTAATAAGACTGATTGTGTTTAAGATTTTTTATAAAAAAAAAGTTTTGTTTTGGGCAACTGGTTTATACGTAGAAAAAGACAAGAAGAAATAAAAAGTTACCGAATGAATAAATTAACGTTAACGAAACGCGTATAACATATATGAATTCTGCAAAATAAAACTGAAACATATATATTTTATTTGAAATGTATCTTTTGTATAGAATTTATACTCGTTTGTTTTCCGTAATATTCTCTAAATCAATGTAAAATGCTCCCACGGTAAGTAAATATTCGATCACTCCATTTTCTGTAGAAAAAAGTAGTCTAAGTGCGTGCGCACTACGCGACGTAAACTCCTACAGAGAAATTTCATTACCATAAAAAAGATACATTACATTTATAGTTGAGTATTAAATCACGTTGAACGATAAGTATTAGCAGAAAGTGGAGACATAATATATCGTTCCTTGTTCTCCTAACGACATGCTAATGGGGAAGAAAGAGAAATAATTAGTCACATGCCAAATTTCTGTTGTTGTTGTTGAATCTTTCCGTATTTATGTGACATTTGTATTGCTATCAATTCAACAAATCGCTTTTATGCATTTTATGCATTTAGTTATTCGTCTTAAATTACAACTAAAGTACATACTTACTACATAATTATAGCTTTGGGAGTGTCTACTATTCACTGACAAACTGTTGTTTACTTTATTGTAAAAAAAAATGTATTCATAATTTTGAAAAACTTTGTAGGTTACATCATTGTGAATACAACATGGTGTACGAGTATATATTTTTGAAATATTCTACGTTGACGTATTATTGTAAATTTGTTAATGTTATCTATATTAGTGCACGCGACTGTACAAAATCTAATTGAATTTGTCAATTTTAGTTTTTCTTTCATGAATATTCTTCTTCCAAAGTAGCATTCGTTTCGATAGGATACCAATATATCACCTGCCATAAAGTCGCCAGTGGAGCCACTATCGTAATAGTGTGTACGCACCTTTGAGATAAAATAAAGAAAAGTTTTCTGAGATGAAGTGATACGGTCCATGTAAATAATATATCCGCGCTTAGATAGATTGCCGACTCTGTATTCCAGGTAGGGGTCTGTGAATAAGTTATATTCGACGAAATTACAGATGTACAATCGAACAAGTTGCTACTCGATCAGCTTAAGATCAAAATCGCTTACAAGCCCAATGAATCGTACTAACGTGTGCATACGGACATCACCACGTCTGCAGTCTTTTCAAGCAAATATTTTGAGGCGTCCTCATGCAAAGTATAATGTTTAGAAACTGGTCGAGCATGATCGTTGCCGATATTTTGCAGTAATTGAAAAATTTTTGTAGGCCTTTTCGAAGTAAAAACTTATTTTTTAATTACCGCTGCAGCTGATGGTCAACACCAGAATAGTCCTTTGACTACTGACTCCGTGATCTTTAACCGTGATTTTATTGAAAATTCAACCGTAAGTTAAAAACTTGAAGGTTTCCTCTTCCTTTTTGTGTGACAAATGCATAATTATTAAACATACATACTGCTGTTTTATTTTTAGATGCGTTTCCTTAAAAGTTTAAAAAGATTAAATTGAAAGTGAATCACTTACCATAACTTCTCAATTATTGCATTTAAGACGACCGCTATAATTTTGTGAAAAAATATTTTAAAGAATTTTGTTTTACCTGGAACAAAAAAAAAACATATTTTAGGGAAAATAATATTGACGTAATATTGACGTTTGATGCGTTAACATAAAAAAGGGTTTGAGGCACATGACACCAATATACAATCAGTTAACATACCATAATTATGTAGACTAAATTTGTCTTAATCCTTTTCTTTAAGTGACTACGTTATACAAAATTGAAAGTCTATGAAATCTTCCAACAAATTAGTCGAAGGCGTCGAGCGAAACCTGTGCATTTGGTAGCCGTGCTGTCGCTTAATTTAGCTGTACCAAGCTGCCGCTTGGAGTGCTGCCAAAACACCAGCCGCATTAAATGGACGGTATACAACAAAGTTATAACTATACTATATTTAACTATACTATAAAATAGACATAATATAGAAGTACCGTGCCTTTTAACCTATTTAGTAGGTACTGAAATCCCAAATGGCTGGCGAACTTTTATATAATGTCAATACACTACACAGATGACTAAATAGATTCTAATACTATTATAAATGTGAAAGTTTGTGAGGATGGCAACATGGATGTATGAATGAATGGATGTTAGTTACTCTGACATAAAAAGTAAAATTAAAAAAAAATAAAAATCCCCCAACACAAAAAATAAACTCTAAAAACTAACAAATAATATTTTAAATCTATTATAATAATTATTATTATCGTCACATATATACTATGTAAGTTCAAATATTTTTATTTTCCAAGCGTCGCCTCGTCGGGGGACCGCTAAAGTTTATAAAGTATTTTTTCAACAACAGCTAATTCATTATTATAAATTACATTTAGGTACGAGCGATCTCTATTTGGAGTAAATTCTGTTGTTGCAATCTACGGCTTTTTCTTACTTAGCGGTCCCCCGACTCGACGACGCTTAGGAAATAAAAATATTTGAACTTACATAATATAAAATAAAGTGTTCTTAAACACTCTCGATTAAGTCATCAATATTCTCTTTCAGTGCGCTTTCATTCGAGACCCAACTCGTGTATATTTGCAGACATTCGGTTATTCTTCCCCAATTTTTCCCACAAACCCCCCACAATTTTTCAACTGATTTTCATCAAACATAGCTAAGAACACTCCCGACTAAATCACCTTTCAAACGAAAACAACAAATTCAAAATCGGTTTATCCGTTCGGGAGCTACGATGCCACAGACATACACATACACACATACACGTCAAACTTATAACACCCCGTCGTTATTGCGTCGGGGGTTAAAAAAACTACTAGACGGATCTTGATGAACTTTGGTATGGTAGTAGTTTGAGCTCTGGATTAACACATAAGCTACTTTTTATCTCGGACAAGTGCATTGTTTCCGTGCGTTGGTATTTCTTAATTTAAAGAATCGAAGAAGTGATTACGCTAAGTAAGGACTGTGCATCTTCTAACTACATAATTTATGGTAGAGTATTCTTTCTTTCGAATTACCTTCTAGTCCCTTAACTTTTAAAATGATGTCTCAGCATTATGTAATATTAAATTCAACACGAGGTACACCAAAATGTATTACAACTTTGTTTGTCCCACTTCTGAACTTAACTTCTTAACTTAATATACCTGAGCCGTTGTGAGTTTTATTTAATAAACAAATTTTCAACAATATTAGACTTGGATGTGAATGAAATTTGTTATTTTAGGCGATAAAACTTATTACTAAATTTTCCTAAAAGACAGACATATATGTAGTTTCATTTTTAGGGTTCCGTAATACTTAAGGAACCCTTATAGTTTCTCTCTGTCCGTCTGTCTGTCTGTCTGTCTGCGCCTCTAGCTCCTGAAATTATGAATATAAATTGATGAAATTTGGTGCAGTTATAGATTGTGTATAGGTCACGGTTTCGAGATTATAAAAAAATAATAATTTTATATTTTAGGGGTGGCTCTCCATACATGTGAAGTGGGGATGAAAAATATTTTTTACTCTACCCCATCGTGTGGGGTATTGTAGAATAGGTCTTTTAAAATAAAGGGAAGGTTTCATACGTTACTTTTTTATAAAAATGACCATTTTCGAGTAATCGGCCTCCAAAGTAGTTTGTAAGTTGGTCCCCCATCTAGAATTTTTAAACTATAGGAGATAGAAACTTTGCTGATAGATCATGCTAAAAATTCTTTAGGAAAATTATTGTGAATCAAATCGGACAGTAACTTTTGGAGTGATTAAAAAAAGCATATTACGCATTTATAGTTACGGAACCCTCCTTACTCATGTCCTGACATGCTCTTGGTTAGGTTTTTTTACTAGACTGTTGTTATAGAATAAGAGGGAAATATTGATCTCTCCTTTTTTTCTTTAATTCTAATTTCCTTCATAAAGATGATACACATAAAATAATCTGTTATAACCAACAGAATGTATATTGAAAAAATTCAATGCATACAATATTAAAGTATAAATAATGTTTTATAGAATATTAAAGTATAAATTATGTATTTAAAAACAAAATACAGATGCTTTAATGATACTCATACAACAAAACAAGTAAATCGAATGTAAATGAAGTAATCAGTGAAAACGTAGTGGGAGTGTTCAACAACTGAACCTTGAGATATGTTATTTTGTTTGTAATTTATATGTTTTTTCTAAATAAAATAAAATAAAAATGCAAACAAACCTTTTCTAATTGTAATATCTAAATATATAAAAGGCAAGCCTGACTGACTCATCTATAAACGCACAGCTGAAACTACTGAACGAATTTCTGTAATAACGTAAGCATTTGCTAAGAAAGGATTTTTGAAAATGTGCACTCTAAGGGGGTGGAAAAGGGGTGAAAATTTTGTATGGAAAACAAACTCTACGCGGACGAAGTTACGGAGAAAAGCTAGTTAAGTATAGACTGAATTTGTAACAGCCTGAAGTAAATCCAACAATAAAAACGACGTAACAAGTTCAAAACGTGCATCAGTTACATGCACCAAAAAATCTGATATTTCATGCTCGTATTTTAAAAACTGAATAAAACGATGTACAGTTCTATCCAACATCCAAAATTCGCTTTCAGATTAAATTATTATTTGAACTGTTAAAAGTGAGGGTGTTTTATATTTTTTCTGCCGTTAGGGTGCAGACCTACCGCGCTCAAAGCGTCATCTGGTGGCGTAAGTGGTATCAAAAACTGATAAAAAGAATTTTCGATTTTTTTTCTGTCACCAGGCGGCGCTCGGTAGCCCGACGGTCCTTGTCGTGCCAAAAAGCTGTCAGATGTCACGAATTTAAAAATCCTCATCGGTTACATCTAGATAAAACGCATTAGCTTACGATTTATAAAGAGATGGACTTCGACTAATTAAGCATTAAGTAGCAAAATTTGTTAGTAAATTGCTAAAAGCGTTCGCAGCAATTCATCATTACTTTTAAGTGTTTATTAGCACGTCCTATAAAACTGGAATATTGTCGTAATCAGTATAAAAAAGTAAACGCAATCTTAATAACAAAATAATGTAGTCTTTTTATGTGCCATCACCATAAAATAGAAATGAAAGTAGTATCAAGCGACACCAACGAATATTAAATTTGTAATTTCTGGGTTACGATGAAATAATTTTACAAATTTTTATAGACGCACATGTAACTATAAGATATATTTGTGTAGGTAGTGTGAAGACAACTTAGTGTTAACCCATGAACGTAAAAAAGGCGGACACCGCTTCAGTAATATGAATAGTGAAGCAATCAAAGTAACACGGCCATATCGTAGCGACACGTGCCGCACGCACACATTCATAGCAAAGTAAGACGTTCGGCCGCCAGTACGCCAATGGCAATTATCCGTAAATCTCACACAAACGTAAGTCGCCGCCATTGTTGGGCTTCACTCAATGCTTTGCTCACCTTCCGTCCGCCTTTTTTTTACGTCCATGATTTAACCTTTATAGTTTCGCTCTATCTGCCCGTCTGTCCGTCCGTCCATCTGTACGGCCTTGATAACTTCAGTAATTTTAAATATATTATATAGACAAAACTAGCTAGCGTCCCATATAATATGTGAAATGGAGATGATTTTTTTTTTCTTCATATTATCCCATCATGTGGGGTATTGTCGAATAGGTATTTTTAAATAAAGGCAAAGTTTTTTATATGACTTTTTTATGTAAACCGTTTTTGAGTAATCGACCTCCGAATTGGTTTACAAGTTGGGAAACTTGGAGGTCGATTCTCTGGAATTTCTAAACTATGAGACTTAGAAATTTGTAATTTTTCATTTCGAATGCTGATAGATCATGCAAAATACTCCTTAGAAAAATATTTTTAAATTAAATTGGACAATAAGTTTTCATGTAATTTAAAAAACCTTTTACACATTGATAGTTACAGAACCCTCTTTATACATGTCCTGATAATAGGCTCTTTGTTATGTTATTTATTCTACCTTTTTTCACTGTTTCCGTTCATACTAATGAGGCAAATGTTGTAACTTATTACTATAAGTACATTCTACATATGGGTATAATAATAATAATATCTGTAATATACCTAATAATATCTATGGACGCTTCACACCACGTCAATCCGGCCCCGTGCTAAGTATCCGAAGAACTTGTGTTACAGACAACGGGAAGTATATTTAATACTTTTATACTATACGCATATTTAATATTTCTATTATATTATACACATATTTAATACACATTCATGACCCAGGAACACAGAAAAACTTTGTCATCCTTCGGCAGGATTCGAACCTACGACCCCCGGTTTGAGCACCAAAGCGCTGAACCACTGAGCCACAGTGGTCGTCACTATACGTACTTTCTACAAATGGTTACAATAACATAATATTATCTATAGTTTCGTAGGCTTTATTTTTATTGGGATAAGTATATAAAACTATGATTGATCAACTGTCTCAGGGCGGTATTTCATCATATTTATTGAGATCATAAATCAGGTGATCCATTAAAGCTGCGGAAATGTGAATCAATACTAGGTACTCGTTTGTAGGAAACAGATGGGTTATGTTCGTCTGTTTCTATGGTTCTGTAGTTTACGGAAATTCTTAGGGTCAGTTCACAAGGAGACATGGCGCTACAATTTTAATATAACTATTCAAAATTGAACTTTATTCACTACGCAGTAACATGCACGTTTCATTGTTACCCGTGGTCTACTCTACATCAGTCCCACATTTCATCAAAATCAATCAAACAATTTAAAAAAAAGACGGATTGCACTCTGGGAGTGTCGGCAGAAGTAAAAACTCGAATATTAACGTTGTACATTTTTGATATTTTGGAATGGTTAGGGAATAACTTTGCACGAATTGCTTTAATTATCAGTGTAAAATTACTATAATTTATTTGGTAAAATACAATATTCATTTATTGCGCTATCTTACACAAACATAACGTCATAACAATTTAATTTTATATAAGGTTCATTAAAAAAAAACATATTTTTGGGGTATATCAGGAATTTGGAACATGTATGAAGCCAACCAAATTGTAGGGCTCGTTTCCTCGATTCCAAAGTTACCCCACTCGAGGGGTCTAGGGGTCAGGAAGGCTTAGTGGCTCGAGGGGGTTTTTGCTTGAAGTTGGGGGGGGGGGGTTCGTAGGAGGGACGATTGGAGATAAAGGTCGAAGGATGATGGTTGGGGTCAAAGGTCAATGTGTTGGGGGCTGGGGTCAAATACGAACTAAAATAGTTTCATGCTCGCGTAAACCAATACAGCAAAAAAATGCAAGTGAGTTTTACGCATTTTCGATCAGGACACGTGACCTGTCACGCGAGTTTAACAGTTTTTACCCATCCCAAGAAAAGTGATCAGCGCTGCTAAAGAAGTATTTACTTCAAAAATCAATTCAATGCAAACAAACTAACAAACTTTTCCTCTTTATTATATTATATTATAGTATAGACGAAGATGTACAGCTCGAAATTCAAACTCTTGCAATGAAACATGGACCTTCTGATGTAGAGAATAAAGTTCAGTTTTGAATCACTATCGCGTCTCGCTGCCGCTGTGAGCTGTCACTTAAGTCGCGAAGTTTGCAGATGATATTCACACTTTTACATTTAAAATAATCTTCAAAGAGCGCGTGCGAGCCTCCTTGAGACTAAAACGTGAGCACTTGTATGTTGACGCGCTCTGGATTCTAAAATAAGCTTAGAATTCTTTTAAATTATTATTTTTAATGTTACTAAATTAACACAACTTAAGAAAAACTAAATTTACGTAAGAACTAAAAACTTTGGTTACTAAAGTAGAAGAATTAATGCCATAGCACCTGGCAGAAAATCCTACTTTGCCTACCCTACTCTTACCACCTTATTAATAAATATTTTATACTAGATGTTGCTCGCTACTTCGTACGCGTAAAAGTTAATTTCGCAGAAACCGTACATTTCCGCGATAAAAAGTAGCCTATGTCCTTCCTCGTGGTCGACTCTACATCTGTGCCAAATTTCATCAAAATCGGCCCAGTAGTTTCGGAACCTATTCAACGCAAAACAAACTTTTCCTCCTAATTATATTATACATTAGTATAGATGTACACCACGGATACGCTTTTGCTATCTGCCAAGTTTCTTTTCCAATGTATCAAACAAAGAAGATATAACGACGAATATTTTATGGGGGTTTAACGGGGGTACGGGTGGTGCTGTTTCCACTATAGGTTAATTCATTCTGCGACTATACGTACGTAGTAGAGCGTTTTACGTGGTAGAGCCATGCTTCGGCACGAATTGGGCCGGCTCGACCGGAGAAATACCACGGGCTCACAGAAAACCGGCGTGAAACAGCGTTTGCGCTGTGTTTCGCCGAGTGAGTGAGTTTACCGGAGGCCCAATCCCCTACCCTATTCCCTTCCCTACCCTCCCCTATTACCCTATTCCCTCTTAAAAGGCCGGCAACGCACTTGCAGCTCTTTTGATGCTGCGAGTGTCCATGGGCGACGGAAGTTGCTTTCCATCAGGTGACCCGTTTGCTCGTTTGCCCCCATATTTCATAAAAAAAAAATACGCGACTTGACGCGGCGATTTATTTTTGAGAAAAAGTTATCTAATAAAAATATCTATGGACGCTTCACACCAGGTCAATCTAATCCCGTGGTAAGTTCTTAAAAAACTTGTGTTACGGGTACCAGATAACGGAAATATTTATATTTAATACTTTTATATTATACACATATTTACACATCCATGACCCAGGAACGCGGATTAATATCGGTTGACATTTTAGGTCGATAATTTATTTTAAATTAAACTTTATATACTATAGAAAAAGATAATTATACGTTTGTGTTCGTTAGTTGCAAGAGTGACTCCTTCGACATTAACATTGATTGACTTGTCATTCGAACTCTTGCAATGAAACGTGTATCTTCTTGTGAACTTAATAAGGTTTAATTTTTAATAGCAATCTTAAAAATACAACGCCGCGTCGCGTTTCTACGCAATATGAACTGTATCTGTGTATATATGTAATTGATTGTACTGTCGGTTCTTGGTGGAAATTCATGTTGAACACTAATAAAACACAATTTTTCGTGCACTTTTTCCACTATATTACGATATAATTATAATTTTTTATAAATTACACGACCGGTTTCGAATTAAATCATCATCAGGTGTAGTTAGTGTAGGTAGTTTTAAATAATTAAATATCTTCAAAACAAATAAAAGGGTTGTCAGCATCATGAAATTTTTTACCATTTGGTAGAATTTTTCTCCCAAATACGACTATTTTCTACCGATGTTAAAATTAATATTTAGTTGGTTTTACCGATTTTTATATTGATAAATTAATAACGTTATGCTTAGAATGTCACATATATAATACAGATGTCAGATCCTAAAATTAAAATTATTATCAAATTATTAAATGTCCAATAAATTAATATAAACAATGTCAAACTAAATTAATAAAACGATACTATTGTCTAATTACATCACCAATAATTTAATTGAATTGTCCATAATATTAAAAAATTAAAATATTAATATCTATACCAATGTCAAATAAATTAAACCAAATTAAATAATGTCAATAAATAAAATAAAATGTCTATAAAAGTATATAAAATTAATAAACATCAGGTCAATTAAACAAATTAATGGTGAAATGTAAAATAAATTAATATATAAGTAATAATATTTAAATATCTTGCAATAATATTGAATTTGATAGGCATGTCTGGTCGTTTAACAAATGGTAAAAAATTTCATGATGCTGACAACCCTTTTATTTGTTTTGAAGATATTTAATTATTTAAAACTACCTACACTAACTACACCTGATGATGATTTAATTCGAAACCGGTCGTGTAATTTATAAAAATTTATAATTATATCGTAATATAGTGGAAAAAGTGCACGAAAAATTGTGTTTTATTAGTGTATCTGTGTATGTTTCACGAAAAAAAAAAATATTCCTAATCACACCACCATTTCCTGAAAGTTAATTAAATAGTTGATGGACTAACACTCAAGTTAAGTTAACATTTTTGTTAAATTAATTTGCGTTTCTAAAACGCTAATTAGTGAAAAACTTCGACATGTGGTTTGACCATGAGTTTGACATAAGTTTTGTCATTTAACGCGGTGATTAAAATTTAAATCAAACAATTGATCAAGCTTTTTGCAACTCAACTTACATTTGACCGCTGATAATTTTGGTGTTGATTAGCCTTTCAGAAACCGAGGGTGAGTCTCGAATGTTTATTGAACTTTAGTTCAGCAACTAACAAAAGCCGAATTCACCACTGGAACCGAACACAAATAGACATTTACCGATGGAAACCTAACGGGGATTGTCATTGAAGTAATTCCGTCTCGAATCTAGGCCATGATCTATTTAGCCTCCCCAACAAACACTTTAAAATTCATTGAAAATTATAGGGATGTGAGGAATTCCATATAAAAATTTTGTTTTGAATTTACTTACTATTATATTATAAGTCTCCTCGATTGTCAGTTTCAAACCATAAAACAATCCTCAAAGGCCAGGGACGGAATTATTTTAGATGAAACTAGCTGATGCCCGCAACTTCGTTTGCATAGAACTAAGGGAAACGGAACCAATTTTTTAAAACGGAACCCTAAACTAAAAGTAGCCTATGTTAGACTTTATAACCTTAGCTATCTGCTAGTAAAAGACTCGTAAAAATCGGTCTAGCCATTTCAGAGATTAGCCGGAACAAACAGACGGACAGACGTACACACAAAATTTTTAAAAACTCATATTTTATTGTGAATACCGAATATACTTTTATAATATTATGCTTTCAGTGGAAAGCTGTTCTACATCTGTAGGTACAGATATAGATTATCTCAGCCTAAGAGCATCGCGAAGCGTCTCGTATCGTCACGGTGTGTGAACAACATCATACATAATATACATAATATATAATAGATAAGACAAAATTACTGAAAATTCGTCCGCGCTTTTAAGCTGCGTGATAACTTAAAGCTTAGTATGAGCTTTTTTCCATCGTAATCGAGGAACAAACATCCATCTATAAATCCTCACAAACTTTCACATTTATAATATTAAGTAAGAAGTAAGATGGACCAGGAAACGAGCAGACGGATCGGATGATGGTAAGCGATTACCGCCGCCCATGGACACTCGCAACACTACAGTAGTTACACTTGTAACTCCTCTGGTCTTGCGCACTTGTGGTCCAAAAAAATCCCTAACCCCCCTTTGGGCCTCCGGTAACCTCAGTCACTCGGCGAAACGGAATGCAAGTGTTATTTCACGCCGGTTTTATGTGAGGCCGTGGTATTAATCCGGTCGAGCCGAAGCATGGCTGTTTCACGTATAAACTGGCAATAAGGTTGAAAATTGTCGCGCCACAAGTGTCCACAAATTAATAACTCTAATAATATAAATGTGAAAGTTTGTGAGGATGGATGGATGTATGGACGGATGTTTGTTACTCCTTCACGCAAAAACTACTAAATGGATTTTGATGAAATGTTGTATGGTAGTAGTTTAGGCTCTGGATTAAAACATAGGCTGCTTTTTATCCCCAAAAAATACAGTGTTCTCGAGGGATACTGCATTTAAGCAGGCGGAGTAGCTGAAACGGCCTAGTGTTTAATAATTGCGATGACATTAAGACAGTTAATATATGTTAGGAGTTTAATTATTTATAAAATAAATCAAATACTAATACCCTGTATTATAAAACCATTCTACAAAATAATATTATAAACCTTTATACCACCTTTATACGACATGAGGCAGTATAATCCGTGTTCAATTAAATTATACGCATATGATATGAATATGCAGTGGCACGGATTGAATATTTTCCGTTATGGAACATATCAATGAGGTAACACGTTATTTTTGCTTGCTCCTGGTGGAAAATTGGAAAATCCGTAGTAACTCATCTATTGTATAAGAATATTTTAAAGAGATTATTTTTTTATAAAAATGAGTTTTTATTTTCTAATATTCTATCATCATTCTACTTTTTATATTATATACTAGCTGATGCCCGCAACTTAGTTTGCATAACTTCGTTGCCCGCAACTAACGGAAACGGAACCCTATTTTTTATACGGAACCCTAAAATAAAAGTAGCCTATGTTAGACCTTATAACATCAGCTATCTGCCAGTGAAAGTTCCGTGAATATCGGCCCAGCCGTTTCAGAGATTAACCGGAACAAACAGACAGACAGACGGATAGACAAAAATAAAAAAATATATATTTTATTGTATCGAATATACTTTGATGTGCATTATGTGAAAAGCTGTTAATTTGAAATTACAAACAGACACTTCAATTATATTTATCTGTACCTATAGATATATCAGAAAACATATTATGTATACCTACTGAATAGAAACTGCGCAATAAATAATGAAAAAAATTGTGTGCGGCCTAGTGTTGAATGGCTAGTGGAATGGCTCTGTGATTAGGAAGATTAGTAAGTAGGTACAGCACAAAGCAATGGCCTGCAATCCCAGGCCTTTAGCATTCTAAAGCGCCAATTCCGAGCTTTATCAAAAGCCATGTAGATTTGGTAATTTCAATGAGTAGGTATCAACTAAGAATCCTTACCAGAACATTTAATGGGCACTGCAAGCTCGACAAAATAGAAGTTGGTAAATTTTGACATTATATAATACTTAAATCAGATATTTCGTGCTCACAAAGAGGAGATAGAGGGAAACTGTCGTCAATTTGACGTCACGTCTCCAATAGTGGTATTTTTTTTTTGTAATTTGCTTGAATAGGACTGATTTTTTTAATAGCATAAATTAATAGTACTCTTAAATGTGAGTAAATTCTCGGACGAAACAGTATAACAAAATGTCAATATTTTCAAAGGTACAGTATACAAAATTGCGCAAGTCTCGTAAAAACGCTCCATACTAAAGTCGTACCCTCGAGTGAAGTCAATCGTGTATGAAGTATACGTCCTACAGCCGCAGGAACATAATATTTGTAAATATCTCCTAGTTCTTACTTACCACAGCTAATGTTTTTGCATAATTATTATGATGTAAGTAAACTAATGATGTAGATTTTGTTTCAATTTTTTTTGCACTATTAAGATGTATTTAATTAAAAAACTACACATAAAATAATATATTTTTTACATTTACCAAGTAGTAATGTCTCAATATTTCTGCGTAAGTATATTAATGAACCTAAATATTTTAGATGAAGTCGATCGGACTTTTTTGTAAAAAATAAATCTCGAGGGCAACGTTTTTGTGTATATCTATACTAGAAAGTCAGAGTTACGTTAGAACAAAGCGACTACGATATCACCGATACTATAAAGACCGTTATTTTGACGAAAATCTTACACGAGCGTGCGTTGATTGTAGCGTAACGTCACGGCACTATGCACCGCTTATTCACAAGTTATCGCCTGGACCACTTTAAAGTTAATTAATTACCTACCTTAGAAACAAACTGACGTATCACTTTCAAAATTTTTTCACTCGTAAAATTCAGTTTTACGCACCATTAGGAAAGCTTACATGTTAAATGATTGAACATTCTCCGTTATAATATTATTCATCACTAAGTAAATTTATTGTACGTTCAAATTAGGTGTTCAACCATGTTTCATATCAAATAGAATTTGTGCCCCCACACTCCCAGGGGTACATTTGACCTGCCTCGGCCTGGAAAATTGAATGGCGTCCCAAATTTCCCAATTTCGTAACGAAAACATCAATAAATTTACTACGCCTGCAACAATTTATTTGAACCATCTTTTAACTTAGCACAGATTCCTCTCCATCGCTCTCGACAATCAGGCGGATCGTGACAATTTTTCGTGCTTACAAGCGTTCATCGATGTATCGTTATCACGTCACAAATATTTTTCCCTCGTTCTTCTTAGCTCACAGGCTATAGTTTGCGATAGAGTCTATCTTGCCTGCACAGGTCTACGTTGTCCAAAAAGCTGGTCACGTCTATTCTCATATACGCCCTGGTCTTCGTGCGCAGGTAAACATGCCCAGTGGCTACTATTGCCGTGCAGACTGAAGTGAAACATCAAAAATGTACCGACAATATTGTAATCCTCCACCACCACCACCTCTGTGGTCCAGTGGTGTAGAGCTTGGCTCTTGACTCGGAGGTCGTGGGTTCGATTCCCGCGTTGAAACAACAAAAATGTTGTTTACAATTAGTTTGGTTAGGACAATGCAGACTGATCACCTGATTGACAAGAAAGATAGTCCATGAGTCGGATGGGCATGTAAAAAGTCGGTCCTACGCCTGATCTCTCCCCAATCGTATCCGTCCCAATAGGACACCACAAGAGGTACTCTCTCTCTTCCTTTACTCTCGTAAGAGAGAAGGAAGAAAGAGTGCTCTTGTGTACTGCGCACACACTTGGGCACTATAAAATTCCTGCGTCACTGGCCTGGTTTCAATAAAACCGGCCAAATCGGTATATGAAGCTATTATTATTATTATACTACACAGCAACGTAGCGACACATCACTTCGCCACTCGCCAGTCATCAAGACTCACTCACTCACTCAAGACTGATCCACAACAGAAGACGTGCAATTTTGTATAATAATTTAATAATATTATTTTGTCAACCAAACAATACACAAAACAAATAATCTTTGTAATGTAAATTTTGTTGAAATTTTCATTCACGCTAAAAGCCAAAATATATTGTTTGTTTTAACACAACACACGAGAACTCAGCACCTAATAGGAGTTGTGTTTATAAAGTTACAATTTATATCTTCGGCATAATTATAAATCCTGTTGATAATATATTGTTTAGGTTTTGTTTAGAGAAGGGTTGTATATTAATTAGCATATTAATAAGTTAGCAACAGCAAATCAACCATGATTGATTGCGAAACACAAAAACTTTATTAGCTACTAGCTGTTGCCCGCGACTTCGTCCGCGTCAGCTGATGACGCAATAATGCATTAATATGAAACAAATTTGATTACCATAAAAAAGGTCAGGTCAGGTGAGTCAATCTTAAAAGATAGACATAATATATAGTCGTGGACATTTTTTTTAGATCATTTAAAGAGGAATAATTCTTTCATACATATATTTTGGGTAACTTGAACCACTTACGCAGCGCACGCAACGAAAGCCCTCAAATATTTATTAATAAATAATATAATAAACAAATATCATTTTCCCCGTTTTTTCCACATTTTCCACTGATTCTTCGCTCCTATTGGTCGCAGCGTGATGTTACATAGCCTAAAGCCTTCCTCGATAAATGGACTATCCAACATAAAAATATTTTTTCAATTCGAACCGTTCCTGAGATTAGCGCGTTCAAACAAACAAACAAACTCTTCAGCTTTATAATATTAGTATAGATTAGTTAATTAATATTATCGTTATTTATGCTCGTTTTGTGCTATTTTGATTTGTTACTTAGTGTCCTAGTGTCAAAACTATTTGAACAATTATCTTACCTGAATTATAAATGTCAAAGTATGTTAGGATGGACGGATGGATGGATAGATGATGGATGGATGATTGTGAGTCTTTTTAAATGAAATTTGATATTAATGATATTTGTAGGCTCTGGATTAAGACAGACTACATGTGAAAAGTATAGAGTTCCCGTGTAATACTGTACCTATTAACACGAGCAGAGCTGCGACCAAAAACTAATTATTAATAGATTAATATATTCACCTTCAACAAACTGACTACACCAAGACCAACTATGGGCCCTTCGCATAAGTTTGCAAAGTTTTGAATTTACGCATATAAGATTTTATACGTTTTAGATATATAAATATGTAGAAGCTATAAGCTAAAGGGATATCTATACTTTTTTTGGATAAAATATAGCCTTTGTATTAATCGTGTAGTATGTAATGTAGTATGTAAGTTATTGTCATATAAATAAGTAGATTTCATTCAATAAAGTCAGTCGTTAACGAGTCGTCAAGTGTTTCATTTCACATATCTGGGCCCATCCTCACAATCGAGAGCCTAAAACACTACCATAACAAACTTCATCATAATCCGTTCTGTAGCATCTGTAGCTTTTCATCCATCCATTCATCCTCACAAGCTTTCCCATTTATAATAGTAGTGAGATAAAACATACCCTACTACTATTATAAATATGAAAGTTTGTAGGAATGGGTGTACGGATGAATGTTTGTTTCTCTTTCACGCAAAAGCTACTGAATGGATTTTGATGAAATTTGGTATGATAGTAGTTTAAGCTCTGTATTAAGACATAGACTTCAATTATCCTCAAAAACTATAGTGTTCCCGTGAGATACTGTATTTACGCGGGCTGAGTCGCGGTCAAAAGCTAGTCCATTATAAACGGCTAAGTAGATGCGAAATCTAGATCCTAATTCGAGCATTTACAACCAATTTTCCTTTCAGGTGAAACATTAAATTTCGCTTAAGTATTTAATTATGGCTCCGGGGTAGTCCCTGAAATCACTTCAAAGGATAAAGGTCCATGGGGATGTAATTAACTGTATTTTCCCGCTTTTGTCCTTATTCCAGTTGTAAAGGTGCAATGGCTTCTCATTAAAGGAGCTGAGATATTACCTGATTTATAGGTACCTGATTTACTCCTAAAGAAATTTGATGATGTTCAGTATCTCTTAAAATTAACTGATTTAATGTGAAATTATGAGCTTTTCTTTAAATTAGAAATTATTAAATTATAATCTGCAATAAATAAAACTAGTAGCTGGTAGACCGAGCTTTGCTCTGAGTATTAGTAGAATACTAACAAAATAAATGTATATAGAATACTAACAAAGTATATAAAGGAAAAAGAGAGAAATAAAAAAGAATCACCAAAATATTCGTCTTACGGGATACGACGCTGTGACACGATCATTTTATATTTAAAATTTTTTGTATGTTAAAAAAATTGGTTGTACGAACGATACGTTACGTACGTACGTATATGTTTACGAATTATAGTTTTACGTGATAACGTCATCACAAGCCGAACGCTTAGTCCGATCGTGCCTCTCTATCGCTTGTTCCGCGTTCTCGCTTAGGTACACGATTGACTCAGATGGAACGTGACAACTTATCGTGCATGCAGTCGGTGTTCATCGATTTATATGACGTTATCACGTCAAAAAACAGACTACAAAACTTGAAATAAACAGTATGCGGCACAGACTATAAACAAAACAGTATTATGTTCTCACACCGTTACACTGTGTAACTGAGTGTAAATAATTCATCACACATTAGTTTTCTGGAACCTTCTGCGCAATTAAGCTATCGGGTCGCGTTTTTAATTGCAATTATAAAAGATTAGTGTCCGACCGAAAGTTCGGTTTCGGTTTCGGCCGAGTTTCGGCCAAAAATCAAGTTTCGGCGGCAGTTTCGGTTTCGGCCAAAAGTGGCCGAAACTTTTGCCGAAACCGAAACTGATTTCGGAAGTTGTCGTGCACGCTCGCCTAACTTCGTTTCTTGCGGTAACGCTTTGGCGGACGCTGGCGGCCCTGTTCGGGAATTGTCGTGCGCCGTTCGGATAGTTCTGTAGCAACACAACTTAGTCAGTGCGTTATCGCCCGACGCAAACATTCTTTAGAGGTTGTTTTGATGGAACTGATTACATGTAAGTTTTTGTTTCTATATGTAATTGATTGTACTGTCGGTTCTTGGTGGAAATTCATGTTGAACACTAATAAAACACAATTTTTCGTGCACTTTTTCCACTATATTACGATATAATTATAAATAACCTTTTATAAAAATTTATAATTTTTTTTCGTTTTGAAGTTTTTGTTTCGTTTCTGTACTTGAATGATATATATATATATATATATATATATATATATATATATATATATATATATATATATATATATAGTTAAATATTGAGTCAGTAACTTTGTTTTGTTGTTACTAACAAATCAAGTCACATGTAAAAAAGAGATTGTAAATGAAAAATGTGAAGTGTTTAATTTGTTAAATTACGTTGTATAGGTAATTTTAATTCAAGATTTGTTTTTCATTCCGATGACATATTGATATAGTTTTGCTGTATTAGGGTTATTATTACAGTTTTATTTTTAATTGTTTCAGACTAAAATATCGCAAAGAGAAAAAAATTGTTTCCATTTCATGTCCTAATTAATGCAGAATAATGGATAAAATGCACAAAATTTCAGTATTTTAAGGAATTTTCTACTTGAACACGTGAGTTTCGGTTTCGGTTTCGGTTTCGGCCGAAACTGAAGCCACGGCCGAATATTCGGTTTCAGTTTCGGTTTCGGCCGGAAAACCAGTTTCGGTCGGACTCTATAAAAGATACGTTATATTTTGTAAAGGTTATATTTAATGTGACCCTTCTGTAGTGATAGATATTTAATAATGAGGTATTTATTATAACGATATAGCTACTCACGAACACATGCTCATGCCTGTATAACTATTAAACAGTATGAACACATAATACACGCTGATAACAAAAAAAAATTGAAAAATAAAATTTGTACTCCTAGCGTGTACTTTACAAAGTTGTTATGTAAGACGAATAAGTAGCTTCCGACAGATGGCATTAGATCCAAAATATCGTTGTTGCATGTCGTGTGTGGATGCGACCATGACATTTCACTCTCAACTCCGCTAAAGGAATTTTCGTTCAAAACCTATGAACTATTTGTTTATATAGTTGTAGTTTTTCCAGTGAAAATAAATGACTGAAGGAAAGCTATAATCCGGATTTTCACCATCTTACCGAGAAGAGATTTCTATTCTTAGACACAGTAGGATCTTTTTAAAATAGACCTTTTGTATTTAGCTTTCAAGAAATAGATACCACTTTAATATAATATCTATGGACGCTTCACACCACGTCGATCTGACCCCGTGCTAAGTATCCGAAGAACATGTGTTACAGGTACCAGAATTTTTTTTATAACAATATACACATATTTATTATACATCCATGACCTATGAACACAGAAAAACTTTTTTGTTCCTTCGGCGGAATTCGAACCCGCGACCTCCGGCTTCAGCACCAACGCGCTAAATCACTGAGCCACAGAGGTCGTCAAAATATGAAATATCATATACATATTAATGACTAAAAAGACAATCATCTTATACACCTACTCTACATAATCGTGGAAAATGAAAGCACGCTTGGCTGTTTCAGAAAATAGATTGCATGATTAGGAACGTGATAAGTAATGACTTTGTGTACAATACACAGAGATTATTCATCATCATCACCCAACTTCGAACGAAAGATTCTTAGGCCCGATTGCGCTGGCTCGTAAGAACAACAGTAAATTAGACTTGCGTCCTTTGGAATAGTGAATGTGGGTATTTGGTTCTGCGACTATCAGGTGATTCATAATCTCGTTTTTTGGACTCATTCCATAAAAGAGTTAGTCAAAATTGTATAGATACGGATATTTAGGGCATAATATGATCTATAGCTTAACATGTAAAGACGTTTAGGCAGAAAAATAATAAAAAATTTGAAAAAAAAATACATTAAGTAAATAAAATTCTTTTGCGCTCTCTAAGGCGCTAAGGTCATTAACCTCACAGAAACAGGTCATTTAAAGTGTAAGCTAAACCTACACAAGCGTCTTTTACTTATGTAGTAGATCATATGCCCAAAATATCCGTATTTGATCACTACATAGTAAGTATGTGTCTTTTAACAGCAGATAATAGGTTCTATTTTATCGGCAACACACCAGCCATTTTGGGGTCGAATCCGAAATAAAAACCCTTTGCCTGGAGACGATACCTCCTGTATATATAAGTACAACTCTAATGATACAAGGATTTTCGCGTAAACATCAGAAATAAATCATTAGTTAACCACAATCCTCGGATTTAGCACTTCATTAAGGCAGTTCCACAGAAACAGAAGTTGGTATTTGTCTTTTGAAGTCCGTTACTTAGAGGAACTTTGTTTTACGCCTTTAGGCGGTATGACTTACAAGTTACAGCGCTTATCGAATGAAATTAAGATTACGTTATATATATGACTTTAAGTTTAAGCTGATATCTATCCCCTTATTCAGAAAAATATTCAAACAATATCATTTTAAATTATATGAAAAAAAAAATCGCCTACCCTACTATGCCAGCCAGAGGTATGGAACGCCCGACCGCGATGATTTTTCCAAACCTCCCACTGGCACTTAAGAGGCATATTAGTATAGATATGAAAGTTTGTGAGGATGGATGGGTGGGTGGATGGATGGATGTTTGTTTCTCTTTCACGCAAAAAATACTGCCGAATTTTGATGTAATTAGGTATGGTAGTAGTTTAAGCGCTTGATTAAAAAATACTACATTTTATCCTAAAAAAGTAAAGTGTCCCCGTGGAATACAAGGTGGGCAAAGTTTAGTCAGCTAATAAACGTTTCTATATTTAGCTTTTATGACTCGTAACTTGACAAAAATGGATAAGTGACGAAAACACTGGTCAATTAATCAGTCGATTAAATATTTTAAAGAATAATGGGAAGGATACATATTTTCATAAAAAATATTTACTTAAACGTGTACAAAGTAACTTTTATGTTTTACATCTGTAAAGTGTACAGCGATAGTTTTTTTTTTTTAAACGCGATATATATAGACTCACGCGCCACCTTACAGATGAGCTTCCTGATGTCGACATCGGTGAGATTAGAATAGCTCTCCCACATCAGATCGTCGATCCCACAATCCCTTAAGACCAGGGTCTTTGATCAATGCGTTCTACCGGTAATGACATACGGAGCCGAAACGTGGACACTCACCGTAGGCTTGGTTCATAAGTTTAAGGTTGCTCAGCGTGCGATGGAAAGAGCAATGTTAAGGGAATCTCTGGTGGATAAAATACGTAACGACGTTATTCGCCAGAGAACTAAAGTCACCGACATTGCTCAACGAATTAGCACGCTGAAGCGGAAGTGGGCCGGCCATGTCTGCAGACGGACAGACAATCGATGGAGCAGACAAGTATTAGAGTGGAGACCACGCTTAGGCAAACGTAGTGTAGGACGTCCTACGGCACGATGGACCGACGATTTGAAGAAGGTGGCTGGAAGCGGATGGATGAGGGCTGCCCAAGATCGGGATGGTTGGCGCTCATTGGGGGAGGCATACGTTCAGCAGTGGACGGCGATAGGCTGATTATGATGATGATGATGATGATATATAGACTAAATTAAATGGTCTGTTGCAATAAGTTTCAGATTATTTGCATGTTTTGTCTCAGTCGCTTGATATAGAGTAAGCAGTGACAAAACTTCCGAATAAGTTATCCGATACTTATCAGAAGGTTCTAATATACGACTACTGTACGTGAAACCTATAGGTACACATACATACATATAATCACACCTCTTTCCCGCAGGGGTAGGCAGAGACCATTTCTTTCCACTTGCTACGATCCTTACATACTTGTTTCGCTTCGTTCACTTTCATTATTTCCTTCAATTTTTTGCCCCCTTATTTCATAAAAAAAAAAACATGCTCTTCGGTTTAGGGTACTCTTGACCTCGTCTTTTTTCAAGACGTCCCTGATTTGGTCTCAAAACGTCCACCTAGGTCTACTCCTTCCAACACTTCCATTCACACTCGCCTTATACACTTTTTTCGTCAATCATTCTTCATTCATTCTCTCGACATGGTCAAACCATATCGCATACCTTTCTCAACTTTTGTCACTACATCTTCATTCAGACCACAACGTTTCGTTATCTTACCATTTCTTATCCTGAAACCTATAGGTAATTAGGTATAGACGACAATCAAAGATTAAGTTGAAAACTTCGCTTGTCGAGCTGATGATCATAATGAACTACTTAAGAACTAATCATACCATTTGGAACTATATCAAAAGAGTCTATTTTGTCCGTTGCATGTAATGGACTAATCGGCTTATGTGAACTAGAGCTCGGTACTGTGTAATTAGTAATATTACTAATTAGTGCCATTAATAAAGCTTAGTGCTATTGAGACTGGTGTAAAATATAAAATTGTGCCGGATATTTTGTTTGATATAATACTACGAGTAATTTTTGGTAAAAAAAACTATTTAGCTATTTTAATTGATTTTGTAAAAAAACTGTTAACCGTCGATCCTTACTGTATTTCTGCATTTATTTAATTTAATATGGATTAGTCAAAATGTAATAATATAAATTTAACATTTAATTATATAACAGTAATAATTCTCATAGTGATTTGTTACTTAACATAGAATTTATTTTACAATATAATATCGCGTATCATTGTTTAGTAATTGAAAAACATAAAACAATTTTACTTTGTAAAATACAAATGCCAAGAACTAGCTTTACGAAAACTGACTCGTATTTCGCCGTTACAAAGCTGGTTCTTAATTAACTGTCTGAAATGTACACTTTTGTATCCAACTGTACCGTTTTACAGACGCTGACAAGACACACAATGGACAGCGAAACAAAAGGGTTGAGCGCGAATGTACCTGCTCGTAACGAGATACTCAGCTGTCATAATACTGCACATACAAGTATGCAAAATATAAGGGTTCATACACATATTACGTCACAGCGGATGGGGGAGGGTCATACTAAATGTGACAGTACATGTTAAATACAGGTACAGGGATACTAAAAAGCGTGACATAGTTGTTCAAAAAGTCGAAATTTTGCGTGACGAAATATGTGGATGGCCCCTAATACGGGGCACAAACTAAGATATTTTCACATAGCACCACGCTCCAAGATTCAATAAGTAGCGCGGCTGCAGTTTACCTAATAAATTAAAAGTAAAAAACTTTTTTTTAAAACAAGTTTTTATTTAAACGCGCTAAAAAGAATAAAATAATATTTTCCTTTAAAACTTTTATTATAAAAAAGCTTGACGAGTTTCAAACAAATTAAACTAGTAAATTGTAAGTAACTTGATCTGATTGATTTATTAGACAATTTGTTGCTTTTTTGTTGCAAAGCTTGTTTTAAAAGAAATATTTTTAATTTATTATTACTTTGTTGATCTGTTTTGTCGCTAGATTACTGTGTTGTCGCTAGACAGGTTTCTCAGTCTGTTCATCTCACTCAACGCATCATTGTTGCAAGGTCGTTTGCCGGTTAATTTAGTACAGTCAAGCTCTTCAATAAGGAGACCTTCTACTTCTAGAGCTTTTACTCTAGGTACTCAGTAAGGACCTCAAAAACCCCAATAAACCATACCTTTATTTGATACCCATATTGTAAGAGTGCATTATAGAGCAATGGGGTTTAGGTATTGGAACTATGGTGGGCCAATTAGCGCCACGATCTTGAATCGCGCTATCGAAGTTGTCACTGACTGAGCAACCCACCTCGCTTGGTCGAAGATCTCCGTTTGGGGCTTCCACTACATTCCCACAATTGTTTCTCATATGCTTTCAGCTATTCCTCATAGTTTCCAGTTTGGCCACTTGGCCACTTGAAAAATTCATTCCCGCATATTAAACTTGACCGTACTCCATATTGTTTTGGGTCTACGCAATAAAAGTCAAAAAGACAGTCCGCTTGAACTCTATGAGAGAGTTTTATTAGAAAACTTTGCAATAGAATTCAGTATAAGCTTTCAAGTATGTGAATAGAGAGTATCATTGGAAATCCGGTCCTGAGTTCGTCTTGAGTGCTTTTGAAACAGAGCAGTCTTACTTGAGTGTTGTTAAAATGATATATCAATATCAAACATACTGTATAAAATGTATTTGCCTGAAAGCAGGCCCTTAAGGATCAATATTTTTTTCATGAACTAGATGCTGTACGCGACTTCGTGCGCGCGAAAGGAAATCCCGCGGTAACTGTACATTTTGCCGCGATAAAAAGTAGCCTATGTCCTTCACCGTGGTCTAATCTATATATGTACCAAATTTCATCAAAATCGGTACAGAAGTTTCGGAGCCTATTCAATGCAAACAAACAAAGTATATATAATATTATGTGAAGCAGAAATTTTGATCAAAGATAAAATTAGGTTAAGTGTAACGTATAATTATCTGCATGAAGTATGCAACTGCAAGAGTTAAGATAATATCACAGATTTATATTATTATGTTTTATTTGTAGTTGATTCTAATCTAGACCCTACCTAAATATTCATCTATACTAATATTTTAAATGCGAAAGTGTGTTTGTCTGTCGGTCTATCTGTGACCTCCTCATCCTTTAACCGCTGAACCGATTTTTATGAAATTTGGTATAGACTATATACTTTGGGGCACGGGAAAGGACATAGGATAATTTTTATACCAAAAAAGTAGTGTACCCGCGGCAGAATGTATTTACGCGGCCGCAGGCAAAAGCTAGTATAAAATAAATTTTTAAATTTATTGATTATCTCCTATTTCTCTATTAATCTGAATTAACATTATTACTATAAATTAAATGTGAGCAAAAAATCTACTATCTAATAGTATTTTAGTTTGTGGTTGTCACTTTTTTAAACAGCGGGTAAAAAAACTCCGGTAAATATTCCGTATCGCGCCACCAGCGATTTTGAGGCTGATTTTTGACATTGGAAATGTCTTTTCGATCGCTTCAGTATAGGGGCTGAATTCACGTAAAAGTGCGATTCCCTTATATCTCGGAGAATTGTAAAGATATTATCTAAAAAATATTCATAAAATATGCGTATTCACGCGATCTATAAGGTGCGAAAAGAATTTTTCGAGAAAGTCAAAAACTAAAAAAGTTAAGGCCAAAATAGTGAAAAAAAAATCATTTTTTTCCGAATTTTTGATTTTGGCGCTCGATATTTTGGTAACGAAGAATGATATCAAAATTTTGAGAAAAACTCCTCTGGACAGTTAAGTTGGCTACAATTTGAACCTAAAACAAATACGATCGGGTTAAGAGTTTGCCCTATAATAATATTTTATGCTTTAAACGAGACTATCTTGTATGTTTATATTCAGAATCTCAACAACGGCTACAAGTATTTACATGAAATTTAGTATGTATTGAGTTTTGGGTGTGAAAAATCGATCTAACTAGGTCTTATCCCTTAGAAACTGCGTATTTTTAAGCAATATATGTTTTTTTATTTTGACGTGCAACAATATAATAGGTACCAATAATTTCGACTTTCTTACGTCAGTCTGATTGGCAGCTTGGTGTGCATGCCTACGTATAGTTTTTGCATTGTTTTGAAATTCAGAATGTGATGGGTTCGAATCCTGGTAAGATAAATATTTTTGTGATTCTCATTGTTTCTTTTTCTTTATATTTCTTTTTTTTTTATTCATTTTTATTTTTTATTGTTCTACAAAATCACCGGGCAAAGCTCGGGATCCCAGGTACTACATACTTATGCGTCACGGCTACAATTATTCAAACCGATACGCGTGTGGAAATTTTGCAATTTGTTTGTTCATAAGTGTTATGTCGAGGATACTTATGTAATCTATTAATTTTATGATCTTCTACTAGCTGACCCGGCAAATATTGTTTTGCCATAATATATAAAAAATAGATTACTACTGATTTTTAGACCTACCGAATGTGCAAAAAAAATCATAAGAATCGGTCAAGCCGTTTCGGACGCGTGCAGTGTCCCCGAACACTATGACACGAGATTTTTTAACCGACTTCCAAAAAGGGAGTCAATTATACTTGTGTTTTCAAAGATTGAGCACCGTCTGTGGACCGATTAAAAATTTATATTTTTGATGTAGAGTGTACAATCCCAAATCGGTCCTTTTAACCTCAAAGTGGTGACATGATGATAGGATCCATGAGGAATCGACGGAACTCCTCGAAATTTATATGGACACATACGGCGATTTCAATTTTTTCTGACGTAGTCCAAGCATATGCTACCAAAAGTAGGATTTTGCACCAAGGTATACCCTGGATCCAAGAGTAATGAACATAACTCCTGACTCCTTATCGTTATTTAAAGAACTGCAAGCATATATTATACCACTTTGTCAATTACAGTAATCATCATCATCACCACCATTATCATACGAAACACCAACATTAATTAGGATGATATAGGCACTCACCACTTATCCGTTTTGTGCACCAATATTTACCAATATAACCTTTGAAATTTTGCTATTGGCAAAATTATATTCGTGATCATCATCATCACTATAATATTATATTAATTAATGCATATTGCTACCTACTTTTTTCCACCGACTACTACAATAGATAATTAAATTAAATATAATAGTATCTAATAATTATCATCACTGGTGATTGTATATTAGGTCCACAGTTATGAAATGCTTATTTGGGGAAATACCTCTCAGAAAAGTGGCATAATAGTAGATTATGCACCAAGGGGATAAAGCAGTGTCTTACGTCACGGGCAGCATATTGGACCCTGAGCGTAACGAGGGACTCTAGAGCGAAGCGAGGGAGTTATTCAATAGAGTCCTGAGTGAAGCGAGGGGTTCAAGCTGCCCAAGACGAAGACAGGCTTTATCCCAGAGGTGCATACTCTACTTTTCATACCTACTACGAGGCAATAAAAACCCAGGGCTACATAAATAAAACATTTATTTTGTTAAAAGTTAATATTGATATTGGACACATTTGACCAGTTATGGAGGGACAGAATAATATTTTTATTAGGAAAATATATGGAAGTTGTGGTGGAGTTTATTTGAGCAGTACTTAAAATATAGTCTGTTAATGTTGTATATAAAGAGGTCCTTCAATAGCAGAATAATAATAATAAAACGATCCTAATCCATTTACCATATAATTTAATTTATTTTTATCTTTCTAAAAATAATAGGAAATTAGTCACCTCAATATCTACGCGTACGAAGTCGCGGCCAAAAGCTAGTCTAAGTATAAAATAATATGATTTAACGTTGTCGTATAATTTTGTCACCTTTTCCTAACATTCTGAGTGTCTCGTCGCTCAATAACAATATTTTTTCGGATTCCGTAAATTCATTTCCGATGTGCTCGATAGTCGTGTGAGGCACGAAATCTGTGAATTTTTTTTTACAGTCGCGTTATAATCTGTAAACATCAGAACTAGTATTGTTATGATGGCGCACGACCTTTTTTGCAAAAAAAAAAAAAAAAATAAATAACTCCGCTACCGCCTTAGCCATCGTGGTTATTTTTTTGTAAACCACCCAGAAGTAGGAGCCCCGCTTAGCGGGGCTCCGTCGACTCATAATTGAAGCCAGGGTAAATATTCCGTATCGCGCCACCAGCGATTTTGAGGTCGATTTTTTTTTACAGTCGCGTATAATAAGCCCTCAATAACAACTGGCTTCAATTATGAGTCGACGGACGACTACTTCTGGGTGGTTTACAAAAAAATAACCACGATGGCTAAGGCGGTAGCTTCGCTGCGCTACGCTCCCGCCTTGCCATCTAACCTAACCCAATGAAGTCGTATTGGGCCAACTCGGAGTAATACATTGCTATTAATTACCTAAGAATTATATACTTACTGTTCTCATACATTTCCTATATCACATTATATATAAAATATAATTACATTCTGAATTGATTCTCCTGTATTAACACAATATTTTTTTTTATTTTTTTTTTTGCAAAAAAGGTCGTGCGCCATCATAACAGTACTAGTTTTGATGTTTACAGATTATAACGCGACTGTAAAAAAAAATCGGCCTCAAAATCGCTGGTGGCGCGATACGGAATATTTACCAAAACTCCCAATGTCCTTTCATCAAAATTAGTCCTGTAGTTTCGGAGCCTATTAACAAGCAATAAAATGTAACCTATTTATAATATTATTAAATGCAAACAAACAAGCAATAAAATCTAACCTGTTTATAATGTTAGTGAAAGATAAAAGTATTTATCTTTATTTTGCTGAGTCAGCTCCCTTTTAGTATGAAAACAAACTTTTCAAATTAGGGAAAAATATTTACACCGTAGTCACTGGCAGGCGGCGGCACATTTTTTTTTCAGAGTGGAAACGCTTATAAAAACATTCAGAGTAAGGTTCCGTGTCTTTTGGAAGTTTAAATTATAAACAAAAATTCAAGAAAACTCGAGCGTAGCATTCTTTAAGTGTCTTCGTTTATTTAAATGTAGATATTTTTCTGGTATTCTTTCTAATAATTTATTATTTAACTTTGATTGGTTGAAGTGTGAAAATCGGACTCTTAACGAGCTCTTAGAAATCGGGCATAACGCTTTTTTCTGTTTCTCTCCAGTTTTATTTGCCCAGTGAGAGAAAATAACGAAACCTATAAAGGAGCTTGATTAAAAGACCGGGAACGCACTTGTAATCTCTCTAGTAATCCAGCAGAAAAATAATACTTCCTGCACCCTACAGTTTATAAATTGGTAACTTAGGTCAGTGAGCCAGTCTGTCCAAAGAAATAACATGGCCTCACAAATAAGCAGCGAAACAGTTGTCCTTAAAAATTCAACTAAAATTTAAGGATCAGTTAAATTTTTGTTGAATTCTGATGATTCAAATTAATTCAGACGACACGTGATGCGGCGCTAATATCATAATAGGTTGTTTCTTCTGAGAAGTTACGCATATTTAAGAGTACTATTTATACATTAAATAATCAGTCGCCTAGCCTAACTATAAAGCTAGTGTTTTAGTTCAATTGATTTCAATCTAGTCAAATAAGGAAAGTTTTTCAATTAAGCGGGAGCAAGGGCTAAATGATGAATAAATTGTGGGGCTTAGTGTACTAATTCCTCGTCTAAGTGGATTTGGTCGGCGAACAAAGTTATTTGAATTGGAAAAGAGTAAAATACAGTCGGGCATGTTTTGTTGCTTATGCGGGTTTTGGAAGACATTCGAAATTCGAATCGAATATTCTCTTAACTCCTACCCGCTTAATAATAAAAATATGTATATATAGCTACATTGGATAAGCTATAGGTACATACAATGTTTTGTTCTTGTCTTATACTTCGGAAAAATCGCTTGGCAGACAAGGATAAAACATTGTTTAGCTTATCAATCTATTAATATTTTAGTAGTAAGTGGGCTTGACAATAGAGTAAGATAATATAAATAATGTGTAGGTAAATATCAAATCCAGGTAAGTCACACCCATTCTCGAAACTGAACCATGAATGGCGTTAGATTTGAAATTTAGTTCTCTTTATGTTACTTTTTTCCAAATCACAGTAAGTCCCCAAAAACTATATAAAAACAACGTTTAAAATCGACGATTTATTTCAAAACCCGGTACGTCCATTGACAAATCAAAATCAAACTCAAGCACGTCCACTTCGACCAATCACAACTAAGAATGACGTCCAAGATGGCTGACAATTTGAAGAATTTTCACCTCGCTGTCGTCGATTTTATTGGATTTTGTGGGGAAAAATGGAAGAACACAGTATAAAAATTTGTGTGGTGAATCCTGAAAGAGCAAAGAAGATGTCTGTGTCAAAAGTTAAAAAGAAAAATGCCGAGAATAAAGCTAAAAGTTAAAGCAAATTCTTACATAGTAGTTAGTGTGTTTGTCTCAGTGGTGAACATTTACCTAGGGTTGTACAAAAGTTAAGCATTAAAAATGTAAGTATCCCACCAAAAACATTCTGTAAAAAACTAGCCAAGTCTCGATAGAGCTGCTTGTTTATCTCTAAAAAGTAATGAAATCTAAACAAAGTCGTGCCAAGTCTAAGGTTCCTTACTGCGATTTCTTTATTATTATAGTTAATGTTGTGTGACTTGGCCGTTGAAGGGTACACAATGGTACAAAAGGGGCTCCATGACACCATTGCTCCAATACATGTGTTCTACAATCAACAACAGCCTAAAATGAGACACTACTCACTAGCGTCCAATTACCAATACCAGTATGGGCTATTATCTCGCTTGAGAAACATAGGTAGTTACAACAGATATACATTACGTGTAAACAAAATTGACTTGTACCCACTTGTAACGTATAAAGAATGTTCAACGGCCAAGTCACACAACATAAAACTATAATAATAAAGAAATCGCAGTAAGGAACCTTAGACTTGGCACGACTTTGTCTAGATTTCATTACTTTTTAGAGATAAACAAGCAGCTCTATCGAGACTTGGCTAGTTTTTTACAGAATGTTTTTGGTGGGATTTCACTTCTTTTTGTAGAAACGTGGGCATATTGATTTATTTTACTAGATTTCAGTGTAATTTGTTTACCTATTTAATTTGTGTAATGATCGAGTACAATAAAGTTAATCGTTCGACTATTTCTTCTTGTAAACTTGTAAATATAAGTATAAAAGCCAGTCTAGTCTTATCCAGAGTTTTCCTTTAATTTTATTTATATGCGTATCAAAAGCAGAAAGGGAGGCATTCGCCCAGCAGTGGAATGCTACGGACTAGATTAAATTAGAAGATGTGTCCCACTTCGCTAGGTTTTTGAAATGACAGTCGATTTTTTTATGTACCAATAGTAGAAGGGGGGCATTACCATATCTCTAATCAGCTGAAACCAGCTGAGGATTCTTCATCAGATACTTCAGACCTTCGATTTTTGACATCAAATGAAGCGGCCCACCACCATGTTGAATATTTTTTGTAAAGGCGGTATGTCGATCTCTAATAGTTTGGTTGGGCTCTTGTGTTTTCTAATCAGGGTCACCAGGTACTCCAGATGTTCGATTATCCTAGTTTTCATAGTTTTCCCTTTATGTGGCCATTAAACCCTAACTCTGTACCAAATTTCAGCTCTCTGAGTTCATGAGAAGTACTAGTTCTATTCTGATGATCATGAGTGAGTGACTGAGTGAGTGTCATAAATTCAAAACTTTGCTTTCGCTTAACTTCGGAACTAAATGACCTACAGACTTAAAATTTTGGATTTTAAGTATGTGATTATAGCTTACTAGATGACGAAAATTTCTGCGTTCTGGTCTTATCCAGAGCTCCTCAAATAGGGGCCTGAAAATGCGGCGAAATGGTTCCAGTAAAGAATGGTACGACAGTGTTTGCTTCGCGCTCGACTTGGCGGGGGCACTGCCGTGCCCCCAGATCGACGTTCTGGTCTTATCCAGAGGTTCTCAAATAGGGGCCTGAAAATGCGGCGAAATGGTTCCAGTAAATAATGGTACGGCAGTGTTTGCTTCGCGTTCGACTTGGCGGGGGCACTGCAGTGCCCCCAGATCGACGTTCTGGTCTTATCCAGAGGTTCTCAAATAGGGGCCTGAAAATGCGGCGAAATGGTTCCAGTAAAGAATGGTTCGGCAGTGTTTGCTTCGCGCTCAACTTGGCGGGGGCACTACCGTCTTAGGTCTTAGATTTTGTATGATTAGTTTACCTCGTACTTAATTAAACTATATTGTAATAATAAATATGTGTTTTATTTTATGGATTAGTAAAATATTACGATGAAGCAACCCTGAGTACGGGACTCAAAATAATATTTATCAAAACTAGGCAAGTCCAGTGGTTATTTTTCGAAATCCGGTAAGTCCACAGCGGTATTTTTCAAACTCCGATATATTTCGACTGTATACATCAAACACCGATATGTCCAAACTTTAACATAGTTTTAAAGCGTAATCTCTTATTAAATTTTGATTTTTAAAATTTCGTTTACACACTACCTAATATATAAATCCCCATTTGCTGAAAATTCCAAGAAATACCTTTCTCAATAGCCAAAAACACATTTCTCTCATTTGCCAAGTTTCACTTATGGTGGACATACTGGGTTTTGATATTTGCCTACAATTATTTAGTTTAATTTTATCAAGTTTATCAAGTGGGTATAACTACTTGATATAACCTTTTCTATACTAATATACAATATAATAAAGAGGAAAAGTTTGTTTGTTTGCATTGAATAGGCCCCGAAACTACTAGACCGATTTTGATGAATTTTGGCACAGATGTAGAATAGACTACGGAAAGGGACACAGGCTACTTTTAATCGCAAAAAAATGTACGGTTTCTGCGAAATTAACATCACGAAGTCGCAGACAACATCTAGTATAATAATAAAATATGTAGGTACGGATGGTTTATACCACGTCAATTTGGCGCCGTGGTAAGTATCCGAAGAACTCGTATGTGTATACTTAAGGCGCTGTGAGTAGTCAACTGTGAAGTATTCGAGGGGGTGAAGGAGATGAGTGGGGGACGTGCCGCTCCCATTACTGCGGGGGGCTTCATGCGATTTACGTCAAAGTGATGTGTCTATAATGTACAAAAGCGTAATTTCGATAAAATCGTAATGTGCTTCATAGCCTAGCGGTATTTTGCCCGCCTAAAGCAAAGCGTAGCGTCTAGGTTCAAATCTCATTACAATTTTATATATTACTAGCTTTTGCCCGCGACTTCGTCCGCGTGGAACAATACTTTGGGATATCGCTGAAATTTACCCGCGACTTTATTTATGACTAACGAAAGCGGAATCCTATTTTTTTAAACGGAACCCTAAAATAAAAGTAGCCTATGTTAGACCCTATAACATTAGCTATCTGCTAGTGAAAGTCTCGTGAAAATCGGTCCAGCCGTTTCAGAGATTAGTCGGAACAAACAGACAGACAGACCGACTGACAGACAGACAGACGGACAGACAAAAATTAAAAAAAAATGTATTTTATTGTAAGTACCGAATATACTTTCAGATTCATTATGTAAAAAGCTGTTAATTTGAAGTTACAGACACTTAAATTATATTTAACTATATTATAATGTATTATATTTTAAGATATTATCAATTTATATTATATTATATTATATTGTATTATATTAACAATTGATGTTTATAAAATAACTAAACTAAACTAAACTAAACATTAACCCGCACGCGCACCCCCACGCCCACTTCGCAACGGGCCGTGCAGCAGAAATCGTAATATTTTAATTTCGCCATAACTTCAAAACCAAACGTCCAATTTTAATCATTCAAAGACCAAATATTATCTACATAAACTGTACTTAGTGATGAAATAATTTATTTTGATAAGGATTAATAACATGAGTAAAATAAACGCGTTTAAATGTAGTCCAAAAAAAATTCAAGATTTCTAAATAAAAAAATGGTTGTTGTGCCTCACTCGACATAGATAGGTATAGTGTGTCGCGGACTTTTTTGTAGATATTTATAAGATCTACAATTAATTAGAACATTATATGGTTCAATCTTTTATAGTTTAGGCAACGTACGCAAAATAAGTAACTTTTCTGGTTAATTTTTTACACCTTGTGTCCGAAAAACCCAAATATCTTACGGAACCCTATTTTTTTCCAAAATAATATTTAGCCTATGTTACTCGTGGATAATGTAGCTTGCGAATGGTGAAAGAATTTTTGAAATCGGTCCAGTACTTTTTGAGCCTATTCATTACAAACAAACAAACAAACAAACAAACATACAAACAAAGTTTTCCTCTTTATAATATTAGTGTAGATTTCAAAATAAGAAGTCTAATTCCTAAATTTTGCCAAATTTAGCCATTGCGATTTGAGAAAGTTAAGCTTTTTAAGTAAGTAGTTAAAGGGTAAAAAAAATCTAAAAAAAGCTCAATTTAGTCACTGAACTCCTAAACGGCTGGACCGATTTTAATGAAAAATTTTGTGTGTCTTCAGGTTTATTCGATAATGGTTTAGATTTGCAATTGGACCCGGTAGGTGGCGCTGCTGTCAGTACGTCAACAAATTTAATTCTAAGGCGGTACGAAGTTTGCCGGGATAGCTATATTATTATAATATGCGGTCGAATTACTGCGGAATACACACTACAATGTTGTACATGTGTAACACATTACGACATTACACACATTGACGTTTCTTCCTAGAACGACATTTGAAAATTTCGAAATACATTTCGCATTTTTCAGCGGTTACAAAATCTAAACTTGCTTTTGCCCGCAACTTCGTTCGCGTAGCACAAATCTAAATTTTATCGACTGATTTTATACAATACATAAATACACAATAAAATTCAATATCAAATATTCCTGAATATATAATAAACATGAAACTTCGGCTATCTGACAGCAAAAAAAAAAATACAATTTCAAATAAGTACCTAGTTTCTGACATATTTTGTGGTTTAACCAAATAGTCTCTTTGGCTAAATCATATTAATTGTAAATATTGTTTTATTTAATCTATTACTAATATAATACAGAGAGAAGGTTTATTTGTTTGTATGTTTGTTTGTTTGCATTGAATAGGCTCCGAAACTACTGGAACGATTTTGATGAAATTTAGGACAGTTATAGAATAGACAACGGGGAAGCACATAGGCATACTTTTTATTGCCGAAAAATGTACGGTTCCATCGAGATTTCCTTTTGCGCGCATGAAGTCGCGGGCAACACCTAGTCTAAACATATAAAAGGCAAACCTGACTGACTCATCTATCAAAGCACAACCGAAACTACTGAACGGATGTTGCTAAAATTTGGCATACAGATAGTTGTAATGACGTAGGCATCCGCTAAGAAAGGATTTTTGAAAATTCGCCCCCTACGGGTGTAACAAAGGGGTTAAAGTTTTGTATGGAAACTAATTGATATAATTATATGTATAAACTTTACAAACCAACAGAATAATATTTAGGTATATTTACTCATTCTGTTGTCAATCAATGTTGTCAATTTTGAATCAAATATGTTTTTTCTTTCGTCGTGTAATAAATTATCCCACCAAAAATATTCTGTAAAAAACTAGCCAAGTCTCGATAGAGCTGCTTGTTTATCTCTAAAAAGTAGTGAAATCTAGACAAAGTCGTGCCAAGTCTAAGGTTCCTTACTGCGATTTCTTTATTATTGTAGTTAATGTTGTGTGACTTGGCCGTTGAAGGGTACACAATGGTACAAAAATTTCTGCGTTCTGGTCTTATCCAGAGCTCCTCAAATAGGGGCCTGAAAATGCGGCGAAATGGTTCCAGTAAAGAAGGGTACGACAGTGTTTGCTTCGCGCTCGACTTGACGGGGGCACTGCCGTGCCCCCAGATCGACGTTCTGGTCTTATCCAGAGGTTCTCAAATAGGGGCCTGAAATGCGGCGAAATGGTTCCGGTAAATAATGGTACGGCAGTGTTTGCTTCGCGCTTGACTTGGCGGGGGCACTGCCGTGCCCCCAGATCGACGTTCTGGTCTTATCCAGAGGTTCTCAAATAGGGGCCTGAAAATGCGGCGAAATGGTTATAAAGGATGGTACGGCAGTGTTTGCTTCGCGCTCGACTTGGCGGGGGCACTGCCGTGCCCCCAGATATTAATAATTTCGGTTATTTTACGTCAGTCTGACTGGCAGCTCGGTTTGCGTACCGACGTTTGATTTTTGGTGGTGAGTTCAAATCCCGGTAAGATAAATATTATTTTTGTGAATGTATAATGTCTTTGTTTTTCTTTAATATTTTTTTATTTATTTTTTATTAATTTTTATAGTTGTACTAAAACTACGACCAAAGCTCAGTCTCCCTAGTACCTACTTATAAAGAGTTTTTGTACCTCCATCTTAAAACTTTGGACTAAAAATTTGGACATTCATCGATTACAATCTTTTCATATTTTTATAATATAATCTACACTAATATTTACAACAACTTAAAGTAACTAATAATAAAATAAGTACATAATTAACCATATACTTTTATTACTGGAAAAACAAGCATTGCTCGGAGTTTTATAGTGCGACAAAAAAAAAGAAAAAAAAAATCGTCTGACCGGGATTCGAACCCGAGACCAATTGGTCGCAACAACGCAAAAAGCCAAAAGGCTACCCAGCGTCTTGTATCAGAAAGCGAAATTACGCATATCTTATAAGTATTACACGACGAAAGAAAAACTAATATTTACCCCCGACTTGACCTTTATGCAGACGACATAAAGCTCAAGTCGGAGGTAAAATAAATTTGAACGGACTTTCAACAATAAATTTGAATAATTTTTGAACAGAAAAGAGGGGAAAAATTTGACATACGTCTCATTAGCAAGAGGCCTAAGCCGGTACTGTCTTATTCAATAGATATGAAAGAGAAGGAATGACAGGTCGCCATTTCGCGATGTTTTATTCGACTCGTACGAATTATTTATCATTGAAATAAATTAATCCTAACAAATATCACATTCTATACGAAAAATCAAAACAACAATTCCCTTCCTTTTATTATGTTTTACGAAACTGCAAATAATTTTCTCATTTTTGTTCACAAATAATACAGTTACAACTCCAAGAATTTATATTTTAATGGTTACTTTATGATTTTTTTTTATCGAGAAATTTTTCTAACGTGTTTTCAAAACGAAGGTCCCCTAGCAAATATGATCAAAATTAACATATATTTTTCTGCTGCACTAAAATGTATCCATTCGTCTCAAAAAATTTTTGAAAGAAGCGTATTTCTAGGGTAAGAGCGCCTTAATACTTTTATAATATATTATACTAGCCTGTTCCTGGCTTCATCCGCGTAATTACAGTATCCCACGGGAAGATTGTACTTTTTCTGGATAAAACGTAGCCTATATTGAAGACACGCTAGGTGGCGCTGACGGGCTCACATCGGCTCCGCGTTTAAATAAGTTTTAAAAATATAAATAATGTTTAATGTTTTGACTCAGTTTTATATAAAAAACCGTGATCCAAGTGACGATAGTGCAGTGAGAGTGTTATCTATAAAAAACATAAGGGGTTTTTGTCTCAATTGCCTAAAGGAAAATACACACTCGGAATTTTTAGAAACATAAGAAATTAATAAAATAAAATCAAAAGTGTAAGTAAATAAACTTTAATGTGGACAATAAAAACAGTTACTAACAGTGCATATAAAATAATTCTGTAATTAGTGACATTTATTAGTGATCTTTAGAACAAAGAACTTTTAAATTTATTTGTAAAAATAACGACCTTGATACGTCAAAATATCAGCTGTTAGTGTCAACATGCCCTTGAACTGTCAAACATCAGCTGATAGTTAGATGAATGGTTGAATGGAGAAGTGTTAATAAATTCATCAGGACGATCTAGGTTCAAACCCCACATTGACAAAGAACAGTTTTTGACATTTATATATACATTATGACATTAAAATTATTACATAAAATACAAGATAAAAACTAATTTATACAATAGAATAATTAATATAATAGAAAAAGAAAAAATATTGACAATTAACTAAATATTGCATACAAATATTGACAACATAGCGACATCTATTAGCATAACCAAGAAACATTTAACTACAGATCTCTGTAACATCAACAGAGGGCACTTAATACCAATTATTATACCAATTTAATTATCATAGATTATAAAAACATCACTTTTAGAACACTCAGGCGACGAAAATCTTACATGGATTTGTCGGAGATAAATCTAGATGATACATTTGTCAGTTCTTCACACTCAGAATTATCAATTAAAAGCGTTCCTGACATTTTTAATAGTGATATTCCGGAAATAATCAACCTTAAACAACAAATACAAAGTTTAGAGACTGAAAAACAGAGTGCCCACGAAGAAATTGGAAATTAAATTTGGAATGCTTAAATCTAAAAAAAACAATAGAAGAAAAAAACAAACAAATAGAATTCTTAAAAACTTTATCAAATCCTACCATGAAAAAAACCCCAAATGTATCAGTGAAAGTCTCTCAAAAATGTGTCACACCAATAAATAAGAGGCTCACCAACATAGGTATTAAGCTACCACGTCAGTCGCCTGTATCCACCCACGGCAGATCTGTAGATGAAACTCCAAGGGGCCGTCCACGTCAAATGGTTACTGCACCTTTGAAGATAGTAACCTCGCCCTTGGAGGGTTTTGCTTCGGTTAATCAAGTGGAAAGCAAAACGGATTACAATAATAATCCAAAACCCTCGCTAGATGGCGCCCCGTGTCATAAGAAGAAGATACTTATACTAGGGGATCAACAAGTTCGTGGTCTAGCCTCGCAGATTCACTACGACAGAGAAAAAAGAAATGACAACACATATGAAATACTTGGCATAGTCCTTTCCTCTGCAAGATGCTATGACATACTCTGTTACTGTGATAAAATAATATCAACATTAAAAAAAGATGACATTGTGATCTTAACTATAGGTTCTAATGACAAAAATCCCTACTGTATATTAGCAAACCTTAGCAATATCCTATACATCTTGCGTAAACAGAAAGTCTTTGTACTAGAAACTACTTATAACAAATTTTTAAATATAAATTTACTTAATAATAACATTAAATTGATTGCTAAAAATTATAATAACTGTTTATATTTAAAGGATTATTACTGTAAGTATATAAGAAACAGAACATTTTTATTACAAAGACTTAGCCTAATAATTAATGTAGAGATAGAGTTCCTATTACATAATAAAATAATTAACATGAGAAATAATAAAAATCTAAGTGCACATAATTCTCCTGAACCAATACATGTTCAACTGACTTCTGACCAAAATAACTCCATTTGCGTAAAGCACAAAAAAGGTACAATTCCCTACTATTTTCCAAAAAAGAGGGATTCGGTAAGAAATAACATTAAAAATGATACGTTTTTTCGCGGATAAAAAAGAAAAACATAACAACATAATAATTTTCCACCAAAACATAGCCGGAGCAATTAATAAAGCTGAAGAAATCACATATGCGCTTACCGAATTTTCGCAAAAAAACACCGAAATAGATATAGTCTGTTTAACAGAAACATTCATAAAAAAAGGAATGGAGTCACTATTAAAAATACCGGGTTATAGACTAATTTCTTCATATTCACGTAACACAAAAAGGGGCGGAACCTGCATAGGTACTCGCGAAAAATAGTATTGAGTGCAAAAGTCTAGGGATCGTTAATGAATTTGGAAATAGTTTTAGTTTTGAAGTATCGGGTATTGAAATTATGTCGCCAAAAATATCTATTTATGTATATACCGGACCCGTAATAGCAATCCTAACATTTTTATTGAAAAATTAGAGGAATTGATGACAAAAATTGCAATCAGATCTAAAAAAATTGTTTAATGCGGAGACTGGAATCTAGATACTTTAAATCCCAATAAAAAGTGCCAAGAACTTATTAATTTAATGAAAATTTTTAATATTAAACTACATATTAATACACCGACTAGAAAAATGTCATGTCTTGACCAGTTTGCAAGTAACATAAACGCGTGCTCAGCTGAAGTCCATCATCTATGTCTTTCAGATCACGAAACAGGACAAACTCTCACAATTAGGGTAAAAAATAAACGTGAATTGATCTCCTGGTCTAGATCTGTTAGGGACTTTAGCAAGGAAAATATACGAAAATTCTGTAAATGTTTGTCATCAATTCATTTTTCCGAAATCTACCAAATAAACAACTTAAATGATGCCTTCAAGGAATTTCACGAAACATTAGTTTTATTTTTCAGACTTTGCTTCCCTGTGATAATATGTAAAAATAATAATAAAAAATCGAATAAATCATGGCTGTCAAAAGGTTTAAAAAAATCATCAATTGAAAAAAGAAAACTATATCTAAAGTATAAAAGAACGGGCAGCAATAAAGTAAAAAATTACAAAAGATACATCATTTATTACAAAACTCTAAAACAATGTATTAATAAATCAAGACAAATACAAAACAATAAATATATACATAATAATAAAAATAAATGCAAAGCAGTTTGGGACATAATAAATAGCAATATTAATGACATAAAACCTAATTTGGACATAAATACAATTAGTTATAATGACAAAGTTTATACGGCTCCTAATGACATATGCGAAGCTTTTGACAATTTCTATATACAATTGACTAACAAAGAATTTACATTTAAAACAAATGACATTGCTAAAACACTAATTACACAAAATTTTAAAACGATTTTCCTAACGCCAACGTATAAAAATGAAATTCTACAAATTATAAATAGTCTAAACAACACAAATTCTGTAGGAATTGACGATTTGAACACAAAAATGATCAAAGCTTGTGCTAAAGATATATGTAAACCTTTGAGCTATATTATTAATCTTTCATTCGAAGAAGGTTCATTCCCTGAAATATTAAAACTATCTATTGTCAAACCTCTATTTAAAAAAGGTAATATATCTGATATAAACAACTACAGGCCAGTTACATTAATACCGGTAATATCAAAAATATTTGAGAAAATTATGCTAAAAAGACTACACGCATTTATTACCGCGAATGACATACTTAGGCCAGAACAGTTTGGATTTCGTAAAAATAGCAACACATCTTTAGCCTGTTTTAATCTTATAAAATATGTTACAGAATCTTTAAATGATAAAAAGCCTGTAGTCGCCGTATTCCTAGACATGAGCAAAGCTTTTGATTTTGTAGATCATAAGCTTCTACTTTATAAGCTCGAAAAATATGGAATACGGGGCAAAGCCTATGACTGGATTAAAAGTTACCTTACGGGAAGACGACAGTGCGTAGAGATTTCAAAAATTACTCAAGGGAAACAAGTCAAACAAACAACAATTTGGAGTTCCACAAGGAAGCTTACTAGGGCCAGAACTATTTTTGTTGTACATCAACGATTTACCTAATGTAACAGATCAAAATACTATTTTATTCGCGGATGACACAACAGCTATAATTAAATGTGAGAATATAGACTCTTTCCAAAATGACATTTGTAATACGGTTGACAAAATAATTTCATGGCTTAAATATAATAATCTAAAAATTAATATCAATAAAACTAAAATTATTCAATTTAGGGACTATAGGACACGACAAATTGACTTAAATTTAACCTTTGATACCATTAAAATAGAAGAAGTAAAATCCACAAAATTTTTAGGGGTCATAGTAGACAGACACTGTGATTGGAAAGATCACATAAGCCATGTATGCGACAAACTAGACAAGTTTGTATACGCAATTAAAATGTTACGTATCAAAGTCTCGACCGCGGCCGCATTATGCGCATACCACGGATATGTGTCTTCTGTGCTCTCATATGGGCTATTGCTAAATAATATTTTTTACGTGGTAGAGCCATGCTTCGGCACGAATGGGCCGGCTCGACCGGAGAAATACCACGGGCTCACAGAAAACCGGCGTGAAACGGAAGTTGCTTTCCATCAGGTGACCCGTTTGCTCGTTTGCCCCCTTATTTCATAAAAAAAAAAAAAAAAAATAATATTATTTTTAATTTTACAAAAATGACATTAGATATCTAATTTTAATTTTCAATTTTCACTTTTTACATAACATTAATTAAAATGATTTTGACATAATATTTTACTAATGAATTTATATGATTTTATGATGATTATGAATTATGAATATTATTATGATGATATGTTGAGCTATAGGTACCTTCCTTTTTATATTAATTTTTGATTTCTGTGATAACCGTCCCCCTTTCTGTTAAAATAACATTTCATTTTGGATGCTGAAAATAAAGAAATAAAAATAGTTTAGAGTATAATAATCACATTATAACAAATTAAAATATAGGATTATAAAGTATTTACCTTAATTGTATGCACCACGTGTTTTAATTTTAAGATGATCAATGTCAAATGGGCAAAACGACAAATTCTTTCACCACATTTTGGGGTGCTAAAATGACAAAGAAAAATTGCTTAATATAAGATAATCATTTCATAATTTCTTTAAATATAATATGATATTAAATTATAAATTAAATATGTACCTTCAATGTATGCACCTCGTGTTAATGAGGTCAACGGGTTAAGAGACGAAACCTGGTTTAATGTGAATCACTCGTAAAACTTAATTATGTTGTATC
Source organism: Glaucopsyche alexis (assembly GCA_905404095.1). Classification (NCBI taxonomy): domain Eukaryota; kingdom Metazoa; phylum Arthropoda; class Insecta; order Lepidoptera; family Lycaenidae; genus Glaucopsyche; species Glaucopsyche alexis. Next base: position 13,963,388 of record FR990062.1, read on the forward strand.
TATAATTTACTTTGTAAACCATGTTTCGGAATGCACAACAAAATTTGGTGCACATGTTTGCTTAAATAATGCCACGTAAAGACCACGTTTTATTTTATTTTAGTTCTAACCTGTTTGGAATTATGACTGACAGTTGACATTTGATTTTTTTTTTTTAATAAGGGATGTGATATATCTTTATTTTATTTCTATTTATATGACCAATATGTACTGAAAGTGTGTGATTTATTTAAATATTATTTAATTTGTTATGGTTAATAATAATTCTTGATGTTCCTTAATGTATAATATTATCTATAAGTATTTAATTTAATTCCGATTTGTTGCTTAAATTTGTAAATGTTAACTCCACACACCTAACACCTTGCATGTTATGAATATTTTGCGCGCCATTGTGATGGCAGAATGTTGGAACCCAGCTAATATAATATTTTTAAGACCTTATGTATACCACATTCTTGCAATAAAGGATTGATTGATTGATTTATTGATTGATTGAATATTTTAATTCAGAGCCTAAACTACTACTGTGACAAATTTCTTCGAAATCCATCCATCCATACGTACATCCATTCATCCTTATTTATAATAGTTATAGTATACAATAGTAATAGTTATAATCATCCATACTTTTAAAATCGTTACACATTTTACAAGCGGAAGTTTAAGTTTTTAATTAGATTTCGATTCAAAACGGATATTTTCATCCGGTGAAATCGTGGAAACGACAGATTTCAATAAACCACAGCCGAGAGGTGTCGAGCCAAAACGTAATTAAGTCTCGAATAATCCTAAGTTACCATTTTTGGACAGATTGAAATATCAAACTTTCGTGGATTTATCATTGGAGGAATGTCTGGTTTGGAAGTTAAATATCGTCAGAGCTTTCTTCGGTGATTTTGAGTGCAAAGAAAATGTTAAATTGGCGAAAATTTTGGATAGATATATTTTATTCCGCTAATATCTATTTAGCGGGATATAATTTATCATACTAATATTATAAATTTGTAAGTTTGTGAGTATGTATGGATGGATGGATGTATGTATAGATGTTTGTTCCTCTTTCACGAAAAACCATTGAACGGATTTTGATGAAATTATATATGGTAGTAGTCTGGGCCCTGGATTAAATCATAGGTTACTTTTTATCCCGAAAAAGTACAGTATTCCCGAGGGATACTATATTTACGCGGGCGGAGCCGCGGGCAACAGCTAGTCTCCTATAAATCTAAAGGTTATATTTTGTAAGCTATATTTTAAATGTTTATGTACAATATACTCCAACGTATTATTATTAACGTCGTGAAATTTAAAAGTTTGTGAAAATGGATGAATGGATGATACAATTTAGTAGAAAATAAATATCAACTTCTTCGGCAAAGAATTTGAGAAAAACTTTAAAACAACATATTTTGTTGTACGCAAACATCGAACCGACTACCTCCGACGTAGAAAACCAAGCTCTAAATCACTGGGCTTTTGAGCTGAGCTGGGAAGACGTTTATTCATTTTAAATGCACTAATACCAACATAACAAAAAGGTGTGAAAAAAGCGCTATTTTAATTATTCCTAGAAGGCTGTGTTGCACTAGTGGCAACATTGTGAACGGAACGCAATTTCCGAGCTGCCAATAAACTCTAGTTAAATTATTGACCGCTCACTGCCATCACACTTTTATGAAATGTATTTACTAGGAAAGTGCCAGTGAAATATTAAAAAAGCTTTATAGTTTTTTCAGTAAAGACTGGTCAGGTATAGCTAATGCAAAAAAGTTATATACAGCGTTTAATTTTTAGGCGTAATAAAAATGTACTTGATTTTGCATAACATAATAGAAAGAAAGAAAAAGAAAATTATTTGGTATAACAATTAAACATTTTACAAAATAAAGTGATTACAGTAATTAAATCAAGGTGATACTAAATTGGTTCCCATTCAGCATTATGTTGCGAACGGATCCGCAATGCTGGTTTTCATGGGCACCAAATTAAACTATAGCATAATATCACAGCCTATAGAACTTACCTACAGTCGTCCAACGGACACGTCTAGACAGAGCAATCGTGCGGGGCGTGCGGGGTGAGAGAGGGGCGGTAGCGAGCCCAAGCTGCCATACACTCGCTTGGGACACGTCAGCCGGGGTTGACGCTTTTTAATTTGATTGTTTTAAGTGGTTTGCGACAGTGTTTCGTTTGAGTTGTATGTAGGTACTTATTTACAATGGTCAATTATATGAACAGCTATAGAAGATTGATTTTAATAATAGGTTGGGGAAAAAGTCTTTTCGCATTATAGTATGTATGAACTTGTCATAAAATATCTTGGGCTATACCAATTGTATCTGGCTGATTTTGGTATCATTAAAAAGTTTTAATTTTACAGAAGACAATTCCAAATTCAAATTAGGTAAATTTGAGATTTTCATTTGTTTTTCTTATTGTTAAAATAAGTGATTCTTATGAAGAATTTCGATACATTTTAAAATTTTATTACAAAAAAGGTAAAAATGCAACACAAGCCGCGAAAAAAATTTGCGATGTTTATGGACCTAATGCAGTATCTGTGAGAGTAGCGCAAATTTGGTTTAAGCGTTTTCAATCCGGAAATTTTGATATCAAATATGCACGTCGCTCTGGTCGCCCTGTTACGGACAAACTGTTTCCATTTTTGAAAAAGTGGAGCAAGATCGGCATATTAGTAGTTACGATGTAGCTGAAGAACTGGGAATTGACCACAAAACGGTTTTGGCGCATTTGAAAAAAGCTGGGTACACAAAAAAGCTCGATATTTGGGTGCCTCAAGAGCTCACTGAAAGAAACCTAATGAACCGTGTACTCATTTGTGATTCTTTATTACGACGTAACGAAACCGAACCATTTTTGAAGAAGCTGATAACTGGTGATGAAAAGTGGATCACGTACGACAAGAACGTGCGAAAAAGATCGTGGTCAAAGGCCGGTCAGGCTTCACAGACTGTGGCGAAACCCGGGTTAACTCGCAACAAGGTGATGCTGTGTGTGTAGTGGGATTGGAAGGGCATTATTCATTATGAGCTGTTACCGCCAGGCAGGACCATCAATTCTGAACTGTACTGCGAACAACTGATGAGATTAAAGCAAGAAGTTGAGAGAAAGCGGCCGGAATTAATCAACAGAAGGGGTGTGGTTTTTCACCATGATAACGCTAGATCTCAAACATCTTTAGCCACTCAGAAAAAATTACGGGAGTTTGGCTGGGAGGTGTTAATGCATCCGCCGTATAGTCCTGACCTTGCACCTTCAGATTTCCACCTGTTTCGGTCGCTGCAGAATTCCTTAGGCAGTGTCAGGTTGACATCACAAGAGGACTGCCAAAACCACTTGTCGCAGTTTTTTCATCAGAAGCCCCAAAAATTTTATAGCAATGGGATCATGTACCTACCAACAAGATGGCAAAAAGTTATCGAACAAAATGGCACCTATATACTTTAGTCACTTGTAAATAAACTTTATAAAAAAATCTTTTGAATTTTTATATAAAATGCGAAGAAACTTTTTCCCCAACCTAATACAAAACCATGCGCCTGTTTCCCGTCAGAATTTTTAATAAAATTGTATCTACGTTTGAGAGTTTACTAACTACATCGTCAAATTCAACAATCGCAATCTAAAAACTAGTAAATCCAAATGTCGAAAATAGTTTCAGTTTCGCATTTGTAGCTTTTGCAGGGTTCGTAAATATCCGATATTTATAATAAATATCAAAATATCAGATATCTTTGATATATATTCGATATTTTTGATTTTTTGATATTTTTGATATTTTCAAAATTACATACAAATTTCATACTCTGATATGTTTTTTCGTAATAGTTGTATCGAAATAATTTGTACCTCTGATAATTTGAAGATAGGGAAGTAAAATTAAACTCATTTATTTATTATTGATATTCAAAGTTTTCAAATAAATTAAAAATCAACGATAGATACTTTTGAGTATCAATTTAAGTCTTAAATCCATAAAATGAGTTTTGTTTATAACCAGATGAAAAAAAAGTGTATTAATTTTATTAGTCGAATTAATTTGACACAGTCATGGTATAAATGGTATAACAATAGTATAATAACAAATAAGGAATTTTCTTCCGAAAAACAGGGGGTCACGTGGGTGTTATAAGCCTAATGATTAGTTAATGTCGTATCAAATAGCAAGTTTTTGATGACCTAGGCTTGTGAAACTCTAGAAAAATAAGACCTGTGTATTTAGACAAGATTTTTTACATTTAAAACATTATTTTACATTTTTAAACATAAATATCAATTGATATAATATATCATGATATATATCCGATACATAGATATATAATACTGATCCGATATATATCAATTGATATATATCATGCGAACCCTGAGCTTTTGTATACGCATTTGTATTTTTTATAATAAAATTCTTCATTAATACTTCTATACAGCGTGTCCCGACACCTATATCGGAGCCTTTCGTGGTAAAAAATATGGAATTTTTTATCGACAAATTGCCCCTTAAAATTTTATTTTTCTCTCACGTTTGTGAAATGGCAGCCATTTTATTTTTTGGTAACCACGACCCGGACTCTCGTACTAATTCGACCACCACTACTCATGTAAATGTCCTAGGAGCATAAAAAAGGTCTCATTTGATAACTAAATATGTGGACAATAATTCACAGTTAAAATGTTTTAATTTTCTTTGAACAGAAAAACAAAAAAAGGTAATTTAAAAAAATATATAGTTTTTTTTTTGGTGAATTTTTTAAATTGTTTGCTTTTTGTGAAAAATCTAGGCCATTAACCTGCTTGTTTTTTGTTCTTAAACGATAGAAGAGGACGTTTGCTAAAATAAAATACAAACCCCTTTACTCTCAGTGCAATAGTTTAGATGTTATAACAATTTGTTGGAATCATCTCATGCAGGGGGTCAGCCAGTCGTCTTTTTCAAATTTTTTAAATTATTTGCTTATTGTGAAAAATCTAGGCCATTAACCTGCTTGTTTTTTGTTCTAAAACGACAGAAGAGGACGTTTGCTAAAATAAAATACAAACCCCTTTACTCTCAGTGTGCAATAGTATAGAAGTTATAACAATTTGTTGGTATCATCTCAGGCAGGGGGCCAGCCAGTCGTCTTTTTCAAATTGTTATAAGTACTTATTATTTGTTCTACAACGATAGAAGAGGACGTTGGCTAAAATAAAATACTAAACTCCTTTACTCTCAGTGCAATAGTTTAGTAGTTATAACAATTTGAAAAAGACGACTGGCTGGCCCCCTGCCTGAGATGATACCAACAAATTGTTATAACTTCTAAACTATTGCACTGAGAGTAAGGGAGTTTGAATTTTATTTAAGCAAACGTCCTCTTCTATCGTTTTAGAACAAAAAACATGCAGGTTAATGGCCTAGATTTTTCACAAAAATCAAATAATTTAAAAAATTCACCAAAAAAAACTATATATGTTTTTAAATTACCTTTTTTTTGTTTTTCTGTTCAAAGAAAATTAAAACATTTTAATTGTGAATTATTGTCCACATATTTAGCTATCAAATGAGACCTTTTTTATGTTCCTAGGACATTAACATGAGTAGTAGTGGTTGAATTAGTACGAGAGCCCGGGTCTTGGTTACCAAAAAATAAAATGGCTGCCATTTCACAAACGTGAGAGAAAAATAAAATTTGAGGGGCAATTTGTCGATAAAAAAATCCATATTTTTTACCACTAAAGGCTCCGATATAGGTGTCGGGACACGCTGTATAATATATATTTTTTTGTTTTATTCCTAGTACTCTACATACACATACTACGAATACACAAAATGTAGAACAGATTATAATAAAACACATTATTGTGACAACCCTGCAGCAATGACGAATACCTACACAAAAGCGGCATTTCGCGCGACTTCAAACGCGTTGGACCACTATATCTCTTTATTACACTGTGATAATATTATGTAAAACTTTTCATAACTATAACTTGTAACTTTATATCAGAATTAAATGAATAAACTTTACAATTTGTTTTTCGTAAAATACTAGCAGTAATTACACAGGTAAATACTAATTTTAAAAGTTTTTTTCCATTTTGATCATGTCACACCTGTTCTATAAGGATTGAAGGTTCGGAAAAATAATATTTGAGTTCAGACCAAAACAATAATATTTTTCAGTCCTATTATTCAAACATTTTCTTACTAAATGAAAGGTAAGGTCAATAGGCTCAGTAGTTTGTGCGTTGATGCTTAAGCCGGTCGCGTGTTCGATTTCCGCCAGGAAACAAAAAAGTTTTTTGTCTTCCTTGGTCATAGATGTGTTTTAAAATAAAAATCTTAAATATATATATATATATATATATATATATATATATATATATATATATATATATATATATATATATATATATATATATATATATATATATCTATACTTATATCATAAATAGTGTTAGAAATTAGAAAGTTTATTTGTTTGTTTGTTTGAATTGAATAGGCTCTAAAACTACTGGAGCGTTTTTGATGAAATTTGGCACAGACTTTTTAATGCAACAAAATGTACTCTTCCCGGGGGATTTCTTTTTGCGAACACAAAGTCGCGGGCAACATATAGAATAGTATAAAAGTATTAAATAATATATTTCCGTTGTCTAGTACCCGTAACACAAGTTCTTCGAGAACATGCCAAGGTGCGAAATCGTCCATAGATATTATTTTTATCACTTAAGTCAAATCGAAAATTTCAACAAGCAGGTCATAAATTGTAAAACACAAAAAGAACATCTTTTACAACCATTACATAAATCGCCAAACTGTGGAGCAGTTTGTTGGCGGTTGGAGTATTCTAAAATCTAAATAACAAAATTTAATTACACTTCTATTTTTAACATTTTTTATCAAACAAAATAATAAATACTATTTTAGTAATATATAAAGTTTCAATAAATATTTTTGTTCTCTCATATTATACCTCTATGTTACCTATAATTAATATCTTACTTCACTTATTTATTGCTAGTTATTTTTAATATTATACATCTATGTTTATTGCAATTTATTAGAAAATACTATTAGGTTATAGTTATAACGTACCTACTAGTATTTTATAATAAATATTTTTTCAGTCTTTTCTTTAAAGTTGACAAGTTTAATTTTTTATTTCTTAAGAAATCTATTTTATTGTATATTAATGGTGTCAAATATTGTCTAGTTCTCTTACCATAATAATTTTTAATATTTGGCATTACATATTTACCCTATGTTAATTTTCTCGTATTATATTTATGCTCTATATTTTCTTTATATTTATTTATGTTATACTGCTCTAGCGCTATAAATTAATATTTAACTAGAAAATGTTTACCTTACACCCAGCGACCTTTAACACTCAGAGTCATAAACTTTAATTACAACAGTCATAAAATCCTAAAACACTAAAGTTAACAAATGTTTTTACTTTGTACTTACACAATCACAATTCAGTTTTGAACTAAATAATATTTACACTAGAATTTTTGTACACTTTACGATTCACAAACTACAAAATAGTTGCCGAAAAAATATTAAAAACTTCACTATTAAAGTTTAAATAGTTCAACTTTAGTCGTCCAAAAATATTATTCGAAAAAAATTTAATCTACAATAACGTTACACTAAAAAGTATTTACACTAAGTTTTTACACATTCGAATAAAATGGAACACATTTTGAAATTCAAATTTCCCGCCAATTCTCGACTAGGAGGAACGGTTCGTTCAACGGTCATCAGTCGACTGCCGCTAGCCCCGCGCAATGGAACTGAAACATACTATATCTCATAGTACGACCTGGAAAACTGAACGTTTAGCAATTTCACATACTTCTAAAACGATACGCGTAATATTGCAACCGTAGAAATGTGCATTGTCTAACGAAAAATAGACAAAATGAAGACGTCTGTCATTTTTAGGATTATGTAGTTCACGTCTCGGGACATTATGGTTTCGACATGACCGTCCGTCCGTCCGTCTTTGGCTTACCGTCAAAACGGTTAGTGTTAGAAAGATACTTTGCAGGGATAAATTTATGAGTATTTACCAAAATAAAATCAGGAAAAAAACATTGGGTATATAAACTACCTAATATGATTATTTTTCTGGCGTCTACCCAATAGTGTGGGGTATCATTAGATAGGTCTTTAAAAACATTAAAAGGTTGCTAAGATCGTTTTTTTTTTTTATTTAGCAATCTGTTTGCAAGATATTCAATTAGTTCAGGAGTCATATTAGAGACTTAACATGTAAAATGCGCTTACTTGGAAAATTTCGTACAAAAACAACGCAATAATAAGTACCTAAACACATAAAATACCTATTACTATAATGATACGGAAGCCTAGTCTGACTCACACTTGGACAGTTATTTTTTCAGTATTATCGTAGAGACGTAGACAAACCCCATTTCTACGGTGGTGGTCGTACTGGGCGTGCTGGTAGTCTTACCATTTTCCGACAAGCCACTAATGACGACACCTCATCATTATAATACGAACAAACTGCTAAATATAAATTTCCCTGACTCACAGTGTTCTATTTCACTCAAAAAATTTCCCTATGCTGTTTATCGCATACATCGATGAAGAAATGCATTTTAAATGCAAGAGTAAAACACCCACGTGTCTATTTCAAATACTTTTTTTTATAAAAAATAATTTATGTTTTGTGACCTCGACGTAAAAAAAAGACTTAATAAATTCTGTAAGCGTGTCTAATCAATATATATTTTTTTGATTAATATGGTTTGATGAAGGACCTTTAGGCGTATATTTTCCATATTTTATTTTTTGAAGATTACTTCTGGCTACCGAGTTATTAATTTTTATTCTGATTTTTGTTTTTATTTTTTTTCTCCCAAAAAACTCAAAAGTGCGACTTGTGACTGACACTAAAAGATTGACCTTTAATGCGTCTATCATTGATAAAAAAAACAAGTTGCACTATGGAAGCCGTACCGAAGCCGAAGCCGTACGGAACCGTATATCCAAAGTCAATATTTTCAAAGGTACAGCGATTTGTTTAAAAAATTTCGCTAGCCTCCTAAAACGCTCCAAACTAAAGTCGACCTACAAATGACTTCACTTGTAGGTTATAGTATAGGAAGTAGTATATGAAGTATATGGCCGCCGGAATATATTTGTAAATATTTCCTATATTTGTGCGTTTAAGTTCATACTTACCATAACGAATGTTTTTGTATATGATGTGAGTAACCTAATGATGTAGGTTTTGTTTACCAATTTGGCAAAAAAAAATTTTTTTTGGTAATTTTTAAATGTATTTAATTAGTAAACTACATATAAAATAATATATTTTTTACATTTACCAAGTAGTAATGCCTGAATATTTCGGAATATATTAATGAAACTACATATTTCAAATGTAGTCCGATCCCCTATTCATCAAATGAATATAATATTTTAGTGCGGTGTTTTCATAACATTCATAATCATAATTCAATTTGTATTATTAGGTACCTACTAGATGTTGCCTGCGAGTTGTGACTTCGTGCGCGCGCGAAAAAAAAATCCTCCTGGAACCTTTTTTTTTTTTTTGCTACAAAAACTATGGTCATACTCGTGTTAAAAGTAGTCATACCCGTGGTCTACTCTATATCAGAAAAAGTATCGAAAATTCATAATGCCCGTTTTTGATACCACTTATGCCACCAGACGACGCTTTATGCGTCTGCCCCTAAAAGCGAGAAAAAAATATCAAAAACCCTCATTTTGTCAAAATCGATCCAATATTTTCGGAGGCTATTAAATGCAAACAAACAAACCTACAAACAAAATATGTTTCCTCTTATAATATTAATATGAATTAAAAATACTACCGGTCTAGTTTAATAATAATTGACCCTTTTATATCAGGGATACCCGAGGGCCCAAGGAGTTTTAACCCAAGAACCAAGTTAAGATCAAGAACCAACCTTAAATCATATGACTCCACTACTATTGCGGATGTCCAATGTCCATGTGCGACAGTAATCGCTACACAATTGGCCGATTCAGCTGCTTATTTATCAGTCTATTAACAGCACCCGTAGTCTAGTGGTTAGAACATTGGTTCTCGACTCGGAGGTCGTGGGTCCGATTCCCACATTGGAACAAGAAAATATGTTGTTTCCAAGTTTGGTTAGGACAATGCAGGCTGATCACCTGATTGTCTGACAAGAAAGATGATACATGCGTCGGACGGGCATGTAAAAAGTCGGACCTGCGCCTGATCTCTCGTCAGTCGTGTCGGTAATCTGTCCCACTGGATTATGAGAGTAAAGGAAAAGAGAGTGTTCTTGGGCACACACTTGGGCACTATAAAATTACTCCTGCCTGGTTTCAACAAAACCGGCCACCGTCACCGATATCGGTGTGGGGAGTTATTATCGGTATAGTCTATAAAAAGGTGGTACAAGGTCTTTCAGTATTAGAAATGAAACGCGTGAATACAATGTTGCATAAAAGAATATTCGACCACGGGAGGCTTCGACAGCCGTGAACTATTTTTGTATGAATTCATGAAAACTAGGTTACAGCTAAAAATTAAACTGGTCGAAATTTGGATTCTCTAAGGGTCGAAATAGATCTATGATTTATTTTACATTCCCGTATTAATAATTTTACAGATTCAAAAAAAGAGTTAACATAACGTAAGCGTTATTTCACGCCAGTCATCTGTGACGCCGTGACATTTCTCTGGTCGGGCCGGAATTTAACATTTTACTTTACCACATTTAACCTAATATTTTATTTCATTTCATTCGAAACTTCTGTGCATAAAAGTGAACACTGTATCTATACTAATATAGTAAAGAGGAAAAGTTTGTTAGTTTGTTTGTTTTTATGTTTGTTTGTTTGCATCGAATAGACTTTGAAACTACTGGATTGACTTTGATGAAATTTGGCACAGATACAGAATAGACCACGGGGAAGGACATAGGCTATTTTTTATCGCGGCAAAATGTACGGTTACTGCAAGATTTCCTTTTGTCGTGCACAAAGTCGAGAGTAGTAATTAATAAACAAAATTAAAAAATGTATGTAACCCCCAAATTTTCAAGCAGATAGCGAGCTGATGATGATAAATTAACACACACACACATACACACACAGAGAGACAAACACGTCAAATTTATAACACCCCTCTGTTCCCCTCGGGGGTTAAAAACCCGTTTTTAGCATAATAATTCATTTATTATGCTATAAACGGATTTATAGCAAAATATTTCAGCATCTAATCCTTTAATACAAACCAGCCATACGTCAAAGGTAAGAAACGTTGTCAAAGATTTAAAACATCTTAGCTCTCAGTGGTTTTACCAAACCACTAAGACCGCAGCGTACTAGAGCTAGAAATGCCTCAAAACCCAAATTATTATAGTGTAGATAAGTGTGCGCTAACCACAATTTAATCTAGCACGAGTTGTTTTCCCAGGCTTTTAGCGTTTACATTTTGTAGAGAGCCTGGCGCCGCGGAGTAAATAATATTTAAAACTTATTAGGTACCTACATAAAATACTGACTAATTTTTTATTTCGTTTCAGAAGAGACAGATCATGTTTTGTATCAAAAATAGAATCCATAAACATTTGTGTCAAAGCTCAAGTATTTGTAAGCTGGGAAATCTTAAAATCATTATGAATTTAGATCGAATGTGTAATCGCAATGCGTAAATCTGTAAGCCCAAAATCTTCAGAGATTTTTATTTCTATAATATTTTCTTATCATTATCCGAAGTAGAGTACGACCAAGTTTTTAATAGCTTTCTAGAATCATCGTTTATCATACTTACATCGTGTTTTTGCCATAGTAATGTCACCGTAAAATTGTAAAACTCGATAGATTGTAAAATAACTAACGAAATTGTAAAAATATGTCGAAAGATCAAAAACTATATACTTATAATCTAACGAAAAATAATGTGTTAAATTATAGGCACCATATTCGGGTCTAGTCTATCAATATTTTACAATTTCACTAGTTTTACAGTTTAACAATCTAACGGATTTTACAATTTTACGGTGACAGTAATAAGAATATTGCCGAGGGCCTATAAGAAATTAGTTTTGAAGGTAACTTGTATTACGACCTATGTCACTATTTAGTTCACATAAAACCTTAATAAATAACCTAAGCAAGAGCATGTCAGAACATGTCTAAGGAGGGTTCCGTAACTATGAACGGCGTAATAGGTTTTTTAGGGTTCCGTACCGCGAAAGGAAAAAACGGAACCCTTATACTTATAGGATCACTTTGTTGTTAGTCCGTCTATCTGTGAAGACTATTTTTCTCAGTGGAGGTATCAAGCTGGAATTTATATCAAATACTCAGGTCTACTGTCCCTTGAAGCTGTGAAAAAAATCAAACTTTTAAGCCAACGCAATCAAAAGATACAGCCGGTTTATGCCTCAAATTTTCTAAGGCCGATTACTCGAAAATGGTTGACTTTGTAAAAAGTCGTGTATGAAACCTTGCCTTCGTTTTAAAAGATCTATTCAACGATACTTCATACGATGGGGTAGAATAAAAAAAAATCATCTCCACTTCACATGTATGGAGAGTCACCCCTAAAAAATAAAATTATTATTATTTTATGATGCCAAATCTGAGATCTGTACACAATCTATGGCTACACTAAATTTCATCCACTTATATTTATAATTACCGACGCTAGAAATGCGGACAGACAGACAGACAGATGGACAGAGCGAAACTATAAGGGTTCCTTGAGTATTACGGAACCCTTAAAACCAAGTTGGACTCGCTAAGAAGGGTTCGGTACAAAATGGCAAAATTCCCGATTCGCGTTGCAGTTTTTTGCGTTGAAAATTATAAGTATCGTAAGTTTTCGATTTTGTGAACGAGCCCCTATATTAGATTTGAATGATATTATGAGCAAATTCAAATTACTTCAACAGTCTGTTAGTTATTTAATACGAATGCTTGAAACGTATGTGAAACGCTCGCTAGAAAATGGTTGGCAAACAAACATGGAACCGCCGCAAAATGTAATTAGCTAAGTTTATGGACACGAATATTTTACAACGCGCATTGCAATGCAACGTTGCAGTCATATTTTAACTATTCACAGCAATCAAAATATGAACTTTAATAGATAAACATATTAAATTTACAGTTCTTAAATGTAAAGGTATTGTGCATTTTGTCGCAATAATTTCTATTTTTATGGACGAAAAAAGTTATTATAATTATTTCCTTCGCATTTAAACTCATCTTTGTGCAGACTTAGACATTTTTAAAGATGGAAATTTTTTCTTCTTCTTCTTCTTAGCTCTTTCCCACTTAACTTGGGTTCGGTTGCGCTAAGTTACTCTATCTTGGGTTGTCGCTTTTGGCAATTTATTTACAGCTAATGCTTTGGTCATACTGGTCGACCGTGTGGCTGGAGATCTACCTCTCCCTCTTTTAGTTTCTGAGAGACAACACTTTTCAGACAACTTTTAAAAAATAATATATGTAGAAGACATGGGATAAACATGCCTCAAACATCGTACTCTATTAAAGTACTGGCTCTCAAATTAACACTGTGGGCTTAATGTAGGTAATGTTGGTTACAAAATAAAAAGAGAATAAACAGCATTACTTCACCTCTATTCTGAATAGAACTAAAACTAAGCACTTCACACTGTTTTAACTACTTTTCACTGTTTATTAAAATAATAACGACTCTGCACTTATTTCAATATCACTTTAAAAAGAACACCGATAGTTCCCGAGCCGAACCACTCGCCACGACGGCTGGTAGCATAATAATCTATGATCATTCCTTGGAAGGAAAACGTGATCACCACTCCCACCACACCGAACGCGCGAGCTCGTCAAACTGGACTCTATCAGCACCAAACAACATGGCGCTAATGTTCCCGTCAACTATACTTCCGTACTATTGACTTGCTTGTCAATTCAGCAACAAAATATCAACCTCTTCGACATATATAATATTCTAAATAATTAATTTAAGAGATATTTTTAATTTATATAAAATAATTACGATTTAATAATATTCTAATAATAAGGTTTATTAATTCTTATATTATATTTCCAAATCAATGTCGAAATATAAGTGAAGTTGGCTCATTTCATCGTCTTCAGGTATTTATTACTTACAGAAATTCCTAATTAATTAATTTCAACTGTATTTCAATCCCGATTCACAAGTTAAATTATTATAAAATAAGTTTATGATATACTAGATGTTGCGCACGACTTCGTGCGCGCAAAAGTTAATTTCGCGGAAACAGTACATTTTTCCACAATAATAAGTAGCCTATGTCTTTCCCCGTAGTCAACATCTGTGCCAAATTTCGTCAAAATCGATCCAGTAGTTTCGGAGCCTATTTGATGCAAACAAACAAACTTTTCCTCTTTATTATATTATTAGTATAGATTTATAAGGTACCTAGGACGGAACTTGATCGACACAGAATTTGCGTTCTCTTTTTACTCTTTATTTTTATTGGAGAGTTATGTTTTTCAGTTTATGAGTTAAGATTGACAGCATCATACAAGTCATATTCTTATCCTACTACTATTATAAATGTGATAGTTTGTGAGGATGGATGGATCTATGGATGGATGGATGGATGTTTGTTACACTTTGACGTAAAAACTACTGAACGAATTTTCATGAACGGTATGGTAGTGGTTTGAGCTCTGGATTAATATATAGGCTATTTTTATCTAAAAAAATTACAATTTTCCCGTTTGATACTGTACAGATATTTACGCTGGCCGCGTAGCAGCTAGTTATTTATAATATGTTTTTTTTTTTTAAGAAAAATAATGTGCCTCTTAAAGACATGATTGAGAATTTTCCTAGCTATTATAATTCATCTCGGTCACGGCTTGATAATTCGGGGATTTCTTATTTTTTAAATATTCTGCAATTCCAGAATGTCATTTTTTATGTGCCATATAGGAAATACGAAATATATTACAATAGCTACCTAATATTACACATGTGTAATATTTATTATATTATAAAAACGATCCCATAGACATGAAATGTTACTTATGGTCGACACGAGACCTTTATAATGCCTTTATATGATAATACGTTACGATAAAGGGTAACACCCTAGTGACGTAAGATTTTATATTAGAATTCAGAACAATATAATATACATATATGTATATGTCACCGTAAAATTGTAAAAACCGTTAGATTGTTATATTACTAGAGATATTATAAAATGTCGATAGATTGTCAAATAAAATTTTTGATTTTGATTTGATTTACCGTGCCGATTGATTAAACGGTAATTCTTTGATTAAAAGGTACCTAAGTGCCCCGCGCTGCCATATTTATTTGCTTTTTCATAATAATAATTATAGCGAAAAATAATGCGTACAATTGTAAGGATAAATATTTATTTTACAATCGGTCGACATTTTATAATATCTCTAGTAATATTACAATCTAACGGTTTTTACAATTTTACGGTGACATATATATTATTATAGAAGTGGCATGTTGAGACAAAAAGTGTCTTCAGGTTATGGTCTACTTTTGAGTTTTATTGGGGCCATTTTGACATTTGAAGTATGGTAAAAACAAGATAGATGACATTTGATTTGTGGTGAAAACCAAGATGGCGTAAATTTTTACTGTATGTAGATTTGTTTTGTCAAAGA
The DNA here is from genome assembly GCA_905404095.1 of Glaucopsyche alexis. NCBI lineage: Eukaryota > Metazoa > Arthropoda > Insecta > Lepidoptera > Lycaenidae > Glaucopsyche > Glaucopsyche alexis. The sequence goes on from FR990062.1 coordinate 13,979,082, forward strand.
TACGTCATAGCCTATCTTGAGTTTTGAAATCTATGCTTATATATGTCACCGTGAAATTGTTAAAACCGTTAGATTGTAAAATAACTAACGAGATCGTAAAAAATTGTCGAATGTTTCAAAACTATATAATTATAATCTAACGAAAAATAATGCGTGAAATTATAGGCAGCATATTCGCGTCGGAAGTCTATCAACATTTTACAATTTCACTAGTTTTATCACAGTGTAACCGTTTTTACAATTTTACGGTGACATATATATAAACTGGAAAAGTCTGAAATAAAAGTATAGAGAATATTGTACGATAAACAAAATTAAACATTTCAAGTGACCCCCGAAATTTCAAGCAGTGAGCAAGCTTTGATAATTTCAGATCAAAATCGATTCATCCCTTTGGGAGCTACGATGTGACGGACAGACACACACACATACACAGTCACAGGCACACACACAGAAACACAGATACGTGTCACACTTATAATACTTACCACCACTATAAATTGTACGCATAGTGGTGGTAGAGCTAAAACAAAGATTTTATGGTACGCATATATTTTTTAAGAGTGGAGAACTTTTTGTGGAAGAAATATCTTATTCTTTGAACGAGACAATATTGTATAATATATAATAATATAATCAGTTTTTCAATTATTTAAAATGGCTTTGTAGTCATTGCTATGTGCATACATTGCAATTTCATGGTAATACTTGTGTATTACCATGAAATTTAGTATCCAGGGAAATTTGAGGGTGAAAAGTCGATCTAACTTGGTCTTATCTCTGGGAAACTGCGCATTTTCATTACACCAATCATTATCCAAACGATAAAATAAATATTACGTTTTTTTTTTCGTTTGTTTTTTATAATATTGAGGGACTTTCTCTCCGCAATTCTAGCTTATTATGTTGCAAATATTGGTTCAACAAATGATTATATTTTATAACAACGGAAAAAAGAAAATGTTTCAAGAGCATAACGCTCTTATCATGTATCGTATTGTATCGTGTTTCTTTGTTGATTGCCTTTGTACATCAGCCATTGTGAAATGTGCACTCGATAGGAAAAACGGTCGGTTTCTCCAAAAAAATTAAATTCAAATGACAAGAGCGAGTCTAACTCACCCACCGAGGGTTCCGCACAAAGAATAACATCATTAATGGTACTAGAATCGAGTCTTGCAGTCTTTGTCGACCCTGAAAATGGGTCATGAACTGTTAATGTTTTTGACATTTTCATTGTAGATAAGAAACCGGCCAAGTGGGAGTCGGACTCGGACAAAAAGGGTTCGGTACGAAATAATAAAAACCGTAATAGTTTGGAAGAATACCGCATACAGAAAACCGCCCTGAAACAACGCTTGCGTTTTGTTTCGCCGAGAGAGTGTACAAGGGGGTTTTAGAAATCGGTAACATGCTTGTAAATCCTCTGGTGTTGCGAGTGTTCATGTATACCCGCAATACCAGAGTAGTTGCAAGTGCCTTACTGACCTTTTATACTTGTCGAATAGTTATAACGGTTATTGGGAATTGTCTATGGAAGACAATTCCCAATGAATAATTTTCTACGGCGACCAATGTCTTATCGTCTTATTGTCTATTATATTGTCTCTCGATGTCAGTGTAATTATACCTAGATTACAACGACACAGGTATATCTGCTGGAGGTAAATTCTCATACATTTATAACTCATTTCAACGAATATTAATATAAAATATCATTAACAGTCAGTTAATTACACTTATCCACGGATCAGAATTAAAATAATTACGAGAAATGAAATGAGAATGAAAATTGTACAACCTTATAGTGTTTCAGTTCATGGTCGAAACTTTTGTAAGAGACGGGATTAACGCCCAACGTCTTTTAATATGAGAAGCCCTAAAGTATCAAAACATAATAATTTACAATAACGTCACCGAAAGTTGCCAAGTATCAAAACTTATAGGTCACCGATATTAGCGGCAGACCCTTGTAATTGATATGGGATTTGAATTTAATTGCGCTCTTGGCCCTAATTTCTCTACGACAATGTGATACAAACATCCGTAGCAATACCAAGATCTTACTGAAAATCAGCACGGAATAATGATTGCGTTGCTTCAGTCACCGGATGCCTTTTTTTTTTTTTTTTTTTTTTTATGAAATAAGGGGGCAAACGAGCAAACGGGTCACATGATGGAAAGCAACTTCCGTCGCCCATGGACACTCGCAGCATCAGAAGAGCTGCAAGTGCGTTGCCGGCCTTTTAAGAGGGAATAGGGTAATAGGGGAGGGTAGGGAAGGGAATAGGGTAGGGGATTGGGCCTCCGGTAAACTCACTCACTCGGCGAAACACAGCGCAAACGCTGTTTCACGCCGGTTTTCTGTGAGCCCGTGGTATTTCTCCGGTCGAGCCGGCCCATTCGTGCCGAAGCATGGCTCTACCACGTAAAAAACCTGAGTCTGTACGTAAAAAGCCTGAGTAACTTTTTTAATTATTATTATGATCTACATTTGTGCTATGTAGGCAATTCGTGCAAAATATTTCAATATTATATTACAACCAGCAGGCTTAGCATGCGCATAGAAGAAACACCGAAGAAAAGAAAATATGACAGTTTGAAGAAACATTAATACCATTCGGAGCAAAATAGGTCTTATTATAAGGTAGCAAGGTCGATGTATCGTCTTTATGAGCAGTAACATTTCTTTTATTTCCGAGCATGAGCTCACAAAATGGCTTCTTTTGACAGCTAAAGCAGAAACGTTTTCTTAATTTAATGTCAAAAAGTCCCACAGTAATTTCAACCACTCACGCCACATTAGGCGGTCCTAGACAAAAAGTTTCTTTACGTTGATTCATATATATACTTGAATATTTGTTCGTTTTTGACAGATTTCCCGGCAACCATTTTAAAATTATGACTGTTTAGAAATGTTGATTTCTATTGACGACTTGTAATCATGGATTAAGAACTATTTTGCAACGAACTGTTTTGGATAGAATATTTCTTCGTTAAATGTATTTCTATGGATCGGCATGTTAAGCCTGCTCGTGGTAAAAATTTGTATTTACTTATCATATACGTGAATACGTTTTTTGAAAATTATGCGAACGGAGAAGTATGAAATTTGGCGTAGTTAAAGTGAAATTAATAAAAATAACACAACCTCAGACTTATTAATCACCATAATATATTTGTTTATTAAGTGTTGGTTTGACACAATTTTGTCACACGTTTGTCAATTACATTCCATAGACAATATTTAGTATCAAGTGGGAAGGCCTTTGACAAAAGGACTCTAATAATGTAAAAACTTAAAAATTCAATGAATTACGATCTAATTTCAGCCACTAGAGTATTGATTGAGTAATTAAAACTTAATTAGTTAAATCAAATAGATTAAACTAACTAAGTATTAATTACTCAATCAATTTTCCATTTATCTAAAATGGTATTCGTTGAGTAATTGCTTTAGGAAATTACGAGAAATTGCCTACACATCGTACAGCTAATAAATCTATACAAATAAATGAAATTGAAGGTCGTGTTTGTACTTTTACGAATTAACAGTTTTCACTAAATTCGTCTAAAAGATCAAACGGTACGTACTTACAATAAATATAAAAAATATCTATCTGTCTGTCTGTTTATTCCGGCTAATTACTGAAACGGCTTCACCATACTGTATGATTTTTTTACGAAGTCAGCCATTTTCGAATAATCAGGCTCCAAAATCTATACTAATATTATAAATGCGAAAGTGTGTCTGTCTGTCTGTAATCTGTCTGTTACCTCTTTACGCTTCAACTGCTGAACCGATTTTTATGAAATTTAGTTTGGAACTTTGGGTCCCGGGAAAGGACATAGGATATTTTTTATCCCGAAATAGTTGTGTTCCCGCGGGATAATGTATTTACGCGGGTGGGATAATCTATACTTACTAATATTATAAATGCGAAAGTGTGTCTGTCTGTCTGTCTGTTTGTAGTCTGTTGTTACCTCTTCAGGCTTTAACCGCTAAACCGATTTTTATGAAATTTGGTATAGACATACTTTGGGTCCCGGAAAGGACATAGGATATTTGGTATCCCGAAAAAGTAGTGTTCCTGCGGGATAATGTGCGGGTGGAGCCGCGGGCAAAAGCTAGTGATTTATAAGTTAACCCCACCCCCTGGCATTCCTAAACTATAAAATATAGAAACTTGTTGCTGATTTATCGTACTAAAAACTAGTTAAAGAAAACGAATTGCGCGTTGATATTTACGGAGCCCGCCCTCATCAGTACATGTCGACATGCTCTCGGTTAGGTTATTTATTTAATGTTTAATGTATCTCATACTAGAATTAATATTTAGTCGCGTTGTTTCATCTGTAAACATATTGCAATTACAGCTAGTGTGTTTGGTACGCTCAGTACAATATAGTTTCATAATATAAAGTAACTAGCCTTTGCTACATTATCTCGCGGGGACACTGTACTTTTTCGGAATAAATAGTAGCCTATGTGTAAATCCAGAGCTCAAACTACTACCATACCAAATTTCATCAAATAAGTTCAGTAGTTTTTACGTGAAAGAGTAACAAACATCTATCCATCCATCCATCCATCTTTCGTCACAAACTTTCTCTTATAGAATACTTTGTACACTACGGCCGCTGTATCTTGGCGGCTAATGGGGGATTTACATGGGTGACTAAAGCCGCACGATTTCAGCCGCACGGCGAAAATCGACCGTGTAAATGGCAATTCGGCGAGGCCGCAAGTGACTAAAGCAGCAAGCCCCAACTTTTGTAGCGTTTACACGGGTGACTAGCCGCACGATTTCCGCAGCACGGTGAAAATCGACCGTGAAAATTCCAATTCGGCGAAGCCGCGAGTGACTAAAGCCGCAAGCTCCAAAGTTGGGTATCATTCGACTTTCGCAGCACGGCGCTCAGCTCGGCGGAACGCGGCGGGCAAAGAGTAAAAAATATATGTATAGGAACGTACATAGGAACGTACAGGATACGTACAGAGGAACAGCTTTCATAGAAACTTCTAAATCGATACAAATTTTGTAAGGGATGTCATAGAAGAAAAGGGTAAATTAAAGTCTAGCGTTAGTACAGTTATTGAGAAAGTCTTATACACACCACAACCCAGCATTGAACCTGCACCAGCACGTGTGTGACTCAAGGGGTCTTTTCACTAAACTGTAATAATTATAATAAAGCAAGCCTTAAGGAGACATCACGTGTTTTAATTTTCGAATCTAGTCTATGCATACCGAAACTATTTTTGGTTGTAGATTCGTAGTGTTGTTTAAATACCTACTTACAAAACAAAGGACTCGTATAGTTTTTATTGCTTAAATTATTCGATTAAATTGTTTTTTTAAGTTAAAATTTTTCTTCAAACATGACCTGCTTACTATGTAAAAAAAATACACGTGATCTTAGATGGGGGAGGGGGGGGGGTAGTATAAAACCTCACCACGTATCACCAGGGGGAGGGGAGGGGTCTAAAAAGTTGTTAAAAACATCACGTGATTAATGGACGGTCCCTTATTTGGTGGCTTACTCCGTGGCTCAGTGGTTCAGCGCTTTGGTGCTCAAGCCGGAGGTCGCAAGTTCGAATCCTGCCGAAGGAACAAAAGTATTTCTGTGTTCCTGGGTCATAGATGTGTATTAAATATGTGTATAATATAATAAAAATCTTAAATATATGTAAGTATAAAATTATTAAATATACTTCCCGTTGTCTGGTATCTGTAGCACAAGTTCTTCGCATACTTAGCACGGGGCCAGTTTGACGTGGTGTGGAGCGTCGATAGATATTATTATTATTTTTGTTTAAATTTACCCAATAACAGCGGATTTATTGACCTTAAAATTGTATTAAAAGAATCTAACAATACACAGTGTTTTAGAAATCCTCAAAATCGGAATTCGGACATCTCTAAACTAAGCCCATAGGTCGATGCCGTCTTGTATTCTAAACTTAAGAGTAGAACACCCGTGTACCAATTCTACTTAGTTTTGGAGATAAATAATTTGGAAGATGGTCATTTTTTCAAGTCATCGATTCATAAAATTAATTTATTACGTCAATTGCGAGGCGTTGTAAACTTGTTATATACTTTGTTCGATACACCAGTTAGATGCGCATTTATTATACTTTATTACGTTTCTTCCACTTGAGTCCTTTTAGAGATAATTAATTTTTTTCACTTTTCAAACTTTATTTTTTTTCTTCGATACTAAGTTGTTTCCGCAATTGTTTTTTATACTAAACCATACTTTGTCATAGTTTCTTTGTTCAGGATTTTTTTCTATTGCCAATCAAACTAGAAATGGGAGAAATAAACATTCTTTTATTTTTAATTAGCCCCTGACCTATTTTTAAGAGCAAAGTTTCATATACCATAGATTTTACGAAAATAAAAAATTCATAAACTCCGATGAAAAGTTGTGTGGAGCGCGGGAAGGGTCCACCCTAGTTAGGCAATTGCTAAAACCCCGTGGTTATACATACAACCCGGAGGAGCGGAGGTGAAGCATCACGGAGCCGATCAGGACCCATGCCGCCGCTAGGCAATATATTGTATATAATATATTGTAAAGAAAATAAAGAATGTTTGATTTTGATTGAATATTAAAAATATGTTATTTGTCGTCATGACAACCAACATTCAGTTGCAAGTACACATCATAATCATCATCATCACAATTCTCAATCTCACATGACACAAGAAAATTTTTCGTACGTAATTCACATCGTGATTGAAGTACCTATATTGTTTAACTACCATGAATAAAAATAACACCATCGAGTTTTTGGAATGCTATGAAAGGCATCCATGCTTATGGATTTATTGATTGGTTTCAATTTCGGCACGAACACCCATTCTGCTCAACATTTTCGAAGGAAATAACCAAGCCGCATGCTGCTTTAGTCACCCGTGTAAACGGGCTTGCGATTCGGCGAGGTGAGGCGATTTCTCAGACGGCTCGCCGCACGGTGAAAGCAGTCCCGTGTAAATGGCTTATAACATAGGCTCTGCAAACTTTAGCGCGTGTACAACTCGTAAAGAAAACTGTTCTTGTATTTTTTTATATACCTATGTACTAATAAAATTTCCCCTTATACAGTTGACCAATTAGTACAAATAAAATAAATACGAAAACACTTAAAAACAGTTATTGCGCAACCTTCTGCGCGAAGTTCAGACTCGCCAAGATACATCGGCTGTATTGTATAAGACATACGTGAAAGTTTGTGATTACTTATAGATAAGTGATTTTGTCTGTATCACTATATAGAATATAGATAGGATACAAAATGAAAACTTAATATTATTTACGTTAGTTGAAACTTAATATTATTTTATAACGCAGATATTTTTATTAATTAATACTGGCGTTTTATGACAACTTTATGAATATCATTCCCGAGTAATATTTCCAGGCGATGCGTAGTAAAATTGAAATAATTATAAAGTGAATTACCAAGAATGGACGTTGATTAATTTTAACACGTATTTATTCAGGTCAACATATACTAGATTTATACGTTACAGCACGTTATATAAATGAACAGACTTCAAAAAGGAGATATATATATATATATATATATATATATATATATATATATATATATATATATATATATATATATATATATATATATATATATATATATATATATATATGAAAATTTTATGTTTTGATAGTCATAAAAGGTCACACCTCTTTTGTATGGGAGCATCTTTACGTTTAAGATACTAAGGCCCACTTGCGCCAATTCGGGTTAAAGTTAACCTTGGGTTCACAAATACGAAGAACGAGAGAGATAACATGATTTTTAACCCAGGGTTAACATTAACCCGGATTGGCGCAAGTGGGCCTAAATAACCTGGGTAACAGAGCTTCGCTCGGAGTTCTGATGAATCCGAATTATAAATACGCATACCAAACTGCCGATAGGATTGACTTAATAGAGTCGAAATTATTGATATTACATTGCTGCACGACAAAAGAAAAAACATAAAAAAAAAAGAAATGCGCGGTTTCACAGAACAAACATCCATCCATCTATCCTCACGAACTTTCAAATTTATAATAGTACTTAGTAGGAAATTAGGTACACAAATTTCTTAGTTATGAAAACAATCATGAATTAATAAAGAATGCCTAATACAATTCCTATGCCGAACTTAATATTCCTCTCCATGTATTTTTATGAAGGGCCGGAGTACTTAAAGGGTAATGATCAGTTTTATGTTAATAAAGCCACGTCATCATGTTGACCTTTTGACATTGAAGTATCATCTATGGACGTTGCACGAAATGGAAGAAAATCGCCTGACAAAATATACGCTATAAGGCCGCTGCCTCGAATACAGCGACGAGCGGCGCTAAATATGGAAACATTTTTGATTTTTTTTTATGCATCTAATTACTAAACTACACATAAAATATAGTTATTTTTATGTTAATTACGCAGTAGTACTACAATATTTCTGATTATATAAATTAAACTAAATATTTATACGTGGTCGTCTCCCCTATTAAATTATTTAATAATAATAGCAGTTTCATCATCATAATGTAGTATCCGATGGTGGTGAATACTAGGATTTGAATGGAAACGCAGATATAAATTACCGATGTATGTTTATTGATATTCGAAGTTACAAGAACTAGGACCTTCGTCTAAGCAACTTCCGGACTGTCTCTATACAACGTCTTATTTATATTTGGGTCTTACCCTACTCGTTCACTGACTGAATCTGAACTGACACTGACACTGACACTGACTGAACTGAATCGACTTCCCTAATTCTTTTTTGCGAATATTCCTTCAAGTATGAGGATAGTTTATATAAAAAATTGAATTTGCCTGAAAAAGTCTAAAAACAACACTTTTCTATACTCCCATACCAACGATTCGTAATAATACTTAAAAGTCAATTTAATACCATAAAGTATGTTGATCTGTAAAAGTTGAACTAACAATTAACAAAGAAGACAATGCATAATAAAACTTATATAATATAAGATATCTTAGCTCACGCAGAGTTTTTACAACCCTATATTAATAATAATATTATAAGCGTATGGGGATAAAGGCAATATGAAATGTTCGTCGAAATATGAAAAAAAACGTTACTATGCTAAACATTCAATTTCGTCAACTGTACACAGCGAATAACATCATTGTAAAGCTTTGACAATGTTTATATTAAACTTTGTTGTGAGTCAGTAATTAAGAAAACTTTCAGTGTTTTCGGTGGGTTCATTTCGTACCGCTACATCTCGCGATGACGTACATCAATGTATTTTAATGATCCCAGCTTTTTCTCTCATTTTCTTTGCTCGTTTTTTTAACCTACTTTGACTGTGCAAATTTTGTAGCATTTTCCCATACAAAAACCTTCATTTCGTACAATTTTGTACGAAAACAAAGTTATTTATTTAGGTCTTATATGTGCACAAAAAGTGGTCTGTCGCTTTGCTTTGAAATATTAAATAAACACTTATGGAAGTGATATGGATCTCATAGAGATATGGATCTCATACTTTAAACTAACACTATTTTTAAATATAATAAATCATATTATTAGGATTTTGAAAAAGCTTCAAAATTTTTGTGGAATTTAGTATGGAAGTAATTTCGGGCGCGAAAAACTAAAATAGTTTTTCGCGCCCGAAACTATCTTCAGCTAGGTTATATCTCTGGGAAATAGCCAATGTTTGACTTTGTATGTTTCTGCTTTCATCGCACAATAATATGATCCATACATCATCGGATCTTTGAGTTCTTGGAAAATATTATATAAAAGAACTATATAAAAAAATAAGTTCTCCAATAACCCAGGAAAAATAGATATAAATAATAGGTACCTATTACACCTATTACAATTCGTTAAGTTAATTTTCTAGTACGAGTAAAGCTCAGTCACACCATGAGAACCGTACTTTTTACTGCAACGAGTAGCCTGTGTAAGGACATAATATTATACTTTGGGAAGGCCCGGAGTATGAATTACGATCGATCCCTGTAAACATCAAAATAAATTCAGTAGTTTTGGCGTGATCGAATAACAATAGATAGGCTTACTTCTACATTTATAACATTAGTGTTGATATTATATTCATACCCCAATATTATGATAATTATGTTACCCTCAAATCCCATCGTTCCATCACAGAAATGTCACCAAACTGCCTATTATAGCAAAAAGGGGTTTGAATTTTCGCAGTAATTCTTCGTGTTCGGGGAAAAACGAAATAATAGGTCTCATAATCCTCAGCATTCAAAAGGGCTCGACAGCATGTGTCAGCCGGATATTCACGTATTGAATTATTTATTTAGCCCCGACTAGCGCTCCTAATCTTTATGCCTATAATTGCCTATTATTTATAAGGTCTATCTTACTAAACTTTAAACTAGCTGATGCCCGCAACTTCGTTTGCATAGAGCTAACGTAAGCGGAACCCTATTTTTTTAAACGGAACCCTAAAATAAAAGTAGCCTATGTTAGACCTTATAGCTTACAGCTATCTGCCAGTGAAAGTCCCGTGAATATCGGTCCAGCCGTTTTAGAGATTAGCCGGAACAAACAGACAGACAGACAGACAGACAGTCAAATGGACAGACAAAAAATTTAAAAATTGATATTTTATTATAAGTACCGAATATACTTTCATATGAATTAAGTGAAAATTAGTTAATTTAAAATTACAAACAGACACTTTAATTTTATTTATCTGTATAAATATATAGATATCTAAGATGTATAGATGAGACAATATTGTTTATATAAAATCGGTTTCGCGGAAACGGCTGCAAGTATCAGCATGAAATTTAGTATGCAGGGGTTTTGGAGAAGAAAACTTGATCTAGCTAGGGGCTTATCCCTGGGGAAACTGCGCCGTTTTAAGCTGTGTATGGTTTTTCATTCGCGTTGTTACATTATATCAATAATTTCGACTCTATTCATTAATAGAGTCGAAATTATTGATATAATGTTATTGATATATTGACGACCTCTGTGGCTCAGTTGAGTGAGCGTGTTGGTGCTCAAGCCGGGGGTCGCGGGTTCAAATCCCGCCGAAGGAACAAAAAGTTTTTCTGTGTTCCTGGGTCATGGATGTGTATTAAATATGTGTATAATATAATAAAAATCTTAAATATGTGTATAGTATAAAAGTATTAAATATATTTCCGTTGTCTGGTACCCGTAACACAAGTTCTTCAAGAACTTACCACGGGATCAGATTGACGTGGTGTGAAGCGTCCATAGATATTATTATTATTATTATTATTATTATTATAACCTACCTACCAATAACTATTTTTTTAAAACGTCAAATTTTAATCGCAAAAAACGGGTAAATGAATGAATGACGACGTTTTTAACAAAATAGGTATAGTTATTGGTAGATAGGTAATTGAAACCGGCCGTAAGTCAGTTCGATTGGCAATTTAGTAGTTTAGTATGCGTATGTATAAATTTTCCTTCATTCAAAAATTCGGAAAGTGGTGGGTTCTAATCCCGGTCAGATAAATATAAGGTTTGGTAAAATCAAATACGGATATTTTGGGTATAATATTATCAACTGCTCATTTGAGGCACTTTGAGGCAAAAAAAATGTGGTATTCTTTGTTTCTTATTTTATTTATCAGAACTCTGAACAAAGCTCGGTTACCCAGTAACTAGAAATATTGATAGGATAGGATAGGAGTAAGAGGTTAGAAGTCTTTGTAATAGATGACCAGTGTTAAACAAAAACCTCATAAACGAGACAGATGAGTTTTACCCTTCTCTTGCCTCAATTAGTATTATAAATTTGAAAGTTTGTGAGGATGGATGGATGGATAAATGGATGTTTGTTACTCTTTCACGCAAGAACTAGTGAAGAGATTTTAAAGAAATTGTTTAAGCTCTGGAATAACACATAGGATAATTTTTATCGCAAAATAGTGTTCCCGTGGGATAAATCAGGCGGATCCGTGGGCAAAAACTAGTACAAAATAAAATAGAATACAAAATAAAAGAGTGCACACCTTTATCCGTAAACTAGCGCCTAGTGTTCGAAATTAAGTTTAAAAATAAGGGTGCTTTAGCCTCATAAACTAGGATTTACATATTTTCCACTAGGATTTTCACTAGGATGTTCTGCAGTATCCCAAAAAAACTGTGGTTTGCGGGATAAAAAGTAGCCTAAGTTTTAATGTAGAGCCTAAACTACTACCATATTAATTTCATCGAAATCCGTTTAGTAGTTTTTGTGTGAAAGAGTAACTAACATCCACCCGTTCATCCTCACAAACTTTAACATTTGTAATATTAGTAGGAAGCTTAGGATTTACGTAGTGAAGCAAGAAAGCAAGCAATTTTTCTAATTGTAGATTGCATTGCTGCTTGCATATCGAGTTCGGACGCCATTGCAACTTTCCAATTTTACTAAATACCTAGTATACATTTTAAATGTAACTATTTCGACATACGATATTCATAATTTAATTAAAACATTACTCTTTGACACCGTCTACATATATTTACATGGTTCGCTGAGCTTTCATCCCTTGTATATTAAAATTATGTCACTTATAACTTGGCGTCCTTTCTTAGGTTATTAAAAATTTAGGCGCATAATGAGTTAATTAAGTAGGTTGTAGAATGTAGCGTATATTACGTTATGTATTATCAAGGAATCTAATTATTATACTGCTTATAATTGAGTGTTCTCATAATTTATTTGCATTATAGTAACGCCATGCAATCACAACTCACAATACAATTATTATTATCAATGACATTTCAGTTTGATATCATATTAATAACATACTACATAATAACAATTAATGACAACAGCCAATCTGTTCATGGATTACATTCCCTGATAGTACCTAAAAAGATGATTACTTGGAGCCCGAGAAACAAACCGGAAATAAAAATAGAGTATGACCTGTGAGTATGACCTTCTATCTACACTATTTTTCTCTCCGGGTCAAGAGTAAGGCTAGTTTCACATTCGAGGCCGTCCGTGGGATATCCGAGCCGGATTTTATTAGCTGTTCAGTGTCCGAATTTCCCGGACAGCTGTGAAACCAGCCTAACATTTTTTGTATACCACTTAGTTTATCTTTACCCAAACTTACCCTAAATGACATTATAAAAACTTTTTCACAGATTTCAAATGTCTTACTCTATATATCTGATAGCGCGGCCAGCGTTATCGCCAAGTCTTAGTTTTTAAGCGGCCGTTATCTTTCCGCAAAGCATTTCGCGGCTTTTTCGGGCCCCCATATATTTTTTTTTCTAATAAAGCTGGTGGTGTGAATTTTTGTTGCGGAGAAGTCATTAGCGGCACAAGCTAACGTTTTGAATTTCATAAAAATCGAATGCATAGTTTAAGAGATATTAAACGGCAAAACCTTCATTTTGAAAGATATGGTTAGATAGAGTCTAGACTCTAGAGATTATGCAAAATTAAAAGCATACTTCCAGCATACTTAGAAATTTCAAATTTGATGTGAGGTTAGGTTATTTTGCTAATTGCCAAGTCACTATAATAAATATTAATAAAATAAAATTATCCACATTCAATCATAAACTTTTAATGAAAAACTAATAATTAGGGACTAACCTTAATTAGACTTGGTTTCTACAATATCTTAAAACTTTTTACATAAAAAAAGACTTGGCTCTTTTCCATTTAGGTAATGATTTTTGTGGGATAGGTACCCTTTTTTAGTACCAACTTAATATTTTTGTAAACAAAAATTTGTATATACTGTGCAATTACACATTAATTTGGACGAATTTTGTTTACAAAAACGTTAAATTGGACTTGAACAAAGTGTAGTAAGAGTAACAAATAGAAATGGAAATATGAGAATATTAAGGGTCAATTCACACCGAAACGAAACGATACACGATATAGAGCTGCATTTTTAAGATAGCTATTCAAAATCGAACTTTATTCAATACACAAGAAGGTACATGTTTCATTGTAAGAGTTGCACACACAGTGTAGTGACTGATGTCATACGAAATGTGTATCTTTTTGTATAGTGAATAAAGTTCAATTTTCAATAGCTATCTTAAAACGCTGCGTGGCGTCGCGTATCGTCGCCGTGTGAACTTAATCATAATGTCTTAATGTCTAGAAATTCTTTGAAAAAAAAACGGGTTGCACTCCGGAGTGCCGACAGAAGTGAAAACTTGAACATTAAATTGGAAAAACCGCCATCTAGGTTTAAAGATACAAATTAAATAGTTCGTGTAAGGAAACTAAGACAGAAAACAGTTGCAAGTTGTATCTTACGAATTTTCGATCAGATCACGCGAGTTTAACATTTTTTACCAATCCCAAGAAAAGTGCACAACGCCGCTGAAGAGGTTTTCACTTAAAAAATCCGGACTTTCAATCCTTTGGCATTAAGCCTAAAAAAGATAAAATATTTATAGCGGTAGGTCGAGGTAGTTAAAAAAGTGTTAAAATTGGGATATCTACACATTTTATCTCACCTGATTTCCCTTGGGAATAGAGATACTGATCAGTCGTTTGATAAAGACTAAAAAAGATAAATTCCAAGATATTTCCCTGAAGACTGTAGTTTTGATTAGGTTCTACGAAATACTTTTAATAAGATTTTCAAATTTTTTCTTACTTTTTGTTCTAAACTTGTTGCAATAAATATTGTATACTTATTAAATAAATCATTTTGTCAGAGCATCTCAGAACATGCCTAAGGAGGAATCCGTAACTATTAATTTTAATTTAAAAAAGGATTTTTTTTTTCAAATTACTTTAAAAGTTAATGTCCACTTTTGTTCAATATTATTTTCCTATTAAGGATTTAGCATAGTCCATCAGTGTGGAATGTTACAAGTTTAGAAATGCCAAAAAAATACAAATTTAATAAACCAAAACCAACTTGTAAGCCAATTTTGAGGCTGATTACTCGAAAATTGTTCACTTTATAGAAAAGTCGTGTATGAAACCACAACTTAATTTAAAAATACATATTCGAAAATATCCTACACGCAAGAGTTGAATGAGAAAAAAGTTATCAGATTCTTGATAAGTTTATTTATAAACTAATTTTATGAAAAACATTTCTTACTTTGGGAGTGAAATGGAACTTACTTTAAAGTACTTTAACTAAGAAGAAAAAACAATCCTTTACTGATTTTTTTAAATTCCTTTCTGTGTATGTGTCATCGTAAAATTGTAAAAACCGTTAGATTGTAATATTACTAGAGATATTATAAAATGTTGGCAGAATAGCCTACTTTGTAATTTCCCGTCATGTGTTCTACCTAGTCAGAGTTCAATTACGAAGTGGAAAAAATCTATACTAATATTATAAAGCTGAAGAGTTTGTTTGTTTGTTTGTTTGAACGCGCTAATCTCAGGAACTACTGGTTAGAATTGATAAATTCTTTTTGTGTTGGATAGTCCATTTATCGAGGAAGGCTTTAGGCTATATAACATCATGCTAAGCTCAATACGAGCGGAGCAACAACCAAGAATGTTTCAAAATCGGGGGTTATTTTTTCCTTTTGAGGGCTTTCGCTGCATACGCTGCGGAAACGGTTAAAGTTTCGCTAAAATGATGTATGACAGAATTGTTCCCCTTTAAAAGTTCTAAAAAAAAGTCCGCGACAGTACATGTCTATCTTTTAAGGTTGGCTCACAATAACCTTTTTATGCTAACCAAATTTGTTCTAAAATTAAGCATTATTTGTGAGGGTGTTTTCATAAAGATTATATTAATCCTTATCCAAGTAAATACGTTATTCATTACAAGCATTTAATTTAGAAGAAATTTGCCGTTTACATCAATTGATTTCAACGAGTATTTTAGAAGATATCGCAGTAATAAAATAATGGGGCGCGCGGCGGGCAGTCGCGGATAGGAAAGCGCTTCTCCTTCTACGTAAATGAAGTCGCGGGTAAATTTTAGCGATATCCCAAAGTAAATGTTCCACGCGGACGAAGTCGCGGGAAAAAGCTAGTATGGGATAAAGTACACAATCCTTGACAGGGTTTGACCGTACACATTTTGAAAAAAATCCTAAAAATCATAAAATCACCTATTAAAAATCACACAATCTCCTAATAAGTAAAATTTTGTGCAGCACCCTACATATTTTCTTGTTAAATAAAAAAATAATATAAATGTATATTATGTTTCAATTTTAACTGAACACTTTTGTGATTTGTACAATATTTCAAAAGATGTTTAGCAAATACCATGCCAACACCGTCTTCCACATGAATATAGAAAATAATGCTATGCAAAAAATAATCTTATTACAATGCACTGTAGTGTAAATCATTTTGTTTTTGGGATTAGACCTTGCTTTAACGAACGAATAGCGCTAATGAATAGATAGACTTCGGATAAATTCACGTCAGAAACCGGGTAGCAATGTACCATAAACAGTGTTCAAAAATACCGAAGCTACACACAGTTTTTTATATAGTACTATTTTACTCTATTTTTTCGGAAATGTATTACACCATGAAAGCGTTCAAAGGATACTTATATCTAAACTTACCATAGAAGAACGAACTTACGAGGTAAAAAGTGATAAAAAGTACCTGAAAGTAAAAAAAAAATATTAATTTATATTTAATGCGAAAACTTGATTTCACAAAAAACTACTAAGTCAATTTGCGTAAAGAAGTCAGTGAAATGTTAAAAAAAAACTGACGACGCATAAGCCATGTTCACCTGAATCAAGTTTAGTCATTTTGATATTTAATGCATGTGACCTAATACATGCATAATTTATTGACATTTACTGACTTCTTAACGTCAATTACTATAGTTACGACTTACGCTGTTTCCATCGCCACCGTCAACGGGACGTGAACTAGAAAGACATGATGGCATCGAAGTAGCGATACATACATTTACTATCGTCTGTCCACAGCACGTCCGTCACGTCAATCTAATCTTGACGAAATAATCTCGTTCCCGTTGACGTCCCGTTGATGTTGGTGGTGGACAAACAACGTTACTGTATGAGTAAGCTTAATTTGGTTTTAGTAACGCACTGACCGCTCGATGGCCGCTTCACGTTATTCAAAAACGCGTAGCGGTCAACATCAGCGAACATAAAGTGAATAAAGTTCAATTTTAAATAGCTATCGCATATCGTCGCGGTGTAAAGTGATGAACCTGCCGACATTCGTAGCGGCGCTGCCGAATTTCATATTATTTCGTATCGTAGTTAATATTTAGTCTTTAGATAATTTTTAATGACTTTTGCACGCCTCGGGTGTGTTTTACTCTAGAAAGGCCGCGTTGTGACAAGTTCACAACATAAATCTGTTGAAATACCCGAAATTAAATAATAAACTTATAGAAGAATGGATGTTTTTACAACTAAGAACTTCAAACATGACTGTAGACTGTTTTTTACATTTTTACTTTAATTTATGTGATAGAAAATGAAATAATAAAAAAATTAACGCTGTCCGTAGGTATGTGCGTCTGTTTGTTCCATCGATTAAGAAAAATATGGGCATCTGAGTTGAATCTTTTTTTTAAACGTTTCCATTTATCCTAAGGATGAGCCCCATTGCTTGGCGTTAAGCTCTGAATGGTTTAAAAAATATTAATCAACATTTTTTTATAGAATATTTCATGGCGTGAACTTTTTGGATTTGCCAAATATTTTAAAAATGCACTGACGCGTCACTCATTATCTCGTTTCTATGTTAGCTATCCCTAAGGCCCACTTGCGCCAATTCGGGTTAAAGTTAACCTTGGGTTAAAATATTGCTTTATGAAAGAATGCTTTCTCTTTCACAAATACGAAGAACGAGAGAGATAACATGATTTTTAACCCAGGGTTAACATTAACCCGGATTGGCGCAAGTGGGCCTTAGTGTAGCAGTAAAAATGTAGCAATGTCAGGAAAGTCCAACTATTAAACCAACCGCTATACGACTCATAAAAGGACATTTCTCACAAAGTGTTATTAATTATAAAACCATTAGACCGCTATTATTTAAGCGCTTAATGTTTCTGAGAAAATGCTTTCTTTCATGTTACTCTGTAAGTAGTTACTAATAGTTACGTTCTTTATACAAAAGAGTAATCATTTTTCTTTTGCATTTCGTTTCAAATGTTAAACAATGGATGTATTTTCTGAGTTTATCTTCATTTTCTTTTACATAAAATCACAGTATAATACATTTTAACCGACTTTAAAAAAGAAGGTTACCCCCGACGTAGCAGAGGGAGTTTGAAGTATCTGTGTGTCTATGTGTCTGTCCGAGGAAGTCAAACTCGGGAAAGACACTTAGAAATCGCTTCGTGTTGAACAAATCTGAGAAATGAACAAAAAAATACTACATCACAATGTTATAGTTTTTTTTTTTCGTTTGAAAGCTGACATAATCGAGAGTGTTCTTAGCTGTAATTCATCACCATCAGCTCCCTTACTACTCGACATTTCGGTGGTAATTTAAACTTTTGATTTGTTTATTATGTTTCACCCAAAATCTTTTTTGCATAGATGTATTTATATTAAAAAGAGGTAAAACTCGAAACTGTCCTAGTGGGACAGTTTCTGGTTAGTATGCGACGAGCCGGTCGACGAGTAGCACCGTGAATAAACGCATCCCGTGTATTGTCATTTTGTCAAACACTAGTCATATTTTTCTTTGCTATTGAATTAAGAAGGTCATCCTTTTCACAAATGTTTGCTGTGTAAGTGAAATGCAACAATAATGAAAAATGTCAATGTGTGTCGCGGGACAGAAACACTGTCAGTTTTGTAAGGATACGTATCTATGTAATAAATAATCAAAGCTTTTTTTGAGTGAATCCTATCTTATCTAGATTCTTTTCTTCTGTAGTGAACATTTGAAAGTACACATTCGCTCTTAAACCACTAAACGGATTTTAATAAATTTTAGTCCATGGATTGAAGACCTTGGAGAAGTACATAGACTATTTTGTCGCTGCAAAATGCACGGTTCTTATTGTGTAGTGTTTTGCGGCGGCGTTGTCGTGAAAAATCGCTTGATGATAAGCGATTACCGCTGCCCATGGACAATGGACACTCGCAACACCAGAGGAGTTACACTTGTAACTCGTTCCTGGTCCTCAAAATACCCAATCCCCCTTGGGCCTCCAGTAACCTTATTCACTCGGCGAAAAATAACGCAAGCGTTTTTTGCGCCGGTTTTTTGTGAGGCTGTGGTATTTATCTAATTGAGCCTGTCCATTCGTTCCGAAGCATGGCTGTGCCACGTTTAAATTGGGTATTATACTGCAGAGAAAAATGTTATTTGAAGAAAACAAGACATTTTATCGTACATTATGCCTCAAGGCAGATCCCTAATAATTTCCCTAAAACCGCATCAAATAAACCGACTCAGGATTAAGCCTCCATTAAATTGAGTAAGCGAATTGTTTTCACTACATTCCATGGGGTGAATAATATCGTGGTAAGTCCTTTATATGGTACTAGCTGTTGCCCGCGACTCCGCCCGCGTAAATAAGAATCCCAAAGGAACATGTAATTTTTTTGGGATAAAAAGTAGCCTGTTTTAATCTAGAGCCTAACCTACTACAACACCAAATTTCATCCAAATCCGTTCGGTAGTTTTAAGTAGAACTAGGAAGTAGGACTGTCACAATACTGAGACACGGGAGTGACTACTGCATTATCTTACTATATTTTCTTACTTTTTAGTTCTTTGTATAATACTAAGGATCAGTTCACATAGCAACGATATGCAACGATACGCTGCGCTGCATATTAGCCATTCAAAATTGAACTTTATTCATTACACAATAAGAAACACATTTCAGATGACATCATTCATACTTGTACATTGCACATGCACTTGACATTCGAACTCTTACAGTGGAACGTGTATATTCTTGTGTTATGAACAAAATTCAATTTTAAATAGATATTTTAAAACTGCAGCGCTATGTCACATATCGTTTCAGTGTGAATTGTCCCTTACCAGACCACAGTACAATTGCCGAAGATGCATAATTTAGATATCCGTACCTATTAATTTTTTTTGCGTCTTAAAAAGCAGAACGCGCACCGGTGCGAAAAATCTAAAAAAAAATATGATAGTAGTCGTGATGTACTTTGAAAACTACAACGGCTTAGACTAGGGTTGCACGGTCAGTCTGGCATCAGTTCAGTCCATAAGTCTGATCCAGACTGACGAAAGAATGATCGTGTAACCGTGTGATTGACGGACTGATAATTTTTTTATTATGTTCTTTCCGGCCATCATTCTGGCGTCAGTCTGAGACTGATGGACTGAACTGATGCCAGACTGACCGTGTAACCCTAGTCTAAGATAATAATTTGTACTAATCGTTAACCAACCGACCGATTGACGACCTCTGTGGCTCAGTGTTTGAGTGTGTTGGTGCTCAATCCGGGGGTCGCGGGTTTGAATCCCACCTGTGTTCCTGGGTCATGTCTATTAAATATGTGTATTTAATGAAAATCTTAAATATGTATAATATACATATTATAAAAGTATTCCGTTGTCTGGTACCCGTAACACAAGTTCTTCGAGAACTTACCACGGGACCAGATTGACGTGGTGTGAAGCGTCCATAGACATAATTATTATTTGAAAAAACTATCACTCCTGAACTTGATAAGTTTAGTTACCAGGCGTAACTTGTAAAATGCTCTTACTTGGAAAACTTAAAAAAAAAAACGAAATAATAAGTTAACATGTAATATAATGGTACGGAACCCTTCGTGCGTGGTTAAGACCAATTTTACATACAAGTATTTGTAAGTAGCAAATATTTTCCATATCGGTTACCGTTTTCGCGCCATTTCCCCCATTGAAATGTGGCAAGTTGAAGTCAACAGAGCGCTGTGTCAATATGACCCGAGCTTCAAACGTTCCAAATTCGAACAAAAAAACATGGCGGATTTCGAAATGTTACAAAATCAAATAGTAGGTATGTATAAATTCCGTTTTTCCGTTGTCGTAAAGGCTTTAAATATGCCTCTTTTCCATAGGGGTAGGCAGAGACCACTTCTTTCCACTTGCTACGAATTACGATCCTTACACACTTGTTTCGCTTTGTCTACTTTCATTCTTACCATCCATTCCATTCAACGTAGCGATGCGGCTCTCCATGGGCCACTATATACATATGTTTAATGTATATTAAATATAATTCTAGACTTAACTGTAAATATTAAAGTTTAATATTATAAAGTTTATTTACCTGGGAGTCCGAGATTCTATAGAGAAAATAAAAAACTAAAAGAAAAAGAAATAAAGAATCACAGAATATTCATCTGACCGGGATTCGAACCCGCGGAGACACCAACTTGCCATCAACGGAAAAAAGTCCAATGTATCCAAGCCGCCAACCAGATTTTACATTTAGACATTGAAATCACTCGACTATCTTATTACGCTACGAAAGAATAAACAAAATAAATACCTACGCAGTTTCGCAGAGAAAAGACTAGATCGATTTTTCTCCGCCAAAACTCCGCATACAAAATTTAATGGAAATACCGTCGTATTATCCATCGAACTCATCATACATTACAATAAAGTTGTACCAATATTTTACAAATGATCTGTTCTTTTGATAATTTCAGTAATAACAATTTGGATAAACACAGCGCCATATATCGCATCGAATCGGGCATTCTTTAGTACGCCGTATAAGCCGTTTCCGAGATTCAGATTATATAGATTATCTCGTTTAAAGTATAAAATTAGATTAACCTCAATTACCCGGTTTGCGACAAGTTGAGCAACTAGTGTAAACTGTAATGTCGCTTGCACACGCTAGGCAAGCAAGCATCGGAGAATGAAATAATAATTTGCCTGCTCAAATGGTGGCGGGAATACTAATTACTAATAACGAGATAATATACTACATAATACCTCATATAAATTACATACTAAAATTAACATAGTAATGTCTGTTCAAAATGTAACATGACTTGTAAGTTGTAAAACGTGTACTTAAGAATATTGGCATACTTTAATAAAGTAAGGAGCACGTCTAACTTCCACAGGAGTTGGCTGAGAGCCAATTTCCTTGTCAGGGACAGATTATAACGAGCAGATAAAAGATACTGGAAGAATGATAAAATTAAGGAAACCGCGTATGCAGTTGTTTCTCACATTTTAATAATACCGTGTGTTCATGAAATTATTAAACGCAATGCATATGCCGTTTGCCGAGTATTTGAATCAATTATGTATATCAACCACAAAATGAATTTGTCCTTCGGTGTCCTCTGAGCTTCCAGTGGATCTCTGCTTGTCAAGCTGTTTGTCTAGAGTGTGCGGGCAATATTAGATGTAAGAATTAATTTAGGTAGGGTAATCTACTTGAAAACCATCTAAAAGTAGCATTATAAATACTCTAATTACTGTCATGAATCTTATACTCGTATAAGTATTAATTCCTTGAAAATCGTTAAATTTATAACTTTTTCATCAAAATGCTTTGATTTTGTTGTTTTGATTTCAATTTTATTTTGGTTCATACGATACACGTGTCACCGATTCATTTTGAACCAGAAAAGCTTTTCTAATAAACGACAGAACTTAATAAAATGCGATTCTCCCTTCATGCAAAATTACTCTTCATTTTATGTCCTCTGAAATTGGACGCGAAATTTGCGACGCTATTTCCATCGACGACGAAATTTCGACTGAACCCTTCAAGGAGTCTTGTCACCTATTAGCATGTTAATAGTTTATGTTACTGAATATTATATATAAATAACGTAATACACCTACAATCAACATACATATAGGTCGTTAGTTAATACTTGGCACCTACAACATGTATACATGTAACGTTGTGTGTCGTCTGTGAATATAAGTATAATGTGACGTGTTACGTCAAGACTATGCATAGACAGCACACAACGTACACTACGGCCGCTGTATCTTGACGGGTCTGAACATAGGCTCTGCGAACTTTAGCGCATGTACAGTTCGTGAAAAAAACTGTTATTGTATTATTTTTATATACCTATGTACCAATAAAATTTCCCCAATACAGTTGACCAACTAGTACAAATAAAATAAGTACGAAAACACTTAAAAACAGTTATTGCGCGACCTTCTGCGCGAAGTTCAGACTCGCCAAGATACATCGGCCGTATTGTAACATGTGTACATGTTGTAGGTAGCAAGTATTAACTAACGACCTATAATATTATATACATTGTTACCAAAACTGAAGTGTTACATGGGTTGTAACATGGAAAAGATGTACATAATATTTTAGATAACTTCAAACTACAATTATTATTATAAATGCAAAAGTTTGTGTGCTTGACTGACTGACACGCAAAAATCGATGAAAAGGATTTAAAAATTTAGTACTTAGCCTAAATTATGCATAGTCTGCTTTTATTTCCCAAAAATGTACGATTCCTTATTTCGAGAACGAAGTTGCGGTACCAAATGAACTACTAACGTTTAGTTTTCACGCTTCGAAACGTTTCTTAAAGTAGTAAAGTTGTAATAACATCAGAAAGTAAGTTTCCACGAGTTTTCTCGGATGCTAAAATCGATATTTACCTTCTATCGAAAACTTGTAACATTAGAGTGAAAAACGTATTCAAATAAAGTTCCAGTACTATTTGATTATATTTTATTCATCAAAGATTTTTGAAGTAAATACTTCTTTAGCGGCGCTGTGCACTTTTCTTGGGATGGGTAAAAACGGTTAAACTCGCGACAGGTCACGTGTCCTGATCGAAAATGCATAAGATGCAACTTGCAATTGTTTGCTGTCTTGGTTTACGCGAGCATGAAACTATTTTAGTTCGTATTGACTTTTGATCTTAACCTTCCCAACACTTTGACCTTGACCTTAACCTTTGACCCTAACCATCCCCATCACATTGACCTTTGAACATTAGATTGTCCTTTACCTCCAATCGCCCCCCCCACGAAACCACCCCCCTCCCCGCCCCGCCCTCCTAGCAAAAATCCCCTCGAGCCACAACTAAGCCTTCCTGACCCCTAGACCCCTCGAGTGAGGTATCACTAGAATTGGGAAAATGAGCCCTACATTTTGGCTCTTCCAGATTCCAAATCCTTAATATACCCCAAAAATCTGAAGTGTAAATTTTTTTATGTAATATAAATTGTCATGTTATGTTTGTGTAGGATAGCGCAGTAAATGAATATTGTATTTTACCAAATAAATGATATAGTCCTTTTATACTGATAATTAAAGCAATTCGTGCAAAATTATTCCCTAACCATTCCAAAATATAAAAATGCACAATGTTAATATTCAAGTTTTTACTTCTGCCAGCACTTCCGGAGAGCAAACTGTCATTTTTTTTTTATATAATGGGACAGCCATCGGCACGAACGGTTTTGCTAGAGTGAAAAGATCATGCCTCATAGGTTTATTTCATTCCGATAAAACCAGAATGACTATAGAACAACAGTAAATGTAAGCTAAAGGAAACCAACCTTAGATATTAACTCGGGGTTATAGGATTAGTAATCCATTACACACATTACCTGCTGAGTGCAAAGAGCCTGTTAGAGGGTATTTGATCTCGGTTGAATTTGGTTTAGTTGCTCTATCCCAACTATCATCATCATCAGTATGTCGTTCTTTCAGATTGTCTATTTAGTATTGCTTTATCATGATATAGGTACCTGTATTAACACGTGAAGCAAACACTTTGTATTTGTTACGAAAATTATGTAAAGAGGAATATGATTTTTGGCAAAGTTAAAGTTTACGTTGGGAAAAGTTATAGTGGAGGAGGTGAGCATATTGTGTTTGATACTCGTACATCTATACTAATATAATAAGAGGAAAAGTTTGTTTGTTTATTTGTTTGTTTGCATTGAATAGACTCCGAAACTACTGGACCAATTTTGATGAAATTTGGTACAGATATAGAGGAATATACGGGGAAGGATATAGGCTACTTTTTATCGAGAAATAATGTACGGTTTCTGCGAAATTAACTTTTGCGCGCACGATGTGGCAGGCAACATCTAGTATAAATTTAATGCCACACGTTGACGTCTACGACTATACTCTGCTTAGATCTTACAAACTATAAATTATTTGACATTTCATATCAATTTCACATTCAATAGACAATATTTACTTTTTTATTTTCTATTATTTTTATATCATAACATAACAAACCACACAAAAAAAGAAAATTAAATAATTAATGTATGATCCATTTTGACCACAAGGCGACCACAAGAAATTATAATACTTCTAGCTTTTGCCAGCAGTATCTATCCCATACCGTTAATTTGCCATATATTTAGTTGCAATGTCCGAGCTCAGGCTATATTGTAGTTTATAACCTGAACTAGGCTGATCAAATGTCAGTGTAAGGTGGAGGAACGGTGTGTGCATTTGTAGACAGTGTTAAAAAAAATGTTATGGCATACCGTGTCTTATAGTCTATCCCCCTTAGTAATAAAATTATTTATACAGTGTATACAGGTCAAAACACAAAGCTTAAAGCTTTGTGTTTTGACCTTGTCTGTCAAGCGATTTTTCCAACGTATCAGGCAAGGACAAAACGTAGCATAGCATAGCTAATCCATTGTGTAAATATTTCTATAACGGAGGGGGTATTTGCTTAACGCTTAGTTTAGTACTATGTGCATAATCTCACAATCAATCTAAATGCTGTCTTCGGCTTAGAATGATAATAATTAATATTTGCATACGAGTAGCTACGACGTCTAACAGATACTATCTATCGAATATTAATTTCATTACCAGGACGCGGTCGTCCTTTGATTCATCAGCTTTGATCAGAATTCTAATACTTAGTATTAAAAAAAAATTACAAAAGGTATTAAAAAAGACGGGTTGCACTCCGGGAGTACCGGCAGAAGTAAAAACTTAAATACTTAAATATCAACGTTGTGCATTTTTGATATTTTGGAATAGTTAGGGAATAATTTTGCACGAATAGCTTAAATTATCAGTATAAAAGTACTATCATTTGCTAAAATACAATAATTATTTATTGCGCTATCCTACACAAACATAACATGACAATTTATATTACATAAAAAAATTAACACTTCGGATTTTTGGGGTATAATATCAGGAACTTGTAATGTGTTGGAGCCAAAATGTAGGGCTCGTTTTCTCTATTCTAATGATACCTCACTCAGGAAGTCTTAGTTATGGCTTGAGAAGACTTTTGCTTGGAGGGGTTGGGAGGTTTCGTGGGGGGGGGGGGGGGTGTTTGAAAGTAAATGTCAAATGTCAATGTGATGGGGGTGACTGGGGTTAAGGTCAAAAGAAAAGGTCAAAGGTCAATGTGTTGGGAAGGTTGGTATCAAAAGTCAATACGAACTAAAATAGTTTCATGATCGCGTAAACTAAGACAGCAAACAATTGCAAGTTGAATCTTACGCATTTTCGATCAGTACACGTGACCTGTCGCGCGAGTTTAACAGTTTTTACCCATCCCAAGAAAAGTGCACAGCGCCGCTAAAGAGGTATTTACTTCAGAAACCACTATGGGGAAACAGACCGGCCGCCTAATAAGGCTTTGCTTTGCTTTTGCAAGATACCTAATAACGTATCTTGCAAAAGCAAAGCAATCGCAAAAAATGCGCAATTTTTGCTCCAATATCGCAAATTCGTATTACGTATCTGCAAAAACCTAGCAGAAGTAACCTAGCGACAGTACTGCCTCTACCGAACAATGGAGGAACTATAAATTGCAATCAATCGTTCAATCTCTTCACTGCTGTCTAAATTTTCGTATTACGTTAGACTTTTACAGTAAAGCGAAAACAATCAGCGAGCGATTTGAACTGACAGTTAGCAATAATAAGCGAAAATGAAGCAAAGTGCATTCAAACACAACAGCGAGCGATTAGCAATCGATCGCATAGGTAATACGATTTTATTTGACGTTCGGCAATCGATTGTGCTTCTATCGCGCGATGACTGCAAGATTTTTGCTCATCGCTATTTTTACGTAATACGGCGGCCGGACTCGAAACTGTCAATAATACGACTAACTACGCGTAGCTGAGCCCCGCGCATTGACTATTTGATTGCGAAATAATTTATAATTATATTAGACACATATCCATGCAAAGTTTCATCTTTCTAGTACTAACCGTTTGGACGATAAGCTGAAGACGGACGGACAGACGGACATGAAACCAAACAAAACCTTCGATTTAATTCGGTTCGGGATAAACCTACCTCGATCGATTCACTACCAATACTACCCAACAATAAAAGAAAAAAGAAAAGCGATTACAGAAAGTTTCCAGTTAATTCGGGTGAATTTAGTTTTATTAAGGAGGCTTAACTGAACAACTGGGATTAGGTTTTGAGTAATTTGCGACCCTAGACCTCAATAGAAAATCTTGTCTTGATTTTGTTAAATGTTGAATGAAAATTAACCGCAATTTAATGTTACAGAAGTTTCTCAATTGTTTAATGAGCTAAAATCCTTATGTACATATGTCTCCGTAAAACTGTAAAAACCGTTAGATTGCAATATAAAACTAGTGAAATTGTAAAATGTTGAATATCTGCGGATGTGCGAAATTATAAGCAGAATATTCGGGATATTCTGCTTATAATGTAGCACATTATTTTTCGTTAGATTATACCTAAATATATAGCAACACTCTTCCGACATATATTTAGGTACAATCATGTTTTTTACAATTTTACGGTCACATATTTTATTATAATTATTTGACCAGAGATACTGGAATATATAGATTAAAAAGAAAAGTAATCCAATATACTGATATAACTGTTAATTAATTTGTATTTGTAAATGTTCTAAGTAAGGAATAGAATAAATAAATAAAGCGGTTACACACTTTCGTAATTCACAAATAACACAGTATGCGCGGTGTCCCTGAAACTCATTCACAAACAAAAATCACGTTAAATTTTTAATTACTATATATGTATATTATGAAATCCTGGTACTACCTGGTACTGGTACTAAATGTGAAAGTTTGTGAGGATGAATGGATGTATGGATGGATGTTTATTATTCTTTTACGCTAATACTACTGAACGGATTTTGATGATATTTAGCACGGCAGTAGTTTGAGCTTTGGTATAATTTAATAATTACTTTTTATCCGGAAAAATAATTTAATGTTTATCCGGAAAAGTATTCTTGTGAGATAGGTACTGTATTTACGCGAGCGAAGCCGCGGGCAAAAGCTAGTTTCTGCTATAAAGCTTTTAACGTATTCATATTTCGATACGATTGAGTTCTAACCTGATATAAGCGCCTAAAGCATTTTCGCTAGCAGGCAAACCAATTTCATATTCGGTAAAATTACATACGAAAGTCATTAAGGAGCGGCAACAGCACTTCACGCGATTTGAGCACGGTATTATATAGGTGAAATGTGATAGGTACATTCCTTGTTCGTTCATAAAATCATAACGTAAAAGAATCGAAAAGATGCTACACAGACCTACACGCTACTAACTTAGGCCTTTTCATCCGTTAATGTATGATTTATACAGTATTCTCCGAGCGAAGTCCTTTCCCGTGGTCTACCATCTGTGCCAATTTTTTTCAAAATCGGTCCAGTTGTTTCGGAGCATATTCAATGCAAACAAACAAACAAATTAGTATAGAAGAATAGATATACTGACATAGAGTATTATATGGACAAAGTGACAGCTTTCCTTTGTCAATTTCTCATTTCGTCTATTCTTCCGAAGAAAGAAACTATTTCTACGGTGGTTATGCGGTTATTATTTAATCGAGTTATAAAAAAAAACTTAGGGCTTTTATCCTTTAAGAATGATTTATACAGTATTCTCCGAGCGAAGTAACCACTCTTTAAATACTGTAGTGCCCGGGACAGTCGGTTTTTAAATGTCGTATGGTTGCCACATATACGGCATTCTCACAACACAGTCAGCCTAGTCCAGAGGAATTACTGGTCAATACGTCTGGGGTCCAATCATGTGCGGGTTTCCTCACGATGTTTTCCTTCATCGTTAGAGCGACCGTACAATGTACTCGATATAGTCTCATTGGTACACGCCACTACCTGGGATTGGAACCCGCACTCTCTCGGGTGCAAACCAAACGGTCTACCCATTATAGACATACTGACTTATTATATAGACATAATATCATATGGACAAAATGTCAGTTTTCTTTGTCAACCTTTAATTTTATCTATTCTTCCGTAGAAAGAAACCATTTCTACGTTATGCTAAGCGAGAGTGCCATTTCGTCACCATCTTAACTGACAATTTAAGCCAGATTTACACGGGTGACTATTGCCGCGCGGCGAAAATCGACCATCGAAGTGGCAATATCGACAGTCGAATTGCTATATTTCTGCATTATTCTTGCCATATTTCATAATCCTGTTTTCTGTTTATGTTAATATATTAATTTATTTTATGAAAATAATATTTCCTTTTAAATAATAGTTTGATAAAAGATAGTTACAAAAGTAATACTGTAGTTACACTCGACTACAAAAGTCTTGTGAGTTGTTCGAGTTTCCATATAGGACGCATTAGAAGGTCATTGTAGGACGCATAAAATAATTAAACCCATCCATAAAAGTCTGATTACTCTCACAATCAGAGAGATTTTAAAGGCTTAGTTTTTTAACCTTTCGAGTTTACCATTACAATAAGTCCAGTTTAAAGTTGTGTCCATAAATTCATCTTGAATGACCACGTAAAATACTTTATTCGAAAAACAATATATATTTTAATTAAAATAAAATAAGGTTCGTTAAAAATTGAACCAACGTTGTCGCGAGTGCAACAGGGGATTAAATAAAAAAACTTTTAATGAATTTATGTTTTTATATTGCGATTATTTTTTTAATATTTTTTATTTAATTTTATTTTGAACAGCAAAGGTCAGTAACAATCACTAATAGAGGCAATGAACCATAGTATATGTAATATGCTAGTTGGAACAAGAGCCCCCCTAATATTAGGTATTTACCTATGAAATTGCCGTTTTGTATGAAAAACTTTAAACGATTTTTTTTCATGTATTTTTTATTTGTATTAATCGAAGTAATCACCCATGCGATCAATGCATCTTTGCCAACGCAGTGGCAGTTTATTGATGCCCTTCTTAAAGAAATCAGTTGGACGGGAGGCAACAGACCAATAGCAGGTGGTGCGTTGGTTTGTAGTGTAACTGCGTAAACGTCGTTGTTGTTGCGTGCCGTTTGTGCCGTGTTGCTGCCACTACGGTACTCATATTCCATAATTACTCGAATTTTTAACGTATCCATGATGACGAAAAAGATTGAAATGCGATGAAAATGTAACACCAATCAATAAACAAATGACTACTTTTGGAAAAAGAATTCCATGTTTTTAAAATAAAATTAATTTGAAATTAGTATTCTTAGCCAAACAAAAATTATTTTGATTTGAAATAGCCAGTATTGCAGAACGGCAATTTCATAGGTAAAGACCTATTATTATAAACGAGAATGTTTGTAAAATGGATGTATGGATGTTATGTGTATGTTTGTTATTCTTCCACGCAATAGCTACTGAACAGATTTTATTTAAATTTGGTCCGGTAATAGTTAAGACTCTGGGTTAATACATATTCTTTTGGCGCGTTCGAAGTCACGGTCAACATCTAGTTACTTAATAGTTTAAACGAGCAATTCTTATAATTAGAAGGCCTATTCAAATGAGATATAAGATTAAGATTATAAATATAATATATTATTTATAATCTGAACCTTAGCTTTAATAATTCCGCGGTTTATGAGGTGAAATATCGATTTAGCCAGTTGTTATTCCAGGGAAACTGCGAATTTGCGTTGCTGCCAAATTGGTTCGAGTTCGAATCTCGGACAGGCTAATATTTTGTTATTATTTTTTAATATATTAAATCTGTTAATTGTGTTCCGTAATACTACTTGTTCGGGAAAAATTTGAATTTAAATAAAGCCTTGTTAAAATCGGCTACCTAACTAACCAGAAGTACCTAAATAGAATTTGGCGTATGGCCATACGGAACCAGCTTCAAAACTGGCACCAAACTCGATTTCACCTAAAAGAATTAGTAGGTACTAATTAATTATTTTAGGTCAAATCGAGTTTGGTGCCAGATACATACCTACAGTAGATACTTACGTACGTAAGTAGGTACTTATGTACAGTAATCTTACGAGGAATGGCCATGCTTCGACACAAATGTGCCGGCTCGACCAGATAAATACCTCGCAGTAAGCTAGCTTGCGTTGTGTTTCGCCGAGTGAGTGAGGTTACCGGAGGCCCAAGGGGGGTTGAAGATTTTAAGGACCAGGAACTTTTACTTTTTTATCTTTTTTTCTTTTCACTTCTAGCTGTCCCGACACACGTTGTTCGGTCTTAACTATGAACTGGAATAAATAAATTACTAATTAACGCTACCGAAGCGACAGAATGTTATCATATGTTTCACAGGTAGGAATTAGGAACAGTCAGTATGGGAAAATTTGATTGTCGTTTTTATTATTTTCCTCATTATTTTTCTAATATTTCTCACAGTTGAAACCTGCTCTGAACTTTCACAATTATAATAATTAGATAAGAATAAGCCAAATCGGTTGAGCCGTTCTTGAATTTTAGCGAGACAGAAACTGTAATATTTTTTTATAATATACTACTCGATGTTGGCCGCGATTTCGTGCACGCAAAAGATACGCAAATCCCGCGGAACAGTACATTTTGCTGCAGTAAAAAGTAGTCCCGTTACCCGTAGTCTAATCTATATAATAGGTGTCAAATATCATCAAAATCGGTCCATTAGTTTCGGAGCCAATTCAATGCAATCAAACATACAAACCTTTCCTATTTATGATATTACTATAGATATAAGATTAACACAGGAGGGAGAGAGGACATTGGAAACCGTCTTCACTTTTGGAGAAGAAAGTTTGGAAACGGTCTCCAATTGCATCCAGTATAGAAGATTTATTTTGTCGATTAAAGTCGATTTAAGCGTTCTTGATAATAATTGTAAACCGAAGACTTAATTAAGACCGAGCTTGATCAATGCGACATCCAGGAATTTAGGTATTAGGTATTTGGTCAGAATGTCTAGAATGTTCGAAATTATTCAGATACCTAAACGATCCACATCTTAATTGACGAGTCATCAATAGAACTGTGAGTTCATGTGAATTCTTAATAGGGTTTTTTTTAGTTTAGATGTCTCCAGAAATTATGCGAATTCTTGAGAATAACTATTATTTGAGGGTTTTGAAAAGGTTTTGTTTAGGGTTTTACGAATTATTTCAGAAATCGATGCATTTTGTTTGCTATCTTATATATTACATTAAACGACCAAATCTTGTATATAATTATAAATTGAATCTCGGAAGCGGCTTCAACGATTTCCATCAAGTTTAGTATGCAAGGGGTTTCGGGGGTAAAAAATCGATCTTGCTAGGTTTTATTCCAGGGAAATCGCGAATTTTTGATTTTTTATATATTTTTTCTTTCGTTGTTTAAGATATGAGTTATTTCGCTCTTTAATACTTTATCGGAGCGCGTGACTCGGGTTCGAGTCCCGGTAGGACTAATATTTAGTGATTATTTACGGTTCCGTACCTGGAAAGGAAAAAACGAAACCCTTATAGGATCACTTTGTTGTCTGTCAAGACCTCTTTTCTCAGGAACGCGTGAAGGTATCAAGCTGGAATTTAATATAAATACTTAGGTCTACTGTCCCTTGGAGCTGTGAAAAAATAAAACACCTAGGCCTACGCAATCAAAAGATACCTACAGCCGTTTATGCCGCAAATTTTCGACACTCGCAAGGGTATCAAAACCTACAGCGTACTTCCCGTGAACTCAGAATCTTGAAATTTGGTACGAAGCAACGTCTTGTAGCACAGATAAAGGAAAGGAAAGCCGTTTTTTTTTAAATAAATATCGTTATCTGTTAATTATTTTCCGTACTACTAGAACTCCGAGCAACTTCATTATATTTGAAAATAATATATTCCTATTATAACTTCCACACCAATTTCTGTGACGGTGGCCGGTTTTATCAAAACCACACCAGTTACGCAGGAGCAATTTTATAGTACCCAAGTGTGTTCGCAGTACACAAGAGCACTCTCTCTTCCTTTACTCTCGTAACCCAGGGGAACGGATAACCGACACGACTGGCGAGAGATCAGGCGCAGGTCCGAATTTTTACATGACCATCCGACCGCATGGACCATCTTTCTTTTCAGGCAATCAGGTGATCAGCCTTCATTGTCCTAACCAAACTTGGATATTACATTTTTTGTTGTTCCAATGCGGGATACGAACCTACGACCTCCGAGTCGAGAGCCAAGCTCTAACCACTAGACCACAGAGGCTGTTATTGCAAAATTATACCTGCCGTTATCATTTGAGTGACTCTCACCAAGACCATTAAATTTTAACGATTGCCGCTATCCAGCCGTAAATGTGACAGATTTAAAAGTTAAATTTTACTACACCAACAAGTTCAGGTAGACAAGACAATAAAACCCGTACCCGTAATTTTATAGTGTTATATTCATAAAATACGAAAGTCAATTCTAACAGTAAAAACTTTAGTAATATACTTTGCTGATTTAAAATTCAATTCAGCGAAGGGTTTCAGCTCCGATGGCGACAATCGCTATTATTGAGGCTTCGACACGCCTCACACCACACTCCATAGTTACTGGTTCGGCGCAAACGAGATACATGCGACCGCAACTGGTCACCTCTGCTACACAATCCTAGTATACACAATACAAGAGACCAAACTAAAAGTGTTAAAAAAAAGACGGGTGCACCCGGAGTGCCGGCAGAAGTAAAAACTTAAATATTAACGTTGTGCATTTTTAATATTTTGGAATGATTAGGGAATAATTTTGCACGAATTGCTTTAATTATCAGTATAAAAGTACTATCATTGGTAAAATACAATATTCATTTATTGCGGTATCCTACCCAAAGAACATGTCAATTTACATTACATAAAAAATTTAACACTTCAGATTTTTGGGGTATATCAGGAATTTGGTATCTGTTAGAGCTAAACGACGAAGGAGGTACGATTATTATTATTATTACGTTCATGTAGGTACGATTCAGTGGCGAGGGGTTCCTATAACTCGATTCCTATCGGCTTCCCTTACCGCTTACCTTTTGAGACCCTCATCCAAATCCCTGCCTATTATACAGGCTACGGCTTCCCTATGAAGGAGAACCAGCCTTCGCCACTGATACGATTGGAGGTAAAGGTCAATGTGGTGGGAACGGTTGGGGTCAAAGGTCAAATGTCAAGGTCAAAGGTCAATACGAACTAAAATAGTTTCATGCTCGCGTAAACCGAGACAGCAAACAAATGCAAACTTAATCTTACGCATTTTCAATCAGGACAGGTGACCTGTCACGCGAGCTTAACAGTTTTTACCCATCCCAAGAAAAAAGCACAGCGCCGCTAAAGAAGTATTTACTTCAAACAGCCTAACAAAAACTTTATTATATCCCTCTCTACCTAAAGATTACTATAGTCTCATTATATATATCTACACGATATTATATTATTAGACTTTGGCATGTAATTGACATGTGTATTGTGACGGCAAGTCGTAATTATTATTAAAATTATGGTAGCGATTTACCTGCTTATGAGATTCCCTGATAGTACATTAATGATGATACTTTAATTTCTTCACAACGATTCTCTAGTATAATTAGAGAGAGTATCTTCAGAAGAAGACTTCTAAATGTTTTATAATTTCGCTGTGAACGAATTATTATCAACTTTTAATTCTAAATGAAAAGTTCTTCGAGATCATTTAAAGTAACTTAGTTTAAAATTAGCAAAACGTAGCTTTTGTGGAGTAGGTATTAGTATTTAGCAAGAAATTTATTTTACATTTACAAATTGATTGTTAAATTATAATAATTATAAATTATTTATGGTCTTTTGTTACACATTTAATATATTACGCAAGCTACAATCTCTATCCCCCTTACTAATAAACTGTATAAGCTTTGAATAGTTACACAGTGTTTTGTCTTCTTAAATCGAGTTATAAAATATGTCACTTGTGTAATGTGAAAAAACACTGTATAACTATTCTAAGCTTATACATCGTTTATTAGTAAGGGGGTAAATGTATATTCACCACATATATTACCTACAAAAATAGTTAATAGAATCATTTTAACAAATATTTCGCGACATGAACATTTTACAAAATATATACTTTTTAAATAAAGAGCTCGGTTTTTTTAAGTTAAGTGTAATTAGTACGAAAACACGGTCAATAGCTGTATCTCAAAAACTAAAGCTGTTAGAGAAGAATTGCGGGTAGATTTGAAATCAGCGAAAACTGGTAAACAAAAGTCATAAAATAGAAAAAAAGTCTCATTTTGTTCTCTCACAACAAGTCTCAATACAACGGTGTTTTTATAAAGTAATAATTATACAGGCCATATATTTCAATACATTCAGTTTCATAAATAGGTAATAGAGCTCGGTGGGCTAGACTCTTCTCTAACAGTCATACTCAAGCAACTATTTATAGGCAGACGTATTCAACAAGTTTAATTATTTACAGGATGACGATGAAACTATTTAGTATTTACAACAATAATTATTATAGCAATCGATAATCAAACACAGTAGGAAATGCAAACGAACAGACACATCCGCTCGGCTCGAGCTCTACCAGTTGATTCCCCAACCGTACCACGGTATATGTCCAAGATCTTGCGTTCATCCGTCCCTCCGGCATCCACCAAGGAAGGATTTTTCAAAATTCAACCCCCAAGGGAGTAAAATAGGTGAAAAAATTTTGTATGAAACATATTTATATACACCAAAAGATATTTTTATTTTCACGAAATCCAAAAGCCATGTTAAAAGTAAAGTTAACACTGCTATTTAGCTGTCGTGGTGTGTCCCTGAATATTTAAACGCAATTGCAGCCGTACAGTCACATAGAGCCGTGTGAGCATACCAGCAATCTACTTAGCTTACTGGAAGCTATTGCGTTAATTCAAAGCTATAATAGTAAAGTAGAAAATTCTAGAACTTTCTTCACGACTATGAAACCTTTTAAGTAAACTAAAACCTTACCTATACTAATATTATAAAGAGAAAAAGTCTGTTAAGGCGATAAAAAGTAGCTTATGTCCTTCGCCCTGTTCGACTCTACATCTGTGCCAAATTTCATCAAAATCGGTCCAGTAGTTTCGGAGCCTATTCAATGTATATAAACAAACAAACTTTTCCCTCTTTATTATATTAATATCACACTACGTCAATCTGGTTCCGTGGTAAGTTCTCGAAGAACTTGTAAATTTCGGCGGTACCGACGAATTTGCGGCACGTCTGTAAAGGCGCTAATATGTGTGAGTGTTATTATTATATTGACAATAAATCAATTTTCAATCTAGCTCTTACCATAATATTATTTAAATAAAAATACTTAATTATTTTTATTAATTCTTTCATCGTCGCTAACGCCTTATGATTTGATAAAATATAGTGTTTGATATTCGCATGTATTACCTATTCAAATAGTTTACTATCTTAAGTATTCACTTTATATGTAAATAACCTAACCAAGAACATTCAACAAGTTACTTGAAAAGTTATCATCATATTTCACTCAAAATAATTTTAGCATGGAAAATATGGTCGCCTTGTGGTCGAAATTCGACCATAAATTATACGACAATTTTTAGGTTTGAACTTTATAAGGGTTGTTTGGATTCTTAGATACGAAATAAAATGTAAATGTTGTCTATTGAATGTGAAAGAGAGATTAACAAACGTCAACGTATGACAAATTATATTAAACGCACCGTTTAACTGTACTAAATATCATACTTCTCCAGTCGCAAAAAGGTATATTCACGTATTAAAAATTTTTATGATGATTTGGTAAATATTTTTTTAGATATCGATTCCGAACACGTCTACGTTATAAATAGAAATAGATATTAGTAAAATACATCTAATAAATAATTCAAAACACAAACACGTCTAGCGAATTATCCAAAAAGGTTTCAACATAAATACGAGTAGGCTGTGATAATACAAATTGAATAATTTAAAATTTACCTATACAAATTTACGTTCTGAATTTTGAGTGGATTCACTCTAAATTCATATGGAAATTTGGAATGTAATAATGAAAATAATAATTTAATGCTTTATATTTTTTATTATTATTCTAAGTTTAAACTTACTAGCTTTTACCCATAGCTCCCGGAGCTAAAAATCTGCGTAAATACGGTAGCCTACAGAAAAATAGCTTATGAGTTAATCCAGAGCTCAAATTAGTACCTCACCTTTCATCAAAATCCGTTATCTCGTTTCTTCGTCAAAGAGTAATAAGCATCAATTCATCCACCCATATATCCATATATAATATTAAACATTAATAAATAAAAGAAGTATGAGTAATCTTAAGGACTTGCGCGCTCGATAGATCTGAAAATTAGAGTTCTTGAAACCTTTTTCCTCAGTCATGGTCGTATTGAATAAACCCAAAAAATATATGTTAATCTACATTATATTTAGCCGAGGACTGTCTTTTCATAAATTAAAATAATTATTTAAAAATCGATTAAAAATATACTAAGTCTACCCTTTTGTTTAAAGTCAAAATTCATAAATCCTTTTTCTCTTCTTCTATCAGAGTTTATCAGTCACACGAGTGTGAAAATGATTTAAGTATTTTAAGTAAGACAAGACTCAGAGGAAGGTCATTTTAGTTTTTGAAAAATCTCAAGTATTTATAGTGTTTTTTTATCTGCTCTCCGGTTGACGCGATACGCCCATATCGCCTACAAAATTAGTATGGGAGTTGAAACTCAAGATCATTAGCGTTATACAGAGCCTTAAGCATCTCGTAGCAATGCTACAAAAGTCGCTGCGGCGTAGCAGTGCTACGTTGATTTCGGAATTGCGTATCGCTCACTTATTATATTAGTAATGTCACGATGTGTAGCATAATATAACATCTCACCATGGTAATAAAATAATCATATTCAAGACATTCACACCCTCATATTCAAGAAAACGAGATGAGATAATAAAATCTTGAAAATGACAATATAAAACATTTGAAAGAGCATCTCTATCCGACATTTTATTGAAAAATTCCCATAAATTCTAATCTGCAATCCAGAGGCCATTGAAAGGGCGGGAAAAATCGATAGGCAATTAGTCGGTGGGCAGATCGTGATGGATGATAGTCTTTGTCACTTTTTCTTTTTTTTTCTATTCGGCGAAGGTAATACGAAGATGGATTCTGTGGACATAATGTGATGAATGATGTGAGCTTAAATGTATAATATTATGTGGGAGAGCCACGCTTCGGCATGAATGGGCCGGCTCGACCGGGTAAATACCACGACCTCACAGAATACCGGCGTGAAATAACGCTTGCGTTGTGTTTCGCCGAGTGAGTGAGGTTACCGGAGGCCCATGGGGGGATTGGGGATTTTAAGGATCAGGAACGCAAGTCGCAGCACCAGAGGAGTTACAAGTGTAACTCCTCTGTTGCTGCGAGTGCCCAAGGGCGGCGGCAATCGCTTACCATCAGGCGATCCGTCTGCTCGTTTCCTGGTTCATTACATAAAAAAAAAAAAATTACTACGCGTACGCGAATGAGTCCTCGTAAATACTGGAAGGTAAATAATCCCGAGGAAGCACTGTAATTTTCCGGGATAAAAAGTAGCCTATATATTAATCGAGAGCCTAAACTACTACAGAACCAAATTTTATTAAAATCCGTTCAATAGTTTTTGCGTGAAAGAGTCACAAGCATATATCCATCCATCCTCACAAACTTTCAAATTTATAATGGTGGTTGGATTGCTTACCTTATTAATAAAAAAATACACTACTGATTCGCTAATCCATATTGCTGTCTCCGTGTATCAAGTGGCTTTCCCAACGTATCAGACAAAGCCAGCAACAGGGGTTAGCGTATTGGTGGTGTAAATATTTTTATTAATAAGTGGGATCATATTAAGTTGTGAAAGAAAACTATCAGTCTTTTCTATTTATTGGCACGATGCCAGAAATATAATATATTTATACAGCTGTATGTTTTTTGTAGAATTTAGTCACTGCGTTTAGTAGTTTATACTAGCTGGTGCCCGCAAATTCGATTGTGGGACGGCCCACTAGTATTCGAGAGTAAAGGAGGAGAGAGTGCTCTTGTGTACTGCGCATACACTTGAACACTATAAAAAACTCTACATAGCTCGCCTGGTTTCAATTTTATTTTATTTTTCAGAGAACTATTATATATCATATTTAATATTTGTTACACAAAATTACAAGAAACTACCGTACTTATTACGTCTGAAAAACAGTTTTTGATAATAATTTTTATGGTGATTATACCTTGAAGGAGAATAGCTACTTTTTATCTCAACGAAATGTACGATGCCCAACGCCCACGTTTACGGTTTTCCGTGGACAAAGCGAGCAATATCTAATATTAATATAATAACTATAAAGTTATTATGCATAAGCATCCCTCTGAAGTGGTCTCGGAATTCCTCAGTTTATTAACCCCAGTTCATATTCACTCAAGTATTCACACTACAGACCGTATTATAGTGCGGTTCGGTCAACTATTTTCATGAAATCCACAATGTAAAACATGAATATAATATTAAATTTTACAAATACAAATACAAATGAAAGCGACATGCACTGATACTGAAATCATGTCGCAAATTATTGGCTATCACATTGACTAATACAATTTACAAAAGTGGACTTTGCGCAGCAAAATATCCTACTAATATTATGAATGTGAAATTTTGTGAGGATGGATGTATGTTTGTTACTCTTTCACGCTAAAACTACCCCAACTAACATTTTGGCGCTGTAGGCGACGCACTACGATTAGGTTTCACCTAGGCATAAGTTACTGTTATTACTTATTAGAATTAAATTGTTTATATGCCCTTTTGTTTAGAATAATATGATTTCTTGTTTATGTAACAGAAAGAATAAAGTCGTACCGCTGGGACGTTCAAATTTCTAATGCTTTGCCCGCCACCTCGGGAACAATAGTCGCACAACCGCACGCACAAGTGACACACGTTTGAACGCTCCACCGGCACATAACTATCCAAAACCGTAGTTTTATTCAGTCCCCTATAATCGCTGGTCAATCGAGTCGGATCTGAACTAGAACTATCATGAATCGTACGCCAAATAAATTGTTATCTACGAAATCCCGCGTAAAGTTAACGGATAGACTAGAAAGTGCATCGGAGCACGTGTTATCGCGTGATTGTCGCGAACAACCAAAAACGCGTAAAATGTCGAAATCGGACTGTACAGTAGTGAAAAGTGAGTCAAATGTAGTGTCTCATAAATCGTCATCGTCTCAAATTAGGCGCAAACAGCTGGAATTAGCGGTAGCCGAGGAAAAAGCTAAAATTGCCGAGGAAAAGGCCGAAGCAAAAGCTAAAATTGCCGAGGAAAAAGTCGAGGAGAAAGCTAAAATTGCTATGGAACTTATCGACAAGCGGCTCGAATGTGACTTAGCCATGGTCGAAAGTTCAACCTGTAGCAAGCCTGCTAGCATCGACGGGAGTCAGTGTAACGTGGAGCAGTGGCTGGAACATAGTAACATACAGCCGCCACCCGTGGCGGCAGCAACGGCAACGGAGGCAGCGCCGGCACCTAGCGCAGACCGCGCACCTAGCCGCGCCCGCGCTCCAGACGCCGACGGTATACTTCAGCTAGCTCACACACTCAAGGACATCATGACTGCCACGTCACCCCACCAGCAAGACGAACGGCTACTCACTCGATTATCGACACCGCGAGAGCTACCAACATTTAGTGGTGAATGCTTCGACTGGTTGCATTTTCGAAGCGCGTATGATGAATCCACACAGGTATGCCGATTTACTGATTCTGAAAATTTATGGCGACTACGCAGTGCGCTCCGCGGCGAGGCCAAGGAAGCCGTCACCGATTTACTGATCGGAGGCACCTCGCCAGCTATTGTAATGGAAGCGCTGGAACTCAGATTTGGACACCCAGATTTAATTGTTCAACAGCTGACTGCGCAAATGAAAAAACTATCGCCACTCTCAACTAATTATCAAAATGATATAATTAACTTTTCTATGAAAGTTAATAATTGTGTTGCGACGCTGAACTCACTCAATCAGCATGATTACCTACGCAGCCCTGAATTACTGACGGCAGTCGTCACCAAGTTGCCTAGTATTCTGATAAGCAAGTGGTCAGACTACGCTTACGACAAGCTAGCTAGCAACGTCCCGAAATTACAGCTACTAGCAACATTTTTAAAACGAGAAGCTACTGTGGCCTCAACAGTCGGTGTTACACACCTGCAAGACAATCGTAAACCCGACACGGTGCCCGCCGGACGAGCGAAGCCGGGCGACAGTCAACGGCAGCCTACGTATTATAGTCGTCCTGTGCTTGCGACGGCAACGAAAGCCGCTCGACCGACGTCATCAAAATTATGCTCGTTTTGCTCAAAATCTGCTCATCTACTTACCGAATGCCGATTTTTCAAACGTGCTATGCGAAAAGATAGATGGAGATTCGTAAAAGCAAAAAATCTATGTTTTTGCTGCCTGTTGGAGCGACACGATAATACCGCATGTCCAGCGCCTTTATGCGATATCGATGACTGTGGACTGTCGCACAATCGTCTTCTTCACTTCAAGAAGCCTGCAGTCGACACGGTGGCTACAGTGAGCGCGCCCGCCCACGAGCCGCAGACAGCTGACAGCGAGTCGTCATCTTCAGCGCGCGACGAGACCGTGGCCAACGTGGCCGCCCAGCGCGAGCCGCGCGATGCCGCTAACCCAGGTGCCGCCGCCGCCGCCGCCGGAACTCCAGGACCGCGAGTGGGTTGTGAAGTGTTGCTCAAAGTGATAAAGGTCAATCTAAGTGGCCCAAAGGGCACGGTGAGTGCATATGCATTGTTAGACGATGGTGCATCCATATCTATGATCGATAAAGACTTGGTAAGTGAATTAGGACTTGTTACTTCTCAGTCTAGCCCCATAAAATTTATTGATGCTTTCGGTATTGAAATATTTCAGTCTGATGTACCTAAAGTTGTAACTAATATATGTGGTGTAT
This sequence comes from Glaucopsyche alexis, assembly GCA_905404095.1. Taxonomy (NCBI): domain Eukaryota; kingdom Metazoa; phylum Arthropoda; class Insecta; order Lepidoptera; family Lycaenidae; genus Glaucopsyche; species Glaucopsyche alexis. Next base: position 14,021,228 of record FR990062.1, read on the forward strand.
TTGAAAATAAAAGTTTTGATGTAACATTACGTGTAGTAAACAACCTAAAATTACCAAAACAAGATTTGTCAATAGTTAAGAATTTAAAATGTAATCATTTGCTACAAATTAATGACAAAGTATGTAATCAATGTGTAGTGCCTCGTCTACTTATAGGTGAGGACAATTATTTCCTCATTGCTCCTCAGGAGATTCTGCACGGTAACAAGCAGGAACCTTATGCTACGAGATGCCTGCTAGGCTGGTCTATTCATGGCTGCATCGGTCTCGCTCACACTCCCATGAACGGCCACACTTTTCATCTCGCTCACTCAGAGGAACACGACAGTAAAATAACAGAATTAAATAATTTAATTAAACAATCGTTTGAACTAGATTCGATAGGAATATCGACCTTACGCCGCGAAAATACGGCACACGTGAGAGCAGTACGTATTTTAGATGAGACTGCACGGAACATAGGTAACCAATGGGAAGTAGGTCTACCTTTCACAAAAGACAAATTGGAATTTCCCAATACGTTTGATTATGCGCGTAAAAGACTAAATAGTTTAGTTAAGAGGTTTAGGTCTGACGCCACGTACGCAGACAAATATCGCCGGGAGATGCGGAGGCTCTTTGATAACGGCTACGCGCGTGTAATAGCCGATAACGAACCCGCACCCAGCCACACATGGTACTTGTCGCATTTTGGAGTTCAAAACCCAAACAAACCCGACAAACTAAGGTTAGTATTTGATTGTGCAGGTAAAGTAAATGGTGCTTGCCTAAATGATTTTCTTCTGACAGGACCCGACTTATATAATTCGCTCCTAGGAATTATGTTGCGTTTCCGTGAACACAGAATAGCACTGACTGCGGATATTAAAGACTTCTTTGTTCAAATCAAAATACGGGCCGAAGATCAAAATGTTTTCCGTTTTCTTTGGCAAGAAAGCGCCGATGATAGTGTAAAAATATGTGTAATGCAAACTTTGCTTTTTGGAGCTACTTGCTCACCGTTTGTCGCACAATACATAAAAAATAAAAATGCGATTAAATACATAGACGAATGCCCCGAGGCTGTTTATGTCATATTAAACGACCATTACATGGACGATTGTTTACATTCATGTGACAGTGAAAGCAAAGCTATTAAATTAATACGCGAAATATCCGAAATACATAAATCAGGTGGTTTCGAGATAACCCGCTGGTCCAGCAACAGTACACAAGTACTTCAGACTGTCCCGCATGCGGCGCTCGCACCCGCCGCTATCGAGTTACAACACGGAGCTACGAACACAGCTGAGCGCACTCTAGGTTTGATGTGGCATCCGAGCGAAGATATGTTTAGTTTTAAAATAGCTTTGAGTCGAATTTCGCCTGACATCTTGAATGGCACCGAGGTACCTACTAAAGCTCAAATGTTAAGCATTATAATGTCCGTTTACGATATCCACGGTTTTCTTTCCCCGTTCTTAATTAAAGGTAAAATTATTTTTCAAAACGTCCATCGCAGCGGGGTCGAATGGAACTGCCGCATCCAACCCGAGGAGCATATCTTATGGCTTAGTTGGCTCACAGATTTGAAGTGTCTACACTTACTTAGAATTCCTCGATTCTATGGCAACGCACAGGAGTGGACACATTGTTACTCGGCGGAACAGATGTTAACGCACTTCACTAATAGTTTAAACGAAGGCGACATAGTTGAAAAACAAATGCATATTTTTTGTGACGCTTCGTCTAAAGCTTACGCTACTGTTATTTATTGGCGTTTCACACGTGCCGACGGGTGCGTACTAGTTAGTTTTGTCGCTAGTAAATCTAGAGTAAGTCCATTGAAGCCGACGTCAATCCCGCGGTTGGAACTACAGGGTGCTCTTTTAGGCGCGCGACTCGCAGGAGCTATACAGCGCGAACACAAAGACATTCAGCCCGGTCAACGTTATTTTTGGACGGACAGTAGCACAGTCCTGCAGTGGATTCGAAGCGATCCTCGTAGTTACAAACCTTACGTAGCCCATCGACTGGGCGAGATTGATGAACTTACAAAGTCATGCGAATGGCGTCACGTGCCCACCGCGAGCAACGTCGCAGACGCGGCCACTCGTGAAGACGCACCTCCATTAACGTACTCAAGTACCTGGTTTCAAGGTCCTTCGTTTTTAAGACTCCCTGAAGGTCAATGGCCTAAGGACCGGAAGTTCACAAAAACGCTTGAGGATACAAAGTGCGAAGAACGAACCGTACATTTAGTAGTCGTAGATAAATCGACGATGTCTCTGCCTAATGAGAATAATATTTCGAATTGGCTTACTCTCGTACGCGCAACTGCTAGGGTTTTATTATTCATTAGAAGATGTCAGCGTAAGCGATGCAATCTTGACACTCTTCTAATGAAGGAGGCAGAAGACCTGCTGATAAAGAAATGTCAAAACGATAGTTTTGCTACCGATATAACTTTATTGAAGCAGAATAAGCCCCTGTCACGTGATAGTCGTTTACTACAACTAACCCCTTACGTAGACGAGACCGGTCTCATGCGTGTAGGCGGTCGTGTAGAGGCTGTCGCTGGTGTCGAGCTTAACTCGCGAAGACCAGTTATTCTAGAAGGAAAACATAGAATTACACGTTTACTGGTAGAATACTTTCATAGACAAGCACTTCACGGTGCAAACGAACTTGTCGTTAACAATTTGAGACAGCGGTATTGGATTCTAAAGCTCAGACCGACAGTTCGTGCCATCGCGTCCCATTGTTTATTCTGTAGGTATAGGCGCGCGACACCACAGCCTCAGCGTATGAGCGACCTACCGGCCGCTAGGCTGCAACATAATAGACGTCCATTTAGCTACACCGGAGTAGATTTTTTCGGACCACTCGAGGTTACTGTTGGCCGAGGAAAACAAAAACGTTACTGCATGCTGTTCACTTGTTTAACTATTCGGGCAGTACACATAGAATTGACGGAGAACTTATCAACTGACTCCACAATAATGGCTCTTAGACGGATGGCTGCACGTCGAGGCATGCCACAGGTTATCATCTCGGATAACGGCACAAATCTTCGCGGTGCTGACGCGGAGCTAAGACGCAGTGTGTCTGAGCTAGACCAGGAGGCCATACGGGAGGCAGGGACCATACGCGGCGTGGAGTGGAGGTTCATACCCCCGGGGGCTCCAGAGATGGGTGGAGCATGGGAGCGCATGATCCGAACTGTAAAGTCTTCTTTAAAGGTAGTTTTAAAACAGCGCGCCCCACACACTGAAACTTTATTAACCGTTCTAGCCGAAGTCGAATCATTAGTAAATAGCCGTCCTATTACATACGTTTCAAATGATCCACAATATCCTGAGGCTCTGACGCCTAATCATTTTTTAATCGGTTCCTCATCGTCAGTTCCACAATTCGGTAAATATGATAACTCGGATTTAAATTTAAGAAAACGCTGGCGCGTAGCACAACGCCTCACTGACATGTTTTGGGCACGTTGGATTAAAGAATATTTGCCCACCTTACTACCACGCCAGAAGTGGACTACTGAGTCTAGGCAGTTACAGGTTAACGATTACGTCATCATAATCGAACCGAACTTAGAACGAAACTGCTGGCGGCATGGGGTTGTGAGCGCGACCCACGCGGGCCGCGACGGGCGAGTCCGCATCGTTGACGTGCGCACACGCACCGGTGTGCTGCGCAGACCTGTGACACGCGTCGCCCTACTGGCACCACAGGATGATAGTAGTGCTAACTAGTTAACACTAAGGAGGCAGATTGTAGGCGACGCACTACGATTAGGTTTCACCTAGGCATAAGTTACTGTTATTACTTATTAGAATTAAATTGTTTATATGCCCTTTTGTTTAGAATAATATGATTTCTTGTTTATGTAACAGAAAGAATAAAGTCGTACCGCTGGGACGTTCAAATTTCTAATGCTTTGCCCGCCACCTCGGGAACAATAGTCGCACAACCGCACGCACAAGTGACACACGTTTGAACGCTCCACCGGCACATAACTATCCAAAACCGTAGTTTTATTCAGTCCCCTATAGGCGCTAAGGGAAACCTTTTTTGACACTTAAAGTATTATAAACGACATATTATAAGAGCTCCGACAATAGCTTTAGACTCTACTACGGCGTTAGGTATAAATAATTAAAGTTTCAAGAGGCATATTAGAAATAAAGGAAAAATATATTATAACTTATGATGCTAGCTTGGAGTTTGTCAGAACTTTTGTATAACTTACTCTTAAATCTTTAGGAAACGTAAAACACTAGAACCAATTGTAAGGTATCTGCTAATACTTACAAACGGTTAAAGTTCTTAAATTGAGTTAGTTATATACCTTGTACCACCTAACGAGTTCTATGGAGCCCTAAGAGGTAAAAGAAAGTTATAGTAGTGATAACTATAGATATTATAGAGCTATAGAAGTTAAAGAAGTGATAACTATATGTATTATAGAGCTATAGAAGTTAAAGAAGTGATAACTATAGGTATTATAGAGCTAGATGCTGCAAGCGTCAGAAACCACCTTTAAATAATTACAGGTTCTATAATAGGATTTACACCCACATTATAGAACTCCAAGTGGCATTTAAAAGCTAGCTATAGTTTTTTTTAACACTGCGTTAGGAATAAAAGAGTTATCAGGAACCTAAGGTAATGTAGAATTAACGCCATTAAATAAACATAACCTATAAAATTTTAAAAGTAAAAATAAGGTCAAAATATTATTTTCCGACTTATTGATTTACATTATTTACTGATTTCAATTAAAATATACATAGACGTACTGAGAATTGTTATTTACAACCACAACTAAAACAAAAAAAAATGCTGTGGCAGTGAATATTTTACTCAATAATATGAAATGTTGTTTATTTTTGAGGTGCTTCAAAATTGAGATGAAAACTATATATATTATCCCAGAATACTTATCACTGCAGTGAGAATTCATAATTATGAAACCGATAATGTATAAAATTATTTTTGATATCGGCCATGGTTGTCGGCCATGAATTTGCGCACTGCTATTATAATTTATCATTTTTGACGGTAATAGAAACGTAAAGTAAAAAAAACTTTGGGTGATATTTATTACTACTTATTATAAACAATATACAATCGAGCTATAAATTGTATCGTAGGAGCACTCATATGTTGTTAAAAAAGTTAATTGAGTGAATTTTATAAATTACTTATTACTAAAGGGTGCAAAGGTTGTAACCGGTGTACAGCTTATAATACACCTAAAATGGTAAATACTACTTCAATAGCACTATTGTATCTCTTTATTCCCACCTTTTTATCACTTTTCTACAACTATTATGTCGCTTTAAGCTCTAAATTGTAGGCCCAATTCAGGGTTATAAGATAGTTATAACGCGCTATACCACTAGTTTTTAGACCTTTTATAGAACCTTAGGTTTTTAAGTTTCTCTTAAGTAGGTCATTTAGCGCTTATTCTTATTACCAAAATTTTACTTGGGACTGGACGGATTTCGATGAAATTTGGTTTGGTAGTAGTTTAGGCTCTGGATTAAAACATAGGCTAGTTTTTATAAAAGAAAAAGTACAGTGTTCTTTTGGGATACTAGTTTTATATAAAGTTCTCGTGTCACAGTGTTTGTGGCAGAAATTCTCCGTCGCGGCTTGACCGATTTTTATGTAATTACTAGTGTCCGACAGAAAGTTCGGTTTCGGTTTCGGCCGAGTTACGGCCAAAAATTAGTGTCCGACCGAAAGTTCGGTTTCGGTTTCGGTTTCGGCCGAGTTTCGGCCAAAAATCAAGTTTCGGCGGCAGTTTCGGTTTCGGCCAAAAGTGGCCGAAACTTTTGCCGAAACCGAAACTGATTTCGGAAGTTGTCGTGCACGCTCGCCTAACTCGTTTCTTGCGGCAACGCTTTGGCGGACGCTGGCGGCCCTGTTCGAGAATTGTCGTGCGCCGTTCGGATAGCTCTGTAGCAACACAACTAAAGTCAGTGCGTTATCGCCCGACGCAAACATTCTTTAGAGGTTGTTTTGATGGAACTGGGCCCCGATTCTCGTGCTTCGAATATCGGTTCGATTGTCAGTCTGTCCCGCTCGCGCACGCATGATTTGACGCCTGTCTGAATGAGTCAGCGCGAGAATCGAACCAAGATTCGAGGTACGAGAATTGGGGCCCTGATTACATGTAAGTTTTTGTTTCGTTTCTGTACTTGAATGATTTATATAGTTAAATATTGAGTCAGTAACTTTGTTTTGTTGTTATAGTCTAGTGGACAAGTTGAAAATGGTACAAAATAGAGATACTGCTCTTAAAATTATGTGCGATAGCTCATTGGATCCGGAATGACGTCTAGAAAAATGTGCCAAAAGCGTGTATTAGCACATAAAAAATTGCAAAAGTTATAAACAATTAAAGATGAAAAAAAATGGCATTTCGTTTTTTGACAATATTTAATAAACTATTAATATTTAAGAAATTTCAAAAAAAGATTCTGAAAGAGGAGGAAAAAAAGTTAAAAAAATATTTATACTTTGTTTATAACAATTTTTTTACTTGAACAAAAACTTAAAAATCCAAGTAATGTTGTTAAAGTAAAAAAATGTTTAAATAATGGTCGTAAAAAATTTTCGCTTCGTGCCATAAAACTTTAAAAAATATTTATACTTTGTTGATAACAATTTTTTTACTTGAACAAAAACTTAAAAATCCAAGTAATGTTGTTAAAGTAAAAAAAATGTTATAAACAAAGTATAAATATTTTTTTAACTTTTATGGCACAATCTTGTTAAGTATGTATGTAAGAAAGGCTCTACGTAGCGAAAATTTTTTACGACCATTATTTAAACATTTTTTTTCACTTACAATTAAGACGGTAGTTCGAGAAAATTTCGTTAGTTAACAATTGTTTAACTCGTTGAAAAATTTACTTTAAGTAAAATTTCCAACGGGAATAAATTATTTATAGTGTTTAGAATACACCATAATTTTTTCAAATTTAAAATAAAATATACAATACCTTAAATAAATTAATTAATGTGCCGTACTCGCTTTTGACGCCACGCGCGCATCCTAAAAATGTCACGCGCAGACCTATTTTCAGCGTTAAATTAAAATTATAAATAATGGAGATAGAGTTCCGGAAGTTAGGAGTTTTTTATTGGAAATTTCCTCTTCTTGTAGAATCTTTTTTTGAAATTTCTTAAATATAAATAGTTTATTAAATATTGGCAAAAAACGAAATGCCATTTTTTTTTTCATCTTTTATTGTTTATGACTTTTGCAATTTTTTATGTGCTAATACACGCTTTTGGCACATTTTTCTAGACGTCATTCCGGATCCAATGAGCTAACGCACATAATTTTAAGAGCAGTATCTCTATTTTGTACCATTTTCAACTTGTCCACTAGACTATTACTAACAAATCAAGTCACATGTAAAAAAGAGATTGTAAATGAAAAATGTGAAGTATTTATTTTGTAAAATTACGTTGTATAGGTAAACTTAATTCAAGATTTGTTTTTCATTCCGATGACCTATTGATATAGTTTTGCTGTATTAGGGTTATTATTCCATTTTTATTTTTATTTTTAATTGTTTCAGACTAAAATGTTGCCATGAGAAAAAAATTGTTTCCATTTCATGTCCTAATTAATTCAGAATAATGGATAAAATGCACCAAATTTCAGTATTTTAAGGAATTTTCTACTTGACCACGTGAGTTTCGGTTTCGGTTTCGGCCGAAACTGAAGCCACGGCCGAATATTCGGTTTCAGTTTCGGTTTCGGCCGGAAAACCAGTTTCGGTCGGACTCTACCAAAAATCAAGTTTCGGCGGCAGTTTCGGTTTCGGCCAAAAGTGGCCGAAACTTTTGCCGAAACCGAAACTGATTTCGGAAGTTTTCGTGCACGCTCGCCTAACTTCGTTTCTTGCGGCAACGCTTTGACAACGCAACTGAATTTGAAAACATAATTAAAATATAATTAATATTTTTTTAATATTACATTAAATAAATGATTACAACAAAATTAATATACCGTGTTTCCATTTCATGTCCTAATTAATGCAGAATAATGGATAAAATGCACAAAATTTCAGTATTTTAAGGAATTTTCTACTTGACCACGTGAGTTTCGGTTTCGGCCGAAACTGAAGCCACGGCCGAATATTCGGTTTCAGTTTCGGTTTCGGCCGGAAAACCAGTTTCGGTCGGACTCTAGTAATTACCTCTCCCAACAACCTATACACCTTGCAGGTGTATAGGTTGCGCCTGTACTTCACCAGCGAGCCACATGCACTCGCTGCTCGCCGTGCTGCGGTACGGCGGCCTGCTTGACATGAGTGTATCTTACAAAAGACCTCAAAATCGCGGCGCTTCCCCTTAGTCTTCACTTAGCGTAAATTAATTCTTTGATCATTTACGTAACAGTGATGTGATATATACATAATATATTGCATTGTAGATTGTTGGGGTAGGTGTAAATTCGTCCCCCCGATGGTTGCACGCTTTGTCGTGGCGGTGGGGCTTAGTAACCTGGACTGGACACCCACGGTGAAGCGAAGAGGCAACCAGGGCCGGCTTGTTTGCCAACGGCTGGCCCGAGGAGGACGCTCCCAGCGGACTGGAGGAGTCCGCTGCGGACGCGCTTAGGGGTGGGACCGCAGAAGAAGAGGAGTGCCGGTATTACGGTGCGCCGTACTCCCTATCTTCTGCGGCCGTGGAGGGATCGCAGGGGGAGAGGCGTGGTGGTGTTGTACCACTCTCCCTAGCCCCCTGGGAGCTGGCGGGGCCGTTCCGTATAGTTAACGGCATTGGTGGGGCCGCAGAGGAAGAGGCAAGTTGGTTTTACGGTGCGCCGCTTGTCCTATCCTCTGCGGCCGAGGTGTGGTCGGTGGCAGAACCATAGCTCAGATCTGCCACCGGGTACCGGTTATGGTGGCTGGTATCCGTGGCCTCCTAGTAGCATATTCGGGGGGAATCTGCTACAGTACTGGTGGAGGCCGAGGAGGGAGGCGCACCTTACCATCTGGTGCGCCTGGGGCCTTCGGGCCTAGGATGGAGCCGCTTGTGGGCGACTGCCGCCGGCGGGGTCGCTGATGTGTTTATCGGTCCCGTCACAGGAGGAAGGTGGGGGGTGGATTTTAGTGGGTATACCGTGGGTCTCATTAGCCTATACGGGAGTCCCACATCACCACTCGGGTGCCCCCTGCGCCTGGGTGGTATGCGTAATGCTTTTGCCCCCCCGGAAACAAAAAAAAAAAAGGTGTAAATTCGTGCAGGTAGTTGTAGATTATATTAGTATATTATGTAATTTGTAGGTACAGGTAGTTGGATACTCCTACTGGTAATAAAGTGACAGGTAGGTTGTAGTTGTGGAAACTGTAGGTGTATTGTAGGTAGTTATTTATTTATTGCAGTCATAGTTAAGACAGAACAACTTCTGTAGGTTCTTGATGGAAATTCATATTTCACAGTAATAGTACACAATACTTCTTGCACTATTTCCACTTTAATAATTATTTTACATTAATTTTAATATTTCGACAAAGTTACCATATTGTGTATTATTACTGTGAAACATCTGTTGGGTTACAGCTTACTAGCTGCACAAGTAAACCCGCATAAAATACTTTTTAATAACTTTTAACGGTATTTTTATTGTTCTAAAGTTCTATATCAAAGTATGCACTTTCATAACCTCTTGAAATGAGTTCAAATAGAGTTCGTGACCTCTCGTAAATGAAGTATTGAAAAGAGCAGACCCTAGAGGCCGAATTTAACGAGGGATTGACTGATAAACCGAGGGACTTTGCAATTTTAAATAAAATCACTTTTATGTTAAGTGCCAGTTAATATAATGGGCACTGAAAAGGAATGAGATTTTGTATAATATAGAATATGCAATATGCATTGTACACAGTTGCTCAGTACTGGGTATACATAATATTATAAAGAGGAAATGTTTGTTTGTTTGCATTGAATAGGCTCCAAAACTACTGAACCGATTTTCATGAAATTTGGCACAAATATTGAACAGACCGCAGGACAGATATATGCCACTATTTATATCGGAAAAAAGTACGGTTTCCGCAAGTTTCATTTTCTTTTGCGCGCACGAAGTCGCGGGCGACATCTAGTAGATAAATAAACGGCAAAACATTAGTTCCAAAAATGTAGTACGTAACAAAATGTTTATTAATAATTATATAAACACCAATGTCCCTCTTATTTCTTTATTATTGTTTGTGGTTGCGAAAAATCTCTGGAAAATTGATATTGAACGTCACATGTGTCAAATAAGGTCAAGTGTTCATACCGAAACGAAACGATACTTGCATGACGCTGCATTTTTAGGATATCCATTCAAAATTGAACTTTATTAATTACACAAGAAGGTACACGTTCATTGTGAATTCGAATCACAGATTGACCCGCGCTGTACAGCGCATATGCAGTGTATAAAACTTAGGCCTTTTCATCCTTATTGGACGATTTATACAGTATTCTCCGAGCGAAGTAACCACTCTTGAAATACTGTAGTGCCCTGGACAGTTGGTTTTTAAATGTCGTATGGTTGCACAAGCACATACGGCGTTCTCACAACATAGTCAGCCTAGTCCAGAGGAATGAACTGGTCAATACGTCTGGGGCCAACCATGTGCAGGTTTCCTCGCGATGTTTTCCTTCACCGTTAGAGCGTTAATATTTTTATTATATATCTAGTCTAGTTATAGTCATAGAATTATAACGCCAAGAAACCGTGTGCGCGCGACATAGGTGAAGCACTTGAAACTCTTCCAGACTGGTGTAGTTTGCTAATAAATGCTTTGTTTGTGCGTGTCGTCGAAACGTAAGCGTGTAAAGCTCACGCTCACATTAATCTGTTTTTTGCCTCACTTTAGACGACGCGTTTGAATGAAACTATCTATCTAGGCGTTATTAATCTAAGGTTATAGTATACAGGCTAGTCTATAGTATACAGGGGAGCCAAAGGACTTACCGGTTGATTTATAAGTGAAACTTCACCGTGATAAATCCCGCTAAATTTGGCACCATTCGTACACCTTATCGTAAGAAAGGATTTCTCCAAATTTTCGCGATCGCGATGCAAAATTGGAAAACTTTGTAAATTTATACTTGCAGATGATTATCATCAGTCTTATGAAATGTTGCTTATTTTTTATCAGAGTTTGGTTAACATTAGAGATGAAATGACTATAATATGTCAAATTGCATACAATGATTTGTAGACTAAGAACGATATTAGTATTACTATGGAACATCGTTTTGTATACCTACAATTTCAAGAAATAAATGAGTTGAATTGAATTAAAGTTCATAGTAATTTCGATCTTTGCGAGTAGCTGTGCATGTATTACCTCGCGTGCAATAAACATCCTTACTAATTGTATTAAAATATGTTAGTTTGTTTGTTTGTTACGCTTTCACGTAAAAACTACTTAACTGATCATCATTAAATTTGGCACAAATATAAAGCAGACTACGGGGAAGGACATCGCTACTTTTTATCACGCGAAAATGTACGGTTCCCATGTAATACTGTATTTATGCAGGTGAAGACCGCAATAATATAAGCGAATAATTTGTAACTAAACTGTATAATTGTAAAGTTCGTTTTGTATTAGAAATTGCGTTATTTGTCTACAAACATTCGCGCATACGTACCTACAAATATGCACCAACATTACAAGAAACTGTAAGTTCCTGAATTTATTCACTATAAGTGAGTAACGATAAAATGTCCTTGCTCGATATAGCCTTAGCCTTTTTGGGACCTCCATAAAATTTAATCAGAAGAAAAGGTGAAGATGTAATTCGGGAAGGTTCCTATTATGTGGTGTACAAAATTAATGCGCTAAATCAACTTGGGAAGCTGTACATTTTCCTTGTACAAATTGTGGATTTCGTAATGATTTCTACGCTTTCTACAATGACTATAGGTAATTAACGATAATGAAATAACTAACATAAAATAACAAATAAATATTAATTAAATAATTGCCAGCGACTGATCGCGTAGAACAAAAATCGGTATAATTTTTGAAAAATATAATGAGGAAAAGTTTTTTTGTTTGTTTGCATCGAATAGGCTCCAAAACTACTAGACCGATTTTGATAAAATGTGGCACAAATATTGAGTAGACCACGGGGAAGGACATAGGCTACATTTTATCGCGGAAAAAATTACAGTTTCTGTGAAATTAACTTTGGCGGGCACGAAGTCTCGTGCAACATCTAGTATGTATTTTTTTAAATTTCATAATAATTTTGTAAGATAAAGAACAAGAAACGTTTTTTAACGTAAGTGGGTTTCAAAGTCCCCCTAAGATAACACTAGCAGTATTGAGTTACATTTATAAATCAAACAGCTTATCTCAAGAAGCTCCCACGCTGACTCAGGTGTTATAAAAAACTTATATTATATAAAGGTCACAATATGTCTCGTATATTTTTAGATACTAAAAAGGTCACTTGAACTTCGTACATAAAAAATAAGGACACTTGCGATATAACAAGTTTACATCAAGGCTCGTAAAATTACTTGTTGATTGATTGATTGATTATTAATATTTTACATTACACGCTTCTTAGGTTAAAACTGCCTGCGGAGATTTCTCAAATCTCAATGAAATGAATTTTTTTTATTTGTATTATGTTTATAATACAAATAAAACATTTTTATTTGTATTATAAACATAAAAGTAATTTTCGGAAAATCACAAAAACCGGCCAAGTGCGATTCGGACTCGCGCACGAATGTTTTCGTACAAAACGGCAAAATAATCACGTTTGTTGTATAAGATCCCTCTTTAATATTTATTTTATTAAATTTTTAGTTTTTGTTGTTATACCGGAGACAGAAATACATCATCTGTGAAAATTTTCTACCGAATCACAATTCACACATCGTATCTATTGTACATAATAATAATTATGATGGTATAATATATACTACTATAATATTTAATAGTAATTACCTACCACATAATACTAATTATAATGGTAGGTACTACTATATATAAATAATAGTAATTACCTACCACAAAATTCATAAAGAATTTTATAATCCTTAAAATTCCAAAATGTCTGTCAATTTACGAGGGCCGAATAAAAATGGCCGAAATAAATTCCAGTTTAAAAACATGCAGGTGCAGGGAGGTGTTAAATGACGTCATAGCTCCGGATGACCGCCCATCCGTAAGTTATGGCTGCGACGTCACCGCTTTGTTAAAATAGCCGGCTATGTATAGTACGACACAAAGATGACCCTTTTCTTGTTAGGGCTTTCGTGTTAAAGTTAAACGGTAGATCGGAATAAGGTATTTATTAAGATATCTGAACTATACAAAAGCCAATTTTTATTAAAGTTGATCACCCTAAAACACAGATTAATTATTAGTTACTACGTAACCCTAAAAGGTAGTACCTAACTAGCTAATTGGTAAGTTAACTTTACGAGTTACAGGTCATCTTAATATCATATTTTTTTTAATTTATTTATTTAAGGTCGTATTAACATCTAGGTCATTTAACGACCACCATAAGAACAAATAATATGAATTTTAAATAAATTTATATACATTAATTAGTTTTAAATATTTTAAAGTACAATCACAACCATTTCCATTCAAACACTGTTTTAAATTATTAGGTAAGTTACATATTCTTTTTTCTAAATTAAATTCCACACAATCTATGAGTAAATGTAAAACGGTTAAATCAGATCCACACTTGCATTTATTTATGTTTTGTTTAGTTATAAGATGAATATGGGTTATGTTAGTGTGTCCAATACGCAATCTGGTTATCACTACTTGGTCATTTCTACAAACAAATGAACTTGGCGACTTATCAAAAATTGAATTCCTTACTCTTAACAGTTTTAAAGAATTATTTTCTTTCCAATTATGATCCCAGAGATTTTTAATTTTGTATTTTACATGTTTCTTTAGATCTATTATAGAGCAGTTAACAGAACTGCAAATATTACTTTCGTTTGTTGCGTTTTTAGCTTCTAAATCTGCTTGATCGTTACCGACTATACCTTGATGGCTTGGTATCCATATTATTTTAAAATTATATCTATTCTCTAAAAGGTTAATCATTAATAATTTTATTTCTTTTATAACGGGGTTATTGTTATTATCATTTATTATTGCTGTTAAACATGACTTTGAATGTTTAACATTTGAATGTTAAATTTATATTTCTAGTTTTCTTTTCTTACTTAATATTAAAAATTCCGTTTTAGTTTTTGAAAATTTAAATCCCGTTTTCATCGCCCATTCTTGTAAATTATTTAGTGTATTTTGAAGAAGTTTTATGATCGGTTCAAGAGATCGGCCACCACAAGAAATTGTTAGGTCATCAGCAAATAGAAAACCTTTTACCGGTCTATTAACACATGAAAGAACGTCGTTGATTGCTATCAGGAACAGAACAACACTCATTACAGATCCTTGAGGTAAACCGTTTTCCAACATTTGGGGACTAGATAAAATATCATTTAGTCGAACTCTAATTTTCCTGTTTAGAAGAAACTTCATAATAAAAGCTAAAAATCATTAAGTATTTTTAATATTCTTTCCTTCCAAACCATTTCATAGGCTTTTTCTATATCTAAAGCTATAATAATAGTATAGTTGTCATTTGTAAAATTATCTAGTATTTCTGATTCTAAGTTAATTAAATGATCATTTGATGACCGACACTGTCTAAAACCATATTCGAAAGGGGATAAGTAATTATTAAATTCTAGATACCACCTCAATCTCCTACCTATAATTTTTTCTAATATTTTGCACAAATTGCATGTCAATGATATAGGTCTATAGCTTGAGGTTGAAGTCTGTATTTTACCTGGCTTTAATATCGGAATGACAACGGCTTCCCTCCAATTATCTGGAAATACTTGATTCATCCAGATATAATTATAAATTTGTAATAAATATTGGATTCCACTATGAGGTAAGTGTTTTAGTATAGTGTTAGGTATATTATCTGGGCCTGGGCTAGAATTACCAACTTTAGCTAGAACAGTTAACAATTCGTGTAAAAATATCTCCTTATTAATTTGATTAACGTTATCTAATGTATTGAGACTAAATTGGGATTCTTGATTAATTTTGTAAGTAATAAAATCATTATCATAATTATCACAGCATGAATTACTAGAAAAGGTTTGTACTAATAGGTTTGATACTTCAGTAGCACTTGATGTGTAACTTCCGTCTTCTTTTTCTAGTGTTATCGTATTCATTCTTTTTTTATGTTGATCTAAACAATGTATTTTCTTCCACATATCACCTACCGACGTTTTTGGGGTAATTGATGAAACCCAATTTTCCCAATATTTTCTTTTATTTTCTTTAAGACGTCTTCTGCATTTTGATCTTTTTTTCTTATAATCTATTTTGTACATAATATAATTATCACAATATTTACTAACATATTTTTTATATTGTCTATATGCTTTTTTATATTCTTTTACTGCATTTTTACATTCTTCGTTCCACCAGGGGAGATTCTGTTTATTTATAATACCGGATGTTTTAGGTATTGATTTATCAGCTGCTTCTAGAATAAGATTTGTAAATTTTTTAACGATATCATTGATTGAATAATTTAACATATTATTTAAAGGTGGTATTTGATTTATATTAAGGTTAATCTCATCTTGAAATTTGTTCCAATCAGCTTTATCAAACTTCCATTTTTTTGGGCATTTCGAATATTCAACATCTGACATTTGCGACTTAATTAAAATTGGAAAGTGGTCACTATCATATAAATCATCAATAGCATTCCAATCAAAATATATTCTGTGAAGCTAACGCTAAATCTATATTACTAGTACGACCAGTATTGACGTCAAAATGAGTAGGTTGTCCGTTATTTAATAATATCATGTTGTCATTATCACCCATCCATTGAGCTATTATTCTACCCCTGGTGTCACATTTTTGGGAGCCCCAGTAAAAGTGATGACTGTTAAAATCTCCTAATATAATAAATGGAACTGGAATTTGTCTAATCAGATCATTTAATTCATGTAGGTTAAGTTGTTGGCTATTGGGAAGATATATATTGCATATTGTAAGATGAATAGGTACTTTAATTTTTATAGCTACAGCTTCTATGTTTGTTATTAATTGTATTTCTTCGGCGATTGTGTGTGGCTTAATAAATATGGCTACACCTCCACTTGCCCTATTACCCGATGTTCTATTTTTGAAAAAAACATCATATCCCTTGAGAGAAGCACAACGATTGCCAATAAAGTTAGTTTCTTGTAAACAAATGCAAGTTGGAGTTACGCGTCCTATTAATAACTTAACATTCTCTAATCGTCTAAAATATCCGTTCACATTCCATTGTAATATATCCATAATGTAAATAAAATAACAAAAATAAAAGTTGTATAAGAAAAAAAAAAGATGTTGTAGCATAAAAGTAGGGACAAGCACTGGTGGGAAAATGCGGGCCTACCTTCGATATCTGGGCTGGTTCTTCTGCTAATTCGCTCGCATCCGGTGACAGGTTCTCGTGGCCACCTTTCTGGATACCACTGCACTTATATCACTATATTTATGCACATAACGCCTTGATTATTGTCTGATTTTCCAATTAAGTGAATGTTCACACTATACCGCTGGTTGGGTAAGGCAAACCGGCTGACTTGAGACTTGACGACGCGAATTTGGGAGTCCGGACTCCGCTGATGTATCCACAAGCGCGCCGAAGCCAAGAGAGAAAGTGATGCAACCGACGCTACTTGACGTTTTTTGGTTTGACGTTTTTCTTTCTTCTACCCGCAAGGGAAATATATTGGGATTGGGAAGGGAGATTATGCGTTCGGAAACTTCGACTGACAAAAATACGATTTACTTATTCTTGACCGAACATACCGCCCCCCAAAGAGCTGGTAAGCTCTTTAGCTTTATACGAATAAAAGAAAGTGTGACCAAATGACTTGGTGCTAAGAGTAATGCTGTTTGAGTTGAGGTTCCTAGATGAGTTTCCTTGGATGATTTTCAAAAAGATAAAGTAAATTAAGAGTTGATTTTCCAGATAAGATGATTTTCCGAGAACTTAAAACTATTGTACTAATTCTAAAATAGAACTAAGCTACCGCTAAGATATATAAATCGTTAGATGTCACACTCTGGGAGTGGACAAAGTTTAGTTACCGCTCTGAGGCATGAACCTACGCTAGTTTTTAACTCTACAACACGCACTATGCCATCAGCTCCGGGATGTAATACGCAAACTCTACCAAGCTTCCAACGGAGTGGTGGAAGATTGTCCTCCATGATAAGTACAAGATCTCCCACTTTGATGTTTGGAACATTCTTACACCATTTCGACCGCTGTTGAAGATTGTGCAGATATTCACGATGCCATCTTTGCCAAAAATGCTGTGATATCTGCTGCACTAGTTTCCAGCGCTTCAAAGGAGAGATTGGTGTATGATCAAAATCATATTCCGGTAAGCTGGTTAAAGGTTGACCAATGAGAAAATGACCAGGAGTGAGCACATCAATGCCATCGACATCACTGGACAATGGACACAGTGGCCTAGAGTTGAGTACTGCCTCTACCCGCGTAAAAACAGTTGTGAGTTCTTCGAATGTAAGGACCTGTTCGCCAATAGTACGATAAAGAATAAGTTTGGCTGATTTAACCATCGACTCCCAAAGACCACCCATGTGAGGTGCATAAGGAGGATTCATATGCCAATTAATGCTAAATTTCGAAACGCTACCTTTCAAGTCCTGTTGATTTTCCGTGAGAAAAGACTCTACTTCCTTTAAATGTCGTTTGGCTCCTTGAAAGTTTTTACCGCAATCGCTATAAATGTCTGTAACCGCACCTCTGCGAGAAACAAAGCGATGAAGACAAGCCATGAAGGCGTCTGAAGTCAGATCCGACACGACCTCGAGATGGACAGCCTTGACCACCAAACACACAAATACACAAAGATAGGCTTTGGACCTCTGCGCTTTGCGCGCTGTGGAAGACCTTATGAAAAAAGGGCCTGCGAAATCTACGCCAACCCGTTGAAAGGGACGCGCTTGACGCACTCTACTAGCAGGTAAGTCACCCATAAAGGGCTCTAAGGCTTTCGCTCTTAAACGATAACACTTAAGACATTTAAAGATGCGATGTCGTATCAAACGACGAGCTGAAGGTATCCAAAATCGTTGGCGAACAATATTCATTAAAGTAGAAGGTCCAGCATGAAGATACTGCTGATGATAGTAATCGACAATAAGGTTGGTAAGATGATGTGCCTTAGGTAATAAGATAGGATGCCTAGCATCGGTTGGTAGGCCAGAATGCCTCAATCTGCCGCCAACGCGAAGTAGACCGTGAGAATCGATAAATACATCTAAGCGAGTCAAAGGACCCTTCAATGATCGCTTACAATGAAGAGCTTTGAGTTCTGATTCAAATGCTACATGCTGTACTAATTTAATAATTGTATTCAAGGCGTTGTTTAACTCCCTCGCGGAGAGAGTCCCAGTGAACTTATCATTAGAGCGCGAGTTGTGTGCGAAGCGCATTATCCAAGCGGTAGTCCGCTGTAGCCTAGACCAAGAGCTGAAACGCTCCAACCACATCTGATAAAACACCTCGTTCGACCCCGGCAACAGTCAACGAGGAAATCGTAGGCGGTTTCAGACCAGGCATGGCCTCAGCGACCTCATCACCATCAGACGGCCAGGTGGATGGATCATCCTTCAGCCATGAAGGAGACCACCACAGTGGATGGTTGGCCAAGTCTGTGGCGACCAATCCCCTGCTCGCACAATCCGCGGGATTGAGTGCGGAGGGTACGTGCCGCCAGTTTACAAACGGGACGAGGCCCTGAACCTGGGAAACACGATTACCCTCGAAGGTCTGAAGCAGATGTGGAGGAGTTCGAAGCCACGCAAGAGCGATCTTGGAATCGCACCACGCTGTTGTGCTGTTGATATCAACTCTGGTAGAGAGCACGGACAAAATATGTGCCAAAAGGCGAGAAAGAAGAACAGCTCCGCACAACTCAAGACGCGGAATGGTAAGCTTTTGTTTGATAGGTGCTACTCTTGACTTAGCGAGCAGTAGGTGCACAGCTACTTCGCCAGAAGAGTCAGTAGTGCGCAGATAAGCTACGGCTGCATAACCGTATTGTGAGGCATCACAAAACCCCATAAGATGTGAATGAACAATTGAATTACCTAAAATGAACCTAGGTATACATGGAAATTGTAGAAGCTTGAACCCTTCGACGAAAGAATCCCATAGTTTGGAGAACTCTTCCGGAAGTGGATCGTCCCAAGAAAGTTCTAATATCCACAAACGTTGCATTAGGACCTTAAAATAAAATGTAATAGGCGTTAAATATCCACAAGGATCATAAATCCGTGCGATATTTGAAAGTACTTGGCGCTTAGTTTTGCAGCGAGGCAAATTCGAAACTCGATAGACGAAAGAATCGGATCCAGAGTTCCACTCTACCCCTAAGATTTTAAAAATGTTGTCACCAGTCTCCTCAAAACGAAACGGCTTCTCTAGATGATCTGTCGGATATCCCTCGAGTGCCTCATCACAGTTACTGACCCACTTTCTAGCTACAAAACCACCCTGTGCTAATATGTCAACCACCTGCTGCTGCAACAGTCGTGATGATGAAATGGAATCACCGCCACTAATTATGTCATCGACGAATATATCCTCTTTAAGAGCACGAGCTGCTGCAGGACATGAAGCTGCGTTTAGAGAGGCCAGCTCATGAATGACACGAATGGCTAAGTAGGCAGAACTTGACATTCCGTAAGTGACAGTAGTGAGCTCAAATTGTTGAATAGGTTGATCAGGAGACTCGCGCCAGAGTATAGTCTGAAACCTGCAGTCGTCAGCGTGAAGCTTCACACATCTATACATCTGTTTTACGTCGCAGATAAAAACGACACGATGAGTTCTGAAACGCAAAATGATATCTTGAATGTCCTGTTGAAGTTTAGGACCAGACATTAAAATTTGATTGAGAGAGACTCCTGTACTACTGGGTGACGAAGCATCAAATACAGCTCTAAGTTTTGTTGTACTGCTACTCTCCTTAAGAACACCATGATGAGGTATGTAATATCTCTCCGACGAGACACCACCAGATATGGGTCGCATATGACCGCTTGATAAATAATCCGACATGAATTCATTGTATAATTCCCTAAGCCTAGGGTCACGCTGAAGTTTCTTTTCTAAAATGCTAAAACGCCTTAATGCAGTATCAAATGTGGAACCTAAAGCTTTTTGTGTCACCTTGAACGGCAGACGAACAATAAACCTTCCTGTTACATCCCTAGTGTGAGTTTCTAGAAAATGTTTCTCGCATTGAATATTCTCTGGATCCTGTATGACCATAGCAGGAGGCTCCTCGACTTCCCAGAAACGTGAGAGCATGGAGTCCAAGTCGACAGTACAAGACAGAGCTGTGATGTGTTGACAAGAGAGTGAGTTAACGGGAGCTTGACCCATTAACACCCATCCAAAAATAGATGCATGTGCAGTAGGCATGCTTTCACCTAACTGCATTTTCCTACCATCGAACACCAAATTGTAAAGATCTATGCCAATGAGCATATCAATGGGACCAGGTAAAGAGAACTTGGCATCAGCTAAAACTAAGTCCTTGCACCGGTCAATAACTTCGGATGATATTGGAGCACTTGGTAAGGTACCAGTGATGCGTTTGAGTATCACCGCTTGAGTGGTCAGTGCGGGAGTTGACCCGTTGATAAAGGAATGGACAGAACACTCCATGCTACCATAAGTGCGCTGACCGCTAGATTCCCCTAAACCAAACAAAACAGTTGAATTGAGTCGGGGCAAGTTCAGCCTCTGAGCCAAATTTTCAGTTATAATTGTAACCTGAGATCCGCTATCTAATAGAGCTCGCACCGCATGCATATGACCATGGACATCCCGGATACCAACTACAGCCGTACCTAAAAGCATAGTAGATCCCTTGTGGATACTATTGCTAAGTGGTGATGAAATGGTAGAACTATGAGTTACTGGACCCACTTCATTCACGCTAGGCTGGATAGCCGATGAATCCTGAACACGGTTGTCTACAAAATTAATATGTAATTTGGTATGATGGCGCTTATGGCAAATGCGACAGGCAGTCTGTGACTGGCATTTGCTTACTGAATGAGAGCGTAAACAATTAAAACATAGTTTGTTTTTGATCACAAATTCCTTACGTTGTACCGGTGTCATCGAATTAAATTTATCACATATATAGATGTTGTGTTCCCCCTTACAACATGAACATGAATATGAAGTGTTAACAATAAAAGATTTACTAGGCCGAATATGTGAAACACTAGTACTGCTAGACACTATTCCCTTAGTGCCAGAGACAGTTTCTAATACCCTAAGCTGAGTTTCCAAAAAGCTAAGCAAATTGTTAAAAGTTGGAATATCAGCAAGTGCTGATGATGATGATGATGATTTGCAACATTCCAACTCAAACTTGCCTCGCAAGTCAATGGGCAACTTCCGTATGATAATGTGTAACAAAATGAAACTCCAAGAGTCAGTTTGAAACCCTAACGCTGACAAGGCTTGTATATTTTCCTTTAAACAGTTAACTAACCTTCGCAATCCTGAATTGATTTGATTAGGATTTAGAGAACCTACGGCTAGGATTGACTCCAAATGCCTATCTGCTATGAGTCTCTTATTCTCATAACGCTCCTTTAAGAGACTGTAAGCTACTTGATAGTTAGCTTCAGAAAGTTCTAAATGTTTAATTAAGTTTAGCGGCTCCGTTTGTAATACTGATAACAAGTAATGCATTTTTTGCACGCCACTGATTTCACAATTGTTATGAATTAGACTATCAAACATTGCAATGAAGTTAGGCCAATCTGTATAAGATCCTGAAAATTGCTGCAAAGAAATTTTAGGTAAACTAAATTGTTGAGATTTAACTAAATGTTTGTTTTGATTAGTTGATTGTGTATATAACTCAGAAACAGAACCTAAACTATCTGAAATAACTTGCACTGAATAATACTTGTCATAAAACTCTTCTAGTTGTGTGTCAATCTCGGATTGTGAATCACTATCTGAACATTTTGATCTTAAATAGTTATAAGCTCCCTGAAAATCACTCTTATAATTGTTAATTTCTTTAAAACGCACTTTAAACATCGCTAAAGTGTTAGGATTAGATTGAGAATCCAAACTAATTTGAGTTGCTAAGTTGTACAAAGTTTCCAAAAGGTTACTACTAACGCGCATATTCGTTCGCTGTATATCATACTGAGGATCATCAAAGGAAACTTGTTGTTTACGACTCTTTTGTTCTTTACCCATCTTGAAACTTATAAAACTTTAACTTATAAAGTATGTAAGATAATTATTTGTGATTAAAATGTAAACAAAAGTTGATTGATACTTTTTTCTATGAAGTTGACACTTGACAGCTAAATTGATATGTCAAATTTGAAATAAGTTGACAGATGTCAAACTCAAATGACGTTTGAAACAAACAATTGACAATGTATCGAGTTTATACGCCCTCTATAGTCTATATCGACATGTTCGGTAAAAAATATGAAATTATGGCCTTGAAAACTAGGCTGCAAATAAAATTTTACGAAGTTTTATAAAACTTTAAAATATGATTGAAAACAAGTTGATGCACTAAAATGAGATGATTTTCGATAGGAAATAAGGCTTTTAGGTTGAAATATGTTAGGATGAATAGGGAATAAAGTTGATGACACGTTGATTTGATAATGGTGTCTCAACTGAGAATTGAATTGGGAATCGTGAATAACGTTTAGATATGGCACGTAAGGCCAAGAAATGCTTGAAATAGGATGATTAAGATGATGGACCAACAAAAATGTCCGAGTAGAAGGACCTATTATGCGGCTCGATGGGCCAAAAAAGGGGATATGTAGCATAAAAGTAGGGACAAGCACTGGTGGGAAAATGCGGGCCTACCTTCGATATCTGGGCTGGTTCTTCTGCTAATTCGCTCGCATCCGGTGACAGGTTCTCGTGGCCACCTTTCTGGATACCACTGCACTTATATCACTATATTTATGCACATAACGCCTTGATTATTGTCTGATTTTCCAATTAAGTGAATGTTCACACTATACCGCTGGTTGGGTAAGGCAAACCGGCTGACTTGAGACTTGACGACGCGAATTTGGGAGTCCGGACTCCGCTGATGTATCCACAAGCGCGCCGAAGCCAAGAGAGAAAGTGATGCAACCGACGCTACTTGACGTTTTTTGGTTTGACGTTTTTCTTTCTTCTACCCGCAAGGGAAATATATTGGGATTGGGAAGGGAGATTATGCGTTCGGAAACTTCGACTGACAAAAATACGATTTACTTATTCTTGACCGAACAGATGTATATAATATAAATGATACCTATTTTTCGATGGCTGATTCCCTTAACGATTCATGTAATTTTCTTGTAATTCTTGAACATCTATTCTTAAGACTTTTATTCATCTTACAATGAAGTGAATTACACATTTTTATTAAATCTTTAATATTATCAGTATAGGAAGTAACTAATTCATTTACATGTTGTTTACCGCGTGAATTATCAAGTAGGCTAATGAATTGGTCCAAATTAATTGGGAAGTCTTTATCTTTATTCAATTCTTCTATACAGCTTTCAATGTTTTTCCGCACTTCTTCGTCTGTTTTCGAATTATTTCTTTTTATCTTCTTCTTTATTTTAGTTTTTCCTTCTTCTATCGATATATTACTACTGGATTCGTCAGTTTCATCCATAATTTCACTATCTTCTTCTCTCCTATCAGTTTTAAAAACTTCCATATTCGAAGTCTCACTTGCCGTTGTCGAATGAATTCGTTTTATTCCTTTTTGGTGGTCTTGATAATATAGTTTTGGAGATTCCATTGTAGTAGGCAAAACAGCTACTGGGTTAATAATATCTTCGTTATTATTGGTTTCTTCAAGAGGAGAGGACTCGGTTTCTATAGTATGAGAAAGTTTAACATTTTGTTTGCAGTTCTTTGCTATGTGACCCATTGAATTACAGGTAAAACATTTTAATGCATCGGTAGAAATATATATCCAGTAATTAGTACCTTCAAATGATATTTGGATCGATTCAGGTAGGGAAACCTCATCCTCCGGGCTGATATAAAATTGTCTTCTGAAACTTAGAATGTGAGAGAATCCAGGTTCAGAGGCACCAATTTTCATAAACGTTATCTGAGACATAATTTTTATTTTCATTTATTCGAATTTTTGTTCTATAAAGGAGTTAGGTATTACCGGACAGACGTTGGATAAGACAATTCTTTTATTTCTTGTTACCAAAGGCTTAATTTCAAGACTGTGGTTTAGGACATTAACTCTTTTTTTACTCTCGATTAAACTATCAGCTGTTTTCTTACTGTCAAGGTAAATACATATTCGACCGTTTGCGATACGAGATACAAATCTGATAGCCGTTGATGGTATTACTAAAGATAAGGCAACTATGTATTCTTTTAATGGGATTCCTTCAATGGAGTCCAGTATTATCGCTTGATCCTTCTTGGGGTAATATGTAGATGATGTCACGTTCGCATAACTTGAAGACTGACTGGCAGGTGACTGAGACATTGTGTTTGTTTGATACATTGGGTTAGTAGACAACGTAGGGTTCAGTGACATTTTTAAAGGGTCTCCTGTTACCAGGAGATACCCTATGAACACTTATTGGCTCGTTTATTCCTTAGCTCTGTGAACGTAAACAAGCTCGGTCGCGAATACCTACTACACGATAAGCGGAGTGATACACGCGCGTCCGTTGTGAGCGCTTACGCGGAACTGAATATCATAATTCTTCCTCATATTTTACACCAAAATTCTTCCTCGATATTTCTTTGTATTCTTCTTAGAATACAAATAAACGTCGAGGAAGAGTTAAATTTTCGATCCCATCAAAACACCAATTTTTGTTATTAAATTATACTTTTTTGGAGTTTGAACCAATTAAAACGTGATTGACGTAGGTTTGACGTTTATGAGAATACGATTTTGCAGCTGTAACATCCCGGTACTGGATCAAAACTGTATTATCAGAGGATTTAATTAGCAGAATCGACCTTCAGATTATATTTTATAACATTAATAGTAGATAGGTTTATGATATGAAAGATGTCTAATGTGTTTTGAATACGGTGCTGAAAAAAAACAGCTGCTACATAAAGGTCAAAACTTTTTGTTCTTCTTCTACTTAAGCTATATGACTACGAAAATCACTCGTGTATATTTTCGCATGGCTTATGTATCAATTTAAATAAAATCGTCAGCAGAAAAGCAAATATAATAAAATCTCTTTTATACCAATAAAAATTCATGACACTTGGTTACCTCGAAGAACAACGTAGGATATTTTAAATCGAATAGAAATGCAAAGCTATCGTTTGCGCTGCGATTTCTTAAGAAATGTGCTATTATATAAATTTAGTACTCTCAATTGTAACTTACTAGCCTAAAATGCAGTGCTTTACGAATTTGCCTATTTCATTTTAAAAGAAATTATTGTCGTAGTTTTTGCTTTAATTACATTAGAACTAGCTTTTGCCTGCGGTTGTGCTCGCGTAAATAAAGTTTCCCACGGGAACACTATACTTTTTGGGATAAAATGTAGCCTATATTTTAATGGAATAAAATAAAAAATCCAGAGCCTAAACTATATTACCATAAGGAATTTTAACAAAATCTGTTCAATAGTTCTTGCATGAAAGAGTAACAAATATCCATCAATCCATATTTTCATCCTCACAAACTGTCAGATTTACAGTAATAAGATTTACGGGCCTTAAAATTATTATCGTTAATTCTTCCAATCATCTCATATTGCAGAGATACCACGATAAATAATGATAATCATTTAATACTTTGTAAGTTTTCTTAGAAAATGATGTTAGATAATTTTGAAAATTCCAGTCTTAAGAGTTAAGACCCTCATTATTTTTTAGTTACATGGCACCAATATTGACTATTCTGTAGATTCTTTGTGTAAATTAATATTTCACAAGCAATATTGTCTCTTCAAACACTGTGTTATTATGTGTGGAGCCTTTTCTAAGGGCTTTCGAGATTTATCTGAGAAGGCTCAAATATAAATTTTGCGGATGATTTGCGAGATCGGTCGGCCGATATAAGTTGGGACCTCTTAGACCCGACACCTGTGTTAACTCGTCAGTGTCTCGCAAAGTGTCATCCACATCTGGATATTTGAGATCTAAGATTTAAAAAACACGTTATAACATGAGTATATTCTGTTTATGGAAAGATAAGAATCTTAGCTTAACTTTTAGGATGTGATGTTTTCATAAAAATTACATCAGATACAAAAATATAAGATTAAAAAATCTGCAACTAACAACAAAGATTTAGATGAATAAGATTACAACTATCAATAAAGAGGCCTAAAAATAACAAAGCTAAAATCATGACTTACAATTTAAAGGCAAAAAAAGAGATCTTAGAAACATACTATTTAAGTAACCTAAAGTACCTTAGTACTAAAGCACCAATCCTACTCCATTATTCCCTTTCTGGACGAGGAGCGCAACGTCTGGAGCGCAACTAGTGCTTGTAGCGAATTGCCTGACAACGTTTTTTCCCAAAGGCTCTGGGACGAACCACTCTGCAGACTGGTACGGAATAATCTCCTTAATACGTCCTCCAGTCCTGTGGAGCAGGCTCGCCTCTTAGCTGCGGAGAAGTGGGAGTCGGTCCTTTGGCTACAAGCGTTGCCGTCACCCAATACGGTTACATTGCTGGATCGAACCGCTTTCCGAATAGCCACTTCCCTGCGTCTGCGCGACGATGGCAAGAGACCAGACGGTATGACCCTGGTCCCTTGGAGAGTGGGACGGGCTCTTGTATGGGACGCTACTTGCGTCGATACACTCGCTCCGTCCCATGTCCAGGGCACCTCGAGCACTGCAGGTGCGGCCGCCAATCAGGCGGAGAACCTCAAGCGGCGCAAATATGAGAACCTTAGTGGGGATCTCATATTTGAACAGTTTGGGGTTGAAACCCTAGGTTCATGGGGTCCGGGTGCGCACAAACTTTTCAGAGAGATTTCCAAAAAACTGATTGAGGCCACCCGAGACCCCAAAGTCGGCACCTATCTGGCCCAAAGAGTGAGTATCGCAATCCAGCGGGGAAACTCTTTGAGCCTGCTAGGTACTCTGCCTGGTGGGGACGACCTGGGAGATTTCTTTTTATTGTAGCTTTTTAAGTTTTTCTAGTTTTAATATTTTTTAAGTAGTTAGTTATTAGATATAATACCATAATTGTTATTTTGTTGAATAAAATAAATAAGTAACCTAAAACAAATAAGTTGCAAATGTAATACCTACTACCATTATGAACAGATAAACCACGCATAAACTCCTTTTATCTATATCTGTACTAATATAATAAAGACGAAAAGTTTGTTTGTTTGTATTGAATAGGCTCCGGAACTACAGGACCGATTTTGATAAAATTTGGCAGTGATGTAGAGTGGACCACGGGGACATAGGGAAATTAATTTTTGTGCGCACGAAATCACAGGCAACATCTGCCTTATGCCATTATATACTTAATTTTAAATTATTTATTTATACAGAAATAAAAAAATATATATACTAGAACAATGAATCTAAAACTAAAAACCTTGAAAAATATAATAATATAATAACTAAAATATATTATTAAAAGGAGTCCCTTTAGGCAAGGTTCCGAAGATACTGGCAGCGTTCCCCCTTTGAATAGCTAGACTAATTATTATTTGTCCGAGGTAGCTGCCAGCTATTTAAAATTGTACTGTAATCCCACAGAATACAGAAATCATCCAGAAGCCGTCAACACGCTTGAAAGTGAGGCCGTCACAACCACTCCAAATTGGAATGGTTATCCACACATAATATGTTGCCACAGAATAACGGAATATTTTACCCAACTTTTTTTCAATTAATTTTTATTGAATACCTAATTGTCGTAATATAACAACGCGATTTGTTTTGTAACTGTAAAGAGTAAAAATTAAAAAGTAGCGGGGCGGTATTTCGCTATGGTTTTGGACACAGTGCGCTGCATACAAATGTGAAAACACTAATTCTGCATGTTTTGAATTCTGTGATTAATCCATACAAAAACAAAGACGATTTGTAAATTGTTTTATGGATAAAACATTTGGAACATTTGAAGGGATAAGCATTGTCAATTCAATATGTGTTACGAGTAAGGGTCAGGCCACACCGCGGCGATAAGCGACGCAACGCGGCGCTGCATTTTTAAGATAGCTATTGAAAATTGAACTTTATTCACTACACAAAAAGATACACGTTGCACACTGACATTCGAACTCTTATAATGAAACGTGTATCATCTTTTATCTAAATATATAAAAGGCAAACCTGACTGAATCATCTATCAACGCACAGCCGAAACTACTGAACGGATTTTTCTGAAATTTGGCATACAGATAGTTGTTATGACGTAGGCAGCTGCTAAGAAAGGATTTTTGAAAATTTGCCCCCTGAGGGGGGGCGAGAAGGGGTTAAAATTGTACATGGAAACCGAACTCCACGCGGATGAAGTCACGGGCAAAATCTAATAAATAATAAAATTCAATTTTTAATGGCTATCTTAAAGTCGCGTCGTTCCGTTTCAGTGTGAATTGACCCTTACGACGAAATCCAACGATTATATCGGCAATTTCGGTTCGGTTTCAAACATCATATCGTTGGATTTCGGTTCAGTTTCCGTCGGGCTTATCTGCCCACTGGGCTGGATACAATGTGTATATCGACAGGCCATCTCGTGGTTATTATAATGTATTGGGACATAATATGTGGGTATGTATCGCTTCGAGTTACGTTTGTATCTTTACCCGATTACGGCGGAAGGGTAATGATTTTGGCAATCTATGTATGTATGTACTTGGTTTTTTCGGCTCCGCTCGTGTAAATATATCATCGGGTATCCCACGGGAATACTCTGCTTTTTCGGGATAAAAAGTAGCCTATGTTAAAACAAATCTAAATCCAATGCCTAAACTAGATATGAGCGCCACGCCGGCGCGCCGCCGCCGCTGACGATTTTGCCGCGCCGCCGCCGCCGCGAAAATCTATCGGCGCGCCAAGTGAGAGATTTCAGTTAGTGACTATGAGCATTCATATTACCCAAGTCATATAATATACCTATATAGACCTTACTTTTTTCATGCTTTAAACGAGAAGAAGGTGGTTAACCTCCACGTAACTCATTGAAAGGGAAATGAGCATCAAAGACAACAGTATGCTTACTAAAAAAGCATATCTACTGATACGCCGTTAATGGAACTAGTAGATCGCATTGATATAGCAATTGAGGAGTTTACACTGAGCGCCTTTCTAGATATTGAAGGCGCGTTTGATAACACCTTAACCTCAATCCTGATAGCCTGGTTTCTAGAAATATAGATTCAACTACAATAGAGTAGATCAAATCCACGCTTGATAACATCTTAGCGTCATCAAATATTATGGGCTTGACACTCAGGAGCAGTTTGACCCGAGGATGCACACAGGAAGGAGTGGGGTACTGTCATCGCTGGAGTAGTCCCTGGTAGTGAATGTGCTGCTAAAAGAACTGAACGACAGAAGGTTCTATGCTCAAGGATTCGCTGACGATCTAGTAATAATAATAGCTCCCAACACCCATTTCGGTGACGGTGGCCGGTTTATTTTTTATAGTGCCCTGGTATGTGCGCAGTACACAAGAGCACTCTCTCTTCCTTTACTCTCACAGCCATTAACCCAGTGGGACGAATAACCTACACGACTTCTCACTAGCGAGAATGATCTCTTGACCTCTCATGCCCATCCGACGCATGAATCATCTATCTTGTCAGACAATCAGGTGATTAGCCTTTTTTTTTCAAGCATTTCGCTTTATGCATCTCTGGCGGACTGCGGACGCCAGCCGGGATATGTGGGACTCACCCGGGTGCGAGGTGAGGAGCGCACTCGGGGCTAGCCACTAAAACCCCATAGTGCCTTCTTACTCGCTGTAGTGTTAGACTGCCGGACCCACAAAAGCAATAACAGCAGCGGCCAACCAAGCGGCATCTGCATGATACTGCAGAGCCTTCGCATGGCAGTTTGTTCTGCCAACACTCCGGGAGAGCAGTCCAGGCACTGGACGCTCTGCTACCGGGAGGACTCGTGAAATGGGTGATGGGCGATGGATTCCCCAATCCGTCACCCGAGCCCTTTAGGGCGGTAACTGGCGCTCATATATAGCGCGCCTGCGCCCTTGTCGCCGCCTGCGAACAGGATCTGCGGCTACGTCCGCCTCTCTCTCCCGTTCTGTGGCCTCCTTTTGCGAAATCTCGGTTTTGCAAAAGGTGGCCATCGCCTCAAAGGCCTCTCTGGACCAAACCATACCTTCAAAGATGGCCGGGAGACTTAGATATACTCCAATTACGGCGCATAGCATGGCTCGCTGCTCGTCCCAGGCGGGGCAAGCCTCGAGCGTATGCTGCGCCGTGTCGTCACTGTCCAGGCAGTGGTGGCACTGGGGCAACGGTTCCCTCTAGGCCGTGTAGTGCAGGTAATAGCCGAAACACCTGTGCCCGGTCAGCACCTGTACCATCCGGTATGAGAGGTGCCCTGTCTATGCGCCACCCACTTCTATAAAACCGGTCTGATTGCGGCCACTATTATGTGGCCAGCAGTTGGAAACACCGTTCTGTCCTGCCAGGCGCGCATTGTAATAATGCGCGCTTGACGATGCCATCGGGCTGTCAATTCGGGAAATACCCTTTTTCCGCGCTATTTAAACTCCACCGTGCGGTGGTATATCTCCGTCTGCACGCGGCTTCCAGATCCCATGGAAGGGTTCCAGCGAGAGCAAGCGCAGCTTCGCTTGATACTGTGCGGTACCCGCGTATCATTCTCAGTGCCATGGTTCGTTGTGGTCGCCACAGAAGCGCTCTATTTGCAGCAGCTATACCTGCTTTTCAAAACTTATGGAGAGGAAGAGGAAGGATACGTCCCAATTAATTTTCATCGTAATTACATAATTTGGTTCACGGACAGATCTAGGAAAGACAATCGGGCGGGCGCTAGATTACGGGGGAGGAACCACCTACAGGCAGATATGCTTGTTTTGAGTTTTCACTGTGTTTCAGGCTGAGATCTTCGCTATTATTGGTTGTTCACTAGAGAGAGCCTAGATAGTCGGATATACAAATGACTTCAACGTCATTTCCTGAAAATATGGACGTTTATAAAATGAAAATAGAAGAAGTTTAAGGTGATTATACTCTCTGGAATCAAAGCACAGTTAACTACTGGAACTACTTTGGAATTCTACAATTGTCTTTTTCATCACTACAAAAAGTGCCATAAATTGTATTGCATTGTAATTGTATGTAAACCAGTCTATTTATTACACTTTTTACTTCCAAGTACAAACTTCAATAAAACCCATTCAAGGTCACGCCGCCGACGCCGCCGCCACCGACTCAAAAAAGTCGGCGCGCCGCCGACGACCTACCTCCCATCGGCGCTCATATTTAGCCTAAACTATGAGCCTAAAAAGAGTATGGTAGATATCAAATTTCATCGAAACCCGTTCAGTAGTTTTTGCGTGAAAGAGTAACAAACATCCATCTATCCATCCATCCATCCTCACAAACTTTCACATCTATACATCTATTACATCTATACAGATAAATAAAATTGAAGTGTCTGTTTGTAACTTCAAACTAACAGCTTTTCACTTAATGCATCTGAAAGTATATTCGGTACTTACAATAAAATACAATTTTTAAATTTTTTTGTCTGTCCGTCTGTCTGTCTGTTGGTCTGTCTGTCTGTTTGTTCCGGCTTATCTCCGAAACGGCTGGACCGATTTTCACGGGACTTTCACTAGCAGATAGCTGATGTTATAAGGTCTAATATAGGCTACTTTTATTTTAGGGTTCCGTTTAAAAATAGGGTTCCGCTTCCGTTAGTTCTGCGCAAACGAAGTTGCGGGCATCAGCTAGTTATAATATTATATAATCTATACAGATAAATAAAATAGAAGTGTCTGTTTGTAACTTCACACTAACAGCTTTTCACTTAATGCATCTGAAAGTATATTCGGTACTTACAATAAAATACAATTTTTTAAATTTTTGGTCTGTCCGTCTGTCTGTCTGTTGGTCTGTCCGTCTGTTTGTTCCGGCTAATCTCCGAAACGGCTGGACCGATTTTCACGGGACTTTCACTAGCAGATATCTATACATCTATACAGATAAATAAAATAGAAGTGTCTGTTTGTAACTTCAAACTAACAGCTTTTCACTTAATGCATCTGAAAGTATATTCAGTACTTACAATAAAATACAATTTTTAAAATTTTTTGTCTGTCCGTCTGTCTGTCTGTTGGTCTGTCCGTCTGTTTGTTCCGGCTAATCTCCGAAACGGCTGGACCGATTTTCACGGGACTTTCACTAGCAGATAGCTGATGTTATAAGGTCTAATATAGGCTACTTTTATTTTAGGGTTCCGTTTAAAAATAGGGTTCCGCTTCCGTTAGTTCTGCGCAAACGAAGTTGCGGGCATCAGCTAGTTATAATATTATAATATAACAGCTATAATATTAGTAGGATATTTGTACTAATATTTTAATAAATGAGATGTCAATAGATTCTAATAACAGCATCTATAATTTGGGCAGTCGGGTTATAGTTTTTTTATAAAAATTAAAGTTATATTTTATTTTGAATTAATTTTGCTTTTAAAAATTTTAAACCTAATTTTGAAAATGTGATAGGTATACTATTTCCGTTATTTACATAATTACCCGTAAAAATATTTCACTGCTTGTCATTTCGGGGGCTACAGATTTTTTTTAATATTGTATTTAAAGTCAGTTCTACATAATATTATAATAACTTTTATAAATTGGATAAATAATAATTATTATTATTATTGGAGAATTGGAATAACTAGTATTCAAAAGAACATTCCTATTTAGCCTCAGGATAATCTTGATATTTTCGTTCCCCGATGGAGCCCGATGTTATCATGTGAGACCGCAAACGAAATTTCTTCAAACGAATACCAATTTTATTTGTAAACTGGATGCAAGTAATATCTAAGAGGTCAGAATACGGTATCGAAAGTTGTATGCAAAAGCAAGATTTTTAACCCCCAACGCAAAAAGAGGGGTGTTATAAGTTTGGCCTGTCTGTCTGTCTGTGTACGATGCTACCATCGTAGCTCCTAAACGAAAGGTCCAATTAATCCATTAATCCAGGGATTACGACAGCATAGTTCGGTAATATTTCAAATAATTTCAACGAATATTTATCAATATGATTAACAATCTATTGTCTACTTCCCCACGGATCTAAATTAGAAGAGGAAGGATACGTCCCAATTAATTTTCATCGTAATTACATAATTTGGTTCACGGACAGATCTAGGAAAGACAATCGGGCGGGCGCTAGATTACGGGGGAGGAACCACCTACAGGCAGATATGCTTGTTTTGAGTTTTCACTGTGTTTCAGGCTGAGATCTTCGCTATTATTGGTTGTTCACTAGAGAGAGCCTAGATAGTCGGATATACAAATGACTTCAACGTCATTTCCTGAAAATATGGACGTTTATAAAATGAAAATAGAAGAAGTTTAAGGTGATTATACTCTCTGGAATCAAAGCACAGTTAACTACTGGAACTACTTTGGAATTCTACAATTGTCTTTTTCATCACTACAAAAAGTGCCATAAATTGTATTGCATTGTAATTGTATGTAAACCAGTCTATTTATTACACTTTTTACTTCCAAGTACAAACTTCAATAAAACCCATTCAAGGTCACGCCGCCGACGCCGCCGCCACCGACTCAAAAAAGTCGGCGCGCCGCCGACGACCTACCTCCCATCGGCGCTCATATTTAGCCTAAACTATGAGCCTAAAAAGAGTATGGTAGATATCAAATTTCATCGAAACCCGTTCAGTAGTTTTTGCGTGAAAGAGTAACAAACATCCATCTATCCATCCATCCATCCTCACAAACTTTCACATCTATACATCTATTACATCTATACAGATAAATAAAATTGAAGTGTCTGTTTGTAACTTCAAACTAACAGCTTTTCACTTAATGCATCTGAAAGTATATTCGGTACTTACAATAAAATACAATTTTTAAATTTTTTTGTCTGTCCGTCTGTCTGTCTGTTGGTCTGTCTGTCTGTTTGTTCCGGCTTATCTCCGAAACGGCTGGACCGATTTTCACGGGACTTTCACTAGCAGATAGCTGATGTTATAAGGTCTAATATAGGCTACTTTTATTTTAGGGTTCCGTTTAAAAATAGGGTTCCGCTTCCGTTAGTTCTGCGCAAACGAAGTTGCGGGCATCAGCTAGTTATAATATTATATAATCTATACAGATAAATAAAATAGAAGTGTCTGTTTGTAACTTCACACTAACAGCTTTTCACTTAATGCATCTGAAAGTATATTCGGTACTTACAATAAAATACAATTTTTTAAATTTTTGGTCTGTCCGTCTGTCTGTCTGTTGGTCTGTCCGTCTGTTTGTTCCGGCTAATCTCCGAAACGGCTGGACCGATTTTCACGGGACTTTCACTAGCAGATATCTATACATCTATACAGATAAATAAAATAGAAGTGTCTGTTTGTAACTTCAAACTAACAGCTTTTCACTTAATGCATCTGAAAGTATATTCGGTACTTACAATAAAATACAATTTTTAAAATTTTTTGTCTGTCCGTCTGTCTGTCTGTTGGTCTGTCCGTCTGTTTGTTCCGGCTAATCTCCGAAACGGCTGGACCGATTTTCACGGGACTTTCACTAGCAGATAGCTGATGTTATAAGGTCTAATATAGGCTACTTTTATTTTAGGGTTCCGTTTAAAAATAGGGTTCCGCTTCCGTTAGTTCTGCGCAAACGAAGTTGCGGGCATCAGCTAGTTATAATATTATAATATAACAGCTATAATATTAGTAGGATATTTGTACTAATATTTTAATAAATGAGATGTCAATAGATTCTAATAACAGCATCTATAATTTGGGCAGTCGGGTTATAGTTTTTTTATAAAAATTAAAGTTATATTTTATTTTGAATTAATTTTGCTTTTAAAAATTTTAAACCTAATTTTGAAAATGTGATAGGTATACTATTTCCGTTATTTACATAATTACCCGTAAAAATATTTCACTGCTTGTCATTTCGGGGGCTACAGATTTTTTTTAATATTGTATTTAAAGTCAGTTCTACATAATATTATAATAACTTTTATAAATTGGATAAATAATAATTATTATTATTATTGGAGAATTGGAATAACTAGTATTCAAAAGAACATTCCTATTTAGCCTCAGGATAATCTTGATATTTTCGTTCCCCGATGGAGCCCGATGTTATCATGTGAGACCGCAAACGAAATTTCTTCAAACGAATACCAATTTTATTTGTAAACTGGATGCAAGTAATATCTAAGAGGTCAGAATACGGTATCGAAAGTTGTATGCAAAAGCAAGATTTTTAACCCCCAACGCAAAAAGAGGGGTGTTATAAGTTTGGCCTGTCTGTCTGTCTGTGTACGATGCTACCATCGTAGCTCCTAAACGAAAGGTCCAATTAATCCATTAATCCAGGGATTACGACAGCATAGTTCGGTAATATTTCAAATAATTTCAACGAATATTTATCAATATGATTAACAATCTATTGTCTACTTCCCCACGGATCTAAATTAAAATAATTACGGGAAATGAAATCTCACCAAAAACATTTTCATGTAAAGTGATGCCAAGACGATACCATATAACTCGCACTGTCAAAAAGATATTAGATCTCATGTGAAACCAAGCTTCTGACTCTACCAAACTTCTAACTCTACACGCCATAATTCTACAAGCCTAACTCCACAAACTCTACACCTTAGTCAAAATATGTGGCCTGGCCATTTCGATACATTTGCTTAGGCGTAAGGTGAAAAATTTACGGACTGTTTTTCTGTTATACTATTCTTGTACGAACGAAATGGCCAAGCCACATAATTTGACTAAAGTATAGAGTTTGTAGAGTTAGGCTTGTAGAGTTAAGGCGTGTAGAGTTAGAAGTTTGGTAGAGTCAGAAGCTTGGTTTCATATGAGATATAATATCTTTTTGACAGTGCGAGTTATATGGTATCGTCTTGGCATCACTTTACATGAAAATGTTTTTGGTGAGATTTCACTTCTTTTTGAAAGACAATTTTCAGACCTCTAGAGTATAAACATTTACATAGGTAAGTCTCTTACAAATTTTCATCCCCTAGTTTAAGGGGTTGGAGGATAAAAGTTCCAAGTTTGTCAATTTTTATGTTGGTTATGTGCTAAAACTAGCTTACATACCAAATTTCAGCTTTCTATGACATCCGGAAGTACCCTATAATTTTGTTGATCATCAGTGAGTCAGTGACGAAATCAGGGGTTTTTGGATATCAATAAAACCTAAATTATTAGACCTTTATAATCAAAACTTTACATGTTTCATAAGTCCGCTACTGGGAACATATCCTGAAATTTTTTTGTATCTGGTATAATCTAATCCCAAGTTATGAGGGTTCAAAATATCGACGAAACGCTTCGAGAAAAAGTAGTCTGGTAGTGCCCTTGCGCTTCGCTTAGCTCGTCTTGGCGGGGCACTACCGTGCTCCCAGATAAGAATAAAAATCTAACCTGAAAGAGCCGCGAAATACTTTGAGAAACGATAGTTTTAGTCTGATTTAGGCCGCTTTAAACTATTTTTTTTTTAGGTTTGATCAATCTCTATACCGAATTTCATAAAAATCCGTTCAGTGATTTAGGTGTGCTTACGTAACAGACGCAGAGTTACTTCAAGGATTTTAAATCGAAAACTACTTGACTTTTTTACTGTTTAAGAGAAAAAGTACACTTTCATATTTCATTGTTAAGAAACTACGCATTGTATATAAAGCCTTATTTCTCAAATCTTATGAACCAAGTACAGAAATACGGCGTAATCATTCCGGAGAAACTGAATTAAATCATAACAAATGTCCCCATTTTGGATTTGCATAATTCTAGAATACTCATTTCGTAATATTACCGGCTTTGTAAAAGTATTTTTGTATACTTTTCATTCTGGTTAGAAGACAGTTTTTGGGAAGATAAAATGTACCTTTTCAGGAAATTTGTTATTTCTATTACTTACACAAATATTTTTGGTAATATGACAAAATGTATAGCGTTTTAATATTATACCTGCTAGATCATTGAATAACAATATATCCCTTATCCACGGTATCAACTTTTGGTAGGTATAGGTTAGGTGGATAAATGTAATAAATGGATTTTTTCATCTTAAAATCTTAAAAAATCTTAAAAATATCATTTCTCAGTGACCTAATTACATAATATGTCCGCTACAAATTATTCTTAAATAGTCTACATTACTCACAAAAAACGGCAAATATTTTCAAAGCCAATATCAGTAATTTGAATTAAATTTCATAAAAAAGGTTTTTGATTGAGAGCCGATTGACTTAAAATACTTTTTTATTTTATTAAATACTGTGTAGTGATTGTCTAATCGAATTTATTATTTTTTTTCTTTTGAAGATTAATTAAAATGTTAAATGACTTTAATTTAGGTTGGAGCTAGGATAAGGAAGGATAAATTTATCTTTAAAATTAAATCATTACTCTTCGCTTCGCCTTCGCTTGTTGCCTCAAAATAATATATTAATTGTTCAGAATCTCTCATCGATAAACAACATACATATCGTACACATTCATACACACATTACATACACACAAAATGCCGTAAAAGCCTTCAACCGTAAAAATAGGTGAGCACCCACTTGAACCCCTCACGGGCAATACAACCTGGAGCAGGGAATGCACACTTGATGTAACAACACTTTCCGAACGTTGATGAAATTTGCGTTAAAATTGAAAGCGTTAACGCAAAGCGGTAACGGCAAGTACGTTAAATCTGAAACTTTGCGTTAACGCTTTTTTTCTAGTTTACTTAGAAAATTGTTGAGGCTTGAGCTGGATGAAATAATAATAATTTAACTGCAGTACATACTTCTTAAGATTTTTAATTTTAATAAATGACTTTAATATAATTTTGATTTTAAATTAAATAATATATAAGATACAATCATTACTCACTTCCTACTGTAACATAAAAAAATATTTACACAATTGATTAGATATTCAATGTTACCCTCCTTGTTGTGATACGTTGGAAAAGTTACTTGAAAGACAATAGGTATGATGACTACATCTAAAATATTTAGTTTCATTAATATACTCAGAAATATTGAGGAATTATAAAAAAACATAATATTTTATATTGTGTAGTTTAATAATTAGATACAATATTACTTTACTTACTTCATAATATAGGTACAAAAACATTCATTATGGTAAGTATTATCTTAAACGCACAAATATCGGAGATATTTACAAATATGTTCCTGCGGCCGTATACTTCATACACTTTAACCTAGGCGTGACGTCACAGCTAGATACGACTTTAGTATGGAGCTTTTTCACGAGAATTGCGATATACTGTTATTTCTTTTGCGAAATTATACTCATATTTAAGAGCATTCATTTATGCATTTTTTTTGTCATCTAGCCTATTACAAGAACATAGAATGTTTATCCACTGTGTAAATATTTTAATTAGTAAGTCAATATCAGAGAAACTGAATTCTTAGGAAAAATCTCACAAAACGTTCGAAAGCTGTAACTGCGAAATTTGCAACACTAGACGAAATACAAGAGCATTGCTCATCCTTATTCTTAGGATCTATAATTTATTCAGTAAAAACGAATAGCCTTTACCCAATACTCTTAAAATAAATCAAAAGATAGTTTACCGAATAAAAAACACTTTTTACTTGAATACGGCCATTTTGGACGCCATCACACGCGTCAGCAAACATGTCCAAAGTAATTTCCACAACTACCCACTTAGTTGATGTGGGTCAGCTCCATGCGATCTATATTATAAATTATTGAATAACATCTTATTTTCTTATTTTGTGAAATATCGCTTGACCTATGTGGTCTGTATTCGAAATATTTGTTGGAGTTATCAGTTATCATAAAATTGCTGTATAGTGGACAGTGGAATTTTGTAAATATATTATGTAATATATATAACCATAAAAATGTTATGCATCGCGTTTTTCAATCTTCATTTTCATCTTTATATAATTTGCAGATAATATATTACTGGCATGTACAGATGTGACGTTATTCGTGACGTATTTTGCATGAAACCAGCTGCCTCTTTGAGCTGCCCTATTACCTAATTTTACGGACTTCAACTGACAACTGGGAATAGTCTTCATTTTGACGTTTGAACTTTTTAATATCCCAAAATTTTGGCATTTTAACTTTTTACATTGTATTTTGAAAAGTTTAAACGTCATAATGAAGTCCATTCTGCACTATAAAGGCAGCAGGAAAAAAATAGTCTTGACATCATAATTTTGGAGTTTGGACCAATCAAAATAGGTTTGACGTTTATGAGAATACTATTTTGCAGTTTCAACATATCGGGACTAGATTTTAACTGTATTACTGCAGGCTTTAATTTGTAGAATCGACCTTCTGTTCCAAATATAAAATTAAAACTGTGCGTAACTGTGCGCGCGTGTGTATATAAACCAAAAGGTATCTATACCAGAACTCAACTAAGAAATTGCCTACCAAAAACACAATTCCAAATAGGCCCGAATAGCTCTTTCTCAGTTCTCTCAGGTACCTAATTATCCTGGCAACACAGTTCCCGCTGGACCTGTTAATTTGCATAAATGCTTGCATAGCTCATGTTTATTCAACACGCCCAAAACAGCGAGAGATATTTCTTTTCCAGTTGCTAAAATTGCTTAATAATAAGTTATTTTTTCCGACATAAAAATAATGAGTAGACCGTTACATCTGTGTCCAAAAATGTAAAAAGATTATATTACAAGGAAAATAATTATGATTCAATTTCAAAATTTTCAAAAAACCATACTTGTTGCTTTACTTAAACGTGTGCAATGGAAATATTATGTTTAAACTGCTTGAACGTGTGTGAAGCGCATAAGGGTCAGTCACAACGAGATGCGACGCGGCGCGCACTTTTTGTGATAGCGATACAAATTTTACCTTTATTTATTACATAAAAAGATACACCTTTCATTACAAGAATTCAAAATGGCAGCGCTGCATAATATGCATATATTATCACAATATAAATAGGCATGTATTTAAACTTGCGACAAAACAATTAAATTTTGGATGTGAAAATACCCAATATTGAATACTAAATTACCAAGTTGGCGAAAGAATGTAAGGAACAAAAAAAATACTAATCTGGTGACTAAATAATACCACTGAATTTTCCAAACTGGCAGACAGATTATGTTTTAGCGACTAAATAACCATGTTGGCGACAATTTGTGAGTACACATTTAATTTAAGAATAGGCACATATATTTTCCCTGATGTAGGTAACTCAAAAACCATACAAGAAGCGAAACGAGCGCACACAAAAAAACCATAAAGGAGCGTACAAAATTCCCAATTTTTTATTTTTTTGGTTTTAGGGAGGTGTAGATTATTGTGTAGATTAATTTTGAAATTTAAAAATGGCGGATATTTATTTTTCGTAAAATTGATATGGGTGTCGTTTACCAGGTTTTTGGGAGTGCATGACAATGACATTCGTTTTGAAATTCCAATATGGCGGACATACTTAATTTCATAAAAATAATATGGGTGTCCTTTTATTGGTTTCTGGAGGTGCTGATTACAAAAAAGTCATCCATTTTAAATTTCCTTAGTAACCCAACAACCTCATATTTTCTTCATGATGGGAGAAAAAGAAATTTGAAAATCCTGAATTTTCCAACATTTCTACTTTGCTTTATACATCTAGGAATGTATCTCAATGTAGAGCATTTACTATGTTTTTATAAAGTTGATTCTATCTCGGAAACGGTGCATCCTATTGAAAAAATAAGGACAATTTCGTCCCCCTTAGAATCCTCGCAACATCATATTTTCTACACGATGGGAGAAAAAAAAATTCGAAAATACTTAATTTCATAAAAATAATATGGGTGTCCTTTTATTGGTTTCTGGAGGTGCTGATTACAAAAAAGTCATCCATTTTAAATTTCCTTAGTAACCCAAAAACCTCATATTTTCTTCATGATGGGAGAAAAAGAAATTTGAAAATCCTGAATTTCCCAACATTTCTATAGCTTTATACATCTAGGAATGTATCTCAATGTAGAGCATTTACTATGTTTTTATAAAGTTGATTCTATCTCGGAAACGGTGCATCTTATTGAAAAAATAAGGACAATTTCGTCCCCCTTAGAATCCACGCAACATCATATTTTCTACACGATGGGAGAAAAAAAAATTCGAAAATCCTGAATTTTCCAACATTTCTATAGATTTATACATCCGTCGTATCTCAATGTACAGCATTACTTCTTTTTTTATAAAATTGATTCTATCTCGAAAACGGTGCATCCTATTGAAAAAATAAGGAAAATTTCGTCCCCCTTAGAATGCTCGCAACATTATATTTTCTTCATGATGGGAGGAAAAAAAAATTGAAAATCTTGAATTTTCCAACATTTCTATAGATTGATATACCCCTCGTATCTCAGTACAGCATTGTCATATTTTTTTCTATAGTCGCTTATATCTCAGAAACGGTGCATCCTACTGCAAAAGTAATGAAAATTTGCTCCCCCTTATTAATTTAGAAATCGCATATTTTCTTCATGAATGGCAGAAAAATTCATGAATCCTGAATTTTTACAAATTTCTATACCTACATAGCTGGTACTTTGAACTACATAACATACTGTAATAATAATCATCAATCCTAATTAGCATCCCAAAGATCTTTTAATTTAGTATTCATATTCATTTTCCGAAGATTGAATATTCTCCATTTTGGAAAATGAAATTGGAAGACAATTTTGTAATCAGAACCCCCAGAAACCGGGAAAAGGATAACCTTGTTAATTTTAATAACAAAAATTTACGCCATTGTGGAATTACGAAACAGATTTTATTTTCATATTATTCTGCACCCCCAGAAACCTAGAAAATGACACCCATGACAAAGAAAAACATGCTCCAACAGTATCCAAAAATAGGATTTTCCGTAGCCTGCAAATTGAATTTTTAGCAGCCATTAATTTATCAACCAAATCTGGTTTTATAGCTGCTTATGTGGTATAATGGTCACCAACTCGGAAATTAAGTCACCAACTTATAAATGTCGGTGCTAATTTGGATTAAATTTCGCCTCTTTTTATCTGCCGACTTTAGAATTTTTTGTCACCCGAGTGTTTTCGCCAGTTTAGTAATTTAGTCGCCAACATATTTATTCGCTGCCAAATTCAGTAATACAGTATGCTCACGTGTAGCCGCCAACTTATTTTTTGTTCGCTCGATTAATTATATCCCATATAAATAATGTACAGTAGCGAAATTCCGCCGTGTCCTTGAAATTTTGACCTACGATTGAGCGTGGCCGATAAGTCTACAAAATAGGCCTTGACAATGCGCAAGCGTCGCGGCACAACTAAAACTTGTTAGGCTGCGTTCACACCAAACTGACTGTCAGCCGCCGAAAGTGAGCGAGCGTTACGCAGTTTATGGTATTTCTATACATACGTACAGACAATACGTTATTACGCTATGCATAGACGCTGACGTTCGACGGCCGATTTGTCAGTACCTATAGTGTGAACGTAAAATACCGTTTATTTTCACGTTTACACTGGGGCTCACAGTGAGCCTGCTCACATTCGGCGGCTGACAGTCAGTTTAGTGTGAACGCAGCCTTAGGCTGGGACTATATGCAACGGAATCCGGTAGGCCGTAGAGAATTATGAGCACTGAAAATAGAACTCTGTGCTAATACAATACAGTTGAAAATGGAAGTTTCGAGTGTCGAGCTGTCATATATGACATTGACATTTGACTCGACACTCGGATGTTCGATTTTCAACTCTATTGTATTAGTGCAGAGATCTATTTTCAGTTTGTTTTCAGTGCTCATAATTCTCTACGGCCTACCGGATTCCGTTGCATATAGTCCCAGCCCTTAAGCGTTCAATGCAGCGTCTTGTCGGCGTGGCGCTACTTTTGCTATTTAAGGTTTCGTTAGCGGTTGTGTAAATGACGCGTATGTGTGCGTGCGCCGATTCGGCTAGTACGTTATATTCTAGATATTGCCCGCGACTTCGTGCGCGCTAAAGTTAATTTCGCAGAAACCGTACATTTTTTCGCAATAAAAAGTAGCCTATGTCCGTAACCGTAGTCTATTCTACATCTGTGCCAAATTTAATCAAAATCGGTCCAGTAGTTTCGAAGCCAATTTGATTCAAACAAACAAACAAACTTTTCCTCTTTATTATATTAGTATAGAAGATATAGATTGTATTATTACAGTCTTCAAGAATCGTCACGTCGCGTCGCGTCTTATTGTGAACTGATTCTAATATGTACTTTGAAGTACAAGTTCAACGTTGTAACCGAAACTAGATACATCAGTTAAATTGCTAGTAATATTCAACTTTGGTCACGACTCGCAGTAACTTCGAATCCTATTACATTTAACTTCACTTTAACCTTATGGCTTCTATAACTTTAGGACCCTAGATTCCAGCTTAGACTTACTACCTACTGTTGTATAAGTAAAATTGATTTGCTAATTTTAAACATGGACTTTGGTATATATATTAATGTGTTAATTCCGATTTCCAATCCGTAGCACTCGTTCGCTTCGAATGGCGTTTGTTGATACATTGTGTTTAGTTCTTAATTTAAATTTTTATAAGAATGAACTTTTTTTATTGCGTGAGACTCGTGCCCTTGCAACACGAACTCGACGAGACATCTGTAAAGCCGCGTCTCCTTCATCGAAACATTACACAAAACATCGAAACATTGGGGCGTGGCTATACACATTTGTCTAGGAATAGACAATGTTTTGTTTTTGGAGACGGACGGAAAACATTCCCGCGCGGGTAAAGAGGGGAAGAAATGTTTCATTCCAT
Source organism: Glaucopsyche alexis (assembly GCA_905404095.1). Lineage (NCBI taxonomy): Eukaryota > Metazoa > Arthropoda > Insecta > Lepidoptera > Lycaenidae > Glaucopsyche > Glaucopsyche alexis. The sequence continues at coordinate 14,065,405 of FR990062.1, forward strand.
AACAAGTGTTCACATCATTTACATGACACCAGCTCGGTACAGGTTTTTAGGGTTATAGTTTTACTTGTTGTGATTATTGTGTGTGTTTTTATGATCGCTCATAATATATAAATATAAAAATGACTTAAATTTTGTCTGCACAAAATGTTTTGTTTCGACCAAAAACATTTTCTGTAGCTGGAGACAGCTTGTGTATGAAAACAAATGTTTTTGTTTCATGTTTTCTGTGTAATGTTTTTAGCAGGAGTCACGCCTTAACACTAACTTTTATAAGGTACACAAAAAGATACACGTCTCATTGTAACACCCCTTCCAGACTACTTGCGAAGTAGGCCGAGGTTGGCCGAAGCCTAGTTCGCATTAGGCCAGTATTTTAGTCAACTATCTCACTTTCAACTCGCTACTAACCGGAAAACTGTTCGCACTTGCGTTCAAGTGCAGTTCACAAGTGAGGCGTGTTTTACAAGATGCATAGCCTACGATTGCCTCCAAAGTGAATAAACTGATTAATCTAATTGTAAAAGTTATTTTAGTAGAGGTGGATGAAGAAGTTTGTGTCATAAAAAAGAAGCTATATGGATAAGAAAATGGATCGGTAGAAATACACTATCGAAATACATTAGGAGCAACTAACTGTCTTCTGAAGGAAGCGTTGAAAGATCCGAAATAATACTTCGATACTTTAAGAATGACCGAAAATTGTGCAAAAGAGATGTTCAAGAAATGTATGAGGCCTGGGCCAGCCCTACGTACAGTATATGTAAATATAGCTACATAATATAGTAACCGTTTACTATTCTTTATTTTGTTTAATTTCACTTCGTTTCCATGTACATTTAAATTAACTTCGTCAAGGAGAGCAACACAAAGTAAAATAAAATATGGCGGATCAGATCAGAATTCACAAAAAAATGTCATTTTGTCAATGACATGACTTTTGACAAAGAAAGACGTATGACATTCAAGACGACGTCTCTTCGTAAAACTGTCTAATAAGTCAAAAGTCAAGTCCAAACATCTGTCATGGCCGCCCTAAAATAGTGTTCTCGCAATAAAAAACTCTTCAAATAATCATTTTTGTACGCATGTACCTACCCTTCATCAAATTATTTTTTTCGTATTTTTATGATATTCCTATATTTTTTTCCTATTTACCTATGTAGTGTACATAGAACTGGCCCAAAATCAAACATCTCTTTTGCTGCTATTTTTGTAGCAGCTAATGAACTTGACTAAATCGATAGGTTCGTACTTGTTTAGTCGGTGAGCCAGTGAGCAGGGACGCCTGGTGGGGGGGCTACTCGCCCATGAAAAATAGAAATAAAAGGATTGACTCGACTAAATTACTTACTAATCTACTCGACTAAATTTTTGGTGTTCAGACGCGTTTAGCTACTAAATTACTCGCTACTCGACTAAAATACTGACCTAATGCGAACTAGGCTAAAGACAGTGTGGGCACGCACTTCGCTTCGCCTTTTCATACTTCGGGTTACTTCGCGGAGTACTTCCTCGGCCTACTTCGCGAGCAGTCTGGATGGGTCATAAGAGTTCGAGTCATACTGCACCTGCGCAGCGCATGTGTAGTGTAGGTATGACTGATGTCATATGAAACGTGTATCTTTATGTGTAGAGAATAAAGTTCAATTTTCAATAGCTTTCTTAATAATATAGCGCAGCGTAGCGTCGCGTATCGTCACGGTATGAACTGACCCTAAAATCACTGATATAAAATATAAATAACGCCATATAAGATTAACTACTTATTTACATAAAACTTTAAACCAAGAACACAATTTCTCCTTGATTTCTGAATTACTTAAGCAATATAACAAATCTTACGGTGTTTTAGACAATCGAATACCCACGCTTAAGGTTGGGCCCCACTAATTTCTGTTTAACTTGAGTCAAACGGCAGAAGTTTGCGAAACAACTTGAACTGTTAACGTTTTGTTTCTAAAGTGGATACGGCCTTTTAAAACGGCTTTATGGCGTAAACTTATTCGTATAATCATGGGGTTCGTGTATAACTTACTAGGGAGTAATGAATATATAATTTTGTCAGTTTCATACAATATATCTTTGACGATACACACGGTAAACCATTGAGCTACAGAGGCTCAGTGGTTCAGCGTGTTGGTGCTTAAGCCGGAGGTCGCGGGTTCGAATCCCGTCGAAGGAATTTCACGGAGATGGATATAAGCTACTGTTTAGGCAAAATGAACGGTCAACGCGGAATTCCCTTTGCGCACGAAGTCGAGGGCATCAACTTATTACGTATCTATAAAAAATATTCAATTTTATTACTGTTGAGACATTTAATTAAACATTTTGAGAGGCAAGGATCTTCCATTTTATATGCAGTATAAAAGGTAACATTTTCGCTCAACAATAAAACAAATGTGTGGATTTATCAAGCTTGTTTATTAAACGAAACACACTTCGTCCTAAACCTAACTTGAGACATACTTACTAACTATTAATAATAGTAAAGTACTTAATCTGATTTACAAGGTAACCACTGAAAGAAAAATGTAAAAGAAAATTGTAACCCAATATTTTCCTTTTAGGTATTTATTATTATATACTTTGATGATATTGTATCAATTTTCATCAATTCTTTGAAATGTTCTCTTTAAGTGCCTATTCTCGTGTTTTCTTTAGTAAACTGTCCCAAAGGCGAAATTGAGTTACGTTTTTGCTGACCGTCTTTGTAATTTACGAAAGTATTGTTTTAGAAAATAAAATCTGTTAGGATTCTAGTCAAAAGAAAATAAGGGCCACTTGATAATTTTGAAGTCTGACCAAATTTATTAATTTTTAAGCAACTCTAAGTGGCTAAATCGTTTTTGTGGTAATTCCCTAAGTGTTAACAAACTAATGGGAGCATACCACTTGCGTATTTTTTGAAGTGGGTAGATTTTTTTTCAACCACTTTATTTTACCCCATTTTTACACTAACTTTTAACTCATTCCATTTGTGAATTTCTTAGTGATCGGTTAAATTTTGTTGATTTGAAGCGTGAATAAATATTTTAAAAACACAATGCAGGGGATACGAAGACATATGGACGTACAGACCACAACTACAGCCATAACATTGATTCAGGAGGGTTGATCGCAACGTTCTGTAGCTTTGCAATTAGGTTTTTCACGGCGGGCGATCCAAACGCTTGGAATTAGTTTCAAGAGACTGGGAGTGCCACCAGGAGACGAGGCTCAGGCAGGAATCGAGCAACCACATCATAGGAAGATCGCTACATACGCCTGACTGCGCGCAGGGAGCGATTTGTCACCGCTTCTTCCTTGCAAAACCGCTTGCGGCAGGCGACAGGTACGAGCGTTAGTGACCAGACGATTAGAAATCGGTTGCATGATGATCAACAATTCTCTAGGAGACATGTAGTACGGATTCCATTGACAGGTGCTCATCGTGCAAACCGATTAACATTCGCAAGGCAGTACCAGGACTGGGACGCGAGTAACTGGAGCAGCGTTTTTTTCACGGATGAGTCCAAAGTAAAATTTTTCATTGATGATCGTCGTATTAGAGTATGGAGACGCAAAGGTGAGCGATTTTCGGATGCGTGTATTCACCAAAGTGACAGATTTGGGGGACCCAATGTTATGGTGTGGGGAGGAATAGGTAGAACTGAGCTGGTAATCCTCAACGAAGGCACGGTAACTGCTCAACGATATATCGAACAGGTCATAAGACCCCATGTGGTGCCATATGCACACAGAATAGGTGCAAGTTTCAAGTTGATGCACGACAATGCCCGTGCTCATACAGCTAGAGCCACTAGACAAGCTCTACAAGAAGCTGGTATAGAGGTGTTGCCGTGGCCCGCTAACAGTCCGGACCTCAACAGTACGTAGCACAAGGAACCCTTACACTTTCGCTCTGTCCGTCCATCTGTCTGTCTGCCTATCTATCCACCCTTTTAACTTATGTTATCTATACTTAATATTATAAATGCGAAGGTGTCTCTGTCTGTTACCTCTTCACGCTTTAACCGCTGAACCAATTTTGATGAAACTTGGTACAGATATACTTTGAGTCCTGGGATATGGATATAGGATACTTTTTATCCCGAAAAAGTACAGTGTTCCCGAGGGATACTGTATTTACGCGGGCGGAGCCGCGGGCAACAGCTAGTAATGAATATAAATAAATTAAATTTGGTATAGATTGTATATGCTATATAGATTGTGTTTTTAGCATCATAAAATAAATAATAATTTATTTTTATGGTGCCTTATATTTTCGCCAAACACCTACCCCCCCCTTACTAATAAACGCTGTATAAGCTTTGAATAGTTACACAGTGTTTTGTCTCCTTCTATCGAATTAAACATGTCACTTGTGTGATGTGAACAAAACACTGTATTTAACTATTCAAAGCTTATACAGCGTTTATTAGTAAGGGGGCTAGTGGTTTAGCAAATTATAATTAGTAACATAACCAAAATATTATTGCTGTATTGAACGGACACAACTCTATAGAAAGAAAAGAGATCTTACTCAGAACGAAACATCTGTTGTTCTATTCCTGTTCAAATAAAAGTAAATTTTCCAAACTAATTGGTTAACGCAGACATTTTAAACTTTTTAGTTAAAAATATAAAGCTGAAGTATTCTAATGAGACTACAATTAACTGGACTTGGATAGTCGTTTGTTAAAGGAAAAAAGTTTCAGTGTATTTTTTAAAGCGATAAATTAAATGGATTCGGAATGATGCCAACAATTATTTATGAAGTGTTAAATATAAACACGAATTAGCACTTGTCTAGCAATAATGCTACGAAATACATTACTAATATCTTAAAATTTAAACGAGACAATCTTGTATATATAATCGAAATCTCGGAAACGACAGCAAGTATTTCCATGAAATTAGCTTGCTAACTAGCTTTGCTTGCCCAAGAAACTGCTCATTTTTAAGCTATTACATGTTTTTTCTTTCGTTGTGTATCAAAATATAAAAGATTTCGACTTTGTCCGGTTGACAGTTTAGTATTAAGTAGTATTTTTGTGTAGTGAATAGAGTTCAGGTCTGAACTACCTTAATATACAAATAACAAGATCTCGCTTTGGCCAAAATATAACTGACATCTTTTGGAAGTTGATTTAAAAAATCTGGCAATAATTAAAAAGAAACATCGACAAGGTCATTACTACGAATTTCTATAACCCTCTCCGTAAAAGGTAAAACGTGTAAAGAATAACGATCACGACTCGTTTATTCGCTATGATATTTATTTTATGCGAAACCTTAATATAATATTTACAGCCAAAGGGTGGAGGGAATATTTCCATACCCTTAGCACAGAGTAAATAATATATAATGTCTCAGGAAATCAATTACGGATACATCGGGCATATGATCCACAGCTTATGTAAAGACGTTAAAGCGAAAAAACAATTGTCATACTCAAAGTAAAAAAATCATCTCATGTATGGGTGCATCTTCACAAAACGCAAACTCACACATATAAAGATTTTTTTCTAGTATGACAATTATTTTACTGCTTTAACGTCTTTACATAAGCAATATATCATATGCCCAAAATATTCGTAATTGATTTTACCGAACCTTATATATTAAGTACTTAACTACTAACGTACAGAGGAACAGCTTTTTTAGACACTTCGATACAAATTTTGTCAGGTTTGTGACAGAAGGCAAGAAACCTATACCATCACGTGTGTGATTCAATTGGTACCTATATTATAATAAAGCGAGACACCTACTAGAAAATTAAATATTTAGTAACTTCATATTATCATTAATAGATAGTAAAGATGCTAGTAAGCATCCATACATTCACTAAATGTTTGTAGTGGTGCAATAAAATCGCGAGCTATGTGGCAGTTTATCTGTTCCTCTGATACTTTATGAATTAAAAGTCCTTGAAGTAAGTACGTACCATATACACTCCTTTTTTACGAGGAAAAATGCGTTATGCATACCACACAACCCGGGAGAGTGTCGCAGAGTTATGTTGGACTCCGCAATGCATGCACCGGTTTACCAACTAAAACCTCCCGATGTCCTTCTTCACGCTTTAGGCTGAGCCATGGAAGGGAGGGAAGGAACTTAGGAACTATAATTGTGACTTCCACAACCCCGCTGACGACCATTTACACTCCTATGCGATTTTTGCAATAAAACTTTTAATGCAGTGAGTGAGGTCGGCGTAGAAATATGGCGAAGTATCATCAAGTTCAGGAGATAATTAAATCAAAGAATTTTGATGCTTCGCAAACAAGCTTCTTTGATTTTAGAAATTATCTATTGTTTTTGTGATTGTATATCGACAAAGTTCCTGCCCGACCAGTTTCTGAACATTTTCCTTTGCACTAGAATGCCTCAAAATATTTAAACACAAAGGAAGTGACCGCATCGAATTAAGACGTGATTGAAGTCCGTATTTACACGTGATTATGTGCGTGCACACGATTCAACGCCGCTATTAAGCAATTTTCATCTTATTCGAGCGGCAACTTGTTCAATAGTACATAAATCTGGGCAAGCCCAAACGAGGTCTCAGTACTATCTTGCTAAAGTAAATAGATTGATGAAAAATGATATCCTACTATATCCTACTATATATAATATCATAAAAATGTGAAAGTTTGTTATGATGTATGGATGGATGTTTGTTACTCTTTCACGCAAAAACTATGAACGGATTTTGATGAAATTTGGTATCTAAGTAGTTTAGACTCTGGATTAAAATATAGGCTACTTTTTATCCCGAAAAAAATACAGTGTTACCGAGGGATACTATATTTACGCGGGTGGAGCCGCGGGCAACAGCTAGTCTGACATAAAAGCCTTGACGCCAAAGGCTGTAACCTCAAAATCACGAATTTTAATATAGTGGTTAGAGCCAAAGTAATAATAAAATTCCTATTGTCTTCGTAGTTAATGTGGAAAAAGCAATATATTTTTATGATACGGCATCGAAGCGTCTCGAATGATCTCGTTCCGCGTTATTATTTTCTGATAGCGGCGGATTTAATAAAACCCTGCTGTACAATGTTGCCGAAGAACTATAGAGACATGTATTATACAATTTAATAATGGTCGTCGGTGAATTCCTTAAAAAAACAGCCAAGTGAGAGGCGGATTAGAGCACGAAGGGTTTCGTACAAAATGCCAAAAATTCACGTTATTTGAAAGGGAGCCATCCCTAAATATTTATTTATGCTGTTTTTAGTTTATTTGTTGTTATAGGTTGGAACTTGGAAACAACATTTTTTGTTGTTCCAATGCGGGAACCCACGACCTCCGAGTCGAGAGCCAACGCTCTAACCACTAGACCACGGTAGTAATGTTGATAACCGACAAGTATTCGACCATTTATTATAATATTTAAGCAACTACCCATTAGATTAGGTAAATTAATTACTGCATACTAGATACATTTGACCGACCACAGCAAGCCACGACCTGACCACACCACTGTAATTAGGTCATACATACCACCTGAAGCTGCGAAGGCACCATATGGGTCAATTTAGAATCTGACGAAGTAGTGACGAGTCGGGGGTAACTCTTGTATGGAAAGACACATTTTTATTTAATTTTTCCTTAGGTAAATTGTTTAGATTTTTAGGTACAATCATCACTGGTAAGTTATTATTCACAAATATTCTACAAGTCATATATTTTGAAAACTTCCAAATTTGGAAGTTTTCAGGAAGTATTCCTTAGAAAGGGCAACTTTCCTGGAAGTTTTCATCTCTATTCAGAGCAGCGGTGTGGCCAGTAGTATAGCAGTCATATAATTGAAAATGTATCTTCATTATTTTTAAATACAATTTCGATTGAAACAACCACCGCCGCTCACGGGCGCCGATTGTCATTAGCAACGCGATAGTAGTTTCCGTGTAAATTGCCGGGTAGCCGGGTAGCCGGTGCCGGGTGGTCGGTCGCGAAATGTATGGCCATGTACACCGGTACGTGTGAAAGCTGTCATACATGTCCATACACTTCGCGACCGGCTACCCGGCAACCGGGACGTGTGCAACGGCACTGAGGGTAAGACCGCAATAAGCGGCAGCGGAGCGATATGACGAAACCCGACCCGTCCCTACTAATAATACCACAATGGTGTGCCGCGTCTCGTAGTTCCGCTGTAGCGTAGTTACGCCCGGTGCGTCCCACCTTAAGAGCCACACTCTTACAAGTTAGAAATATTTACTAAATGTTACCCGCTATTTCGTAAACACAAAAATAAATCCCGCGGAAACCTTATATGATCAAAAGTAGCCTATGTGTTAATCCAGAGTCTAAACTACTATCATACAAAATTTCGTCGAAATCCGCAAAAAAATTGAAAGAAAAAAACAAAATTCCACCACTAGGAGACCTCTAGTATATAATTGTATCCACCCTAGATCAAACTTTTCAAAACGAAACGATCTCCCTTAGTCTCTCTGGCCACTTTATATACAAAAGCAATCCTTTTAATGTATTATTACATGAATGGTAATTGTAATAAATGACGTCATGTATCATGGTTAACCTACCCACTGGCAAATGGGCCGTGGACTAACATTGTGTAAACACAAAACACTGTAAATAAATAAATAAATTATATAGCGTAGATAATAATGGATATTGTAGTATTAATGCTCTATTATCTATACTAATATTGAAAGTGTGTGTGTCTGTTTGTCCGTCTTTCACGGCAAAACTACTGAACTGATTGAAATGAAATTTAGTATACAGATAGTTTATAGCCTTAGAAAGGATACGATAAAAGTAGCCTTTTTTTAGCAGGAAATGCACGGTTCTAGTGGGATACTTTATTTACAGTTTCATGTAAAAACTACTAAACCAATTGTCATGAAATTTGGCACAGATATAAAGTAGACCACGAGGAAAGACATAGGCTAATTTTTATCGCAGGGAAATGTACGATTTCCGTGAGAACTTTATTTACAGTTTCACGTAAAAATTACGAAACCGATCATCATGAAATTTGGCACAGATATAAAGTAGACCATGGGGAAGGACATAGGCTACTTTTTTAGAGGGACATATACGGTTCCCGTGGGCTACTGTACTTAAGCGGGCGGAGCCGCGGGCATCAGCTAGTTAAAAAATACAGCTTAGCGCTCTCTACATTGTCGAGAATAGAATATAATAACCGTACCGATGTATTAGAAAATGAATGTTATTTATACCCGTAATGCAGTACATAATTGAATCATAACGAATTTAATATAGTTGTACAGTAGTATTTTCATTTTCAAGTTTCAAATGAGTAGTTACATAAAGAGAACAGCGCCTTATGGTGTCTACAGACACACGAATTTGGTACGGAGCGTACAGCGGATCTGGTACGCTCCGTACCAAATCCGGGCGTGTATAGGGCAGTCCGGCGAACATAAGAAGAAGGCGAAGAGTTCGCCGTTGTCCGCATCGGATCTGGTGCGCTCCGTACCAAATCCATGCGTGTGTAGAGCAGTCCAGTGGTTAGGCCGTACAACGGTATCAGTGTTGCCAACTTAGGGATGTACCCCCCAAAATTAGGGAAAATATCTACGGAGGTTTACTAGGGGACAGGATGTTTAGAGTTTACTCCTTAAGAATCAATTTGTATGTAATAATAAAAATTATTTTAATGTGTATATATTGTTACGAACAATAAGACTGGCGCCATCTAGCGTCAACCAATGAAACCACTTGGTGCGAACAGGGACAACGTTAAACCGTCTACTCAATACTAGATGGCGCTACTGTGCGAATATTCCGGAACAATCCAACCAGTTCACGTGACTCGCGAATATTTCTGGAACGGTCTGGAACTCGATTCGGCCCATATAAATACGCCGCAGAGATGCGAACGAGTCAGTTCAGTTTGAGCTATCGAGGCGAAATACAAGTGAAAACTAGTGATACCAGTGATTAATACAAGTGAAACCCACGACTTGGCTACGACATAGGACATCGTTAGTGCTTAGTGTTTGGACTTAGTGCTTAGTGTTTGGACTTAGTGTTTAGTGTTAGACCTAGTGCTTTGTGTTGGACCTAGTGCTAGTGAATAAAGTCTTCAAAAGAGTCAGCAGGTCTTTCTCTCCAAATCCTTGAACCAGCACGTAACAATATAATATATAGCCAGGGATATGAAAATGTATTGGGAGTGAAATCAGATTAAGACAAGTTATTTTTATGTTATTCACGCGTAAGTCTTTATGTTAAACACATAACCTTTCTTTTTAGCTTATTATCTCTTAGACCTGTCAATGGTATAAGTAATCAGGGGTAAAATTTGGGGAGAAATATTTTTTAAAGTATTGGTATCACTACCCGTAATCAATGAATTGCGGGAATCATCGTCGTCGTTTAAAAACAGCACTATAAATAGAACTCTGTGCTAATGTAATAGAGCATAAAATCGAACACACGAGTGTCGAGCGTTTCGCTCCACTGCACCGTACCAAATCCGTGCGTATGTAGCAACACCGGATTTGGTCTCCGGATGTGGTCCGCTGTACGCTCCGTACCAAATTCGTGTGTCTGTAGATAGCATAACGTTTTGTCATGACTACTACGAGTTACATACTCGTAGACGTGCTACGAGCGGCTACGCAAGTTATTGGAAAAAAAGTTAAAAGGACACAGATGGCGCTGTGAGTGTTCACATCGGCTCCGTATTTAAAAATGTATTTTAATGAGAATTAAGTGTATTTCAGTGAGAACTATAAAGTGTTGTGCTTATAAACTTATACAACATTATCACAGACAATCAATTGTGAATTTAGAAGTTATGAAAACAAAGTGCTTCAAGAATATTTGTGTGATAAATAGTGAACAAATCCATAACATAAACAGTATACACAATTAATTCGTACTGGTGAATATTAAGGATGATGATAGACTACAAAAGAAGTATTAAAATATAAGAAATAAGGATACACAAAAAAAGGTTATATAATTTTAAGGAACAAAGGAAATTTGAATAGACTTACTAGTTATCAACCGTCATTTATGAAAGTTTCGTACTACTCAACAAAAGAGGGCGCTGTCAAATAAATGTCGTGTTAGTTTACGATAGCAAATACAGATGGCGCTTAAAAATTAGGCACATCTATGTTCATCTACTCATCAATAGATGCCGCTTTATACGCAGTATTAACAATAAATATTTTAATAGTGGATTAAAAATGTCCTTCGAAAACATTTCAAGTAACATAACATTCAGAAAAAAACATTATGGAAAATCAAAATCTACTGATTCAGAAATTTCAAATTCTTCCCTAAACTCATCAGGAACGGAAATACATGTTAAAAGTTTTGACCTCTCTACTGGCCTAACCAACTGCTATGTAGATGAGTTAAAAAACGAAATATCGGAATTAATGACACAGTTAAACAGTACCCGCGATGAATTAGATGATATAATTTTAGAAAATAATGACTTAAGAAAAATTATTAATCGACAAAATCAGCAAATTAGTACCCTCAAGGATATTTGCACCAGTCCCAGGAGTTCCCAAAAAAAACAAATAAGTACTGCTAGAAAAAAGAGTAGGCGTTCAATGCATGATAATTACCGTAAAATTATTGACGTCAATGACATCACAATTGGAGACAATCATACCTTGGACAACAGCATGGACATATGTTACATACAGAGGTATGACGAAATTTCCGCAGACCAGCAACTCACCAGGAAGAAAATGAATAGCTCCTCACCATCAACCACATTTACTTATGACAAAAAAGTATCTCTTACACACAGCAGTGAAAAACAGTCCATATTTATTATAGGCGACCAACAAATTCGCAGTCTATCTTTAAAATATGCACAGAAATAACTAACATATCCAATAACAGAGTTATTAAATATAGTTCTCAATTTAAATTAAATAACAGTGGAGTTCCGCAGGGCAGCATACTTGGTCCTACCCTGTTCTTGGTGTATATTAACGACATCCCACAATCGACAAAACATGAATGTATAATGTTCGCTGATGACACTACTCTATTAATTAAATGTAAAAAAGGACAACTAAATCAAGAAATTAAAAATAAATTAAATAATATAATAAATTGGCTAAATAGGAATAATTTAAAAGTTAATTTAGATAAAACAAAAATTATTAAATTTAACAAAAATATTGATAAGAATGATCATGATTTAGACTCAATACAGTGTGTTACTACAGCATTTTTTTTAGGATTTACTATCGACAGTGGTATTAAGTGGAGAGAACACGTTGAGAATGTGTGTAATAAATTAAATCGGTTTATATTTGCATTAAGGAGAATTAAAACTATAACTTCTGTCAACACAGCATTAATGGCATATCATGGTTATGTGGCAGCGATACTGAGATATGTGTTAATACTATGGGGGAATTCTTCTGATGTCTCATTTATTGTTCAAAAAAAATGCATCAGATCTATAGCAGGAGCTGGTTATTTAGATCATTGTAAACCCCTATTTAAAAATTTTAAAATACTTCCACTCCCATGTCTTTATATATTTGAGGTCTGTCTATTTATTAGAAAGCACAAATATCTCTTTCCAATCAATCAAGATATACATAACCAAGGAACAAGTAGACATAGAAATAAAATTTGGGTACCTAAACAAAATTTTGAAATATATCGTAGAAATTCATTTTGTATGTCAATAAAAATATATAATATGTTACCAAAAAATATAAAAGATATATTAATATACAATAAATTTAAAAATGAGCTATTCTCCTGGCTATTAGAAAAATGTTTTTACTCAAATAAAGAATACTTTGAAGACAGGCAAAATGAAAAAAAGTTTGGCTTATGTAATTGTGACAGTTAAATTATAATTTTATGTAACTATTTAAAAAAAATATGAATTCATTTAAATTGTATTATTTATATTGACATATTGAATTGACTTAGGTAAAACTAATAATGTATTGATAAATTAGGTATAAGGGTATTATTATTTTGCAATGTTGTAATGATTATTGATTATGATGTATTGACTAACTTATGTTGACTAAAGAAACAAAATTAACCAACAACATTTGCACGTCGAGAAAATTTTGACAAAAATATGTGAGACGCTATAAAACTGTATCAGCTTGTGTACCATATTTTGCAAATAAATTATATTATTATTATTGAAAGTTGAAAAATTGTTGCTATGAATTAATTATTATTTATTATGAAACTAATTTTGCCGATACATGAACTGGAATAAATAAAATATAACTACACCTATACTAACATCTATACCATCTACCATAATCTACACCTACATCTAATGTCTACGTCTACATCTACAACTACAACCTACACTTACAACATACACCTATATCTACATCTACCAACCTTATATGGCCGGCCGATTTTTTTGTAAACCAATCAGGAAAACTGAACGCACACTCATTACTACTTGACAGTCAAGTAACAAATTGAATACCTACAGTGAACAGTTAGTATAGGAAAATTCTATAGTCGTTTTTAGTATTTTCCCCGAAGTATTGCCAATATTTAAATTAAATTAAATAAAAAAAAAACGTTTATTTGATAAATTAGGACATACACTACTATATTCTACATTTATATATTACAAAAATACAATAAACGAAAGGAAAAATATATAAATAAATAACATACAATGGTAAACTAGAAAAACATTAAGATGTTAAATACTTAGGTACTGTCACAACCAGATGGTGGGTAGTGCAGTGTAATGCCAAACCATCAAAATGGAGACCACACAGACATATCACCACGACGCATATTTGTCACCGTTCGAACCTTCCCTTAACTTCTACAATTATTTCAAGATCAAAATTAGACAAATCGGTCCAGCCGTTCTCAAATTGTAGCGATAAATTGGAATAGGCTAGCGGACTGATTTTTTTAAATTGCATAAGTGAATAGTTCTCTTAAATATGAGTTATGTAATGAACCCAGTACTCACTGCTATGAAAATATTAATAATGTTTTCCACTCGCCATTACAAGAACGTGAGCACTCAGCTTTAAGTATATTTTCGTGTTCATTCATAACTAAACACATTGTTAGTTCTAGTTTCTTTTTACATGACCTAAAAAATAGGCCAGTAATTATTAAGTTGCTTTTGTCCAAGACTACATTGCGAAGGAGAAAAGAATCATCTTTTTAACAGGAAAGGCAAAAGATCATTTAAACCGGAAGAAGTACACTATGTATATAAGGTTTGGTAAAATCAATTACGAATACTTCGGGCACATGATCCACTGCTTATGTGAAGACGTTTGGGCAGAAAAATAATTGCCATATTCAAACTAAAAATCATCTCATGTATGAGTGACACTCCGCAAAACGCGAGCTCGCCCATATAAAGAATTTTTTTTTTTCGAGTATGACAATTATTTTTCCGCTTAATCGTCTTAACATAAGCAGGAGATCATGTGCCCGAAGTATTCGTAATTGATTTTACCAAACCTTATATACTTTTACGCCGCTGTCAAATGTTCCTGCTAGGCCATCTGAAGCCCAATTTTCGATGTAGTCCCGATCCAGTCAACGCTCTGGCTCATTCCTGTATGCGTCAATAAGTGCGTGCACGAGAGGGACAGCCTGAAAATCCAAACGGGATTTAACCGATAATATTTACGAGAATTGCACCCCAGAATGAGAACTTTCAACGCCACTGGAAAAAGATCAATCGGGACGGAGATATTGAGCGTTTCATACGTACATTTATCATTCAATTTCCAGCTCTATGTTCACGAAATGGAGTCGAATTTGTAGAGATGTGCATTTTTATGAACTCCCAAACTGCTCATGTTAGAATGAGGCCACTACTCGAGAGGCATTTTCGGTTAGTGTCGATCAAATTGCGCAAATAAAATAATGAGGTCATATCCATATTACCATATTATAAATGGGAAAGTATATATGTTTGTCCGTCTTTCACGCCAAAACTACTGAACCGATTTAAATGAAATTTGGTAAGCAGATTTTCTAGAGCCTGAGAAAGGATATAGGCTACTTTTTATCGCGGGAAAATGTACGGTTTCCGTGGGATATTTTATTTTCAGTTTCACGTTAAAACTACTAAACCGATTATCATGAAATTTGGCAATGATATAAAGTAGATCACGGGAAAGGACATAAGCTACTTTTTATCGTGGGACATATACGATTCCCGTGGGTTACAGTACTTACGTGGGCGGAGCCGCTGGCATCAGCTAGTATTAGTAAATTATTTTCTAATTCTTTCCATAGGAAACAAAAGACTCAGAATATAGTTTTGTCCCCAAACTCTAGTAACAGCAAACAAAAAAAAAAGAAAATAAATTAAGTACTCCTACTAATCGTGCTTAAGAGAGCAATGCTTCGGCAAGAATAATCCGAATGAGAGTTGATTGAGCAAGTTTAGTCGAGGAAAAGTACAAAGGTATTAATGAAATGGATTTACATACGAAAAGGTTCTTATTATAATGTAAAACGGGGGAAATCCTCGAAATATTTAATTTTCCGAAGTATGAAACCTTCTGGAATATTCGTTCGCTCGATTGGAAGTTCTTATGCGAGAAATTATCAAGGAATCAAAGGAAAAGCCAGAGAGAGGGACAAAGAGGTGAATTATAAGATTGGTTGGGGCAAGAAAAGACTTTATTTTCTTTACGGGTTAAGAGGAACCTGCTTTCTGTATGACACTGTACATTTTTATCCAAAAGCAATCTTGCCCCATTAACACATAAGATACACGCAACATTTGCAAAGAAATATAGACTTATAAAGTGCTATACATATAATATACTACATAAAGGACGAGATTCGAGATTGAGTCAAATGAAGTTATAACACGATACTTCAACTGATCAGAATATTATGTAGACTCCATGTGTCTCAGTCCCCTTCTATATGTAAACGCGTTATAATTTACATTAGCAAGTTACATAGCTCGGTTAAATTTGTAATTAGGTTAAATTTTAAACTTTTAATCGAACGTGTAAATCGGGCGTAACGGCGGTTTCATTAGTGTACTAATATTGTACACGCGACCTACATTTTACGAAATTTAATTTGTCTCGTATTTAACCGACTGTGGAGGAAAGGGTTATGAGGTGCAAGCATATGATTTATGTAAAATTGAGCGTCACAACTTCACTTAACGTTAAGGTCAGTTCACAACGCGACAATACGCGATGCTACACGGCGTTCATTTTTAAGACAGCTACTCAAAATTGAACTTTATTCGCTACAGAAAAAGATACACTTTTCATATGTCATACATATACTGACATTCTCTTACAATGAAACGTGTATCTTCTTAAGAAACTAGTCGAGCAGAAACTTTAGCGATATTGTACCCATTCAAGTATGCAGCTATGAATTTGGATATTATCTATAACTAGCTTTCGCCCGCGACTTCATCCGCGTGGAGTTCGATTTCCATAAAAAAATTTAACCCCTTTTTCACCCCCTTAGGGGGCGCATTTTCAAAAATACTTTTTTAGCAGGTGCCTACGTTATTACAACTATATATGGCAAATTTCAGCAAAATCCGTTCAGTAGTTTCGGCTGTGCATTGATAGATGAGTCAGTCAGGTTTGTCTTTTATATATTTAGATATAAGAATGAATCGCTGAATGTGCTTAGCGCAAATCCCGAGAACAGCTGAACCGATTTCGCTAATTCTTTTTTGAGAATATTCTTTGAAGTACGAGGATGGTTTTTATGGAGAGAAAAATTTAAAAAAATGCCTGAAAAAGTCTAAAAACAACACTTTTATATACTCCCATACAAACGATTTGTAATAATGTTTAAAAGTCAACTTGAACTTTAATACCACACCATAAAGTTCAAGTGTTAGTGGAGAAATTCCGGGAAGGCAAAACAATTGAATAACATTAGTATCGAAGGCATAGGTGTAGGAGTATGTTTAGGAGTAGGTGTATAAGTTGGTGTAGGAGTAGTGGAGTAGGTGTAGGAGTAGGTGTAGTCTTATATTCATTCCAGTTTATATTGAAGACAGAATAACGTCTGTCGGGGTCAGCTAGTAACGTATATTTTTATATTTAAGACAGATCTGGGTAAGGAAAGCATTTTTCAGCCCCATAAAGGGCAAATAAATGGCTCTTATTAAACTATGTACCGGTCCACGGAAATAGCCCACCACTTAATTCTTTTGACGAATTTCGCAGAACGGCGACCTAATTCCGAGAAGATTTATAGTTATAGGTCTGGACCATAGACGTACCATCAAGGAACGTTGCATACAAAATCAAAATTGAAAACGCGATGAAGCTTTAGTACAGGGGGTCTAAAAAGGCCACTTTAGGTGTTTTATACTATGTTTCATATAATATTTTGACAGAAAACGTCAATTTTGAACTTAAAGTGGCCTTTTAAGACCTCCTGAAGTTGTAAGTTGCCCTTCTGCTAGATTCTTTCTTAAATATTTTTGTTTTACAAAAAATCACTTATTACAAAGGAAGATACTTTTCGCGATTTTATTGGGTTTTAGACTGGGACTATATAATCGGAAACCAGCGGTCCCGGGAAAATTCAGAGCAGTAAAACAGAATTCTGTGTTATTTCCATAGAATTGAAAATGGAAGTGTCATAAGCTGTCATATATGACATTGACATTTAACTCGACACTTGTGTCTTCGATTTTCAGCTCTATTGTATTAGCGCAGAGTTCTATTTTCAGTGCTCTGAATTTACCCTGGCCTCCCTGATTACGGATCATATAGTCCCAGCCTTATTATTATTATTTTTAACTGAGACTTTTTCAGAAGCCCGCACATGGTTGGCCCCAGACGTATTGACCAGTCATTCCTCTGGACCAGGCTGACTATGTTGTGAGAATGCCGTATGTGCTTGGGCAACCATACATTTAAAAGAACCGACTGTCCCAGGCACTACAGTATTTTAAGAGAATACTGTATACATGATTCATTATCGGATGAAAAGGGCTAAGTATTATTATTATACTTATACTAGGGTTGCCATCCGTCCGGGTTTCCCCGGATTTGTCCTAGTTTAAAGTGCGCCCGGGGAACGTCCGGGCCGGATTTTATTTGCTATCCGGGTTTTTGTAGGCAGAATTAGGAAGGCCTAAGTTTTTTTTTGATTTGCAGCAATTATAAATCTTCCTTTCTTTTTGACATTGCCGTAGTCGGGTAAAAATTGTTCTACCTATGTCCGGGTTTCGTACTCCAAAATCCGGGGTTTTCACGCGTCTTGTCCGGGGATTCATATGTAAGATATGGCAACCCTAACTTATACTACCATAAAAATCCACAATACTATTCGTACACCTATTTATCAGTCATGCACAGATTGCTGCCATGACTATTGTTGCTGATGTATGAATCTGAAACTTCGGGAAATTAAAACGACACTTGGTTATTCTTTGCGGTGACCATTATATACGAATACGTCCTAAGATCGTACGTCAATGGCCCAGCGTGAAAAACATAGGCACTCGTCTCGGAGGGACGAAACGAATTTATAAAAGTGTTTGTTATCCGCGAGACAGCGGTGAAAAATGGGGATTTTCACCCGTGACGTCACAAATCTGTTTTAAGTTGGCCAAATTTTTCTGAATTTCAACATTCATTTGAAACATCTTAAACATCAACATCTTACAACTATTAGGTAACTGTAAAGTTCTACCAATATCTTAGGGTCGGTTCATACCACGACAAAACACGACACTACACAGTACATTTTAATAATTGGACTTTCATACACTGCACGTGCGCTATGCAGCTCGGTGTATTTTAGTGTTGCCCAAATCAGTCTTGGTCTTGGTCTTGCAGCAAGAGTCTCGCAAGAGTCTCGCAAGTCTCGCAATTACCTATTAGCCTATTGCTATTTATTAAACGTTATTTTAGATATTAGAACAACTTAATATAACAACGTAACGTAATACCTACTCTATAACGTTGTTCTGAGATCTAAAATAACGTTTAATAAATAGCAATAGGCTAATAGGTAATTGCGAGACTTGCGAGACTCTTGCTGCAAGACCAAGACCAAGACTGATTTGGGCAACACTAGACTGTATTTCGATATTTGAACTCGTTTAATGAAACGTGTATTCTCTTGTGTACTGTATAAACTTAAAATCTATTTAGTTATATAAAAGAAAGTTGTGTTAGTTACACTATTTATAACTCAAGAACAGCTGGACCGACTTGGCTGAAAATTGGTGGGGAGGTAGCTTAAAATCAGGAAACGGACATAGGATACTTTTTATCCCGTTCCCGAGGGACTCAAAATTCGAGAACGGCTTGGCCAATTTGACTAATTTTAGTCTTGAAATAATTGCAGAAGTTCTGGAAAGGATTAGACGGTGAGAAATTATTGGAAAAATTAGTAGGTGTAGTAATTTTTTATTCCAGTTCATATTTAAGACAGAACAACGTGTGTCGGGACAGCTAGTATATTACATAATGTAGTTCAGTGTGTGAATTGCTCTTTACTTCTATGACTTAGATCAATTTTCGTAATTAATGTAAGAATGTAAAATATTCAGTACCTATCTACTCGTATCCAGTTAGTACTACGAGTAGGTAATAAAACTTCAAAATTATAGTCTCGTAAACATGAATCGCATATTATGATTCGACGTTAACGATATTGTTTTATGAGAGTGATACCAAATTGATACTGCAATTTGAACATTTTTAATCACAAACTGACCTTATGATGTTACGCGCACTATGGTATATAATAATAATAATATCTATGGACGCTTCACACCACGTCAATCTGAACCCGTGGTAAGTTCTCGAAGAACTTGTGTTACGGGTACCAGACAACGGAAATATATTTATTACTTTTATACTATACACATATTTAAGATTTTTATTATATTACACACATATTTAATACACATCCATGACCCAGGAACACAGAAAAACTTTTTGTTCCTTCGGCGGGATTTGAACCCGCGACTCCCGGCTTGAGCACCAACACGCTCAACCAACTGAGCCACAGAGACCGTGACCCCCGGATATTTGAACAACATTACTCATATACTTATAATGAACAGAAAATGAAAAATGTATCTAACATTCCATTAGAAACTAGCATTAATTGCCCGCGGCTTCGGCCGCGTGAAATTAAGTTTTAAGCTTTCGTTCCCTATTTTACCCCCTTGAGGGTTGAATTTTGAAAATCCATCCCTACTAAGTGGATGCCTACGTCATATGAGTGTCGTGTGCAAAATTTTAAATTTCTAGCCTTGAGGGTTTGGTCTGTGCGTTGATACATCAAATAATCGGCATTGCCTTTTATATATTATATAAATAAATAGATATATCTAAAGAATTCCTTCTTCTTGATTTAAGAGCTTTGCTCTTATCGGTGGAGCTTCCGCTATTCCTCTCTGTCCTCTGTAAAGACTCTGTCCTCTATAAGACATGACATTCGCTTTTAATAGATAAGGTAATTTTAAAGAATTTATGTGTTACAAAAACGTAGCGAAGTAAAGTCATAAGTGCACCGAAAGTGAACTGTCAAGCTTCTCCGCCCGTGAAGTTTACTTGACCTTCACCCAATTTTAGGGGAAACTAAGCCAGTTTCATATTACAGTTTTCACAATGAATATGGAAAAGTTACAAGAAATAATGTATGCGCTAAATTCTCAAAGAAATGTATTTGGCAATGGCATACATTTTTTAGTGCATAAAAAGAGAGATGAGTGTTTTTATGATGTAAGCTAGCTGGTGCCCCCAACTTCATTTGCGTAGATCCATCCGAAACGGAACCCTATTTTTAAACGGAACCCTATTTTTAAACGGAACCCTGGTATCATTGTAGCTTAAATTACTCCTCGTAACATCAACAATCTGTCGCTGCAACAGGCAGACAGACCGACTGACGGACATACATTTTTTTTTAATTTTTTTTATTATAAGTACCATAAATACTGCAATATACATTTAGTGAAGAACATTTTTTTTAAATAACCAACAGACACTTCCATTTTATTTTATAATATTAATTAATATTAATATTGATGTTACACAATAGTACACAATACCTGAGTAATGAGTATGAGTAGATATATTATCTATGAACTAGATATTGCCCGCGACTTTGCGCGCCCAAAAGATAATTTCGCAGAAACCGTACATTTTTTCGGCGATAAAACCTGTCCTTCCCCGTGGTCTACTCTACATTTGCGCCGAATTTCATCAAAATCGGTCCAGTAGTTTCGGAGTCTATACAATGCAAACAAACAAATTTATCTCTTGTATCTTATGTTCACACGCGTATCGTCACGGTATTAACTGACCCTTAGGCCATTTTCCTCTTTATTATATTAAGTATAGATACGGGTTCTTGATATTTTGTCTGCCGTTACACAACCAACTCACATAAAGCGTCATCTGGTGGCGTAAGTGGTATCAAAAATGATCAATAAGAATTTTCGATACTTTTTCTGTCACCAGGTGGCGCTTGGTAGCACGACGGTCCTTGTCGTGTCAAAAAGCTGTCAGATGTCACGAATTTAAAAAATAAAAACCCTCATTGGCTGATGATGATGAAGTTTTATGTACGACATCTAATATAGGTAGGACAGCGTGCATTCCTATATTATTGCATTCTTCGTAGACTGAAAATGTGGACTCGAGACCGGTCCGCTAGAATCTACTTTCTTGTAAAACATTTTTCTCAAAAACAAGTAAATGTAAATTTATATTATACTTTTCTGAATAATTTGACCTGCGTAAAAAATAAGAACTTTTATGTTTAAAGATTGAGCAAAATATTTTTAGGAATACTCTGCGTAAATATTTTCTTATCAAATATTGTGAGTTGCTTGGTAAGCAACAAATTTTATTCATCACAACAAAAATATACTACATATAATATATTATATTTATATCACAAAAATAACGATTTTATTATAGATTGTATCGCGAACTTTCTACTAATATTATTATAAATATGAACGTTTCTGAGAATGGATCGATGTATAATGGATATTTGTTACTCCTTCACACAAAAACTACTAAACGGTTTTTGGTGAAATTGAGTATGGTTAAAACAAAGGCTAGTTTTTATTCCGAAATACTATATTTACGCGGGCGGAACCGCAGGCATCAGTTATTATTATACAAATCACGGGGATAGTACATTCTGTGGGGTTAAAAAAAATTCTCTTATGTCGGATAGGTATTAGTTACTATGTTTTAAAACCCCGACGAAAACAGACTGTCACAGTCTGTGTATGTCTTAAATCTGTATGTCAGTCCGTAGTATCGTAGCTCTCAAACGGATGATGACTAGATCATAGTTTTTTTTTGTTTGAAAGTTGACATGAGCTAGAGTGTTCTTAGCTTTAACTTGCTCAATGTTCACTGCTTGATAATTCGAGGGTTGTTTTAAATTTTAATTTTTGTTTATATTTTAAACATTCTAATAAGTATCATGTATTAGTTTATTATAATTATTGCTTTTTTATCTCATCAGAGCTCACCTTAATTGTTACAAATGTGTAAAAACTTTTAAAAGGTTTTTTGTTTCTATTTTGTTATGATATCTATACATATAAAATCCTTTGTCCTGAATGACTGACGGATCAACGCACAGCCTAAACCGCTGAACGTAGAGACCTGAAACTCGCAGGGCTTGCTCTTTGTAATGCGTAGGGATCCGATAAGATTGGTCTCCTATAACTACGCGAGAAGATTGGTCTCCGGTAACAGATGCTGATAACATTGATGCTAAAATTGAAACTTTTACATCTATCATTACCAAATTATATGACGTCCATGCACCTCTCAAGCCAGTCAGACTAAAACATTTACCTGCACCATGGTTGACAGATGAAATTAGAGCTCTTATAATTAAGAAACATCGTGCCAAAGCAACTTACAGACGACAAAAAACTAATGAAAGTCATGAAAAGTACGTAAAAATTCGTAATCGCTGCAACACTATGTGCAGAGATGCACAGAGGCGTTACATTCATTCGTCTATAGAAAGCGGTGGGACAGCTAAAACTTGGAAATTTTTAAAGTCACTGGGTATAGGTAATCGTGGTGGGCAAATCCCAACCAATAATATTAAGCTTGACGATCTCAACAAATTTTTCTCATCACCATCAACATCATTAAGTACGACCGACAAGGCCAATACTCTGCAACATCTCTCTTTACAACCTCCTGAAATACATTTTCCTTTTTGTTTTAGTCCAGTCAGTCTCAGTGAGGTTAAGAAAAGTATAATGTTGATTTCATCTAATGCGGTTGGTAGTGATGAACTTAGTCGTAGTATGATTGTTCCAATAATTGATATTATATGTCCCGTCTTAACAGATATTCTTAATTTTTCTTTGTCCACAGGTACTTTTCCAGAATCCTGGAAAAGGGCCAAAATTATCCCCTTACCCAAAAAGCCTAAGCCACAATTTTGTAAGGACTATCGACCAATTTCTATACTACCATTTTTATCTAAGGTATTAGAGCGCCTCATCCATCAGCAGGTTGTTAACTTTTTAAATAGGTTAAATTACTTCAACCCCTTACAGTCTGGCTTCCGTCCCGGCCATAGCACAACTACTGCATTAATAAAGGTGACTGACGATATCCGCTATGCCATGGATAATGGGGAATTAACGATTTTAACACTTTTGGACTTTACAAATGCTTTTAATACTGTTGACCACGATATTCTCCTACAATACATGACCTCTCTTAATTTTTCCCCTACCGTGATTGCATGGTTCCGTAGTTATTTATGTAATCGTCTTCAACGTGTTGCGGTGGAAGATGACGTATCTGAGTGGTCTATAGTCACGGCTGGTGTCCCTCAGGGCGGTGTCCTATCACCTTTACTATTTAGCATTTTCATTAATAGCATCGCCAAAAACATCGTCTCCTGCTCTCACATGTATGCTGATGACTTGCAGATCTATCTCCATGCATCACTTAATGACTTACCGTCGGCTATTGCACGAACTAATGAAGATTTAGAAAGTATATGTGCTTGGAGTAAATCTCATGGATTAGTCATCAATCCTACGAAATCCCAAACGATTATCATCGGCAGTCCAAGGTTGTTGACAAGGGTTCGATTGCAGGATCTTTGCCCAGTAATGGTCGAAGGAAACATTATCCCATTCTCACAATCGGTTAAAAATCTTGGAATTCACCTTGATTCAACACTATCTTGGTCTAAGCACATTGGTGAGATCAGTAGGAGAGTTTTTGGTGCGTGGAGTGCTCTGAGGCGCTTGCAGAATTATCTGCCGATTCCGACCAAAATTCTGCTTGCCGAATCGCTTATCCTACCTATATTGGATTACGCTGACATATGTTTCACAAATATCTCAGAAGAGCAGCTAAATAAACTTGAGCGTCTCCAAAACCTTTGTATCAGATTTATTTTCGGTTTACGAAAATATGATCATGTCTCCGAATTTCGTACCAAACTCAAGTGGCTGCCAATCCGACTTCGGAGGAATGCTCATATTCTGTCCCACCTGTATGGTATAGTGTATGACCCCAAGACGCCACCCTACTTAAAGGAAAGGTTTAAATTTTTGGACGACAGTGTAAAATCTTTTCGAAATTCTAACATATCATTAAAACCCCCTAAGCGAAATACAAAATTTTTTGACTCTTCGTTTACAGCTCGTGCAGTCAGCCTGTGGAATAAATTACCAATTTCATTGAGACGCGCTCAATCCTTGCACGCATTTAAAAAAGGAGTCAAGGAACATCTTTTGTCACAATAATATTGTGATTTTTACTAGTCCATAATTTGTATGTATTATTTCTAATTTTATTATTAGTATTTATTTATTTATACTGTAGTGATATGTAAGTATTTGTGTATGTGTGTATTAATAAATATTATAAAGTAGTGTACCTTAATTGTATATATATATATTAAAATAAGTAAAGTATAATATGTATTAAAATATTTTTCTCTTTGCTAGTCTATAAAGTCACCTACCAATTTATTACATTTAAGTAAACATGTGTCATGGCTATAAAGGTTGTCTGGCAGAAATCGCTTGTAGCGATAAGACCGCCTTTTGTGCTTATTTATGTTTAGTTTTTCTATGTTCTGTGTGTCATATTTGTTTTTGGTGCAATAAAGAGTTTTCATTCATTCATTCATTCAAGAAGGGATTTTTCGAAATTCGACTCCTAAGGGGGTGAAAAGGGGGAAAACAGTTTGTATGGGGCAACGTGATTCCTTGGTCCAATCAACTTCATATTTTGCACAAACATTATGTAACAGAATTGATGGAATTCGTGTATCATAGTTTATTGAAATTCGTCCCCTAACGGTAATAAAAAGGGAAAGAAAGTTGTTTGGGAGCGATTTGCTTTGAAGTTGATATAAATACTCCTTAGTGCTTTTGATTTAAAGCTCCCACTCACAAGCGATCGATCGATTTAGTCTTTACAATTTAAACATTTACTGGATTCGTAGTTGCAAGTAAATCGGTTTAGATAAAAATTAAATATAGTCTGAGATCCTAGGACCACCTTACTATACTTTTTATATGAAACTCGTATATATACGCGTAAATTTTGTTCCAACTTTTGACCCCCAGCGCAAAAGCTAGCTGGTAGGTCTTACACTAACCATTTTGTGTAATAGTTTGTCGTTAGCAATTTACTTTCAAATACGAATTAATTTCCAATTTGATCGAAGCAATTGATAGCCCGTGAGTGGGGAGCTTTATTTTTATTTTGACATAATATAATTATATTGTCATCATGTTGAAAAATAAATCTGACAAGAATGCGAAAGTTTCGATGAAAAAAAACTAGGCACCTAAATATTTGCGATTGCTGCATTAATTTATATTCATAATACTTATTAATTACATACTGTTTCAGTAGAATATTTTAACCCAATAAGTCATTGACTTATAAGATTTTCCTAAAAGATTTTCGTTCTGTACGTTTGTGCGCGCTAATCTCAGAAACTGCGGAACGGATTTTTATAAAATTTGTTACCGCAGTAGTTTAGCCCTTGGATAAACACATGGAACTCACTTTTTATCGCGGAAAATTTACGGGTTCCACGCGTTTAGGAATTAGGATAGCTCTGCTTGTAATTTTGTGTGGTATTTCAATTCAATCGGTTCATACCTACAAAAAAAATTATCAGTCTAAAGAATAACATAGTATAAAATTCTATAAAATAACCAGATATTTGAATTACTTAAAATACCTCGGTATTACCTAATCATTAATGTGTATGATTATTATACTATGAGGAATAAATGAGAAGCTAGATGGCTTCGTGGTCGTACTGCTAACTCATATCTCTCGCAAACTCTGTCGTGGTCCCAACTAGGTTGGGCGATCACAATCCAAATTATTTTTATTAAGTTCAAAGTCCAAAACGTCTTCCCACTCAAAAGATTTTCGAAATAGTTAAAATACTAATTATCGAGTACAAAAAAATCCTTACTTAATATTATACCTAAACGCGAAAGTTTGTATGTAGGTACATAATAATATGTTTAGTTTCTTATGCAATAAAGTGCAGTAAAGAAAACACGTAAAATTTTTGATGAAATTTGGTATGGTAGTGGTTTATCCAGAATTAACACAGAATACTTTTGCAGCTTATTAAATTTTATTTCTGGTACAGTTCCCGGTAGATTTCTTGAGTGTACCTACGAAGTTGCAAGAAACATTCAAATAAAAGACAACTGATACGGCTGTGCAGTGCCTACACCATTATGTATTCAATTTTGGTATTGGTATTTTCCCGAACAAGATTTCCCTCTGCCTTAAACCCAATTTCACGCGAGCGAAGCTGCGGGCAAAAGCTAGTTGTTAATAAAATAACTAATAAAAAATAATATAAACTTGAGAGCGCAAGAAAAATACTTATAATATTATATCTTGGTTAGATTTTCATTGAATGAACAAACCAAGATAACAAATTAAATCTGCTTCAATCCAGTTCGAGTCAGTCCAATCCGGATGCGAGCTAGTTTCGGCCGGCATGGGCATATATCCCGTGGGACATCCGATAGCCCGAGCAATGGCGACCATCAATACTGTCTCTGTCAACTGTCAATACCCGAGTCCTATAGACAGTCCGTTCAGAGTTATTTTACCTCTCACAGGACCTTTATGCTGACGACATAAGGATTACGCTGATAATACTCCGAGGTAAAATAACTATGAACGGACTGTGGAGACAGCATCAATATCTAGTCTACTCAGTACTCAATCTCTTCTTAAATTAAGAGGCTTTCAAGTCCTGTTGTCCTTCTTGTTCAGACATGCTGAGACAGTAACAATCTGTGATTATAGCTCATAAAGGACATTGGGGTTTTTACTATAGAACAACGACCCAGGGCAATCGAAGATAAAATTAGGTTAGATTGCATCTGGATTAAAACAGCGTAGGTCGCATATTATCTCCGGTGCCGAGGGGGACACTCCAGGTTGTCGGAGTGGCCCCTAATTGTGGTGGAAGTCCGGTCCCTATAGAGGTAGACCGGCCGGTCGTGGGGGGTGTCCTGTGTTAGACAGATCCGGGACACTTCCCATTATAGCGCCTGATGGCAATCCGCAGGTTCAAACAAAAACGAAAAAAAAAAAAAACAAAAAAAAAAAAAAGGTCGCATATTATCTGCTCCTGCAAATATAATAACTCCCCACCGATCTCGGTGACGGTGGCCGGTTTCATTGAAACCTGGCCAGTTACGCAGGAGTAATTTTATAGTGCCCGAGTGTGTGCGCAGTACACAAGAGCACTCTCTCTTCCTTTACTCTCGTAACCCAGTGGGACGGATAACCGACACGACTGATGAGAGATAAGGCGCAGGTCCGACTTTTTACATGCCCATCCGACGCATGGATCATCTTTCTTATCAGACAATCAGGTGATCAGCCTGCATTGTCCTAACCAAACTTGGAAACAACATTTTTTTGTTGTCCCAATGCGGGAATCGAACCCACAACCTCCGAGTCGAGAGCCAATGCTCTAACCACTAGACCACGGAGGTCCTGCAAATAGGTAAGGTAAGGAAATACTGTGAAATTTTAACTCAATGAATAATCATATAAGATACGGGTACCGGAGTAACCAAACTTCGCTCGTAAATTAGAAAAAGAATCACAATAATATTATACCGGGGTTCGAATCCACCACATTGCAAATTTCCAAACAACGGAAAAATTACACACACGAGTACCAAATTTCCAACCGGACTCATATAATAGAGTCGAAATTATTGATGTATTGTTGCACGACGAAAGAAAATACATGACTTAAATATGCGCAGTTTGCCAGGGATAAGACTCCCCATAAAACTCCCTGCATACTAAATTGCATAAAATACTTGCAGCAGTTTCGATTATATATACAAGAGTAGCTCTACTTCTCCATCTATATTGTATCTGAACAATCTAATGTAGGTATTTTGGTTTGTAGTCCCGCATTTTTAAACAGCGGGTAAAAAAATCCCAATATTTGTTAACACATCGTATCCAAGAATTCAGCCGTTCAGTAATCATTAGGGAATTCATACCAGCCTTAACCTGCACAATGCTTAGTGTCACAGCGTTTAATTAGTTACATTCCGATCTCTAATGAGCCGCCATGATTAATATTAGCTGGCTAATTGTAGTTATACGTATTCCGATAGTGCCACTGTCATTAACATAATAATCTATACTAATATAATAATAAAGAGGCAAAGTTTGTTTGTTCTTTTTAATGATTCTGATGAAATTTGGCACAGATGTAGAGTAGACCACGGGGAACAACATATAATACTTTTAATAGCGGAAAAATGTACGGTTTCTGCGAAAGTAAACTTTTGCGCCGCGACGAGAAACACTATAGATTAGAAACCGCGTCCTCCGGCTTAAGCTCCAACACACTAACAACTGAGCCACAGAGGTCCTAAAGTATAGCAATAAAATAGGCGCGTATACTTATTAGTAATTAGTAACACAGTTTTGTTTTTCAAATTTAAAAGCATTGAACGTCTACGCAACGGGAGAATTTTGGAAAACTCTCCCTGAGAAAATGCTTTAGTAATAATAACTAAGTGTCAAATAGTTTGGTTAACGCATCGTTTCTCAACCCGGGGGTCGCGACCCTTGAAGGGGTCGAGTTTGTTTTTAAAGAGGTCGCAGTCTGTTGAAAAATAACAAAATAAACGTATACGTACAAAAGATTTGGCTTTTCGATCGAATCCTGTATCGAACGTCGAAAAAATCATCGAACGTTCGAACCAGTGAAGGCTAATATAATGTATAGCTGATAAAAGTAGCGCGCTATGTGCATATTATTATAATTTTATCATGACAGGGACAAGGCTATTTACTAACTTTTTGGCTTTTTCGTGGATCGCGATATAAAAAAGGTTGAGAAACGATGGGTTAACGTAACGCTTTGCGTTAACGGCTGTTGAATAGATAAACTACCGATAAGAAACCTGAGAGACCGGGCGTAATTATTATTTAGCCTGTATACAGGCTAAATAGAAATGTGCTTGACTCTTGAGAGTGTATAAATAATTAGGGTCGACTCAGTTACTTAAACTGTTTGGACTGCATTAAGCTGACTCCGGGGCTTCTAGATAAATTAATTAAATGCGAGTGGTATGTACGTCCAATATTATTCTGGAGCTTGCATTTACACATAATATAATGTTTTATATCTTTTCCATTCATTTCTTGAGTTTGTATTGTGATTTTGAGGTGATTTTGTTAAGTGGGATGGAAGCGTGTAACAGGCAGATTAGCAACTGTTTTGATTATTTTTATTTTTTTACTTATGTGAGGTATCAATCAGAATTTAGTAGTCACATAAGGCACATGTAAAAAAATAACATAACGCCCAACACCGATCTCAGTGCTGGTGGCCGGTTTCATTAAAATCAGGCCAGTTACGCAGGAGTTATTTTATAGTGCCCAAGTGTGTGCGTAGTACACAAAAGCACTCTCTTTTGCTTTACTCTCATAACCCAGAGGGACGGATAACCGGCACGACTGATGAGAGATCAGGCGCAGGTTCGACTTTTTACATGCTCACCCGACGCATGTTTCTTCTTTCTTGTCAGACAACCGGGTCTACGATATTCAACTAATTGTAAAGCACAAGAATTCGTCTTGTTTCTCAACATATAGCTTCAAACACGCCAACGATGGATGGATGGACGAATGGATACTAATTTATCCATCCATAATGTGTCATAAATATTTTTTTCATTATATTATGACACTAGATGTTGTGTCCTTCCCCGTGTTCTTCTCTATATCTCTGCCGAATTTTATCAAAACCATTCCAATAGTTTTGGAGCCTATTCAATGTAAATAAACAAAAAAATATTTTACCTATCATTATAATATTAATATAATATCTGAAACAAGGTCAGTTAAACAACTTTAGAAAAAAAACGTTAAACCGCCTCTTAAAATCTAACGAAGCAGATAGGTTATATAAACAAGTAATTACCATAGAAAAATGTTGGCGCACCGCCAGAGGTTGCAGAGATCATTATGATAATACTTTTGCACAATGGCTACTAGAATTTGTTGATATAGTTGAACGATATTAATTAAATTGGGCTATTTCCATAGACGTATATATAATAGACGAGGCATGTAGAGGCAATAACTGTCCCCACTTAAGTGGGGACACTTTTGGAGTTGTTTGACATTTGGTATAGTGAAATCAAGATGGCGGATATTTGAGGTAGGTTGAAGTCAAGATAGCGTAAGAGCCGGTCCACATGGCGCGTTGCGTCGACGCAGCGCAAACATGTTAACGCAATGCCGGCCACACGGGTGCTGCGTTAACGCATCGCTGTTGCGACGTAAACGTAACGTTGTTACCCCTCCCGCTTTGTCTCGGGGGATGCTGTCCGTTGTTCGTGCGTCGTCACAACGTTGCGTCGACGCAGCGCACCGTGTGAACGGTACAGTTTTTAGTATGTAAAACGACGGAGCGACAGCGCTGCGTTGACGCAACGCCCCGTGTGGACCGGCTCTAACTTTTTCTTGTATTCAGAAGATTTGTTCTGTCAAATGTACGTCATAGATTATCTTTAGTGTTGAAATCTTTGGTTGTTTCAATATTACTCGATATGTTTCTGTCGCATCTAACGTAGTTTGAAAGTATGGTACTTGTTGTGAGTTAGGTTGAGCTAGTGTGGTTATTGGTAAGTCCTAATTTTACCAATAATGTTAATCGTTTGTCTAGAATTTATCATGCCTTCTCTTTCATTAATACGAAGAACTAGAGAGAGATGATTATATATTTTAACTGTAAAAGCAATAGTATAGCTAATAGCTATTCAATTTTGAATTTTATTCGTTACATAAGAAAGTTTTCATTGAAAGAGTTCACATGTCGAAGTTGCACCGTGCTGATTATTCGAAAATGGTTGACTTTGTAAAAAAGTCGTGTATGAAACCTTGCCTTTGTTTTAAAAGACTTATTTAACGATACCGCATACAATGGGGTAGAATGAAAAAAAAATCATCCCCACTTCACATATATGGAGAGCCACCCCTAAAATATAATATTGTTATTATTTTATGATTCCAAATCCGAGATCTATTCACAATCTATGACTATATCCATTTATATTCATAATAATTACCGACGCTAGAAGTGCGGGCAGACATATAGAAGACAGACGGACGGACAGAGCGAAACTATAAGGGTTCCTTGACTATTGCGGAACCCTAATAAGTGCATACTTATATGTTAATTAGCTTTTTCCCGCGGCTCCGCCCGCATAAATATATTGAGTATCCCGCGCGAACACTATACTTTTCCGGAATAAAAAGTAGCCTATGTTTTAATCCAGAGTCTAAACTACTAGATATACCATACCAAATTTCATTAAAATTCGTTCAGTAGTTTTTACGTGCAAGAGTAACAAACATCTATCCATCCATCCATACATCCATCCATATAGATAGATAGCCTCACAAACTTTCATATTTATAATATTAGTAAGATTATAATATTGGATATCGTAGATAAAAAAAAATCTATGAAATGTTGTCTTTAACAAAACGCGACAAACTCGTCGAGCTCTCGCGACAGAAGCCATTGCCTTTTTAATAAACGTTTCGAGAAAAATGCCACAACAATTTACAAAGATATCTTAAAAGAAAAGATACCTTCAAGGAAAAACAGGAAGAGGCCAATAATTTGAAACGTTCAAGAGTTATTTAATAGTTTTAGCCTTAAGGTCCACCTTACTCGTGTTTATCTTTCTCTTTTCTCTTTGTTATTTAGGTTGGTGGTTTTGTAAGTAAATAAGGTAAAGTATTAATTAATTCGTAATTGCTTTCTGAAATAAAAGCGTAAAAGGCAGTTTTATATTACCAAAAAAGTCCTTAATTCAATGTTAAATTAAAAAGGTTTTGTTCGGAGATAAACCTTAAAAATATTAGAGAAAATCCAATCCAATTTTTCGTCACTATGTCGAATTATAGTGGGTAACTACGTTAATGATGATGATGATTGTTTTCAGTGTCCAAATCCATCCATACTAATATTATAAATGGGAAAGTGTGTGTGTCTGTTTGTTTGTCCGTCTTTCACGCCAAAACTACAGAACCGATTTAAATGAAATTATTAGTATATAGTCCAGAGCCTGAGAAAGGACATAGGCTACTTTTAAACGCGGAGAAATATACTGTTCCCGTGAGATATTGTATTTACAGTTTCACGTAAAAACTACTAAACCGATTATCATGAAATTTGGCACAGATATAAAGTAGACATAGAAGTAGAAAGTAGAATGGGGAAGGTCATAGGCTACTTCTTATCGCAGGACATATACGGTTCCCGTGGGTTACTGTTCTTACGCAAGCGGAGCCGCGGGCAGCAGCTAGTGAGTCTATAATAAAGTATAATACAGCATAAATTAAAAGAATAGAAATAAAAAACAAAATATTATGTAGTCACTTAGAACCTTATTTCAATAACAATAAGTACATATTATAAATGTAATTATTACGTTGCTGCTTCGAGCTCTAATTCTTTCCCTCTCTTTGTTATAATGTTGTCTGTATCAAGTAATAACGTACGTAAATCCTACTAATCCTACTAAGATTATAAATGTGAAAGTTTGTGAGGATGGATGGATGGATGGATGTTTGTTACTCTTTCACGCAAAAACAACTGAACGGCTTTTGATAAAATGTTGTATGGTAGCAGTTTAGGCTTAAAATATAGCTATACTTTTTGTGCCGGAAAAGTACAGTACTCCCGGGGGATACTTGATAGTATATTTAAGCGGGCGGAACCGCGGGAAACAACTAATATAGATAATAATATTATAAACCGGTTTCATTAAAAATGTGGTCAATGTAATTAATTTTGCGAAAGCAAAATTTTGCTTGTACTTCCCCGTGGTCTATTTTATATCTGTGCCAAATTTCATTAAATCATTGCAGTAGTTTCAGAGTATATTCGATGCGAAAAAAACATACAAATAAACAATACTTTCATCATTATAATAATTTTGTTTAATCTAATTATGTTATTAAAACATGTTATTATATTTATGACTATATTAATCCTAATAGTCTAAATGTAAGTTTTCAAATCATCAAACATATTATTCCAGTAATTAATGTGAGTAATTCAGTATAATGTGTAAAGTTGTTGTTTATGGAGTAAGAAGTGTTAATCGGTGTAATAAATGTCTGTAGTTAGTTATTACTGTAGAACTTATGTGGGATCATTAGGAGATTCTCTTATTATGTTTTAATCGAATGGACCAATGTCATAATCTTTTTCAGAATTAAAATTAAAACTTAAACAGCCATTCTTAATAGAATAGCTAGACTGCATCGTTTCTCAACTATTTTTATGTCGCGACCCACGAAAAAGCCAAAAAGTTGAGTAAAAAGTATTGCGACCCCGTCACTATAAAATTATAATATGTAGGCACCTACATAGCGCTCTATTTTTATCATATAAGGTAGATACACTGTATTAGCCTTCACTGGTTCGAACGTTCAAACGATTTTGTTGACGTTCAATACAAAAGATTCGTTCGAAAAAGGATTTTTTTTTTACCTATATGTAGTTTGTATTTAATATTTTCAAACACACTGCGAACCCCTTTAAAACAAACTCGACCCCCCAAGGGTTGCGACCCACCGGTTGAGAAACGATGTGCTAGTAGTATGTGGTCGCAATTCCTGCATAATCCTATTATTATTTATTTATTTATTGTTATGAACAACCAACAAAACTTACAATTATGCATGTATATTGATAGCATTTACATTATCATGGTTATTGCACTTTCAATTACAGGCTATTACATCTTGCTACAAAAAAAAAGTAATAAATGTATCGGCTATGAACTAATAAAAAAAAAATACAAAATACAATTAGTTAAAACAATTAGATTTAAATAATAAATGTCAAATTATATTAAAATTGCATTAAAATTAAATAATATAAATAATTAAATATTAAATTAAAACTGTGAAAGTTTGTGAGGATGGGTGGATGTATGTATGTATGGATGTTTGTTACACTTTCACGCAAAAACGTTTTTAGTAAAATTCGGTGTGGTTGTAGTTTAGGCTCTGGATTAAAACATAGGCTACTTTTTATCCCGAAAAAGTACAGTGTTCCCGAGGGATACTGTATTTACACGGGGGCACCCGCAGGCAACAGCAAGTTTTATATATTTCTAAGCATAAACTTCAAAAATATTAGCTTCCTTCAGACATTCCTCCACATAAACTTTAACTGCACCAAATATCATACTCCTCCACTGTTCTAAAAGTGTTTGCGTATTAAATATATATGAAAATTTTGTAAGTGCGCTACCTATATCCAAAAAATATACAGACTCTAATTCTTGAATTTGTTCTTATTCAACGCGGACAAAGTCGCGAGAAATAATAGTCTGAATTTGTCGTAGACAAAGTTATTTAACAAGCTAATTAAAATTCAGAGTAAAATCAAAAAAGTTTTTATATTTTGGTGTACGAGTAAGTATATAAGAAGAGTCGTAAAACGTTAATTAAAAGTCTACTTTTAATTAGTTATTGCCATAATACACATAGGGTCAAATGGGTCTCACCCCATTACCATACTTTATTTCGCTTTGGGGTATGAGAAACATCTAATTATTATAAGTAAATGTTGTCGAAGTCGCGCTTCATACGCGCAAAATGAAATCCCACGGGAACCGTTTACTCTACTGCGATAAAAAGTAGCATATGAGTTAATCCGGAGTCTAAACTACAAATTTCGTCAAAATCCGTTCAGTAGTTATTGCGTATAACAAACATCCACATATCTTTCAACTTTCGAGTTTATAATATTACTAAGGATTTAAGGGATCCTATATCCTACTAGTATTATAAATGAGAAAGTTTGTTAGGATGGATAGTTGAATAGTTATATGGATGGATGTTTATTACTCTCACGCAAAAACTACTGAACGGAATTCGATGAAATTTGATATGGTAATAGTTTAAACTTTGGATTAAAATATAGGCTACTTTTTATCTCGATAAAGTGTAGTATTCCCGTGGGATACTTTATTTTTACGCGGGCGGAGCCGCGGGCTAGTTCTATAATACGACGGAAATGCTTCTTGGAATATACTTGACATTTTCATTTTACCACGTTGTTGATAATAATGAATGAATGAATGAATAAATGAATGAATGAATGAATGAATGAAATACTCTTCATTGTGCACACATACTTTAACAATTTGAAATTAAACAAAAAACTTAGGCCTTTACATCCGTTAATGGATGATTTATACAGTATTCTCCGAGCGAAGTATGTCGTATGGTTGCCCAAGCACATACGGCATTTTCACAACATAGTCAGCCTAGTCCAGAGGAATGACTGGTCAATACGTCTGGGGCCAATCATGTGCGGGTTTCCTCACGATGTTTTCCTTCACCGTTAGAGCGTCCGTATAATGTACTTGAGACCTGAAAAAACCTCATTGGTATACGCTACAACCTGGGATTTGAACCTGCACTCTCTCGAGTGCGAACCAAACGGTCTACCTACTAGGCCACCGAGCTCTTTGAAATGAAATGAAACAACAATCTTAGATATAAACAATGTAGAACATAATGGCAGCCTTATTACTATTTAGTGGTTTCTTTCAGGCAACCACGCGGGTAGAGGACAGTACTAATAATAATGTATGATTAATGAATGTGCAATGCATGTATGTAATAACTTATTTCTATTTCTACAAGAGCAAGCGAGCTTAAAATATGTTTTCTGCATTACAATAACGCTTTGGGGGCGTTTGTATGAGCCATAAAATGAAATCCACTTAATTAAATTTTGCAGATACTACAACCCTAGAGACCTAGTTTTTCTTCTCAATAAGCATTTAGATTCTGGTCTTAAGATTGAAAATAGAATTACGTATCAACAAGACCCATTAGATACACTATCAGCTGACTGCAAAATTAGTTCTTTGTTATCGGGTTTCAGTCGCACATAATATACGAAAAGAGGTACATAATAACGTCTGTATGCGAACGTAACTTGGCCAGTATATAGCTAGGTAATCCTGAGAGCTTTTTACATATTACAACGGTAACATTACATAAAAATACATTATATAACGACAATTTTTTTCATGCATAACATACAGTAACCTTGAGTAAAACACTGAAATTTCTCGCGCGTCATTCTTGCGTGTCACTCTTTCTTGCGTGTCACTCTTACATCCTATTCTTTCTTACCTGTTCTCTCGAACGGCATCCTGACACTATGACATGGCACTCACTACACTGTGACGTCACGCGCGACCGCGGCGGCGGCGGGGAGCCGTCTGCCGCGCGGCGCGCGCCGCCCGTTGTCATGGCAACCCCGGGAAGACCCCGCGCGGTAAACAGCTAGCGGACCGAACGGTGAAGCTGTATTCAGCTGAAAAAACACGTGTGCAGGGACGATAGAAGTAAAACCTTCAATTTTAAATTTTCTTCATATAATTGTACTGTCTCCTACACGCGAACGTGAGACAGCCTGCGAAACAGCAGAGCTATTATCTATCTTATTCTTTTCATATATATCTCGACAGCTGAATCCACGGTGAGGTGTCAAATCAGTATATGAATTTGTGAGATTTATGTATGTAATGTATGGGATTTGACATAAGTGATTGCTGAGTGGCGTGTCACTTGCGATGTCAAATCCCATACATTTTGTTTTTGAACTTCGCCGTCGAAATTATCGAATGCATCTTGACTAGAGGCCCAGAACCTTACAAAAATTTTCTCGTACGTTACAAAAGACGTATTTGGATTAAAGATCCCATTTAGTGCTCCATGATATTTTTACTCACTTATTATTTTTCTCTAGTTTTGAATCTTCGAAGATTTTACTTAAATGAAAAATATTACGAACCACTAACCTACAGCTGTTGG
The DNA here is from genome assembly GCA_905404095.1 of Glaucopsyche alexis. Classification (NCBI taxonomy): domain Eukaryota; kingdom Metazoa; phylum Arthropoda; class Insecta; order Lepidoptera; family Lycaenidae; genus Glaucopsyche; species Glaucopsyche alexis. The sequence goes on from FR990062.1 coordinate 14,102,793, forward strand.
CACACTTGAGTGTAATACTGGTAATTTATACTAGAAAAATGAACAAGAGCGAGTCGAACTCACCCATCAAGAGTTCCATGCAAAGTAAGAACATCACTTCCATCACAGATAGTTCAGGATTCGTAGGCTCAACTTGAAATGTATATTTTTTTGTGATTTATTTACAAATATGCAGCTTTCAGATTTTATTTTTGTACTTGTTATATATTATAACGATGCTACTAGCCAAATTCAATGAAAAGTATCTTATGCATTTTGATTCCCTTGAGAATGTCGAGATATGCTTTTCTGTTAGTGTATTTTTTACGTCAACATAGAAGTCAGATTTTTGACAGCTTCAAGAGACCCTATCTGAGTTTACGGTTTAAATACAACTCGATACGTCTACGCGTTCCCAATATAAAGGGTCTTGACAGACTGACAGACGGACGGACAACCAAGTGATCTTATAAGGTAAGGTAACTGTAAAAATAAGTCAATTAAATTTCTGCCCATACCTTTGATTAATTATTACATAGATACGTTATATATAACGTATCTATGTAATAATGTCAGTTTTGTAAGGATATATCCTTACAAAACTGACAATATTTCTGTGCCACGACACACATTGACATGGGACGCTATCAATGTGTCAACGTCGCATAGTAACACAGAACACGCTATTACTCGCGGAGCACACTATCCTAAATTGGCCCGACGTCGGGCCAATTTAGGTCTTCACTTTTTACGCGCAATGCCATATCTACCTCTTTTTAATATAATACATCTTTGGCCCATACTATATTTTTAAAAAATAAGTTAAGTTCGGTAAGCAAGGCATTTCTATTATTAGATCCGATATCGGTATCCGACTCTGAAAGACGATATCCGATAGCCAACGGAAGTAAATAGTATGAAACATAATTGTACAATATCGGATCGCATGATGTGAAAACGCTCCAAGTCTCAATCTTTTCGCTTTCTGACTTTATGCACCATATGAAACATAGCTCCCTTGAGACCTAGTACTTCCCAGGATAAAAGGTAAAGCTTAGTAGTTATAAGTATGCAAGCGTATGAAACACTCCTACATTATCCCGTCAACGTAAACGATACAGTTATATCATGTACACATTTTTGTGAAAAAAGTATTATACTCATAACATTAATGAGGAGAATTGGTTAGACGACTACAATATGTACAATGTTTTGTGTAAATTATATACTTAGAAATTATTACCTTAAATTGTAATTAAAATATTATTTTAGGTGTAGTTTATTTTATGTATAGTTTAGTTATTAGAAATATCTAAAAGATACAAAAAAGTTACAATTTTTTTAATAAATTATTAATATTCCTATATTTTAATGGAAATATATGATTCAAAAACTTCAATTTATAGGAGCTTTTGAAAACTTTACAAGAACTCTATTGAGACGGAAAATTGAAAATTTTTACCCCACACTCTCATTACCCCGTTTTTATACTTACGTAAGGCGTATTCACGGTGCTGTATTCACACGTGTGGATTAAGACGTGACGAAATAAAACGATATTTAAAGTGTATACATTTAGATGCAACAAATTCATTGATATAAGCTAGAAGGCTAGCTGGTAGATATAGGCGTGATTGTAAGTATAGGTTGTAGTTATAGCTATAGGTATAGTAGTAGTGTATAGGTGTAGTTGTAGACGTAGAATATGGATGTAGGTGTGGGTTATAGTTTCAAGTGTACATGTTGGCGTAGGTTGTAGATGTAGGTGTAGTTATTTATTTGTTCCAGTTCATAGCTTAAACAGAACAACGTTGTCGGGACAACTAGTGAGACCATAGTGAGACATACTTCGGAATTCGGATAGATTTTCTGATATTCACGTACATCGTAGAGGCAATTTCCGTAGCCATTTCTACGATCGTCTACGGCGTAGCGCGTGGCGAGTGCTACGCCAGCTGTATATTTTAATTTTCAATACACCTTTTAACGAGTTTTCAGTTACATAATATTTTTAACACATTTTAACAAAATAAATGCATTGATATTTTATATTACATTTTCCTTCACAAGTTTTTATTTTAATGACAAAATATTAGCTTTATAAGTCAATAAAGTTATTGTTACAAACAATTTATAGTAATAAACCCTAATGTTACATTAATTTTGAGGGTATCTCTAGTGCCGCTATCCCCAACCCGCGGCCCGCCGGGCCTTTATCTGCGGCCCGCGTGAAATCTGTAACCGTTAGATAAAGTTGTGAAAAAGCGTTCACAATTCCAAAAATCTCACTGAGTGAACATAATTATTATAATACATATTTGTTATTTTATTTTAGTTTGTGTCGTTAGCTCATCTTAAATGTTTAGTTTCACTCGTTTAACTACCTTGTGTTATTCTATTATTAAATCGTTAAAAGAGATGTTCTAGAAATGTATGAGGCGTGGGCCAGCCCTATGTACACTATATGTAAATATAGCTACATAATATAGTAACTGTTTCCTATCCTTTATTTTATCTTATTTCACTTCGTTTCAATGCACATTTAAAATAAATCCGTCAAGGAGAGCAACACAACGTAAAATTATAATTTAAAAAATTTAAAAACCCGACTGCGTAAAAAGTGAACCAAACTAAGTAGGTACATAATTAAAACTGAAAAGAAAAAAACAAGCACTTAGATATCCGGTGGTCTAGAATTCTATAATATATTATTGAATTAATACTATTGGAACATAACAACTAAACAGTCAGGATCCATTGAAAAATTAGATTGGCTGTCGAATAATGGATCCCGACTGTTCAGTTGTTATGTTCCAATAGTATTAATTTAATAATAATGATGGAAGAAAAAAAATTTGAAAATCCGGAAGTTTCCAACATTTCTATAGCTTTATACACCATTAATGTCTCAAAGTAGAGCATTGCCATATTTTTTCCTATAATGGCTTCTGTCTCAGAAACGGTGCATCCTACTGAAAAAATAATGAGAATTTCCTCCCCCTTAGGAACTCCGCAACATCATATTTTCTTCATGGTGGAAGAAAAAAAATTTGAAAATCCGGAAGTTTCCAACATTTCTGTAGATTTATTCCTTCCTCGTATCTCAATGTACAGTATTTACATTTTTTTTATAAAATTGATTCTATCTCGGAAACGGTGCATCCTATTGAAAAAATAATGAAAATTTCCTCCCCCTTAGGAACCTCGCATCATCATATTTGACAGACCGACAGACAGACAGACGGACAGACAATAATTTTAAAAATTGGTATTTTATTGTGAGTACCGAATATACTTTCATATGCATTAAGTGAAAAGCTGTTAATTTTAAATTACAATCAGACACTTCAATTTTATTTATCTGTATAGATAGATAATAATAGATGTATAGATATCGTTTGTGCTGGTAGCGGCGCGGGGTAATCGCGCGCGCGCGTGTGGTCCGCTTGCATTTTGCCGTGCGACTGGCCGACAAAGTTGGATAGTCTGCGGCCTCTCATAAGGTACCAGTGCTAATAAGCAGGTGGCCGACAGTTGGACGACTTTTTAGTTGGATGCGATCGGAAGGGAATCTCGGATCTGATACGATCGGTGTCCAATTATTTAGTTGGACGACTTAGTTGGATATAATGTGCGCGCTCCCATATAGTTACTGGTATTTTAGCATACTGTCCAACTTAGTTGGCAGACTTGAAATTGGAAGTGTGCGGGGGCACTTAGTTGGATATAATGTGCGCGCTCCCATTTAGTTACTAGTATTTTAGCATACTGTCCAACTTAGTTGGCAGACTTGAAATTGGAAGTGTGCGGGGGCACTTAGAGTGGAGACCACGCTAAAGCAAACGTAGTGTAGGACGTCCTGCGGCACGATGGACCGACGATTTGAAGAAGGTGGCTGGCAGCGGATAGATTATGGCTTCCCAAGATGGAGATGGTTGGCGCTCATCGGGGGAGGCCTAGGTTCAGCAGTGGACGACGATAGAATGAATATGAAATTCGAATAACGAGATACAAATATTAAGTTTTATTTTTGTATTGTCCAAACGTGAATAACTAATAAAATCGCTGCTTAAATCGTTCACGTTTTGTATAGATATAATTATTAAGAGTTTTAACTCTACATCATTTAAAATATAAACTCTAAACATAGAAATTTACGCTTGTTTAGTTATTTTAACAAACAGCAGTACATTTAAAGCTAAGTTAATTACAAATAACATAATAAAACAGGCTCGTTCGGTCCGTCTGTTACAAGCCATAAATAACTGAGGTCATTACATTTTTACACAGTTACCCGACACTATTAAAACGTCGGAATAAATAAGTGTACCCCTATTATGTGTCAAGACTAATAAAACACGAACCTCCTTACTAATAAACGCTGTATAAGCTTTGAATAGTTATACAGTGTTTTGTTCACGTCACACAAGTGACATTTTTAATTCGATAGAAGAAGACATATATATAACTCCCCACACCGATTTCGGTGACGGTAGCCGGTTACATTGAAACCAGGCGAGTTACGCTGGAGTAGTTTTATAGTGCCCAAGTGTGTGCGCAGTACACAAGAGCACTCTCTCTTCCTTTGCTCTCATAAATCAGTGGGATGGATAACCGACACGACTGACGAGGTGTCAGGTGCAGGTCCGACTTTTTACATGCCCATCCGACGCATGGATACCATCTTTCTTGGATACAACATTTTTTGTTGTTCCAATGCGGGAATCGAACCCACGAACTCCGAGTCGAGAGCTTGAACCCTTAGACAACGGAGGCTGTTTAATAAAAATAATAATAAAACATTATTGCTATAGTAAGTTATAATAAATAGTTGAGGATATACAAAATAAGAACAATGATTTTATTTTGCTTACAATACTTAATTATAATTGTAAGTAATATAATAATATAATATGTATGGACGCTTTCACTCCACGTCATGTTCCCTTAATAAGTTCTTAAAAATCTTGTGTTATGGTTACCAGACCACGGATAATATGGATACCAGATAACGGATAATAAAAATATATTATTGAATACTTTTATACTACATATATTATGTCATAGACATGCATGATCCAGGAACACAGAAAACTGTTTTGTTCCCTGACAGGATTCGAAACCACCCCAACAAGCAAAATCAGTACTTGAAGTATTCTTCAACACTACTTTTTCTTGTGCTTATAAGATACTTATAGTTTACTACATTGCTGGATTTGGGTGCAGTTATAGGAGCATTGTTTTCTTATAACTATCTTGTAATCAACTTATAGAAGTCCAATTAGCCCTATAGTATACTTAAGGAAGCGCAATTACTTCTATAATGTTCTGAGACTACTCATTTTTAAGTACAAACACTCTTATTAGTATCTGACATAAATATCTTACTAAAGCAATCTTGTTTATAATGCTCTAGGAATATACTTATTTAAGTTATTAGTTATAAGTAGGTACATTTTATAAACTTTGGTTATTGCTTGTGATAAAACGAAATATTAAATATGTAAGTATTCTTCATTCTAATTTATAGTAACTGCATAACGTTAACACTCGTAATAAAATATATACGGTGTGGGAACTCGACGGGGAAGTAATTTTTATTGTAAATGTGGGCTAAGATTTGATTAATTTTACAACGCGCCTTGAAAACTAGCAGTTATAGTATTTATTGTAAAATAATTTTTCAATGATTTTTACGAACATTCGCCATTTTCTTTAAATACTCTGCGTTGAGTATGTTATAGAACAATTTTAAGTAAATTAGTACTTATAGTAGTTTCGATTAAGATACATTTCCTCCATATTTAAATAAGTTTAGGGTTCCTCATGTAATCGGTCTACTTACTAATTTTTCAATTTACTTTGTTAGAAAACAATTCCATATCTATAATAAACTGATAATAAACTATTTTCTCAGGACAAATTAGAACAGCTAGATGTGTAATGTTTATTAATAATGTGATTGATCAAGTAGCTTATAAGGTTGTTTGATTTAATAACGCTCTTATTAAGCACTATTACATTTAAAAGAGTCTTAAACAAGACAGTAACGAGACTAACTTATAATTATCTTCGCTAAGAGTGTTATAATATCTTCTTTTCTTACAAAATGCTACTATAAGATTCAAGACTATTTAATCTTTCTGCAGACAATTATAGGATACATATTCCTATTAGTGGTTTATAAGGTAATCTTGTAATTAACTATAAGATTGAGTAATAAAAACAAATGCTCTTGAGAATATATACGCTTGTGAAATGTTATTATAAGTAAAAAAGTCCTGTAACTGTTTTGTAAGTAGTCGTGTAGCAAACTATAAGACTGAGATATAAATCCTAATGCTCTTGAGTATGTTAGAGCTTATCTTATGCTATTATAAGAGACACTGTCTGCACCAATGGCTTAATAAGAACATTATAAGAAGAGGTAGACTTATAATCTTTCGTTATAGGTTTACTTTGCTTGTTGGGACTGAGCCACAGAGGTCGTCAAAGTTAGTGAAATAATAAATGTATTAATTGCAATTAAAATTATCCTATTTTAAAACAGATCATATTTTTCACTATATTTAGGTCTTATTTTATCTAGAATTATGTAATTACCTATAACGTAGCGTTGTACGAGCGTGGGATTCAAACCCACGTACCACCCACGATGACATTTTAATACAAAACGTCTATTTTAATTAAATAAATATTGTACAACACGTCAATCTGGTCGTTGCTAACGAGGTATTGTATAAGGGATGTTATGAAAGGATAATATTATCAATTTAAGACCATTAAAAACCTAACCAAGAGCGTGTCAAGATATGTCTAAGGAGGGTTCCGTAACTTTCAATGCGTACTAGGTTTTTTTTCAAATTACTCCAAAAGTTACGGTCCGATTTCGTTCAAAACAATTTTCCAATAGTATATTTAGCATGTTCTATCAGCATGGTAAATTTCAAGTTTTTATATATTTCTTTCTCATAGCCTGTAAAGCACTTTGGAGGTCAATTACTCGAAAATGGTTTACATTATAAAAAAGTCATGTATTAAACCTTGCCTTTATTTAAAAAAAAACCTATTCGGTGACACTGCACATAATGGAATGGAACGAAAAAAATATTCTTCCACACTTCACATGTACAGCTACCTAGCTAGTAGCTACCCCTAAAATACAAAATCATAATTACTATTTATCATGCCAAAAATAAAGTCTATATCATGCAATGTTACAAAATTTTGTCTATTTATATCCATAATTACCGAAGATAGATGGACGGACGGACGGACGGACAGAGCGAAACTATAAGATTTCCTTATAGTTCTACGGAACCCTTAAAAAAAATATTGTACTTACCTGTGTCAATTCATACCTCATGTAACCAAAGGGAATTTAATATATACTACGATAAACGTGTAACTTTTTGCAATAAAAAAAATTAAGTGACTTTTTACTACTTGTAGAGAATTAATGTTTTGAAAACGGAACAAGGGGAAAAATAATTCTATTATACTAATAGGTATAATAATATATACCTAAATGTGAAAGTTTATGAGGATGGATGAATGGATGTATAGATGGATGGATGTTTGTTACTCTTTCACGCAAATACTACTCAATTTGGTGTGGTAGTAGTTTAGGCTCTGTATTAAAACATAGGCTACTTTTTAACCCGAAAAAGTGTGTTACCTTCGCGTATTTACGCGGGCGGAGCCACTTCGCTATGTTGATTTCACCATACTTCAAATGTCAAAATGGCCTCAAACTGCCATAGTATTACAAACAGGCTTGACTCCCTAGAGCTACGTAGAGATGTAGCATCGCTCTGCATCCAGCCAATAATTATAATATGTATTCATTTACACAATATATTCTACCTAATAATATTATGTCATACTACTACACATTATTCTTTAATTTATACATACACTTTCAATTTACTTTAAATGTTAATTATATAAATGGTAAGCAAACATAATAAATTTTTCACAGTAGGGCTTTTCAATGCCGGTTCATTGGGAACCAGGCACGACGAATTTACCTCCATGGTGCAACGTGTATCAGTCGATATCATGGCAATTAACGAGACCTGGCTTAAGCATGGTGAAGATGGCAGAGCCCCAGTTGTTCCCGGATATCGTCTGCGACACCGCCCACGTGCCAGTTACATACGGGGTGGTCGTGGAGGCGGGGTGGGCTTTTATGTCAGGCAAGGTATTACTGCGCGACTGGTTCCCAATCCCGAGACACCATCTATTGAGCAAATTTGGCTTAGTATTAGACTTAATAAGTATAAAATTGCAGTTGGCACAGCATACACACCACCATGGATTGATGTAAATCTTTTTATTGACGCTATAACTCAATCCTGGTGCGCGCTGTCAACATTTGACTATATTATTTTATTGGGTGATTTTAACATAAATGTACTCCATCCAACGGATAATAAGACTAAATTGCTCTCACAGTTTCTAGATTCTCTACAGATTAATCAACTTGTAACAACACCTACACACTTTGCAGAGCATTCTGAAACACTTATAGATGTGGTGTGTACTAACTCAACAGCACGTTCTGTTCTAGTAAGCCACATACCTGATTTAGGAAGTCATGCGGTAATCACAGCAGAGTTTAACTTCAAAAAACCCAGTTTGCCACCTTATGTTAGTTCCTACAGACCTTTTAAAGACATATTATTGGATAATTTTACTCGCGACTTAGATGCAATTGACTGGAGGTACCTGGAGAACTTCACGGACATTAATGAAATTATTTCGGAATTTAACAGAATTATATTATTTCTGTTTGATCTTCATGCACCCATCAAAACTGTCACAATTAGAAAACAATATCCACTTGGTTAACTGATACAGTTAAAGAAATGATGAATCTGCGAGACCAATGTTTTTCAAAATGGAAAGCTACTAAAAACGTTACACATAAAAAGCATATAAAGATTTAAAAACATTAGTGTGCCATCCATTCTGAAAAACAAGCTTATTTCAACAAAAACATAAACAGTAGTATTAATAATCCTAAAATTTTATGGAAAAATTAAAAAAATAATTTAAACTATTCTAAACAAAAAGATCCATTTTATCCCGATTTTTGCAATGACCCTAATACCCTAAATCAACACTTCCTTAATGTTCCCGGCATACCATTACACTGTCCCTCCTTTTTAACATATTTTGAGTCGCACACCATTGGTCCGAATAGATTCGGATTCTCTCCTGTTTCAGAAGACGCAGTAATGACTATAATAAGAGGTCTCAAGTCTAATGCTTTAGGAGTGGACAATATCTCTCTGCAGATGTTAAGCCTTACACTACCTTATACTTTAGGAACCATCACTAACATTGTAAACAAATCCCTACTAACCTGTACTTTTCCCACAGTCTGGAAAACTGCCTTAATTAAGCCTATACCTAAAAAGCCTAATCCTTCTTCACCCCAAGACCTCCGTCCAATCAGTATTTTGCCGTGCTTATCCAAAATAGTGGAGAAGGCTGTATACAAAATATTTTACCAAAGTTTCAGTCTGGTTTTCGACAAAAGCATAGCACAGCTACTGCCTTACTTGACGTTCTGGATAATATACTATCAGCACAGGATCAGGGTATGGGTACTATCCTTGTACTGTTAGACTACTCAAGGGCGTTCGATACAATTAGTGTTCCCCTTCTCCTATCCAAACTTTCGTTTTATGGTTTTGAGCCCTCTGTTTTCCAGTGGTTTTATAGCTACTTAATGCATAGGACACAGAAGGTAGAGATCACAGCTCACAATGGTGCTAAGTCTTACTCTGAATGTAGCAATGTCACACGGGGTGTGCCTCAGGGGTCCATCCTTGGCACACTATTATACATATTGTATAGTGCGGACATATCGGAAAGGATAGTTCACTGCAAGTATCATATGTATGCAGATGACACTCAAATACACATTAGTTTTTACCTTCGAAACATTGTTGAGGCACTGAAAAAACTGAATAAGGACCTTCAACATGTAGCAGAGTGGTCTAAATCCTGTGGACTGGTTCTGAACCCAATCAAGACAAAATATCTTATCTTGGGCTCAAAGAAGCAAGTTGCTGACATCCTATATAAGCAACCTTCTATTATGGTCTCTGGTCAACAGATTGAACATGTTAATCTAGCACGTAACTTGGGGGTTGTATTCGACTCAAATCTCAAGTTCGAACAACATATGTTAGAGGTTGTCAGTGGCTGTTTCTTCCGGCTCAAAACCCTATACAACTATCGGGCATACCTGAGTGAGGATCTCAGGATTAGGCACTGTGAGACACTAATTTTATCGAGGTTAAACTATGCTGACACAGTGATAGGTCAATGTCTACTTGCTAGAACAGAAATGCTTGTACAAAGGATCCAGAATGCCTGTACACGTTTCTGTTTCTATATTCCACCGCGTGCTCATACCACACCGTTCATCAATAACGCCAACCTCCTTAAAATGAAAGAACGCAGAAAACTTCATTTCGCGACACTCCTCTTTGACATTATTCTCACCCACATGCCATCATACTTATATGAGAAAATTACATGGGCAAGTGATGTAAACACTCGTACCAGAGCTTCCCAGTATCAGATTCTAATGCCACGGCACAGAACAGCTGCATTTCGTGGGTCATTCAAGTACGCGGCCTCCCGCTGTTGGAACAACCTTCCACCTCCTCTTCGGGTGCTGAAGACAAAAAAATCATTTAGTCGACGTTACAAAATACATTTACTCTCTATTCAGTTACAAAATGAATAAATACCTGGGATGTAAACACCTCGGAGCGTAGTGAAAGGGCTGCCGAACGGCGGGACAATCGTGCTTGTCTATGGTACACCTATGTTGATCTTTGTCTTTTTGTTTTGAATAATGATTGTTAAAATATGTAATATTACTTATTTGTAATTTGTTAAGCAAAATAGTTTAATTTGCCACGTAATAACCCATGTTCTTAACCCCTATTTGAAACGTCAAAATAATTCCTTCTCCTTCACCTTCAACTTTCAAAACACATAGATTATAGACTTTTTTTTTGTAACAAAATTTTTTAAAGGCAATGGCTGTAGTAGCATATGATTTAATTACTGTTCTTATTTCATTTATTTGTTTTAAACTGCAGACTTAATTCTTATCAATTGTTGGGCTTTAATATTGTTTATAAAATATTTGTTTGTGATGTCACGTATTGGTCCTGGCAGAATATCAGTGCAGCGGGCGGTAAAAATTTTAAAATACGTCGCCATTTTAAGGAGTTGCGAGTGGTTGGGGGGGAGGGGGGAGGGGGTTGGATTCCCCCGTCACTATTTTCACCCGCCGGAAATACTTGATTTCCTTAGAAAAATAAAAAACAGAAATTTGTACAAACATTGTTTATTCCACTTTATAAACATGTTTTATAGCTTTTATTAATTCCACGAATGGATCTTTCCTGTATTTTATGTATTTTTTCCGCCACAAATATTCAAAAATAACATCTGCACAATTTTCTGTGTTATTAAAATTGGCCTTCTTAAAAAATCTTTTAACGGACCTTCACTGGGACTCAATTTCTTGAGTATGAGTCCCATCTTCAGCTATGTTGTCACGATTCGAGTGGTTGACTTTTTTGTGTATGTAGCCATGTTCTGACAATCAATCATATGCTTTCCAAAAATCAGTGTGGATGGTGGTGCCAATTTCCACATTCTTTAATATAAGTGGCACCAAAACCTCAGCAGAGCGAATATTGTCTGGACACACTTCCAACCTCAAATCTTTAGATCCATCCTCAATCATACCTAGAACCCAATGGTCCTCAATAACAACTCGCTTCAATTATGAGTCGACGGAGCCCCGCTACGCGGGGCTCCTACTTCTGGGTGGTTTACAAAGTAACTAACCTAACCTAACCCAATGAAGTCGTATTGGCCCAACTCGGAGTAATACATTGCTATTAATTACCTAAGAATTATTTACTGTTCTCATACATTTCCTATATCACATTATATATAAAATATAATTACCTCAATTGTATTTTCTTTTTCCAAATTTCAATTCCATACATTTTGATCGGTGATTATTTAAAGAAGCGATAAAGAAAAGATCTTGGCTCACCCCCCTGTACTAAAGCATAAAGATTACGTTCCGTTTTGCATATCAATACTCTCAAATTCAGGCGACTCGTTATAAAATCCAACCCCAGCGAGCTCGCTCGCTGCTAAATGCTGAGCTGAGGTAAATTTTTGGCATCACCCAAAATATAGACACACCTTTATAGTTAAGATATAATTCAAATTGTTATTGTATTCGTTTTGTATATGTGTTGTGTGATGTACAAAATAAAGTTATTCTTATTCTTATCCTCTATCGGTTATATTACGGGGAGTGCTCCGAGGAATTGTTCGGACTTATACCTGCTGCAACTTTTCGCCACCGTTCCATGCGACAAAATATTTATCATCCTCATCACCTGGATGAGTGTCAGTCCTCCACCGTGCGCTTTACCCGAAGCTTTCTGCCGCGCACTGTAAAACTCTGGAATGAACTGTCTTCTTCTTTGTCTGTCGTCATTACGTCCTGCAAAACCTTCAAGAAGGGAGCGTATTCCCTTCTAAAAGGCCGGCAACGCACTTGCAACTTCTCTGATGTTACGGGTGTCCAGGCGACGGTAATCGCTTTCCATCAGGTCATCTGTTTGCTCGTTTGCCCCCCTAATTTTATTAAAAGAAAAAAAACACAACCCCAGAAGTGGGGCTATTTAAGTGGGGTCAGTTTTTGCCTCTACATGCCTCATCTACCAAAGATTTCAAAACTCAACATAGGCTATGACGTACATTTGACAGAACAAATCTTCATACAATAAAAAGTTACGCCATCTTGTTTTCAAAATGGCCCCAAAAATTTAAAAAATGGGCCATTGAACTGGAGACAATTTTTGCCTCAACATGCCTCGTCTATAATATACAGGGTATTTTTTCAAACACTATCAATTTTTTACAGGAGGTTCAGACTTAGTAGTTTAAAAGATAATTTGAATAAAATTATTATTTTTAAACAAAAAATTTAACCGACTTCCAAAGTAAAAATTCACAAAAAAGTATGAAATGAAACTTATTTTCTAAATAATTCCCCTTTTAAATTTGGCTAAAATTTTAACAATTTCTCTACTCAATCTTCTTAATTTTGAAGTCGCTACCAGCCCAAACGATATCCTAGAATATTTTATAGAACTCACGTTCATATTTGCTGGTACCGACTTCAAAATTAAGAAGATTGAGTAGATAAATTTTTAAAATTTTAGCCAAATTTAAAAGGGGAATTATTTAGAAAATAAGTTTTATTTCATACTTTTTTGTGAATTTTTACTTTGGAAGTCGGTTTAATTTTTTGTTTAAAAATAATAATTTCACCCTTTCTAGTGATATATTTTGTTCAGTTATTGTTAATAATACATCTTAAGAACGTCTAAAATAAATCGAGTTTATAATTGAATACGCGCCAAGCTTACATTAGGTATTGTGAATAAGATGATGATGATTACTGTAAGTTAGAAAGTGGCATATGCTTGCAGTTATTTAAACAATGCCGAAATTTTCAAACGCATATCTTTAAAGACTGAGGAGTTCTGTTCAGCGCTTTTGGATCCAGGGTATACCTTGGTACAATATCTTATTTTTTGGTAGTATATGCTTGTGTTATTCCAGTAAGAGTCAAAATCACTATATGTGTCGATATAAATTTCAAAGAGTTCCCTCGGTTCCTCATGGATCGCATCATCAGGTTTTCACTTTAGTGACTAAAGGACTAACTTAGAATTATATCCTTTACAATAACAAAATAACTTTTGCCAAATAAGTTCATGAATAGCAGAGTAATGTCCAAAGATATCCATGTCGGTGTAAAATACTTTGAGAAGTACCTTTTATACCATCATAATGTGATGATGTATGGTGTGATGATGGTGGTGATGATGATGATTACTCTAATTGACGTAGTGGCATATGCTTGCAGTTGTTTAAACAACGTCGAAATCCCCAAATATGTATCTATAAGGAGTCAGGAGTTCTGTTCTTTACTTTTGGATCCAGGGTATACCTTGGAGCAAAATCTTACTTTTTGGTAACATATGCTTGGATTCCTTTAAAAAAACTCAAAATCACCATATGTATCCATATAAATTTCGAGGAGTTCCCTCGATTCCTCATGGATCCCATCATCAGGTCACCACTTTTTTGAAAATGGGACCAACCTCGGATGATACCCTTTACATCAGAAAAAGAATTTTGAAAATCGGTTCACAGACGGCGAAGCAATTGGCGAACAAAAAAAAACAAAATATATACAGCCGAACGTATAACCGCCTCCTTTTTTGGAAGTCGTTTAAAAATTAGGAAAACAGTTGGCCTAAAGGTAATCCGTGCAATTTCCCGCTAAGCGCTTAAATTTTATCTAATGCGTCATTTTTGAGCTTATCGAGCTCAAAATTAAAAGTGATGCTAAAAATGTTCACTGATAATTTTCTTTCATCAGACTTTTGAGTTCGGAGAGCTCAAAAGTCACTAAAGACTGGTAACTACTTTTGAGCTTAATTAAAACAACTTCAAAAAGCATAAAGAATATGACTTCACAATTTTCCTTGACGTAAATCCTAATTACACTTTCGTCTAATAAAGTAGTGACGATGCCTGGAAATTGAAAATTTTAGTCAAATTTTGAACACAGCCGCATCGTTTGTATGTTAATGAACTTTTAAAATATCCAAACTTGAAGGTACGTTTTTGCATATTTCAAGATGAAGGGTTTTGAAGGGTCACTTTGCTATTGTTATACTTAAGCTCTGTAGTATTCTATCTGTAAGTCTACTCTTTTGTGTAAAATATCTAATGCTAATGTGACATTAATATTTTTGTTTTGTGCACTTAAATTTGAACCAATCAAAACGCGTTTGACGTTGGTTATGCCGAACTCAAAAATAGTTAACTAAAGCATCGAATGCCGCCAATCGCGTGAAAATCGGTTGATTCATTCCAAAGTTATGACAGTTTGAAATTTCAAAAAATAGACTTATTAAAAGAAATGTCTGATGAAAGAAAAATATCAGTGAAAATTTTTAGAAGCACTTTTATTTTTGAGCTCGATAATCAAAAATTACGCATTCAGCATTTAAGCGCTTAGCGGGAAGTTGCATGGATGGCCTGCAGGTCAACTGTTTTCCTAATTTTTTTCAGGCCACCATTCATCTATGTAATTAAAAAAATACAGGAAAATACCGTATATATTATAATAATAATAATCTAATATCTATGGACGCTTCATACCACGTCAATCTGATCCCGTGGTGAGTTCTCGAAGAACTTGTATTACGGGTACCAGACAACGGAAATATATTTAATACTTTTATACTATACACATATTTAAGATTTTTAATATATTATACACATATTTAATACACATCCATGACTCAGGAACACAGAAAAACTTTTTGTTCCTTCGACGGGATTCGAACCCGCGACCCCCGGCTTGAGCACCAACACGCTCAACCAACTGAGCCACAGAGGTCGTCAAATCGTCGAGAGTCGTCCATAGATATATTATACCATAGGTATATGTACTTATTAGTTTACTAAATTTTATCAGAGGAGGCAAGATGGTATTGGGTAAAGATTGACAGTGCCAGACAATAAGCCCTCTTGTCCAAACTAAATTTATCTGTTTTTAGTGTTCTCTAGTTCACGTCTCGGAACCAAACGGTTAGTGCTAGAAATATGAAACTGCATGGATATGACTTGTGTATTTACCACGTCGACAAAATGCTAAAATTAAATCACGAAAATATATTTTTGGGGTACCTCCTGTAGTATTCTAGCACGCAACAATACTGGCTCGCCGATGCTCTCGCCATTGACACCCACACCCTGCCCGCATGGCCTCTCTATGAGGACTGCTTCCTAACTGTCAATGTCACTGTGACAAGTCAACTGTCATCTCTGGCAAGAGCACTCGAGATAGTATATTAATATCTATGCTTTTATACACAGCCATACACTACATCCCTTCCTTGTTTTATTTATTTTGTGCATGTATATATTCTACTTGTATGCTGTCAAAATTGAATCAATAACCATGAATAAGAATGCCCTAAATTTATGCTGTAACGTCTCTATTGGATATCGTTATTTTATAAGCAATTCAGCATCATATTAAGTGACCAATAAAATATAATTTAGAAGACACAACTAATCTGCTATCAATTCAAATCCATACATTCACCTTCCTAATTATTTCCACACTCCACCCTTTATCCGACCGACGTGCATTCTACCTTCCTCTCCTTGTCTTTTAAAACCTTCTATTGTCATATAAAGTATACTACACTTCGTTTTGGTACTTTTTCACCTATTAAATTATTCCAAACTTCTATATCTCGATTTGTATTTTTTTTTTTTTTTTGATTCGAGAACCAAATTAACGCTTAACTTGGTTTCTTTATTAAGATTATCCCTTGGCCCTACGTAGCGCCCCTTTTCTTTTCCTTCTCCGTCTGCATAGTATTTTCAGCTTTTATGACCATAAGTCATTCAAATTCACGTGAATTCTGACGCTCAATATACGGGTAATGTACGGTATAAAAAAGTTATGTTCGTTTATTTTGGTTATACCTACGCAGTTATTTTCGATGTATTTCCTTAACGACTGCATAATATCTGTTTAAGATTTTGTGGAACTTAAACTTAAACTGGAAATCGTACAGTAACATTTACCCTAACGTCTAACTTAATCCGCCTCAAATGACAAGAAAATTCCACTCAGAAAAGTTCCCATTTCATTGATGTCTTAAGTCTACCCCCGGCACGCTCGGTGGTTCTCACCTTTAGTGTAGTTGTAGTTTATACTAGAATGCACATTTTATCCTAAAACCTCTGATCTTGTTGCCGACTCTTCCTTCGGTCGTATTCTGTAGTGGCTGTGAAACCGGGATTAGTATGTCATTTTGGATATTTTACAACTGTGTACAATGTTACTGATGATGTTGTCTGTTTGCCCCCTTAAATGCCTTATCACCGAAAACCTATATTGGATATACCATCAATTAAATTACTTTTATACTGTGAGCCCCCCAGCCTAGATCACATTACAATTCACTATCTTCATCAATTTCCAATACCGAATTAAAAGTTGAACTGCAATTTTACTCTCTAATCTAATCTAATAAAATAAATATACTCTCTTGACTTCTATCTTGTAATAATAAATATTCTGTTGTCCATCCCACAACTATATGTATCATTTCTTCTCTCAAAAGTAGCTTACGTATGTAAGCAAAACTATCTGAAATGATTGTTCAAATTGCCTTTCCTCAATTTAAACGAATTTAAAAATTTCCTTTCCCATTGTCATGACTTTCAGACCCCGAAAGAGAATAATAATAACCATACTACAGATCGTCTTATGGTCGCAACTCACCCATAATAAACCTAATATATATATATTTTTGTTTGAACTTTATAATGGCCATTTTGCCTCTTAAATATAAATTATTAAAAAATATATAAATATTGTAACATGTGCAAAGAGTAATTTACTTTTTCTATGAATTTGTGGCAGACAGGCAGATTCACAAAAAATGTTGTTCTTATTTTCATTGAAGTATTTATTTCTAAGCAATATTTAAAAGAATATTAAATTTCTTTCCACCGAACTCCACATAAACTTTAATTTACTGGTCAAATTTCATACTCCTCCATTCGTATAAATGTTTTATATACCACTCAACCCATAGTAGCTTGTCATTGTCATTCGAAAACAATTAGCAATTTCACTTGGACGGACTGTAGTCCGTGCGATTCAAAGTGCGATTGTAGTCTAGCGTCTGACATAATATGAATTGACAGCCATCGACATTACCCCATTTTTCTAGGTAAATTTCGCAGGTTTATAATTCAAGTCTATGACATTGACGAACCTCACAATGTTTGTTTATATTTTTTCCTTGTCTCATGAACTCCACTTTACTAAATGTTAGTGAATCTCCTATTCGTAGCATCCTCGCTCCTCCTCATTTTCAAATCTACCATTGTGTTCATAATGTTATGTTATGTTGCCTAACTGCCTAATCGGAAACTGGACCCTGCTTTTATGCAAAATACGAATCAACTATAACCGACGATATTACAAAAACTTCTTGCTAGTTCTAGCAACCAAGAAGTAATAACCATTTATTGTTTTTAAACAAAGTAACATCAATCTAATAATCACTCATACAGCTTGTCTGTAATTCTTGTGACCTTACCAATTATTAAATGATCAACTTTGTTGCTTAGAAGTGATACTTATCAATTGAATGATGAACTATATTGCTGACATGCCCTATATGTCAATTTCAATAATCAGCCCACGGCTTACATGACATGTACTTTATTACTTTATCAATTCGCTTATTATCACCTTTATGGCCATAATTATTTAATGATTGGCTATACCACTTCCAAGTCATATTTATGACGTAATTTAATGATTATTATCATTTAGTATACTATTATATCAATTAATTACCAGCTTTTATGCTGCTTTTTTTGGCACTTTTATAACGGTATCAATTTAATGATCAGCTATGTACTGCTTTATGTCACTTTTGTGACGGTATCAATTTAATGATCAGTCTATGCTGCTTTGAACATTTTAAAAACCGTCATCAATTTAATGATGCGCTGCACTGGTCAGCTATGCTGCTCTTAACATTTTAAAAACCGTCATCAATTTAATGATGCGCTGCACCGGTATGTATTTATGATCAATAATACTGCTTTTAATATCACTTTTCGTGACGTTATCAATTTAATGATCAGCTTTGCTGCTTTCATAAATTCTTTTAACCGTCATCAATTTAAAGATGCGCTGTACTTTTATACACTTTCATCAGCTTTGCTACTTTTATACACTTTTTAACCAATCATCATCAGCTTTGCTGCTTTCATACATTTTTTAACCGTCATCAATTTAATGATGCGCTGTGCTAGTATATAACCTTCATAACGTTATCAATTTAATGATCAGTTATACTGCTAAAATATCACTTGACATTATCAATTTAATGATCAGTTATACTGCATAAAACCTATTTAGTAAGTCAACTTTAGCTATATAAACAAAGCCAGGATAAACTATTAATTAAAGCTAATATTATACCAGATAATACCACAATTATTTAACAATATTAACAAAATAAATGATATACGTCATTATAGTTATATTATACACTAAAATGTTACTAAAAAGATCTAAGTAGAAACATATTAAATGTAAGACTGCAAGGATATAATATCTACTGCATTTAAAAGTATAGCTTGACAGTGTACGCGAGCTTTAGATAACACTGAGTTCGATCAATAGCGAATATTTTCAACTACCCTTTATTTTTGAATGCAAAAGGTTAATAGTTATAAATTAGTAACGAAACAGTTTGCTGTGTTCTTTTAAATTCCTAGTTTTTTAATTTTATATATTATAATATGTAAGCTGTGTTTTGTACTGGTGTAAGTAAATGACGATTGTTTTTATTCTCGAGTAAGTGAATTATGTATTCTTATTGAGAAATAATAAGTCTTAAACCGTAAACCGTAAACTGCCAGGTTACACTGCAGTGCGTGTGTCAGAGTCACATCACACATCAAAGCCTGCACTCGCGAGGCGCTGTCTTATTGATATTATGATACAGTAAAGCAATGTACCTAATATATTTATTAATATAGCTATCGAACGCAACGCTTAAACTTTTTAACAATTATTCATCAAACTATTAGGTATGTTAAAACATAATACATTTTACATATTGCATTCTTATTTGATAAAACAAATGAACTTGTATTGTTATGTGGGCTCGTGTAATATTTCGGAGATCTCATTTGTTATGGTACGTTAAATAGTAAACATCTGCAGTCTGCAGAATACTCTTATCTTACTTGGTTATCGGTAACAACATATTTTTTTGCAATACATGATGATTGCATAATTATTATGCAGTATACCTAGTATATAAATCACTCAACTTGGCGGGGGAACTGCCGTGCCCCCCGATCTAATAATATCTGTAAGTACAGCGACATGTCGCTTCTATATCACAATCCTTACAGATCACAAACCTTACAGAATGTGTCTACTTAGCAGTAACACTAACTCAGTGAAACAATTGTTTTGCAATTGGTTTTATGATTTGGAAACCTTAAACTTACCTGAAAATAATATTTTACATTCCTTTTCACTATTTTTTATCCCTTGCACAGAATAGTATAGTTTGGAGTATAAACTTAATATAATAAGGTCATATACTTCAACACTTTAAAACCTACAGGTAACTGCAACAATTATCTGCTACTATAGATTCTGATAATTCACTAAGTTTTGTAAGTAGCCAGTACTCATTAGTTAAAAATACATCAAGTACAAAATGCCTCACTTCCAATTACCTACATGTGTCAATATAAAACATGGTATCAAAACTTATAGTAATTATGCAAGATTCACTAGCACTTAAACTGTGATTAGTTATGCTTAGTAATATTTAGATTCTAGTTCTAATATTACTTATGTAACCAACATATTATAATATATTATAATGATAATATTTTAAACATAATAATCATAGTGGCCTTTGGATTACAGTCCTACTTACTTACTACTATTTAATGTCAGTGGCTTTTAATAAACCATAATAACGTGAAATAATTATTGTAAATATAACTCTTGACATAATCAACAACTTATTTTCATTATAAATAACAATCAATTTATATTAAAATATACTAGCAGCTCACCACAACTATGGTCATTCCTTATCTTGACCCGCACATAGAAAATGTAACAAAAATTAAGCAAAGAGGCTGTGTACATTAGGTGATTAAATTTTAAACAATAACTAATGCGACACCTGCTTGGCACATTTTGCTATATTTAATATATAACTCCCACACCGATCTCGGTGACGGCGACTGGTCTCATTGAAGCGAACCAGTTACGCAGGAGTCATTTTACTGTGCCCAAGTGTGTGCCCGGTACACAAGAGCACATTCTCCTCCTTCACTCTCACAACCTAGTGGGACGGACAACTGACATGACCAACGAGAGATCAGGCGCAGGTCCGACCTTTTACATGCCCATCCGACCGTTAACCGTCAGACAATCAGGCGATTAGCCCGCATTGTCCTAACCAGACTTGGAAACAACATTTTTTGCCGTTCCAATGCGGGAATTTAACCCACTACCTTCGGGTCGAGAGCCAAGCTCCCACCACTAGACCACGGAGGCTGCTATATGCCCGCATGGGCAATACGATATTCTTTGTTTTAAACAATCTACAAGATTGACTGCACCTACAGGCTACAACTGACTGATCCCTCCATTACTTCCCTCCTTTGTTATTTTCAATGCGGATTTGTAAGATACGATAATCTTTTGTATATTTCTGTAATTTTAACCACTGACCTTTTTTCCTCGTCGCCACATGTAGTATTCTAGCACGCAACAATACTGGCTCGCCGATGCTCTCGCCATTGACACCCACACCCTGCCCGCATGGCCTCTCTATGAGGACTGCTTCCTAACTGTCAATGTCACTGTGACAAGTCAACTGTCATCTCTGGCAAGAGCACTCGAGATAGTATATTAATATCTATGCTTTTATACACAGCCATACACTACACCTCCTACACGTAAAGTGGGATTTTTTTTCTCGCATCTACCACATAGTGTGGTAGACAAGATAAACAGCTGGCTGTAAAAATCTTAAAAAATTCGTGATGATATTCCATGTGACGAACTATAAAGGAAAACTATAACAGCTTATTTATCTTTTTTAGTTTGGGAATTATAGATGCCTAATTTATAAAATGCGCTTACTTGGAAAACTGTACAAAAATAACCAAATAATAAGTAAACATGAAAAGTATTGGTATAATGGTACGGAACACTACGTGCGCGTCCGACTCGCACTTGGCTTTATGTATAGTAAAAGCAAACCCAAACTCACCGCTATAAAACATTCAGGTGACATTTGTAAATTGACAAAAGTTTTACCTTTTCAAAAACTTGGTAACTAGAAGAAAGCGACGGGTTCAATAAAACTAGCAAACTCTTTTCAGTAGTTCGTGCGTAAGTTGGGTGAAAAAATTCATGAGAATATCATAAATTGTTATTCAACTTTGCTAGTGATAAATCCTTTTTAGTTTTGTGAGATAATAACCTTTTGTCATAAATAACATTCAATGTGAAAGGTGCTTTATTTTTGTAAAAAGGTTTGGCGTTCACCTGGAGTGCCTCGGCACAACTGGTCTGACTCCATCGGAGAGATATTACGGCCTCACAAAAACATGTGCGGAGTAACGCCGAGTCCATAGATTATACAGATATAGTATATACGTTTCCTTTTTTCTAAACGAAACGTTTACTCGTGTAATGGTCAAATTTCATTATTTCCTAATGAAAACCTAATGAAAATATATCACTTGGAGGACATTTTTTAGGCCTTTAGGTAAAGGCCTAAAGACCTAAGTATACTATTATTATTATTTTAGAAAATAATATACAGATAGTATAATATATTTTTGCCGTATTCCGCGTCTGTAATAAATTTCAGTACACTAGCTCATGTCGACTTAGCTCACAGTAACACTATTTTTAGAATTTTCTAGGAAATAAAAGTAGGCGAAACTTAATAATATATTAACGATCCTAATTAGTAATTATCCTTTCCAAAGTGTGGGCATAATTATATAAAGAGGTATGCATTAGACTTTTATCTTAGGGTTTAACCGTATTACCGTTTAAAAAATTGGTTTACATTCCCACGCAACCGAAGTGTGCTAGCTAGTTAGGTACCTTATATATAATAATAATTTAAGTAGCTTTTTCGGCGCCCGCTTAAGCACAGTATCCCATGGAAATACAGTGCATACTTTTTCAGAATTAAACACAACCTATGTGTTAATCCAAAGCCTAAACTACTACCATACACAATTTCATCAAAATCCGTTCAGTATTTTTTGCATGCAGGAGTCATAATCCATCCATCATCACAAACTTTCACATTTATAATTGTAGTATGATATATTATTCTCGTAAGGCTAACCGCGTCGCTTTGACATTGTTTTTAGTGGGATATTTCCTCAGTAATGAAACTTCATTACTGAGGAAATATCCTCAAAGCTAACTAGCTTTGTCTCCAATCTACTGCAATTTCATTAGCCGTCGTCATTATCGAGGAACGGCGAACGATTCAATCACGGCCATTCCTGGAATCAAAATAGAGAATGGGAAAAGCGGTTTAGTATCTACTGTGTTATAGGTAGGTACTGTGATTGTATGTTCCTCAAGGGTCAATGTAATAAACATCCACCCATTCACTTGTTAGACACATGTTCTTACGGAATACCTACTAATATCCGTAAGAACATGTACAATGTACATACTACATATTATCAATTTTATATCTATATAATATTATATCTATTATGTATACACTTTATATATAAAGTAACAACAACTATTATTTATTCTGTGGTAACAACGCCTGACTGCTTCATCAACGCCGAGGCAAAATTGCTAAAGCTAGAAACGTAAATTTGGACCGTGGCTTCCATTTGTGACGTATAGGTCCACTAAGGCAATTTGTGAAAGTCATCCTCTGAAGGGGTAAAAACGGGTGTTAACGTTTGTATGTAACTTTGTTGTTTGTGGTCAGATCTATTTGAAATTTCGTAAGGTTGTTCTTAGGTATGAGGGGAATGTTATTATTCGACAAATTTTACTATTCGAATAATTCGAATAATGGCTAAACACTATTCGAATAAATTCGAATAATTCGAATAATACGAATATTGGTAATAAACTTTAAATACAAGTAACATAATGCGTTTATAGATACCTGCATATTTAATAATATTAAAATGTGAAGTGTTTCACAAATTACACTAAAAAAGTCAACGTTTTTTTAATAAAAATAAACTTCTTTTAAGTTTCAAACTTGAAATACTAAATTGCACTAACTTTTTAAAACTATTAACATATAAACGGTTTACATCCAGACCTAAACCGTTTCAAAAGTCAGACTGACATTGCTCCAGAGCAGACCATGCATTTGGTTGCCAACTAAGGGGTTTTTCCCAATAATTAAGGAAAAGATCCTCTAGGAGAGAATTTTTGGGGTTTGTTTTAGAGGTTCGTATTTTCTGGTTTTTATTTGAATCGATTCAACATAGATAATCGATTTAAAATTAAGCTTTTGGTAGTATAATTTAATATATCAAGAACACTAATATTACAGATTTTTTTTTATTATTTATATATCAGTTTGCTCAAGATTGGAGAGAAATATATTTGCAGAATTGGAACACTGCACAGAAATCGGAATGCACTGTAAATAGTACTCTGTTCTAATATAATGCAGCTGAAAATTCAAACACAAGAGTATCGTGCTGTCATAATGATCTGCTCCAGACCTAATCGTTACATACATACATACATATAATCACGCCTCTTTCCCGTAGGGGTAGGCAAAAACTGCTTCTTTCCCGTAGGGGTAGGGAGAGACCACTTCTTTCATTTGCTACGATCCTTACATACTTGTTTCGCACTTTCATTCTTACCATCCATTCCTAATCTTACATTCAACGTAGCGAAGCGGCTCTCCATCATCCACTTTCGGTATATGTGTATATAAACCGTAGTAAGAATAAGTAAACAAGATAAACCGTCAAAATAAAAGCACTCAAAAAAGAATATAATGTTACGTTATTAATAACAAGAAACTTCATAGTTGGTAAAAAGTTAGTGGAAAATCTTTAAAACAAAAATAACCTTTTTCCATTTTCAAGTTAACCATGTTTTTGGTCTCTTTATGTTTTCAATTTTTTCTTCAACGATGAACCTTATTACAAAAAGGAAGTTAGACAGCAGCAGATTTGAAAATTGTATCATAGTCTGAAGAATGTGTTGATGATTTTTCTGAAACTAGGCATCAGTACTGAAGTACGCATCAGGCGTTGATTGCAAGAACGGAGTGTGTCATGTTTCGAACCATTCAGAAGATGAAGCGACGGTACAAGAGACTGAAAAACCATTCAGAAGATAAAGCGACGGTACAAAGAGACTAAAAAACATTTGACAAGGCCGTGTAAGACTTTAATTGCAGACTCAGCGCTCGGTAAAACCGTTAAATTGTTTCCACTTGTTGAAAATCAACACTTAAATGCAGTTAAGTTCAGAAACAGCTCCTTCAGACCCGATGGGACTATGTTACTGACAGCACAGTGAATCTGAAATCCTAAAGACCGAGGCGAAGGGCGAGTGGCCTCACCTCCAGACCAAACTCGAGAGCCCGATCAACCTATCATGTAGCAACACTGTGATACGTCCGTGAACACACAAAAAAATGATCGAGAATGGTCCAGAATTTTGGTCCCAGATGAGTGGTTTTACTGACTTTAACTTCACAAGTTAAAGTGAACTTCTGAAGGGAGGCTAAGTAAACGTGACCTGTTAGGCGATATCTTCAAGCCTACTTTTCAGATAGAGTCCAGTATGCTCAAGCAGAGTAATACAATGGACTGGCATACCTTCAGAAATCCGCACTGAGTATGTGGCCATGGCAATTGGACCTCTACCTAGAGAAATATATGGTCAAGAGATTCTTAAAGATTATCTTTAATGTCCTCGCCTCAACCTGATTAAGTATACCCTGAGATGAGCTTAGAAGGCTAGTCAGAAGCCGCAAATTGTCATCTACAGTCAGTAGCCTCCAGCACTAAAACACGCCCTGATATAAGAATGGGAGAATATTGCATAACTCGGTTCCAAAACCTCGTTTTCAGTATGACAATGCTCCTCCAAGCTGTTGTCAGGCCTTGAGGAGATATTCAAAACCACAATTTTATATAACATGTAAATTTAGTCTTAAAGACTAACATTAAAATGATTAATTTTTGTTTAAAGATAAAAATAATAGTTTTGAAAAGCTGACGCTATGGAAAGTGCTCTTAGCTATTATTCATCAGCTTCATGTGTTTATTTTATATTATTTATTAGACTCTACTTATTACTTTTTGAACGTGAATTTTGTGGCTTTCCATAGATGTGAAGTGTGTGTTAAAAAATATTTCTTTTAAAATTTTATACATGACATGAAAAAAAGGCAAAGTTTTATACATGACTTATACAAAGTCAACCATTTCCAAGTAATCGGCCTGGTTTTTCTTTTTTTCCAAGTAATTGGTTTCATTTCTGAACTATGAGGATTAGGAACTTACAATTTTACAGGCTGGTAGATCATGGTAAATTCTCTTTAGGAACGTTATTTTGAAGAAAATCGAACAGTAAGATTAAGGAACTAAAAATCGTATTACGATTTAAAGTAACATAGTCCTCCTTAGAGACGTCCTAACACGCTCTTGGTTAGGTTATTTTGACAAGCGTCTGAGTATGGATTTCTTTCCCTGAGGCCTGTAGGAAGTATTCACCTTAAATATTTTTTTTAATTTAAAAACAGTTTTATTCTTTCACAAACAGTGTAGTAAAATCTGTTTTAGGACATTATTGACGACAAAATTAATAAATAATAAAAATAATGTATGGATAACGAAACTTTTCCGGTTTATGTACAAGTTTATTACTATTATTAACATGTTTTTGAAAAATAAGTAAAATATTTTTATTATTCGTTTTATTCGAAATATTCGAATATTGAATCCAGTCATATTCGAATAATAAAATCGTCGAATATTCGAATAAAACGAATATTCGAATATTCGAATAATATTCCCTAGGTATGACTAACTAAAACTCAAATGCAATATTTTCTAGGGTTAAAAGGGGTACTAAACTTTGTATGGGGAAAACATATTAAATAAGCGTTTCAGCCTGAAACTTTGTAAATGTAATCTAAAAAGAAAATAAGTAAACGTGTGTTTCATGATGTTTCGATATTCAAACCCTAAAGGGATGAATATCATTTTTTTTATCTACGCCCGCGCCGAAACAAAACTACTGAATAAGACCTCTACTTTTCTTATTATTTGGCAGTCCTAAGGCCTGTTTTACGACATATACTATTTCAGTATCCGTATTATATGAAATAAAACGGATGATTAATAAGTATAAATAGCAAAAATCAGAGACAAGTTCTAAAACAATTTCTTTTCTTCGAAAACACTTCGCACTTTCACAGTGATATTTTCAGCTACTGAGTTCATAAATATTGCCTATTGGATTCGCTTTTGCAGATTTCAATCAAAATTAAGTTTAATGGCTTAGTAATAGAATCTAAAATCCTCTCCCATCAGTAACAAAGGATAATGAATACCGTCCATCCATATGCAAAGGGAACCTTTCGCCTTTCTCCTTCAATCACCTTCAATGCCGACACTTTACAAATCTTCCAACTCGAAATTCAGGAGTTGTTTACGTGAGCATTATCAAGCGGACTATTAATGGGCAGGCCGAACGATACAGTTTGGCCTATCAGTTTGGCCTGACCGGATTCGTTCTCATAAACGAAAATATCGCTTCAGTTCATTATGGTTTGCTGCTACATAATATATACTCTTGTCTGCTAATCTAATTTGTATTATGTTATGCTGTCATAGGTACCGACTTTTTAGGGTTCCGTAATACTTAAGGAACCCTTATAGTTTCGCTCTGTCCGTCTGTCTGTCTGTCTGTCTGTCCGCGCCTCTAGCTCCTGTAATTATGAATATAAATTGATTAAATTGGTGCAGTTATAGATTGTGTATAGATCACGGTTTTGGGATAATAAAAAAATTATAATTTTATATTTTAGGGGTGGCTCTCCATTAGGGAATATTATTCGAAT
This sequence comes from Glaucopsyche alexis, assembly GCA_905404095.1. Classification (NCBI taxonomy): domain Eukaryota; kingdom Metazoa; phylum Arthropoda; class Insecta; order Lepidoptera; family Lycaenidae; genus Glaucopsyche; species Glaucopsyche alexis. The sequence continues at coordinate 14,130,617 of FR990062.1, forward strand.
ATTCGAATATTCGTTTTATTCGAATATTCGACGATATTGTTATTCGAATTTAGCTGGGTTCAATATTCGAATATTTCGAATAAAACGAATAATAAAAATATTTTATTTATTTTTCAAAAATATGTTATTAATAGTAATAAACTTGTACATAAACCGAAAAGTTTCGTTATTTAATACATTATTTATTAATATTGTCGTCAATAATATCCTAAAACAGATTTTACTACAATGTTTGAGAAAGAAAACAAAACTGTTTTTAAATAAAAAAATATTTAAGGTGAATACTTCCTACAGGCCTCAGCGAAAGAACGCTATGCTCACACGCTTGATAAAATAACCTAATCAAGAGCGTCAGGACGTGTCTAAGGAGGGTCCTGTTACTATAAAGCGTAATACGATTTTTAGTTTCATATTCTTATAAAGTTCGATTTCGTTCAAAATAACTTTCTTAAAGACCAGCATGGAAAATTGTATGTTCCTAATCTTCATAGTTCAGAAATGACAGAGGGGGGTGAAACCAATTTGGAGGCCGATTACTTGGAAATAGTTGACTTTGTAAAAGTCATGTATAAAAATTTGCCTTTATTTTAAAAGACAATATTCAACACACACTTCACATGTATGGAAAGCCACCCCTAACTATAAAATAAAACTATCTTTTGCCCGCGACTTCGTCCGCGTGGAACAATTACTTTGGCATATCGCTAAAATATACCGGCGACTTCATTTACGTTGAAGAAGAAGCGCTTCCCCCTCACGACTGCTCGCCGCGCGCCCCTTTATATTACTGCGATATCTTCTAAGTTCTAAAATACTCATTGAAATCAAATGATGTAAACGGCAAATTTCTTCTAAAACAAATGCTTGTAATAAATAACGTATTTACTTGGATAAGGATTAATATCATCTTTACGAAAACATCCTCACAAATAATGCTTAATTTTAGAACAAATTTGCATAACATAAAAAGGTTATTGTGAGCCAACCTTAAAAGATAAAATGAAAAAAAAAACCGATTTTAAAACATTCTTGGTTGGTGCTCTGCTCGTATTGAGCTTAGCATGATGTTATATAGCCTAAAGCCTTCCTTAATAAATGGACTATCCAACACAAAAAGAATTTTTCAATTCGAGGCAGTAGTTCCTGAGATTAGCGCGTTCAAACAAATAAACAAACTCTTCAGCTTTATAATATTAGTATAGATTTTTTTTTATCAAACCAAAACCGATATCTGGACGCAACATAGCTAGAGGAGCAGATAGAAAGAGAGACAGGCGGATGGAAAGAGTGACACGATAAAGGATACCGAGTTGAGTTGATTATTACAGTATTACATTGGCCTGCAAAACTAAGTACAAATCGTTTAAAATTTCATAGTTTTCAAAATATTACAAAAAGATTTATCAGCTTTCTTTAATAGTAATAACTTATTTAAATCAGTATATTATCTTTAAAAAAATAACCATTTTAATCTTAGTCTTAAAGACTAAATTTACATGTTATATAAAATTGCGGTTTTGAATAACTCTTCGAGGCCTAACAACAGCTTGGAGCGGGTTTGTCATTCTGAAAACGAGGTTTTGGAGCCAAATTATGCAATATTCTCCCGTTCTTATATCAGGGCGTTTTAGTGCTGCGAAAGTACTAGTTCTATAGGTGACAATCTGCGGCTTCTGACTAGCCTTTTAAGCTCATCTCAGGGTATACTTAATCGGGTTGAGGTGAGTATATTAAAGAAAATCTTTTGACTATATCTTTCTCCAGTTAGAGGTCCAATTGCCATGGCCACATACTCAGTGCGGCTTTCTGAAGTACGCCAGCCCATTGTATATGTACTCTGCCTGAGCGTACTGGACTCTTTCTGAAAAGTAGGCTTGAAGATATCGTCTACCAGGTCATGTTTACTAAGCCTCCCTTCAGAAGTTCATGAGTGAATCCACTCATCTGGGACCAAAATTCTGGACCACTTTCGTTCATCCTTTTGTATGTGTTCAAGGAGGTATCACAGTGTTGGTACTCGATACTAGGGCTCTCGAGTTTGGTCTCGAGGCGAGACCACTCACCCTTCGCCTCAGTATATAGGGTTTCAGATTTGCTTAAGCAAGTCTCCTTCACTGTGCTGTCAGTTGTTACTGATATAGCAATAGTTTCTTAAGACCCGAAAGGACTATGTTTAGTCCTTTCGGGTCTTAAGAAACTATTGCTGAACTTAACTGCATTTGAGTGTTGATTTTCAACAAGTGGAAACCATTTAACGGTCTTGCCGAGCGTTGAGTCTGTCATTAAAGTCTTGCACGGCCTTGTCAACTGTTCTTTAGTCTCTTTGTACCTTCGCTTCATCTTCTGAACGGTTCGTAGCATAACACACTCCGTTCTTGCAGTACAATGCCTGATGCCTACTTCTGTACTGATATGCCTAGTTGTCTAACTTCCTTTTTATAATAAGACTCATCGTTCAAAATAAATTTAAAACATAAAGAGACCAAAAACATGGTTAACTTGAAAATGGAAAAAGATTATTTTTGTTTTAAAGATTTTCCACCCACCTTTTACCAACTATAAAGTTTTTTGTTATGATAACATAACATTAAAATCTTTTTTGACTGCTTTTTATTTTGATGGTTTATCTTGTTCTTACTACGGTTTATTTACCAGACCATTATGACATTTATCAGACCATTATGACAGCACGAAAGTCGTGTGTTTGAGTTTTCACCAGAGCACTATTTACAATGCATTCTGATTTCTGTGCGGTATTCCAACTCTGCAAATATATTTCTCCTCAATCTTAAACTGATAAATAAATAATAATAAATTATTTATATTAATTTGAAATATTAGTGTACTTTATATACATTAAATTTAAATTAAAACTACCAAAAGCTTAATTTATACAGTCTGACTTTTCAAGTCGATTGTCAATGTTGAATCGATCAATAGCTTAACTTAATTAAAAACCAGAAAATACGAACCTCTAAAACAAACCCCAAAAATTCTCTGCCCTAAAGGATTTTTCCTTAATTTTTGGAGAAACTAAGGGAGTTGGCAACCAAATCCATGGTCTGCTCCAGACCTAAACCGTTCGTGTGTTAATAGTTTTAAAAAGTTATTGCAATTTAGTATTTTAAGTCTGAAACTTAAAAGAAGATCTTTTTATTAAAAAGACGTTGATTATTTGAGAGTAATTTGTGGAACACATCACATTTTAATATTATAAAATATGTAGGTACATATAAACGCATTATATAACTTGTATTTAAAGTTTATTATCAATATTCGTATTATTCGAATTATTCGAATTTATTCGAATAGTGTTTAGCCATTATTCGAATTATTCGAATAGTAAAATTTGTCGAATAATAACATTCCCTACTCTCCATACATGTGAAGTGGGGATGAAAAATATTTTTTCACTCTACCCCATCGTGTGGGGTATCGTAGAATAGGTATTTTAAAATAAAGGCAAGGTTTCATACGTTACTTTTTTATAAAGTTGACCAATTTCGAGTAATCGGCCTCCAAAGTAGTTTGTAAGTTGGTCCCCCCCCTAGCATTTTTAAACTATAAGAGATAGAAACTTGCAAATTTCCATGCTGATAGATCATGCTAAAAACTCTTTAGCAAAATTGTTGTGAACCAAATCGGATAGTAACTTTTGGAGTAATTAAAAAAAACCATATTACGCGTTTATAGTTACGGAACCCTCCTTAGGGCCAGGCCACACGGTGCGGTACGGCTGCGGCGCGGCGCCTGAGCGGTATCGCAACGGGTCTTTTACATATAAAAATGTATGGTATGCCACACGACGCGTCCGGCGCCGCTCCGGCGCCGCACCGCAGGCGCACCGGACAGCGGCGCGAGGCGGGGCGAGACAGATGAGGCGGGGAGGGGTGCACACAGGGCGACGCCGCATTGATCGTGTGGCCGCCAGTGCGGTGCGGAGTATTGCGGTGCGGTGCGGCGCCGCGCCGTGTGGCCCGGCCCTTAGACATGTCCTGACATGCTCTTGGTTAGGTTATTAAATAATAAATCGGAAAAGCTTTCACTTTGATTGATTATTATAATAATGGGAATAACAGCTATTGTGATATTTAAAATAGTTTATTTAAATAAAAAAAACTACAATTTCAATTCACACACAGACGATACGATTTTGCATCCGTTCAGTCCTAACTGAAGGTAAACTAGGCCGTATATGACGACCTTTATGATTATGATAGTCATACACCATACAGTCTATAATATTTATGGTCCAATCAACTTGATTAGTTCATATTGACATAAGCAGTATAGGCAGTCATGCAAATTCACGCCCATACATAGTCAGTTCTAACTGATCCAATCGAAATGATCAAGCTGACGTGATCGAAAGTGTTCTTAGCATATATAATGTTCTTAGCATATAATATATCATCGCTTATTGCTGATGATTATTGAAATATAGAATATGTATTATAGAAAAGATATTACATAAATAATTATCTCAATAAAAAGTATGTTATGCTTAAAGCATTTGCAAACAACAGGACTTCCAGAAAAGCACCAATCTTTAGAGTGTTGTAGCTAGTAGCTATAAAATAAATAGAACCAACGAAAACAGCAATGAATAATAATTTGCCTGCCGTATCTATATTCTAAAGCCGTGGTCGTCAAACTGCGGCCCGCGGTCGTGAATGGTGCGGCCTACGGCCCTCGCAGCTCGCAGGGGCATATTTAGTATTAACACTAGGACCAAAAGGGCTATGGCAGGTTGGCAGTTACAGTTTCAAGTCAGACTGCGAGAGGCGGCGAAGTACGCATTTTTATGCGTATCCGTCTGCATATTATTATAATGCGGGATAATTTCGAATCGAATTCAATATTTACAGTTACCATGGTTACGTAGTATTTAGTAATCTGTGACCATGGCACGAACATCTGTCCTCACCGACGGATCATGTGCGGACTCCTAGTGATGCGAAACATTACTAGAAGAACATCTGCGTCTGTGTAATGGTTATTTCGCAGTTCCTTGCGAAACTATACCGACAAGGATACAACCATTTAATATTACTTATATGCTAGAGAGAGAGACACAGCATCTATGCGAAATTCTGCCATACTACTTAGTAGGACTTACAGTTTTTTACTCGCAGTTTCTTTAGAAGGTGTTTAGATATTCACCATATTATAAACTATGAGAGCTACCCGCCCTCCCCCTTATAATCTCAAGTTTATCAGTGGGCGGCCCACAGTGATACTTCACATTGTCCTATGTGGCCCTTGAGCAACAAAGTGTGACGATCACTGTTCTAAAGGTCTTTGTTTCCCCGTGGGTGATGTCATAAAATAAAATGGCTTTTCTTGTCACGTATTATAATTTGTAAGGATTTGGGCACTGATACCCGATACAAGAAAATATATAACTCCATGTCCCAAGCGAATAGGGATGAAGTATAAAGCATTTATTATTGGTTTATTCTAAAGAAGCTTTTAATTTTAAAAGTTAACTTAAACGTACAATTTTGGAGATACTTCATAATAATATTTACATTTTATATTCCAGCGGCCTTACATTACATACAGTTTTACTTAACCATAACTCACAATTAGGTACCAGTGAGCTCAGTAGCCTAGTGGTAAGACTGTTTGGTTCGCACTCGAGAGAGTGCATGTTCGAATCCCAGGTTGTGGCGTGTACCAATGAGACTTTTTCAGATCTCAAGTACATTGTACGGACGCTCTAACAGTGAAGAAAACATCGTGAGGAAACCCGCTTAAAGTTGGCCCCAGACGTATTGACCAGTTCATTCCTCTGGACTAGGCTGACTTTGTTGTGAGAATGCCGTATGTGCTTGGGCAACCATACGACATTTAAAAACCAACTGTCCCAGGCACTACAGTATTTCAAGAGTGGTTACTTCGCTCGGAGAATACTGTATAAATCATCCATTAACAGATGCAAAGGCCTAAGTTTAAGTTTTTACTTTGTATGGAGCGTTTTCACATGACTTTCGTAAACAAATCGCTATGCCTATGAAAACAAATGATTTTTATACAGTTTCTTCTGAAAACTTACTCATATTTTAGAGTACTATTCATTTATGCAATAAAAAGAAATAAGTCGTACCTATAAGTTGTAACATTATATGCCACCCTCAATTGACTTAAATATGCCATAACTAAAAATACGAGCTTTCAGTTTTAAGTTATATATTTAGGTTCAGCGAGTGAAAAGCTATAAAAACTTTCATGTAAAAGTCAATTTTGATGTAGACTGCTGCTATTATCATTTTTAAGGTTCCGTTATCCGTTTTTTCCTTTCGAGGTACGGAAGTTCCGTTCCTCGAAAAAACGGAAAAAACGGAACCCATGTGTTGTCCGTCCATCTCAAGACGTCAAGACCTTTTTTCTCAGGACTGCGTGAAGGTATCAAGCTGGAATTTATATCAAATACTCAAGTCTACTGTCCCTTGGAGCTGTGAAAAAATCAAACTTCTAAGCCAACACGATCAAAAGATACAGCCGTTTATGCCGCAAATTTTCGACACTCGCAAGGGAATCAAAACCTACAGGGTATTTCCCGTGAACTCAGAATCTTAAAAGTTGCTACGAAGCAACGTCTTATAGCATAGATAAAGGAAAAATTGCGAAAACCGTTTTTTAGTTACATCATATAATAAAAATATTTTTAATAATTTTAAACTTACTACCCCTTTCCTCATGAACGCGTAGAGGTATTAAATTGAAATTCATATCAAATAAGTACACAAGTTTACAATACCTTTAAGGTGTAACAAAATCATACTTCTATGTCAACGCAATCTAAAGAAACAGCAATTTTCAAACTCGCAACTACTCGCAAGGGAATCAAAACCTACAGGGTACTTCTCGTGAACTCAGAATCGTGAAATTTGGTACGAAGCAACGTCTAGCACAGATAAAGGAAAAATTGCGAAAACCGTACATTTTTAGTTACATCATTTATTAAAATATTTTTAATAATTTTAAACTTACTACACCTTTCCTCATGAACGCGGGTTATACTCAAGGTATTAAATTGAAATTCATATCAAATACTCAGGTCTATTAATACCTTGAAGCTGTAACAAAATCAAACTTCTGCGTATATACCTACAGGTTTGCACGGAATCCTCGGTGCGCGTGTCCGACTCGCACTTGGCCGGTTTTTGTTGTAAAGCTGAACGAAGCGTGGATTTCGTTGTAGCATCGTTAGTATTGATTTCGTCTGAACAGCTCCGTTGTTATTCAAGTGTCGTAAGTTTTAACTGAACTAAACCCTAGAATATCCTTGGTAAGAGCAAAGCTGTGAGCATGAGGATTAACTTTTATTTTTCATCCCTGTATCTATACTTAATATAATAAAAAGGAAAAGTATGTTTCTTTGTTTGCATTAAATAGGCTCCGAAACTACTACACCGCTTTTGATGAAATTTGGCACATATATAGATTAGACCACGGGGAAGGATATAGGCTACTTCTTATTGCGGAAAAATGTACGGTTTCTGCGAAATTAACTTTTGCGCGCACGAAGTCGCGACTGGCGGGCAACATCTAATCTATACCTACTAATATAATAAAGAGGAAATGTTTGTTTGTTTGTTTGCATTGAATAGGCTCCGAAACTACTGGGCCGATTTTGATGAAATTTGGCACAGATGTAGAGTAGACCACGGGGAAGGATACTTTTTATCGCGAAAAAGTGTACGATTACTACGAAATTAACTGATGCGCGCACGAAGTCGCGGGCAATATCTAGTATCTTATAAATCCAAAGTAAATCTTATGTTATAACGGAATTTTTATTTATATGGTATAAGAAAACAACTTATTATTTTATGTATCCCCAAAACTTTGTTTCAGTTCATTCTCGTACCTATATTCATACCTATATCTTAGATATTAACCAGATATCTAAATAGATATCTAAAAAGAAAAGTGCATGTGATTTACACTTACGGATTGTGTCGCGAATCGCGATGCACTTTTCTTTTTCCCAACGTTTCGGCTACTTTCTAGCAGCCGTGGTCATCCCGTGACCACGACATAATCTTTAACTGTTTAAGACAATAATATTGGCGTAAACATAAGAAACCACTATTATATACTTTAAAATATTAAAGTATAATTTTATTTATAATAATAAAAGCGTAAAATGTAATTAAATGATAATAAGTTTTAAATTTTATTATTAATAAATACTGTATAAGCTGTTGTTTATAAAAGCTTCATTATAGTGAATAACAAACAGTAAACACTAGAAAGCAGGAGAATACAACGAGACGCTGCGCAACGTGATATTGCTATTTAAGTTTTAAAGGCGCTTTAATATAACACTAAACTTTATACGACTTGATATTGATGACGTCTGTGGTGTGTCTTAGTCATGGTTGAGCGAGTCGGTGCTCAAGTGGGAGGTCGCGGGTTAAAATCCCGCTGAACAATAAATTTCACTTTTATGATGAGTGCGAATTTTTGTCACTACTTGCCGTGAAGAAGTTAACTGCAATTTGTATGGCATCGAATTAGTTACCATTGTTTGCCACTAGGGGCGCTGTACCATACAAATTGTAGTTTACTCCTTCAACGGCGAGTAGCGGCAAAAATTCGCACTCATCACACTGTATTCCTGAGTAATATAGATATATAAAAAATAAAATAGCATGTGTTAGTTTGTTATTAGGGTATATAGTTTACACACTACACACGATATAACAAAATATATGAAACTTTCCAATTTATGAGTTCGATAAGGTGCGGATAGATGGCGCTAAGCGTTAGTTACATTATGCTATTCTTTATTTTTTTTTGTTCCCGACTACCCCAGTAAAAGGGTTATTGTTTCATCATCAATACAACAACTTAGTTTTAACTTTATTTTTCTTAGACGTGAGAGTGACACAGGGTAGAGTACATCAAAATTATTTCACGCAGTCGGGATTTTGTTGTTTTATAGTTAACGGTTTAATTATTTACCACCTAAAACTGGTATCTGGGGGCACGGTAGTGCCCCCATGCCAAGACGTCAAGCGAAGCGCAAGGGCACTACCAAACCACCTTTTCTCGAAGCGTTTCGTCGATTTTTTGAACCCTCATAACTTGAGTTTGGATTGTACCAGATAAATGAAACTTTCAGGATTTGTTTCCATCAGCGGTCTCATTAAACATGTAAAGTTTCGATTACCTACGTCTTATACTTTAGATTTTATTTATATCTAAAAAACCCTGATTCCGTCACTGACTCACTGATGATCAACAAAATTATATCGTACTTCCGGATGTTCTCGAAAGCTGAAATTTGTTACGTAAAATTGTATTAGTACACAACCAACATAAAAATTCTCAAAATTGGCACTTTCATCTTCCAACCCCTTAAACAAGGGAGTTGAAGTAAATTATCTGTGAAAGCGCCATCTATCGCATTATTATGAACTATATAAGTTATGTCGTCGTTCATCGCTAGGCTTGTAAACTAATTGACTAATATTGATTGAAATAATTATTTCCCGAATATTCTGAATTTAAACGGAAAATTTAACATATTATATGCAACATTCATTTAATTATGTTAAGAATTATTAAAGTAAGAAGTCTCATATAAACTTTTATCCTTCAACCTCTTAAACTACAGGATGGAAGTTTCTATAATATTACCACAAACTTAGCTAGAGGCCTGAAAATTGTTGTTGTTATTAGGGATCCGATAATAACAATAAAATTTAATAAAATAACCATGTATCCCTTTATTAACAACAAAAAACACAATATTTTTTTAAATATTTATCGACATATTTTATTGCACTTGTTAATGTTACCAGTATGTATTTTCCGTTTAAATTACTAAAGAATACTCGGGTAATAATTAGGTATTTAAATATTACGTCAATTAGATTCCAATTCAAGCGAAGAACAAACACATAACTAACATAATTCATAATGTACGAGATAGATGTCACTTTTACACAAAACTATAAAAATATTATGATTTATCATTAAAACGATTAATAATAATTAACTGAAGGGAATGAAATAATAAAAAAAAACTATGTATCCAATTACAGTTACATACTTTTTAGTATCATCAAAATATTTACAGTATCCGAGTAACTTAGAATGAATAAAATCTAGTAAAAGCGCCACCTAGCATAGCTTATAAACAACAATCAATTATAAATGGGCATTCAAGTAGTACTTACTGCTACCGACAGATGTCAGTGCTTCGACTCCTAAGCCGCGCTGATGGTGTTACTTATTACATAAGTCATAAGACATCATAAAACGTGAGTAAAGTTTTTTTTACCCTGAAAGATTCAGATAGTTGTTTGTAGTAACTAGTACTTGGGAGACGGGAGTTATGCTCAGGAGTGACCCGGGAGATCGAGCTTTGCTCGAAGTTCAAACAATAGTACGGAAGAAGAAAAAATTATAAAAGGAATAACCTAACCAAAAGCATGTCAGGACATGTCTAAGGAGGGTTCCGTAACTATAAACGCGTAATAGCCAATAGGTATTTCTTTAAATTACTTCAGAAGTTATTGTCCGATTAGTTCAAATAATTTTCCGAAAGAATAAGTAACGACCACTGTGGCGCAGTGGTGAGCGCGTTTGCACTCAAGCCGGAGGTCGCGGGTTCAAATCCCGCCAGGGAACAAAAAAAGTCTTACTATTGAGTATGATGCAAAGGGAGGGGAGGGGGGGGGTGACTTGTAAACCACTTTGGATGCCAGTTACTCCAAATTGTTGACTTTGTAAAAAAGGAATGTATGAAACCTTGCCTTTATTTTAAAAGACGTATTCAACGATACCCCTCACATTAATGGCTTACAATGAAAAAATATTTTTCATCCCCACTTCACATTAATGAAGCCCCTGAAATACCTATAAAATAAGTATTTTATGATGCCAAAACTGACATTTATGTTACATATTACATAACTGTTCCAAATTTCATCAATTTATATTCATAACTAGCTGTTGCCCGCGGTTCCGCTCGCGTAAATACCGTATCCCACTTTATCTGAATAAAAAATTGCCTATGTTCTAATCCAGAGCCTAAACTACTACCGTATCAAATTTCATCGAAATCCGTTCAGTAGTTTTTCGTGAAAGAGTTACAAACATCCATCCATTCTCACAAACATTTACATTTGTAATATTAGTAGGATAACAGAAGCTGAAACAACGGACAGAGAGACAGACGGAGACGGACGGACGGACACAGTAAATTTATAAGGTTTCCTCGAGTATTACGAAACCCTATTACATAGAATTAAAAAAAATCATCTGACTGAGATTCGAACCCGCGATCAATTTGCCATTAACGCAAAAGTCTGTCGCTTAGTAGCTGAATTACTGAAAGCCGTTTCCGAAAATCTCATTTCATATTTACAAGATTTGCTTGTTTGAAGTACTATCAGATAATGAAAATTTGTATTGTAATTTGTATTACGTACGTTGCAATATATTAAAGTTATATTATTACTAGCTGACCCGGCAAACGTTGTTGCCTTATTAAAAGTTAAAAACACTATAATTGATCAGTTATCGAGCGGGATGGAAAATTATTAAATTACTAAAATGGCTTTAAAAAAATAAAAATGGTGATAAAAAAGTAAAAATTTAGGATTGTATGTATTTTTAATGCCACATTATAAAAAAATAAAAACAAAAAATTACGTCCAAAAATTTAAAAAAAAAAATTAAGGGTGAACAACCTTTATCACTTAGGGGTATGGAAAATAGATAGTAGCCGATTCTCAGACCTACTGAATACGCATATTAAATTTGGTAAAAATCGGTCAAACCGTTTCGGAGGAGTACGGTAACTAACATTGTGACTTGGAAATTTTATATATTAGAAGATAGATAGATTGTTCCAGTGTAATATTACGGAAATACCGTGATATTATTGTTTAATATGATAAAAGGGAGCAAACGTGATACGCCTGATGAAAAGCGACTACTGTTGCCCAGGAATACCCGCGACACCATAGTAGTTGTAGGCAAGTGCCTCGTGCTTCATTTCAATTTCACTTCTCACACGATAGATGGCACTTTGATGAAGTTTTATTATAGAATAATTAAAGTAATACAGTTTTTACTAATGAACTAGCACCTGTAAAATCAAAATTTGAAATCATCAATAGAGCATTTGTTCATCGCGAACAGTTCTCGATCTGTGTTGCGTACGCTATCACCATTCACAAAAGTCAAGGGCTAAGATTGAATAATGTTCTTATTGATATTGAGTCATCTACGTTCTCTTGTGGGCAGGCTTATGCAGCACTCTCTAGTGACCAATTTGCAAGGCGTTCACCTAGTCAAATATTGACTTCAGTTGTATTAAAACACAAGAGTCAGCTGTAGTCGAATATAATCGACTAAGAGCCAAGTATCGCCCTAATCTACCACTTATTGTAAATAGTAAGCCAACAAAGAAAAACCTAACCAAGAGCATGTCAGGACATGGACTAAGGAGGGTTCCGTAACTATAAACACGTAATATGCTTTTTTTTTAATTGCTTCAAAAGTAACTGTCCGATTTGGTTCACAATAATTTTCCTAAAGAGTTTTTAGCAAGTTTCTATCTCATATAGTTTAAAAATGCTAGGGGGGGGGGAACCAACTTACGTACTACTTTGGAGGCCGATTACTCGAAAATGGTCAACTTTATAAAAAAGTTAACGTATGAAAACTTGCCTTTATTCTTTATTTTAAAAGACCTATTTTACGATACCCCACACGATGGGGTAGAGTGAAAAAATATTTTTCATCCCCACTTCACATGTATGGAGAGCCACCCTTAAAATATAAAATTTTTATTTTTTTATGATCCCAAAACCGTGATCTATAGGTACACATAATCTATAACTGCACCAAATTTCATTAATTTATATTCATAATTACAGGAGCTAGAGGCGCGGACAGACAGACAGATGGACAGAGTGAAACTATAAGGGTTCCTTAAGAACTACGGAACCCTAAAAAAGTCAAAGGGAGAGTGGGCAGAAAAAAGCGTCTCTGTTGTGAAAGAAATACACCCAAAAAAAAGAAAAAGAAAATAACAATTCTGTTATAACAACTTACAAAAAGAAGTGAAATCCCAGCAAAAACATTTTCATGTAAAAAAATTATGCCAAGACGATACCATATGACTAGCACTGTCAAAAAGTTATGAAATCTCATGTAAAACCAAGCTTCTTACCCTACAAGCGTAACTTCACAAAGTCTACACCTTAGTTATTTTATGTGGCTTGGCCATTTCGTTATTATAAGAGAGTATAATAGAAAAACAGTCGATTATAATTTTTTCTCCTTACGGCCAAGTGAATGTAGCGAAATGGCCAGGCCACATAAAATGACTAAGGTGTAGAGTTTGTGAAGTTACGCTTGCAGAGTTAAGGCGTGTAGGGTAAGAAGCTTGGTTTTACATGAGATTTCATAACTTTTTGACAGTGCTAGTCATATGGTATCGTCTTGGCATAATTTTTTTACATGAAAATGTTTTTGCTGGGATTTATACTGTCGCCATTTCGTTACATCAAATTCTAATTACAACAATGCTAGATTTTCACTTCAAATTAACTTCAACAAAACTTAGTACTTCCAGCTTTGTCTAAAATCTAAAATCCAGATGTTATTGGACACAACAAAACTTATTTGTTGTTCGGTAACAGCTTGTAAGTCCTTTGGTTAAGAAACGTCTTTCTCGAAAGTTCGCTGCGCAAGTGATACATAAATTATCTGACCAATAACTAGGACATAAATCAAAGGAATAGCACCGATGAAATGGAGTCCCAATAAGGGTTAGTAAGGGTCCAGTTAGGGTTCACTTATTGCCATTGGGTTTATTACTTGCACACAACTCTACTGGCTTTTTGCGTTGGACCATAAACTCACAGTTTATCTAAATTCTATTCTCTATTTGGCCTAAGCACAGAGTAAAAAATTATATATTTTGAATGTTTGTTTGTTTGCATTGAATAGGGTCCGAAACTACTGGACCGATTTTGATGAAATTTGGCAGACATATAGAGTACACCACCGGGAAGGACATAGGTTACTTTTTATCGCGGAAAAATGTACGGATTCCGCAAGATTAACTTTTGCGCGCACGAAGTCGCGAGCAACCTCTAGCCATTTAAAAAGGCAGCAATTTATTGTCGAAAGGAAGAAGCGGAATTCTCCTAATATAAGTATTTAACTTAAAAGGAGATCCCCACACTATGTAATACCATAATATTATAAGGTTCGGTAAAATCAACTACGGATATTTTGGATATACCTATGATCTGCCGCTCATATAAAAACGTATAGGCAAAAAAATTATTGTCATTCTCAAAGTAAAAAAATCATCTCAGATGAATGTATGGCTCTCCTCTCAAAGAAAACTCGCCTATATAATTGAACTTTTTTTTTCGAGTACAACAATTATTTTTCTGCCTAAACGTCTATACATAAGCGGTAGATCATATGCCCAAAATATCCGTAGTTGATTTAACCAAACCTTATACATTGTAAAGAAAATAAATAATTTTTGATTTTTAATTTGATGCTATCATTTATTTATTCTGAGGGTCTATGCTCCAAATTCCAAACGCTTAGGGGCCATCCACATATTACGTCACGCAAAATTTCGTACCTGTATTTAACATGTACTGTCACACTTAGTATGACCCCCCCCCCTCCCCCGTCAGGTGTGACGTAATATGTGGATGGACCCTTAGAGGCCTCGCCATGTCGAAGCTTTTTAGATTTAGAAGCTAACGTAGCTACACATTAGGTTTCAACTTTCATACTTGTAAATCACCTAAGACAAGAGTCTAAAAAAAACAATATGTCAAGTGCTTGTTCTTAAACTTATTGTTATTATTGAACAATTGCTGTTTTGTTCATGCAACAAACAATTTTGTGTTCTTTTGTGTGTGCTTCCGGCTTGTGTTCTATAGATAGTGAAGTGTTTTATTGTTATAACAATAACACCACAGAATAGCATAATTGTCGTAAAAGATATCACAAACTGATAATAGTTAATTATATTATTATAATGACTAGAAGTACACTACGGCCGCTGTATCTTGGCGAGTCTGAACATTATAGGCTCTGCGAACTTTAGCGCATGTACAACTAGTGCAGAATACTGGTATTGTATTTTTATATACCAATGTATGAATAAAATTTCCCTACAGTGGACCAATTAGTACAAATAAAATAAATACGAAAACACTTAGAAACAGTTATTGTGCAACCTTCTGCGCGAAGTTCAGACTCGCCAAGATACTCGTACATCGGCCGTACCTATTGTACATACATAGGAGTGTACTAGGCATACGTACCTTATATTTATGAATCTACTTTTGCCAGTGATACTTTAGTTTATACGACGAATAAATAGTAAATATCTAGAAAATATCGAATTTCTAATTTAGAGAGTCAGTAAAACAAAAAAAACTTTAAGTATCTTTTTAGGGTTCCGTAATACTTAAGGAACCCTTATAGTTTCGCTCTGTCCGTCTGTCTGTCTGTCTGTCTGTCTGTCTGTCCGCGCCTCTAGCTCCAGTATTTATGAATATAAATTGATGAAATTTGGTGCAGTTATAGATTGTGTATAGATCACGATTTCGGGATCATAAAAAAATTATAATTTTATATTTTAGGGGTGGCTCTCCATACATGTGAAGTGGGGATGAAAAATATTTTTTCACTCTACCCCATCGTGTGGGGTATCGTAGAATAGGTCTTTTAAAATAAAGGCAAGGTTTCATACGTTACTTTTTTATAAAGTTGACCATTTTCGAGTAATCGGCCTCCAAAGTAGTTTGTAAGTTGGTCCCCCCCTAGCATTTTTAAACTATAGCCCCCTTACTAATAAACGCTGTCATAAGCTTTGAATAGTTATACAGTGTTTTGTTCCCGTCACACAAGTGACATTTTTAATTCGATAGAAGAAGACAAAACACGGAATAACTATTCCAAGCTTATGACAGCGTTTATTAGTAAGGGGGTAGGAGTAGAAACTTGCAAATTTCCATGCTGATAGATCATGCTAAAAACTCTTTAGGAAAATTATTGTGAACCAAATCGGACAGTAACTTTTGGAGTACCGGTAATTAAAAAAAACATATTACGCGTTTATAGTAACGGAACCCTCCTTAGACATGTCCTGACATACTCTTGGTTAGGTTATTTATCACGAAAGTTTTGATCATCATGTTTTTTAACAATTTAAACATCTAGACGTTTATATTATAATTTATAAACGAGGCATGTTGAGGCAAAAACATTCCCCACTTTTGGATTTTTTGGGGCCATTTTGTCATTTTTGAGGTATGGTGAAGATGGCTGACAATTGAGGTATGGTGATAACCAAGACGGCGTAACTTTTTCTTATATGAAGATTTTTTTTTAGTGTACGTCATAGCACTTTTATCTTTAGTTTTGAAATCTTTAAATTTAAAAGTATGAACTTTTGTATTTTGTTACAGAGTGTGTAATGTTTTAACAAAAGGGAATTAATTTTTGAAATATAACAAAATTCAATATATTTAACGAAGAGTCCAACTTGTAACAGTTGCTGTAATCTATCACACAAAACATGTAGCTACTTAAACAGCTGTTTTTGAAGAAGACACATTTGCTTTGCAATTCTAAACTCTAATTTTAAAGCAGTAAAGAATATAATGTAAATAGTAAAATTTTATCGAACATCTGTAAAGAGGTTTGACGATTTCGTAGAATTCCCTACCGGTTTCACAAAAGGAATGAATGAAATAGAAAAAAACACGATTCAGGTACAAACTAGGAATTGTGTGAACCATTTGTATCAGGTTCCCCTGGGATTCGGGACTCTTATACGAAAATACGAGTTAAATGCGGCTGGGACGCTTGGTTTGAAAATAGACACTTCAGGGTCAGTTCATAACTTATACAAATGCATTGCCTTATCGCGTATCGTTTCGTTTCGGTGTGGGTTGACCTTTAGGTAGGAGTGACTGCGGCAGGACCGTTCACCGTTGTCATAATTAGTTCATGTTACAATAATATATGACTAGCTTTTGCCCGCGACTTCGTCCGCGTGGAGTTCGGTTTCCGTATAAAATTTAAACCCCTTTTTCAGCCTCTTAGGTGGCGAATTTTCAAAAAATTCTTCCTTAACGGATGCCTACGTCATTGCAACTATATGTATGCAAAATTTCAGCGAAATCCGTTCAGTAGTTTCGGCTGTGCGTTGATAGACGAGTCAGTCAGGTTTGCCTTTTATATATTTAGATTATTATATCAAACTGACATGTCGTTGATAATTTTGAAATGTTATATTGCATGTCATCATTATAATGTAAATAAATTGTGAGAACACCCTATCTTAGGGTTGCCAACCGTATTGTTTTCTCAGGATGTGTCCTGGTTTTTACAGTGTCCTGGATAGTTTCAAAGCAGCGTCCTGGGTTTTTAAAGCACCCTGATAACGTCACGTATTTTAAAATTCGCGCACCACTCTTACAATTTTCCTTTTTAGGTAAGTAATTTAATATTTTTATGAAAATAATTTAAAAAATAAAAAACCCGATTGCAAAAAACGACAAATACCTAAGGAACGCACTTAAAAGACCGAAACAAGGTTGAGAAAACAGACTACACTACGAGCTGAAAGCTAAAGTGAAATAATTGACGTTATGTTTGTTAGCAGGCGGGACCCATTTGCATTATAAATTGTATAAAAATATATGGGCCCCGTCTGCTAACAAACAAAAGTCGAGTAAAAAATATGATTATAAGCATTACATGTATTTTATTTAACTTATGAAATTAACTGCTGCAATTCTATTACTGTGTCCTGTTACAAAACTGAATTGTCCTGTTTTTTTAACTTCAAACTTCGATCATATATTTCTCAGCTAGATCTGAGAAATATATGATAGAAACTTCAAATCCTTTTTTTTAATTTGGGGTTGGCAACCCTACCCTATCTGCTTATGAATTAGATTCCCTGATAATAAATAATAATACCATAAGCGCATCATGAAACAAAGCTACTTACTTTATTGAACACGAAAAGTACATTTTCTCCTTATTTTCTTTGTTTCAAGTAATGTTTTGGTAGAAATGTTTACAAGGTAGTTGGGGGTTGAATTTTGAAAAATCCTACCTTAGTGGATGCCTAATTGTCTACGTCATACTATGAGAAATACGTGTGAAAAATTTAAAACTTCTGTTTTAAATTTGCCTGTGCGTTTATACATCAGTCAATCAGCTTTGCCTTTTATATACTAGACAGAAGATAGAATATAATAATTAATAAGTACATATTTGAAATCGGCGAGAGCATAACAAATATTTTTTATTAAATACTAGCTGTCCCGGCAAACGTTGTTCTTCCTTAACTATGAACTAAAATTTCTCACAATTTAAACCTTCCCTGAAGTGATACGATTATTTTAAGATCAAAATTAGCCAAATTGGGGGAAAAAAATCGGAAAGAACCGTACATTTTGCCGCTATAAAAGTAGCCTATGACCTTCCCGTGGTGTGCCAAATTTCATCAATTATGGGCTAGTAGTTTGTTAAAATAAGTCCTTACTTATATAAACCCTAACTGTATGTACCTACTTACACAGATTAAAAAATATTTTAAGGTTTTACAATATTGGGTCAACTAATATTCTCTTATTACACACTAGTGGAACCGGTGTGTACTGTTTGTACTTTGTTTAGGCTTTATGTACATTTTACATACTAGATGTTGCTCTCGACTTCGTACGCGCAAAGCTAATTTCGCAGTAACCGTACATTTTTCCCGCGATAAAATGTAGCATATGTCCTTCCCCGTAGTCTACTCTACATCTGTGCAAAATTTCATCAAAATCGGTCGAATAGTTTCGGAGCCTACTCGATGCAAACAAACACACAAACAAACAAACTTTTCCTCTTTATTATTAGTATAGATATAGATAAAGGCTTTATGTAAAAACCCGGGTCCTGGTGTAGTTGTTTTTGAATTTTATAGATTTTTGAACATTATGAATACGGGAAAGATTGTAAGAACGGATGTATGGATGTGTGCAGGCTGCAGCAGTGGCGTGAAGTTCCTATAACGCCATTCCAAATTCCTCTAGCGCAGGGTTTCTTAAAGTGGGGTCCACGGACCACCAAGGGGTCCGTAATATGTGTGCCAGGGGTCCGCAGCGTTCTGAAGATTAATGAAAAAAATTTGCACTAAACTAACACAATTGATTAAAGATGACTTAATTGACACATGAGATCAAAAAAGTGTTGAGAGCTGAATTTCATGCAAAAGGTCTCAAGGTGAATTTTGGTGTTCTTTGAGTCAACCTTACTCTCTTCTGGTCAGACGAGCTATGCCCGTTCTGATACCTTTTGCTATTACGTATTTTTGTGAGGCAGGGTTTTCGGCTCTAGTGTCAATAAAAACAAAAAATCTCAATCGATTGAATGTCACAGATGACATGCGCCTTACCTTTAAATTTAATTAAGCCCACAATTTAAAGTGCTTATTGAGGCCAAACAACAGCATCCATCTCATTAGCAATTTCTATTTAACAATTAAATTTAATTAAGTTGCGCATTAGTAAGTGTGAGTAAATTACCAATCCCCCCCCCCCCCTCCCGCCTAGGGGGGGGGGGGTACGTGGCATTTCAGAAATTCTGAAAGTGGTCCGTGACTGCACATAGTTTAAGAACCACTGCTCTAGCGGCTTCACTTACCATTTACCCCTCATCCAAATTCCTACCACTATAGGTTACGACTACCCTATGAATCAGAACCAGACTTCGCTACTGGTGTTAAGTATGGATGTTTATTACTCTTTGAAGCAAAACTTACTGAAAGGATTTTGACGAAAATTTATAAGGTACTAGTTTAGGGCTTAGGCTATGGATTAACACATAGGCTACTTTTTATCCCGAAAAAGTACAGTGTTCCCGTGGGATGCTGTATTGACGCGAGCGGAGCCGTGGCCAAGAGCTAGTAATATAATAATATGGTACACCGGGTCTGTTGGCGACCGTACGTGCAGTTAAGTTTTACCACAGTTTTGCCGGGCCAATACTTTGGTGATTCAGTTATTACTGGTGGCATCGACGTACCATCAAGTAGGGAAGTCGCAAAATGTATTTCGTACAAAATCGACAATGTAAAATGTAAATCGGCGAATAGACTAAGGCCGGGACTATATTATGCATTGTCCGGAATCCCTAATGATAGGGAAAATTCATAGCACTGAAAATAGGGCTTTTTTTACATACAATAGAGCTGATTCACATTGAATTTAACACACGATTCAATTCGTCTTGTCATGTCTTCGAATTTCAAATTCTATTGTATTAGTCCAGAGTTCTTTTTTCTATACTCCGAATTTTTCCGGGCTTCCGGATTTCGGACCATATATTCCCAGTTTAAAGTGAAGGGACATGTTTAAGGAGCGTTGGGCGGCCCGTGGCGGTAATCACTCACGATGATTCGATTTTTAGTTCCTTTGTCCGTCATATTCTTTTTAAAAAGTTAGGGCAGGTAGTACCGAACTAATATCACATATTATAATCTACTTTTAACATAGTACCCTTACGGTGGTTTTATGATAAAAATCGGGTAATTTCAGTCACGTTATAATATTTTCAGCTGCACTAACATGAGTACATAAATTATATAGCCTATGTTACCCGGAATTTATTACGAATCTATTGACGACCCATTTATTAAAATCGGACCAGTAGTTTAGTCACGGTCGAAATACATGTACAATATTATACATCCATAAATGTACATCGACTGCCATAAATCATAATCATTACCCTTCCTTTTTGCTACACCGTAGTCGGGTAAAAAAAGAAGCTTGGATCTTTTCTTTCTTGGATTCTTTAGTAAGTAAAAAAAATACGCAACTCACAAAATTACGCTTTTTGGTTCTACTTCTACGGTAGGGTTTGGGTGCCGGGACTTTTGGTAATTTTAGTTGTCTCGAGTCCCGGCACTTTCGGGTCGAGACTCGAGACTTGAGACGGAAATTACGGAAAAACTATAGTGTAAGCTTTTCGTAACCCTCGTATCCGAACACCATATGTGGAAATAATGGGCGTTGAACTAGTAGCTCTCAAGTATAAAAATATCCAAGAAAATATACCCGACTTTCAGTTAAACGAGAGAGTGTTCCTCTTGTTCGCTTGTACGGTAAACGATGGATACTACTGAAACGCCGCTAAACAGTGGACATGTCACCGTAAAATTGTAAAAAACCATTAGATTGTAATATTACTATAGATATTATAAAATATCGACATATAGTCAAATAAAAATTTCTTCTTACAATTGTACGCATTATTTTTCGTTATAATTATTATTATGAAAAAGCAAACAAATATGGTGGCACGGGGCACTTGCCGTATCAATCGGCACGGTAAATATTACAATATAACGAAAAATAATGCGTATAATTGTAAGGAGAAATTTCTATTTGACAATCTGTCGAAATTTTATAATACATCTAGTAATATTACAATCTAACGGTTTTTACAATTTTACGGGGACATAATATATACCTATGTCACCGTAAAATTGTTAAATGTTAATAGACTCCCGACGCGAATATGCTGCCTATAATTTAAATATAATTTTCGTTAGAATAATAAATATAGAGTTTTTAATATTTCGTCATATTTTTACAATCTCGTTAGTTATTTTACAATCTAACGGTTTTTACAATTTTACGGTGACATATATTTATGTAGGGCAATTCTACGGTGAACGCTAACAGTGGACACAAATCACAATACATGAAACATATACTAGCATTCGAATGCGAAATCCCTACATATATTGCATCAATGGAGTAATCTCATTAGTGTGGGAAGGATATTAAGAGGAAGCTTGTTAGGTGTATTTACTAGCTCTAACT
This sequence comes from Glaucopsyche alexis, assembly GCA_905404095.1. Classification (NCBI taxonomy): domain Eukaryota; kingdom Metazoa; phylum Arthropoda; class Insecta; order Lepidoptera; family Lycaenidae; genus Glaucopsyche; species Glaucopsyche alexis. The sequence goes on from FR990062.1 coordinate 14,152,525, forward strand.
TTACCCCGCTTGCAGTAATTTTATTGCAAATCTGGCACATATTTTGTGCATGGTGCTGGCCCCGATTCTCATACTTCGAATATCGGTTCGATTGTCAGTCTGTCCCGCTCGCGCGCGTATGATTTGCCGCCCGCCTATGTGAATGAGCCAGGGGCCAAGGCGAGAATCGAACCGAGATACGTTAGTAATCTATACTAATATTATAAAGAGGAAAACTTTGTTTGTATGTTTGTTTGTTTGTTTGTTTGTTTGTAATGAATAGGCTCAAAAAGTACTGGACCGATTTCAATAATTCTTTCACCATTCGAAAGCTACATTATCCACGAGTAACATAGGCTAAATTTTATTTTGGAAAAAAATAGGGTTCCGTAAGATATTTGGATTTTTCGGACACAAGGTGTAAAAAATCAACCAGAAAAGTTACTTATTTTACGTACGCTGCCTAAACTATAAAAGATAGAACCATATAATGTTCAAATTAATTGTAGATCTTAACTAATATTATAAAGAGGAAAACTTTGTTTGTATGTTTGTTTGTTTGTTTGTTTGTTTGTTTGTAATGAATAGGCTCAAAAAGTACTGGACCGATTTCAAAAATTCTTTCACCATTCGAAAGCTACATTATCCACGAGTAACATAGGCTAAATTTTATTTTGGAAAAAAATAGGGTTCCGTAAGATATTTGGATTTTTCGGACACAAGGTGTAAAAAATCAACCAGAAAAGTTACTTATTTTACGTACGCTGCCTAAACTATAAAAGATAGAACCATATAATGTTCAAATTAATTGTAGATCTTATAAATATCTACAAAAAAGTCCGCGACACACTATACCTATCTATCTCGCGTGAGGCACAACTACAATTTTTTTATTTAGAAATCTTGAAATTTTTTTGGACTACATTTAAACGCGTTTATTTTACTCATCCTATTAATCCTTATCAAAATAAATTATTTCATCACTAAATAAAGTTTATGTACATAATATTTGGCCTTTGAATGATTAAAATTGGACGTTTGGTTTTGAAGTTATGGCGAAATTAAAATATTACGATTTCTGCTGTACGGCCCGTTGCGAAGTTGGCGACATTTTATAGTATTTAGAGATGTGATAAACGGCTTAAAATTAAAAGTTAACTTATCCGTTATTAAATATTCAATAGCAGCTTTTTTTAACTGCTTAGTTGCTTAGTTGCTTATTTGATTATCTACTTATTGCCACTTATAAGTTATAATATTTTTTGCGCTTATGTTACGTTTTTCGATCGCTTAAACTGATTTAAATTAACTTTCCTTCGTACTTTGCAGGCTTAGGACTGTCTGAAATCTGAATAATTATTAATATAATAATATGAACTCATAAAAATGTTTTTACATGTTGATAATATGCATTAATCTTAAATGTTGCTTATCATTAGTAATAGTTGATTTATAGGATAACAAACATCGCCACTTTTTCCACCTCATTTCTTTCAAAGTAGTTCCATAAATTACTGTTCCAATTCACGTCGTTTATTCGTCATCTTACGACAAAAACTTAATAAACTTAATACTAAAACACTACACGAAAAGTTTATATTACGTCCATATGGACCATTATTATATTTATTATTTACATTAAAACTTCACGGTAAGCCACCAAAGCACCACTATTACGATTAAAATACGAATTATTGCGTAACGTAATATAACGTGTTTTCGTCAACCCGCAAAGCGCAACTAACAAAAAGTGAATAAACACGAAAAAGCTTAATAGTTATAAGTACAAAAAATAACCCGTTTAAATAAGTGATGAGCTACATTAAAGAATTTTCACTCTTATTGCGCTGTCATAAGAACTATTTTTCTTTGCTCATACCACACTTATGGCTTTATGACTATAAACGATATGAACGATAATTATAAGTGATAAACGCTTAAATTTTTAAACGACTTTACAACTTATTTATAAAAGCACGCTATTTTAAACGCTTTACGTTATAACGGCCATCTCTAGTAGTATTAGTATCAGTATTGTACCCGTGTGAAGCCGGGGCGGGTCGCTAGTATATTATATTCTTTGACCGAGATTCGAAGTACGAGAATTGGGGCCCTGGTGCCTCGCAGATTATAATCTATATCTAAACTAATACTAGCTGACCCGGCAAACGTTGTTTTGACTTATAAAAAGTTAAAAATACTATAATTGATCAGTTATCGAGCGGGATGAAAAATGATTAAATTACTAAAATAGCTATAAAATATAGGGGTTGCTGATACAAAAGTAAAAATTTAGGGTTGTATGTATTTTTTAATGCCACATTATCTACACTAATATTATAAAGAGGAAAACTTTGTTTGTATGTTTGTTTGTTTGTTTGTTTGTAATGAATAGGCTCAAAAAGTACTGGACCGATTTCAAAAATTCTTTCACCATTCGAAAGCTACATTATCTACGAGTAACATAGGCTAAATTTTATTTTGGAAAAAAAATAGGGTTCTGTAAGATATTTGGGTTTTTCGGACATCAGGTGTAAAAAATCAACCAGAAAAGTTACTTATTTTGCGTACGCTGTCTAAACTATAAAAGATAGAACCATAAAATGTTCTAATTAATTGTAGATCTTATAAATATCTACAAAAAAGTCCGCGACTCACTATACCTATCTATGTCGAGTGAGGCACAACAACCATTTCTTTATTTAGAAATCTTGAATATTTTTTTTACTATATTTAAACGCGTTTATTTTACTCATGCTATTAATCCTTATCAAAAAAAAATATTTCATCACTAAGTACAGTTTATGTAGATAATATTTGGTCTTTGAATGATTAAAATTGGATGTTTGGTTTTGAAGTTATGGCGAAATTAAAATATTACGATTTCTGCTGCACGGCCTGCGAAGTGGGTGTCTCCAAGGCGGGGGTGCGCGTGCGGGAGTTTAGATTATTGGGTGTTTTTTTTGTTTTGTGTTCGTTGTAACTATGATGGATAGATACTTGAATACCTATTTATTTAGTGTTTGTTGTAATGTTAGTCCTAAAGAGTATAGGTATTTCATACCATAAAAGTATACCCACCTACTTATTTCATTGAGTTTTAGTAGGTACCTATATTAATTTGTTTCTGTTTGTTTTGAACTTTTGACTAAATTCCGCCCGTTTGGTAGAGGTTTAAAGACATTCTGTAGTATTAGTATCAGTAGTGTACCAGTGCGAAGCCGGGGCGGGTAGCTAGTAAAAAAATAAAAACAAAAAATTTCGTCCAAAAATAAAAAAAAAATAAAAAGGGTGAACCTCCCTTATCACTTAGGGGTATGGAAAATAGATAGTAGCCGATTCTCAGACCTACTGAATACGCATATAAAATTTGGTAAAAATCGGTAAAGCCGTTTCGGCGGAGTACGGTAACTAACATTGTGACATGGAAATTTTATATATTATTTAGAAGATTGTAAATGCGAAAGTGTGTCTGTCTGTCTGTCTGTTACCTCTTCACGCTTTAACCGCTGAACCAATTTTGATGAAAATTGGTACAGAAATTCTTTAAGTCCTGGGAAAGGACATAGGATACTTTTTATCCCGAAAAAGTATAGTGTTTCCGGGGGATACTGTATTTACGCGGGTAGAGCCGCGGGCAACAGCTTTAGAATATACCGAAACTCAGTAAGCCCTCGTTCGTACACTATATAATATGTACAGCCTCCGTGGTCTAGTGGTTAGAGCATTGGCTCTCGACTCGGAGGTCGTGAGTTCGATTCCCGCATTTGAACAACAAAAAATTTTGTTTCCAAGTTTGGTTAGGACAATGCAGGCTGATCACCTGATTGTCTGACAAGAAAGATGATCCATGCGTCGGATGGGCATTTAAAAAGTCAGACCTGCGCCTGATCTCTCGTCAGTCGTGTCGGTTATCCGTCCTTCTGGATTATGCGAGTAAAGAAAGAGAGAGTGCTCTTGTGTACTGCGCAGACACTTGGGCACTATAAAAATAACTCCTGCGTAACTGGCCTGGTTTCAATGAAAGCGGCCACCGTCACCGAAATCGGTGTGGGGAGTTATTATAATAATAGTTCAAACTAAGACTACTAACTAGTTAACTACTTAAAGTAGATATTAAAGTAATTAAGCTCCCTTACTAATAAACATATTTACACAGTGGATGAGCTATACAATGTTTTGTCCTTATCTCATAAGTTGGAAAATACGCTTGACAGACAAGGACAAAAAATTGTGAAGCGTACACACTGTATAAGTATTTTTATTAGTAAGACGGTAATAAACTAGTATAATATGTATAGAATAGAATAAGTTAATTGTTTCATCACACAACACAAACATGGAATACAAGGGAATAAACTAAAATTAGGCACAATATAAAATACCATGTACTTATGCAGTTGTGTGGTGACAAAAATTGACCCTAGTTCAGTTATACCACTAATATCTATTCTGTGGCTATACGTAGTAAGCAAGCCTACTGCACTGGTATTCCGCATGGGACAATGAGTGACTTCAACACATAAAAATATAAAGTTAGTAGAAGCGATGGAGCGAGAACGTAGATGGTGGAAACTTATATTTAGCGTATTTATTATTCCATGTATTTTAGATGCTCAGACCAAATAATAAAGTGAAGACAGAGGCAGTTCTGCGAACCACACAGTGAGGCCGATCTAAACTACCTACGAGGGCTAAGACTCGCCGTCACGCACACATAATTATTATGTAACGAAACTACGCCTTACCTTGTAAGTTGGAAGGCGATCTGTGTGATGTGTACTAGTTTTGTCAATACTCGCCGTGAAGAAGTTAACTACAATTTGTATGGCATCGAATTAGATGCCACTATTTGCCACTAGGGGCGTTGTTTCGATGCCTATCTGTCACCAGGCCGTATTTCCTTAACCGTGATAGCTAGACGGTTGAAATTTTCTCAGATGATTTTATTATTTTTATTTAAAACGGGTGGATCCATGATGTACCTATTTCTGTTGCCGCTATAACAACAAATATTAAAAACAGGAATAAATAATTTTGAGGCAATCCCAGATCTAAGCATGACCCATATAACAAACGTGATTTTTTTGCCGTTTCGTACGGAACCCTTCATGCGCGAGTCCTAATGGCAATTGGCCGGTTTGTTGTGTATATGTCACCGTAAAATTGTAAAAACCATTATAAAATGTTTAAAGAATTCCGACGCGAATAATACATTACTTTTCGTTTGATTATAAATATATAGTTTTGAATCTTTCGACATATTTTTACAGTCTCGTTAGTTTTTTCTTATTTTTTCGGTTGGTGACATATATAGTGAGTATCTACTAGCCACATATGTGTACTATAATTTACTACATACATAAAAGCCGACCTCATTTTGTTTGACAAAGCTCTGTCTTCTTTTTTATTTGGTCCGAACTCAGAGTTAATATAATAATAATAATTAGAATTTTTAATTGCAATTTCGAAGTTTTCTATGAAGACACCGCAACACTGCGTCCAGTTCAAATCTGGAAAATTTTGACTTGTTTCTGTAAACTATTGCGGTGAGTAAAGAGTTTAAATGTTTTTCCTTACTTCTATGTTTGTGTTTTACTTCTAAACGTTGATATTAATGATTTTTATTTAATTGAAAATCCTAACCTCAAAATAGTTAAGTTGAGGCAAGTGCGCCATAGATGACAGAAGCACAGTGTAATAAAGAGATACAGTGGTCCAACGCGTTTGAAGTCGCGCGAAATGCCGCTTTTGTGTAGGTATTCGTCATTGCTGCGGGGTTGTCACAATAATGTGTTTTATTATAATCTGTTCTACATTTTGTGTAGGTATTCGTAGTATGTGTATGTAGAGTACTAGGAATAAAACAAAAAAAAATATATATAGAAGTATTAATGAAGAGTTTTATTATAAAAAATACAAATGCGTATACAAAAGCTCAGGGTTAGCATGATATATATCGTATATATATCATGATATATTATATCAATTGATATTTATGCTTGATATATTATATCAAAATTGATATTTATATTTAAAAATGTAAAAGAATGTTTTAAATGTAAAAAATCTTACATCAACACAGGTCTTATTTTCCGAGAGTTTCACAAGCCTAGGTCATCAAAAACTTTCTATTTGACACGACATTAACTAATCATAGCCGTCGACGCGGCTTGTAACGGCATATGACACCCACGTGACCCCCTGTTTTTCGGAAGAAAATTCCTTGTTTGTTATTATACTTTTGTTATACCATTTATACCATGTGTCAAATTAATTCGACTGATAAAATTAATACACTTTTTTTCTTCTGGTTATAAACAAAAGTCATTTTATGGTTTTATGGTTTATTTAAATTGATACTCAAAAGTATCTATCGTTGATTTTTAATTGATTTGAAAACTTTTAATATCAATAATAAATAAATGAGTTTAATTTTACTTCCCTATCTTCAAATTATCAGACATACAAATTATTTCGATTCAACTATTACGAAAAAACATATCAGAGTACCTATGAGATTTGTATGTAATTTTGAAAATATCAAAAAATCATAAATATCGGATATATATTATAATCAAAGATATCTGATATTTTGATATTTATTATAAATATCGGATATTTACGAACCCTGCAAAAGCTACAAATGCGAAACTGAAAGGTATTTTCGACATTTGGATTTACTAGTTTTTAGATTGCGATTGTTGAATTTGACGATGTAGTTAGTAAATTCTCATACGTAGATACAATTTTATCAAAAATTCTGACGGGAAACAGGCGCATGGTTTTGTATTAAAATTAATCTTGTTTAGCTGTTCATATAATTGACCATTGTAAATAAGTACCTACATACAACTCAAACGAAACACTGTCGCAAACCACTTAAAACAATCAAATTAAAAAGCGTCAACCCCTGCTGACGTGTCCCAAGCGAGTGTATGGCAGCTTGGGCTCGCTACCGCCCCTCTCTCACCCCGCACGCCCCGCACGATTGCTCTGTCTAGACGTGTCCGTTGGACGACTGTAGGTAAATAGTTCTATAGGCTGTGACAGAAGTATGGCGCACTTGCCCCCACCCAGAGGTCACCAACCTTCACGATTTTGGCGATGTTTTTAACCCATTTAGAAAGGAGCAAGTTGTCGAGTAACTGTTTTGTATGTGTGTGTGTGTGTGTGTGTGTGTGTGTGTTTAAGTGTATTTTTGGGCTCATTTCAAAAGAAGACCTTTGATTTTTTTCAAGTTGTTTCAGTGCAGATGGTAAAACTATGTACGGTGGAGAGCACGTCAAGCTTTACATAACCAGTATAAGCTGAGCTCTAATTCATACTTCAATGATTTTCTCAGTAGACTAAACTTTTGTTTTAATATTCTTTGTGCAACTTAATTTAGGCAATAGTAACAATAATAAATCAGAGTTCAGCTTATAATGGTTATGTAAAGCGCTCTCGACTGTACTATTTATTCCTTTTACTCTATAGGTGTCCACATTTCATACTTACCTTACATTATGATCTTGTGCATTGTTTTTCAGATGGTTCGTATATACCAAAGAAAGACCGAGGGCCTTCGTGGTCAAAAGAAACTTTATGTCAGGCAGTTGACGCTGTCAAAGCCGGCCTATCGGGATATGAAGCAGCTAAACTGAATTGCTTTATATTTTTATTTGTTAGTTCCTGCGTGCCATCCACTAAATAAATGTTTACGTTCTATCTAGCCAAAGGAAAAAATGTTACCTATATTTGTATTGCTTAAGTAATTAAATAAAAATATTATAATTTAAAGTTTGACCCAATTATTAAAAATATATATATATTTTATCAGTCAATCAGTTTTAATTCATTTATAATTTAAAAAGTACCATTAAAGGTTTAGAACCCCTGATTATTAATCTATGGCGCACTTGCCCCACATTTGCGAAGAAAGCTGTAGTAGCTCTATAAGATTAGATAATAATATGAAAAAAAAAGGAATGTGCTTATTGGTCAATATTCCATAGAGTAAAACTATTGTTTTTATTGTTACGCATTACTTTGGCGCTTTTTTTTGAGTAGGCGCACTTGCCCCGTTTTGAGGGGCAAGTGCGCCTAAGGCCATGTTTTTAAATTTCTTACAAAATATCGTTAAATTTATGATAGATTTGACTGCATTGATAGTTATTGCAGTAACAAAATACCAAATATTGTTAATGTAATAAATATACACTCGTACGTTGATATTTAAATAGAATATTTTGCATCGAAATCATCTATGCAAAAAATATGGCGCAATTGCCCCGACTGACCTTACTTTGGGATATCGCTAAAATTTACCCGCGACTTCATTTACCTACTTAGAAGGAGAAACGCTCCACCTTACGACTGCCCGCCCGCGCCGTGCGCCGTACATAATTGCGCGCTGGACTATTTTATTACTGCGATATCTTCTAAAATACTCATTGAAATCAAATGATGTAAACTGCAAATTTCTTCTAGATTAAATGCTTGTAATGAATAACGTATTTACTTGGATAAGGATTAATATCATCTTTATGAAAACACCCTCACAAATAATGCTTAATTTTAGAACAAATTTGGTTAGCATAAAAAGGTTATTGTGAGCCAACCTTAAAAGATAGACGTATACCGTCGCGGACTTTTTTTTAGAACTTTTAAAGGGGAACAATTCTGTCATACATCATTTAAGCGAAACTTTAAGCGTTTCCGCAGCGTACGCAGCGAAAGCTCTCAAAAGGGGGAAAAAAAACCCCGATTTTGAAACATTCTTGATTGGTGCTCCGCTCGTATTGAACTTATCATGATGCTATATAGCCTAAAGCCTTCCTCGATAAATGGACTATCTAACACAAAAAGAATTTTTCAATTCAAACCAGTAGTTCCTGAGATTAGCGCGTTCAAACAAACAAACAAACAAACTCTTCAGCTTTATAATATTAGTATAGATTTATTATAGCATTAATTTTAACAACGAATAAAAAGTAGGTTATTTTCTTAATCCGTTTAAATATAGCCCAAGTCGCACCCCACTCTTGTGCACGTGCTACTTTATACTTTTTATAGCAATACCGTTGATGTAAAATTATTAGACACAGCCATCTCTAACAGACTACTTTACAAAAAAAGGAGAAGAGTAGAAGACGTTAGACCATGTGGGAGAGCCACGCTTCGGAAGAATGGGCCGGATCGACCGGGAAAATACCACGGCCTCACAGAAAACCGGCGTGAAATAACTTGCGTTGTGTTTCGCCGAGTGAGATACAGTATCCCACAAACGCTGTAATTTTTCGGGATAAAAAGTAGCCTATGTTTTAATCCAGACCAGAGCCAAACTACTAACATACCAAATTTAATCGAAATCCGTTCAGTAGTTTTTTCGTGAAACAGTAACAAACATCCATCCATCCATCAATCCTCGCAAACTTTCTTACACTTTTAAAATATAATAGGATAGGATTAGGTGTTAATGTTCACACTACTCGTGTCAATAGCAGAATCTATTTTCATTATACCTACATCCATGACACGTAATGAACCGTATGATCGGAAACCGTCAGAGGATATCCTGTTTGAAAATAAAAGCTACCCCACTCCTTTGTATAAAATAAGAAAAAAAAAACTAATTATAGCAAACAAGGTCAAATTAAATATACCATCAAAAATTTTAATATTATTTAATAGGGGCTATTTTTCTTCTCCATCTAGTACCTACTTATCTACTAGGTAGTACTAGCACAGATTAATACTACGTAAGTACTAGTAGGTACCTGGTACTGGGTAGGTAAGTATTAGGGAATGGAAGAACCGGTCTGATTTTGAGAACCGGGAATTTCGGGACTGGGCAATTTCGGAACCGGGATTTCCCGGGAAATTCGGGAATTTCGGGACTGGCTTTGAGGCATGAAATACAAATGTAGTTACTGTCTAAAAAGTGATTCAAAATATAAGAATAACATTTTATAGTATAATTACAAATTTAATATTTAAGGTTTTAATGGCAACTCGACACATCATCTCACCGCCATATTAATGACAATATTACTGGCCATAGTAAAGAGCCGTAGGTCATTTAAGTTTATTAGCCTTTATTTATGGTTCTTAAACATGTTATTTCGAGTTATTTGATTTGGCAAAACATCAAATAGTTGGGGTGCCCAGAATGTACATGCTTGAACGTTTAAGTAACCTATTAGAAGTGGCAGATTAGACAATTATGAGACTAAATGCTGACTGCTGCTGCTGCTGACTGACAAAAGCAGGAATAGTGTGTCAGCTTTTAGCTGTCGTCGTTCTGCATTGTTACAAATTTGTAAAAAAGACCATGACATGGATATGCTGAACGCGTCAGATTATAATTAGTGTTGTTCATGCGCAAATAAGTATCTTATATGTAGTGTATATTAATCTGACGATTTGCGTGAAAGGTGGGAAGGGGTAAAAATAAAAATAAAAATTTACTCGAGTGTCAGAAGTTTAACTATTTTTATAAGGACAATAAAGAGTATTTAAAGGACTATTAGGTAATATCCATCTAAACTGCTTTCACCAACCCCAAAAGCAACCAATATGCATATTAGTAGGTATACAAATATATACGTATATATTTAACAAAAAAATAAAACAGACGCCACACAGACCTTGTAGGCCAAGTCCCAAGATGTTATATTTAATAGTCAATACCATTGGCTCCAGTATTGGCTACTATGTTGGTCGATCTGTGGTGCTATCATACTACATATAAATATTAAATACGGCATAATATTAAGGTTATTATTTCCTCGCACCGCTCACAGTTAACTTTTATATACAGAATCTATTAATTATCTAATATGAACTACTCATTCTATACTTTTGTCGTGTAATATTTTTAATTTTTGTCTATAATTCGCTTTCGGAAATGATTAAAAATTATTTTTAGCTAATATTTACAATTACCGATGATAGTATACTTAAATACTTGTAAATTTTAATACAATTTGTTCGGTACCGAAAGTACCGAAATTCCCGGTTCTCAATTTTTGATTCCTGGTTCTCAGAGCTATTCAAAATTTCGGGAATTCCCGGGAATTTCGGGACCGGGATTTCCCGGTTCCATACCGTAGTAAGTATGGTGACAGATGTACTTATTAAATTAAATAGAGATGTAAGTATTAATAATTAATCAAAGTATAGTAAATTAGTAATTAATAATAAGTATCTAGGCAGGTAATAACTTAATAAGTAGGTACCTATATTTGTCGTACCTATCACAGAGGCACAAAAATTATAGGTAACTAGGTACCTACCTATGTCATAATAAGTAGGTATAAAATTTTCTATTGAAAATTTAAAATATTGTATCATGTTAATCGGTAGCAATAAATTACTTTTCGTGTCGTAACTCGTAATTCATTAAAGTCGTATGTAAATCATTCCAATATTGTTGAATTAATAAAACTTAATTCGATAAGTGCTGACCCTGCTGCAAGTTGCAACAAAATGCATCTTTTAACGCTTTGCAGCGCTGCACACCGCTACATACAGCTACGCCATCGAATATAGGCTCTAGCTGTGCAGGCAGATATGCATTGCTTTGAAGCGCTGAAACCGCTGCATGCGGCTGCTCCATTCAATTTAAATTGGAATTTTCTGTCAGTCGGACGGCGAGCGTCGAGTTGAGTGTTACGCGCATGCGCACTGACGCGTCTCCAACGAACTGTCATTTCGAAAGTACGTAAATAAACAAGTGTAGTGCCGAATATTTTTATCGTGTGCCTGTTCACAGTTAATATAAAGAAGTCGTTTAAAAAAGGAAACAATTTTAAGGGAGTGCCAATTTGTGCAACGAATTTGCGAGTGAGTATTCATTCATCTTTTTTGTTTTTTTGCGTGCCGGCATGGGACCGGCAGACGGTGTGATTTGTTTGTTAATTATCGGTAGGGCTTCAGAGTTCAGGAAGCCCATAAATATGTGAGAATAACGTTATTATTACTATTATTTAATTAAATATATCTATTAGCTGTTGTGATAGGCAATAGGTATAAGTACATATTTTATTTAATTATTATTAGGTAATTTTCAGTTGTAGCTAGTAGGTAGGTACGTTTACATAATATTATGTATCTATAAGCTATGTAAGTATTACCTATACTGGCTAGGTATTAAAAAAAACTTGTGGCCTATATGGGTTGACACTATTGTTGGCTGTAGCCTTAAAAAAAATAAAACAGAGTACATTATATATAGGGAGAACATAGATATATAATATTAATAAGAGTTATCACTGAGGGAGAACTTTAAGTCTGATTTCTTTTTTATTTTAGAACTGTTTTAAAACTAATTTAATAAATTTTAAATACCTAATACTATTTTATTTAAGTAGTTGTAACTTGTAAGAAACGGAGAAAATTTTAAAAAACACGTGATTTTTTTTGCCGTTTTGTACGGAACCCTATAAGCGCGAGTCAGACTTGCAATAGGGCCTAGGCCGTTGTTTATCCGACTACTAAGTTAGGTACTCTTTCACGCTAAAACTACCGAACGGATTTCGATGAAATTTGGTGTGGTAGCAGATTAAGCTCTGGATATAAAACAGGATGTATACTTACTTTTTATCCCGAAAAAGTACAGAGGAAGCATGTTTTATTATTAGCGGTTATTCAGTCAAATCAGAATAATATTATTATTCTGTAAGTAATATAGAATAACCTTTTCACAATGAATAAATGCTTTCTCTGTTCTTTTTCGAGATAAAATTTACAATGTTTCAATCCAGAGTGTTAATTGCTACCATACCAAATTTCATCGAAATCCGTTCGGTACCTAGTTTTTGAATGAAAGAATAACAAAGAACTATCCATCCATCCATCCTCACAAACTTTCACATATTTTTATGATAAGGATTCATTATGGTTCGAAATGAAAACATGTTTTGTATGTGACAATATTTAATAATTATATTATTGTTCATAACATAATATTATGTAACAAATTAAGTTTATGAGAATAATATAATACTGGTATCTTTTTAATATTCTGCCTAAAACCTATATTACAACTGTATCAAAACTATTTTCTTGGATATCATTGTAAACATACAATATCACTCTAATTATTTCTTCAAATGGATCCAAATGGTGTAAAGCGATTTTTCTCCTCCAAGAGTATTCGCACAAGTAATTAGTAAAATCCCTTTTCCGGTGTTTTTGGTTGAATTGTTTTATGAGGCCTGGCTGATACTGGGTTTTTGTGTGTGTTGCTTCTGGTTCCTTGGAGTCAGTTCGTTTAACACACCTGTGGACGAATCCATGCTGGGAGAGGCTTGAGTATCCACTCCAATCATCGGTGTGAATTATTGACCCTTCCAGCACATGTTTCTCAATGAGTGGCACCAGTCCTTCTGGTGTTCTATCATCATCGGGGCACACTTCGAGCCTAAGGTCTTTGCTTCCATTTTCAACCATTGCCAACACCCAGTGGCCTTTTTCATATGGGCCTTTGTTTAATTTTCTTTTCTGGAATTGTATTAAATCAATCAGTACTATTTTCTTCGGACCACCAATTTTATTCTCATGATTCTGGTGTTTGAGTTCATAAATTGCAATAGCTTCTCGGCAGTATTGGTACCAGTCTGATAATGTGGCGGTGCTTACTACTGGTAGGTTAGGCCTTGCTGTTTCATGTCTAGCGTCAAAGTAACTCAGGTTCTGGCTAAAGGCGTACATAAGCTGGAATACCAGCACAAGTGAAAGTCGTGACTGTTCAAACCATGTGCCTTCAGCTCGGCTTACCCTACTTTTTTCTCTGCAGGGTCCTTTCCTACATATAAAGGAACCAAACTGTCCTGGATATTTCCTTATTGTCATAGGACACCTATGACGACCGCACAGTTTTACCGTTGGTACCAGACCTCTCGCTTCAGCAAACTCTAAACATTGTTGCTCAGTTCCCAACTCTTGAAAAATTCTATACCAATTCCACATATTTCTGAAACAATTTTAAATAAATATTACTTATATAAATTGTATAGGTATTATATAATTATAATGTCAAGAGCCTTGCTCAAAGTTGATAAATAACTTTGTATTTGTACTTATAGTAATAACTAATATTTTATTTATTCTTATTAAAATTAATAAAACAGACATCTTCTAAGCATTATGAACATGTGCCCATCTAGATGAGAGAAAAAACAACCTACCCACTAGGAAATAATGTGTCTGTTTGTAAAATAAAATTGTTTGTAATGTGTGTTAAATTCAAATTAACATCTTTAAAATACCAAAATGTGCAAATTACAAGATGTGTTACATATTATTTAATATGGTAATTTCAAATAATAACTTTTTCAAATAAAATTACCAATGCAGTCTATACAAATAAATAAAATTGAACTGTCTGTTGGTAATTTTAAATTAACAACTTTTCATAAAATAGGTTTTCATTCTACCTATTTAGTATAATTATTACCTATTTAAAATAAAAAATTAAAAATTCAAAATGTTTGTCTGTCCATCTGTCTGTTTGTTGCGGTAAATCTCTGAAACGGCTGAATCAATTTTAACGGGACTTTCACTGGCAGATAGCTGATGTTATAAGGAGTAGCTTAGGCTACTTTCAGTTACTTGGGGTTTCGTCAAAACTAAAAATAGGTTGAGGTATTTTAACGAAACCCTCCGTTAAAATTACGTAAGTTCTACGCAAACGAAGTTACAGGCACCAACTAGTCAATTAAGAAAATCAACTTACCTAAGTTCATGGGCGAGGTAATGGGTTCTTCTGCATCGTGCATAATGTATAGGTATTATTTGGCTATTCTCGTCATACGAAAAGTGTGCAGCTATCAAACCAGGACCAGTTAACTCGGGAACTGAGCCACACGAATCCGAAAGCGGATCCATAGCGGAAGGGTAGCGAATGACTGGCTTTTCGTCATAGTCTTCATCTGATATCTGAGACTCTGAAGACGCCATGGCATTTAATTTATAGTTTTCCAATCAAAAGTATTCTCGATCTCTTCTATGGAGTAACGAACGATGACTGACAAATTTGGCATGACGGCCGGAAGGAGCCGGTGACAAGTGACAACTGACAGCTCAAACGAAATGGCGGCGCATTGCGTTCCGTTTGACGTTTCTCTATGGTTTCTGCTAATAACTTTTTTTTGTTTTGTATCCTAGTTTGTAACAAATAAACAAATAATATGTACCTATAATATGCATAAAATGTTAATTTTGTCGTAGAAATCTACAAACGTACTTTTGTTAAAACTTAAATCACTTTATTTTTTTTATTCAATAGCTTTTAAATGTATAAATTACTTACTATTTAAATGATATGATTATTGATTACAAAGTTATTTGACTGATCTAATGAAAGTAGAAACATCAACTAAACGTCAACATGGTTCAAAATATGTTACTTCTAAATTTTTACAACTAAACTCCAGATCCTGTCTTTGAAAATATGTGAAATAGTTTCTTTAGTAAAAGACTATTACAATCATAAAAGTTCCATTATGTAACTAGGGGGATAGTAATGTGTATTCTTCTTCTTTTATTATGGTGGGCGGCCTCTGTGAGTTGCCAATGTCAGAGTGGCATGGTGGCTTTATATTGTAGGCTAGGTAAATAGAACGGTGAGCTATTACCTACTATTATAGCTTATTCGGAAGTTTTGTTTTGTTTGAAAGTAAGCAACTTTACATCGTGCGACAGAGAGAAAACATGCAAATAATTAATAAGCTGACACTTATCAGAAGATTGTGAAAGAGGCCATAAGTCACCGACCGTCACATGAGGACCGCGAGGTCATTGTCACGAGTGTTTAATTAAGCTAATTCATAATTTTGGTTAAAGTGGTTAAACCGACATGACATGTCCGGTATGTCATGGTTTTAATTTAACGCCATAGCGCCATAATCCACATTCATCATGGAGAAATTGTAATATTATCTTATATGGAATTATATATATGGTACGCCCAAATTATTTAACGTTACCCATGAACGTAAAAAAAGGCGGACACCGCTTCAGTAATATAAATAGTGAAGCAATCAAAGTAAGACGGTCGTATCGTAGCGACACGTGCCGCACGCACACATTCACAGCAAAGTAAGACGTTTGGCCGCCAGTACGCCAATGGCAATTATCCGTAAATCTCACACAAACGTAAGTCGCCGCCATTGTTGGGCTTCACTTAATGCTTAGCTCACCTTCCGTCCGCCTTTTTTTTTACGTCCATGACGTTACCGTAAAGTGAGACACAGTCATGACTCGTGTGATCATGTCACAAATTCACAACTCACAACTGCAGCTAAGTTATCTTTGTCATTCTGCCAAGAGAGACAGACAGATAGTCACAGAGACTATAGTGATTTAAGTAGTCCTTCGCCTACACCATTATTTCCCAAAGTGGGCGATATATGTATGTAGTTTTGTCTCTGTCGCTCAATATAAAGTAAGCAGCGACAAAACTTCGGAATAAGCTATCCGAATTCCGACACATAGTTGACGATTGTGATCTAAGATATTTTGTGACACAGGCCCTAAAGGAAATAAGAAAAATTAGTTAATTCAGACTTCAGATGCAACAACATCTCAAGTCTGAATTAACTTTTTTTTTGATGAACTTTTTTTTTTTTGATGGAATTAACTTTTTTTTTTTTTGATGAACGGCTCGGAATGAATTGTTCTGGATTAAAACATACGCTACTTTTTATTCCGGAAAAGTACAGTATTCCCGCGGGATACTCGATAGTATATAATTACGCGGGCGGAGCCGCGGCAACAGCTAGTACCAAATACTTACCTGGAAGTACCTACTATGTGGGATTCTCTTGCTTAGCAAAGGTCGTGTTTGCCAGCCAATTAGACAAATAGTAGATACTTCTCAGGGATCTTAATTGTGATAATTAACTAAGTATTTGAGAAGGGATTGAGTTTCCAGTTCAGGTATGTGGCAGAAGCTACTTAAATAATTTCCTTACCAAATAACAATCCTATATCTTATATCTATGTGTAGAAAGTCTAAAATTGTTTGAAGGCTAATGTGTTTTTTACTTTGAGTATCCAACTATAACGGAGACGCCATTGTCAGGCGTTCCCCGCTGCCAAAGGTTAGACCCTCCGGTCGTGAGGGTTGTATAAAACTAGTTGCTGCGCGTTTTTGACGTATTCGGAAAATTACAGCGAGGCGGAACGAACCGGAGCAGAAAATGCCGACTTGCTGTATTTTTTCCTGCAAAAACAGATCGAAAACATCAAATAAACAAAAGGATGGTGTTACTTTCCATGTGTATGTATTATTTTGCCTAAATATTAACAATAATTGCGATATATTAGCAAAAATCCAAAAATTTTACTCGATGAACAAATGTTGCTACTAAATCGTACAACATCCAAATTTAGGGTAATATTTAAAAGTAGTAATTTATAAAAACTTCTATTTCATATTCGTTCTTGTTTTTACTATTTCATAATGAAGAAACATGACTAATTAATTAGTACACTATTTACAATTTTATTTTTCTTCATGATATTATTTCACGAAACACATTGAAAATTTGCAAATTATTATAAAATAATTATTCAATTGTGTTAACAAACTTTTGTTTATATTAATTATTATTTATTACAATAAAATATGTGCGGATAAATTTATCCTGAAATTATGCATTTTTAATTTATAAACAGGCCACACTTCATAAAAACTGAGGGTTGTGACAACGTAAAAGAAATATCGATATCTACTTTATCAGTATGTTATTCTGACCATTATTTTTTTAGATTTCCTAAAAATAGGATGATTAGGAATGCCTGGGTCCAAGCTTGCGCTAATCATTTTTCTTGGTTTCCCAAACGTACGAGTACAATTTGCTCGGTGCATTTTGAAGTTTCATGTTTTATTGTTCAGACGAACAACAGTTTGAAATTATTAAAGGTGCATTTTATAATTAACTAGTTTTTGCCCGTGAATTTGAACCAATCTTTGAACTACTTATGGTGAACATTGGTAAACATTGAGGTGGAACAGAACTATTATAAATGCAAAAAAAACGTATTTAGGGTGGACCCTATTTATCAAAACGATTCCGCATTTTTACTTACCTCTACCTTTTTTAACCGACAAAAAACCGAAGGAGGTTCTCAAGTCAACACATACTTACGATTATAGTACGATTTTGGTATTTTTTTTTAATTTAATAATATAATATATTTTAAATATAATATAATATGGATGCTTCACGTCATGTCAATCTGGTCTCGTGGTAAGTTCTCGAAGAACTTGTTTTACGGGTATAGGTGTACCAGAATCTCATGGCAAATAGGGAAATAAAATTTTGTAGTGTGCAATACTGGAGAAATTGGATTAAACGATCTTGATACTGGTTAATTTTTAGTTAAATCGAAACTGTCTTAAGTTGATTTCCTTTTTCCTCCTCTCCTCCAGGCATGGAAAATAAACCATCATTCGATGTGCCATCGACGATTCACCGTATAGTAGTACTGGAAACACCTTTAAGGAAGTCACAATAAGTATCTAAGAAAATATAAAAAAACTAAAAGTATCAAAACAACTCACTCTAACTTACCGGTCAAATCTACCACGAGCTTTAAATTATAAGATTGAGTTTGATTTACACCTTCTTCTTCCTGTATTTTAAGATAGACATTGAAAACAATATTTCTCGCTTGAGATCGAATTTCCTTTTTCAACACTTTCACAAAAACAACAAATTCCAAGAACATATTCACAAAATTTTAGCAGCGGTTGACAGATCACGTACTTTGATTTGACGGGTCATACTTGACATTGCCATATGAAAATCACATTTTTTTTTAAATGCCATGAGATTCTGGTACACCTATACCAGACAACGGAAATATATTTACCTAATACTATACACATATTTAATATTTTTATTATATTCTACACACATTTAATACCTACACACCCATGACCCAGGAACACAGAAAAACTTTATTTACTTCGGCGGGATTCGAACCCGCAATCCCCGGCTTGAGCACAAACACGCTCAACCACTGAACCACAGAGGTCGTCTAATTATTATTGTAAAGATTTTACTTCTAAATTCATCCTATTGTCACTAAATGGTAGACCCACGGACTCCTTTTTTTACAACAACAAATAAAAAGCGTGAAGCGTGCTAGATAATGGGTTTCAACACGTATGAGGCTAATTCTTGAAGCTATTATCTATTTTACTTTAGTTATTACGGCTGCTCCACCCGCGTAAATATACTATCGGTTATCCCGCGGGAATACTCTATTTTTCCGATATAAAAAGTAGCCTATGTTTTATTCCAGAGCCTAAACTACTACCATACCAAATTTCATCAAAATCCGTTCAGTAGTTTTTGCATGAAAGAGTAACAAGCATCCATCTATACATCCAACCATCTATCCATCCAACCATCTATCCATCCATCCATCCTCACAAATTTTCACATTTTATACTATTACCTACTAGGATAGGATGTGAAAATTTGTGAGGATGGATAGATGGTGAATGTATGGATGTTCTTTAATATTGTAAAACATACTTTTGTTTTATCATCAATAGTTTCCGCAGCGCATGCGACGAAAGTTGTTTAATGGCATTTTTGACACCTTGGGTTACGTTACTAAAGTTTTAGTAAGAATCCCTAATCTTTTCTAGCAATAAATATAGCCTATTTTACTCAGGGTGAATGTAGCTTTCTAATGGTGAAATAATTTTTGAAATCGGCACAGTAGTTTTTTAGTTTATTCATTACGAACATACACACAAAAATACAAATCTTTCCTCTTTATAATATTAGTATAGATTATTATATACTACCTAGGTATATAAACAAATATTTTTTTTAAACGACGTACAGTCAGATTAGACCGATTAGAAAATAATATTTATCTATACTTTCTCTCATTAGTTATTCTATGTGCTAGTTAGACTAGTTAGACATACAGAAACTTATAAGAGAAAATATAGGTAAATATTGAAAAAATCGATTTCGAATTGATTTCGCTCAGAATAATTTTCCCTAAGAGTTTTTAGCATAGTCAATCAACATGGGAACTTACAAGTTTCTATCTCCTATAGTTTAGAAATGCCAGGAGGATGACCAACTTATAAACCATTATGGAGACCGATTACTCGAAAATGGTTGACTTTGAAAAAAGGTAATTTATAAATTCTTATTTCAATTTTAAAATACCTACCTATAAACTATACAAAATTTCATTTATATATATTCATAATTACACATACTAGAAAGACGGACAGACAGACGGATGGTCAGTGCAAATTTATTAGGGTTTCTTGAGTATTACGGAATGCTACAAATTGGTTGTACGCACCAGCCGCTCCGCAACTATGATATTCGCAACACTGCTAAAAATGCTAAAATTCTTCTGCACGCTGGATGACGCTTCCATTTTTGCATGTTTCAACATTTTAATACTTATTTACTTTATGATACTGAGCGAAATTGTAAATTAAATATTGTAGTTAAGATTTAATAGATATAATTTTTAAAATTTACTTTTGCCACACATAATTATTACTAGCCGAACTCATCGATAGTAAAACATCGATAGTGTCAAGCACTAGCGGTGCGGTCCCCCCTCCCGCAGAAAGTGGCGAGACTTTTTCGCATAGAAATTAGCTGTCATGTCGTCTCCGTATAGTTGGATACTACTCAAAGGTTTTTTATAATACCTTTGCATCGTGGACTTTTTGTTTAACATGGGTTGATTAGTTTTGCGTTAGCTTAAATTGAATTCTGGCTCTTATTAATCTAACTATAAACTGCTTGTTTATATAATTATATTAAAATATAATTACTAAAATGTTCTTTACATCTGTCCTTACACGGCAGGTGCTTTAAACATTTGAATACCTAATTATGTTTGAATAAAATACGAGTAGAATAAACTAGAGGGAATATTATAATAGTTGGCTCCATACTTTTTATGGTAACCAAATTTGTTCTAAAAGTAAGCATTATTTGTGAAGGTGTTTTCATAAAGATGATATTAATCCTTATCCAAGTAAGTAAATACGTTATTCATTACAAACATTTAATCTAGAAGAAATTTGCCGTTTATATCATTTGATTTCAATAAGTACCTATTTTAGAAGATATCGCAGTAATAAAATATTATGTAATCAACGCGCAATAATAATGTACGGCGCGCCGACTGTAAATGAAGTCGCGGGTAAATTTTAGCGATATCCCAAAGAAACTGTTCCATGCGAACGAAGTCGCGGGTAAATTTTAGCGATATCCCAAAGAAACTGTTCCATGCGAACGAAGTCGCGGGTAAATTTTAGAGATATCCCAAAGTAACTGTTCCATGCGGACGAAGTCGCGGGTAAATTTTAGCGATATCCCAAAGTAACTGTTCCATGCGGACGAAGTCGCGGGTAAATTTTAGCGATATCCCAAAGTAACTGTTCCATGCGGACGAAGTCGCGGGTAAATTTTAGCGATATCCCAAAGTAACTGTACCATGCGGACGAAGTCGCGGGCAAATGCTAGTACGTCTATGGTTACGTACCTAACGCAAAACTATTTGGTATACGTCGTAAGTCGTAATTCACATCCCGGAATAGAACCTGCACTGACTTAAGGCGAGTTTACACAGTGCGAGCTGCTGATGTGACAGTTGTCAGATACTGTCATGCAAGTACAGTATCCCTATACTTACTTGCATGGCAGTAGCTTAAAGTAGTAGTACAAAGGAAAGGAAGTGACCACAAAGGACTGCACATGGTTGAACTACGTATTAAGACGATTCACGATTCATCGGCTTATACCGAAGCCTCTAGTCAAGATGCATTCTATAATTAAGAATTAAATCAGTGAAGTTCGAAAACAAAATGTATGGGATTGAAAATAAGTCATCGCTAAGTGACATGTCACTTGCTATCGCAAACCTTATGTCAAATCCCATAGATCTTGTTTTCGAACTTCGCCGTAGAAATTATCGAATGCATCTTGACTAGGCTCTCGGGTCTGGTCGAGCGACTTTCATCATATTATTAGCACAGATATTATGCCTGGTCGATAGCAATTAGCACCTAATATTCTTAATAGGAATATATTCTTATTTGGGTGTGTAATGTTTATGTATGAATGGCGTATACTCTTCGAAACGTGGCGACTTGGCGAGTGAGTCAAACCCCAGATAAGCTAAATGCCCACTTCCTGCAAGATCTGGGCGCCGTGAGCCGCTAATTTCCTTTATTAACATGGACTTTGGATGTTTGTGTGTTGCTTTAGTAGGTGCACATAGAATTTCTGAAGTAGTCTGAACTTCTGAAGAGTACACTTTAGTGTTTAGACTGTAGGCTCAATTCGCACGGAAACAAAACGATACGCGATATGACGCTGCATTTTTAAGGTAGCTAAACTCACGGTAGTTTGTGTTAATTCTATACTTCTTAGATAATAAATAATAATATATTAATACATATATTAAAGAAGAAAGGTTTGTTTGTTTGCATCGAATAGGCTCCGAAACTACTGGACCGATTTTGATGAATTTTGGCACAGATATAGAGTAGACCACGGGAAAGGACAAAGGCTACTTTTTATTGCGGAAAAATGTACGGTTTCCGCGCGATCCTTTTTTGCGCGCACGAAGTCGCGGGCAACATCTAGTATAGTATAATCTGAGGTAGTGTGTGTTCTTGTTTTTTTTTTATTTTATTATTTTTATGCATTTCTAACCATTATTTAAAATAATAGGTATTAAGCTTTCTGCACACCTTCCGCCACATAAACTTATAATTTAGATCAGCTAAGTTTCATACTCCGCCGGTTTCTCTACATTCAACAATCAAATATCTCTAGTATTAAAATATATTCATACATTTTTTTAATTTACATACGTTTATATAATATTTTAGGTCTCTTAAAATTTAACCCAAAAGTGGGTGCACTGGTTACTTGTAAAACTTGTTGCGTTTTATAATTACGAAAAGATTTACAGCTATCTGTGTGGGAAAAATTTAAACACTCTTGTACTAATTAGGTGGTATTTTTTAGTAAAAACGCGTTTTTTTACTTATTTCTTTAATTTCCGGTACATTTTGCCGACAGTTACTTTCCGGTGAGATTTTAGTGGGACAAGCGATGTGTTAAATAACTAATTATATCTATATATATAGATAAACATCCGGACTCCAAATTACGTTTTATTTAAATTAATTACAGAAATTGTATCATGTCATAACTCTCATTCGAAGGCCTCGTTTGCCGAGAATGTTAGATTCTTTGATCATTGATCTATCCATTATTGAGGTACCGTCAAATCAATGGTACTTATACCTGCTAAAAAAGTAATACTTAAAGCCTCTTTACTTTCTTTAACTTTACAATGTTTTGTCAAAAATACATGACATGAAAACAAAGGGGCAATTTTGCTAAATAAAACCTGCATTAATACAATTACAATCAAGTCCCGATACGCTAAAACTCTCAAACGGTGTTTTTATGAACGTTAAACCAACGTGAAACACGCTCTGATTGGTCGAAACGTCATAAAATCCGTTAAGGCCGCGTGGTCCCAATTTTACATGACTTTGAATCGATAATAAACAAACAAATAGTAACTTTAAAAAGCCAAAAAAAAAAACACATTGTTATTTACTTAATGTTCTTTTATAATTTGTGGTTCGAAACATAATATTGAAAACTTCACTCGATCAAAAATAATTCCGAAGAGGAGGCTAAATTTGAATATTTTTCTTTTTGTTCATGAAGTTCATGATAGTTTTACTTTCAAAAATCATATCTACGAAAAGCTAATAACTTAAAAAAGAATAATTTCTGGTTACATTTTGCATGTTGGTTTAATTATTTTAACAATAAATTAATATTGAAATGCAGCGTGCGTAAGCCGCTAGAGTCGCCCCACAGTCGCCCGCTAGGCGTTGACGAGGACAGACCTATGTCAGTTTTGCTAGCGCACGCCTTACCCGCGTATTTATCGAACAATTCTTTCGTTTCTAACGCAGTGTAGGAAAGTCAGTTTGTTTTGTTTCTTTTTATTTTTGAACATATCATACACAATAACATGTTATATTTTATCGTCGCCGCGTCATTGCTTTTGCCAGATGAGACGACCTCTGTGGCTCAGTGATTGAGCGTGTTGGTGCTCAAGCCGGGGGTCGCGGGTTTGAATCCCGCCGAAGGAACAAAAAGTTTCCTGTGTTCCCGGGTCATGGATAATTATAATACAATAAAAATCTAAAGGAAAGTCAGTTTCTTTGTATTTTTTTATGTTTCTTTTTATTTTTGAACTAAATCTATACATCTATACATCTATACAGATAAATATAATTGAAGTGTCTGTTTGTCATGTCAAATTAACAGCTTATCACTTGATGCATATGAAAGTATATTCGATACTAACAATAAAATATCAATTTTTAAAATTTTTGTCTGTCCGTCTGTCTGTCTGTCTGTCTGTTTGTTCCGGCTAATCTCTGAAACGGCTGGACCGATTTTCACGGTACTTTCACTGGCAGATAGCTGATGTTATAAGGTCTAACATAGGCTACTTTTATTTTAGGGTTCCGTATAAAAAATAGGGATCCGTTTTCGTTAGTTGCGGGTAACGAAGTTATGCAAACGAAGTTGCGGGCATCAGCTAGTTATACATATAACCATACACAATAACATGTTACATTTTATTGTCGCCGCGTCGTTGCTTTTGCCAGATGAGACGACCTCTGTGGCTCAGTGATTGAGCATGTTAGTGCTCAAGCCGGGGGTCGCGGGTTTGAATCCCGCCGAAGGAACAAAAAGTTTCCTGTGTTCCCGGGTCTTGGACATATAATACAATAAAAATCTATAGGAAAGTTTGTTTTGTATTTTTTTATGCTTCTTTTTATTTTTGAACTAAATTTATACAGATAAATAAAAATGAAGTGTCTGTTTGTAACTTCAAATTAACAGCTTTTCACACATAATGCATCTGAAAGTATATTCGGTACTTACAATAAAATACCAATTTTTTTAAATGTCTGTCCGTCTGTCTGTCTGTCTGTCGGTCGACAGACCGAACAGACAAACAGACAGACATGTCTGTTTGTTCCGGCTAATCTCTGAAACGGCTGGACCGATTTTCGCGGGACTTTCACTGGCAGATAGCTGATGTCATAAGGTCTAACATAGGCTACTTTTATTTTAGGGTTTCGTTTAAAAAATAGGGTTCCGCTTCCGTCAGTTAGGCGCAAACGAAGTTGCGGGCATCGGCTAGTTATACATATTATAACCATACACAATAACATTATCGTCGCCACGTCGTTGCTTTTGCCAGATGAGACGACCTCTGTGGCTCAGTGGTTGAGTGTGTTGGTGCTCAAGCCGGGGGTCGCGGGTTTGAATGCTGAAGGAACAAACATTTTTTCTGTGTTCCTGGGTCATGAATGTGTATTAAATATACTAAATATACTAAAAATCTTAAATATGTGTATAATATAAAAATTATTAAATATATTTCTGTTGTCTGGTACCCGTAACACAAGTTCTTCGAGAACTTACCACGGGACCAGATTGACTTGGTGTGAAGCGTCCATACATATATTATTGTGTTGTGTATTATGAGAAAAAAGTAGCTGATGCGTGGAGTAGCCTTAGTACATTATTGAATAAGCCAGTAAAAGGTTTTTATGAATTTGTAACATCTACCATCTTCTTTGCCGTACTTTTCGTTTCTTTTTATTTCGATTTCTGTTTTTACAATAATAATAATAAATAACTCCCCACGCGACATCCGAGTCGAGAGCCAAGCTCTAACCACTAGACCACGGAGGCTGTTCTATTTACAATAAAATATAAGGATACGAGCTCAACATCTGTCATGCTTGCCTTTGCAGAACACACCAAGTCACTCGCAAGTAGGGGTTGCAATCCGGATACTTCGAAATTCGAAAAATTCGAAAAATCCGGATTTTTCGATTTTTTTCAATCTTGGTTACTACTATGAAAATTACATATTTTAATTGTAATTAGTATGTACTCTAGACGTACAATATTTGAATAAGGGATATAATTAATCGAGTGAACAAAAAATAAGTTGGTGACTGCACGTGAGCATACTGTATTGCTGAATTTGGCAGCGAATTAATATGTTGGCGACTAAATTACTTCAATCAATCTTGGTTACTACTATGAAAATTACATATTTTAATTGTAATTAGTATATACTCTAGACGTACAATATTTGAATAAGGGATATAATTAATCGAGTGAACAAAAAATAAGTTGGTGACTGCACGTGAGCATACTGTATTGCTGAATTTGGCAGCGAATTAATACGTTGGCGACTAAATTACCAAACTGGTGAAATCACTCAAGTGACAAAAAATACAAAAATCGGCAGATAAAAAGTAGCGAAATTTAATCCAATTAGTACCGATAAGTTGGTGACCATTATACCATGTAAGTAGCTTATAAAGATTTGATTGATAAATTAATAGCTGCTAAAAATTCAATTTGCAAGCTACGGAAAATCCCAGTTTTGGATACTATTGGAGGTTTTTTTTTTTGGTATGGGTATCGTTTTCAAGGTTTTTGGGGGTGCAGAATAATATGAAAATAAAATCCGTTTTAAAATTCCAAAATGGCGTATATTTTTTTTTATTAAAAATGGATGTCTTTTTCCATGTTTCATATGCTGATTATAAAATTGTCTTCCAATTTAATTGTACAAAATGGAGACTATCCAATCTTCGTAAAATTAACATGTAGTTTGTAGAGGTACCAGCTATGTAAGGTATAGAAACTTTTCGAAATTCAGGATTTTATAATTTCTTTTTTTGGCATCAATGAAAAAAATATGCGATTTTCGGGTTAAGGGGGAGGAAATTTTTATTATTTTTCCAGTAATAGTATTATTTTTCCGTTTCTAAAATAGAAGCGATTTTAGAAAAAAAATATGGCAATGTTCTACTTTGACACGAATAGTGTATAAAGCTATAGAAATTTTGGAAAATTCAGGATTTTCAAATTTCTTTTTCTTCCATCGTGAAGAAACTATGGTGTTGCGAGGTTCTTAAGGGGAGGAAATTTTCATTATTTTTTCAATAGGATGCACCGTTTCCGAGATAGAATCAATTTTATAAAAAAAAATTAAATGCTCTACATTGAGATACGAGGGATATATAAAGCTATAGAAATGTTGGAAAATTCAGGATTTTCGAATTTCTTTTTCTCTCATCTTGAAGAAAATATATGGTTACGGAGTTATTAAGGGAGAGGTAATTTTCATTATTTTTCAAGTAGGATGCACCGTTTCTGAGATAGAAGCCATTATAGAAAAAAAAAAATACGATAATGCTCTACTTTGAGACACGAACGGTGTAAAACGCTATAGAAAATTTGGAAAATTTAGGATTTTCAGATTTTTTTCTTCCATCATGAAGAAAATATGATGTTGCGGAGTTTCTAAGGGGGAGGAAATTTTCATTATTTTTCATTAGGATGCACCGTTTCCGAGATAGAATCTATTTTATTAAAAAAATATAAATGCTCTACATTGAGATACCGGGGCCGGGATGCATAAAGCTATAGAAATGTTGGAATATTCAGGATTTTCGAATTTCTTTTTCTCCCATCATGAAGAAAATTTGAGGTTGCAGGGTTACTAAGGAAATTTAAAATGGATGACTTTTTTGTAATCAGCACCCCCAGAAACCAACAAAGGGACAACCATATTATTTTTATAAAATTAAGTATGTCCGCCATATTGGAATTTCAAAATGAATGTCATTTTCGTATCCAGCACCCCCAAAAACTTGGTAACGACACCTATGTTAATTTTGCGAAAAATGAATAACCGTTATTTTTAAATTTCAAAATGAATCTACCCAATATCTACACCAAGTCGAGGAAAATTAAAAATTGGGAATTTTGTACGCTCCTTTGTTTTTTTTATGTGCGCTGGTTTTGCTGCTTGTATGTTTTTTGAGTTACCTACATTACGGAAAATATATGTACCTATTCTTAAATTAAATGTGTACTCACAAATTGTCGCCAAGATGGTTATTTGTTCGCTAATATAATATCAGTCTGCCAGTTTGGAATATTCAGTGGTATTATTTAGTCACCAGATTTGTAATTTTTTATTCCTTACATTCTTTAGCCAACATGGTAATTTAGTATTCAATATTCGGTATTTTCACATCCAAAATTTAATTGTTTTGTCGTGATTGTTTTAAACACTTACGGATTTTGTCACGGTTTACGTTTTACGGTTACGTTTACGTAACGCGACAAAATCCGTAAGTGTTTAAAACAATGAACAATATTCGCGTAAACATAAGAAATAAATATGTTTTGTCGTGAGTTTAAATACATGCCTTTGGATAATTTGATATTATTTGTTGTCCTGTTGAAATTGTTGACACATTTTTCCATTTATTCAAGTTATTTGGTAGAACATAGTCAATCCATTAAATGGAGATGCGAGGGATGAAGATCTGTTAAAATATTATGGCCGCTATATATGTATATGTATGGACTGTTTCTAAGATACTTACAATTTTATATTTTTTCAGTAGTAGTACAGTTCATTAATAGGTGATCCAATTTATAAAAACACTGAATATGGTTTCAGTTTCAATTGCACAAGTAGTAAGAAGTATAATAAGCAAATCCAAACCCAATTAAAGCTTTGTATTTTTATATTTATTGAATTCTTACTAACGAAAGTCGAAACATATTATTGCAATTTTAATTTCTACAATCAAAGAATGCCAAATTAATATGATAGCTTAAAAAGAAATGTAGTGGTTTAACTATATTTAATTATCTTCTAAATAATGAATATCTAAGTCCAAATACCTTAATATTATCTCTATGATATCAGGAAGAAGTTTTGGAGTCGATAATACCTGACTGGTTGGTTTAAGATTAGAGAGAATTTTGCCGAACAAGTCAGTAGCAAAACTAAATGAAAATCAACGCTCCTGTTTTTGCGTAGAAATAATTATTTTTAGATAATATTTTAAAGATAAGATATAGGTGTCAAAAATAGCACCAACGATTTGTGTAAACCACTGTTATTTTTTTAAGTAATGTAGTTTTCATCTTATAGCGGAAACTTCAAAGTGCAATGAAGAGTAAGATGTTACTGTTTATTTGTAAGTAAAATGTTAAAATAAAGATCTTACAACAGTTATAGGTTTTAAATTGTGCTTAGAATTGCTTATTGTACTTCTGTTAGTTACCGAGGGAATTAAAAACACCATTTACGTGTTCAATTATTACCTAAACAGGTGGGTGATTTTTACTTTCAATAACTCAAAAGTGGTCCAATTTCGTCCATACAAAATTATTTGTTCAGCCCCATGCTTCAAATGATTTGTCTTCACTCCCCGGATCTCGATTTAAAGGATTTTCAGTTTCCTACGTTTTATTAAACTGTATTAATTTTCCTACGTTAGTACTTTCACATAGAAATGGAACTTTACGAAAACGGTAGTGGTGAATATGTAAAAAAAGCGTTAAAAAGATCACAGGCTATTCCAATTTTTTATAATTCTTTCTGCTGGAACATTTAGTAAATAACAATATATATATATATACCTTATTTAAAATAAAATACTAACTATAAAACTGAACATTGTAGGATTTGAAACGTAATCAAAAATATTTCTAAAAATAAAAAAAAATAAAATTAAGTATATAATTTTGATATAATCTCATTATGTTTTTATTTATTCAGATTGTAATTCTAATACTTACAACTTAAAATCAGAATTTATTTAACCCTTAACTGTAGTGGTGCAAAATAGTCACACTTATATAGTCGTGGGTCCACGGGACCCGCCTATTTTTGATTTAAAATAAAATAAAAATGCATTTCCGTTTTAAGTTTTTATTTTTATTCAACTTTACATTTAAAAATTAACAAACGTTAATGTTAAACAAAATCAACAATATAAACTATTATTCTTATCTACAATGACACTTCTTTAAATCAGTCGTTATTTACTTATAAAATATCATATAAAATTTAAAAACGCAATAAAAAAATAACTGCAACTCGTTTCATGTACAAAAAATAATATTTTAAAAAGAGTTAAAACAAAAACAAAAAAACTTCCAAAAAATTTTTGACATTGTAAACTGATGATCAAGTTATAAGCATGAATTGCATACCGTTTTCCCGTAAAAACATCCGGTAGAACTGGTCTGTATATCCACTTCTTTATCTTGGTAAGTGTCTTCACTTTCAGACAATTCAGAGTTTGAGTCATGATCACTCGTCATTTTCTGAGTGGTGGAGGTGAGAGCACTATTTCGAGATGTTGGTGAATTTCTACCGATTTCATCTTCATCACTGTCTGGTTCGTTTAACCAGTGCTCTATTATATCAACTCTATCTGCAGAACTATTTATTTGGTTTGCCATCACAAATAAATAAAAAATTAATTAAATTAATAATGAACAAAAACTAAAAGAAAGTTACGCAACTATAGTGGTGGGTCCGTGGGACCCACATGCACACCAATACTCACCTTTGTAGTAGCGAGCGAAGCACGTCCGTTCCTCTCAACGCGCTCTGGCGTACTTTCGGAAGGTACCTCGGAGCGGGAGGCGCTGAG
This sequence comes from Glaucopsyche alexis, assembly GCA_905404095.1. NCBI lineage: Eukaryota > Metazoa > Arthropoda > Insecta > Lepidoptera > Lycaenidae > Glaucopsyche > Glaucopsyche alexis. The sequence goes on from FR990062.1 coordinate 14,183,105, forward strand.
GCACACGCTTTGTTTTTTACACGCGTTCAAAGATTAAACATGGGTCCACTGGACCCACGACTACAGTTAAGGGTTAAATTAAATTATAAAAAAGTAACTCTCTTTTTTACTAATGAGTGTAAGTTTTGCTACAACATAGTAGTAAAATAAACATTAAAGTTTTATAAAATATGCAACAAATTTTAAAAAAATGAAAAAATCTGAATTATCCGGATAATCCGGATTTTTGGGAGAAAAAATTCGGAAATCTGGATTTTCAAAAAGTCAAACGTTTGTGGAGGTTTGGATTTTGCAGCAAGTGGCAAACGTGCGGACTCGGCAGTAGGAATACATTTTTTGCAAGTGTCTGCCTAAGTAGTTACCATCAAATCGTCAGCACCTACCTGATACAGTATTATTATCTCACGAAACGACACGTACTTTAGTGACCACACGAGCTAACGATAGGTACTCGTCTCCATGCACACATCGAACACAGCGTGTTTTTATACTTGTAACAGAACACACTGCATAGAAACTGTCAAAATAATTGAATATAATTTAAGCATTTTTTACTTAGGTAGGTACCTACCTATAATATCTATTCAAATTATGTGTGCTATGTGTTGCATTAAAACAGTTATCTATGGATTTTATTATCTTTTTCAATACAAATAATAAAATAAGATGACCTACTGCCGACACGTCTACACTGTAACACTTTGGGTTCATGTAAGTTCACGCCGGCGACGTAGGCGCGCGGCTCGCTTTGCGGCAATTGCGGGCAACTCTTGGAAGCGTTAAATGCCTATTTCGCTTGGTCTACGTGGCCTTAATGGTAACACTTTCAATCCAAAGTAAAATTTATTCTACTTTAAATACGAGAATTGAGATTCAGGCCTCCTCCAACATCTTCCAGGTATTTCTTGATGCTGTTTTCTTAGTCCAGTTCTTACTTCTCAGCAATCTTTCTTACTACAAAAATACCCAATGGGAACAGAGAACCCACTGTGTTTCTATATTACCGCTGAATACTGAAACGCTAATAAAAATTAAGAGCTCTCCTATTCACAGGCTGTCGCTGTCTCTGCTAGCCGAAACGACAAGGACAGCATGTTTCTTGAGCGTCACTTAATTTTAACTATCGATCCAGTATTTAAAATTATCAGTTTTAACCAACTGTTAAAAGAGATGTTTGATTTTGGGCCAGCTCTATGTACACCATATAGGTAAATAGGTAAAAAGTATGTGAATTTCATAAAAATACAATAAAAATAATTTGAAGAAAAAAATGCGTACAAAAATTATTATTTGAAAAGTTTTTAATGCGATAACCTTATTTTTAGGTTGACCATGGCGGTTGCTTTGACATGACTTTTGACGTAGGTACTTTCAGGAACTATATGTCTTCTTGAGCGTCATATGTCTTTCTTTGCCAAATATCATTATCAAAATGACATTTTTTGGATAATTCCTATTGATCTGCCACGTTTTATTTTACATTGTGTTGCTCTCCATGACGAGGTTATTTTAAATGAACATTGAAACGTAGTGAAATTAAATAAAATAAAGAATAGGAAACAGTTACTATATTATGTAGCTATATTTACATATTGTGTACATAGTGCTGGCCCACGCCGTATACATTTTTAAACTTCTCTTTTGAACAAAAGTTTACCTTTTTCCAACGAACTCAATACTAACACGTTAGGTTTCACTGAAATCTAACACGGGCACCGCGTGGGAACGAAAAGTGGTTGGACTTTTGATATTTAAGTTTTAAAAACACGTGTGAAACTTTATTAGGTATATTTGTGTAAGTATAATTAGTTGAATTAAATTAGTATTATAATAATTTGTTTATTGGTGGGAAATAGAAATAGTAGACGTATGTAGAGATGGCCGTTTAAACGTAAAGCGTTTAAAAAAGCGTGCTTTTATAAATAAGTTGAAAAGTCGTTTAAAAATTTAAGCGTTTATCACTTATACTTATCGTTTATATCGTTTATAGTCATAAAGCCATAAGTGTGGTATGAGCAAAGAAAAATAGTTCTTATGACAGCGCAATAAGAGTGAAAATTCTTTAATGTAGCTCATCACTTATTTCAACGGCTTATTTTTATTTTTTTGTACTTATAAGTAATATGCTTTTTCGTGTCTATTCACTTTTAGTTAGTTGCGCTTTGCGGGTTGACGAAAACACGTTATATTACGTTACGCAATAATTCGTATTTTAATCGTAATAGTGGTGTTTTGGTGGCTTACCGTGAACTTCTAATGTAAATAATAAATATAATAATGTAGTGTTTTAGTATTAAGTTTATTAAGTTTTTGTCGTAAGATGACGACTAAACGACGTGAATTGGAACAGTAATTTATGGAACTACTTTGAAAGAAATGAGGTGGAAAAAGTGGCGATGTGTAATGTTTGTTATCCTATAAATCAACTATTACTAATGATAAGCAACATTTAAGATTAATGCATATTATCAACATGTAAAAACATTTTTATGAGTTCATATTATTATATTAATATATATTCAGATTTCAGACAGTCCTAAGCCTGCAAAGTACGAAGGAAAGTTAATTCAAATCAGTTTAAGCGATCGAAAAACGTAACATAAGCGCAAAAAACATTATAACTTATAAGTGGCAATAAGTATACTAGTCAAAACAAAATAAGGGCCACTGCGTTTTTTTGGTATTTTAAAAATGTTATGAGGTTTCAGGGTTAAATAACCTAACCAAGAGCATGTCAGGACATGTCTAAGGAGGGTTCCGTAAATGTTGAATGTTGATTAATAATCAAAATATATATAAGTGAATAGTAACCAGATGTTCTTTAAGAATAAGTTTTATTCGATTTCTATTTAATATTCGCATTTCGCTAATCACATAACATTTGAGCATATTATTTTAGTCTATTACGATACCGCCTATCACAATCAAAGAAAATATTTAAGTTAAAAGCACTAATGCTCGACATTGAACTAAAAGACGACATTTTCAAGAAAAATGTTTTCTAATAAGAAAACTAATCATTAAAATAACATTGCTACTGATGTTAAAGACACCTAGTCACATCTATGATACATGCTCAAAAGTTTGTGAACATTCAGAAGCAAATTTGAAAATGGCATCAGTTGACAATAAACAATGTAAGCAGGTTGGCGTGTTGGGCTTATTTCTTAGCGTATTTCATAAGGCAACTGACTTTTTACAGGTATATTTTTTTTCTTAAATTTATGATTATTGGCTTCTGTTAGTTTCGATATTAAAAATGTACAAAATTCTTGAGTAATTAGGACCATTTCCTGGTTATTTTAACTCGTTTTTGTATAAATTTTAAGTGGTGTTTACTATTAGTACCAGAAATGAATCAAAACCTAAAAGATGACACGTGTGTCTTCTACTAGGGTTACATCGAACTGAATTTGTTAGCTTATTTTAATACAAATTTAGCCTTATGCTGTAGAAAATAAGTTCCTGTCTGAGTTTCGTGTCTTTTACTCTATTCTAACTAAAAGAAGACAGTGTCAACTATTAGGGTAAACTCGATGTCAACTATTAGGTTATACTATTAGTATTCATTAATTTCATATGAAGTTAAAAGGAAGACGGAAAAAAGTACCCTCTGTTGTTTCTTCCACACAATAAAAACAATAGTATAAAAAGGAGAGAAAAAAGAATGAAATGGATGAAAAGAAAATAACCAAGAGCATGTCAGGACTTGTTTAGGGAGGGTTCCGTAACTATCAACATGCAATAGGTTTTCTGCGAATTACTTCAAAAGTTATTGTCCGATTTCGCTCAATATAATTTTTCTAAAGAGTTTTTAGCATGATCTATCAGCATGGAAACTTACAAGTTTCTATCTCTTATAGTTTAAAAATACCGGGGGGGGGGACCAAATTACAAACCACTTTGGAGGCCGATTACTCGAAAATGGTCAACTTTGTAAAAAAGTCATATATAAAACCTTACCTTTATTTTAATAGACCTATTCAACAATACCCCACATGATGGGGTAGAATGAAAAAATATTTTTCATCCCTACTTCACATGTATGAAGAGTCACCCCTAAAATGTAAAATTATTATAATTTTATGATGCCAAAACCGAGATCTATACACCATCTATAACTATACCAAATTTCATCCATTTATATTGATAATACAAGCTACAAACGTGGACAGACAGAATGGTATGCTGTGATAAAACCAAAACTGTAGAGTAGAAAGAGTCAAATAGTAGAAGTCTCAAATTACGCCAAAAAATATTGTTGCAGGTGATAGGCTGAAATAAACATTTAATTTTCCATTAAATTTAAATAGGTAACTTGATGTGATGTTTGTCTACTATTAGTGCCAATTGATGTCTATTTTTGGTGGATTTGATTTTCGACGCTGTCATCTCTTAGTGTCTACAACAAACCTTAGAAAATTGTAATTATTTGTTGAAAATACAACAGTCTCCAAATATTTTATATGAAAAAGTTAATTTCTAAATGTTGCTCAAACAGGAAAAGTAATTGCAACTGTACTTATTTGGTAAATACATTTTATATTTGGCAATGATGTTTGATTCGTCCTTAAAGTGTCTAGTATTAGTGCTTTTACCTTACTCTAGCGCACTCTAGCGAGACCTCAAAATAGGTACGAAGAATACAACCAGATACTTATAAAAATTTTAAAGCGCGACACCTGAGAGGTTATACATATCAGCGAGGTTTTCGATAGCGTGATACAGAATTTAAATCCAATAACACAGCGACATCTAGTATTATTTTTCAAAAACAATCCACGATTTAAACAGGAGACTAGCGCCATATATGATATACCTAGTTTTTGTAAAGTTACTAGCAAATTGAAGCTTTTAATATTAAAGGTAGGTATTAAATTATAATAAAAAACAATGATACTATGGTAATTGATAACATAATTATATTCATGTGTTTTTAGTGTTATTAAATTATTGTAATAATTGGTAAAAGAGGCACATATTCGTAAAATTAATTATTAATTAAAATTTTACGTGTTTCAAAACTTAGCTCTAATTCTGGTAAAGAAACGTAAATTCGCAATAATCACTATAATTACTGTAGCTCAGTTAATCATAGTGTTTGTCCTTGGATGTAGGTTCAAACCCGACAGCATGTTTTATTTATTATTAATTTAAGTTATTTTTATTAATTGTTAATTTCAGTTTTTTTTTTAATTTTGCAACCAGTTTTGAAACATTATTTTAAATGATAATTTCACATGATGTATAATTATTCTGATTTGCCTTAATATGTTAATTTGTTTTTCTATAATTGCTCTAGAAATAGAAATTATGATGCGATTTCGTTCAAAATAGTTTTCCTAAAGAGTTTTTAGCATGATCTATCAGCATGGAAATTTGCAAGTTTCTATCTCCTATAGTTTAAAAATGCTAGGGGGGGGACCAACTTACAAACTACTTTGGAGGCCGATTACTCGAAAATGGTCAAGTTTATAAAAAAGTAACGTATGAAACCATGCCTTTATTTTAAAAGACCTATTCTACGATACCACACGATGGGGTAGAGTGAAAAAATATTTTTCATCCCCACTTCACATGTATGGAGAGCTACTCCTAAAATATAAAATTATTATTTTTTTATGATCCCGAAACCGTGATCTATACACAATCTATAACTGCACCAAATTTCATAAATTTATATTCATAATTACAGGAGCTAGAGGCGCGGACAGACAGACAGACAGACAGACAGACGGACAGAGCGAAACTATAAGGGTTCCTTAAGTATTACGGAACCCTAAAAATGATTGGAATTAATAAATTGATTATTTTTTAATGTAAATAGGTAAAAGAAATGATTGAAATAACAAACAAACGCCAGTAATTTTGTATTTAATAAAATAAGCATTTATTCTTTAAACTAAAATAAAAGTAAAAAGCGATTTCTTAAAAAAATATTAAACATTTTTAGGATTTTTTTATTTTTATTAGTTTGGTGTATGGCCTCCCCTCTTTTGTATGCATTTTTGAAGTCTGGTAGGCATACTCTCTACCAGGTGTCGTACTGTCTCTTGAGGGATTTGTTCCCAGCTTCTTTTAAGCACATTTATGAGTTGTGCTTCGTTGTGCACGGGTAGATTTGTGTTGCGAACACTTCTTTTTAACAAATCCCACATATGCTCAATCTGATTGAGGTCCGAACTGTTAGCGGGCCACGGCAACACCTCTATACCAGCTTCTTGTAGAGCTTGTCTAGTGGCTCTACCTGTATGAGCACGGGCATTGTCGTGCATCAACTTGAAACCTGCACCAATTCTGTGTGCATATGGCACCACATGGGGTCTTATGACCTGTTCGATATATCGTTGAGCAGTTACCGTGCCTTCGTTGAGGATTACCAGCTCAGTTCTACCTAATAGAGAAATTCCTCCCGCACCATAACATTGGGACCCTCAAATCTGTCACTTTGGTGGATACACGCATCCGAAAATCGCTCACCTTCTAATACGACGATAATCACTGAAAAATTTTACTTTGGACTCATCCGTGAACAAAACGCTGCTCCAGTTACTCGCGTCCCAGTCCTGGTACTGCCTTGCGAATGTTAATCGGTTTGCACGATGAGCACCTGTCAATGGAATCCGTACTACACGTCTCCTAGAGAATTGTTGATCTTCATGCAACCGATTTCTAATCGTCTGGTCACTAACGCTCGTACCTGTCGCCTGCCGCAAGCGATTTTGCAAGGAAGAAGCGGTGACAAATCGCTCCCTGCGCGCAGTCAGGCGTATGTAGCGATCTTCCTGTGATGTGGTTGCTCGATTCCTGCCTGAGCCTCGTCTCCTGGTGGCACTCCCAGTCTCTTGAAACCGATTCCAAGCGTTTTGGATCACCCGCCGTGAAAAACCCAATTGCAAAGCTACAGAACGTTGCGATCGACCCTCCTGAATCAATGTTATGGCTGTAGTTGTGGTCTGTACGTCCATATGTCTTCGTATCCCCTGCATTGTGTTTTTAAAATGTTTATTCACGCTTCAAATCAACAAAATTTAACCGATCACTAAGAAATTCACAAATGGAATGAGTTAAAAGTTAGTGTAAAAATGGGGTAAAATTAAGTGGTTGAAAAAAAATCTACCCACTTCAAAAAATACGCAAGTGGTATGCTCCCATTAGTTTTTTATCACTTAGGGAATTACCACAAAAACGATTTAGCCACTTAGGGTTGCTTAAAAATTTATAAATTTGGTCAGACTTCAAAATTATCAAGTGGCCCTTATTTTCTTTTGACTAGTATAGATAAGCAAATAAGCAACTAAGCAACTAAGCAGTTAAAAAAGTTGCTTTTGAATATTTAATAACGGATAAGTTAACTTTTAATTTTAAGCCGTTTATCACATCTCTAGACGTATGTAAATAAGTACTTTCTTGTTCGGAATCCGAATTCAGGTTTATGAGTTTTTATTATTCGAACAGGAAAAAAGAAATAAAGAAAGATGGTAGTATATTTAGTTGCCTGGTAATACTTATTACCTATGTAAGTATTGGTCACAGACCAGTCGTGGAAAAATAATGATTAATATGTACCTACTTATCTACTTTGTTTGTCCTCACAAACACAATACATTTTATACCAATTGCAATGTGACGTTTTATTTACAAAATACCACTTGTCTAATATACAACATATTATCTTGAAAATTTATAAATGACTAGCTTTTGCCCGCGGTTACACTCGCGTAAATAAAGTATGCGAATATTGTATTTTTTGGGGATAAAGAAATAGCCTATGTTTTAATTTTTTAACCCAAAGCCAAAACTACCATAACAAATTTCATCAAAATCTGTTCAGTAGTTTTTGCGTGTAAGAGTAACTAACATCCATCCATACATTCTTATATATATACTTTCACATATTTTATAAAATTACTATCTTTTCCCGCGGTTCTGCCTGCGTAACACCAATTCCCCACCCACGGGAACACTGTACTTTTTTGGGATAAAATGTAGCCTTTAACTTTTAACCCAGCGCCAAAACTACTACCATCAAAACATCAGAAGTTCCGTTCAGTAGTTTTTGCGTGAAAAACAAACATCCATCCATCCATCTATCCTCACAAACTTTCACATAAATAACAGTACTTAGTAGGATTTATGTAGCATCGATGTCAAAAACGTCTCAGAAATTATGTAAATTCCAGAGATTCCTACAAATCCAACAAAACTTGGTGACAGTGGTGTCGTTGGCCCCGCGGCCTCGACCCCTGTGACCATGTATTTTTAGTTTCGCATACCTAAACTAGCGTGTGACTCACGTAGGTAGGAAGACTCTCTAGTTATCGAATTGACTATGACAAATGGGATCGCTTTTTAAGCCAGAAAAGGAATGTCGGTCGTTGTTAGGTGTTATAACATGATTTAAATTATATTTTATAGCGTTAGCCATGTTTGAAATCGATCAAGGAAATCTGTTATTTTGTCCATTATCTGTCAGTATGTCTATTCCTGTGACAAAACGCATTTTTATTGTGCTAAGTGTGTTGTGACTTGTGGTATAATTTTTTGTTATACGTTACTATAATATAGGTAATCTAATAATATATCTATGGACGCTTCCACAGTCCACACCTCGTCGATCTGGTTCTGTCCTAAGTATCTGAAGAATTTGATCACAGGCACCAGACAACGGAAATATATTGATACAGTTATACTATACATATATTTAAGATATTTATTACACTTAAAATACACATCCAAGACCCAGAAACACAGAAAAACTTTTGTCCCTTCGGCGGGATTCGAACTATTTCGAACCCGCGACCTCCGCGCGCTAACTAGGTACTTTCATAAGGTTTTAAGATTTTCCAGTTGCCACTTGTCAAACGAACTTTTGGACACTTACTAGCAGAGGTATCAGATGACCAGACAATGCGTCTGCCCTTATTCCAGATCTATCCCGTACAAAAGGGGTGGGTATATGTATAAAATTGGCATCTGCGTCGTCGGCAATTTGCAAAGGGCTTTAAACAACATTATGTATTTCGTATAATCTGGAGTGATTTAACGAAGGATTTGCCCCTGCTTAGTAGAGTGTGACGAAACTCGGAACTCACTGGACTGCATGGGATAGGACATGTTACATTAGCCATGAAATTAAAAATGGCCCGGATATGATATGGACATCCAGTCTTAATTTTTGGCCTTAGTCCTTTTCAATTACTTTGAGGCTTGACTGAGTATGAAGAGTTACTTACATTTATATTGGAAGTAAGAAATTAGAAAGTATTATAGGTACATATTACATTGCACATGCCATGTGAGTATCTAAAAATAACCATTCATTTACCTAGAATTCGAAGAAAATTCGGGTATGTTTCACAATCTACTGATAAGCTACCTGCTTATTTGAATGTTTTGTCTCAGTCGTTCGAAATAAGCTATCCGACACTTATTAATTGTAAAACAGGCCCTGTAAATATCATAAAGATTGGCTTAGCATCAGCATTTAATGTCGTCGAATTCGTAGATAGTCTTGCAAAATATTTAAAGGTCATCAACTTCACTATCACTATCGGCTATATAGATGCATAATTGTCCAGATATACAATACACACAAACATATTATTAACATATTTCACAAGAACCATTAGCTCTAATCTTATTTGTTAAAAAAAAACGTCAAGTTTGCAAACAAGATTGTTGTTTACTTACATACTATTTGAGATTGTTGGCGATATGACGTCACCTGCTATTGACACACAGAAACCCGTTCTTGCCATGAGAACGTCCATTACATCTGGTTGGATGCAAGCGCATGATGGACACCCATAATGATGGATAAACAAAATAAGTAAGTCTTGAAGACAAGCATATAGATTTTTGTTTTTAAATTTTTACTAACATGTGGAATACTTTCCATCTAAATTGACTAGAAAAGGTCTTCTGATTTGGGACTTGATGATTCCGAACTTCGTAATCATCAGACATCATCATGACATCAAATCGGAAGACTCCTTAGATACTTAAAGAATTTACTATCTCTTACAAAAGAGATAAATCGTATGACGTTTGTCTTTAAATATCTTTAGATTTTAGTTCTGTGAGTTAACAATTTTTTATTAAAATAATCTCTGTAAGACTGCCAAGATTCAAAGAATGCAATAGTTCTATTTATCCCAACAAACATCCTGCAGGATATGTTTGGTCACGTGGGAGGTGCTAACCAGATGACCCCAGGGGGATGAGTTCGTGTAAACAACGGGAAGTTTAACCAAAAAATATACAGTTCTAGAAAATTCTCAATTGTACATTGCAAAGAATAGGATGATAGCAAAACGAAACTCAACAAATATTGCAGTAATAAAAGGATAACATGGTTGATAATGGTCTTTTAATCCTACTAATATTATAAATGTGAAAGTTTGTGAGGATGGATGGATATATGGATGGATGGATAGATGGATGGATGGATGTATGGATGGATGGATGTTTGTTTGTTACTCTTTCACGCAAAAACGACTGAACGGATTTTAATAAAATTTGGCATGGTAGTAGTTTAAGCTCTGGATGAAAACATAGGCTGCTATTTATCTCGAAAAAGTAGTGGTTTTTTTTGGACACTGTATTTACGCGGGCGGAGCCGCGGGCAACAGCTAGTTAGGCTATAATAGCATAACACAATGCTCACCAGTGATAGTTATTAGATTTACTACCATAGATTTCAAGTTGATGGTGGAAAGTTCTTTTTTGTCAGACGTTTGGGTACCCCTAACCATCGGGCAATCCGTCTTGTATAGAATTTTGTCTTGTTTGCCAGTACAAAAAGTAGTAGTACAAAAGACAATGTCTAGTCGAAGTCTAGATAATGAATCATAATATATGAGTCAGTTTGCGAGAATTGTGAGATGTTTCCCGGTTGCTAAATTAACAGCAAGAAAATATTTTTATTGCCATGTGATTAATCATAATGTTATAAATTATATTTCACCATTAATAATAAATATTACTAAATGAGTCAAAATATTTGGTACATTAAATTCCTCTTAACATTCCTTCATCGATGATGAAGTTCAGTGTGAACATGATCTGCCGGTGATGATTATGATGGTTATGTAATTTGTGTCCTAAGTGGTCACACCAAAGTGACATGTCCTGAGTTTGGTCGCACACATTTTATGAGCATATTATGATCTAATGGCCTCCTTGGACGCACTTCCGTAATGTGATACATGTTTTACGTGATGACAGATGACCAAAATAATGTGCCCCGTAGTAGAATTATACCATAGCAGCATAAAACATCAGTAACCACAATGGTTTATGTGAAATATTTAAAAGGTCGACGTCACTTTGCTCAAAAAGCATAGAAATTTAAAGTGGCAACAAAGAAAAGAACACTTATTTAGTATCTACTTTTAATCTGTCGGTTTATCTAGATCGAACTAAGTAAAACCTTGGTCCTTGATTTTAACGTTAATTCAAATCATTATATTGATGTTGCCAAAAAGCTAGAAGTCTTTGTAAAATATCTGACAGTTTCCCTGATCCTCGTTAAGAGACAAGAAGTACAGTACCTAATTGACAGTTATAATTCTATGGATCGTCCATGTTTGGGTGATGCTACTTGCTAATAAATCAACCGGCAATGAGAATTACTCAGATGTAATGAGTCACTTGTAATTTTATCACATGAGGTCCGACATGTCGTGACCGGTCGATTCGTGTCGTGAACTTGACTTATCATTTGTTAGCCGTATGTTTAAACTGTTAATTGTTTGGGTTAGATTTTTATCGAGATCTTCATCGTGAGTTATGATATTTTTCTTTTGAGTTAATTTTCTTAAATACAGGCAATACAGCCATATAGATTTCTTATTCAGTTTCTAGAAGAATTTCAGTATTCTATGTAAGATTTGGTACAATATTTTGGATAAGTATTATTATATTATTGATTCCTCCTTTGATTCACAATTCTTGGATTCATTTGTGATTGCGTGATGTTGATATTGATCAACATAATATACAGCTATGGGTAGATCAATTTGCGAAGAGGTTCATTTCATGTTTCCAGGAACATTTGCAGTGTATGAAATATGTCTTTATCGTATGTTATACGAGCAAAAGAGACAAGCGATGCGCATTTCAAAAGAAATTAGCTGCATGTAAGGGAACTAAAGGATTTCCTGAAAGGGAAAATATACTACAGAAAGGGATATGTCATATGTGTTATGTGCACAAAACTACCAGGATTTAACTAGCAATCCTGTTGATGATTTCATTTGGGACAATTAAATATCTACTACACGAATATTCTCGTCATCTTATATCTCTTATTCGTCAGTACATATTCGCCTTAAAAAATCTACCGTAAGTAGTCAAATGTATCTGAATTCTGAACATAATAAAAAAGTCTTATATCCGTCTCAAAAGCTGGATGTAAGCAAAAGGAAGCCTTTATCATGATAGCCGCTTATACGGCTTTTATTAGCAATACCTTCAACTTGCTCCGTTCTAGCTCAGCACGGTAATTATTATTTAATCGCAGTAACCACGCCATCTCCTTGTTTGCCTATTTGCAACTCTATGCCGACGTCTTAAAGTATGATCTTCCTTGAGACAGGTATTGCTTCAGCGTTTAGCAAAAAATATGGATAACTTGGCTCATAATGACCCCCTTGTGGTATAAAGAGCGGATATCCTACATATGTTTTGAGGAAACAAAAAGCTGGTGCGTTTCATACGGCTACCGTTTTTTGCGTGAAGGGCTTTGCGTGTTAAAAATTACTTTAGATAATAGCATCATCGTCTGCAGTAACTTGATTATTGTTAATTTGCAAATTTCGTTGCCTTTGTAACTTTCCAGATATTGAAGATTAAGAGCAAACCGACTTGTGTAAATACCTTGCAGTTGTGATTGTGATTCTCAATTATTCATGTTTAAAAACGGATGTTTCCTTTAATACTAACGTCATTAGCTGATATCTACTAAGATTTTAATCCGATGCGATTAATATTCTAATACGATTTTAATCCGGAATAGGGAATAGTTTTTATCTCATTAATAGACACAAATATCACGGAAGACAAATATAAAAAAATTCGGCTTACACAAACGTGTAAATAGAACCCAACGTTGCGTGAAACTTATACAGCACTAAACTATAAAAACGCTGATTTGATTCATCTAGGTATTTGAGCTTTGCGAGTTATTAAGTTAATTCATCTAAACATTAGATATTGCAAATAAGTATGCATAATAAGAGCATATAAATAAACATAGACTACAAACGGATGTTGAGATATTATCTGCAGAAATAAACGGTACATCTGATTTCCTGCACCTTCTCTATAGTCTATGATTTCTTTGAGCTTAAAACGAGATATTGATATACGTAATGCCATAGCCAAGCGTAAATATAATTAGAAATCGTAAAACAGATATTTTGCATGACTAATTTTTAACTACCCAAAATGTCTAATTTAAATAGGTAACGGTTTTTCTGGATGAAAAATCTATTTCGTCAAACTTATACTGATTTACGCAGAGATATTTTAGGAGAAAATTACCATCACAAACTCTAAATAAACCATTTTGCATGACTAAAGTTTGGTAACTATCCAAAAATTGTATTATCTAATAATTAAATAAGCTTACGGTTTTTCTGGATGAACAAAAGCTTTTCCTTCATTCATTTTTCTTCATTTGCGCAGATATTTCGGGAGAAAATTACCATCAAAAACATGGTAGCTCATAGGAACTCCGAACTACCATGTTTGGTGCTACAATTTCTGAAGATAAGTGCGGTTACTCGTTAAGAGATCGATACTGCAGTAACTCCTGTTATTAGACCCCAGTGAGTCCAATTTTATTTAATGACCTATCTGTTTTAGGAATCCTCTGCCTTGGGTGTTTCTTGTTATTATTTTTATTGGATTCGTTATTCTAAAGTAGCAATGTGTTTCGCTTGTTTGAGCATTGGCTCTTGACTTGGAGGTCGTGGGTTCGATTCCCGCATTGGCATAACAAAAAATGTTGTTTCCAAGTTTGGTTAGGACAATGCAGGCTGATCACCTGATTGTCTGACAAGAAAGATGATACAGTCGGATGGGCATGTTTTTTACATCGTCGGACCTGCGCCTGATCTCTCGTCAGTCGTGTCGGTTATCCGTCCTACTGGATTATGAGAGTAAAAGAAAAGAGAGTGCTCTTGTGTACTGCGCACACATTTGGGCACTATAAAATTACTCCTGCGTAACTGGCCTGATTTCAATGAAACCGGCCACCGTCACCGAGATCGTTGTGGGGAGTTTAGAGTTATTATTTTTATTGGATTCGTTATTCTAAAGTAGCACTTTTAAAGCAATTTATTTACTTGTTTACCTGCTCTTAACAATTTTTAATTTTTCCTATTTGCCTTTATAATCATTTCATTGATTAATATTAACGTTAATTATGATTTTTAAATAGATACATATTTTTTACTTCACAAATTATCTCTAAACCCTTTCATAAATAGCACCATTTACATGCTCCAAGGAGTTGACCTCGCTTTCCTAATATTTCCTGACCCAGTTTCCCTTTGAACTTAATTTTCACAATCAGTACGAACTGCAAACGCTCGACTTTAAAAACATTTAATAATAGGACAATGAATTATATATTTTCGCTAGAACTTCTATAATGAACACATTTATAACTGTTTACTTGTGTCGATCTTGACTTTTGGAAATTAAACGAATATTTTTTTATTTTGATCGCATGCATAGATTTATAACGCCATCGCATGATAATAAATTTTTATTTCGATATCATTTTAGCAAATAAAAAGAAGCAATTTTTAAATTTCGAACGCACCGCACGGCAGTATATACGGAAACTCTTAAAGGACTTAAAGATACATTTTTAAAGTTCCGTTGTTGATGTCTCGGAAGTCGGCACCCTTATAATTTCGTCATGTCCGTCCGTCTGTCTTCGGTTTACCTTCCAAACGGTTAGTGTAAAAAAGTTGAAACTTTGTATGAATTTATATATTTACCACGCCGACAAAGTGCTATTATAAGATCATGTAAAATATATTTCTTTCCCTACACGTAAAGTGGGTAAATATTTCTCGCGTCTACCCCATAGAGTAGGGTATCATTAGAAAGGTATTTTAAAAACATTAAGAGATTGCCAGGACGATTTTGAAGAAAACTTTGTAGGAACTATTGGTACGGAACCCTTCATGCACGAACCCGACTTGCACTTGGCCGGTTTTTTCTACTGAAGAAGCTCGTTTTGTACCAGCTATAACCATCTCAAATGATGCTTGATGATAAATGATTGTTGGGGTTTACATTTAATGACGGGCTCCAACATGCATGGTACCTTTTTGATGAAATGTGTAATTAGTAATTTTGGGATGATTCAAAATTTTTAAATGCAGATCTTCCTTCTTATTTTGATACTCAAGAGAATCGCTATTGAACTGGATATTAAAATCTTGTGTCAAATTAAAATTGTTAATTATGAAAATGAATACTTAATAATAATACTAAAACGACACTTAAAGTTAAGGCCTCTTGAAGTGACTTGAGAATCTTACTTACTAGAAAATAGAATTTCGCTAGTATAAAAATAAATAGAATTTCGCTAATATAAAAATAAATCAATCAATACATTGATTAGGTGATCCGTGTGATGATTATGATGTGATATGGTGATAAGGTGGTACAATTCGTCGTCTCTTATTTTTCCACTTAAAAATTATTGAACGGATTTTAAAATCACTAACACAGAATACAGATAATTTGCAGCCTGGATCTTTTCTCAGCACAGGGTTCCGTTTATTCCAAAGATAAACTCAAGATAGGCTATCACGTACATTTAGCAGAAAAAAAAATCATACAAGAAAAAGTTACGCCATCTTGGTTTTCACCATAACTCAAAATATGTCAGCCATCTTGTTTTCGCCATACTTCGAATTTCAAAATGGCCCCAAAAATTTAAAAATTGGGGCCATTTTACTGGAGACACTTTTTGCCTCAACATCCCTCGTCTATAATATACGTCTATGGTTTATTCCGTAAAATGTAAACATGTAATGTTGGATCGCGATAGAAACCAATTTCATTTTGCAGGCTAGGCGACGCGTTAGTTCGCCACTCGCAAGACTTTATAAATGCACTTATTATGAACAAATTAGTTCCTATTCGGGCAATGGCGTCTGTTTTTGTTGTGAGACTGTTTTGGAATTGTCGTGGGCGCATGAATGAAGTTTGGAATGGTGTGCACCAATAGCAGCCGTGACTGTCATATTTCAATTTCTTTTAATTTCTTTTAGGCTGGGACCTGCATACTAATATTATAAATGGGAAAGTGTGTGTCTGTTTGTCCGTCTTTCACGCCAAAATTACAGAACCGATTTAAATGAAATTTGGTGCACAGATAGTCTAGAGCAGTGGTCCCCAACCTTTTTTTTTACGCGGGCCACAAACCCGTTGTACTCCTGGTGTCGCGGGCCGCAACCAAAATTTTTAGGGGCAAAAAAATATGTTCTTTAAATTTAACGATTTAATAATAGAATAACACAAGGTAGTTAAAAGAGTGAAAC
The DNA here is from genome assembly GCA_905404095.1 of Glaucopsyche alexis. NCBI lineage: Eukaryota > Metazoa > Arthropoda > Insecta > Lepidoptera > Lycaenidae > Glaucopsyche > Glaucopsyche alexis. The sequence goes on from FR990062.1 coordinate 14,199,679, forward strand.
TAAACATTTAAGACGACACAAACTAAAATAAAATAACAAATTATATGTATTATAATAATATGTTCACTCAGCGAGATTTTTGGAATTGTGAACGCTTTTTCACAACTTTATATAACGCGGTTACAAATTTCACGCGGGCCGCGGGTTGGGGATAGCGGGTCTAGAGCCAAGGACAAGGAAGTAAATGAGAAAGGACATAGGCTACTTTTTATCGCGGGGAAATGTTAGTTCCCGTAGGATACTCTATTTACAGTTTCACGTAAAAAACTACTAAACCGATTATCATGTTTGGCAGGAATATAAAGTAGACCATTGGGAAGGACATAGGCTACTTTTTATCGCGGGACATATACGGTTCCCGTGGATAGTAGTACTTACGCTGGCGGAGGCGCGGGTATCAGCTAGTATATTATATAATACGGAATCCGGCGGCCCTGAGAAAATTCAGAGCACTGAAAAAAGAACTCTGCGGTAATTAGAATAGAATTGAAAATCAAAGTGTCAGTGTCGGGCTGACATAATTATATATGACATTGACCTTTGAGTTTGGACTCGACACTTGTGTGTTCGATTTTCAGCTCTATTGTATTAGCGCAGAGTTCTTTTTTCAGTGTTCTGAATTTTCTCCGTCCCGCCGGATACCGGATCATATAGTTCCAGCCTAAGGACCTGTTTCACATTCTTCTCATAAGTGTCGGATAGCTTATTCGGAAGTTTTGTTTCTGCTTACTTTATATCGAGCGATAGAGACACGACACGCAAATAAGCTGACACATCAAAAAATTGTAAAATAGGCCCTAAATTTGTATTTTTTTAAATATATTTTTTAGATTTAGGTGTTAAACTTGTATTTTTGTATTTCTTATTATTTTATTTATCTTACTACTTCTATGTACTTAATATAATATACAGATAAATAAATTTGAGGTGTCTGTTTGTAATTTAAAATTAACATCTTTTCACTTAATGCATTTATTAAGAAAGTGCATTAAGTGAAAATATGTCTATGAAAGTATATTCGGTTTTACAATAAAATATCAATTTTTAAAATGTTTGTCTGTCTGTTTGTTCCGGCTAACCTCTGAAACGGCTGAACCGATTTTCACGGGACTTTCACTGGCAGATAGCTGATGTTATAAGGTCCAACATAGGCTTCTTTTATTTTAGGGTTCCGTTACCGTTAGTTCTATGCAAACATAGTTGCGGCCATCAGCTAGTTTTTAATAATTTGCTAGATATACATAATAACATATCTTTATACCTAACACATATTTTTTTATAAAGACACACACACACATACACACACAACTTTAACAAAATGTGCGTGTGGATTCTTTTCACTTGTCAATCAGAGCATGTGCTATTAAATATTTGTATCCTTATTCCTTACAGAACCTGTCCATTTCTCACACTTAACAATGGTGTAACAAAAAATTGGTACAATTCATCGGCTGCAAGTGGAACAACCGGTCGCGGGTTGTTGACTGGACCGGTTGTGATGTAACATGGTTACATTTAATTGAAGATAGGTTTGATCATAACATGTCATCATGTCCATTTGATAAGATTGTCATTTATGATGACAGATAGTGGTTACTGGTTAGGGATTTGTCAGTAATCTATAAGTACATTCTTTACAGTAACTCGTGGACTTTTTAAGGTTTCTCTACAAAAGAAAGTATCATTAATTATGTAACTTGGCGCATTTATTAGTAAAGAGGTTCATAAGAAATTATTTATTATTCATTTCTTCGAACGACAAGGAAAGCGATCCTCTAATTATTGACAAATCAGTTAAAATAAGTCTTGCTGTAATTACGTTCGTGTTCGGTCTTCGAAGCTTTCATAATTAAATTTGCAAGACCGTAGCTTCTTCGAAATTTTGGAAGGATTACGTGTCTTGTACGGTTTTACTAATTTATACAGGGTTATAGGTAGATTTTCTACCTATAACCCTGTATAAATTAACCAATTGAAACCCATATTCCGAAATTAATATTTTACGATATTATCTTATTTTCTTTCATATTTTATTTAAAACTCTAGTTTTTTATAAAACGACGCATTTCGACGTATATTTTGCCGCGATAAAAAGTGTAATATATGTGCTGTTTCATTAAAATCCGTCCAGTTGTTTCGGAACCTATTAAATGCAAACAAACAAATCTTTCCTCTAATATTAGTATAGAAGTAGACATATATTATACCTATAAATAAGAAAAAGAAAAATTTATAAGTGGCATTACTCGTGGTCTCCTTCTACAAAACAACGCTATGTATTCAATATTCACGTTTCTAAAAGTTTCGGGCCTTTAAAAGTTATAATATTGTTTCCTATCGTAAATCGGAACGGCGCGCCGTCAAAGAATATATATTACTAGCGCCGTTCCGATTCGGCGCGGGGTCTCAGCCTAACGAACAAATAACTACATTGCATTGGCAATCCAGTCTTTTGATGATACCACAAATCAGATAACAACAGTTGACTTGGACGTTAAGAAGGTAACCCCATAAAAGTGCAAACATTCTCACAGATTTAATTTCAAACTCTTTTATTTGCCTTCTTTGCCCCATCTGATAGGAGCGGAGAATGCAACTTTTTGTGTTGCGAATGCATTGGAACAGGACTCGAATTGTATAACGAATCTTAATTCTTTGCTGCTAAATACTTTTATAAAACTGGGCAAACTGGATACTGGATACCCTATGGCCAAAGGTTCTCAATCTCTAAGATTGATCCGATAAAATGTTTAATTCAAGTACAAATTATTGGTAACTAGCATTAATTGCCTGCGAATTGGTGCGGGTGAAATTAGGTTTTTAAACTTCCATCCCTTTTTTACCCTTTTGCGGGTTGACTTTAAAAAAAACCTTCATTAGTGGATGACTGCGTCATATGAGGAATACGTGTGCAAAATTTCAAATTTCTAGCCTTAGGGGTTTGGCAGTCAGTCAGCTTTGCCATTTATATACATACCTATATAGATTATTGTTTAGTATTACTTAACGCTACACAAATTAAGAGGGTCTAAAGTTATTATCATTCCTCCAAGCGAAGACAGTGCAAGCTTAAGAAAGGCAGTAGAAATTTAAGAAGTCTCTGATAATAATTTGTTATTTGAACCTATTATCCTCCGACAATTCGCTGCGATAAGAGGGGCAATTCTGCAAATAAAACCTGCATTAATACTATTACAATCAAGTCCCGACACGCTAAAACTCTCAAAAGGTGTTTTTATGATCATTGAACCAACGTGAAACGCGCTCTGATTGGTCGGAACGTCATAAAATCCGTTCATCGTAACATGTCGCTACACTTTCAATCCAAACAAAGTAAAATGAAGTCTACTTTAATACGAAAATTGAGGTTCAGGCGTACAGCGTGATACAGTGATATCACTATCAAGTATGTCGCATTTGACATCTTCTCGGCTCCTTCGCCTTTTTCGGAGAACTATGATACTTTCGTCCTATTTCCCAGCCTTCAGATCCAGCCCTCTTAAGCTTATATTAACTGAATAACTGGCTTGGCGGCCTAGTCTAATCCTAAGTAATAATCCTATGCAATCAGAGAAGCTCCACTGATTGCGTGGGATTATTCTGTTGAAATAGTTAAGCCTTAGATTTTTATTGAAGCAGATAACTGAAGTTATAAAAAAGTATCCGGCTACCAGAGACCAGGATACTGACGGTTTCCTGCTAAAAAGCGGATTTGTAAAAAAACTTTATTGATTATTTACTTTTATATCTTTCGGGGCTTCATTTGAAGAATGTAATGTATTCCTATGAGGATTAAGGTTGCCCAATTAATCGAGATCACTGATTGTTTGATTGATTACGGATATTGTGATAATAAACAATCTAAGCTTTGCCTATTTTTTGATATGATTACGGCACCCATGCGTCAGAAATTGTAGCTTCATTTAAACCTTTTGATTTATTTAATGTTTTGTCTTTTGATTGCTTGATTTTAAAGATGCGATGTCATTAACAGATTTTTATTTTTGCAGGTTAAGCATCTGAATCTCCACTCTTAAATTTGTAAGTAAAATACTGTAATTTCTACATATTTTTATTTTTATTATTCCCGAAGTTGCCAATGCAATGAACGTAGGATTTTGTAAAATCCAAAATCAAAGTTGGAGCCGCCATTCACCCGTACTCTTCAAAAACTGGCAACTCCACTGACAGGTGTGTTCCCGTCGTGCCCCTTTTTTTCAACGTCCGTTCAATCTTACCAGAACAATCTAAACGACCTAACCACCCAGTATATTTTTATTGAAATATAAACTTTATGTCCTTGCTCCAAGATCGGCAGTTCTTGAGCTAAATTTCTGGATAGTATTGAGAGTTACAATGAATGGATCGCTTCCCTTACAATAAGCTGTAACGGTTAAATTTTGAGGCAGTGTAAAAAGCACTTTAACACGTGTACATGAATGTGGAAATCGTTTGGGAAAACAAAGTTTCCTTGATAGTTATGGTTGTGTTGAATTTTTGATTTTAGTTTCTTTTTGGGCTAACGAAATCTTGTATCCAAACCGAACTCAGATTGTAAATGGTGATTTTATTAATAAACGCATTGTGTTCGTAACGTTAAATTAAGCGTTATCCTTACCGGAATATCATAAAATTGTAATGGTTTTACAAAACGCAGTTATATGGACGATATCATTCTGATAATAATTCACGTCAAGATGATTAATGGTAAAAGCTTCTACAGAATCTATTATCTTGTGAACAATTGCGAGTGCTTTGTGCATAATACAATAAAATGCTGAACTTCCATGTCTATTCTATTAATTAATTTCTCTGCTTCTACGATCATTCGCACGGTGATTATTTCTTGCGTTTCTCGCATTTCCAAGATTATACGCGCTCTTTTGTCTTACTTTTACATTTTATTTCAAGAGTCTACACAAATGCTATAGATTTCTATTTTATTTAGTTTTATTTCTTTACTTATTACGTCTTCTCGTGTGAAACTCTATCTAATCGATCATCCGTTTGTGGCGTATAGAAATTGTATATTTTCTCTACTTTATTTTATGTTTCTCATATAACTTTTATTCGTTTATTTTTTTAAATTAAGTCTCTGTAAGCTATTTATTGTGATGCAATATTAAGTTTAAGATTATTATCATGTTTTTACAAACGAAGCCTTCTTAGAATCTTAATGTCTTTGTTTTTAAGCAGAACCTGCAAGTCTTTTGCTTACTAATTAATCTCTGAATGAATAAAAACAAGTTCTGACATTATAAGTAACAGAATAAATAAAATCGTGAATTCAGTGTTGCTAAGATTTTCCAACTATTTGGTCTTGGTTAATCAGAACTACAAATTAATCATTACAGACATGATATTACAAAACCGGCCAATAGCGAGTCGGACTCGCGTACCTAGGGTTCCGTACAGATAGATATGTAGGTATATAATTAAAAGTTCACTTATCACAACAATCGAGTCATAGTAGGGGTAGTAAGTTTAAAAATTATTAAAAATATTTTTCTAATATGATGTAACAAAAAATTTACAGTTTTCGCAATGTTTCCTTTATCTGTGCTATAAGGCGTTGCTTCGTACCAAATTTCAAGATTCTGAGTTCACGGGAAGTACCCTGTAGGGAGGGACCTGAGTATTTGATATCAATTCCAGCTTGATACCTCCACGCGTTCTTGAGAAAAACGGTCTTATTAGACAGACGGACGGACAACAAAGTGATACTATAAGGGTGCCGATTTTCCTTTTGAGGTACGGAACCCTAAAAATAACCGGAGTCTAGCGTTTTATAATTTTAGCTCACTAAAGCTGTAATACCTAATAACTAGATATATATTGTGTCCACTGTCTAAATTCTCAAAGCTTTAATAGGCTTCCTGCTTTTAAGGACACCTTAACTTTAAGTAGCGATGGCGTTGAAAAGTTTAACAGTTTATCATAAGGTTCTAACATTTTGAAATGTTCCCCGCAATCTCTAGTCGTTAATCTTCGCTGTTTCTATCTTAGTTCAATAACCTTTACTACTTCTGATATTTCGATGGTATTTGCCTCCACCGTTTTCAGAATGTCAACTTGCCAATTACATCAGGGCTTCTAATATCACAGCTATTGGAACTTGGAAGATACTTCTTCTATTGAACTCGTTTATTCTCGTAACTTCTCTCGTGTACTCTGTTTTGATCGAATTTAATCTAAACGTATACAACTATTTCTTTATTGTACGGTAAATAAGTGTAATTTAAATTTTGTTCGTTTGTTTACGTTCATATTCAATTGTATTGGAACAGTATATAGGTAGGTGTGTTTCTCCTTCGTATTTGGCTTCAGCTTCTTATTATTAATAAAAATATTTACACCACGGATACGCCAATCCATGTTGCTGTTTTTGTCTTTCAAGTGGCTTTTCCAACATATCACATACAGCTTAGCAGCAGTTTCACTGACCATTTGCGGTTTGATAGAAGTTAAATTGCAATAAACTGCGAAACAACCGTCTTTTTATCGAAATAATCGCATTTCTGCAAAATCCCTTGACTAAAAATTAAAATCAATATGTCGTGGGAAAATAGTCACTATCAACATGTTTATTCATATTAATACTGAATGTAATAATCATGTCTGTATAAGGCATTAGTCAAATACCATTTATTTACCATTTGCGTCTGGTTACGGCACTCTTGGGAAAGCGTTACTCATCACAAGCGACCGATTAACATGCAAATTATTCTATTTAATGCCAAATCGTAAACTGAAATGTCAAAGTTTAATCGACGCTTAACGTGTAGTTACGATATTTGGTTGTAGCTTGAACTTATAAGGTGGAAACAATAAACCAATACAATATAATATATTACTTGCAAGATAAAAAAAGCTTATCTACATAAGTAACTTTAAGGGATGATGTTTCAATCGTCTTTTAGCTGAGGAATTAAGGAAGAAAAAAATGTCTTTGACAGATTTTTCATACAAAATCTTACCTAATTTTTGCTGATTGAAAAATCAGCTCTAAGTAAAATCAATGTCAAAAAATTTGGGCACATGATTGCCATATGCACAACATTTCTGATATCTCCGAAGTTTGCCAGTTTATGTTCATACGAGCATAGTAAATCTTTTGTATTTGATGTAAGTGAACTAATTATGTAGGCATTTTATTCTAATGTGTATAATACTCCAACTTTTTTGTCACTTTGAAATCCTCCTATTATTTCAAAACTACATAGAAAATCTTAATACTTTTAACAAGCTGTAATACCTAATTAATAATAACTATCTTTTGCCCGTGACTTCCTCCGCGTGGAGTTCCACGCGGAGGAAGTCACGGGCATTATTTATTAGATCCATACGAAATTTTAACCCCTTTTTCGTAATTACAACTATCTGTATACCAAATTTCAGCGAAATCCGTTCAGTAGTTTCGGCTGTACGTTGATAGATGAGTCAGTCAGGTTTGCCTTTTATATATTTAGATTATTTCTAAACGATTAAAAAAATAAAATTCTTACATAATATAGGCAAATACCTAATTGAACCTACCTATGCCAAGTCTAATTTAGAACTAACCAGATCTGGACAACATCACTGGTAGTTCATTAACCCCGGTTAGCGTGATAAACGATTTACGATAACTCCACGATAGTTTTATGGATCAAAGAAATAGGTAAGTGAAATGTATGTTTGTTTGTTCTTGTGGATTGCCGTGTGTACGACTTGTTCGAGACTCGAGAGTATGCCAATACTATTTGGATATGTGCTTTTTTTGCTTTTCTCTATAATTTTAGATGATCATTAATTATATACCTAGTAGATATGAGCGCCGATGGGTGGTAGGTCGGCGGCGGCGCGCCGGCTTTTTTGGGTCGGCGGCGGCGGCGTCGGCGGCGTGACCTTGAAAGGGTTCAAGTTTTTACTTGGTAGTAAAAAAAAGTGTAGTTCATTCATAGCTGTAAAAATACTTTTATTTATTGGGTTACATACATTTTATGACACTTCTAGTGATGAAAAAGACAACGTAATAATACAATTTCAAAGTAGGAACTACTTTGGAATTGGCAGTTATCTGTGCTTTGATTCCAATGAGCGTAATCACTGCAATCTTTTTCTATTTTCGTTTTATAAACGTCCACATTTTCAAGAACTGACGTCGAAGCTGTGGGAATAGGTGGTAGCCCCAAAGGGATCTCCGACTGAGCGAGATCGTTTGCTCGGTCAGGCCGAAGTCAACTGTAGTCGTATTCGGATGTTGTATATATATATATCGCCGATCTTAGAAATTAATTCGTCCGTATTTGTCATAAATAGTCCGCCACAAAGCCATTTATATAACTGACTGCGTAGGCTCTCCAGTGAACAACCAATAATAGCGGAGATCTCATTCTGAAACACGGTGCAAAATCTCTCAAACAAGCATATCTGCCTGTAGGTGGCAAGTCCCCGTAGTCCAGCACCATCCCGATTGTCTTTCCTAGATTTGTCCGTGAATCAAATTATGTCCTTAAGGTGAACATTAATTAAGACCCGGACTGGGTCTCAATTACTTTAGAAGTTGCATAGTCTCATTTCAAGGTGCATAGTTTCTAGAAGCTATACCCAGTTGGTATAGCTTCTAGAAACTATGCACCTTGATCATGGCGTCAGATGGCATGGCCATGACAAGAAGAAGACATGGCTCTCTCAAGAAGAGACTGTTGCAATTGTCCAATTGTCTCCAATTGTGGAGGCCCGTTTCATCCTACCCATCGTCATGGCCCTGAGAACAACCTTCTTAGCCTCCATAATATGAAAAGGCAAAGGAAGTAGAGTAAGGTGAATTACGGCTTCAAAAGACGTGGTTGGTGCCGAAGAGAGCGCACCCATGATTATCAGTTAGGCCAGCATCTATACACTATTTAATGTTTTGATGCTGACCTGTACAGCTTATTTTCTGCGTAGTATGGTATGACAATATCCTCGCTATAGCTGTGTATAACCAAGCATAGCATTGCCTTCGACCGAAGGCCTCATTTAGAGCTGACAAGTCTTGGGCAGGACCACAGAGCACATCTAGCCTTTTTCATAATATCCTCGATGTACTTATTACAAGTAAGTCCCATAATATCTAGGTGCAAACGTGGTAGTTTTTGCGAAGAGTATTAGGGGTTTTAGTCCCTTCAACTTCCTCTTCATAAGAAGAGGAAGTACCTAACCTAACACCAATAATGGTGTTAGGTATCAAAGTCAAAGTCAAAGTCAAAGTCAAAAATTTTTATTCAATGTTGGTATTTTTATACACTTATTGAACGTCGGTATACATGATGCCTACCACCGGTTCGGGAACTAGCCCGGCGAGAAGAACCGGCGTAAGAAACTCGCGCGGGGCCATCTTTTACCAAAAAGATGGAAAATTGTTCTTTTAAAATAAAAAAAATGTATAACAATGTTATGACTAAAACTATATAACTAGAATACAATAGTATATGGAAGTAGCCTTGCAGGGGGCCACCTCATTCCCAAGGTGTGCTATCATTCATGAAATCATTAAGTTTATAATAAGCTTTACTACACAAACGTTCTTTGATTACTTTTTTAAATTTATTGGTTGAAAAATTTTGAACGTTTTCTGGGATCCTATTGTATATACGTATACATTGGCCTTTAAACGAATTCTTTACTTTACTAAGTCTAGTCACTGGTACATCAAGCTTATTCTTATTTCGAGTATTTCTATTGTGGTTGTCACTTTTTTTTTTGAATAGGCTTACATTTTTTTTAACATATAGTACATTTGATAGAATATACTGAGAAGCTACAGTTAAGATCCCAGTTTCCTTAAACTTATCTCTTAATGAAGTGTTGGGGGCCAGCTTGTAGATTGCTTATTAGCAACTTATGCTTATTAGACTGTTTTATTAGCGTTGACTGTTAGCTTGACCCTTTTGCACCAATTTTGCACCTGATTTTGAACTTTTTTTGTTATTCCAATGTGGGAATCGTGGGTTCGATTCCCACATTGGAATAACAAAAAAAGTTGTTTTTAAGTTTGGTTAGGACATTGCAGGCTGATCACCTGATTGAATGACAAGTAAGGTGATTCATGCGTCGGATGGGCATGTAAAACGTCGGACCAGCGCCTGATCTCTCGCCAGTCGTGTCGGTTATCCGTTTCACTGGATTTCGAGAATAAAGGAAGAAAGTGTGCTCTTGTGTACTGCGCACATACTAGAGCACTATAATAATAACTGCTGGCCTGGTTTCAATGAAATCGACCACCATCACCGAAATCGGTACGGGGAGCTATTATTAGGCCGTCAGTATCCTTGAGCATAGAAACTTCCATTATTGTTATTTTAGCAGCCCATTCACTACCAGGGACCACTCCAGCGGCAACAGTACCCCACCCCTCCCTGTGGACATCCTTGGGTCAACCTGCTCCTGCTCCTCCTTCGACCTATTAGCTCTATCAATTCAATAGATCTGCTTTTCTAGTAAGCATGTTGTCTTTTATGCAGAATCCTTACGATGCGATAGGTGTCACTTATGTGCATGTTCTCCTCGTTTAAAGCATGAAAGAAGTAAGGCTTATATGGGTAATTGGGTATGTGTCACCGTAAAATTGTAAAAACCGTTAAATTGTAAAATAACTAACGAGATTGTAAAAATATGTCGAAAGATTAAAAACTATATATTTATAATCTATCGAAAAATAATGTGTTAAATTATAGGCAGCATATTCGCGTCGGAAGTCTATCAACATTTTACAATTTTACTAGTTTTATTCCAATCTAACGGTTTTTACAATTTTACGGTGACATATATATGACTTGGATAACATGAATGCTCATAATCACTGACTGAAATTACACATTATGACTATCCCTTTCGCTCACTCGGCGCGCCGATGTATTTTCGCGGCGGCGGCGTCGCGGCAAAATCGTCGGCGGCGGCGGCGCGCCGGCGCGGCGCTCATATCTAATACCTAGTTGATTCTCTTCTAAACTAATATTATAAAGAGGATAGATTTGTTTGTTTGTTTGCATTGAATGGCCCCGAAACTACTGAATCGATTTTGATGAAAGGACACTGGCGAATCCTGCCCGATTTTCCATCAAGTGCGGCCGAACATATGTACCTCTACCTATGTGGTTTATAGTACTTAGTATTTAAAGTTATTATATAAAAAAATATCTTATATTTTAGGACTTGGGAATAAAAATTTATGAATCTCCTAGTATTAGAGAATTCATGTGCAAAATACAAATACAATACATATAGAAGACTAGCTATTTCCCGCGGCTCCGCCCGCGTAAATATACTATCGAGTATCCCGCGGGAACACTGTACTTTTCGGGTTAAAAAGTACCCTATGTTTTAATCCAGCGTCTAAACTACTCCCATACCAAATTTCATCGAAATCCGTTTAGTCGTTTTTGCGTGAAAGAGTAACAAACATCCATCCATACATCCTCACAAACTTTTACATTATAATAATATTAATAGGAAGTAGGAAGTAGTCCACGGGAAAGGAAAAAGGGTACTTTTTATCGCTGAACAATGTACGGTTCCCGCGATATTTCCTTTTGCGCGTACGAAGTCGCTGACAATATCTAGTATGTTATATTATGGGGAAAGTTTTTGAGGATTAAGATATGATTAAGTCAGGTAATGATTATGATGAGCTTCTAAGTATTGAATCCGAAAAAGTACGGGAACACTGTACTTTTTTGGGATAAAAAGATAGGCTACTTTTTATCCCAAAAAAGTACAGCGTTAATTCAGAGCCTAAACTACTACTATACCAAATTTCATCAAAAGCCGTTCAGTAGTTTTTGTGTTCTCACAAGATTGACTCTCGTCACAAACCTCCCATCTATCCTCATAAACGTTCACGTTTATATTATAATAAGTAATAGGATATTGATTGTACAGTTCAAACTGTAAAAACAATCTCACCAAAAACATTTTCATGTAAAGTGATGCCAAGACGATACCATATAACTCGCACTGTCAAAAAGATATTAGATCTCATGTGAAACCAAGCTTCTGACCCTACCAAACTTCTAACTTTACATGCCATAATTCTACAAGCCTAACTCCACAAACTCTACACCTTAGTCAAAATATTATGTGGCCTGGCCATTTCGATACATTCGCTTAGGCGTAAGGTGAAAAATTTACGGACTGTTTTTCTGTTATACTATTCTTGTACGAACGAAATGGCCAAGCCACATAATTTGGCTAAAGTATAGAGTTTGTAGACTTAGGCTTGTAGAGTTAAGGCGTGTAGAGTTAGAATTTTGGTAGAGTCATAAGCTTGGTTTCACATGAGATCTAATATCTTTTTGACAGTGCGAGTTATATGGTATCGTCTTGGCATCACTTTACATGAAAATGTTTTTGGTGAGATTTCACTTCTTTTTGAAAGACAATTTTCAGACCTCTAGAGTAAACATTTACATAGGTAAGTCTCTTACAAATTTTCATCCCCTAGTTTAAGGGGTTGGAGGATAAAAGTTCCAAGTTTGTCAATTTTGATGTTGGTTATGTGCTAAAACTAGCTTACATACCAAATTTCAGCTTTCTATGACATCCGGAAGTACCCTATAATTTTGTTGATCATCAGTGAGTCAGTGACGAAATCAGGGGTTTTTGGATATCAATAAAATCTAAATTATTAGATCTTTATAATCAAAACTTTACATGTTTCATTAGTCCGCTACTGGGAACATATCCTGAAAATTTTGTGTATCTGGTATAATCTAATCCCAAGTTATGAGGGTTCAAAATATCGACGAAACGCTTCGAGAAAAAGTAGTCTGGTAGTGCCCTTGCGCTTCACTTAGCTCGTCTTGGCGGGGCACTACCGTGCTCCCAGATCATTACGCGATTCACTTCAGATTAAACAGTTGTTACTTGTTCTACATCTAATATGATCGCGTTTAGCGTGTTAAGTTTTTGCCGTGAAGTGTGCCACAAGTCATTAGTGGAGAAATTGTGCAGCTGTGCAGTAATGCAGCGTAACATTGCCAACTGCTGACGACTTGCAGTGTGTTAGTCGTTAGGGCCTTACCATAGCGGATCACGAGCGTCCTCAAAGTGAAGCGGCTTCGGGCGCGCAACAAATATATTCTTTTAATGTAATGAACCAGAAAACGAGCAGACGGACCGCCTGATGGTAAGCGATTGCCGCCGCCCATGGACACTCGCAAGTATAACGTTAACCAGAGGAGTTACAAGTATAACTCCTCTGGTGTTACGACTTGCGTTCCTGGTGCATAAAATCCCCAATCCCCGTGTCACCGTAAAATTGTAAAATCCGTTACATTGTAAAATAACTATCGAGATTGTAATAATATGTCGAAAGATTCAAAACTTTACAACGAAAAATAATGTGTTATAGGCAGAATATTCGCGTCGGAAGTCTATAAATATTTTACAATTTCACAAGTTTTATTACAATCTAACGGTTTTTACAATTTTACGGTGACAAATACACACCACGTATGGGGTCGTCCATTAATCACGTGATGCCTAAAGGGGGAGGAGGGGGGGGGGGGTCCGAAAAAATATCACCAACTATCACCAAGGGGGGGAGACATCACGTGTATTAATTTTCGAATCTAGTCTATGCATACCGAAATTATTTTTGGTTGTAGATTCGTAGTATTGTTTAAATACTTACAAAACAAAGGACTCGTATAGTTTTAATTGCTTAAATTATTCGATTAAATTGTTTTTAAGTTAAAGTTTTTCTTCAAACATGACCTGCTTACTGTGTAAAAAAAATACACGTGATCTTAGGTGGGGGAGGGGGGGGGGGGGGGGTAGTATAAAACCTCACCACGTATCACCAGGGGGAGGGGAGGGGCCTAAAAAGTTGTTAAAACATCACGTGATTAATGGACGGTCCCTATGCGCAGTGAATTCGTTGCGGACGCGCGACAACGCGCGACAAGATCGCCGCGAAAAAAGTGCGGTCACGAAACTGCGTAGTACGTATGTAGCTAGTCCTACAATGTCCTACACGCGCACTACATCTATACTTAATAGTTATAATAATAATAAAGAGGAAAAGTCTGTTTGTTTGTTTGCATTGAATAGGCTCCGAAACTACTGGACCGCTTTTGATGAAATTTGGCACAGCTGTAGAGTAGACCACGGGGAAGGACATAGGCTACTTTTTATCGCAAAATACTTTAAACGCGAAAAAAAGGATGGTTTCTGCGAAATAAACTTTTGCGCGCACGTGCCGTGAGCGACATCTAGTATTACATAATCGGGTAAAAATCCGGCCTCACTTTTTTATTTGGTCTTAGTCCCAAACAAAACAAGGCAAATAAAACCAGGCAAATAGCATCACAAATCATATTTTGTATACTTAAAATAAAACGACAGTCCTTCTTATAAATATCCTTGTCCGAGACGGTGTGAAATACGAAGGGGCATTTTGTTTGCATCGTTGCATATGCTTGACATGCACCATTCCAGTAACTGGCATAATATCGACACTCCCTAGGAATAACAACTTAACTTGAGTTACGTGAAAAATGAGTTTATCCCATATTCTTTCTTATCAATTAATTTGCCATTTTTTAGTCCTGGAAAGGTATTTCTACGTTAAATAGATCCGAAGATATCAAGAATGATATTAACGTATTCCGTGTCACTTCGTGGAAATTTTATAGATTTCAACATAAAAAGGATCCTATATTTATATACAATTTTATAATACGGATAAGTTACTACCTGATTAAAAGCAATAACAATTTATATTTAATTACATTTTTATCAGTATTTTTTTTGGACATACTACATAGAAAGCTATGGCTAAAATATGGTTGTCAAGAGGCAGGATATTAGCTTGGTTTGTTGAACTTCGTCACGAAATCTATTTATTTTTGAAGGACAGTGACTTCAACCTTAAGTTCCGATTTGAAGATGAAACCTGGCTTAAAAGAGTTACATATTTAGCTGAAATTTTCTCATGTCTCAACGAAACAAATGCTTCGATGAAAGGTTCCGCATGCAGCGTATTCACAGTGCAGGGCAAGACTCCTAAAAAAATTGAGTTTTGGAAAACGTGCTTGACTCAAAATATCATTCAATGTTTTCCTCTGCTGCACGAATTTGTAACGACGAACGCCTTAACCGTGGATGCCAAAATAAAGGATGAAATAGTTTTTCATCTGTCTCACCTCTCCAACGAACTGAAAAGGTATTTTCCAGATATTGATAATACTGAAGGCTGGATTCGAAACCCATTTATGGCCACAACCGAGAGCATAAATGCCGGTTTGAGTATTAAGCAACAGGAGTCATTACTAGAAATATCCACAGATGAAACTCTTCAAGCTTCAAGCTGATTTCAGAAGAATGCCTTTGATCGATTTTTGGACTATGATATAAATAAAGTTTGTTGTAGTTGTTCGTTTAATAATCGTTTCGACGTGTTGACGTGTGACGTTGTCGGCGTTTATACGTGTTATGTGTTGCCGCAACTTCGGCCCGTCATAATCTCGGGCCGAGTTCTAGTGGTGGCGCCGAACTAAGGGATATTTCGGCGCTCGAGTGAAGGGCGTGCGGTGGACACACGGCCATAGTAAATATATGTATCGCCAAATCTGCGCCGTCATGTCTTTCTCGTTGACGGTGGCGGTGTACAAACAGCGTAAGGATGGTATAGGATTTCCTAAAATACGCCAGGTGCTAGGGCCCTAAGAGCGTATTCCAAACATATAATAGGTAGGTACGTGAAACAATAACGTCAAAGACAGTTTCTTAATGAAACATATACTTACATATTACATACCTGTCTTTCTCATGTCTTTGTCATTATCGGACGCGATAAGCTACCTATAGCGCTCGTTTAATGCTTACAAGGAGTTACTTAATACAGATTTTGACATAAAGTTTATATATTTTCTGTCAAAATGTCTACTTAAAAGCAACCTATCTGTCCCTGTTTGCGTAGCCATGTAAATTTTTTTTTTCAGACGCTGGTTGCGTCTTAAATAGAACTCTGCGCTAATATAATAGAGCTAAAAATCGAAGTGTCGAGTGTAGAGTTATCAAATTTACTCGTGTTATATAACACACACATTATAGTTTTTCAATCGCACCACCAAAAAGCTGACATGTGAACGTAGGCTAGTCTACAGCTAGTATATAATCGAACTATGACAGGACTCAACAGTGCTATCCCAAGTTTATAATACGACGTTAAAAGAGAAGTAGAATACAGTTAAGAAATGTCAGATAAGAACATATAGGTATTAGGTAGTATGTTCTTAACCCATTACTGGTCATGAAATAATTCATGACCGGTAATGGGTCCAAAGAAACTCAATTTAACGTGGGCAAGGTCGCGTGCAAAAGCTAGTAAACTTAATATTTTGACGAGTGTACTTCTGTTCTTTTGAGAAAACAAGCCCATCCATCACATTAATATTATAAACATTTATTTGTATCACTGTGTTGCCTTTTATTAAAATGAAAAACCGTGCTAACTAGAATTTCTTATTTTCATCTTGATGGGAGCGGTGTTAGGGGTTCACAGTCACTTGGGAACTTAAACAGGGGTACGTGGGTCGTGGGGCTATAAGTTTGAGAAACCCTGCCTTAGTGTATTATTCTCGACAATTGACTTGATATACCTCGTATTTTTAAGTAAAAACTCAAATCACCAAATATAATTATAACGTATCTCAGATATACGATTATATACCCCGTAAGTTCATTAATCTCTCTATCATTTTGGTGTTTGTATTTCAAGTTACAATGTTATTCTACGAATCAAATATTGAGACCTATCATTGTAAGTCATAAAACTACATGAAGGAGATTTTTTACAATAAAAACAAATAAATAAATAGAAAAAGAACGAAAAATGAATGCTATATATAAAAGAATCACTAATATTATTTAAAAAATGTAGGCGTGAGAACATTTTTTAACATTAAAATCGCTCTCCTGAAAAAACGTAAAAAATGAGTTAAGTTGTTATTCCTAGGGAGTGTCGATATGTTACTTGCAAGCCCTTTTTTTTTGCCAGTGAATTAGGAGTGGATTGCGTTCAATCGCTTTTAAAAATTAATAACGTTTAAATATCGCCAACATCACTATTGTCATAAAATCTATACATATAATAAATCTGTAGAGGGGTCATGTCTGTACATTAAAGTTATCTAAGTGAAAATCAAAATGGGGGGTCTATAAAGGTCACAGAACCTAAAAATAACGTTTTTGAAAAAAATGTCTGTCTGTCTGTCTGTCTGTCTGTCTGTCTGTCTGTCTGTGTGTTTGTTATCACATCACGCCGAAACCACTGGATGGAATAAAATGAAATTTGGCAGGTAGGTAGCTTAGGACCTGAAGGGTAAAATAGGATACTCTTTATCCCGCAAAATTAAAGGGTTCCCATGGGATCTTCAAAAAACTGTACCTACCTGTTTGACGTTATTTCAGGCAATCTACTCGACGTATTTAAATAAAACTTGGCACAAAGGTAGATCTGAACATGAAATAACTAACAGTATTTTTTTTTCTTGGAAACCAAAACGGTTCCCACGGGATCATGAAAAAACTGTATTTTTGAACTTGCTTCACAAACCGAAATAAATCATCATTTTTCGCATGTTTTCTCTTGAAATAAAACTATTAAATTAAAATTATAAAAATAAATCTATTTTTTATCCTACTCAACACAAATAATAAATAGCGAAGGAATAAACCAATAGTACAAGATCTACTTAAACTAAGAAATTGCTTTGAGCGAGAGGTCAACTTATTTGGTGGGTTTATAAGTTACCTACTATTTTTTTTTGCCGGTAAAAATGTACCTTGATATTATTTCGTTCAGGCTCTTGAAATATTTGCGTTCGAAATTCAAAATTAAACCGCATAAATAGGCTGTGTTCCGCGGAAAATAAAACGTATGCAAAATGGCAACCGCTGGTATAAAATAAGCAAAATGGCGGATTATGTTAGCATTATTGAAGTTATCAAAATCAGGGACTGTGGTTTTCCTCAGTCATTTACCTGAGTGGACTCCTTTTCATTGGTTTGAGCATTACACCACCTACCTATGCCTTAGCAACTCTGTAAATAATTCTTACCTAATCTTAATGTAATGTAGTCGTGTAGTGTAATGTCCAAACTTTCTTTGAATAAATGTC
The DNA here is from genome assembly GCA_905404095.1 of Glaucopsyche alexis. Lineage (NCBI taxonomy): Eukaryota > Metazoa > Arthropoda > Insecta > Lepidoptera > Lycaenidae > Glaucopsyche > Glaucopsyche alexis. The sequence goes on from FR990062.1 coordinate 14,217,828, forward strand.
TTATTTTTATTATTATTATTATTATTAAATATTTTTGAAAGTTGATATCACTGCCTGTTATCCATTGATTTCGGGAATCCATTTCGGGAATCATCGCGTCGTCGAAAAACAGCTCTGTTAATAGAACTCTGTGCTAATGCAATAGAACTGAAAATCGAACACACGAGTGTCGAGCTTTACGGTCCACTGCATCGTACCAAATCCGTGCGTGTGTAGCGACACCGGATTCGGTCTGCGGATATGGTCCGCTGTACGCTCCGTACCAAATTCGTGTGTCGGTAGCACAGAATACAGAAGTGGTCTGTAGATGCCTACTCTGCAGCAAACCGCAAAAGTTTTTACAATACCTATACTAATATTATAAATGCGAAAGTGTGTCTGTCTATCTGTCTGTTACCTCTTCATGCTTTAACCGCTGAACTGATTTTGAAGAATTTGGTATAGACATACTTTGAGTCCTGGGAAAGGACACCGTAATTTTTCGGCATAAAAAGTATCCTATTACTTTTTATGCCGAAAAAGTACGGTGTTTCTGAGGGATAACGTATTATTCTGTGTATATTTGACTGTCTTTCACTGCTAAAAGGTTGATCCAATTTGAATGAAAGTTGGTATGGTAGTGGTTTCCAAATCTATACTTCTATACTAATATACTATTAATATACTAATATATTATACTTCTATACTTAATATTATAAATGCGAAAGTGTGTCTATCTGTCTGTCTGTCTGTCTGTTACCTCACGCTTTAACCGCTGAACCGATTTTTATGAAATTTGGTAATGGTATAGATATCCTTTGGGTCCCGGGAAAGGACATAGGATTTTTTTATCCCGAAAAAGTAGTGTTCCCGCGGAATAATATATTTACGCGGGCGGAGCCGCGGGCAAAAGCTAGTGTTAAATAAAAGGGTTGAATTCAGAGGAGTCGTTTTTGTCCTTGGATGGATTTAGGGTCGAAGTTTCAAAGTTAAAAGCACTATTGTATTAGTTTGACCTTGGATAAATAGGGATTATTTATTAAAGACTTAACTTGTAAACAAAACCACATCCCTTAAGAATGTAAGTATATAAATTGAATTGCTATTTCTAGAGTAATTTATTAAACTACATATAACGCGTTTCAAATGAGAATAGGAACGTGAATGACCTATTTCTGTCAAATATCACTTGAAAAGTGCGATTTTCAGAAAAACCTATGTACATATAATTTATGTTAGTCTTGCATTTAATTTAAATAAAAACGTTAAATAGTAATCAATTATCTAAACATAAATTTAACGATCATAACAGTCTAAATTCGAAATAATATGGCGCTGACTCGATCCTATTCTCATTTGAATCGCACTATATTACAATTTTAATTACAATTTGTAAAAAATTTAAGAACTAGTTAAAATATATAAATTATAAATAACTTATTATCTAAATAAAAAATGAATAAAAAAGGGCTAAAGTTAAAAACTGTATCTAGGTCGGAGACTGCGGGTAGAGTACCTAAGAGTATGGCCAAACTGATTCGCTGACCGAGGTAAGCTTATTCAAGAGTTACAAAAGAATTAGATTTGATTTAGAGGTATGAAGCGCTTATACTCATCGTAGACATCTTTTCTGTCGTCTTTTTCACTGGCGCACGCATACGTTGCTATCGAGCTCCTATCGCGTACCTGTGTAAGTTTCACGAAATTCTACGGGCTACGCTACAGCACTTCAATTTTGCCGAGGATTTCATCACAATCGCTCTGGTAGTTTCAGAGTCTATTCGATCGAAATTATTTTATACTAGATGTTAACCGCGACTCCGTGCGTGCAAAAGCTAATTTTGTATAAACCATACACTTTGCCGCAATTAAAAGTAGCCTATGTTCTTCTCCGTAGTCTACTCTATATCTGCGCCAAATTTCATCAAAATCGGTCCGGTAGTTACGGAGCCTACTCAATGCAAACAAAACATACAAACAATCGAACAAACTTCGGAGCCTATTCAATGCAAACAAACATACAAAACTTTTCCTCTTTATAATATTAGTTTAAATACTAGTTGAATGCCAATATACAGTTTGTTACCAATAGTTTTTTTAATCAATCTGAATTCCGATGCTAAGTAATTCACTTTTTTGTTAAAGAAAACAGACGAGTTTTCTTTCCGGTGTGTGGCGCCATAAAGTTGATTATGTGTTGGTAAAGAAATATATTTGTATTGGAAATTGCGATTTCTTTTTCAACAGTAGATACGAGTTTGTATAAATAATAAATGTTAACATAAATAAGAAGTAAAAACGTAAATACGTAATTGCATAGTTTCAATATAGAGAACTATCAACTATATGCTTTCAAAGACTTTATATCTCAAGATATCTACTGCATCTGTATTGATATACAAATAAATAAAATCCCACCAATAACTTCATGTAAAGTGATGCTAAGATGTCACTTTCAAAATGTTATCAGAGGGGCAATTCTGCTAAATAAAACCTGCATTAATACAATTACAATCAAGTCCCGATACGCTTATACTCCCAAACGGTGTTTTTATGAACGTTAAAAACTTAAAACAACGTGAAACGCGCTCTGATTGGTCGAAACGTCATAAAATCCGTTCACGGTAACATTTCGCTACACTTTCAATCCAAACAAGGTAAAATTGACTCTTTAAATTGTCTACATTTCAGTAGTCAAGGTTCAGATCTCATGTAAATTGTAAAACCAAGCTTCTGACTCTACACGCCTTAACTGTACAAGCCTAACTTTACAAACTCTACACCTTAGCCAATTTTTGTGGCCTATTTCTCGCCTGTCATGTCGGTCATCCGGCCCACTTAGGGTTACCAGATGAAAAAATCAAAAGTCCGGAGAAAAGGCCTGATTTCCATGGAAAAGTCCTGAGATTTTCTACAGCTTGAGAATTTTCTCTCAAAAACGTATTATTATCTTGCGCACGCGTTTTACGCGACTTTTTTGATTTTAACTGCAATTGTTACCAAAAGAATCTTCTTTAATAAAAATAATCTTATTTTTAGTTTGTTTCACTTTGATAAATAAGTATTGATTTTAACTGCAATTGTTACTAAAAGAAAATTATTTTTAGTAGTTTAATAAGAGAGATCTTTAAAATGTAACCTGTGTTTTATTGAAAATCCTGAGCTATCACTAGATTTGCTAAATCCGGCCGGAATCCTGAGAAGAGTCGAAAAATCCTGTAATCTCAGGACAAATCCTAAGATATGGTAACCCTAGGCCCACTGGGTTACGAGAGTAAAGGAAGAGAGAAAGTGCTTTTGTGTATTGCGCACACACTTGGTCTCTACATAGCTACTTCAAATTAGATAAAATGACTGTCTCACAAATACCGCCTAAATCCGGAATAGGTTGAATAGAGGAAGCAATCAATATTAGACGAGTGTTTCCACTGATTTTTATTTCCACTGAATTTAGTTTATCGGAAACGAGAAATCGGATAATTCGTTAGCCCACTTTAATTAAATTAATAAAAATGTATTTATACATGATATATAAAAGCGGTTACTGACCTTTGAAATTATTTAAATGGTCTATTTTTAAGTTTTGTTTTTTTTTATCTGTAGCTACTTACGGGCCCTTCTTGTTGCTATTCTTAGCTTATTTCCATGGTTTAAGTAACAGGTATACAAAAAACTGGCTAAGTGCGAGTCGGAATCGCGCACAAAGTACTTGTTGTTATAGCAGCGACAGTAGTTATACACTTTCTGTGACATAGACGTAAATGTCATCTAAGACGAGGCATGTTGAGCTAAAAAGTGTCTACAGTTTAATTGCTCCAATTGGGGCTATTTTGATATTTTAAGTATGGTGAAAAGTGAAAACCAAGATAGCGTAACATTTTCTTGTATGAAGATTTAGCCTATAGAACAAAAGACATGGCCCATCCTTAGTTTTGAAATCATTGTTCTGTGAAAAATATCAACTCTAGCTATCACGGTTCATGAGATACAGCCTAGTGACAGATAGATGGACAGACAGCAAAGTCTCAGTAATAGGGTCCCGTTTTTATATTTTGGGGATGGAACCCTAAAAATGAAGGCAACTCGCTTGTTACCTCCTCTAGTCTTTAATGCCACATCCAGACTGCTCGCGAAGTAGACCGAGGAAGTGCTCCGCGAAGTAACCCGAAGTACGAAAAGACGAAGCGAAGTGCGTGCCCACACTGTCTTATTCGGCCAACTTCGGCCTACTTCGCGAGAAGTCTGTCTGTCTGTCTGTCTCTATTACCTCTTCACGCTTTAACCGCTGACCAATATCTATTCTGTGCCGCTGAACCAATTATGATGAAATTTGGTACAGACAAACTTGGAGTCCTGGGAAAGGACATAGGATACTTTTTATCCCGAAAAAGTACAGTGTTCCCGGGGGATACTGTATTTACGCGGGTGGAGCCGCGGGCAACAGCTTGTAAGAATTACTCTCACAGTTTGCACAGAAACCCCCTTACTAATAAACGCTGTATAAGCTTTGGTTATACAGTGTTTTGTTCCCGTCACACAAGTGACATTTTTAATTCGATAGAAGGAGACAAAACACTGTATAACTATTCAAAGCTCATACAGCGTTTATTAGTAAGGGGGTATGAGTATTTACGAGGCTTATCTACTACACAATATTATTCTTTGCCAACTTTCTTCGGTTATTTGATAGAAAACCATGGTGTAAGTATATACAGGTACACAAAAAATGTAGGCAACTCTTCTGTTATCGTTTTTGCTGCGCACCATCCGTGACGGAGTATGTTCACGGTCCGTAGCGTCATTCGTAACACTTGCGAATGTTTTTGTTGACGCTCCCTTTAATGTGCGCCAAAATTCGAATCAATGCAGCTAAGGTTGGGACTAAACAGCCTCCGTGGTCTAGTGGTTTGAGCATTGGCTCTCGACTCGGTGGTCGTGGGTTCGATTCCCGCATTGGAACAACAAATGTTGTTTCCAAGTTTGGTTAGGACAATGCAGGCTGATCACCTGATTGTCTGACAAGAAAGATGATACATGCGTCGGATGGGCATGTAAAAAGTCGGTCCTGCGCCTGATCTCTCGTCAGTCGAGTCGGTTATCCGTCCCACTGGATTATGAGAATAAAGGAAGAGAGAGTGCACACACTAGGGCACTATAAAATTACTCCTGTGTAACTGGCCTGGTTTCAGTGAAACTAGCCACCGTCACTGAAAATCGGTGGGGGAATTATTTTTATTTCATATGGTCCGGAATCTGAAGGGCCGGGGAAAATTCATAGCATTGAAAATAGAACTCTACGCTGATACAATAGAGCTGAAAATCGACACACAAGTGTCGAGTCAAATGTCAATGTCATATATGCCAGCTCGACAGTCAACACTCGATTTTCAACTCTATTGTATTAGCACAGAGTTCTATTTTCAGTGCTATGAGTTTTCCCGGGCCCGCCGGATCTAGTATGCTTTAATACTGAAAATAAATTCCAGATCTTAAGAGCCTGTTTCACAATGACGATTTGACGAATAAGTTATCCGGAAGTTTTGTCTTTGTCGCTCAGTATAAAGTAAGCAGCGACAAACTTCTGAGGGTCAATTCTGCTAAATAAAACCTGCATTAATACAATTACAATCAAGTCTCGATACGCTAAAACTGCCAACGGTATTCTTGTAAACGTCAAACCAACGTGAAATGCGTTCTGATTGGTCGAAACTACATACAATCCGTTTACGATAACAAGTCGCTTCACTTATAATAAAATCAAAGTACAGTGTAAGTTTACTTTAAATACGAGAATTGAGGTTCTGGTTAAGCTATATTTTGTCATTATGCGATAGGCAAGCGGACTGATTTTTTTTTATTACATAAATGAATAGTACTCTTTAATATGAGTAACTTCTCAGAAGAAATTGTTTATCAAAAGTCAATATTTTCAAAGGTACAGCGATTTGTATACAAAATTTCGCAAGTCTCATAAAAACGCTCCGTACTAAACTTAACCTACAAGTGACGTCACTTGTAGGTTATGGTGTATGAAGTATACGGCCGCAGGAATATATTTGTAAATATCTCCGATATTTGTGCGTTTAAGTTCATACTTACCATAATGAATGTTTTTGTATAATATAATGTAAGAAAACTAATGATGTAGGTTTTGTTTACCAATTTCGCAAAAAATATATATTTTTTGGTACTTTTTAAATGTATTTAATTGGTAAACCACACATAAAATAGTATATTTTTTTACATTTACCAAGTAGTACTTAATGCCTCAATATTTCTGAATATATTAATGAAACTAAATATTTCAAATATAGTCCGATCCCCTGTTGTGAAATGACCCCACTTTTCAGATACGCGATTAGAACTTTGAACATTAATACATGTCTCCTTTCAATTAAATTTTCTAACTTTATAGTTTATTTACACAAAAACTCTACCTGATATAAATGTGAAAATATTTCCTCTAAAAAGAAAATATGATTTATTGGAGCATCAAAACTTCTATCTATGGACGCGTGCTGGTGACACTCGATATAAAATCGTAGATCCAACAAACGTGGGACGGATCGATTTGGTGTCACGCGCGTCATTCGCAAAAAGTGTCCGTTGGAATGTCACGTCATGGACAATTGACAGGTGTGCGGTCGTTGATCTCGTTTTATGACGCTTTCAAATGATTTAACTCAATTATATCTATTTCTTTGCCCACGTAATACGTATTAATATTTGATTGATGTGTAACGTAACGACCTGTCATCTGTTGAGATGAGTGTAACGGTCGTCGCTACGCAAATAATGCCGATGATTTGTCTATACTTCTATATTAATATAACCAAGAGTAATTTTGTTAGTTTGTTTGCATTAAATGGGCTCCGAAACTACGGGAGCGATTTTGATGCGGAAACGGGAAGGACATAAGACTACTTTTTACCGCGGCAAAATGTACGGATGTAATATTATACTTAATATTTTCTACGTTTCACATTATTGATATTTTCTAACTTACAGATAGACGTGTAAACTAAATTTTCGTTTTTTTTTTATCTGACACTGTATTATTATGTTTAATCATGAACTTTGAATGCACCCGTATGAACTTACATGATGTCATATAAATCAAGGTTTCCTAGAACCCATTGTCTTCGTTCCCATACAATCTGTTATCTTCTATAATTACATCGCGCTAATTACCTAAGCGTTGATATAAAAAAAGAGATAAGACTTAAGTGCTCCATTGTAGCGTCTAAACTCTAAAATGTCCTTTGCACAAATATGGTAGAAAATCCTATACCAAACTATATTTGTCCCAACTTTCATGTCGTAATAATTTCGACTGGACATTTCGTAAACTAGTATTTTAGTAGCTTATAACTTGACAAATAAAATTATTGAAACGAAGTAAATCTATACGTAATAAATAAACAGTAATAAAATCTAGCATCAAACTTTCGGCTTTACCCTTTACCTAATTGTTGATACAATTTCATAGCACTAATGAGAGAGAATTAGTGCCTACTAAATTTAGTGTTTTAGTGCCTCGGTTGTGAAAAATATATAACCGTCATCATAATTTCCACCCACCTCTACTTAATTTCTCCATCGCTCTCTCACTTATATCGCGGGTTTCTTCTCTATAATCCCTGTAAAAACACGCCAGCCTACTGCGACATGGTTTAATACATACCTGCTTATTAAAATATGTTGTCCGCGACTTCATGCGCCCATAATGAGATCCCGCGGAAACCATACATACATTTTCCGCTACAAAAAGTAGCCTATGTCCTTCCCCGTAGTCTACTCTATATCGTTGCCAAATTTCATCAAAATCGGTCCAGTAGTTTTGGAACTTATTCAAAGCAAACAAATAAATCTTTATTATATTAGTATAGATAGATAATAATAGATATAGACTACAGATAATATCTTTTACCCGAGCTGAAAATCGAACACACGAGCGTCGAGTTTTTAAATTGCTATTCGATTTTCAGCTCTATTGTATTAGCGGCTAGCACAGAATTCTATTTCCAGCGCTATTTTAAATTTTAATAAGCTGTTTTAATAACTGAGAGCTCCGTGGCCTAGCGGGTGCAGGTTCGAATCAGGTTGTGGCGTGTATCAATGAGACTTTTACATTATACGGACGCTCTAACGTCTTATTATAATATATTATATATTTTTTAAATAACTAACGCAGCGATAAAAAAGCGCTCGTGAGAACGAGAGCGATGATAACATTGGAAAATTCTAGTAATTTACATCGATGTGTTCCGGCGAAATAATTCAAAGGACGTGTAAGTTTTCGCCCCGTCAGCTGCACGTGTGGGGAGGAATTAATTTCCCCTCTCGTAAACTGTGTACAGTCGCGTCCACATGTCTATAACCACCCAGCAGTATGATTTAGTATGTAGAGCAAATTATTTATAAAGGACCCGACTGTACATTCAAATTCGCTCTCTGGTATGAAGGTCGAAGGGCTAGGTACAATTATAATATTAGAAACAAGCTGATGCCCGCAACTTATAGAGCTTACGAAAACGGAACCCTATTTTTTTTTAAGCAACCCTAAAAAATAAAAGTATCCTATGTTAAACCTTATAATATCAGCTACCCGCCAGTGACCCCCATGAAAATCGGTCCAGCCGTTTCAGAGTTTGGCTGGAACAAACAGACAGACAGACGGACAGACAAAAATTTTAAAATTCATACGCATTAAGTGAAAAGATGTTAATTTGAAATTACAAATAGACACTTTGATTTTATTTATCTGTACAGATGTATAGATCACCGTAAAACTTTACTTCCTGCCGCCGCCGTAGAAGCCGGCTTGATTGGAGAAATACCACGGCCTCACAGAATACAGGCGTGAAATAACGCTTGTGTTTTTCGCAAAAAGAGTGAGGATAGAGGATGCTGGAGGCCTAAGTTGTAACATTATTCGTTTATATTATTTTAGTAACAAGGTAAACTAAATATGTGAAACGCATTGGTGATGCAACTTGCAGGTTTCCATTATTTGTTGTTACCAGTAGTTAGAAGTTACCACCAGGTCATCCATCTTCTCGTCGTTGTTTGGCAAAACAACGACGTACATACATAAAAGAGGCATACATAAAAGAGGAAAATTTTGTTCGTTTGCATTGAATAGTCTAGATACGAATCGACTGGATCAGTTTTGATGAAAATTGGCAGAGATATAGAGTAGACCACGGGGAAGGATATAGGCTACTTTTTATTGCTGAAAGATGTACAGTTTCCGCAAGATTAACTCGTACGCGCACGCGGGCAACATCTAGTCAATTATATCCCGACTGTACATTATCACACAGTCGACACAACTGTACTTCTTAGGTGGCCCAGTTCTTAGAAATCAAAAACATGATCACACTAATGAAATACTAGTTAATTTAACGCTTTTAGTATTTGCCTTGAGTGTTCAGCGTTTAGATTATTATCCCCTCAGATTTAATAAGTAGCATTATCCTCTGACTAAAAATAAAGAAGTAAAAATTTGTAAAAATATTTACACAATAAAGCCCACTTGCGCTGATCTCGGCTAAAGTTAACCCTGGGTTAAAATATCATGCCTTCACTTTCATAAATATGAAGAACGAGAGAGGCAACATAATATTTAACCCAGGGTGTTAAAATAATAGTATAGTATGTTAGTTGAATATTTTTATTAATAATGCTAAAAAGTACGTAAAATTGATAAAAATAAAGCTTCATACACTACCTTACTTACATTACCACGTGTAACAATAGGAGTTGGTTTGATAGAATTGTCAACATATTATTACTGCCTATCTAATAGGCAAAATACCCAAAAAAACCGGCCAAGTGCGAGTCGGACTCGTGCACTAAGGGTGCCGTACAAACGTAGTGATTTGTTACAGCTTAAAGGTAAGACCTGAGTATTTGATATGAATTTCAATTTAATTGACTAAGAACTTGAATAAGACTTTGCTTCGTACCAAATTTCAAGATTGAATGTGGTTTATCGGCAAATGTACGGTGTACAGTTTAGTTGAAAAGCTTCAAAAACTCAGCTTGACGATTTCGTATGCTATACAAAGATTCGCATGTTGCCGCCGGGTTTTTTAAATTAAAATTTTATCGAATTTTGAATTAACTTTTTAGTTGAGAATAAAAACTACAACTGGCAACAACGCGTTGTTGCCATATAAAAAATATTCTATAGGCTGCACATAAACCATGTAATAAAAGTAAGCCTTACGATAGTATGTACTATATAGTAGGCGTATGACATAATTGTCTAATGATTATGTTGTTAGGTATAATGTATTGTTTAAGGCTTGTACTCCTAAACTACTGGACCTATTTTGATGAATTACCTAGTTGGCAATTGGCATAGAATATTGATATAAGTAGACCACGGGGATGAAGGCTAATTTTTATCTCGGAAAAATGTATCTACGGTTTTTTCGAGATTGACTATTGCGCGAACGAAGTCGCGGACAACGTCTAGTATTAATTAAAGGGGATTAATTTTTGTAATGTCTCGTAGATAGTAGGTTAGATGTTTTTTAGATCATTTAAAGAGGAATAATTAATACCAATATTCAATTTCATTAATAATTTAATACCAATATTCAAGAACCTAAAAGATGTGGCGGACGATGATCTAAGAAGAATGGTCTACTTCACCCTCTGTCAGTCATTGCTTACATATTGCATTGCAACATGGGGAGGCACACACAAAGACACCATATTACAATTAGAGCGAGCCCAACGTGCAATTTTAAAAGTGTCCAACTCCCTTCCTTTCCGATACCCAACTGCAGAGCTCTATCGGGAAAGTAAAGTACTAACTGTGCGTCAATTATTTATACTCCATGCAGTCCTAAAACACCACAGCCTCCTCAATTATACCCCACCTTCACTCCAAAACAAAAGACGCTATAATCCTGACACCTCCGGACACTATTTCCGCACCCGTTTTGCTAATCGTTTTTTCGGTTTCATTGGGGGATATGTCTACAAAAAAATCAACAAAAGGATAAACATTTATACCTTAACAAAATCAGTATGCAAATCTCGACTGACTGAATGGCTGTTAACATTAAACTACCAAAACACAGAAAATCTGATCACAGTGCCTGACTAACACACACACACACACCACTTACACACACAAACAAACACACACACACACACACACACACACACACACAAATATTAACGACTAATCCGATTAGACATCACCCTAAAGAATACGCATTAACTTGTACAGTCTACTCTAATTAGTGACGACTAGTTGTAATTTTGTTAGTTCGGAGGTTCTGGTGTCCTGAAATACAGGTTACGCCTAGTTTAGGCACCAGTCTCCCACAACACCTGTGTTACCTACTATGTAGAATTGTGAAATATTAAATTGTGCTGTTCTTGTGGTGAGAAAATAAATGAATTTTTATTTTATTATTATTATTAATTCTTTCATACATATTTGTTGTGTAACTTGAACCGTTTACGCAGCGCACGCAACGGAAGCCCTCAAATATTAATAATTTTCCCCGTTTTTGCAAAATTTTTCACTGATTCTTCGCTCCTAATTTTGGTCGCAGCGTAATGTTATATAGCCTAAAGCCTTCCTCGATAAATGGATTATCGAACACAAAATAATTTTTCAATTCGAACCAGTTAGTAAGAACGAGGTAGTTCCTGAGATTAGTGCGTTCAAAAAAACAAACAAACTCTTCAGTTTTATAATATTAGTATATATATGTAGGTACTTTTGTACGTTACGTTGTCCTTCTACACTTGAATTCAACATTTGATTGGTATTTCGTCCATGGACACAGCTGCTCCGGCAGGTGAGTGAAGGAATACGACCTAAATAGAACTCCACCTGCCCATTGACAGAGTCGTAATGGCGGATTTGTAGAAATTGTTAAACATAACAAATATATTTATGCAGCTTCTTAATAAGTAAATAAAAAGATTAAACCCTACATTTTGTCGCGTTAAAAAGTAGCTTATGTCCTTCTCCGTGCTCTACTCCAAATCCGTGCTAAATTTCATCAAAATCGTTTCATCAAAATCGGCCTAGTAGTTTCGGAGACTATTCAATGCAAACAAATGTTTTTTTTTCTCTTGATAATATTAGTATGGATCTGGCTAGATTTTCTATTTACACTAAAAACTTATTTTACCTCTGTTTGTATGTTACAATCAAATTTCGCCAAGCAAATGTTGTTGCGAGTGTGCAGTAACTTCTTGGAATAAAAGTTACGTGACGTTCGCTGCGACACCATTACTCCACGTTATAGTGTGAGCTTCTGAGATTTTACAAGCAAGATATTGCTTTCACAGTAATAATATACATAACTTTTTGCACTGTTTACACTTTAGTAAGTACTAGCTGTTGCCCGCGGCTCCGCTCGCGTAAAAACAGTATCCCACGGGAACACTGTACTTTTTCGGGATAAAAAGTATCCTGTTTTACTCCAGAGCATAAACTGCTACCATTAAAATTTCATCGAAATTCGTTCATTAATTTTTGCGTAAAAGAGTAACAAACATCCATCCATCCATCTATACATCCATCCATACTTCCATACATCCATCCATACTTCCATACAACCATACATCCATCCATACTTCCATACCACCATACATCCATCCATCCATCCATACTTCCATCCATCCATCTATCCTCACAAACTTTCACGTTTATAGTATTAGTAGGATAAGTAGGATTTTTCAAAAAGTTGAAATTTTGCGTGACCCCTAAGTTGCATTAAGATTTTAGACGGCTTGAAATCACGCCCAATAAAAAGTTTAACACGATTATTAAAGTCTACTAACGCACAATATTCCTAATATTCTGGTGTGTATTCGACATGGTTAAATGTCCGTCACGAATTTACAATTGATGTTAACTGTTATCAAATCAGCAGCTCAAAATATATTTTGTTTGGCGTGAGAATATTCTTCAATTAATCGAAAAACGGTGAAACGGCTGCTTTAAGGCTGGGACTATATGACCGGAATCCGGAAAGCCGTAGAGAATTCTGAGCATTGAAAATAGAACTCAACGATAGTAGAATAGAGTTGAAAATAGAAGTATCAGGTGTCGTGCTGTCATATATGACATTGACGTTTAACTCGACACTCATGTGTTCGATTTTCAACTCTATTGTATTAGCATAGATTTCTATTTCCAATGATCAGAATTCTCTACGGCCTTCCGGATTCCGGTGCGTAAAGTCCCAGCCTAATGCTTGTCATACACGCTACGATCCACCTGAGAGGTCTACCTGTCCAGGCAGACCGCAACGTGTGAAGGAATAGAATTGCGCAGTTTCTTGAACCTAGGCAGGTGTAGCTGTGTGTGTCCGTGTACACTACTCAGTACTCAGCTCAAGCTTACCTTATAGGTGTAAGATTGGGACTATATGATCCGGAATATAGCGCGCCCAGGAAAATTCAGAGCACTGAAAATAGAACTCTTCGCTAATACAATAGAGTTGAAATTCGAAGTGTCAAGTGTCTGTCATATATATGACATTGACATTTGAGTTTTGACTCGACACTTGTGTGTTCGATTTTCAGATCTATTGTCTAATACAAATGAGTCTATTTCAACGCACTGAATTTTCTTTTCCGGCCATCCGAATTAAGGATCATATTCATATAATCATTCATATAATCACGCCTCTTTCCCATAGGGGTAGGCAGAGACCGCCTCTTTCCCGTAGGGGTAGGCAGAGACCACTTCTTTCCACTTGCTACGATCCTTACATACTTGTTTCGCTTCGTCCACTTTCATTCATACCATCCATTCCTCCTCTTACATTCAACGTAGCGAAGCGGCTCTCCATGGGCCACTTTTCGCCTCCGCGAGAACGAGACGTGATGGGTGGCGAACCGCATCGCCGCCATTTTGGATAATTAAATTATTTTTATGATTATCCATTGCGTTCCCACGGATTGGTGGAGAGGGTAGGAATAGGGAAAGGGAAGGATAGGTGGTGTGGAAAGGAAGATTGGTAAGTTAGAGTGGGAAATAGGAATGTAGGATATTACCGCCCAGGAGGGCACGGGATAGGACGGTAATAGCTAGGGAGCCGGGGTCGCATACCCGTATACTATACCACAACTACCGGACAGGTAAGTTGGGATGAGTATCCCTGACATGGGATGGGATTGGGACAATGGGATCATAAGTCATAATATTATCACCCTTACGTGGCTACCTTTACGTTCGAAAAGTAGACGTTACGTTAAATATTTTTTTTTATTTCGCGAGTGACAAGAATAAGGAATATTTACACTGTCGGTCTCTTTTGAGTTTGTAAAACAAAAGTAAATTTAATTTTGACACAAATTAAAATTTGCTTAGCGTGAAATTTTAGGAAATTTTCATGGAATTTCGGACGTTTTTCTTCGCTTTTCCGCCTTGTATTACTAATTTATTACTGCGTCAGAGAATTTGTGTACGCAGGGATAAAATTAATCCATGATCATAAAAAAATCTTCGCATTATGTAATGAGGAGATTTGAAACTAATATTTAAAGTTAAAAACTAAAATATAAATATTTTTTATGCTATGACCTGATAAGTAGTAAGGTGTTAACGAGCTTTTTATTTAAAACTAGATGTTGCGACTTGCGCGCGATTTCGTGCGCGACAAAAGAAAATCACGCGGTAACCGTACATTTTGCCGCGATAAAAAGTAGCCTATGTCCTTCCCCCCGGTCTATTCTATAAATTTTATATATTGGCACAGCCAAATTTCATAAAAATCGGTCCAGTAGTTTCGGAGCCTATTTGATGCAAACAGACAAATAAACAAACTTTTCCTCTTTGTTATATGTATTAGTATAGATATAGGAAAAGACAAATTGCAGGAATTCCTATTCTCGTACAGATAACACGTATTTTATAGATAAAGCCTCACAAAATAGATAATCCTCTAGGAAAGATACACTCTTGGGATCTAAACACTACTCTTATTTAAAGGCTCTGCGCTTTTATTTACTCGCTTTTACCTTTGTTTCACTGTCGTGTTGTGACTTAAAATACTGTTCTCTACGGAATTACGGACTAGGTGGTAAAGTACGACTAACTTGAGAGTGACTTGAGCCTTAATTCAAATGTCAAATGATTGAGAAGTATTTTTCACGCTTTTGCAAAATTATGATATCGGACATATTTCACTTTCCTTAGTAGGTATCTTTTCCTTCTATTTCTTGATGTTTCGTTTGCCAGCGGCAAAATTTCTCCATATGTGCATTATGGATGTTACATTATATAAAACTAAACCTTCCAATTTAAAAATTACTTGACGTCTACTGGTGAAAAACCGCATGAAAATTTGTTGCGCAGTTAAAAGAACTAAACTTTCAGAAGTCAGTAAAAAGTATATTTAGATACCTACCTATCAGTAGCAAGTTAACAACGTGTTCATATAACACAAAACACAAATTTAAATCTGAATACCTACTTGTACTTATTTTTATGGACCCGACATTTTGTTTTGTCCAAGGACTCCAAGGTACTTCTGAAGATAGTAGGTATTAAAATAAGTTCTGCAACTGATCTAACTCGTACATCTACAGGCTAGCGCATTCTTTTGATGAAGAACCAGCCTTTACTACTGACACCTACTATATTATATTTTGCTAAATAGTATGAAAATGTAAGATAACTGATAAGATAAAGATAAGTCATTTGAGTATAATAAATGTATTCATTTACTAAATAGGTAAATATGTGTAACTGTTGTGTAACACCTGAATTGCACAATATTAGCGAATGAGTTGACTGTTGAGTGTGGGCGATGAATGGGCTTTGTATCAATGGGTCATGTTTGATTACTAGAAGTAATAGAAATCTGGTTATTTCTCTTGAGAATATTATGATTTATCACTTATATATTACCAAGATAATGACTGTAATGAATTTTTGTAAATTACATTATCACTATCAGTAGGTAGCTCTTATATTTTTAACTGAAATTTAAAATGAGGTAGTCGACCAAATCAGGTTTTTTATAAATATTATCAAAAGGCATTGCGTTACATAAAAATGCACAGTGTCCTTTAAGCCAAGTTTAATAAAAAAATTCATGTTATATGAATAATGTACAAGTAATTAATATATTTTCAGGCTGTATGGTCATAGTGATTATGTATATTATTGTTTGTCTGCATATTTTCTAGATATTTTAAGCATAATATTATTGTAACTTTAAATTATAAGTCAGATTAACAAAAAAATCATTTATGAAGTAATTGTAGACAACATATTTTATGATGTAGCTTAATAAAAAATTCTTACACGTACTTACACTCGAAGTAATTTTTAAATGGAGTCATTGTACTGTTAAGTTCAGGAATTCGCACACTTTATTCATTATTAAAGGGGAGACGCGGCGTTTTTGTGCCAGTTTCAACTTTAATCGCAGCTAATTTAACGCCAAGATTAGGGTTAATGCACGTTTTCACTAACAGGGCCCTAAAGTCCCTCAAGTATTAAGGAAACGCGTTTCACAAAGTTATTTAAACTTTAAAGGAGCCTATGCAAGTTTAACTTTAAACTATGAAGTGAGTAAGAAAAACTTTTAAGAATCAAACTGTACCGGGACGTAAACAACAGTGTTATTTTAAAAAATCTCACACACAAGTTTGCGTATTCACTGGAAACAAGAGATTATTTTATAAGTTTATTTCGTTGACATAATTACGCGTACCTACTGTCCGTTTCTTAGATTATAAGCTGCAGGACACGCTGATTTTAATGAAAATTTAAAAACGGCTGCCAAATGGGAATAAGGCAAAGTGGGAAGGAGCCCAGATATTCAAGTGATTTTACCAACGTATCAGACAAAGATAGCACCATCGAATGCTAATCAGTTGTGTAAATCATTTTATTAGTAGGATGCAGTGGGGAAGGCTGGTTCTCCTTCACAGGGAAGCCCTAGCCTGTAATAATAGGTAGAGATTTGGATGAGGGACTTCAAAAGGTAAGTGGTATGTGAAGTTGATAGGAATAGAGTTACAGGAACCCCACGCCACTGGTACGGGGATTAGACTTTAAGCATTAAAAAACCAGCCAAGTGGGAGTGGGACTCGCGCATGAACGGTTTCGTAATCCGCATCATTAAAACCAATATTTTGTTTTTTTTTACGAAGTTTTCCAAGTATTAAGTAAGCGCATTTTACAAATAACTCGCACTATCAAAAAGCGAAGATCTCATGTAAAACCAAGCAGCTGACTCTACTAAACTTCTAACTCTAAACCCCTTAACTCTACAAGCCTAACTTCACAAACTCTACACCTTAGTCAAAATATGTGGCCTGGCCATTTCGCTACTTTCGCTTAGGCGTAAGGTGCAAAATTTACGGACTGTTTTTCTGTTATAATAGTCTTGTAGGAAAGAAATAGCATAATTTAACAACAAACATACATCCATGTTTTTTACTCTTTCACGCAAAAACTACTTACCATATTTTGATTCAATTTGGTATGGTAGGTAGTAGCTTAGGGATTAAAGAATCCCGAAAAATAAACAATGAATTCGTAGTATACTGTATTTACTTACGCGTTCGAAGTTTCTACTTAGTTTTTGACGTAATGCCTTAGTGGTTGATGATGATGATGATTGTTTAAAAATATCATCTGACGTCCACTCCGTGCGTACTTTTACTGTGCGAACCAGACCGTATAATTCGTATTCATTCTATTTAACAACAAAGTTAAGTGAAACCTAGCATTCATATGTAATTCGATTTTGTCTACGTCGAAGTCGGAGGCCATTACGTGAAGATAGAGATCGATTAATTTTGATCATCTGACTTTTTTAAGGGAATATATCTGATATATAATAAAGCGGATTATTAAATAACACAAGAGAATATTACAGCTAGGGTAAGGTTAAAACTTAAAACATACCCCCTAAGGAATACTGAAATATGTGAATATAACTGTAGGGTAAAACCAGGCTAGTTGCCCCGATTTTAATAAGTTCTGCGATAGTGTTGCGAATGAATTGTACGAGTATATACTGTTTCAATAATTTATTGAAAGACTTTTCAGCTACCACTAAGTTGACTCTGTCGTAAGTTTCTATGTAATTGCATCGGAAGGCAAAATGCGATCAAAGTTTATCAGGGATACTTGCCTCGTTTCGAGAGGGCATTTATTCTATACACTATACCTACAGGATTTATATGAAGCAGGCTACTATCCCATACATGAGATAGATGTCACAAAATTATTAATCGCTAATACTCCGAAAATATTCAAGGATTCCCTTTTTTCCATTAATTTTATTTGTTAAAATTTCATTTGACATACCTCACTTGGCATAATTTTAAGGAATAATGAAACACGGTTAAGGTTATTAAACGCATATTTATGAAACATTAAAAGCAGGTATTACACTCATTATACCTAGTGTAACATGTGTAACAGTAGGTTAAGTAGCGGCGGGGTGGCCCTTGGGCCACCCGTAAGCTGCTAACATGTTTAAAATTTATCCTTAAGAACTTACCTACTTCATCCTTAAGTGCATTGGGTTTGTGGTTATGAGTTGGCATATTCTTTGATAGTCCGTGTTGTTTGTCCGAGTTTAATTTCGTAATCAGTCGAAAATTACAATTATAATTGTTATTTCGTCTTAACTCGCACATCCAGTATAATTAATCATTCATTGGTATGTGAAAAAAAAAAATTCTACGAAGAAGTATGCATAAATATAATAGTATGCTTAAATACCATTGTGCGTAAATATATTTATGCTTTTTAATATTATGCTTAAAAATATTATTCTTAACTAAATTATGCGTAAAAAATTTATTACAATAAGTATGCTTAACAATTATTATGTATATTTAATTTATATTATAATTTTAGTAATTATGCGAAAAAAAAATATGCTAAGAAAGTTATGCCAAATGAATATTATGCGAAACTACTATTAGGTCAAATGAAATTATGCCATGTAAAATTATGACATATTATGATTTTATGCGAAAAAATAGGGAACCATTCAAGGAAATGTTTTTACTGAACGTAATTTTTTTATCTGTAGGTACGTAATAACCGCGTAGGTACGTTAAGAAAACACACTTAGCTGCTATTTGCACAATCGGAGTGTAGTCAATACTGGGTCTAGAATCTAATAAACTACTGTGTGGCTTGGAAATTGGGTTTCTAGACTTCAAAGAAGTATTATTTAGTTTTTATGCAATACTGTTTATGCTCCAATAGAGATAAAATATTAATGTGTAAAATATTTTTCGGTTTCATGGTTGCCTAGTCTCCCCTATGTATTAATAATTATTAATTATTATAAATAAATAATAGTACAACAGCATACTTATGTTGTTGTACTATTAATTTTCAAAATTATAATAACAGTAAATTGTAAATAGTAACATACACTATCTACTTATTAAATAAAAAAATCGGCCACGTGTGAGTCGATATTTTATTGATCTATATAACTTTTAGTACTAATATAATAATATAAGCCCCAATATATCCAGCAAAAAACAGCGAAAAAAAAAATCAAGACTTGTATCGGGAGCACCTTCTGTTTTTTTTAGTATTTGTTTTTATAGCGTCAATAGAAATACATCATCTGTGAAGTTTTTAACTGTCAAGTTATCACGGTTAACGAGATACAGCCTGGTGACAGACAGCGCGGGAGAAAACGGTCCACGTGCCCAAAATCAAGGAGGTTCCTTTCGAGGTTGTGAAACACGTCATCGTACCTGTGGAAAAACCCGTACCTTTAAGGTGCCTGCGGAGTCTCAGTAAAAGATTTCCGTTTTCATCCTTTGAGTATGGAACCCTAAAAATTTACCAAAAAGCTACAATAATCCAACTAATAATATAAATGCGATAGTTTGTGAGGATGTATGGATGTTTGTTCCTCTTTCACGCAAAAACTACTGAACGGATTTTGATGAAATTCGGCATGGTAGTAGTTTGGGCCCTGGATTAAAACATAGGCTACTTTTTATCCCCAAAAAGTACAGTGTTCCCGAGGATACTGTATTTACGCGGGCGGAGCCACGGGCAACTAGCTAGTAGCTACTAGCTAGTATCAAATAATAATAGCTTCAAAAACATACATTGATCTACTAGCTCAGGCCAAAGAATTTAATGGCTCAGGCCATTTTTTCTAAAATATACGGATGTAGGTGTAGTAATAAAATCTTGTGAACGACATGGGCTATATTTATAGTAATTTTAAATTGAGTGTTGAACATTGCGTAGGAATTTTTATTGTTATTCACCGGCTCAGATCGGCCGCCGACATATTAGATGGTTTCTTTACGATTTGTTGCGTGTTTTTACTATTTTTTCCCTAAGGCATTTTTTTTCATTTTTATAGCGAGAGTAAAGTAAGCCCATGAACATGATTTTTTATTTTTTGTATGTTCAACGATTACTACGCCATCTGTGGACCGATGTTCAAAAAAAATGTTTTATGTATAGGGTATAATCCCAAATTGGTCCTTTTGACATCAAAGTGATGACCTGGTGATGGGATCTATGAGGAATCGAGCGAACTCCTCGAAATTTATATGAACACAAACACATATTATTATGGTGATTTCAACTTTTTCTGAAGAAACTTAACTGGCATGTAAAGAAAATATATATTTGAGTGCCTAATGATTTTGGCAGTCAATGTATGTCATGTACCTATGTATATTGTATTTGTATGTGTGTATGCTCTAGCGTCTCTGTGTGAGCTAATCCTTAGCCTTCGCCCTCAAGACTAATCAGATCCAGAGCACTAGAAGAACGTGTCCAATGACCATAATTGGAAATCTGTGGTTACTAATGGTTTAGACTTCCTCCAATAACCAAACCTAAATAGATAATGGTTATCGTTTCGCTTGTTGGTATAGAGGTGGGGTTCTTCCGTTGCTAAGATGGGGCTTGGTACGTGGTCTCGTTTTTGTCGCTTGTTGCTTCGAGTGGAACATTTGGATTATTGTTACAATGTTGCTGTTTAACTCAGTTTATCTTTTTAGGATTCCGTACTTCACGTCTCGGAACCCTTATAGTTTCGTCATGTCTGTCCGCCCGTTCCGGGTGGTGTGTTAGAAAGTTAAAGCTTTAAAGAAATAATAACACGAAAATATATCTATTTTTGAGGTATATATGCCCCAACACCGTATATATTATGCACCCAGTTTTAGGTAAAAGCACAGAATAAATAATAGTACAAGTAAGCTAGGAGGACCTAGGGAATGGAAATTAAATCAATCTATTTTCTTTCTTTGATGAAATATAATCTCTGTTTCTCTGAACCAATTAACAAATAAAGCAATATTGTACTTACACCATGCAAATAACCCTTTAATTAATATTTAACCACGGTTCAATGTCAATCGTTACAATTTTTCAACCATTATACTTAGAAATTATTCGTGTTCGCCGAACCGTTTTAAAACTTTTTTCCTTCTGGGACCTGGCTCATGTTTTAAATTCATTTCAGAGCAAAATGTAAAGTTTTGTAAGCGAGGGATAAATTTTAATTTGTGTGTACATTTTGCGCTGAAACAGCTTTCCGTTTAGAATTTAAAAACATCACGTATGTATGTATGGATATAATTATGTAATAAATTGTATGATACTTATCATCATTGATAACCACTAACGTCTAGTTGGGCCCTAAGGCCTAGGCTTAGTTAGGTCTAGTCCCTAGACGTGTTATTTATCGAATAACATACTACATAATATATACATTTTTTTATTGACGTCCCCTGTGGCTAAGTGGTTAGCGCCGGCGTCGGCGCTCAAGCCGGAGGTCGCGGGTTCGAATCCCGCTGAGGGAACAAAAAGTTTTCAATGATGGTTATGGATGTATATTAAATATGATTATAATCTATACTTTTAATAAACAGGAAAAGTTTGTTTGTTTGCATTTAATAGGCTCCGAAACTACTGGGCCGATTTTGATGAAATTTAGCAGAGATGTAGAGTAGACCATGGGGAAGGACATAGGCTACATTTACCGCGGAAAAATTTACTGTTTCTGCGAAATAAACTTTTGCGCGCACGAAGTCGCGGGGAACATTTATCACGGGGCCAGACTGACGTAGTGTGAAGTGTCCATAGATATATAGGTAGATATGTTATGAAATAAGACCGGCTAACGTAAGCGATACCCACAACAAAGGGCTAAGCTATCTAAACTATTTTCTATATAGAACAATGTTAAAAAAGCTATATTATTTGATCTTTAGGCTAGTTTTGAACAAAAGAGCGAGGGTACTGGGTAAGTTGAGATGTTCTTACTTTTTACCCAAACACGCCTAAACGTATTAGATTAACCAATCTTACCCGCAGTTACACGCATGATTAAATTACCGCATTCCGAGAAAGTTGAAAAAGTTGTGTACCCACAGGGCCACAGGAATATAGGCAAAGGATAAAATAATTTATTACGCTAAGTGATGACTGAGGCGCAGGTATCATTATCATCCCTGCTCCCTGCTCTAGTTGCCGCTATGGCACGAAGCAAGGAAGCTTGGGACACAGCTGCTACTTTCTGCACCGTAGTCATGGTGCAAAAAGGCGGAGCGAGAGCGTGAGGCTTCGGCAGAATCGCACCCGATGCGTCGTAGGCGACATGGCGGCGTTTAGCGCACCTAAATGCGCTTAATAGATAACCGCCGTAAAATTGATCCGTAGACGGCATCTGGGGGGTTGCCGGCTGCCGCCTACTGAAGGATCAGATGAAGGGTTCCCTTATGTCCAGGGAAAGCGAAGGAAGATGGAAGCATCGCCGTTATCTATAATCAGATGATGCCCGATGAGGCAAAACGTCAGCGGGGTTGTGGTAGTCACAATATTTCCCATGGCCCCGCCTAAAGCGTGAAGAAGGACATCGAGGGGGTTTTAGTTGGTAAACCGGTGCATGCACTACGGACTACGGAGTCCAACATAACCCTGCGATACTCCCCGTCGTCGGCGGTCGTGTAGTATGCATCTATGCATAACGCATTTCCCCTCGTAAAAAAAAATATATTATTATCATTAAGAGAACCGCTCCCATTTTAGACCTCCTAGTTCCTACCCAACAGCGTTTTATAGTGGTCGCGACAGAAAAAACCGCAATGTAAGTAAATAGAACTCTTCGCTAGTACAATAGAGCTGAAAATTGAAGTATCAAGTGTCATATGTCAGATTTGACAACTCTACCTACACGATTTTCAGCTCTTTATAAGCGCATAAATTTATTTATCGTGCTGTCTTTTTTTTTCGAGACCACTTAAAAACGCTCGTGTGAACGTAGCCTTAAGCTCGTCGTATCTATTTTGTTCATTTTAATTTAATTTTATTGTAAATAAATGGTTTAAAGAATATTAAGTTAGAATATGCAACACAAAAGCGCATGTTGACCTATTTCGAAGTGCACATTGCGTAACCTCGCTGGATATTATATTTCATTATAATCCAGCAAAATTAATCTATGTGGCATTTGTAATTAAATTGTTTTATAGTTTCGTGTTTAGGAAATCACTCTTCGTCACAAAACAAAGCGTCTATTCTGTAAGTGCGGCTAGTACTTTGAGTATCGACGAAAACGTATCTATCTTTTTTATGGTACGTACTAGCTTGGTCCTCACAATTTTTTAATATTTATAAGTGTCATTATTAGTCCGTGAGTCGCTTACCGGAGGGTAATAGGTGGAAATAGTAACGTGAAATCTTATTCAATCCCTTCGACTGTACCATCGACATTATTAAGTACCTACTTATATTACTCGAAGGACTGTACCTACTTAACAATATTTTACAATAGGTACTACAACCTCCCCTGTGTTCTTGTGCTATGTGTTTATCAAGTATCTATATTAAATGGGAATCCTAATTCAATCCAAATAAAAAAATGAACACAGGGCTTTGTCAAACCAAAACTGAGGCTGGCTTTAATGTATGTATTGCGATTTGCGCGTGTGGCTACATAAGTACATACCTACATACAAACCATACATAACCATACAACCGTGACAGTTCGCCTTAAGTTAAATCGTAGTTTCGTTACATGTGTGTGCGTGACACTGTGTAATTACACCGCGAGGCGTAGTTTAGACCGGCCTCACTATGTGGTTCGCAGATTATTTTATATATTACATAATAATCTATTAAAATGGTAAATACTTATGTAGAATTTCTATGTGTATTTAAGTACATGTATTTCAAAAAAAATAAAAATGTGATTTAAGTCTTTGAAGCGCGTTAGATATATACTTGTTAGTTTTCTTTCGGAAGCAGATAAATGTAGACAGTAGTGATGTTACATATCCACACTACGAACTACAAACGTTTAATTAACGCGTAATGTCTGTGATGTGTCACGTTGAGGAATGGCAAACAATGGATTACAGCGTTAACATGAGATTAATGTCGGTCTATCCTGTAAAGTCACGAGTGATTTCGAACTTATGTCGAACTCACTTGGGTTCGTATGACGTATCCTACAAACCGGAATAAAAGCTGCAGTTTAAAATTTATACCCCTAAATAGTGTGACGACCTCTGTGGCTCAGTAGTTCAGCGCGTTGGTGCTCAAGCCGGGGTCGCAGGTTCAAATCCCGCCGAAGGAACAAAAAGTTTTCTGTGTTCTTGGGTCATGGATGTGTATTTTATATGTGTATAATATAATAAAAATCTTAAATATATGTATAGTATAAAAAGTAGACATTAAATATACTTCCCGTTTTCTGGTAACCTACCTGTAACACAAGTTCTTCTGATACATTAGCACGGGGCCAGATTGACGTGATGTGAAGCATCCATAGATATATTATTATTATTAAACAGTGAGTTCTTAAGTACATACTTTATTTTTGAAATGACCATTCGTACAAAGCGCGCCCACTGTACAAAAATCACTAAGTCTATGGTATGATATGTAGGTACGTAGGTTATAATAAAATACATTCTTAACTGTAAAAATTAAACAATGGATTTTTACATTAAAATTTCACTTCCTTAAAATGCAGATTTGATTATTATAATTTGCATGAACTTAATACAAAAAGGTCATGAACTCGAAGGCGAATTAAAATTTTCACATAAATTTCTACTTCATTAAATTAAATTACCTTTAACAATTCTTTCACACTGTTATATTATATATTTTTAACTTTTATACTGCCGCTTTTAAAATTAACATAGTTATATAATTGTAACTAAAAACAGCAGTATTCAATATTTTTTTATTCTTATTCTTCTGCAAACATTTCAACAACAAAATATAATGTTTAGATTTTTTTCTTAATATTTAACCACTAAACAGACGTAGAACACGTAGATATATCTATACATATACATACATCTAACATAAATCTAACAAAATATGAAAGTGCGGTCGCGGAGTACGTAAAATTTCGTACATTTGACTCGTTGCTACTTGTCTCTTTCACTCGCGCACGAATATATTGTTATCGCGTTTACACACGTACGCGACAGGAGCAGGAGCGCAATAGCAATATATTCATGCGCGAATGAAAGAGGCAAGTAGCTATGAGTCAATGTACGAAATTTTATGAGCTCGGCGACCGCACATGACAGTTTTGCGTCTGATTTTTGTAATGTTTTTTTTTTTTTTGCTATTTGTTTAGTTCACAATAAAGTACATATTATTTGAATTGACTATATCTATAAATGTTTTTGTAGAGACTTTTATTTGGTATCTAATAAATTCTTAAGATTTTCGAATAATCTTTATCTCATTAGTCTGTACCTAATTAATCTATTTTATCTTTTATCATTAGTGTAATTAGTCATTTGGAACGACAAAAAAGGTACCAAATTAATGAACAAAACAACATTTCGAGATAAATACTTACTCAAGATAATATTTATTATCCTTAATTAGTTACTCGAGGAATATTTCTCTAAGTATTCGTCTAATTATATATTTTTGTTTCAGGTAACTAGTTATGTGCACATAATAAAGATGCATCTTCAAACGGTGGTACTACTGAGCGCGATATTATTTTGCGAAGCAAAGTTACCGAGAAACAAAATACACATACAGCCAAATGAGCTACCATCGAATCCTACGCAGCATGCTGAAGCTATGCGGCTAATACAGACAGAGAAGAAAAGTGTGAGAACCAGTGAAATAGTGAATCAATACAAGAGGAGTAAGCGAGAAGTTTTCGATTCGAAGTCGTACGAAGCGAGTTTAACATGGGCGCATTCGGAGAGATTGGACGATAAAGGAGATGTCGTGTTGCGATGGGTGAACACAGATTCGAGTATTACGTTCAGGATGGAGGCGAGAACCCGTGGTTACGTGGGTTTGGGTTTCAACACGGCGAGGAATATGCGAGGAGCTGACTTGCTGGTTGCCTGGGTGGACGATAGGCACAACAACGCACAGATCCTGGTAAGTATTGTTTTTTTTTTTTCACCCTTCTTACGATCTAGTCCAGGAGTTTCGTTCTAAGGGCTGGCCGCTGGTCGTTACGTGCTTTGATCCTTTGACATAATTGACAATATAGTTTTTCATAATATGTATTTATGATAGACTAGCTGTTCCTCGCGGCTCCGCCTGCGAATATCCATCCATCCATCCATCCATATAACCTATGTTACTTCTAATACCTCCAAGAATATATGACGTACAAAATTCCGCGATGATCGGTTAAATAGTTTTTGCGTGAAAGCGTAACAAACAAAAACGTTCACATTTATAATCTTCCTAATATTATAAACGTGAAAGTTTGTGAGGAATAAGGATCTATGGATGGATGTATGGATGGATGTTTGTTCCTCTTTGACGCAAAAACTACCGAACGGATTTCGATGAAATTTGGTATGGTAGTAGTTTAGGCTCTGGTTTAAAACATAGGCTACTTTTTATCCCAAAAAAATACGGTGTTCTCGAGGGATGTATTGACGCGGGCTGAGCCGTGGGCAAACGGCTAGTATTCGTATAGATTTGTCTGTTTGTGTCAACCTTAGGCTTACGTCAACATGACATTCGCCGGTGCTCGAGTTGTCAGTTGAGAGCGTCGCCATGGTGTCGACCCTGTGCCGTAGACCGTGGCAGTATTCCAGGATGATCTGCCTCACATTTAGGCGGGAACCCCAGTTAGGGCTTATCCACATTACGACACGTGACATGTTAAGGGGTCCTTATAAAGCGCGGGGCAGTGATCAGAAAGTCGAAACTTTGTGTGACGTATTATGTAGACTGTCCCTTAGTGGTGAATGAAGATGATGATATTTATTCACACAGATAACTGCCAGCGCCTGAGTCGCTGTCAACGTCCACGCACCGGAGCGTGTCGGTCGCTAACGAGACGCTTTGTCTAAACACAGATTACCTTCAACTAGTTCCATTGTACCGACTTTGGAGTAGGGAAGTTCTGTATTGAAAGCTCAGAGTGATAAATAATCACTGAAAATCATCTGTACTATTAGGTTGGGGAAAAAGTTTCTTCGCATTTTATATAAAAATTCAGAAGGTTTTTTTATAAAGTTTATTTACAAGTGACTAAAGTATATAGGTGCCATTTTGTTCGATAACTTATTGCCATCTTGTTTGTAGGTACATGATCCCATTGCTATAAAATTTTTGGGGCTTCTGATGAAAAAACTGCGACAAGTGGTTTTGGCAGTCCTCTTGTGATGTCAACCTGACACTGCCTAAGGAATTCTGCAGCGACCGAAACAGGTGGAAATCTGAAGGTGCAAGGTCAGGACTATACGGCGGATGCATGAACACCTCCCAGCCAAACTCCCGTAATTTTTTCTGAGTGGCTAAAGATGTGTGAGGTCTAGCGTTATCATGGTGAAAAACCACACCCCTTCTGTTGATTAATTCCGGCCGCTTTCTCTCAACTTCTTGCTTTAATCTCATCAGTTGTTCGCAGTACAGTTCAGAATTGATGGTCCTGCCTGGCGGTAACAGCTCATAATGAATAATGCCCTTCCAATCCCACCACACACACAGCATCACCTTGTTGCGAGTTAACCCGGGTTTCGCCACAGTCTGTGAAGCCTGACCGGCCTTTGACCACGATCTTTTTCGCACGTTCTTGTCGTACGTGATCCACTTTTCATCACCAGTTATCAGCTTCTTCAAAAATGGTTCGGTTTCATTACGTCGTAATAAAGAATCACAAATGAGTACACGGTTCATTAGGTTTCTTTCAGTGAGCTCATGAGGCACCCAAATATCGAGCTTTTTTGTGTACCCAGCTTTTTTCAAATGCGCCAAAACCGTTTTGTGGTCAATCCCCAGTTCTTCAGCTACATCGTAACTACTAATATGCCGATCTTGCTCCACTTTTTCAAAAATGGCAACAGTTTTGTCCGTAACAGGGCGACCAGAGCGACGTGCATCTTTGATATCAAAATTTCCGGATTGAAAACGCTTAAACCAAATTTGCGCTACTCTCACAGATACTGCATTAGGTCCATAAACATCACAAATTTTTTTCGCGGCTTGTGTTGCATTTTTATCTTTTTTACCCGACTGCGCGACGCAAAGGAGTGGTAATGTGTTTATCAGCCTATGTATGTATGTATGTATGTATGTATGTATGTATGTTCCTTTGAAGCACTATACAGACCAAACGCCTGGGCCGATTTTTATGATTCACACGTCAATCGATTCCTCTTAGTCTGGCGAGTGTCACTAAAGACATGACGTTAGTGAAAATTCAATATGGCGACTACTGGACGCCATATTGTGAAAATGAAAAAAATTAAAGTCAACAAACTATATCAAGTGGGGTATCGTTGAATAGGTATTTAAAAATCATTGTAAGTTTTCTCTCAACATTTTTCGATTCGACTGACCGTTTAGGATCTATATCGATTTAAAGTTGCGTAACAACCATTCTCACATTCCAGTGATGTAGTACTGATGCTGATAGGAAATCCAGTCTGGTAAATAGCTAGCTAGGTACTCATAACTAAAAAGTATAAAATAAAAAATTATAATTTAAAAAATTTAAAAACCCGACTGCGTAAAAAGTGAACTAAACTAAGTAGGTACATAATTAAAACTGAAAAGAAAAAAACAAGCACTTAGATATCCGGTGGTCTAGAATTCTATAATATATTATTGAATTAATACTATTGGAACATAACAACTGAACAGTCGGGATCCATTATTCGACAGCCAATCTAATTTTTCAATGGATCCTGACTGTTTAGTTGTTATGTTCCAATAGTATTAATTCAATAATATATTATAGACTTCTAGACCACCGGATATCTAAGTGCTTGTTTTTTTCTTTTCAGTTTTAATTATGTACCTACTTAGTTTAGTTCACTTTTTACGCAGTCGGGTTTTTAAATTTTTTAAGTTATAATTTTTGTAATAAAATTTTAAAATGTATCGAAATTCTTCATAAGAATCACTCATTTTAACAATAAGAAAAACAAATGAAAATCTCAAATTTACCTAATTTGAATTTGAAATTGTCTTCTGTAAAATTAAAACTTTTTAATGATACCAAAATCAGCCAGATACAATTGGTATAGCCCAAGATATTTTATGACAAGTTCATACATACTATAATGCGAAAAGACTTTTTCCCCAACCTATTATAATAATATAATAGAGAGGAAAAGTTTGTTTGTTTGCATTGAATAGGCTCCGAACTACTGGACCGATTTTGATGAAATTTGGCACTGATGTAGAATAGACCACGGGGAAGGACATAGGCTACTTTTTATCGCGGAAAATGTAAGGTTTCTACGAAATTAACTTTTGCCCGCACGAAGTTGCGGGCAACATCGAGTATCTATTAAATAACTGTAGCTTAGCAAGCAACGACGACCTCTGTAGCTTAGTAGTTGAGCGTGTCGGTGCTCAAGCCGGGGTCGCGGGTTCTAATCCCGCGTAGGGAACAAAAATATTTCTGTGTTCCTGGGTCATGGATGTGTAATAAATATGTGTATAACATAATAATACTCATCCCAACTTACCTGTGGTAGTTGTGGTATACGGGTACGCCACCCCGGCTTCCTTAGCTATTACTGTCCTATCCCTTGCCCTCCTGGGCGATAATATCCTACATTCCTATTTCCCACTCTAACTTACCAATGTTCCTTTCCACACCACCTATCCTTCCCTTTCCCTATTCCTACCCTCTCCGCTAAACCGTGGGAACGCAATGGATAATCATAAAAAATAATTTAATTATGAATAATGGCGGCGATGTGGTTCGCCACCCATCACGTCTCGTTCTCGCGGAGGCGAAAAGTGGCCCATGGAGAGCCGCTTCGCTACGTTGAATATAAGATGAGGAATGGATGGTAAGTATGAAAGTGGAAGAAGCGAAACGAGTACGTAAGGATCGTAGCAAATGGAAAGAGTGGTCTCTCCCTACCCCTACGGAAAAGAGGCGTGATTATTTTATGTGTATTAAATATACCTACCCACTTCCCCTTATCTGGTCTCCCCGTAACACAAGTTCTTGGGAAGCAAGGGGCCAGATTGACTGCTGCTGTAAAGCGTTGTAATTAATTATTACATATTGACTCTACAAAAGTTTTTTTTTTACTTTTGAGGCTGTGCGCTCGGTGAGAATTAAAATGTAGCATTTTCATCGTATTACATTATAATATCTTTATTAAATGTCTAAATCTAGACAAAAAAAACTACAAGAAGTTTTAATTTGGTCAAGAATCTTGGTAATGAGGAGTTGAGATTTCGTTCGTAATTATTTTTCCTTTACTTTGTAACTTTACACGGCAAAGTTTGAATGGAATCGATAAAGCCATAAAGTCCGGTGAGGGTGAAAGGAGCCCACAGCTCAGGTACCTCGTTAATGGTATAATCGCGGAGAAAAGTGTTACAAATAATTATTTAGCCAAATTAATGAAATACCCCCACTAATAAACACTGTATAAGCTTTGAATAGTTACACAGTGTTTTGTCTTCTTCTATCGAATTAAAAATGTCACTTGTGTGACGTGAACAAAACATTGTATAACTATTCAAAGCTTATACAGCGTTTATTAGTAAGGGGGTATATATTATTTAAGGTAGTAGATAGGTACTAAGGGTAGCCACTACGCAAGTGTATAGAAAGGCATTGAAAGTATATGTAATACGTATTAGACAAAATATTGCAAAATCTAATCTATACTTCTATACTAATATTATTATAAAGAGAAAAAATTGTGTTTCTTAGTTATGAATATAACTGGACCAGACCCAAACAACTGGACCGATTTTGATGAAATTTGGCATAGATATAGAGTAGACCACGGATAAGGACATAGGCTACTTTTTATCGCGGTAAAACGTACGGTTCCTACAGGATACTTTTTGCGCGCACGAAGTCGCGAAGAACATTTAGTGTAACAACAAAAATCCTTATTTTCTTTCATAAAATATTTAAAGTACCTACATACATACTTAGTTAATATTTTTTTCCACAGCAATGAAAATAAAATACCGTTCTACACGTAGAATGTATGACAAAAATTACATGTTTATTACCTACATTTTTGTAATTTTGCCTCTTGTAATAAAAATATCATTTCTTTCGTTGTAACTTTGTAATTCTACAAAACAAAAGCAAATTCGCACGTCCCAGGTCGTCGTACTGTTAATCGTGCGAATAGGAATCCGCGAAAAAGTTCAATGTCAAACGGAGGTGCGTAGGCACTGTAATAGCACGACAGAGAATTGATAAAGCAACTTTCGAAGACCATTTTCGTTGAACGTTGAATTTTGAAGTTAAAGTCTTTAGCGGCGTTGAGAATGAAATTTCAAGGTTGCGTCACGTCACGCGTCACAGTTTTGGGCCTAACGCCATCTGTCGGAATCTACTTATGCTTCACGCGGCACTTTCGAAGACCATCTATCTCTGTTGAATGTCGAATTCTGAAGTGAAACTCCTTTAGCGGCGTTGAGAGTGAAATTTCAAGGTCTTGGATAGGTTTTGGATATAACGCCATCTGTCGGAAGCTACTTATGCTTCTGACATAACATGACACGGATGGCGCGAGGTGTACATTTTTTTCTGTTTTTTTTTTATGTGATGTTTTTAGGAACAATTATTTTTATTTTAAAATTGTTTCTTCTTACAAAGTACCTATATTCTGCCACATGTACTCTACGCATATCATGTTTTTTTTACGAAAGTACTAAAAAGAGCCCTAATGGATTTAACAAAACTACATCGGACTAACCTCGCGTCCTTTACTCTATTGTGGATGAAATTGTGTGAAAGCAAAGCTGCATCCAGACTCACGGCGAGAAGTCTCGCTAGAAGTCGTCTCTTTCGTGAGATCTGTAAATTATATGTGCGAGAACTCCTTCTCGAAGAGAGTCTGTATAGACCTTAACACAGTTTTATTTTATTAAGAATATTTCATTGGATACGCCCCTTTACATTATTCAAATTGCTGTTACACGAAATCAGTTTTGAAGTTTTTCACACAAATCTTGATTTACATTGTAGATTCTTTCCGATTTTATTATATTGAAATTTATTCTTTAATGGAAAAATTAGGTTTTGAGGGGTGCTTGTATTTGTTTGCTTTTGTTATATTATTATCAATCATATTAACAATGCCATGACAGTTTATTTTAATTTTCTATAGCAGTTTATATAATGTTGATCTCTTTATAAAAGTTTGACTTAATACAGGATTTATGAATTAAAATTGATAAAAATTTGACATGCAGAATTTATGCAATAAAAAGAATTTTTAGGCTTCCGTAGGAACTAACTGTCCGTTCGTCCGTCCGTCTGCCCTCTCTTGATAATTTGATAATTATGAAATTATGAACATAAATAGTAAAACTGTTGTATACTTAGTTGTAGATTGCATAAAGACTTTATTTTTGCCATCATATAAAAATTTTGTATTTTAGGGGTAGCTTCCCATACTTACTTAGAAGCTTGCAATTTTCCATGCTAATAAATCATACTAAATGCTTTATTGCTCTCTTTATTTTGAATGAAATTGGACAGTTACTTTTGAAGTAATTTATGAAAAAAAATCATATTACGCATTGATAATTACGGAACCCTTCATACTCTAGACATGTCCTGCCTCTTGACGTGTCTATCTGTATATATTTATCTATCTCTACAGTTTTGCGTCATTCAATAAAATACCTATTGAATAAATAACCAATTTACACAGTCCTAAACGTAGTAAAATTCTTGTTATAGTAGCACTACCAATTTGAATGCAAATGTTTGTAAACCACATCAGATAAATCGGTATTTTATAGTTTCAACACGCATGAATAGAATTGTTAGTGTGTTTTGTTCGCGAGTGTACATTAAATCCGTAACTTAATACAGTACAGTCACGTAAAAATGACTCAGAATCGAATCCTTGTTTGTGTTTACTGTTACTTCAGTTTTTAATTACGTAAGTAGAATTTTTTTACTATTTCCTACTGTGAGCAGCAAAAAAAAAACGAAAAATAGAAAACATGCACGTATTTTTTTTATTTAAATATTTATAGATCTATCTTGTTTGATAAACCGTGAAGTATAAATAGTGTTTGAATATCATTGAAAATAAAAAATATATAAATAAACGTTTAAAGTGGTCAATTGGACAGAGAGATTCGAAGTGTACCGTATATTACACGAAGTTAAAACTAGAAAGAAATACATAGATTAAAGACCGCTTATCTATACTCTATACTAATATTATAAATGCGAATGTGTGTGTCTGTTACCTCTTCACTCTTTAATCGCTGAACCGATTTTTATGAAACTTGGTAAAGACATACTTTTCCCGGGAAAGGACATAGGATATTTTTTATCCCGAAAAAGTAGTGTTCCCGCGGGATCATGTATTTACGCGGGCGGAGCCGCGGGTAAAGCTAGTAATTTATAAAATTATTTTGAGTCTTGACCTTAGAGCATCCAACCAAATGCTCTAAGAATAAAAAGAACAAATGAGAATTATATGATGAGTTTTGACTGTTTATAACCAACCCTCAGGCCAAATAAAAAAGTAAAAGTCAGCGCTTTTTCAAACAAAAACTGAGGGCGGTTTTTTAATAATAAGAACTTGTGTGGACACACCGCTCGTCTTACAACGTATGGCGTAGTTTCGTTACATATGTGTGTGCGTGACACTGTATAATTACACGGCGAGGCGTAGACCAGCATCACTGTGATGCAGAACTCTGTTTTCCCTTTTTGTCTGAGACCTCGCTCACGTGCGAAATAGTCATGATTACATTTCAAGAAGCTTTGACGTTTATATAGTCACCAAACTTTAAAAAAATAACATGAACTGATAAGTATTCTAATTGTAACACATGTAATTCATAATCCATATCACGTGCGAGTCGCTGGACCCGCTTAAAATTCTCGGACCTATGTAGAATTTAAACTACCCGCCATCTTGAATAAGATCTAATCCCCTTCCTGTGAAGGATTCCCACGAGTTGAAGCTTCCAGAAGGTCGATACTCGATTGATTTGCTAAATATATACCCCCTTACTAATAAACGCTGTATAAGCTTTGAATAGTTATACAGTGTTTTGTCTCCTTCTATCCAATTAAACATGTCACTTGTCACTTGTGTGATGTGAACCTGATGTCAGACGGATGGACAGACGAACAGACATACTATCGGGCAGACAGACAGAGAAGTCGAGAAGTCTCAGTAATAGGGTCCCGTTTTTACCCTTTGAGTAGATACGGAACCCTAAAAGTGATAGAGCTGGATTGCTGCTTAATTTTCTTTCGGTTTTGTATAACATTATTGCTCTATAATTGTTAATAATGTATTTTCTTTCAAATACCAAAAAGAAGTTACAAACGTTTTACATGCTGTCGTCTCGTAAGAAACTGCTTTAATAGAGAAGCGTGTCTACTACTACTACTAACTATAAGGTTCAGTAAAATCAATTACGGATATATTGGATATATGATATTGTGTTACTTTAAGTCAGGGGCGTAGCTACCGCCGTATCTGCCGTATCAATTATACGGGGCCCCGGGCCAATGTGCGTAAGCAAAAATTCATAAAATCTTCCCAAATTTCATCTTCATTTCATCATCAGCTATATATGCTTATATTTATATTATATTTAGCTATAAGATTTAAGAAGTCAATTTGCCGAAAAAAAGTCAAGTAGAGTGTATATTTAATATTTAATTTGAATTGTTTGTAAAAATTTGGAAAAAGTGACAGATAATTATGATGCATAAATATTTCTTTTAATTTTATGCAATTTTTTTTCTTTTGTGAGAAATGTTTACCTTTCCTAAGGGCCACCAAACAAATTTTTATATGGGGCCCCGCCAAGGCACGCTACGCTTCTGTTTAAAGTATAATATTATATAGCAAACACAATACTTATACGGACCATAACATAATACAGACCATAGAGAGACGCTTGGCTACGTTCAATGTAAGAGGAGGAATGGATGGTAAAAATAAAAGTGGACGAAGCGAAAGAAGTATGTAAGGATCGTAGCAAGTGGAAAGAAGTGGTCTCTGCCTACCCCTACGGGAAAGAGGCGGTCCTGCCTACCCCTACGGGAAAGAGGCGGTCCTGCCTACCCCTACGGGAAAAAGGCGTGATTATATGTATGTATGTATGTAAACACAATACTTAACCGCCGTGTTTACAACAGCAAGGTAATCACGACGAGCACAGTAAATAAAAAGACAGTCGTCGCTATAAGGTGGGACTTGGGACTTGGGAGACACTCGCGTGAGGACAATGTTTCATTATCTCCAATCTCAACAACAATGGACGATATTTTTTCCCGCGCATTTTCTTGTCCGTTACTGAATGTCTTGAAATATAAATATCGCTTCCGTATGATAAGGTTTTTGCACTCTGAAGTACAGTTCCCGGCAAAAAATGCACACAGACCTTCGTAAAGAAAATGTTATGTTCGGTAAGGCTGGGACTGTTCCCGGTAAAATTCAGAGCACAGAAAATAGAACTCTGCGCTAATACAATAGATCTGAAAATCGAACACACAAGTGTCGAGTCTAATGTCACTGTCATATAATATGACAGCTCGACACTACGCTCGATTTTTAACTCTATTGTATTAGATCAGAGTACTATTTTTAAAGCTTTGAATTTTTCCGCGATCACCGGATTCCGGATCATATAACCTATATCTATACTAATAATAAAGAGGAAAAGTTTGTTTGTTTGTATGCATTGAATAGGCTCCGAAACTACTG
Organism: Glaucopsyche alexis; assembly: GCA_905404095.1. Classification (NCBI taxonomy): domain Eukaryota; kingdom Metazoa; phylum Arthropoda; class Insecta; order Lepidoptera; family Lycaenidae; genus Glaucopsyche; species Glaucopsyche alexis. The sequence continues at coordinate 14,253,978 of FR990062.1, forward strand.
GGTCGATTTGATGAAATTTGGTACACATATAGATTAGACTACGGGGAAGGACATTGGCTACTTTTTATCACGGAAAAATGTACGGTTTTCGGGATTCCCTCTTGCGCCTACAAAGTGGCGGGCAACATCTAGTACTATAATAGTAATTATATTCATTACTTACGTATTTGCAGCCTATAATTCATTCGGATAAAATATACATACACCCATTTTATGTAAATGTCGTTTGCTATAAAAAAACTATTTAAAAGCATATCGGACACTATCTTTACTTCAAATCGTACACTATCGCGATGCAAATGAGAAAGATAAATATTATATTCATCGTATGCCCATATCCCAAAACAAAATGGCATCTATTGACATTTACAATATTTGGTTTCATTTAATTACGTATAATTAACAATATATTAACGACATTTTAACGCTTGGTTACGCTTTAACGGTAATTTTGAATATATATACGTTTTTAACGGTGGGAAGTAACAGATTATTTAAATTAAATTAAATAAAACGCACATAAGCCCTCGTTCTCAAAAGCGCAATAAAAGCTCTTATTCTTTCGCGTTAAAAAGCGTTGCATTTTCATGTATTTGATCTCACGGCACTCGGCAGCGCTTTTTTATGGTGTAGATTTCTAAATAAAGAATATTGCTATATAATTTGAATATATAATTTATAAATAGTTTTTACTAGGTATTTATATATACGGCCAGACTTGATGGGATTCGTGTTCGCGTTGTCAAGATAAAAGTTCGTATTCTATCCATAACGTAGTGCTTGGCTACATTAAAAAAAAAGTTCACTACGTCGCAATAATCTAGAACGTCGCGATAATTAATTTCGCGGGAAACATGGAAGAAGCGGTTAGCTAGTGTGGGCTGTGGCGCGCGAAGTGTAGCCAACAAGGGGTTTGTGCGAACTTTGTCCCCTTGTCCCCAAAACCCCTTGATGTGCGGCAATTTACCGCCAGTGGCGCGATGGGCAGTATTCGCGAAGATGATTCGCGATACGACGAATTATGATTCTTGACGCATGAGGGCTAACCTTGCACAATAATTGATAACAACGTATTTGTAACATCATCGAATGATCATTTTATAGGCGCTGCGTCATAATTTTCATACAATTCTCATTCGAATACTTTGTTCGTTCGTGCTAAGCCCGCTGACCTTATATTTGTGAGGCGGCACTCGAATTTACGATGCAAGCTGCATGCGGGTACACCTGCGCCAACTTACCGTGTATGTGTGGGGAATTGGGGATCCTCGGGACAATGCAGAAAACCATAAGGCAGAAGCCCTTCTCTTAACTATTTTCGATAAAATCCCGTTTCGGTTCACGCACCGACTCTCCCGAGAGCTCACGAGCGGCTCAGCCGGGATCCAAACGGGATTTAACCGATAATATTAACGAGAATTGAGAATTGTATTGAATTTCTAATGAAATCTAGTGAGAAATGTCAAATGTTTGGTAGAATAACCGGGTTAAATAACTGTATTATACTATAGTTTCTTATGTTATTTAAACCTAGTTTAAACCTAAATACCTACGTCTTATATTAGGCACATGAGTTTAAGTATAATTCAGAATCCAGTAAGTATTATTGTACGGTCTACGTTAACAAGCGCTATAAAATAAGCTCAAAAATATCCTAAACACTTATTTAGGACGAACATAAATAATAAATACATGCCTATTGCCTGGTAGTTTTTAAAAACTTCACAAAATTCATGAAATCAATCAGTTGGTTTCATAACAATTTTCAGACATGATTATTATCGCGGTAATAACTCACAAGACTTCTTGCACTATTTCCACTTTAATACGTTTTTTTTTACATTAATGTTACTATATTACACGACAGGTTTCGACAAACTCATCATCAGGTGTCTGTCTTTGAAAACTTATTAAAGTGGGAAATAGTGCACGATGTCTTGTGTGTTGTTAGTGTGAAATATGAATTTCCACCAAGAACCTACAGTGCAATCAATAACATGTCATGGTTATTATGAATATATGCGGGGAACCCAGTTCTTATAACTCTGACGTGTTTGACGATTTACATTGTATTGTTTTTGTAATGATATTCAACTGGTATCGTGTTATGTGGAGTTGTGGAGATATTGTTACATAAGAAATGTATAGCGAAAAGTGCATTGTTAGTTCTCAGGAATTGTGTAGCTCATGAAGACTGCTAGGTAATGCAGAGAATTGCAAAATGAGATGTTTGAATTTGGACCCCGTTGGAGAAAAACGGTGTGATAAAAGCCTGAATCGTACTAGAGGAACAGAGCAAAAGGTTAAGGAGGTTTAGTCGAATCAGGGGACCAAAATACAAATTTTAAATTTGACACCTAGGACCTTTGCCTAGGACATAAAAATTAAATGACAAACTGAGGGATGTACGTTAAACTGAAAAGCTTGTTTATCGTAATTCATAACCCAAAAGTGACGAAATAATTTTCATACTTTTAGAATTTAGTATTTGTAGTTTGAAGTTTCTCTATAAATAAAATAAATAAACATTTATTCGACATGTTTGACATCACACTACATAAGGAGAAAAACAAATTGCATACCTATAAAGAAAACAGAGAGAAAAAAAAAACTAAACATCAAAAATAAGTAACTAGACAAAAATCAAAAAGAATTAAAATAAACAAAAACACAGCAAATACAATAAAAATAAAACAAACGAAGGCAAGGACAAGGTTAGGTAGGTAGTGTAAATTGTAATGCACAAACCGTCGAATTGGAATCCACTCAGGATAGTGACCGTGGATACTCCACAGTCCCTGGTATTCTGTGGACCCATATTGTCATACTTACTTACCTACATTTATTATTATAAATATCGCTCAGCTACAATTATTATTTTGTAGTAAGTAGTAGTTCAAGCACGAGCTATTTGCATCAAATAAATAGTTTGTTATCAATTGTTATTCGTGCTTGGGCCATGGAAATAAAGTAAACTTACTTCAAAGTTTGAACCATAAAGTTACTGTCAATCGTTTGATAATAATTAATATCCGATACTTTTAAAAACCGTCGAACACACAACTTTGTGCACTCAACGATACAAAATCAACCGAAAAGTTGTTTTTAGGAAAAATATCGCTTATACAATATGTGAGTTTAGTACCTACTACCTAAATGTTTCAGCATCTTATAATAGCACATTACACCGATTTCGGTGAGGGTTGTCAGTTTCATTGAAACCAGGCGAGCTACGCAGGAGTTATTTTATAGCGTCCTCTTTTTATAGCACTCTGTCTTCCTTTACTCTCATAACCTAGTGGTACGGATGACCGACACGACTGGCGAGAGATAAGACGGCATCCGACTTTTACATGCCCATCGCATAGATCTTCTTTCTTTTCAGGTCAATCAGGTGATCAGCCTGTGTTGTCCTAACCAACATTGTTCCAACGCGGGAATCGAACCCACGACCTCTGAGTCGAGAGCCATCAGCCAAGCTCTAAACCACTGGACAATGGAGGCAGTTGCCTTCCGGATTTCGCACAATACATTTATAGTCTCAACCTTAGACATAAGTGATAAGAGTTTTCTATGCAAGCCTATTACGGATATAAGTCCGCGGGCAGCTAGTTACTAGTAAGATCGTAAGATCTTACTAGCTGTTGCCCGCGGCTCCGCCCGCGTAAGTACATATGTATAGTATTCCTCGGGAACACTGCACTTTTTCGGGATAAAAAGTAGCCTAAGGCCTAAGTATGTTTTAATCCAGGGCCCAAACTACTACCATACCGAATTTCATCAAAATCCGTTCTGTAGTTTTTGAGTGAAAGGGGAACAAACATCCATCCTCACAAACTTTCACATTTATAATATTAGTAGGACGAGCGAACGAACTATTGAACGATCTACGAACAAATAAGTTCATATTGCAAACTCAAAGGCCGTCAAAGGTGTAACGCTGCCATTTCGGTCGATATTACACGTATGACGTACAATATGCATTCTCGAAAGTTCTTTGTGAACAAGAATTTTAATGTATCCGCTTGAACTTGCACAATAGAATTACGCAACGGGCAGATCTATTACCTGATTGTGTGTACTTCTCGGTATATTTTTACCTGGACAATTGTTGGTTCATTCATCGGTAAATTCTTCGGAGAATCTTATAAAAAGATATGTGAAGAATGAAGATTATGAATGAGCTATCAATCTACTATTGCCCGCGGCTTCGTTCGCGTTAAATTCGGTTTTTGGACCCCGGCCCCGCCCGCTCCATTATAAACACTCTAGAAAAATATGCTATGTAATAGGTAGACTACAAAAAAAAAGTTTGTCCCTCTCTGTACAATGTACCTATATGTATATATTTTTTTCATATTTTGTAATGACTATAACCCCCTTACTAATAAACGCTGTATAAGCTTTGAATATTAAATAAGGGGTCGTCCATTAATCACGTGATGCCTAAAGGGGGAGGGGTGGTCCGAGGAAGAATGACTAAGTATCACCAAGGGGAGGAGGGGGTATAAGGAGACATCACGTGTATTAATTTTCGAATCTAGTCTATGCATACCGAAATTACTATCGGTTGTAGATTCGAAGTGTTGTTTAAATACTTACAAGACAAATGACTCGTATTACGTATAGTTTTTAATTGCGTAAATTATTCGATTAAATTGTTTTTTAAGTTAAAGTTTTTCTTCAAACATGACCTGCTTACTATGTAAAAAAAATACACGTGATCTTAGGTGGGGGAGGGGGGGTAGTATAAAATCTCATAACGTATCACCAGGGGGAGGGGAGGGGTCTAAAAAGTTGTTAAAAACATCACGTGATTAATGGACGGCCCCTAAGTGACATGTTTAATTCGATAGTAAGAGACAAAACACTGTGTAACTATTCAAAGCTTATGCAGCGTTTATTAGTAAGGGGGTTGAGGAGTAAGACGGGACTTTTTCAATTTTATATTACCTACTATGATAACAAAAATCTCTTTTGATTAATGTGAACAGTCTTTCTGGGGTTTAAAGTTTGAACAGATTTAACTTGTAAAATAGGAACTAAAAATACTCATTCGCTTTATCTACACTAATATTATAAAGAGGAAAACTTTGTTTGTATGTTTGTTTGTTTGTTTGTTTGTTTGTTTGTTTGTTTGTTTGTTTGTAATGAATAGGTTCAAAAAGTACTGGACCGATTTCAAAAATTCTTTCACCATTCGAAAGCTACATTATCCACGAGTAACATAGGCTAAATTTTATTTTGGAAAAAAATAGGGTTCCGTAAGATATTTGGGTTTTTCGGACACAAGGTGTAAAAAATCAATCAGAAAAGTTACTTATTTTGCGTACGCTGCCTAAACTATAAAAGATAGAACCATAAAATGTTCTAATTAATTGTAGATCTTATAAATATCTACAAAAAAGTCCGGGACACACTATACCTATCTATGTCGAGTGAGACACAACAACCATTTTTTTATTTAGAAATCTTGAATTTTTTTTGGACTACATTTAAACGCGTTTATTTTACTAATACTATTAATCCTTATCAACATAAATTATTTCATCACTAAGTACAGTTTATGTAGATAATATTTGGTCTTTGAATGATTAAAATTGGATGTTTGGTTTTAAAGTTATGGCGAAATTAAAATATTACGATTTCTGCTGCACGGCCCGTTGCGAAGTGAGCGTCGCGTCACCAAGGCGTGCGAGTTTAGATCTATGAGTAAATTTTTTGTTCTGTGTTCGTTGTAACTATGATGGATAGATACTTGAATAACTATTTATTTAGTGATTGTTGTATTGTTAGTCCTGAAGAGTATATGTATTTCATACGATAAAAGTATACCCACCTACTTATTTCATTGAGTTTTAGTAGGTACCTATATTAATTTGTTTCTGTTTGTTTTGACTAAATTTCGCCCGTTTTGTTAGAGGTTTAAAGACATTCTGTAGTATTAGTATCAGTAATGTACCCGTGCGAAGCCGGGGCGGGTCGCTAGTAGGACTTATAAAGCGGAGGCGGTTATAACATAAATAACATAATATCATATTACTTAGTTAGACCTTCAGTTTTAGGCTTGATTTAAATGTATTTACCGAATTACATAGTCTTACCAATGCTTGAACTGTCTTTTGTAGTGTCGCCCGCTGTGTCCATATCACTGCTTAGCTCGCGAGTGTCGCGACTATGTGTCGTGGTAAGTTATTTATGGTTCCAATCCGCACACATCCTCGATACCAATTACCAAATCAACGTGGCCACGGCGGAATGAATTAATAGGGTTGTCGATTTGAAGAAAAATATGTAAAGTAATTTACAAGAACAAAAGTTGGTTACGCGGTTAAAAAATACCCTAGTAGAAGCAGTACATTTTGCTTAAACATAATGGAGCTAGTTTGGTTATTTTATTTTATTTGTATCGAACTAAAGTTTTAGTTTAACTTGGAACTCGTATTACGTATAGTTAAATATATCAAAACTATCAGTAAGGTGTGCTATATTAATCATAATTTTAACTCATAAACTCATAACACTATTTACTTTATGCCGCATTGTATGTTTTTACACAATGCATTTTTATAGTTCACATATTAAAAAAACTTCAAAGTGACAGCCCTGTATCATTGAAATGGCCAAAAAAAGGATTTGCGCGGATTGAATCAACAATTTTAATCGTAGTTTGGCCTCTCGGTTCCCACGGATACTATTTTTGTTGTATCCTGTCGCTCCGGGTTAAATTATAACTCTGATTGTACGGTAGCGAGATTGCTTTAACCTTTTAAAGAAATTTCTGCTATTGTCGGTTTAAATGGACACTTGACAATTGTAAAAAAAAATTGCAGTCCAATGTCAATGTTTTAAGAAGGTTAACAAGCACTGACGATTATAGGCAAGGTTCTAAAAAAGGTTTGCTAGCCCTGACGACTATTGACAATGTTTTAAAAAAGGTTTTCAAGCCCTTTTTATTTAATAATCCACTATTATTATAATCCTACTTACTAAGTATGTGAGGATGGAATATGGATAGATGTCTGATGTTGGACGTATGAATGGATGGACGGATGGATGTTTGTTACTCTTTCACGCAAAAACTACAGAATGGAATTTGATATAGCATTTTGAGCTCTGGATTAACAGATAGGCTATTTTCTTTTTTCGAAAAAGTAGTGTTTCTGTGAGATACTTACTGTATTTCCGCGGGCGTAGCCGCGGGAAAAAGCTAGTTATCTCATAATATTATCTTAAATCTTATCTTCTTCTTCTTCTTATCTTATCTTCTCTTATATATGTCACCGTAAAATTGAAAAAACCGTTAGATTGTAATATAACTAGTGAAATTATGGTGAAATTGTAAAATGTTGATAGTCTTCCGACGCTAATATGATGCCTATAATTTAACACATTTTTCGTTAGATTATAAACATATAGTTTTGAATCTTTCGACATATTTTTACAATCTCGTTAGTTATTTTACAATTTTACGGTTTTTGCAATTTTACGGTGACATTAATGAATTGCTGTTCGATGTAAAACTCGAGAACGGCTGGACCGATTTGGCTAATTTTGATCTTAAAATAATCGTATTAGTTCAGGGAAGGTTTATACGATGAGAAATTTCAGTTCATAGTTAAGGCAGAACAACATTTGCCGGAAAAGTTAGTTAATAATATTTATTATAAGTATTACGTTTTTAACGGTTACTATCCTTGGCGAATCTTTTATTCCTGAATCCTGTGGCTTCATCGGAACAAAGAGAGGTGCACTGACATTTGGTAAATGATAGCCAGGTGTCGTCAACATGCGGCACGTGCGCTAACATCTGCTTTGGAAAAAAAACTATTATTATTTATCTTTATTACGCACCTCGACTTCGCGACATCTGCCTTTTACTATCAGCTGTTCGTTTGAAAAATGATACAGGAAATTGAACCTTTGGTATTTAGTTACAGAGTTTAAATTCGTATAAGCTTCAGTAGGTTTATAAGAATACAAATTTAAAGGAGTTATTAAGTTAACCTTTTGTTGAGGTTATTTGTGGTGAAAAAATGACCCTTTGTTCAAAATATAAAAACGATTATCATGTCTTCAAAGTTGTGGAAGCGCTTGGGTATAAAAAAACCATAGGTCTGCCGTAAAAAGGGCTACTGAATAAGATACAGAATAATAAGAACTAAATATATATTTATTTAGTACTAGTTTAGTACCAAAGAACCGTACATTTTCCCATACTAAAAAGTAGTCTATGTCCTCCTCTATGTCTGCCTCTATATCTGTGCCAAATTTCATGAAATCGAGTAGTTTTAGAGCATACAAGCAAACAAATATTTCCCCTTCATAATATACAAGAGAGATTAGCCATCCGTTCATTGACGATTGCGGGTTTTTTCCATAATTTGCATGGGACGAACTTAAGATATGGGACGAATCAATCAGTGTTACGTCTCATTCCCCAATTGACCAGTTCGTCCCATCAGAAAAAACACATAATTATACTACTTACCTACCTTATCCTAAACAATTAATTTCTTTGTCCAGGACTGTCATGGCCTGACATTCGAAGACCGGACGGTGGCTGACGAGGTTCAGAATTACGAGCTGATCTCCGGCTACCAGAATGAAACCCACACCACTGTGGAGTTCCGACGACTGCTAGACACGTGTGATCGACAGGACTTTGTTATTGGGGTGAGTAATAATTTTGATAGCCAGAACTATAAAGATTTTAGGTACCGCAAGAATTACTAGGTATGTACTTATTATCACTATCTTTTTTCACTGATTAATTAATTTGTAGCACTAATAAGTTAAAGCCGAATAATTGGTATTAAAATGTTGCAGTAGTCAGTAAAGGGAAAGTGAAAGTAAAAAATTAGGCATTATTCGTAACTAATACCTACATGATTAGGTGAACTGCGAAGACATAAATTTTTGTCAACACTAATGTATACAAAAACATCTTAGCATTTGAAATTTGGAACTAAACGAACCACGCAATAATCCCAAATTTTATTTCCAGGAGGACACCACCCAGGTCCTATGGGCTCTAGGTCCTGCCGGCTCAGACGGGGAGCTTCCCAGACACGTGCACAGCGGGTCCCGGCCGCTGCGGTTCCTGCAGCCGCTGTCCAAGCCCGACATACCGCTGCAAACCTGGGACGTGAGGATCAACAAGGTGATTAAAAAAGCAGTGGGACGAATTAGCGAATCAAATAATTATCACAGTGCCAATTCGTCCCAATGAGCCGTGAGTTTCGTGGGCGAATTTTTTAGGTTTAAATTTCTTCTGAACAGAGTATAGCTGTTGAAAATCGATATAATATTACATAGTGAGTTAGTAACCTAAACCATTGAAGAACTAATGAAATAGTCTCAAACGGAATCGATTTTTTAAATATTTTTTTTGTGTATTTGGGAGATTTATTTTTGTTTCTTGTTAAACATAATTTATTTGTACATTCCCAGCTAAAAATCCCGCACGTGATGGCAACCCTCTTCTGGTGCAAAATATTCAAAGCGCCAGATTTGCCGAAAAAGCACCACATCGTCGGCTACCAACCCCTCATAGACAGCAAACCGATTCGAGACGGGTTAGCCGTGGCAGAGAATACCCCATCGCCGGTCCACCACATGGTGTTGTATGAGTGTGCCGAGGACCACGACAAGAGGCAGTGGAATGAGTGGGCCGAAGGGGACGGATTCTATGGGCCGAATCGCCCCGCTGAGCTGGCCACCTGTGTCACTCCTATTGCGGCCTGGGCTATTGGCTCTAAAGGTATGCTTTTTCTGTTAATTACATAGACCTATATTAAAGACGAAGCAAAAAGTGCCCACACCTTAACTGTCCCACATTTGGGGTTCTTCGGGGCAGTCGATGTTTGACATAATATTTTGTCATCTGGACACTTGCTTTCCGCAGTCCGATCAGTTGGCATTTAGGTAAAATTAAAATTTACATAAAATATTCTCAATTCAAGATGGCGTAACATTTTCTTGTATGCAGATTTTTTCTCTTAAATGTAGGTACATCATAGCTCATCCTTAGTTTTGAAATTATTGGTTTATTGTAAATTGTAGGTCGGTTACTTCGAGTTTGGGTGATCCCAAACAACACAGTCAAGGACAAGTCCGGGCTGAATTCTTGACACATACATAATAGCTAGTACTAATTTTGGCGGAACCCGGATGACTAACCCACGGAACTTACTTTGGGAATCCCTGTGCTAAGCAGAAAGCGACTATACTTCCCTATATAAATACGAAAAATGATGGGGAAAACATAACAGCTAAACTTTAATTTTCCTAACAGTACCTACCTATTTAATTTCGTATGAGTTTTATTAGTTATGTATTCATACTAATTCATATTATTATTGTTTTCAAAATATATGATAACCCTAAATCCATTCCAAGCACATAAAATACAAGAGTCGAGACACTATTATAAATCGGATGCTAAACTCAATTTACATGTTATATTAGGATTAAGCTTCCTTAACTGTCACAACTTTATTTACGAGGACATGGTTCAAAACGACTTATCTAATAAGATGGCGTATATGCACAGGAATAGGGTTGAAAATAACGTGTCATGTTGTTCGCAGGCGAATTCCTTCCTGAGAACGTCGGGATTCCTCTGGGCGAGAGGGGAGGGGTGTCGTACTACATGCTGGAAGTTCATTATGACAATCAGGAGCTGCATGACGGTAAGTATATTATTACGCTTAAGGCGATGCATTTTAAGATCCATACATATTACATACATATAATCATGCCTCTTTCCCGTAGGGGTAGGCAGAGACCACTTGTTTCATCCACTTTCATTCTTTCCATCCATTCCTCCTCTTACGAGGAGTAAAATTTACTTCCTTCAGCGCCATTTCCTCTCGGTGCCAAACGTCAAACGAAAACTAAAAAACGCGACAGAGCGGCGCTCGGTGACGGCCTTTGAATCGTTTACTCGGAGACGGGGAGTTATCAGCATCAAATCGCTCTTGTGACGTCACAGTGGGTAGAAAAATAATGGCACGTTTGGTTTCTAATTTCTATACAGACGATGAGACTTGCGTTATCTAGTCAATAGATGTATGTGATTAACACTCTAAACAAAATATAGGGATATAACAAGCTAAAATAAACATGGTAGCTACATAATTTAAAATATTATTTAGTGTTATTTTACTTCAGGCGTGTATGTGCTCTATAACTCTATAGTGTATATATGTCACCGTAAAATTGTAAAAACCGTTAGATTTTAAAATAAGTAACGAGATTGTAAAAATATGTCGATATTCATTAACTGTATGTCGAAGAGGTTAATATTTTGTTGCTGAATTGACAAGCAAGTCAATAGTACGGAAGTATATTCGACGGGAACACTTGCGCCATGTTGTTTGGCGTTGATAGAGTCCGGTCGACCAGTTTGCGCATTCGGTGTGGTGGGAGTTGTGATCACGTTTTCCCTCCAAGGAATGATCATAGATTATTATGCTACCAGCCGTCGTAGCGAGTGGTTCGGCTCGGGAACTATCGGTAATCTTTTTAAAGTGATAGTGAAATAAGTGCAGAGTCATTTTAATAAACAGTGAAAAGTAATTAAAACAGTGTGAAGTGCTTAGTTTTAGTATTATTAAGAATAGAGGTGAAGTAATGCTATTTCTTCTCTTCTCATTTTGTAACCAACATTGCCCACGTTAAGCCCACAGTGTTAATTTGAGAGCCAGTACTTTAATATAGTACGATGTTTGAGGCATGTTTATCCCATGTCTTCTACATATATATTTATAATCTAACGAAAAATAATGTGTTAAATTATAGGCAGAATATTCACGTCCGAAGTCTATCAACATTTTACAATTTCACTAGGTTTATAACAATCTAACGGTTTTTATAATTTAACGGTGACATATTATATACCATGAAAAGGTATCCACGAGAAAGTTGTCGCAATCCATCAAGCTATACCTCCGCTCGATTGTTTATAACATGAAACCATCCGTTTCAGTGCTGGACAGCTCCGGTATCCGCGTGTACTACACACCGGCCTTGCGGAAGCACGACGGCGCCCTGTTCGGCACCGGCATAGGTATCTCCGCCCTGCACGTTATACCGCCGAAACAGAAGGCCTACCGGTCCGTGGGGATATGCTATCCCGAGTGTACTAATAGTGTAAGTGTTCTATGTGAGGCTGTGGGACTGTATGATCCGGAACTGCCCGGGAAAATTCAGAGCACTGGAAATAGAACTCTGCGCTGATACAATAGAGTTGAAAATCGAAGTGTTGAATGTCTGTCATATATCTATTATGACGTTGACATTTGGTTCTACATTTGTGTGTTTGATTTTCAACTGTATTGTAACGCAGAGTTCAATGCTACCGTATTCTCGATCATATAGTCCCAACTCCCAGCCTAACGGCTCAAATTACTGAACGGTTTGAGCTTAGCTCGCAAATAACTAATGACGGAATCTGCCGCAAATGATTATTTAATTCATTCCCTAATACCTAATAATTAAGGAGTAAAATGACTTCATAAGCTAAAAATGGTTTAAAAGTGCGGTCGCGGAGCACGTAGAATTACGTATATTGACTCGACTCTTTTACTGACGTACGAATGTATAGCTATCGCATTTACGCGTGTACGCGGAGCGCGATAGCAATATTTTCGTGCGCGAGTGAAAGAGATAAGTAGCGAGAAATCAATGTACAATATTCTATATGCTCCGCGACCGCACTTTCGAATGAATTATTTTATAAAACAGCTTAGTAGTAGTATTATTAAGTGCCTGAGTACTTTAACTTTTACTAATACACAAAACTGTTTGCTGAAATATTAATACGTAATATTAAAAAAGACCACTTAGATTCATGTAAAATCTTTTTCCAGACTATGCCAGACAAAGGAATCAATATCGTATCAGTTTTGCTGCACGCTCACGGGACGGCCAGGAAAATATCATTGAAACACGTCAGGGACAATGTGGAGCTTCCGAGAATATCAGAGGTAAGAGACATCTGTTGACTATTGCGGTAAGCACAAGTTCATAGTAACAGTTCTAATTAATTAAACTAGATGGCGTTTTAAGGAGCTCAAAAAGTTTAATATAATATTTTACGATAACATAATATTGAGCCTCTATTCTAATTTCGTACTCTGATGCTGACTAGATAAAGAAAAAGTTCTTCAGTTATCCAATAGGTGGCACTTTTTAGGGACGGATAACCGATTGAATTTTTACCCGACTGCCAAAAAGGGTATTGTTACCTTTAAATTATTGTTTTTATTCGTTACTGCAGGGATTCCTAAAGTGAGTTACGCGGAACCCAGGGGTTCCGTGGAATAATCATCAGGGTTCCGCACCAAAATAATAATTTTGAAATAGCGCAAAATAACTGCGAGAAGAACTTATTAGGTACATAGTATAATATAGATAGGTAGTAAGCAAGAATTAACGCGAACAAGGACACATAAACCCCCCTCCTCCATAGGGGTTCCGCTATCTTAGAAATTGAGTAACCCCTGTATCTGTAATAATCTTATTTTCAATAATGAATGCCTCATATTTTTACAGGAAAACGCCTACGATGCCCGCTATCAACAGTCGCGAATCGTCCCCGGCGGTAGGAAGTTTTACAAGAATGACGTCTTGATCACTGAGTGTACCTACGACAGTACATCCAGAGACAAACCTATTTTAGGAGGATACTCAGCAACACAGGTAAAACACTTTTACCTCAAACAGACAACAATTCACAATGTGATGCCGTGGCTTATTGTGTAAAACAGCGCTTGCATTGTGTTTTGCGACATGAAAAAGCTTTATTTAATTACCTTATTTGAATACGTACGTGCCACAATTTATTGAATATAATCCATATTCCATACATCAATTCGTAGCAATGGGGAATATGCATAGACTTATTATTGGCTTCTCGAAAAGTACATAATAAGCCAGGAAATATTGTCTATGAAAAGACATATATTATATGATCAACCGTTGACGAAATACAGTCATCAACTTACCACAAAAGCGAGATCGTTGGGGAGCATTAAAACGCTCTATACAAAAAATGATGCACGAGTGACGTAACAGCAGTTGAAAATGTATGAAAGATAAATACAAAATTGATTTTAATAACTTAATTATGCGTTTATGTATATCATTGTTTCAATAAAAATAACATAAGGATTAGAACAGTTTGTAATTTTCGTTTTTCAATAACAGCAAAAAAACATCGTCGTTTTTCTAGTAGGTACTTTTTAGTTCTATACATATTACTTTTTAATTATTTAGCAAAATAATCATATTTTGCTAAACAATTAAAAGTACAGCAATCATGCTGTACTTTTATCATTTTTGGTCTATGTTTATGTTGCTTTTCGGAAAATATAGGAAGAATTTTGCTGATTTACAACAAATGCATGTTCTCTATTGTTAGTAAGAACGAAAAGTACATATTATTTTCTTTAAAAAAAAAAAGTACCTAAAGGCTAGTGCTTAATTCTTCGGTAAAATCAATTACGGATATTTTGGGTATATGATCTATTGCTTATGTAAAGACGTTTAAGCAGAAAAATAATTATCATACTAGAAAAAAAAAATCTTTATATGGTCGAGTTTGCGTTTTGACGGAGAGTCACCCATACATGAGATGATTTTTTACTTTCAGTATGACAATTATTTTTTTGCCTAAACGTACTTTTTACATAAGCAGTGGATCATGTACCCGAAGTATCCGTAATTGATTTTCGGAGACATTATATAAATATTTTTAAACTGAAAACGTCTGATATTTACTACCTAGAAATAATATTTGTATTTTGATTTTCACAGGAGATGTGCCTGTCCTTCGTACTGTACTACCCGCGCACGGCGCTCGCGGGCTGCTACTCCATGTCGCCCGTGCTGGAGTTCTTCGACACGTTCGGCGTGAAGGAGTTCTACGGCCTGGTGATGATGGACGTGGAGAATATATTCCTGTCGTCCAGGTGAGGATTGGAAAGGTTTAATTCTTGCACAAGGTTTAGGAAAAAATAGCAATGTAACATAAAAACTAAAACCCGACTACGACTCACGAATCTATTGACACCTATTCAATCTGATTAGCTGCCCTATTAACTAATTTTATGGACTTTAACTGATAACTGGGAATGGTCTTCATTTTGACTTTAGAACTTTTTAAATTGTGTTTTAATAATAATAATAGTAATAGGACAGCTGTAGTTTAAACCGTACGATGGAACAAATATAAGGTTTGGTAAAATCAATTACAGAAACTTTGGGCACGTGATTTACTGATTGTGTAAAGACGTTTAGGAAAAAAAAAATTAAAAGTCATGGAAAAAAATACAAATTAAAATTATTACTTTAAAAATTACAGAAATTAAATCTATTGCATCAAACGTCCGCGCGCGACAAGGACAGCAGATGTAGCACGACAGAGACAGCAATACATATTACATACACCAGGAAAGGTCATTCGAGTTCATATCTGAACAGCTGTTCGCGCGCGGTCGATATAATGCAATAGATGTAATTTCTTGCAACATAATTTTGTATAAAAAAATTCCACGAGTTTCAAATTTTTTTTTTTGCCTAATACGTCTTTAATAATAATAATAATAACTCCCACACCGATCTCGGTGACGGTGGCCGGTTTCATTGAAACCAGGCCAGGAGTGATTTTATAGTGCCCAAGTGTGTGCGCAGTACACAAGAGCACTCTCTCTTCCTTTTACTCTCGTAACCCAGTGGGACGGATGACCGACACTACTGGCGAGAAATCAGGCGCAGGGCCGACTTTTTACATGCCCATCCGACGCATGGATCATCTTTCTTGTCAGACAATCAGGTGATCAGCCTGCATTGTCCTAACCAAACTTGGAAACAACATTTTTTTGTTGTTTCCTTGTGGGAATCGAACCCACGACCTCCGTGTCGAGAGCCAATGCTCGGAGGCTGCTAAACGTCTTTACACAAGCAGTAAATGACGTGCCCAAAGTTTCCGTAATTGATTTTACCAAACCTTATATACATACATAGACAACCAAAATAATAACCTTTCCTTTGAGCTTCGCCATAGTCGGGTAAAAACCAAAAGAGAGCATTGGTCAAAATTGTGTTCAAATTAAGGAATTTCCATAACTTCACATAACTACTAATTACTAATGGGCATGTTCCAGTAACAAGGACGCCTTGCCCCCGGAGTTCGAGGCCCATCTGAAGCTGGCGAGCGGCGAGGAGACCGCCAAGCAGGGCGACGACCAAGGAGTTGGACTTATGAGTGAGTTGTATTGGCGTCTTTATAACAATAGTGTATTACTACTAACGTACTCTCGTATAGATGATTTTTAATCATTTAGGAACTTAACATTTGATTTTCTTATCTATACTAATATAATAAAGAGTTTGTTTGTTTGCATCGAATAGACTCCAAAACTACTGAACCGATTTTGATGATATTTGGCACATGTTCAATGGCAATTTGGCATGTTTATTTTATTATAATAAAAATCTTAAACGCATAACCCCTTACTAATAAACGCTGTTTAAGCTTTGAATAGTTATACAGTGTTTTGTTCCCGTCACACAAGTGATATTTTTAATTCGATAGAAGGAGACAAATCACTATTCAAAGCTTATACAGCGTTTATTAGTAAGGGGGGTATTGTATAGTATAAAAGTATTAAATATATTATTTCTGTTGTCTGGTACCTGTAACACAAGTTTTTGAGAACTTAGCACGCGACCAGATTGATGTGGTGTGTAAGCGTCTTATATTATTATTTGAATATAACTAAACAAGATTCCGCCACATGCCATTTATTGCAAAACACAACTATTATTTGCAAGTTTTATTTTAATAATTCTACTCTAAATAACTATTTTAATCGATTTAACTATCCGTTTCCAGAGAGCCTGGTGATCAAGGAGCCCGCGGAGTTCCGGAACAAGACATTCATCGCGCATATCAACGAGATGGCCTGGGCCGAGCCGCTACTGACCGAGCAGGTGGAGCGGCGGCTGTACGACTGGCACATGTCCTTCTGCAAGCGGCGGGACGACACCTGGGGCACGGTGGGTACTTGTGACGTCATCTGTGACGTGGGCCGAGCCGCTACTGACCGAGCAGGTCGAGCGGCGGCTGTACGACTGGCACATGACCTTCTGCAAGCGGCGGGACGACACCTGGGGCTCGGTGGGTACTTGTGACGTCATCCGAGCCGCTACTGACCGAGCAGGTCGAGCGGTGGCTGTACGACTGGCACATGACCTTCTGCAAGCGGCGGGACGACACCTGGGGCTCGGTGGGTACTTGTGACGTCATCCGAGCCGCTACTGACCGATCAGGTCGAGCGGCGGCTGTACGACTGGCACACGTCCTTCTGTAAGCGGCGGGACGACACCTGGGGCTCGGTGGGTACTTGTGACGTCATCCGAGCCGCTACTGACCGAGCAGGTCGAGCGGCGGCTGTACGACTGGCACATGTCCTTCTGCAAGCGGCGGGATGACAACTGGGGCACGGTGGGTACTTGTGACGTCATATATGACGTAGGCCGAGCCGCTACTAACGGAGCAGGTCGAGCGGCGGCTGTACGACTGGCACATGGCCTGTAAGCGGCGGGGCGGGACGACACCTGGGGCACGGTGGGTACTTGTGACGTCATCCGAGCCGCTACTGACCGAGCAGGTCGAGCGGCGGCTGTACGACTGGCACATGTCCTTCTGCAAGCGGCGGGACGACAACTGGGGCACGGTGGGTACTTGTGACGTCATATATGACGTAGGCCGAGCCGCTACTGACGAAGCAGGTCGAGCGGCGGCTGTAGGACTGGCACATGGCCTGTAAGCGGCGGGATGACACCTGGGGCACGGTGGGTACTTGTGGCGTCATCTGTGACGTGGGCCGAGCCGCTACTGACGAAGCAGGCCGAGCGGCGGCCGTACGACTGGCACATGTCCTTCTGCAAGCGGCGGGACGACACCTGGGGCACGGTGGGTACTTGTGACGTCATCTGTGACGTGGGCCGAGCCGCTACTGACCGAGCAGGTCGAGCGGCGGCTGTACGACTGACACATGTCCTTCTGCAAGCGGCGGGACGACACCTGGGGCACGGTGGGTACTTGTGACGTCATCTGTGACTTCATGCATTTGCAGGTCGAGCAAGTAGAAAGAATGACACTTGGGTTGCTGTATGGTAAATTGGGATGGCGCTACATGCACGACATCTCGGAGGACGATCGAGTGTTAGAAACACTACATAGTATATTTGCATTAATAAGACAGTGAAATGTAAAAAAGCCGTGTATATATTAATCAATTAAGTTGAAGCGCCTTACTCACCGTCCTGTCGGCAAATCCAAGGCCGGGGACTTGTAGGCAAAAATTAAAACACTAATACCGGTGCTGGAAATGCAGGTTGCACCTTAAGTATGGCGTTTAAGCCATTTTGACATATGCACGAGTGATTTATTAACATTACATAATATAGCTCATTGTATACGGACATAAGTCGCCACGTCCACGTTACAAATTCATTTTTTTATTTTTTTCCTATTCCAGCCAATCCAAATCCACAACTACCCCAACTACACGGAGCTACCCAGTAACGAGGCGTCGGAGCGCGTGGTCTGCCACTACAAGAGCGTGCGGCTACCGTCCATGACGACCACGGCCGGAGACGCGAGCAGAACTTGTATGTCGTGGGCGCTACTCGCCCTATGTATACTGTTGCTACGGTAAAAACTGGACTGAACTAGATTAGGTTTTATTGGGCCGAGAAGCCTATTATGCCTATTTGACAGCGGCGTAAACGAAACGCTATCGAATGAGGGCCTCTAGTCGAGATGCATTCTATAATTTCAACGGCGAACTTCGAAACACGGAGAATAGAAAAGGAGCACCATCTCTCTAGGGCAGAAAATCTAAAAAGTGTCCGAGAAAAGTAACCAAATAATAGTTCCAAAACTGGCGTAAAAACATAATGGCGCTAGAGTCAAAAGAGGGTATGATATGAAGTTAGCAATAAGAGATGGAGTGAAGTTATTTGAAAGTTAGTTATTGGTTAGGTTAGTTACTCTAATAATTAATTTATGGCAATTTTGTGGCGCTCTTTTTAAAATTCTTCCACAAGCTACTACTTAATTTGCTCCCTTTCAACGCACACTTTTTAATACATGAGATGGTCCTCCTTACCTCTATTCTCCATGCTTCGAAAACATAATGTATGGGATTTGACGTATTGCATCGCAAGCGACATGTCAGTTAACGATGACTTATGTCAAATCACATACATTTTTTAATTCTAATTTCGGCGTCGAAATTATCGAATGCATCTTGACTAAAGGCGTCATTCATACAATCCTCATTCGAGAGCTTCAATATTGTAACGTTACGATTACGTCGCTGTTAGGCTGCTAGACCCCCTGAAGGATAGTACGCGTGAAGGGATAGCGATGCAAGTAAAAAAATTCCATAAAATATAGGAGTAAGAGTTTGTAGTCAATTTTGATTAAAATAGTGATCAGTTCACACTGCGACGAGACGAGAGCTATTCAAAATTGAACTCTATCCACTACAGAAAAAGACACTATTCATCATCGGTCATACACTGCACATGCGCTGTGCAGCGTTGTGGAATTTGACATTCGAACTCTTACAATGAAACGTGTACCTTCTTATGTAATAAATAAAGTTTAATTTTGACTAGCTTTTCTGAAAATGCAGCGGCTTGCTTCGTTTCGTTTCGGTGTGAATTGTCCCTAACTTACGTACAAAGTAATTCCTGGCGTAAAACTATCCTAATAATAAAATGTGTTCTAGTGCGGTTGGTTGTAAACGTTTACAAGCATTGTAAATAATCATACATGTTGTATGTCTTTATTTCGGTTGATATTTATTTGTTTGTATGATATTTTTTACATTTAATGTACAGTCAGCCAAGCTCTCGAATTATTTTTTACTGCGATTATTTTAAATATTCTGACTTTTTTTTAAATGTGTCTGTAATATTTCTTACCACAATAGTATGCTATTATTTAACTTATGTTTATCAAAGCCTTTTGGGTAATATATCTTTATAAACACAATGTAACATGTCCGATGTTTATTAATTTTATGTTTATCTCTATATAGTTAAGTTAAACACAATATTATGCCCCATCCAGACTGCTCGCGAAGTAGGTCGAGGAAGTGCTTCACGAAGTAACCCGAAGTACGAAAAGGCGAAGCGAAGTGCGTGCACACTGTCTTATTCGGCCAACTTCGGCCTACTTCGCGAGTAGTCTAGCCGAGGTGTTATGATGAATGATTTTAGGGGAACAATTATTCATTCCCCTTTTTGTGAAATAACGTAATACTATTGAATTATTTTTTAAACAGTAACGTACGCAGTAGCTAAGCTTTAGGAAGTTAAATGTTTATATTTTTCTATCATATTTTTATACTATTTTGATACAATTTTTCCTCGAATGCCTTGCTATAACTTGCCTTAGCCCTTGTTTCAAAAACTCAGAAACTATGCCTGGTATTAAAACATTGAGTCACAATATAATATAATTTTTATTTAGGTATATTATAATAGGTACATTATAAAGTATTGTGTGTGTGATTTTTGTACTTATGAGGTTTTGCTCATAACCTTTATTTTTTTAATCCGATACACTATTTTCCTCATCAGTAATGTGTTACTCTAAAGAGTCTAAAGTAATAAAAATGATTATTATTATTCTTGTATCTTGGTGTACTTTTTTTGATACAAAAAATAAAAACTAAATGCAATGGGCATTGAGTGTACGATTAAGTTTTATTCTAGTGATGAACAATTTAACGGTATATATTTTTTAATTCTATTTTATATTGCATGATCATAATTTTATGATACCTATAGAATAAATTAAGTGTCTTTTTGCAATGCAATTTTTGTTTAATGTTGAAAGTATGGGTAATTTGACTGAGTAAATTTATTTGGTCAATCTATTATCAAGAAATTGAAACAAGTTTGGATACTTGTCTAAGGCTCAGGAGTTGTAGTGGAAATATGTGGTGGGCCAATACACGCTAAAAAAGGTGATTAAAAAAGATAATTTTATAAAAAAAATCTGCAAAGGTGTTATATTTCTAAAGTTACTATCTTTAGTATATTTGTATTACTTTGTTGAAGAGACTTTGAAGAGACCTATATTCGTTGAAACCGACATGTTCATAATATTGTACTATTATCATGGTATGGACCTGAATATTTCGTCGTAATACACGATTAGTCGATTTAAATGACGTCGACATTAAATGGTCTTCACTGTATATTCAAATAGGGCTGTGCCTAGATTATTTTCAGGCTCATTTTCAATAATAATATAACTTTAGTAGGTATTTTATGAAGAGGCCAAAGGTAACTCCTATGGTAAACGTACTGTGTCCTCATATTATGGTAATGTATGTTTTTACGATTGTAATATAAATTTTGTAGTGGTATTTTGTTTGAATCTTTGAGAAGTGAGTCAAATACCTTAATGCATTTTTCTATGAATAAATTATAAGTTTAAGTAAGGTTTAAGTATACGCTTACGTTGTTTAAGGTTTATTTATTTAAAAGTCAATTATAATGTGTTTTATTACTTGATATTGTGTTTTATTTTAGTAAAAAGCTGACCCAGCTAACGTTGTTCTGCCATCAAAATGTTTACTCCTTTATATAGAAAATAATTACCTTACTTCATAAAAATCAGTCAAACTGTTTCGAAGTGTTCGTGTTTGGTCAAAAATTTCTAAACTAATGAAAAGCTATGACGTACCTACATTTGACAGAACTAATCTTCATACAAGAAAAAGTTACGCCATCTTGATTTCACCATACCTCAAATGTCAAAATGGCCCCAAAGAACCATTTTTCCATTTAAGTGGAGATTCTTGCATCGACATGCCTCGTCTATACGTCCATGAGTTTGGTTACAAACACTGTGATACGAGAATGTTATATAGGTAGAACAAAGAGGATTATTCTCATCTACCCTCAATTCTTCCAGAAAAGTCCCTTTTTTCTCCAGAAGTACAATAGTTATATTTATAGTGCGAGCGTAACGTTTATTTGCACTTTGTGTGAGTAGGTACTATAGGTACGTACGTGCGTACGCGGTACGTCTTATGTAAATAAAAAACATTGTTTTATAGAAAAATTCTATTCGCTTTTGTAACATGACATAAGGACTGATATAACTTGAACTTATGCCTAATTGAGTATCATATTTCGTAAAATTAATTAATTTTCTTATAATCGTCAAATTGTTAGCATCCACTGTACATCGAAACTTGAAATTGTACAGCATTCATTGCAGTCTTTAAAAATAGTCATATAAAATATGAATAATCATGTACTTATGTGTAAGTTTGATTTAATTTAGAAACAAGTGGGGCTGTCTTTAACTGTAGTCTTTTCGCATTGTATTCGCGTTAAGAAGTCAGTGAATCATGCGTACAAATGTCAAAATTTACCAATAACGCACAAGCCGTGCTCAGATTAACCAATTAAAGCAAGCCATTTAGACATAAGATTATAAAACACAATTAATTGTGTTTTATAATCTTATGTCATGCATGATTCACTGACTTCTTAACTCGATTAGACTGTAGCAAAATGGCCACATTAAATAAATCGCATGAAACATCATCTATTCAATGGATTAATGTGGCCATCTTAGACCTGGGGGTCTAAAAAGGCCACTTTAGGTTTACCTACATTAGATAAATCATATGCAATTCATATTATGTGCGCCATTTTACGCATTTCTATTGAAAACTGTCAAAATTGATGTTTTCTGTCAAAATATATGAAAAATAGAAAGTGGCCTAAAGTGGCCTTTTTAGATCCCCAGCTGTTCATGTTCATTTTAATTTATTATGTTCATTATTTTATAGACATTTCTATTTTCTACATAGAACTCCTAACCGACTAGACTTTCAAAATACAAACTTAGGCCCAATTTTTCGATTTCAAAGCTAAGAAACAGAAGAAATACTATTAAAATAAGTAATTTTAGTAATGGCGTCTGGTATTCCTGTTATTGTAATTCTGGTTTTGGTTTTGATTATTGTAGTTTTGATTTTGAGTATTGATATTTTGATTTTGATTGGGGACGGCAGAACTTTCTCCGAATTTGGAAGTCAGGCCAGAATTCTGGTTGACATTGCTCGAGCCAGCAGCGCCATTGCCCGAGCTAGCGGCGTCTTGATTGTTGAACACGTTGGGTTTCTGTGGGTAGGTTTGTGGGTTCTTCCTCTGGGCTTCCAGAGCCTTCCAGTTGATGTACCAGAAGGGCTGCTTGTCCACGGGCAACTTGCTTAATCTCTCCACCAGGTCCCTGTCGCCTTTTGCTTCGATCGGTAGTTCTAGGTCCTCACCGAATCTGGAATATAAGGCATAGGCATAAGGCTTATGCAACTTTGGATGGAAAATCGGACAGGATTCGCCAGTATTCTTTTCTGTAATTGATTTTACATAGGTAACTTTAATGAAGCGCTAGTTTTTAAAATGTATTGTGCTTACAGTTTGTTGTCCTTAATTTATACTTCTATACTAATACGAGTATAATAAAGAGGAAATATTTGTTTGTTTGTTTGCATTGAATAGGCTCCGAAACTACTGAACCGATTTTGATGAAATTTGGGACAGATGTAGAGTTGACCACGGGAAGGGACAAAGGCTACTTTTTATCTCGGAAAAATTTATGGTTTTTGCGAAATTAGCTTTTGCGCGCATAAAGTGGCGGGCGACACCTAGTAAATAAATAATAAGAAACTGCTGAAAGGCATCCCTTTCTTCCCTTTCGTGCCGAAACGCAAAAGAAAAGAAATAAAGAAAGTGTTGACTAAGAAAAGTACCAGGGTCGCATAGTTTATCCGGAGTTTAACTAACTAGCTGTTTGACACCTCTGCATGTGGACTGACTACTGATGTTATACGACTACGTGTATTTCACGTGAAAGTTAAGGAAAGTTTATTTCTTATGTTCTCGCGAATTTCTGAGTGTAGGTAGGTTAATGAAATTAGTTTAACCAATTTTAGCGCGAAATTATCATAACCACGGTCGGATAATAGTTCACAAGTATCCAAAATATTTGGAAAATTAAAATGATAATGAACCCTGATAAAATCTAAGTAGTATTACGAGTACAATCTATACTTGATATTTATTATTATAAATGCGAAAGTGTGTCTGTCTGTCTGTATGTCTGTTACCTCTTCACGCTTTAACCGCTAACCCGATTTTTATGAAATTTGGTATAGACATACTTTGGGTCCCGAGAAAGGACATAGGGTATTTTTTATCCCAAAATAGTACAGTGCTCTCGCGGAATAATGTATTTACGCTGGCGGTGCCGCGTGCAGAAGCTAGTCTCAAATAAGTGGTTGCATCTCATTTTTCCGTAAGTCCCGTTAGGTTTAGGTTTAACATGTTTATTTTCTAGCTATCACGTAGGTAAACCCTTTTCTAACTAAATTCCCTGTAGGGACAACACAAAAGTGCATGCAGCATTCTTGCACTTTGGGTTTGAAGGCATTGCATTATTGTTTAATTTATAAAGTTAGCCAGTCTCGTCCTAACTTTCTACCCTAACCCCCTTACCTACTAATAAACGCTGTATAAGCTTTGAATAGTTATACAGTGTTTTGTTCCCGTCACACAAGTGACATTTTTAATTCGATAGAAGGAGACAAAACACTGTATAACTAACTATTCAAAGCTTATACAACCTTTATTTGTAAGGGGGTATTAGTATACTAAGCTAAGCCCTGTATTTAGTAATATAAGTGAAAGTACTTAATATAATATTTCCGGGACTCTACCATTTCATTTCTCTCCAACCTAAGATCAAGTATCTCTAGATCTAAGCTCCTGACGTCATAACTTGTTAGAGAGAGAACGTAAATTGGTCAATACTTGTGAAGAAACGAGACAAAAATGTTATGTTTTGTCCCTTTCGCTGTAGCCACACCAGTGGCCAAACAAATGACTTTAGAGTCGGTAGTAGGGTAGGCTCGTTAGTCACATTCTAAGATCAAGAAAAAAATCCTACAATTGAAGGCTATGGGTACATGGTAACACATTGTGGGTGAGCGAGATGCACTCTAGTGGCTACACGAGTTGCGAATCTAGAGGTACATGATCTTAGTCTCCAACATAACAAAAACATTCCCAAATTTTTGTTCCAAAAAACGATCTTCACTCACCTGTTCCCAAATGGATCGCTGGGCTTGGCGTCCGTGAGCTCAGGGTATCCAATTGGCTTCGTGCCAGCGAAGGAAGGTCGTTGACCCGCCACGATGGCCGCCGACATCAACACAAACAAACACCTCGCGTACATCTAAAAACAAAACACTCGTTTGAGAGGCGACAGGAAAAAAAATCCAGTTATTTACAGGTACCTAAGTGTCTAAACACACTAAGCTGAAGGTATGCGGCTGAAGTTCGGCATTATTACGCCTGCAATGCTATTTGAATTACTGACGACAGATAGGCTGCGTTCACACCAAACTGACTGTCAGCCGCCGAAAGTGAGCGAGCGTTACGCAGTTTATGGTATTTCCATACATATTCACCTTTTCGTTCACACCTAACCGACAATACGTTATTACGCTATGCGTAGACGCTGACATTCGGCGGCCGATTTGTCAGTATATTAGTGTGAACGTAAAATACGTTTACACTGGGGCTCACAGTGAGCCTGCTCACATTCGGCGGCTAACAGTCAGTTTGGTGTGAACGCAGCCATAATGCCGAAATTACGCTGCGTTATAGCGTACAGTCTAACTTCGGTCGGGCGTTATCAGCGGCAACTTATTCTGTAGGTCAATGCGCGTCCGCCCTTATGAAGACACACACAAAGTTGCGCAACTGAATTTCTGCCGCGTAAATTCGGCACTTATGGTGTGTCATATCAGCCGAATACGTCGGAAGTTCGGAACGTAAAATCAGCCGCGTAACTTTGGCCGCATACTTTCAGCATATTGTGTTTAGACACTAACGGTGCAGTCCGTTCGGTATTATTTTACCTCTAACAAGTGACAGGACCTTTATGCCGTTCAGATTTAATCACTTCAAGTTCACTTCGAGGTAAAAGACCTCTGACCGGACTGTATATCCTACTAATACCTATTATAAATGTTAAAGTTTGTGAGGATGGGTGGATGGATGTTTGTTCCTTTTTCACGCAAAAGTACACAAAAAAGTACTGAACGGATTTTGATGAAATTTGGTATGGTAGTAGTTTGGGTCCTGGACTAACATAGGCTACTTTTTATCCCGAAAAAGTACAGTGTTCCTGAGGGTTACTATATTTACGCGGGCGGAGCCGCGGGCACCAACTAGTTAAAGGTATAATTCCAGTCTAGCTAGACGGTTCTTTTCCTGTTTTGAAAGCTTATTCTTTTTTAAAGGCCAAATGGCCCTCCACACATCGCCACCACAAAAACCTTGATGTGATCTCAGGGGTGCCCGAGGGACATGCTAAATCTGTCTTGGGACCCGCAACGAAATTAATCAGAAGGAGGAGTAGTTCCAGTTTCCCTCACCGAGCAAATCCAAAGAGAGCCAAATTGTGATGACCCAAAATATCAGAATTAGAATGGGGAAGCACCACAGGAATAATATGTATAAGTTACTAGCTGTTCTGATTCTGACACACGTTGTTCTGCCTTAACTATGAACTGAAATTACCTTCCCTGAACTTCCACAATTATTTCCAGATCGAAATTAAAATTAGCCAAGTCCTCAAGTTTTAGCGAGACATATTGGAATTGCAATCCATTTTATATATACCTAAGAAGATTAGCCGGCTTCGTGTGGCGATCTCTTGTCTATTGTTGTCAGTATACCTACACACTTGGGCACTATAAAATTACTCAGGCCAGTTTCAATTAAACCGGCCACCGTCACCGAGATCGGTGTGGGGAGAGTTTTTAGTTTTTTTTTATTAAGTCAGTAGTGAGAAAATAAAACAACCGATGTCAACCCATTGGTGGTTTTGGGTGTTCGGTAACCTGGACACAATGCATAAGGGCCTATTGTAACGTGTTACATGTATGTATTGTATTTGTGAAACAATCTACAGTTTAATTTACAGTTAGCTTATTTGCATTTTTGTCTTTCACAATATGATAATAAAGTAAGCGACAAAACTTCCGAATAAGCTATCCGAAACTTATAGAAGACTAGCTGACCCGGCAAACTTCGTAACTGTCTTAGAATTAAATATGTTGACGTACTGACAGTAGCGCCATCTACCGGGTCCAATTGCAAATCTTAACCATTCAGAAACCTTCTTTGGCTCATGCACAACAATTTTACTAAAGATCATCATGTCATGATCAAATGAATAGTTTACGATTCTATAAAGGACATATAGACATACATTCATTTTTAGGGTTCCGTAATACTTAAGGAACCCTTATAGTTTCGCTCTGTCCGTCTGTCTGTCTGTCTGTTTGTCTGTCTGTCTGTCCGCGCCTCTAGCTCCTGTAAATATGAATATAAATTGATGAAATTTGGTGAAGTTATAGATTGTGTATAGATCACGGTTTTGAGATCATTAAAAATAAAATTTTTATATTTTAGTGTGTGGGTGGCTCTCCATTTTCTGAGAACATTTACTATGGTAATGTATGTATTTTTTTTACATTATCAGAAAGAATAGATTTCAACAAACAAGAAGCCCACCAACTTTTTAAAAAAAGCTGATATTTTGACGGGAGAATTTTCGATTGAAAATTAGGGTTAATTTTTCGATATTACGACAAAATAAGGTGAAAAAATAAATATTTTAAATAAAAAAAAATACAGTGTATTTAGGACATAAAAAGGTAAGTTTTCACTAAATTTCGTGAAAAAATTTTTTGTTTTTGTACAAGATAAAAATAAAAAACCAAAAACTTGGTTATTTGAATTTTTCACATAAATTTTGAGGTTATGTGAAAAGAGTGTAAATACAAAAGTTGTAGATCTTTTTTTTCTCTACAACTTTGCCATTCGACTTTTTTCCATAGGATTTGTAGTTTTGCCAGAAATCGAGATAAACCGTTTTCTAGCCTTAAAAACTCACCCCCTTCACTTCCCAAACTCAAATCGCCCGTAAATTATTTTTCCTTTTATTTTTGTTATATTCTCTTCCTTTTCCAATAGGTTTCATCCTACTATAAATTTATTTTGTTTTAAAACCTATCGGCACTGGTCTATATTGCTAACTTCATATCATACTCTCTTCTGACTCTAGCGCCATTATGGACAGTTTTGGAACTATTATTTGATTACTTTTGTCAGGCACTTTTTAGCTTTTCTGCCCAAGAGAAAGATGGTCCTCCTTACTTCTATTCTCCATGGCAATAAGATGGAAAATTGACCTTTTTTAAAAAATATATATATTTACAATGCCCCAACTAACTTAATTAGAATGATTTTGTTCAATCCAGTGATGTCGTAGTTCTTCTTATAATAATATGTTTTATTGATATGCAATACGTTATCAGAACAGAATAACCTTTCTTATGTTTACATGACTTGAGATATTTATAAGTTTAATCACAAGAACGCCAAGTCTTCTTAAAATTTTTTCATTGGGCCGGATTTTTTCCTCCACCTTAATCTAAGGGTAAACACGGGACCTTATTGATGTATGTCATGAATGTTAGCTAGACAGTTGAAATTTTCACATAATATACTGTATTTTAGTTGCCTTGCCGCTATAGCAACAAATACTAAAAATATAATTAAATGAATATTTAAGTGGGGCTCCCAAGTCCTATACAACAACGTGTTTTTTTTTTGCCGTTTACGATACCATTCGTGTGCGCGTCCACGAATCGCACTTGGCCAGTTTTTAATAAGCTATGAAGCTGAAGTAAAAAAAAAAGAATGAAGGCGTATCAGCTAAACACGTAATAAATAACATGAATAATAGAATTTGGTTGTGTAATAATGAGGCTTAGTAAGTATATAGTAATAGTATTTAGTAACGCTTTACACCACGTCAATCTTATTTTTTTTTTTTTGATCTCACAGGGGAAATGCTTTATGCCTAAGGGTTACCCACTAAAACCACCTGCGGATTGCCCTCAGCCGCTGTGAAGGGGAGTGTCCCGGATCTGTCTAACACAGGACACCCCCCGCGACCGGCCGGTCTACCTCTCAAAGGGGACTTTCAACACAGTTAGGGGCCACTCCGGCAACGTCAATCTGGCCCAGTTGTAAGTATCTGAATAACTTGTTTTACAGGTACCAGATAACGGGAAGTATTAGGTATATTGATTAATTTTATACTAAATATATATAAGATTTTTATAATCAACATATTATATTATTATATTTAATACATATCCATGACCCAGGAACAAAGAAAAAGCTTTTGTTCCTTCGGCGGGATTCGAACCCGCGGCTTTAACACCAACGCGCTGAACCACTGAGCCACAGAAGTCGTCAAAATACTAGGGCAAGAAACTTTGGGATGCGGTAGCTATAACTTTTTTAGTGAGGTGTAATTAATAAGGTAAGGATAGTTGGATATGAGTTGGATAAACTTATGAATCTATACTAATATATTATACTTATACTAGTATATACTAATATTATACATGCAAAAGTTTGTCTGTCTGTCTGTCTGTTACCTCTTCACGCTTTAACCGCTTTTCCGAACCGATTTTCATGAAATTTGGTATAGACATACTTTGGGTCCCGGAAAAGGACATAGGATATTTTTTATCCTGAATAAGTAGTGTTCCAGCGGGATAATGTATTTACGCAGGCGGAGCCGCGGGCAAAAGCTAGTATTATATAGTATTATATTCATGGAATGAGGAAGTTCTAATCTGTTTTCTCACTCATAATTATAGAATATGCCAGGCTTAATTGTTATTCGACTACTAGTTCCCAAACTAGATCAAGCTATGTAATCGGGATTGGCATATAATCTAAGGCAATTCCCCATAAAGCAAAAAAACAACGCTCAAAAGAGTTTGCGCGCTTTGGCCGCTTCGGCACCACAGCACATCTTAAATGGCTACAGTTAATCGTTTAATGAAACATCAACTATCAATTGATTAAAATAGTCAATGTTTAATTGTAGGATTCACCTAATGTGGCTATTATAGACCTCAAAACGCCACCCAAATTTTAGACTAGCGATTACAATCCAAGTGTACAAATACGTGTTGAGTTTTCATTTCGTATTTATGCAATGATACAGTTACGGTTGCAGGTGGGAGAAACCCCCCATATAAGTAATGATATTACATTTCCTATTTATTTTTATTTAGTTAGAAATGCTAGGTAACCGTTTTTTGGGGATAGTTGCGGTTGCGTCTCTAACAATACTGTATTTTTGTAAATGTTTGCTATAAAGTTTAAATAATCAAGTACCTAATTTGTGACAAGTGTTCATTAACTTTGTGTAAACAAAAGCCGTTTTCGTTTTTGTTTACTATGTTTTATATAAACGTAACTTGTACAATGAACGTTATTACTAAAGTTCATTATTTGATAAACGTACGTTCAACAAGAAAACTTGCTGGCCATTAAAAAAAAAACTTTGCTTCACATATAACATTGCATACAGTTTGAACAGCTTAAGGAGTTGATTGTAAATAAAAAAATTCCGAATTTTAAACACATTTAAAAAATATATTACGTACTACTTTATCTTTTATTAAACAACAATATTAAGATAATACTCACAGTATCAACACAAACAGTCCACCTTGTGCGACAATCGCTGTCAGTCTGACACCGGTTTAACCCGCGGTCTCACAACGCATAAAAACATTATATGTCATCCATAGATATACTATATGTAGTAAATGAGTAATCGATTAAAGCGCGAGTCTGATTGTGGTAGAGGGTTCATGATAAAAATTACACAGGTTCGTGATAATGGCACAAGGTTCCTGATATTTATTGCGCAGGGTTTCGTGTTTATGGCGCAGGATTCCTGATAATAAATTCACAGTGGTTCACGATTTTGGCGCACGGTTCCTGATAATAATGCACATTGGTTCGCGATTATGGCGAATGGTTGCAGATAATAATGCACAGTGGTTCGTGAATATGGCGCAGGGTTTCTGATAATAATTGCACGGGGTTTCGTAACTATCGCGCAGGGTTCCTGATAATAAATACACAGGGGTTCGTGATTATGGCGCTGAGACTAATGATTGTGGCACAGAGTTCTCGAGTATGGCGCAGGGTTCTTGATGATGATGCAGGGGTTTTGTTCGGATTGAGGCACTGGTTTCTTAAAAATATTATCACTACCCAACATTAATTCTTTAACAAAAAATTAAAATTGTAAGTAATCCTCGAAATTGGTCTATTTTATTTACTTAGTACCTAAGTGTTTTATTTAGCAATAGGTGAGATAATGAATTATAGCTAAGAATCATCTCAATCACACCAGCTTTTAATTAAACAAGCTTTATCAAAATGTCTGTGACAGGACACAATAACAATTAAAGTTAAGCAAAAATTTGGTACACACCTACACAGAAAATAATGAATGGATTAATAATTTCATATTTTTATAGGTCTTAATGTGATATAGCCTCATCTTTATACTCTCGATATCTCATTTCACACTTGACTGAATATTTGATACAATTTTGTAGGACAAAAAAGTGTTGCCTTTTCTACAAATGCGTAATGTGACAAAAATTATTTTAGACAGATCTTATTAAGGCTGCAAAAATGTGTTTTTATTTTCAGATGAGAGCTTTTACGCTATTAACAAGTGTATTGCTTGCTACACACGTAACGACAAAACTGCATAATTTGGTTAAATATAACTCTGTAAGCCTCAATCTTTGGCCAGACATGGGCCGCGTAGAGAAAAAAAAATTATAAGGGCCGCAGATAGTTTTATATGTTATTGATATGGTATATGTTATTATTTGCCTAGTTATCTATTATTAGGTTTAAAAATACGTAATTATTTATTTTTATTAATTTAATTAATATTATATCTAGCAATATCCCGCGAAAAAATACCCACAACCTGCAAATAAATGTGTGAGTGCACGCATAAGTATGCGTAAAGCACCTCCCTCCTCCCACACTGCTTATGCGTACACTCAGAAGCAAGATCGTGCAAACACCACCACCACACAAGCAACAGTGTCAGCAAGATCGTGCAAGGCCCCACACCAAATTATATGCTATGGATTTCCGCAAAGTAACGCCTGATTCTTTTGACTATTTTTATTAATACAGATGACGATGACGATGATGATGATGAATAGTGACTGGCTTAACCAAACTTTGCAGTTTTATCGTTACGTGTAATTGACGGGTGTTAGTTGTACTTAAATTCCAATTTTTTTCTTCTTTTGATATTTGACCCTCATTTTAATGTAAAACGTTTATGTATTTGGCAAATAACAATGCCTCAAGAAAAAGATACACCTATAATTAATAACTACTTTTATTTCCATACAAAGTAATCTCAAAATAGTCAATTATACAAAATACTTATTAAAATGCATTTTTATATAAAAATTGTTTTTGAAACAATATAGTCTACAATATAAACAACGAAAATAGGTTTTATTTTATTATTAAAGCATAACGTTCACTTTACAATATTAAAAAAAAAAGATTTAAAAACTAGTTAAATTATTATCTAAACTTTAATTAATTACGGCCGCACTCAGAGACATTTAATGCTTACTTAGCGGGTTACTTAGTAAAGGTTTTGACATAAAGTCCATATATTTTCTGTCAAAATCTCTAATTAGTGTCACCTTAAGTAAGCATTAAATGTCTCTGAGTGCGGCCGTAAGTGTCTAAATAAAAAAAAAAACAGGGCTATAGATAAAAAACTGAATCTAGGTCGGAGGCTGCGGGTAGAGTACCTACCTAAGAGGCTGGCAGCATTACCTCGCATTAGCTAACTATTACGTTGGACGAGGTAAGCGCCAGCCTTAGGATGGGTTTTGTCGACCAGTCTCTTGGCCAAATCTTTAAAAAGGTTTTATTAAAATATTGAATAATCCCTAAAACAAGTGGAAAAAAAACCAAAACTAAATAAAAAGAAATGAAGCTTTGTTTGTGTAAAACTGACTCCTAATAAGGAAAACAGTTTGAGGTCGTCCATAAGTTAAATACAGATAAAATATTATTAAGACTCGTGTATTTCATCGGATTTTCCTGTGGTTTTATATATATTATTTTGACCCGTATACTGTTTTATCGGCAAAGACGGTAAAACCTCCGTGATGATTCACGTTTTTTCCTACTTAACGGTTTTGTGAAAATGTTACGTCATGGTATTAGCTTGGTAATTGTTTCGCCGCCTTTCCACGCACCTGTGGGCTTCGGGTATTTAAGGCCCGTATTAATAAACCGTTCTCAAACTCGTTCTCAAGACCTTTCTCGGCTGAGAAGGTCTCAAGTAGCGATTAGCTCCTCAAGAAGGTCTTTAATTCATAGTATGATCTCAAGACCGTCTCAGTTGATAACGTTCTCGAGATCACTTACTCAACTTTTAAGCGTCATTTACACGACAAAGAACGAATGAAATTACGTTTCGTTTACACTTCTACAAAGATCGGATTTATTGAATAAACATTCCTTCAATTTTTATTTTTAAAAATGTAATATTTAATAATATTAATACCAAAAAAAGTTTAATTTGTATTTTTTATATTGAAAAACCTGATATTCATTAATTTTCAGGTAGATATTAATGTTTAATAATCGATTACATATTATTATCTATATTTTTATAACAACTAGGTAAAACGGAATGCAGATCACATACATTCGAAAAGTTCTACTTCTTCTTTTTCTTTAAAATGGCTCGTTAGTGATTCGCCAATATCAGAGCGTGTTGACGAAAACTTTGCTGAGTGGGTTTAATGATAAACAAGGGTATGGTGTACTGAATGAAGTCTGTTGAATTATAATCTAAACCCTAGAACAAACACAAACATTTAGGGTTAGTACTTACCACAGTTTTATTTTGTTAGTAACAATATATTATTATGTACATAAAGTTCAATAAAAGGAGTATAGTACAAAACGCAGAACAGATTAATAGGGCGAATAGGGTGATAGGGCGAGGAATTGTAGGAGGGGGAGGGAATTGATTTAATGAGGATTGGTTTTTTGGACACCGAAAAACAAGTTCTGCTGTCAAGTGTCAAATAAAGTCACTTTTGTTTTGATATTTAGCTTTGGTATTGAGTGCTATGATTTATAAATCAAATAGGTTTAATGTAAATAAATAAATAAAATCGAAAATATTTCTATAAATACTCGACGCTGGCAGAATGGTGCAAAACCTTTGCAACCGCGATTGCAAAAAAAAGATGAAGAGGTATCAACAAAAGTCTTTTTATTCATAACTTTGTTTTGTATTGAGTATGTAGCGTAAATTCGAGTTTGACTAATCGTAAGTATTTAGATTATAATTTACATAATTGTAAAACAATCAAAAACACAGCAAATAATTTTCTACTGTATCCCAAGCCGTTCTCAAGTCAGGGTTTGACCATACTTACGTAACCGCGTCTCAAGAAACAGTTTGACAGCTTACTGAGAACGCAGTTGAGAACGAGTTTCGTTTATTAATACGTTCTCACTCAGTTGAGACGCCGTCCCTACAGCTGTACTCAAGTACGATCTATTAATTAAAACAAAATCTTGAGAACATTCTTGAGATTCGTCTCAACTATGAGAACGCTTTATTAATACGGGCCTAATAGATTTGGACGTGAGAAATCACCTTTCAATACTTATTACATTACAGACTTAAGTTACAAGGAATGCTGTTTGTATTTTTATTTTTAACTAGCTTTTGCCCGCGATTTTGTCCGCGTCGAAATCGGTTTCTATACAAAATTTTAAGCCCCTTTTCACCCTCTTAGGGTGCGAAATTTCAAAAATCCTTTCTTAGCGGATGCCTACGTCATTATAACTATCTGAACGCCAAATTTCAGGAAAATCTGTTCAATAGTTTCGGCTGTGCGTTGCTAGATGTCAGTCAGGTTTGGCTTTTATATATTAAGAAGATTGACGACCTCTGTGGCTCAGTTGGTTGAGCGCGTTGGTGCTCAAGCCGGAGGTCGCGGGAACAAAATCCCGCCGAAGGAACAAAAAGTTTTTCTGTGTTCCTGGGTCATGGATGTGTATTAAATATGTGTATAATGTAATAAAAATCTTAAATATGTGTATAGTATAAAAGTATTACATATATTTCCGTTGTCTGGTACCCATAACACAAGTTCTTCGAGAACTTACCACGGGATCAGATTGACGTGGTGTGAAGCGTCCATAGATATTATTATTATTATTATTAAGACTATCAAAATATGTATGATAATATAAATACAATATTTAACCCGTGGTACGCGGGGTCGATGACCAAGATTATTGATATCATTTTTTGTGTGACTGTAAAAAAAATAATCTGTTAGCAAAGAATATATATATTACTAACGTAAATACAATCACATGCTGTTAGTAAATACAATCACGAGAGATTTTGCCAAATTTTTTTTATAGAACTATGATAATATTTCCAACAAATGTTCTACTGTTTGTTTACAATAATAATAATACAATGTCGTGTCGCTGTTCTTCACATTTCTCTATTAAATTGGCAAAGTTGTGCCCCTCTCATTTTCATATTTTAAATTTCTACTTTAGTCCACAAATAAAAAAAAAACGGTAGCACTCCGGGAATGCAGATGGAATTGAAAAAAATAGCGTACAGGCAAGTATGCAGCGCGCGAAACGCCCGCGCCGTTCTACCTCATAGGCATTGACGCTAGTTCAATAACAATAGTAGACAGCATTTTTGCGCACGGGTTATACATACATTATTTTTATTGCTTTTATACCTAGAAATAATAATAAGAACAAAAAATAGTTCTGTATTTGCTTTTAAGTGTAGGTAAAAAATGAAAAAATTCAAATCAATGAAAATACAAGAAAAATTTACATAGAGGTGATTTATTAAAATATACTGAGCATCAATTTTATGATTTAATCTTACAAAATAAGTTTCAAAATAGTGTTAAAATGTTAAAAAATTAACAGTTTTGCTTTTTGTGTCATGTTAAGTAGAAGTTATCTTATTAACCACCAAATATAGTTCCTCAATCCTCAACTTGCTTTCAGTATGTATACTGGCCTTGGGAACGTCTCTCAAATTCCAACTATATCTCGATGGAATCCTTCCCCTTGTTCTTCCGAATAAGCTCCCATATTATCTTTAAGCTTATCAAAATGATAATGGAACATTTGCCTCTTTAGAGACATTCTATAGCCGACGATGAAAAAAATCTTAATCATCTCGTTAGTTTATTCATAGATTTATTTCATAAGCCCATTTTTGGTCTTGATTTGTAACAGGTAGATGGAAGTAAGCTTGTTATGCCTCGCAAATCTTTAAATCTGTAGTTAAATAACACTTTTTCTCTCTCACTTTAATAAATCCACCACAATTATAGCAAAATGAGTCACCGTCTCCTTTTCAACTTCTCGAAGCTATTTTGTACAAGATAATACAGCGAAAAATAATAATTAAACACGATATTTCTTTATAATATGCGAGGTCATACCGTCGTACACAAGGAGGGATGTAAGAAAGACAACCCTCATACTATACCTCTCTTTCGCCAGCAATAGAGCGCAAAGACCGACTTTAACTGGAAGCAAAAATCATAAATGGTCAAATCGCTATAACTTCTTATAAAGTAATTATCTTCGATTTGAAATCGCACTTTTTTATAAATACTTGTTTATATATTCAGAATAAATCAAGTAAAACCCATGCGCAAAAAAAAAATTGTTGACCGGTGTAATTTCTCCCATCTTAAAAAAAACCCAACGCGCCTAAAGTTGTTTTCACTTCAAAAATATTACAATGATCAATCACTTTCATCCAACAAGTCCTTATTACCATACACGGCATAAAATAACGGCACTTCATCATCCAGCAGAATTATTAATAAAACATATTTTATGAATATGTATGTATGAATATTATTATTACCGTTTAATGCCCCACTGACACCTAAACCTATTTAGGCGCCACTTTACCAGACATAACAATATTATTTATAAATTGAGGGAACAAAAGAGCCACGCAATGTATGGAAAAGCATATGTCACCGTAAAATTGTAAAAACCGTTAGATTGTAATATAACTAGTTAAATTGTAAAATTTTGATAGAATTCTGACGCGAATATGCTGCCTATAATTTAACACATTATTGTCGTCAAATTATAAATATATAGTTATGAATCCTTTGACATATTTTTACATTCTCGTTAATTATTTTACAATCAAACGGTTTTTACAATTTTACGGTGACACATACAAACGTAGTCCCCTGTTTCCTTCCTGGATTATGCCGGTAGAGTAACATTTTTTTCCTGAATATCTATGGATACTATACGCATGTCCCTATGGTTTCCTTTTTTCATAAATTAATTACTAAAAGAGATATGAATGTTCAAAAAATTAAAAAATGGTCTGATTTTTCGCTGTGTTCAAACATCCAGAAAACAATTTTGACTACATTATTTAATAAAATAAAACCATAGGAATACAGTTCAAGCCATTTTTGAATTTTTAATGAAAAAAGTACCTACTTAAATCGATTAAGTTTTGGAGACTATGTTTGTATGCTTTTCCATACATTGCGTGGCCCTTTTATTTCCTCTTAAAATATCCTCATTTAAGAATAATGATATGTATGTCGTCTGATGGCTCATGATTTTGAATCTATACCATTGAGATATAGCTATTGTGGGCTTGCATGGGTAAATCGTGCAAAGAGAATTATTATAGACTTACAATATCACTTGTTTATTCGGAATTACAATTCTTTATAATGTACACCTTACTAAATCAATGCCTTTATAAACACTGGTACTAAAACGAAACTATAGACAGTTCCTAGGCTTGTTGCCCGAACAACGACTACTCGAGATGTGATAGCTCATCACTCTTTAACGTGGTAGGCTCCCACATCCCCACCACGTCGATTGTACGAACTTCAGACTAGACTCCGTCAAAGCGCGCCAAACACGTTTCTAATAGAGGGCACACTTGTAGTTTCGTTTCCGCTTTATGACCGGATGCGACACGGCCATCCTGTGTAGCACACGTCCCCGTGTGTGCTAGTCTGAAACAAAAGAAAATACCACACAGTATCGTTCACGCTCGACTATACCTGACCTTATCTATTTTGTCTCATAACAAACTCAACTCCTTTTATCAATAATCATTTTACTTTTAACTCAATATTTTGTGATTTGTGATATTAAAAAGTGTTCTACAATAGTCAGCCCTGTGACCATTACAAATATGTCGAGTAGTCATCTCTGTGACTACAAGTGTTCTACAATAGTCATCCCTGTGACCATTTCAAATATGTCGATCAGTCATCTCTGTGACTACAAGTGTTCTACAATAGTCATCCCTGTGACCATTTCAAATATGTCGATCAGTCATCTCTGTGACTACAAGTGTTCTACAATAGTCATCCCTGTGACCATTTCAAATATGTCGATTAGTCATCTCTGTGACTACAAGTGTTCTACAATAGTCATCCCTGTGACCATTTCAAATATGTCGATTAGTCATCTCTGTGACTACAAGTGTTCTACAATAGTCATCCCTGTGACCATTTCAAATATGTCGATTAGTCATCTCTGTGACTACAAGTGTTCTACAATAGTCATCCCTGTGACCATTTCAAATATGTCGATCAGTCATCTCTGTGACTACAAGTGTTCTACAATAGTCATCCCTGTGACCATTTCAAATATGTCGATTAGTCATCCCTGTGACTAAACCGCAACAAATCGTCAACCCTGTGACTGTATTCAATGATAGTCATCCCTGTGACTTGGTGTAATACACAAAAACACACACATACATAGTTTGTCATCCCTGTGACTGAACCGCAACAGATCGTCAACCCTGTGACTGTATTCAATGATAGTCATCTCTGTGACTTAGTGTAATACACAAACACACACATACATAGTTTGTCATCCCTGTGACTGAACCGCAACAAAATCACTAATCGAAAATCTATTTACTTCCGCATTACTGCTTTTGAAAACTTGTATTATTGTACTATCTCTGTTACTGTATAAAACAAATCAATGTTTCTTCTACACTAAGATCTTTTAAAATGTGTTCATTTAAAAGACTACCGAGTCATCACACTACAGTCACGAGATAAACAATTACGCTCACCAAATAATTTTAGTTCCAAATCTGATACTTCAATGAAGTACAGAGTGCAGATCCCTGGCCGCCGCGGCACCCCGTCGCACGGCCCACACCACCTGCTGCACTTCGTCGCGTCTCGTCTCGTCGCGTCGCGTCTCGTCGCGTCGCATCGCGTCTCGTCGCGTCGCTCGAATACTGAACCTGTACATAAAATAACAGCACAAAAATTGTCCAAACTATGTACAAATACGTTCTTTTTAGGGTTCCTATCCAAAAGTAAAACAGGAACATAAAAATCTAAGACTTTGCTATATGTCTGCCTGTCACCAGGCTGTATCTCAAGAACTGCGATAGCTAGAAAATGGATTTCCTTTTTCTTAAAGATAAACATGTCAGGTTTAATTATGCAATAAAGTTAATTTAATTTCCTTTCAACAATCAAACTGATTGAATGAGGAAAAGGCTTTTACAGTCTGACTATACCAGAAGACTTTCAAGTGCGTTTACAACCTTTTACATGATAACCAAGTTCACCAAAGTTCACTGGAGTCCACCGAAGAGCTTTCTTATCTGCCTCAGTCACAGCCACTGGACCGTTGAGCGTGTGCTGCCGCGATCACCGTCATCACCAGCGCTTTTTTTATCCGCCTCAGTCACAGTAACTGAACCGTTGAGCGTGTGCTGCTGCAATCACCATCAACACCAGCCATAGGCACCTGCTTACCGCATACTGCAACTTCTGAAACCGTCAAATTATTTCTTTTAATTTCTTTTCTTTTTGTTGTCAAAACTATTATATTTTCCTATAATTTCCGAAACCTATAGTGATGCACGCTCATGGACCTATGACATAAACAATATTATCATGTTATTTTTGTACTTTTAATCATTCCAATCCGCCTAGTCTAAACGTGTAATAGATAGACAAACATGTAATGTTCTAAATATTAACAGCTTACAACAACGATATCATGAAAAGTTTTCTCGCGAATTGCGAATGTCCTAGAACTTATTATCATGTCATCTAGCAGTTCTTTTAGACACTTTCAGAATAAACAACAACATACATGACATTATTTAAAGTCACTTTTGAAACTGACCAATGATTAATTTCTCTTACTACGTGTGCAGTAACGCCAAATAAGAAATAAAGCTATTCACAAACTGTATGTACTGTGATTAAAACCAACTACAAAGTTGAGCTTCAATAATTACTAGGTAGGTAGACGTAAAACTTAATTGAAGTCGTTTCAAACTAATATCGCCTAAACATTGTTAAAGTACACGTCAACTGATTTTGTTTACGCAGTGCACCCATGGATATAGTACCTATGGATAGAAGACTCCGAATTTTGTAATTGCTAAAAAGAACTGTATTACCTTAGTAATAGAGTGTATTTCATAATGCACGTATCATAGAGGCAAATCCGAGCCGAGCGAGATAGCCAGGAGAGAGGCTGTGTGTCTCGTTCTTGCATGTTGCCAACCAGAAAAATGTTGGTATTTATAAAAAGTAACTTGAAAAATCTTAGATAAAACGAGTGTACTATATTATTATTTTAACAAATGTTTATAACTATATCATATTCTAATTAAAAAAGTTAGAAATAGTCATCTAATACTAAATAAAAATGCAGTTTACATTAAATCCTTTTCCTTCTTTTTTTATTAGATGGTATCATTCGCAAGACAATAGATATACGCCATTACACATATTTTATGCTGAACACCGGATAATATTAAATTTGAAAATAGTTTTTATTTCTTACTTTATGTATCTCCGTAACTATGTTTTTATTATTTGTTTGATGATTTAACAGTCAAAATGGTGAAAAAAATGTTGTGTATATTCTTGTCGAAGTGAAAGTTCTGCTGGTTGCAATATTTCGTTTATTAGTAACATTAGTAAGTTAATTGTTAATGTTAATCTAGTTATTCTAGTATAAAAGTGTTAACATTATAGCAACTGACGTTATTAAGAGTTATAATTATTGTACTACGTTTTGTTATAAACTAGTCAGTAACGATAGCGACTCGCCTAGAATCGTAGTAAGCTGTAAGTACCTAGTTACTGAGAAAAAACGTGTGAAGTCGAGTAATGCCTTTAATGATAATATAATACAGTTTTTATAGATTTTCCAACAATGAAGAAATGCGACAAAAATGGCTCAATCGTGTTTAAGTAAGGCAGAGAATTACATAAAAATCTGTTACATATTAATGCAGCCGTCACTTCAAACCTTCTTGATTTTACACTATTCAATCTAGTCGACTTTTAAAGCCTCAGCTGTATGCTTAATACTCAAAGGCTGTATGTCATTCAGTGTTTCACAATTTGTCTCACACAGCTTTGCAGTTTGCCACAGCAGAAAATATTATTGTCACCCTACTAGAAAGGGACACACGGCCTCTCTTCCAACCTCTCGCTCGGCTCGTTTTTTTGCTCACAGTAGTCTGTCCTGTTGTTATACTAGGTCCATTAGTGCACCAGCTATTGTTTTTCAGGAATACCTGCAATTGGGGCTGTCTTTGTTTTCGAATGAGTTGTTTACAACTTGCGCGTACTGCCGTGACTTGTCATTTTATACAAAGTACAATGTGATATCATTAAATGGAATGTCAATG
Organism: Glaucopsyche alexis; assembly: GCA_905404095.1. NCBI lineage: Eukaryota > Metazoa > Arthropoda > Insecta > Lepidoptera > Lycaenidae > Glaucopsyche > Glaucopsyche alexis. The sequence goes on from FR990062.1 coordinate 14,295,823, forward strand.
ATTTTTAATTACCAGAAATAATTTAGATTTTAGTAACTACTGCTATATTCAAGCGTAATGCACTTCGGTTAATCAAACAGTAATAATAATGAGTCTGTAAGACGTATGTCGTATGTACTGAGTATTCGTTTTTACTTTGCGTTTATTTCTGCTCATTTACTTTGTTTCTTTTTCATAATACTTTGGTTATAAAACCAGGATAATTTAGAACCCTATAATGAAATAAGTAAAGTTCGATACAACCAGTTCGCATCATTGAAGCGATTAGACCAGTCCACAAGAAGCACACTGCACATCCATTTGGCACTGCCGCCGTGGAGGTAGCCGCCGCCCACGCTGCTGCTTCTCGGTCACGCAGCGCCGCTTCTTGTCCCCTTGGTGCGGCTATGCATTGCCCAGTCGAACATCACATAAAATAAAACAGCAAAACAACTGAACACTAAAATAATTGTAAAGGTGATTTTGAGATATAAGCAAGCAATTTCATGAACACTTGAAACACGAGATAAATCACTAGTGTATACTGTATAGGTCTTAAAAATTATTGCGAGGAATAAAAAGTTGGCTACCGCCTTTTACCAAAACCACCGAATTCATAATCAAAGCCTGTCGTTGAACTCGTTGAGCCACCACCGCGCTCGTGTTATCATAGACGTCACGTCACTGTCGTCATCACGTCACCGTTCGGCTGTCCTTACTTCAACTCCGTCTTAATCCTGTCTTCGTGGCGAGCACGAACAAAGGGTCATTGGTACAAGGTCACCTTGCAGCATTCAATTCACTACTGTCCCATAGCTTCACAATTACGCCGTATGCATGGCGTGATGCCTTGTTGTAGGTACATACTGTCAAACTCGATCCACATCATTCGCAATGATTATTATCACTTTTTGTAGCCTTTGTGCGAGCTAGATTACACTTTTTTTTTAATACCCTTACTTTTTCGGACAATAATTTTCTTTCTTTGCACGACTTGATCCCGATTCTGATGTCGTCTGATGGCTCATGATTTTGAATCTATACCATTGAGATATAGCTATTGTGGGCTTGCATGGGTAAATCGTGCAAAGAGAATTATTATAGACTTACAATATCACTTGTTTATTCGGAATTACAATTCTTTATAATGTACACCTTACTAAATCAATGCCTTTATAAACACTGGTACTAAAACGAAACTATAGACAGTTCCTAGGCTTGTTGCCCGAACAACGACTACTCGAGATGTGATAGCTCATCACTCTTTAACGTGGTAGGCTCCCACATCCCCACCACGTCGATTGTACGAACTTCAGACTAGACTCCGTCAAAGCGCGCCAAACACGTTTCTAATAGAGGGCACACTTGTAGTTTCGTTTCCGCTTTATGACCGGATGCGACATGTAATATCTATGGATGCTTTTAGGCCACGTTAATCTGGTCCCGTGGTAAGTTCTCGAAGAACTTGTGATACGGGTACTAGACAACGGAAATATATTCCCTATATACAGGGTACTTCCTGTAAAGCGTGAAGAATCTTGAAATTTGGTACGAAGCAACGTCTTATAGCACAGATAAAGGAAAAATTGCAAATACGGTAAATTTTTAGTTACATCATTTATTATAATAGACATTTGTAATAATTTTAAACTTACTATATGACTCGAGTGTCGTGATGGGTGAACTTTTACTTATATATCTACAGTTTGTACGGAGAGCTCCGTAGCCTAGTGGGTAGACCGTTTGGTTCGCACTCGAGAGAGTGCAGGTTCGAATCCCAGGTTGTGGCGTGTACCAATGAGAATTTTTCAGATCTCAAGTACATTATACGGACGCTCTAACGGTGAAGGAAAACATCGTGAGGAAACCCGCACATGGTTGGCCCCAGACGTATTGACTAGTTCATTCCTCTTGACTAGGCTGACTATGTTGTGAGAATGCCGTATGTGGTTGGGCAACCATACGACATTTAAAAACCAACTGTCCCAGGCACTACTGTATTTCAAGAGTGGTTACTTCGCTCGGAGAATACTGTATAAATCATCCATTAACGGATGCAAAGGCCTAATATTTGTACGGAACCCTCGGTGCGCGAGTCCGACTCGCACTTGGCCGGATTTTTATTAATAAAATATCATTATAGTTACTCGACCTTTTTGGTGTAGCGACTAACTGTTGAGCAATCGCATTTTGCGATTCCACTGTCAATCTTATTGTAATTTATGAAAAACTATGTCTAAAAAACGTTTCTAAATAACTAATAGTATATAATAATATCTACCTAGGTAGTCTTGGTTGTTTGTGTAAAGTTGTAACTGTGTAAGCCAGGCTTAGCCCCTGAGGTGGCAGGCAGCGGATGGATGAGGGCTGCCCAAGATCGGGATGGTTGGCGCTCATCGGGGGAGGCCTACGTTCAGCAGTGGATGGCGATTGGCTGATGATGTGTGTGATGTTAGCCTCCGACAAAAAATTCAATCACAATATTTACAACTAAATTTAGACACATCGAAATCACATTACATTCCGTGTACGACGTAGGTACGTGCTTACATGCAACAAAGCTTATAAAATTATTTGTCTGCGTGTGTTTGTCGCCTTAAGTCTAAACTATAAGGATAATCGAATGAGGAAGTTATTTTATAAATATTCGTGGAACATTACATTCGTAAAACGCACTTTGTACTCATAAATCCCCAATATTTTTTGTAACTTTCCTTTACAACTAATAAATGAAAAAACCAGCCAAGTGTGAGTCGGACTCGCGCACCGAGGGTTCCGTATAAACTTGCAATAAAAAATAATGATTCACGGGGCTATGTTTATGAAATTAAATGTTTTTTTTTATATTTCAGTTGATTGAAAGAAAGGTAAATTGCGGTTTACGATATAATGACGTATTAAAAAAAAATACTTACTAGATCTCGTTCAAATCGATTTTCGTTGGAAGTTTGCATGGTAATGTACATCATAATATACTGTTTTTAGACACACATTTTACCACTTTGGAAGTATCTCTCGCGCAAACTATTCAGTTTAGAAAAAAAATCATATTAAAAACCTCAATAATATTTTTGAAGACCTATCCATAGATATCCCACACGTATGGGTTTGATGAAAAAAAAAATTGAGTTTCAGTTCTAAGTATGGGGAACACCCAAAATTTATCGTTTTTCTTTTATTTTTGTGTAAAAAACTTAATGAGGTTCACAGAATAAATACATACATACATATAATCACGCCTTTTTCCTGTAGGGGTAGGCAGGACCGCCTCTTTCCCGTAGGGGTAGGCAGAGACCACTTCTTTCCACTTGCTACGATCCTTACATACTTCTTTCGCTTCGTCCGCTTTCATTCTTACCATCTATTCCTCCTCTTGCATTCAACGTAACCAAGCGTCTCTTCATGGTCCGCTTTTCGCCTCCGCGAGAAACGAGACGTGATGGGTGGCGAACCACATCGCCGCCATTTTGGATAATGAAATTATTTTTGATTATCCTTTGCGTTTCCACGGATTGGTGGAGAGGGTAGGAATAGGGAAAGGGAAGGATAGGTGGTGTGGAAAGGAAGATTGGTAAGTTAGAGTGGGAAATAGGGAATGTAGGATATTACCGCCCAGGAGGGCAAGGGATAGGACAGTAATAGCTAGGGAAGCCGGGGTCGCATACCCGTATACTATACCACAACTACCGGACAGGTAAGTTGGGAAGAGTATCCCATGACATATACACACAGAATAAATCTACTTACCAAATTTCAACAGTATAGTTCTTATAGTTTCGGAAAAAAGTGGCTGTGACATACGGACGGACAGACAGACTGAGAGACATACAGACAGACATACAGACAGACATGACGAATCCATAAGGGTTTCGTTTTTTGCCATTGGCTACGGAACCCTAAAAAGCCCATTGGTATCCGACCGGTTGTCGGTATAAGAATCACTTTAAATATTTAATTTGGAAAAGTTTGTGACTTTGAGAGGTTCTCTCGAGGTATCTCGGTATATACTGAACAGATTCTGAGAAAATTTGTAGTATTGAGATTGTGTTGTAGTAAGCCACATTTCATTTGTAAATTTATCTCGTGTACCCGCAGCTTACCGCAGGCGAAGTTGGTGGCAAAACTTGTTTCATATAAATATAATCATCAAATAATGTAAAAGGAAAACGTTCGTTTTATTTTTAAGACAAAGTTGCGGGAAATTTACTCTAAAAATATTAACGTGGAATTTGTTTTACTCAATCGTTTTATTAAAAAAATTAAGGGCTGACAGCATGTTCATACTATTATGTATTCAAACAAGAATCAAACAATTTACAACCCCGACGCCAAAAGAGAGTTGTTATACATTTGACGTGTCTATGTATTTGTGTGTCACGTCCTTATAGCATCCGTAGTGATTATATTCTCTTTGATAGCATCCTAGAATTTAATCCAAACAGATTTAGATTTTGTTTTATAACTAGCTGTCCCGCCACACGTTGTTCTGTCTTAAATATGAAACAGAATAAATAAATGTCTACACCTACTCCTACAAGCGACACCTTTTTCCAATATGTCTCACTGTTTAGGTACCTTCCCTGAACTTCACAATTATTTCAAGACCAAAATTAGCCAAATCAGTCCAGCCGTTCTCGAGTTTTGAGTCCCTCTGGAACGGGATAAAAAATATGCCCGTCTCCTAGTTTTAGATCTCCCCACCAATTTTCAGCCAAATCGGTTCAGCCGTTCTTGAGTGATAAATAGTGTAACTAACACGACTTTCTTTTATATGGCTATATATTCAGATTTTTAAAACTATTGCATAAATAATACGTCACTTTTTTCGTACTTTGATTTATTAAATCGATTTTAAAATAGATAAAATAACAATTTCTCTGTTCGACTAAAGTTAAGTGTATATTACAATATCTGTATTAAATTGTCTATAAAAATAATGATAAATTCAAAAGGACATTTTTAAGAAAGTTGCCTAATTTATCATATTTATGTAGGTAATTTTCATGGAACGAAAGCTTGTTACAATGTATTTATTCATATAGTTCACTATTGAAAAAAATATTTGGTACCTTCTTGAGACTCTGTCTCATCTGTGTTTATTAAAATATTATGTACTTTGACAGAATATTAAATATTATGTACTGTCCGAAATTAATGTAAAATCTTGTAATAATTAGTCAAAGAAGTTGATACTAATATATAAGCTTTCGTTCATATCTTTAGTTTATTACCTACATTGCATTTACTTCCAAATATTCAAGAAATTAATATAAAGAATAATGTGATAATAATTAAGTTTAATAGTGTCCTTTTTGTATGCGTGGATACAGTGCCCGATTCGTCAGTGGGTTCTTTGCAACATTTCGTGCCAATTTCTATGACTTTCGGATAAAAGTCTGTCCAAAACTCAAAGGCTTTGTAGTTGATATTGCTTGGCGTGCTCATCGTAAAGTTCTGCCGATTCATGATAAAAAACCCGGGTTTTTCGATCTCGAACGTGTCCCACTGCAGAATAACTCCCGAGTTCGTCGGATTCGAGTACCAGACAAAATTGCCCCACATTTTCATCACTATTTCGGATATGCTCTTATCTCTGTAGTCCCATTTCGATATGTCCTCTGGTAACGCCAAATGGGGCATCCCGAAAGTGAAAATCAAATCGAAATTATGAGGTACGGCCACCCATTCGGGTATGCCTTCGTTTGCGATGTCAGAAAATGGCTTTAAATCAAATCGGTATAAATAAATGGGTGCGTGCTTGCTCAGATATTTAGCTAGTTGATACGTCGTGGCCCCGTATATTTTGTCTGTATAAAATTCTAGAAAGTGCTGCCTTATAATTGTCTCGTTCGTCGTAGGCGGGATAGGCTGATAGAAGAACGAGACAGCATCATGTATGTGCTGTTGGTTGGTGAAACACGAGCTATTATCCACTGTAATGTCTGAGAGAATTACTTCTTCCCGTAAAGTGTCGAATTCCTTCTGACTTAGCCCCTCACTATCTGTGCCATCTTTGTCGATTAGCAGCGCATCTTCCATGTTAGTGAAGCCTGTCAAAAGAGGCACAGCACTAAATATTTCATCCTTGAACATTTGCTTCGGTGTATCAGCTATGAACGGTAGTGTAACGTTACTGAAACCGTTGTCTACTATCGGTTTCCATGTTGCTAACGGTTCTCCTATGTCCAGTAAAGCTTGGAATGGTACTCGTCTCAAGCAGTCTAGTAACTGAAACGTTGGTTTCCTGAAACAACTGAAGGCACTCGCGACTTTGTCAACAGTTATCACCTCTTTTCTTGCGATGCTCACCGTGTCCGAAGACAGTATGTTGCCACTCATAGCTATGGCTTTATGGAAGAGACCTGATGAGTATGACGATATTAAATGCAGTCCAACACTCACAGCTCCGGCGTCGTGGCCAAATAAGCAAACGTTCTCTGGGTCACCTCCAAAACTTGCGATGTTATTTTTCACCCAAATCAGAGCCGCGACTTGGTCTAACAATCCAAAGTTTCCAGGAACCTCATTATCGAGAGTCGAAAAAAAGCCGAATATATTCAGACGATAGGCCACCGAAACGTAAATTATCTGGAAAAGTAATTTTTGATCAGCAATGTAAATAGTAGTTTCGAAAATGACTTTATGCGAATTATTTTCTGATGAAAGGTAATAATTTAAAATTTTATGTTGACCATCCTACTATCCGTGAGGATGGACGAATGGATGGATGGATGTTTGTTACTCTTTCACGCAAAAACTACTGAACGGTTTTCAATGAAATTTGTTATGGTAGTAATTTAGGCTCTGGATTAAAACATAGGCTACTTTTTATCCCGTTAAAGTTCAGTATTCCTGTTGGATACTATGTTTACGGCGGAGCCGCGAGAAAAAGCGAGTAGATTAAATAAATTGATACAAACGGCACAAGCCATTTGGAGTAAAACGGTATTCAAAGTACGAAATATCAAACTTTTATTCGTACATTTACAGCACAATCAAAGTGTTACGTCAATTCTTAGACATTTCTGCAGCGCGAACGCTTTTGGATGCAATATCTATTCACAAAGTGTCAAATATAAAAGCACCTTGGCATAGCTCCATTCGTTTTGATTTGTATTAAGTTTCCAAGTAAAAGAGATGTTTGATTTTGGGCCATTCTATGTACACTACATAGGTAAATAGGAAAAAAATATGGGAATATTATTAAAATAAGAAAAAATTAATTTGAAGAAGGGTACATGCGTACAAAAATGATTATTTGAAGAGTTTTTTATTGCGAGAACACTATTTTTAGGGCGACCATGACAGTTGTTTTGACTTGACTTTTGACGTAGTAGACAGTTTTACGAAGATACGTCGTCTTGAATGTCATACGTCTTTCTTTGTCAAAAGTCATGTCATTGACAAAATGACATTCTTTAGTTAATTCTGATCTGATCCGCCATGTTTTATTTTACTTTGTGTTGCTCTCCTTGACGAAGTTAATTTAAATATACATAGAAACGAAGTGAAATTAAACAAAATAAAGAATAGGAAACGGTTACTATATTATGTAGCTATATTTACATATATTGTACATAGGGCTGGCCCAGGCCTCATACATTTCTTAAACATCTCTTTTACCTTTTGTTTGAGTACTAATTGGAAGGGATTCATGCTGTTGGGGCTGCCTCTGACGAAGTCCCCTCCATGCAGCCATACCACAGTTGGGTAGTTCTCCACTCGCGCGTCTGAAACAAAGAATTCTTCATTGACTTTAATTGGCATTTGAAGACCTAAGACGTCGCTGTAAAAGTCTTAAATGAGATTTTTAATTTTACTTAAGTTTTTTAAATTTTAATTTTAAAATAAAATCACCGTAGTAGCTTGCCTTTCAGCTTAGGGGTTCTTAAGTGCAATTACTTTTAAGGAGGTTTATAATATTATCAAGGTTACTTTCGACAAGAAACGCTAACATGTTTAATACAGAAATAATGTCAGTGAATCGTTGTGTTAAAAACAAAAGCTTTTCTTCATTTCGCTTTTATCATTGTCAACATATCACACGGTTTTCAGCACATTAGCAGATGGTTTTTCTGATAACTAACTCACTAAGGCCGGCGCAGAAACATAAATTAGATTATAATCTTCATAGTCTAATTTGAACCTAACTACAAACTAATTTTGTTCATAATATGAGCCATAACTTAAAACTTTAGAAAGAATTAGGTATGTAGGGTAAAGATAATGAACGTCTGTTTTTAAATTTCGCTAAGACCAAATTCTGGATCTGATCAAAACCTGAATATAATTTGTTTAAAGGATAATTAGATTTATTACAGTACTAGATGTTGCCCGCGTCTTCGTGCGCGCAAAGGTTAATTTCGCAGGAACCGTACACTTTTCCTCGATAAAATCCGTCTATGTCCTTCCCCGTGGTAAACTCTATATGTGCCAAAATTTCATCAAAATCGATCCAGTGGTATAGAAGCCTATTCAATGCAAACGAACAAACAAACTTTTCCTCTTTATTATATTAGTATAGAAGTATAGATATAGATTTATAAAGATTTTGAATATAATGTAATTTATAGTAAGGTACATAGTTCGATTATATTTCTATTATTATTATTATTTTATTCGCCTGTGTCATTTTCATTTTCATTAATTACCAATATCCAAATCTGCTTTATCCACACCATGTCTTGGTCATGTCATGTCCATAGTTTTTGGTCTTCGGTCTTTCGCAAAAATAGTTCAACGTCACTAGCTTTAAGAACACGGGAACATTGTACTTTTTCAGGTTAAAAAGAAGTATATGTCATTATACAGTGCCTATATTACTACCATACCAAATTTCATCAAAATCCATTCAATACTTTTGCGTGAAAGAGTAACAGACATCTATCCATCCGTTCATCTTCACAAACTTTCACATTTATAATAGGAGTAGGATTTCCCTATTTACGTTTTCTTTGTTTAAACCGCACAGTACTATTCAAGTAATTTCATTATTTGGGTCAATATAGGGTTGATTGGGGTCAAGCCGACGAAAATGACATAACAAGAGCGGTATTGGCACGGAATTCTTGCATTAATGACTACAATTTATTCAACGGTAATATTGGGGTGGGTTTACAATGAATAGTAATTTTCGGAACGTAAACTATTTTGCGGAAATAGAAATTATAATAATTGTAGTCGAAGTTAGCTTTTTTTATGTACAGTTTTACGGGAAGTGTGCGAATCGTGTCGGTTTTCATTTTTTGTTTATGAATAATATTTTTTCTCTTTTAATTTTTATTTATTATGTTTTTTATATTATTATTAATACATTTTAAGAAGGTTATAAATACAAAAAAGCATCCGGTATTCTCACTTTCTCGGCAAAACAAATTCAAGCGTAATTTTATGCCAGTTTTCTGAGAGACCGTGGTATTTCCCCAAATAAGCATTACCGATCTGTGGACCTATTAAACAATCATCAGTGATGATAATGATTAGATACTGTATTAATAAATATTAATTATTATAGTCTATTAAAGAGCTCCGTGGCCTAGTACCCACTACAGACCGTTTGGTTAGCACTCGAGAGGGTGTAGGTTCGAATCCCAGGTTGTGGCTTGTACCAATGAGACTTTTTCAGATCTCAAGTACATTATACGGACGCTCTAATGGTGAAGGAAAACATCGTGAGGAAACCCGCACATAGTTGGCCCCAGACGTATTGACCAGTTCATTCCTCTGGACTAGGCTGACTATGTTGTGAGAATGCCGAATGTGCTTGGGCAACCATACAACATTTAAAAACCAACTGTCCCAGGCATTACAGTATTTCAAGAGTGGTTACTTCGCTCGGAGTATTCTCCGAAAATTTATACAGTATTCTCCGAGCGATTTATACTTTAAATCATCCATTAAAGGATATAAAGGCCTAAGTTTATTATCTATTATTGTAGTTGGCGGAAAAAAAATACATTTTTTCCTGTACAGCAGTAAACATTAAATACGAGTATATTAATGTGATGATGATGATATCGAATATAATTTTAGCAATAGCTAAATTTCGAAGACATTGTTACCGGTGCACAAAGCTCTGATGAGTAGTCATCGTAATAATTTGTTGGTGTTTCGTGTGGTGATGATGTCACCATTTTGGTGAAAACAGGATCAAGTTTGGATTATACCCTTTACATCAAAAAAGAATTTTAAAAATCGGTCCACAGGCGTCGGTGGACCGGTAGACCGGACAAAAAAAAATATACAGCCGAACGCATAACCACCTTCTTTTTTTGGAACTCGGTTAAAATGGAATATACTTTTCATATCGAAAACACATTAAGCTCCAGGTTATGCCTAGTTAAATATTTACCGCAATTAATTTTTAGCACCTCCCAAATTACTATCTGCGCCATTAAATATTAAAGACCCTACACACTTGTCGATTCATATTCAGTTTCGGATACGACACCCCAGTGGCTGACCAGCGCGGCGGTAGCTATAGTTAAATATGCACGGTCAAGGTAAATTCTCTGCGGAGGTATTCTCGCTTTTGGCCAGACTATCATCAACATCAACACCATCATCATTAACTTTACCATCATCTATCTAAATATATAAAAGGCAACCCTGACTGACTCATCTATCAACGTACAGCCGAAACTACAGAACGGATTTTGCTGAAATTTGGCATACAGATAGTTGTAATGACGTAGGAATCTGCTAAGAAAGGTTTTTTGAAAATTCTCCCCCTAAGGGGGTGAAAAAGGGGTTAAAATTTTGTATGAAAACTGAACTACGCGAGCAAAAGCTAGTCATTATTATAAATCACTCGTCTTGGCCCGCCATATTGGGTTTTACGTGATATATATATGATTTATCTTGCCTGTAATACAAACCATGTGGATTTCTATTGCTAAAAGTATTGGCGAAATCGGTTCTGTAGATCCAGAGATTATCACTTATAACCTCACAAGTCACAAACTTTACCTCTTTATTATATTACTTAGTATACATAATATCATTGTCAACATCTTTATTCTTTAGCATCGTTGATTCACTATTTTGTCGGAAAATTTTGATCTCGTTCGATTGGTTAAAATGCCAATAGGTACATAGCATTTTGAAAGTGCAGTTAAATTCCCTCATTCATTATGCTTTTTAGGGTTCCGTAATACTTAAGGAACCCTTATAGTTTCGCTCTGTCCGTCTGTCTGTCTGTCTGTCTGTCCGCGCCTCTAGCTCCTATAATTATGAATATAAATTGATGAAATTTGGTGCAGTTATAGATTGTGTATAGATCAACGGTTTCGGGGTCATAAAAAAATAATAATTTTATATTTTAGGGGTGGCTCTCCATACATGTGAAGTGGGGATGAAAAATATTTTTTCACTCTAACCCATCGTGTGGGGTATCGTAGAATAGGTCTTTTAAAATAAAGGCAAGGTTTCATACTTTACTTTTTTATAAAGTTGACCATTTTCGAGTAATCGGCCTCCAAAGTAGTTTGTAAGTTGGTCCCCCCCCCTAGCATTTTTAAACTATAGGAGATAGAAACTTGCAAATTTCCATGCTGATAGATCATGCTAAAAACTCTTTAGGAAAATTATTGTGAACCAAATCGGACAGTAACTTTTGGAGTAATTAAAAAAAAGCGTATTACGCGTTTATAATTACGGAACCCTCCTTAGACATGTCCTGACATGCTCTTGGTTAGGTTTTTATATTTTCTTATATTATATTCGTTTAACTATTTTCTCCTACGAGTATTTAGTAATAATCATCCATCAAAACTTTTCCATTAAAACATTACTGCAAGAGATTATACGGGAGGAGAGAGCCACTTGATCCTTATGGGAGTTTTGGTACATTCAATTTACAGAGCCTGTATGGGCAATACCTACTTTTACAGTGGTCATGTCGATAGTATTATATATCATATTTCCAAATAAGTAGAATCGTCATATCTGGAACTTTTTTAAATGGTGGACGATTTTTTTTGTTGCAATCAACTTTTTATAACTTTTTTAGTAAATTGATTATATATTTTTCATAAATTTATATCACGACTACTTAGTCGTGATATAAATTTATGAAAAATATATACTTATATAGTACGAGTTTTGACAGCGCTTAAATTTTTAACAATACATAGATAGTATAAGTATATTTACCAAAGAATTTCTTCTTACAGTACATAAATAAAATATAAATCAAACATAAAATTAACAACAAAACTAGAGCCAAATAAAAAAATAAAAATTAATACCTACTAATAAAAAGAAGACATCTATAAATAATCTATCTATTTTAGTTGCATAGTATTTGTATACGGGATCAAGTCTCCCTTATATGGGGATAATTGGTACAAATCCCCGTCTAGCTTTAGCAGGTTATTTACTTAATATTTTTATGCCGATATTCGTTTGGTTGTTACAAATTCTTGAAGCCAGATCCCACATCTCTCAATGCCAAAAAATATCAAATAGAACCGAGCACATAAATAATTAGAAATAAAAATATCACCGAGCACCTATACGAGTAATAAGATATAAAAAGTAAAAACCAAACGGGGAGATCAAGTGTACCCAGTTTCCCGTACTTTAATTTGTCTCCTAGAAATAAATTCTAAAATTCTTTCAATTTAATGCCTAAAAGCTTGGTAAATTTGATTAAGCTTTAAAAGTAGACGAGATAATTATTTTAGTGAATAATGCGATAGTCGAAGTTAGTGTTAGCTGACTTTATCTAACTAGTTAAACAGCACTCAGCCACTCAGATTAAACTTGCAGAATTCATCAGCACTGTGATGAAGCTCACTTACTATCATCGAACACTAGAAGTTACCGAGGATAGTATTAATAAGTTAAACGTACCCAATGATAAGTATTATAGTTTGATTTAACAGCCTCCGTGGTCTAGTGGTTATAGAGCATTGGCTCTCGACTCGGAGGTCGTGGGTTCGATTCCCGCATTGGAACAACAAAAAAATGTTGTTTCTAAGTTTGGTTAGGACAATGGAGTCGGATCACCTGATTGTCTGACAAGAAAGATGATCTATGCGTCGGATGGGCATGTAAAAAGTCGGACCTGCGCCTGATCTCCCGTCAGTCGTGTCGGTTATCCGTCCCACTGGATTATGAGAGTAGAGTAAGAGAGAGTGCTCTTGTGTACTGCGCACATACTTGGGCACTATAAAATTACTCCTGCGTAACTGGCCTGGTTTCAATGACACCGGCCACCGTCACCGAGATCGGTGTGGGGAGTTATTATTATTAAAGATTGACATATTGAAACGCCTACGTGTTCCAGTGGTTTAGCCTGGGACTATATTGTCCGGAATACGGTAGGCCTGGGAAAATTTAGAGCACTGAAAATAGAACTCTGCGGTAATACAATAGAGTTGAAAATCGAAGTGTCGCGTGTCGACCTATCATATATTATATTATATGACATTGACATTTGACTCGACACTAAGTGTGTGTGTGTTTTTCTACTCAATAGGCAATCGGACTGATTTTTTTTATTGCATAAATGAATAGTACCTACTCTTAAATATGAGTAACTTCTCAGAAGAAACCGTGTATCAAAAGTCAAAGGTACAGCGATTTGTATAAAAAAATTCGCGAGTCTCCTAAAAACGCTCCATACTAAAGTCGACCTACAAATGACGTCACTTGTGGGTTATGGTGTATGAAGTATATGGCCGCCGGAATATATTTGTAAATATCTCCGATATTTGTGCGTTTAAGTTCATACTTACCATAATGAATGTTTTGGTATATGAGGTGAGTAAACTAATGATGAAGGTTTTGTTTACCAATTTATAAAAAAAAATATTCTCAATTCTTCAAGTAGTAATGCCTCAATATTTCTGAATATATTAATGAAACTAAATATTTCAGATGTAGTGATCCCCTACTGTATTAGCATTTAGCGCAGAGTTCTATTTTCAATGCTTAAGCCATAGAGCTTGCAACCTTTATGGCTCTATGTCATAGTTTCGCGGGCCACAAGCAAAAAATATTTAGGGGTAGGTAAGGTAAACAAATAATATAATTCCTAATTTTATTATTAATTTCCTCGGTGCGCGAACATGTTCTACGATCGGCGTGAAATTTTAAATGGTTCACAAATCACAATATATTTGTAACTGTGGCGCGGCGCGGGGCCAACCATAAAAGCCGGGCGGGCCGCAGGTTGAGTATGACTGCTCTACGCCCTCTAGGAGGCGCACAGCGCACCCTACTGGTTGGGAACTCCTGATATAGAGTATAGACCCTATAAGACGATACGCTGCATTTTTAAGATAGCGATTCGAAGTTGAATTTGATTTACTACAAAAAAAGATAACTTTTCAAATAACATTGCAGTCATACGCTGCAGTTTTGCCCGCGGCTCCACCCGCGTAAAAAGTCGTCCCACAAGAATACTGTACCATTTTGGAATAAAAAGTAGCCCTTGTGTTATTACAGAGCATAAAATACCGTTTCATCAAAATCCGTTCAGTAGTTTTTACCTGAAATCTATCCATCCATCCTCACAAACTTTCACATTTAAAATACTAGTAAAAAGTTCAATGTTGAATTGCTATCTTAAAAGTGCACCGCTGCGTCGCGTCTCTTTACGTTGTGAATTGACCTTAAATGCAACAAATAAAATTGTTGCAGAATTATTTAACATTCAACCACTAACAATCTGCATGTTAATGTGCAAGCCCACGCATATGCATGCGTTAATGTTATGGGTTTCCGCCAACTAACTACCCCATTTTCACTTGCTAATTTGTTAACTGCAAATGTAAGTAGATACAAAAAACTTTTTACAGTATTGATAACAATTAACAACTTTATAAGTGGGTTATGTATTTATTGACACTTTTTGACGTAGATACGCATTCAAAGATTTGGGGCAACTCAAAACACAAAATATGCCAAAGTTGGTTGAAGAAGCATGTCAGGTTTTTTAAATTAATTTTATAGGTTTTTTTAGAGATAGATTATTTGTAGATAAGTTTTCTTTTTATTAGTATTAATTTTTAGTTATCTATTTGGCTCTAGTTTTGTTGTTAATTTTATATTTGTTGTATTATTTTAATTACGGGAAATAAAATGTATATAAACCACAGCCTATGGAACTTTATCTCTTTTATTACGCTGTGTATAAACTAAGAACCGAAATAACTCAAATATAAGGAAGAAGCAGTTTAAAGGTTAAGTTTTAAGGTTGGTGTCCGACTTCCTAAATAATTTTCCGACAGGGATCTTAGCATGATACAGCATCATGGAAAGTTTCTATCTCATAAAGTTTAAAAATTTCAGGAGGGTTGTCATCAAGTTGTAAACCAATTTTGAGGTACAGGTATTACTCGAAAATGGTTTACAGTTAAAAAGACCTATAGCCCACACGATGGAGTGGAATGAAAAAGTTTTTATCCCCACTTCACATGTATGGGGATTGGGGACTGGGGAGCTACCCCTAAAATACCAAATTATCATTATTTTACGAAGTGTAAAAAAAAAATTTTGAAGCTATCTATATAACCATAAAAATAACCGAAGATATCAAGGGGGACAGATAAACGGACGGGCGGACAGAGCGAAACTATTAGGGTTCCTTGTATTTACTACGGAACCCTAAAAATTACGCTCATTTAAAAGTCAGGGCTGTGATACATCATTCACTAGAATATAATTTATAATACTATAAAATACTATAGTTTTTAGGGGTTCTATTATGCCTTATTAGACTATTATGTTTGTTATTGCTACGTTCCCATTAATTTTTATTATCCAGAAGAACCGGCCAAGTGCGAGTCGGACTCGCGCACCAAGGGTTCCGTACAAACCTGTAGTGATTTTGTTACAGTATTATAGTAGTATAGTATAGTAGGTATAACCCTGAGTATTTGATATGAATTTCAATTTAATACCTGTACGCGTTCATGAGAAAAGGTATAGTAAGTTTAAAAATATTAAAAATATTTTTATATTATGATGTAACTAAAATTTACGGTTTTCGCAATTTTTCCTTTAACTGTGCTATAAGACGTTGCCTTGTACCAATTTTCAAGATTCTGAGTTCACGGGAAGTACCCTGTAGGTTTAGATTCTCCTGCGAGTGTCGAAAATTTGCGGCATAAACGGCTGTTTAGTTGGCTTAGAAGTTTGATTTTTTCACAGCTCCAAGGAACAGTAATTCTGAGTATGTGATATAAATTCCAGCTAGATACCTCTACGCAATCCTGAGAAAAAGCGTCTTGACAGACAGACGGACGGACAACATAGTGATCCTATAAGGGTTCCGTATTTTCCTTTCGAGGTACGGAACCCTAAAAAGTGTAAGGTTTCTGATTTCTCGGGAAATACTTAATAATATATAACTAATAATCCAGTTCCTTTGTGAAATAAAAAGCTTTCAGTGAACTTTTCAATGTTCTCGGAAACACCATGTTAATTTAATTAATAATTGTCATTACCTCGAGATAGTAATCCCAGGGAAATCTGAGGTATTCATTACAAAAAGTGACGCTTGAGTGACATTTTAACAATTTCGACCAGAATACAATTGTTAAAGTATATTTTGTCCATTTATCGTTTTGTTCTAAACAATCTTAATTTCAAGTTCTTTAGTCATAATCCTGTCTTCCTTGCTAATATTTATAATCTTACTACTATCAAAGAGGGACATAGGCTGCTTCTTATTGACGCAAGAGGTATGGTCCCTAATAAAAGATTTCTGCGCGAGAAAAGTTGCGGGAAACATTTTTATTACCAAAGATACGGTCTGCTACGAATAAAAAGTGAACGAATTTCATCACTTACCTACTTAGTAAGAAATAGAGTATAAAATCCTTTTTCGCTTTAAATAAGATTAAATAAAACTTTAGAACAAATATAAACTGATACTTGAACAAAAACCAAACTAAGCTGAAAGATACGCGAAAACAACTTTCAACGAGATTAGAAGAAAAGCATTTTTTTTAATTTTTTTTTCGAGTCTCTACACGTTTGCCCTGTCGTAAAAATAAAAGTTATGATAATATTATTCTGTAAAGATTTAAGTATATCTCCTTTAAAATTCCGATCACAGTTCTGTGTTTTTGCCGCTGTATTTTATCTATCGGAGAAGCAATATTTTAACAATGTTATGATATTATTTTCTTGGTAAATGACGTCAATATCTTCTGCTGTATTTTTATTGTCTTTAATTCAATTGCCATTGAATCGTTGAAAATGTGACATACTTATCAGTAGCTATGGCTGGTTCTTCTTCATAGGGAAACCCTAGCCTGTATAAAATGTAGAGATTCGGATTAGGGTCTTCAAAAGGTAAGTGTAGTGAGTGAAGCCGATAGATTCCGTTTGTGTGGAGGAAGGTGTGCAGCAAGCTGATATTTTTGTAAATAATGCTTCTTAGTTGGTACTTAATACAAAAAATAATAAAAACGACGTTACGCACACTACCTCAGATTACATAATAATTATGTAATCAGACTTCAGTTGACTTCAGAGTAACCATGCGTTTGTATAAAATAAAATAAAAATCTTTTTATTCAGAATAAAAAACAAGGTTTTGTTTTCTGAACGTCAAACAAAGAAAAAAAAAAGAAGAAATTTTTATTGCGTAAGAGGCAAAAAACCCTAACAAAGTTCCGACCACTAGGGGAAACTGTCGTACCTACATATCTAATAGATATTATTATAATTTCACAAAATAATTGATCGTGTTTCGTTGACCCGACAAACTAGAATTCATGCCAAGAGTTTTGGCGAACTATCGCGAGCTATATAGCTTATGTAAATAAATCAATATTTGTTGATGCCTTCGTAGCTTTGTTATGCTGGGGCTATACTAACGGTAAATGTTTATGAGCATTATATTACCTATTGACAGGCATTTATTGTGTTTTTAACGTACGTGCGCAAAATCATAACGGTCCACTGCGGGGTAGGCGGTAGGCCGCATCGCAAAAATGCGCATCAGCAAAGTGGTATAAATAAACTGGCCAAGTGCGAGTCAGACTGCAAAACTGAAAACGGCAAAAAAAATCACGTTTTTGTATAGGGGGGCTCCCATATTAACTTAGTCTGTTACGATTACGTAATGATGGTCTAAAACGTTGAAAAAGTCACTTGATAGATAAAGACGTATATAAGTTATCCCTAGTGTAAATATTTTTAGTAAATAGTAAGAGGGTAAGTGTAGTTTTGTAAGTGTTGGTATATGATGTAGTATATGAAGTATATGGCCGCCGGAATATATTTGTAAATATCTCCCATATTTGTGCGTTTAAGTTCATACTTACTATAATGAATGTTTTTGTATATGATGTGAGTAAACTAATGATGTAGGTTTTGTTTACCAATTTCGCAAAAAAAAATATATTTTTTTGGTACTTTTTAAATGTATTTAATTAGTAAACTACATATAAAATAATATATTTTTTTACATTTACCAAGTAGAAATGCCTCAATATTTCTGAATATATTAACGAAACTACATATTTCAGATGTAGTCCGATCCCCTATTAATAAGTGTTGGTAAATTGTAATTATAACAATGTTTCTTCCAACATTGCCAATATCTATGAAATTTATTGAATCTGTCTCGATCTCGAATTAATCCAGTATAAAAGCTGTGGATACCTTCTTTTGAAGGTCAATGTATACGCCTATACAATAGAATCTCAGAAACTTCTATTAATTAAAAAAAAAATTCTATTAATTAAAAAAAAAATTGTGTGCTAAAGCTATATATATATAAGGGGCCGTCCACTATTACGTCACGCAAAATTTCGAAATTATTGTATCATAGTCTGTGAATGGGATTTATTGGGACTTGTATTTATACCAAAATCTATCTCGTTTCAGCCAGGTAGCGTCCACTGCAGGACATAGGCATCCCCCACTTCCAGTGCGACCGGTCGCTCACGGTCTGTATCCACCGACTTCCTGCAACTTTTCTCAGGTAATCTGTCCACCTGGTGGAAGACCGTCCTACGCTTCGACGTCCAGCGGGCATCGATTCTACGGGTTATATGTCCAGCCCATTGCCACTAATGCGACCAACCAAAATCTATGTTTTTTTTTTAATTTGCATAAAAATTTTGCTTATCGTAAAGTAATATTTTATCATTTCACCAAACGCATTATTGCCGGCAATAAAATGTTGATGTAAGAAATATAAGGTGATTCATATCCTTACCCTGATTCATACCGTCTTACCCGACCTGTGTAGTATATGTTATCAGATCGTAGGGTCGAAACTGGGCTAATACTCCGATTTACACCCTTCATTCGCCGTATTTTTAATTTATTACACCCCGACATGTTATTTCTAGTTTAATAGGTTAGTTCTTTTTGTGAATAGAACTACTTCTTGAAAATAGAACAATTTTTTGTAAATAGAACTACTTCTTGCAAATAGAACAATTTTTTGTAAATAGAACTACTTCTTCTAAATAGAACATTTTTTTGTAAATAGAACTACTTTTTATAAATAAACGTTTACGCTTAAGGACGCGTTTACGAAATGTTGTTTGGCAGGTTTGAGAGTATGGAGAGCAAAATCATTAAAATATTAGATTAATAAATCCAGACCAAATAGAATTCGGTTAAAAATATACCTTATTGCCACGCAGTCATGCATGGCAATAAGGTATATAGCTAAACACGTGAAAATTTTGAGGAATAGGAAAATGTTCATGTTTTTTCCAAATCAAAATATTGTTGGATTAATATTTTTTATCTAATTTATGGTAACATAAGGTCTGGGGGTCTGAAAAGGCCACTTTAGGTATTTCTACATATTATGTTTCATATATTATTTTGACAGAAAACGGTGATTTTTACAGTTTTCAATAGAAATACGTAAAATAGCACTTAATATGAATTGCATTTATGATTCATCTAATGTTCACCGAAAGTGGCCTTTTTAGACCCCCTGGTGTGCCTGTCTGACTGTTTTCATTAATAGTTCGGGTAAGAGTAGCTAACGAAGTTGCGGGCTCCAGCTTGTTATAAATAACAACTCAGAGGGACGTAACGCACAAAGAAAATACTTGAAAAGTGTAAACGGTCCTATGCAAACAAAAACATTGACCTATTATCACAGATAATATTATTATAACTATCAATAGTTTATTACGTTCTACTATAAATATAGTTATATCTACTATAATAATACAGAAATTAAAAGTTATTTTATTTTATTATGTCAGTCTACCTACAGTAATACTAGGTAGGTAGCTATAATATTATTAAGTTCCAAGTTAGTAATGAACTTTTGTATGTAGGTTTTGATTTAAAAGTATTCAGGTGTTTAGTATTGTAGGTGTAAATAATTGCAAAGTTGACTCGCTGAAATGTCGCTTATCACGAACTTTTAAAACGGACGCCTACGATGATTAAATAGCAACGGTACCCATTTAAGTTCTAGGAATTCATAATTAGGTTAAAATAACTGGCAAATGTCAACTGTACACGACGGATGCTTAATTTTATTATGATATTTTGGTACTTTATAGTTAAGAATATATAAAGTATTTTAAAACTAGAAAAAGGACATAGGATACTTTTTATCCCGTTCCCGAGGGACTTGAAACTCGAGAACGGCTGGACCGATTTGGCTAAGTTTGGAGTTGAGATAATTGCGGAAGTTATGCGTTAGTAGCGGATAATTAAGGAAGGAAGCGGAGAAGGTTTAACAGTGAGAAATATGGGAAAAGGTGTAGGTTGTAGGAGTAGGTGTAGGAATAGTACGTAGTTATATTGCAGGTGCAGTGATTAAATTTATACATTCCAGACAGAACAACGTGTGTTGGGAGAGCTAGTTAATAATAATAATATATATGGACACCTTCATGCCACGTTAATCTGCTTCCGTTTTTTAGTACCTATATAACTAGCTGTTTTCCGCGGCTCCGCCCGCGTAAATAAAGTATCTGGTATCCCACGGGAATCCGTATTTTTTCGAGGTAAAAAGTAGCCTTATTATTTTAATCCAGAGCCTACCATACCAAATTTCAACGAAATCCGTTCAGTAGTTTTTCGTCAAAGAGTAACATCCATCTATCCATCCATCTTCATTTACAATAGTAGGACTACACTTACCGTCGGGCACATACACGTTGAGGTACAAACAGTCCTCAGCAAACTCCTTCTTTCTCGGCTCCTCCAGCTGCGATTCAAGAAGCTTAGCGAACAACTCGTCATGCTTATTCAATGGGTGCTGTACATCTTCTTTCTTGGGATCACTCTGCATGCAATCAGGGGCGTATACTGTGGCATTCCTAACTCCTTCCCAGCGCGGTGGGTCAGTGTAGTCGGGAGGAGCGAATCTCTTTGTTTCTGTAGGTGGATGGGCATACGGTATACCCAGGTATGCAGCTATCCTCTTCGTCCGGAATCTGGTTATGTACATCCCAGAAATGGTCCCCTGGGTCAGGGTAATCTGCTTCGGTTCTCTCGCCGAGAAAGCGAGAGTGATGAAGAGGGAAACGCCAATAATGTAAATCATTTTTATCCAATAATTGCAAATCCATCGGGAAGTTTTTTAGACGTTGGTTCTAACGGTACCACGGCTGCGTTTCTAAGGTACCATGGTTCTTAGGTACCGTTTTGGTGTGCTCAGCGCCGAGGGTTGTGCGTTACTGGTTCACGTGCAGACTGCCTCGTAAACAGTAGGGCGGCTCGTCGTTATAGCGACCAAGGAATTGATTTTGGGCACTTAGAATATTTAGACAGGACAAATTAATAATTTTAACATCCATAATAGCCGTAACATCACAAAAGTGCGTGTTCTAATAAGATGCACAGAATAAGACGGTAGCTTATAGAATTTAGACATAAGCTTGTAGATTTCAAGACTAGGGGTTACGTACTAATTGATCTTTAATAACATTATTATTATCTTCGTTGCTTTGCTAGCTTAATATAATTATTTATAATTCAATAATAATCATTTATTTTTAAACTTATTATCATCATCGCTGAGTTATATATTTAAAAGAAATTTTAATAATGAAAATATTAATAAATTTAAAAAATACGTAGGAAATTTAACGGGTTGGGTCTCAATACAAGTACCTTTAATTTGAATAAAATAATGATGCAGGGGGCTTCGTGAGTCTTAAATTAGACCCCCCCAATGATTATTTTTTTTAGGAAATGCTTCTAAATTTAGATAATTACATTTAAAATAAAATACATGTAGTAGTGAAATGGAACGTGGTAGCCTGAATTTATATATTTTGATGGTTGGGTTTTGTGGAAGGTATTTACACCATCATTTTGCTACCAATTTTAAGGCGAGGAAATAAGTGTTTTACTTTTTATACCCATTTTTGTGATTAAAATTTTAATATTTTTTTCACGTTTTTCACAAAAGTTACTTCCGTACCTAAACTGTTTTCATTTCTAAAATGTGTATAATGATGCTGGTTTCTTAGTACAAATGGTAAATATTCCGTATCGCGCCACCAGCGATTTTGAGGCCGATTTTTTTTTACAGTCGCGTTATAATCTGTAAACATCAGATATGTATTGTTATGATGGCGAATGACCGTTTTTGTAAAAAAAAAAAATTAAATTAAAAAAAAATCTTGTGTCAATCATTTCAGAATGTAATTATATTTTATATATAATGTGATATAGGAAATGTATGAGAACAGTATATAATTCTTAGGTAATTAATAGCAATGTATTACTCCGAGTTGGCCCAATACGACTTCATTGGGTTAGGTTAGATGGGGAGCGTAGCGCAGCGAAGCTACCGCCTTAGCCATCGTGGTTATTTTTTTGTAAACCACTCAGAAGTAGGAGCCCCGCGTAGCGGGGCTCCGTCGACTCATAATTGAAGCCAGTTGTTATTGAGTTAACTTTTTTATCACGTTAAAATCGTCTTCATTTAACCTCTTATTGTCCTCAACAAAGGCGTGGTTACCTGCAGAATCTATCTATGGGGAAAAGGAGATAGGGTGGACCCTAGAATTCTTAAAATCCCGATTTTAAGAATTCTACAGTCGAAATTTAAATGGATACACTGAAATAGTCCAAAAACTCTGAAATTTGACCTCTTAATGTGGCTAAGAGAGGGTTTCCTAAAGATTAACCCCTCCCCCCCCGCCTACCACGAAATCTCTCGATTTTATGCCTTTTACCGTCAAAATTATTAGAAAAACACTGACCATATTCCAAAAACTTTGACCCCTTACTGTGACTAAAGGGGGGGTTTCCTAAAAAAACAACCTTGGGGGTGGGGTCTACCCCTCCAATACGGCTTTCAGAAAGGAAAATCTACTGCTCAAGCTTGCTTTTCTCTAATAAAGGAAATAATTGACTTTGTAGACAACAAAAAACCCGTTACTGCACTATTTTTTGATATAAGCAAGGCTTTTGACCATGTTAACAGCCTCCGTGGTCTAAGGTTAGAGCGTTGGCTCCTGAGTTCGATTTCGAGCACGAGG
Source organism: Glaucopsyche alexis (assembly GCA_905404095.1). NCBI lineage: Eukaryota > Metazoa > Arthropoda > Insecta > Lepidoptera > Lycaenidae > Glaucopsyche > Glaucopsyche alexis. Next base: position 14,319,249 of record FR990062.1, read on the forward strand.
AGGTCGTGGGTTCGATTCCCGCATTGGAACAACAAAAAAATGTTGTTTCTATGTTTGGTTACGACAATGCAGGCTGATCACCTCATTGTCTGACAAGAAAGATGATCCATGCGTCGGATGGGCATGTAAAAAGTCGGGTCTGCGCCTGATCTCTCGTCAGTCGTGTTAGTCATCTGTTCCACTGGATTATGAGAGTCAAGGAAGAGAGAGTGCTCTTGTGTACTTCGCACACACTTGAACACTATAAAATTACTCCTGTGTAACTGGCCTGGTTTCAATGAAACCAGCCATCGTCACCGAAATCGGTGTGGGGAGTTATTACAGATAACACAACAACAATTTTACACACATTTTATTAACGTTACAATTTATACTCGTAATACAAACATTTATAACACAGCTAGTAAATATCACTAAAAACAGAATTATTCTGTTATACTATTTAGTATTTCCAATATTAATTTTTAATTTCTGAAACAAGGGAATATAATATTTTTATTTATTATTTTTACTCTATTGTGCGATACAATAAAGAATGAATAATTTATTCATTCATTTGTACATTTGTTAAAGTTCATTCGATTCGCTGCTCGGTTTTGTGTGGAACGCTTCGCAAATTTAGTTATTGAATTTTTAATACTACTTCAACATGTAAAACGGTTAATTTATATTGTGACATTAAAAAAGAATAAATTATGGATTTACAAATATTGCTTATTTGAAATAAGTTGCTATTGCTAATATAATTTCATTAGGATACTGCTGTGTTTTTATATAAAATGTATTTATTTTCGTAGACGAGTTACTCTTGTCAAAAAAGAGACAATTTTAATTAGTTTGTCTTCCTTTAAGATGCTGTTTCTACAACTTTGTTTTTCAAACGTATACTTTTCTCTTTGATTTCAGGTAGGCTACATAAGTAACCAGTAACTCCTAATCACAGTATATGCTCTAATTTTCCTTATGCCAGGAAAATATCAAGTTTAACAATAAATCACAGTTTAATATTAGCCATGTCTAACCGTTCCCAATTTTGCATTATAGTTGTCAGTGAGTTTACGACATAATATGCTCATTTACTTCCTTATTCATTGTAAATAAAATAAAAAACTCGGTATATCACAGTTCATTATTTGTCATGTCTAAGCATTCCTAAATCTGCACTATTCTTGGTAGTGAGCTTATGATATCTGCTCATTTACTTCCTAATACTATCTAAATATATAATAAATATTTCAATAAAACACAGCGTGCCATTATCTGCCATGTCTAAACGTTCCTAAGTCTGCAGTATTGTTGGCAGTAAGCTTGCGACGTGGGCTCGCGTGACCGAACCTAAGCATTGGAGTCAATGCATTCCGCGTCGGGACTTTTTACAATTCTCCATCTTGCCTATATGGGTCAATGCGACTGAATTATTGATTTTGTAAACAGATTTACTAAGCACAGATTTTGTTACCAAGTTATTTGCCGAAAAGTTTGATTCTGATTTTTGTAAACAAATTTCGAGTGGATTTTGAAACAGACAAACCACGGATATTGTTAACAAGTTTTTTTACAGAAAAGTTTGATTCTGATTTTTTGTAAACAGATTTAGCGTGGATTTTGTAAACAGATTTACTAAGCACAGATTTTGTAAACAAGTTTTTGTAGAAAAGTTTGATTTTGTTTTTATTGTTCCTCTCGACATTTGCGTAGAAGTGAAGGCCTCGGAACTATATACTTCGACATAAAAGGCTGCCAAGTGCGAGTCGGCCTTGCGCCCCAAGGGTTCCATACAAAACGGCATAATAATTACGTTTTTAGTATGGGAACCCTCTTAAATATTCATTTTATTATGTTTTTTATTGTTATAGCGGCAACAGAAATACACATACTGCGAATATTTTAACTGTCTAGCTGTCACGGTTAAGGAGATATAGCCTGTTGACAGACAGATGGACGGATAGACAGACGGACAGACAGCGAAGTCTCAGTAATAGGTTCCATTTATACCCTTTTGGTACGGAACCCTAAAAAGAAGCCTACTTACTAATATCCTGTACATAACAATATTTGTGATAAATTACATTGAACATCGTTCTATGTGTCAAAGTGGCTTAGACGAGATACGATAGCAAATGTCTATGGAGTTCGAAGACGTCCATCGCCTTGAGGGTCGAGCGTCTGAAGTTTCGCCACAAGGTCAACTTCAGTTATTTTCTGGTGAGAGCGCCGACGCATATTTTGTCGACCTTCGAGGTGGAATTCTGGCCGACGGGTGTGGTCTACCGAAGGTTCCGGGGAGACTCCGAAACGAAGCGCGCATCACGTCGCCGTCAACACGTAATAAAGTGTAGCTTAAGTATATAAAAATATGCATGTTAGTCTGTAAGGTATTTATAATATGGGCCAATGCCACCCGTAATAATAATATATAATATTATCTATGGACGCCTCACACACACCACGTCAATCTGGCCCCGTGCTAAGTATTCGAAGAACATGTGTTACAGGTACCAGAAAACGGGAAGTATATTTAATACTTTTTATATTATACATATAATTAAGATTTTTATTTTAATATACACATATTTAATACACATCCATGACCCAGGAACAGAAAACTTTTTGTTCCTTCGGTGGGATTCGAACCTGCGACCCCCGACTTAAGCACCAATGCGCTGAACCACTGAGCCACAGAGGTCGTCAAAAGCCGTAAAAAAATAAACGTTATTTTTATTTAATTTAATTTAAATATGCCTGCAACCGTCCATTACTGCCGACAACCTGTTACGCAGTTTGACAGTTTACGTGGTTTTTTAATCTGACGACCTCTGCGGCTCAGTGATTAGCGGGTTGGCGCCAAGCCGAAGTTCGCGGGTTCCAATCCCGCCAAGGGAACAAAAGTTTTGTGTTTTCCTGGGTCATGGATGTGTATTAAATATGTGTATAATAAAAATATAAAATGCTAGATGTTGCCCGCAACTTATTGTGCGCATAAGTTAATAATTCGCAGAAACCGTAAATTACATCAAAATCCGTTTAGTAGTGTTTGCGTGAAACAGCCACAAATATCTACCATCCATTCATTTTCACAAGCATTTATAATTTATAATAATAGTAGGAAGATAATATCATGGCCAATATTAAGTTTCTAATAGTGCCTTCATAGGTATTTCGTTTCGGGAAATGCGTTATAAGTTTGTCATGGAACATTGTACTTAAGATTATAAGAAAACAGTGATTCAGAAGTCAAAGTAGGCTAAAGCCTAAAGGTCAACAATGATTTAAATTACTGATTTTTATTTGACTCCCACGTATCTTATCTATATCGTAGAACGTAGATCCTTTACACTTGGCACACCTTATTTAAAAACGAATAACTAGCGTTATGTCTAAATCAAATCGAGAGATTCGAAGTAGGCAAAACGAGAGTTAGCCTAATTAACTATGTAGACCAGCCGCAAGACAGGCTGAGCGATACATTATATATGTATACATATACTGAGATTGAGTCTCAAAGATTAAGAAGAATAAGAATAATTTTGTTTGCGAAACTTTACATTTGTATGAGATACAGATGTGAAATTCGATAATGTTCAGTACAGCATATTTAGATCAACATTTATACAGACTCATTGTTTTGTGTAACATTGGCGCTTGCACTAGGCTAAGCCTGTCTTGCAGATCGCCAAGATTTAGTTCAAATCATCCTTCAAATCCTTCAAATACAAAATTATCAGTAGATATACCATAATAGTTTATAGAGCTAAAAAATATTTAATTAAAAAAGTTTAAAAAAGTTTTCATTAAGGTTGCATGGGGCATTATTTACTGACTTGTTTAGTGGCTGGCTTAGATTTTTTTAATGAAATGAAATTGAAACCAGCCGACCGAGCCGCAAGCAATCAGCACCACCCATTGACACTCACAGCACACTTGTAACAGCTAAATAGTTCTTAAGCGAAGTAGGCACAACGTAAAAACGTAAGCCCAATAGGTGTTTGAAAATGATATTTAGGCATAACGTGAGTTAGTCGTTATGAGAATTAGGTAATGGTTGTAGATCTGACATACATTGTATGATAAGGGTCTGAAGAACGCAATTCTTATCGGCTTCCCTTTAAAATTACCGCTCACGATTTTTGCCTATTTTATTTCTTACTCGAATATTTAAATGTATTAGGCTCGTCTTATGTATTTGTGTTGGCAATTCAACGTGTTACAGACCCATTATCTTGTCATGATATATCCTTTACCCCAAGGTATCTTCACTTACATGGTTATGCATTTCAACTCCACAGGATAAGGTTGAAAATATGGAAGCAGTGATTAACGCAAGTTATAGGCTTATTTAACATCATCGCATTTCTCGAATCCGACGTAAATATTATTTATTTCCCCTAGCCATTTGCTTTATAGAGTAGTTTAGATTATTTTAGTTCAATAATCTTACCTGAAGACCTCTGTGGCTCAGTGGTTGAGCATGTTGGTGGGTTCGAATCCCGCTAAAGGTACAAAAAGTTTTTCTGTTCAGTTCAGTGTATGACTGATGTCATATGACGTGTGTTTTTATGTAGTGAATAAAGTTCAATTTTCTATAGCTATCTTAAGACTGCAGCGCCAATAAGCGTTGCGTATCGTCGGAATGTGAACTCACCTGTCCTGCAGTTTGCCATAATTAAGTTTTTGCACATTGTACACCTACTATGGTACAATGGGCAAAAATATAAGCCTAGCGACAAGCGTAACAATACCGTAGGGACAAGCGTAGTAATAGCGTATTGACAAGCGTAGCAACAGCGTAGCGAGTGTTGCAATAGCGTAGCAATTAGCGTAGAATTAGCATAGCGAACGGCGTAGCAAACACGTAGCGATAACGTAGCAATACGTATTGACAAACGTAGCAATAGAGTAGCGACACGTGTAGCAATAGCGTAGCGATGGGCGTATCAATAGCGTATTGACAAGCGTAGCAATAGAGTAGCGACAAGCGTAGCAATAGAGTAGCGACAAGCGTAGCAATAGCGTTGTGACTAGCGTAGTAATCAAAACGGGTTTGACGTTGCTTTGACGTTTATGACAATATAATTTTAGACTGGATTGTAACGGTATTTAAGTAGCAGAATCGACCTTCTGTTTATATTCACAGTGGAAACAAAGGTAGCATAATACATTGTATTCGCAGTGCGATTTCGTTCAATCATAGCCAAGGTAAGGCCTAATATTATGGTCAATTACTGGTATACCCGCAGCAATATTGCCATTTTCCATGACCTTGTATACTCACAAACTACCATCATTGTACTACCGACGGAATGGTTGTTTAGCAATTGTCCGTGAACTGAAAATAATTCGTCATCTTAAACTTCTATATCTAAACTAATATTATAAAGAGGAAATATTTGTTTATTTGTATGTTTGTTTGTTTGCATAGATATCTATAACTGCTGAACCGAAATGAAATTTGGCTCAAATATAGATTAGACCGCGGCGAAAGATTGTTATCTCAGTTTTTTTTTGCACACGAAGTCGCGGACACAGCATAGCGTTACTAGTTATCAATTAGAGGCAGTGTGTGTACATGTTCCTTTACATAAACTTAAAGTCTTAATCTGTACTCAATTTCATACTCCCACGTTTGCATAATTTTGGTAAAAAATGGTGTAGTGTATGCCAACAGTAATTGTCTCAAGCACTTACGTCACGGATGACAGTGACAGATAGATGTCAGTTAGTTATGATACGGCCATTGGACTGAACGGACGCGTGGCGGGTGCTGGTGAGCCAATTTAGAGATATATCGTACGATTGGCTATATCGTACATTTGGCGACGAGGTCAAAAAGGTCAGTGGTTAAAATTACAGAAATATATAAAAGATTATCGTATCTTACAAATCCGCTTTGAAAATAACAAAGGAAGGAACCAGTCAGTTGTAGCCTATAGGTGCAGTCAATCTTATAGATTGCTTATAATAAAGAATATCGTATTGCCCATGCAGGCATATAGCATATATATAGCATATAGCATATAGCAAACGTGGTAGAGCCATGCTTCGGCACGAATGGGCCGGCTCGACCGGAGAAATACCACGGGCTCACAGAAAACCGGCGTGAAACAGCGTTTGCGCTGTGTTTCGCCGAGTGAGTGAGTTTACCGGAGGCCCAATCCCCTACCCTATTCCCTTCCCTACCCTCCCCTATTACCCTATTCCCTCTTAAAAGGCCGGCAACGCACTTGCAGCTCTTCTGATGCTGCGAGTGTCCATGGGCGACGGAAGTTGCTTTCCATCAGGTGACCCGTTTGCTCGTTTGCCCCCTTATTTCATAAAAAAAAAAAAAAAAAATAGCAACCTCCGTGGTCTGGTGGTTGGAGCTAGGCTCTCGATCCGAAGGTCGTGGGTTCGATTCCCGCATTGGAGCGACAAAGAATGTTGTTTCCAAGTCGGGTTGTGACAGTGCGGACTGATCACCTGATTGTCTGACGGGAAGGATGATCCATGCGTCGGATGCGCATGTGAAAGGTCGGACCTGCGTCTGATCTGTGTGCTCTTGTGTACCGCGCACACACTTGGGCACTTTAAAATTGCCTGCGTAACTGGTTTGGTTTCAATAAGGCCGGTCATCGTCACAAAAATCGGTATGGAAGTTATATCTTATATATAGCAAAATGTGCCAAGCAGGTGTCGCATCAGTTATTGTTTAAAATTTAATCACCTAATGTACACAGCCTCTTTGCTTAATCTTGTTATCTTATTCTTGTTACATTTTCTATGTGCGGGTCAAATGACAATGGTCAATTGTTGTGGTATGCTGCTAGTATACTAAAAGATGGCATCCATGGCAATAATTTTATTACTAATACAATCCTAATTTTATAAATCTATTGTTATTTATAATGAAAACAAGTTGTTGATTATATCAAGAGTTATATATTTTATAATAATTATTTTACGTTATTATGGTTTATTAAAAGCCAACGACATTAAATAGTGGTAAGTAAGCAGGACTTCAATCCAAAGGTCACTATGATTATTATGTTTAAAATTAAATAATTATAATATATTATTATATATTGGTTACATAAGTAATATTTGAACTAGAATCTAAATATCACTAGGCATAACTAATCACAGTTTAAGTGCTAGTGAAACTTGCATAGTTACTGTAAGTTTTGATTACATAACCATGTTTTATATTGACACATGTAGGTAGTGGGAAGTGAGGCATTTTGTACTTGTAGCATTTTTAACTAATAAGTACTGGCTACTTACAAAACTTAGTGAATTAACAGAATCTATAGTAGCAGATAATTGTTGCAGTTACCTGTAAGTTTTAAAGTGTTGAAGTATATGACCTTAATATATTAAGTTTATACTCCAAACTATACTATTCGGTGCAAGGGGTAAAGAATAGTGAAAAGGAATGTAAAATATTATTATCAGGTAAGTTTATGGTTATGGTATCAGCAAAATAATTGTTTCACTGAGTTAGTGTTACTGTTGAGTAGGCACATCTGTAAGGTTTGTGATCTGTAAGGATTGTGATATAGAAGCGACATGTTGCTGTACCTATAGATATTATTAGATCGGGGGGCACGGTAGTGCCCCCGCCAAGTCGAGTGATTTATATACTAGGTATACAGCATAGTAATGAAATGGCTATGTAAATAACCTCAGTATTTGTTTGCGTATTACCGCATAATAATTATGTAATCATCATGTATTGCTAAAAAAAAAGTAAGGTAAGAGTATTCTGCTACTGCAGATGTTTACTATTAAACATAGGTACTTACCATAATAAATGAGATCTCCGAAATATTACACGAGCCCACATAACAATGCAAGTTCATTTGTTTTATCAAATAAGAATGCAATATGTAAAATGTATTATGTTTTAACATACCTAATAGTTTTGATGAATAATTGTTAAAAAGTTGAAGCGTTGCGTTCGATAGCTATAATAATAAATATATTAGGTACATTGCTTTACTGTATCATAATATCAATAAGACAGCGCCTCGCGAGCGCAGGCTTTGATGTGTGATGTGACTCTGACACACGCACTGCAGTGTAACCGGACAGTTTACGGTTTATGGTTTAAGACTTATTATTTCTCAATAAGAATTTACAATATAATTCACTTACTTGAGGATAAGAACAATCGTCATTAACTTACACCAGTACAAAACACAGCTTACAGATTATAATATATAACATTAAAAACTAGGAATTTAAAAGAACACAGCAAACTGTTTCGATACTAATTTATAACTATTAACCTTTTGCATTCAAAAATATAGGGTAGTTGAAAATATTCGCTATTCATCGAACTCAGTGTTATCTAAAGCTCGCGTACACTGTCAAGCTATACTTTTAAATGCAGTAGATATGATATCCTTGTAGTCTTACATTTAATACGTTTCTGCTTAGATCTTTTTAGTAACATTTTAGTGTCTAATATAACTATAATGACGTATATCATTTATTTTGTTGATATTTTAAATAATTGTGGTATTATCTAGTATATTAGCTTTTAATTAATGGTTTATCCGGGCTTTGTTTATAAATCTGAGTCTATTGCTTATGAGCATAGCTAAAGTTGACTTACTAAATGGGTAATGCTAATGTCATGAATGTAACATATTGGTTTTAAGCAGTATAACTGATCATTAAATTGATAATGTCAAGTGATATTTTAGCAGTATAACTGATCATTAAATTGATAGCGTTATGAAGGGCACAGCGCATCATTAAATTGATGACGGTTAAAAAATGTATGAAAGCAGCAAAGCTGATGATGATTGGTTAAAAAGTGTATAAAAGTTAAAAGTAGCAAAGCCGATAATTAGTACAGCGCATCATTAAATTGATGACGGTTAAAAAATGTATAAAAGCAGCAAAGCTGAACATTAAATTGATAACGTCACGAAAAGTGATATTAAAAGCAGTATAATTGATCATAAATACATACCAGTGCAGCGCATCATTAAATTGATGACGGTTTTTTAAATGTTAAAAGCAGCATAGCTGACCAGTGAAGCGCATCATTAAATTGATGACGGTTTTTAAAATGTTAAAAGGTGCATAGGCTGATCTTTGAATTGATAACGTCACAAAAGTGACATAAGAGCAGTACATAGCTGATCATTAAATTGATACCGATAAAAATGTGCCAAAAAAGCTAATTAATTAATATAATAGTATACTAAATGATAATAATCATTAAATTACGTCATAAATATGACTTGGAAGTGGTATAGCCAATCATTAAATAATTATGGCCATAAAGGTGACACGAAGTGGCAATGCTAATAAGCCATTTGATAAAGTAATAAATTACGTGACATGTAAGGCATGTCAGTAATATTGTTGATCATTCAATTGACAAGTATCACTTCTAAGCAACAGAGTTGATCATTTAATAATTGGTAAGGTCATAAGAATTACAGACAAGCAGTATGATTGATTATTAAATTGATGTTACTTTGTTTAAAATAATTAATGGTTAATACTTTTTGGTTGCTAGAACTAGCAAGAAGTTTTTGTAATATCGCTAGATATAGTTGATTCGTATTTTGCATCAAAGCAGGGTCAGGTTTCCGGTTCGCCTAGTTAGGCAACATAACCAAACATTATGAACACAAATGTTGATTTGAATAGAAGGTTGAGCAAATGAGGAGTTCACGAGACAAGGAAAAAAAATGTAAATAAACATTGTGAGGTTCGTCATTTCGTCATAGACTTGAATAATAAACCTGCAAAATTTACCTGGAAAAATGGGGTAATGTCGATGGTTGTCAATTCATACTCGTATTATGTAAGACGCTAAATTACAATCGCACGGACTACAGTCCGTCGAGTAAAATGGCTAATTATCTTCGAATGACAATGATAAGCTACTCTCTTGGGTCAGTGATTTATATATTTAAATATGTAATTATTTTCATTTTGACTAAATATGATTACTGTTTATCATTGATCATTATAACATACATAATGATCATTTCCGATAGTTTTGTGAATGTAAGCTATTTTTAAGAAAGGAAATGATATAAATAGTTGTGGGATGGAGAATAGAAGTTATTATTACAACAGAGAAATCCAGAGCCACTTTTTTAATATAATACATCTATGGTCAAGAGACAGAAATAAGAGTAAAATTGCAGTTTGACTTTAATCCGGTATTGAAAATTAATGAAAATAGCGAATTGTAATGTGATATAGGCTAGGGGACTCACAGTATAAAAGTGACTTAAATTGATAATAAAGCATGGTATATCCAATATAGGTTTTTTATGTGACAGAAGTTGGAACAAGGCATTCAGAGGGGTAAATAGATATCATCAGTATATGGGATTAGAAGACATTGTACACAGTTGTTGTAAAATATCCAAAATGACATACTATAAAGCCCGGTTTCACCACCACTACAGGTTTTAGGATAAAATATGCACTCTAGTATAAGCTACAACTACACTAAAGGTGAGAACCACCGAGCGTGCCGGGGGTATACTTAAGACATAAATGTAATGGGAACTTTTCTTAGTGGAATTTTCTTGTCATTTGAGGCGGATTACGTTAGACGTTAGGAGAAGTAAATGTTACTGTAAGATTTCCAGTTTAAACATAACACACTCCAAAATCCAAGTACAAATTAAGATATTATAGAAGTTTGGAATGATTCAACAGGGAAAAGTACCAAAACAAAGTATAGTACACTTTATAAGACAATGAAACTTCTTAAAAGACAGAGAGAGGAAGGTAGAATACACGTCGGTCGGATAAAGGGTGGAGTGTGGAAATAATAAGGAAGGTGAATGTATTGATTTGAATTGATAGCAGATTAGTTGTGTTTTCTAAATTATACTTTATTGGTCACTTAATATGATGCTGAATTGCTGATATAATAACGACATCCAATAGAGACGTTACAGCATTAATTTAGGGCATTCTTATTCGTGGTTATTGATTCAATTTTGACAGGATGCAAGTAGAATATATACATGCACAAAATAAATTAAAACAAGGAAGGGATGTAGTGTATGCCAACAGTAATTGTCTCAAGCACTTACGTCACGGATGACAGTGACAGATAGATGTCAGTTAGTTATGATACGGCCATTGGACTGAACGGACGCGTGGCGGGTGCTGGTGAGCCAATTTAGAGATATATCATGCGATTGGCTATATCGTACAAATGGGAAAGTAGTTTTTGATTTACGTATTAATTTTAAATAACATTACTGCAGATTTCTTATAATATTGTTCTAAAACTGGATGTAGTGCTCGTTTAAACAGAAAACTGCTTTCCACGGGAAGCTTACATTTTGCACAAAATAAGCAGCCCTTATTTAAATCAAACCTGAACATACATATACAAATTTCATTCAAATCTATTGAATGGTTTTGCATGAATGACTGACAAACAGTAATAGGATTAGCTGATATTCGAAATATCGTAACTGCTGCACTGAAATAGGTATTTGCGATTCAGTGAAAACTAGATATTGCCCGCGACTTCGTCCGCTTGGAGTTCGGTTTCCATACAAATTTTAACCCCTTTTTCACCCCGAATTTTCAAAAATCCTTTCTTAGCGGATGCCTACATCATTACAACTATTTGCATGCCAAATTTCAGCAAAATCCGTTTAGTAGTTTCGGCTGTGCGTTGATAGATGTGTCAGTCAGGTTTGCCTTTTATCACAGAATTACTGAAAAATCCAGAAACCGTCAACACACTTGAAAGTGAGGCCGTCACAACCACTCCAAATTGGAATGGTTATCGACACATAATATGTTGCCACAGAGTAACGGAATATTTTACCCAACTTTTTTTCAATTAATATTTATTGAATACCTAATTGTCGTAATATAACACCGCAATTTGTTTTGTAAGTGTAAAAAGTAAAAATTAAAAAGTGCGGGCGGGGCGGTATTTCGCCATGGTTTTGGACTCAGTGCGCTGCACACAAATGTGATCGAACACTCATTCTGTATTTTTCTGTATTCTGAGCCTTTTATATATTTAGATTATAATATTTCGGTTTCAAAAGTAGTTACTAAATGGTGAATATTCACTCATTTTATCATTTTAATCATCGACTTTCTGTATTTTCCGTGGAAAATAAAAAATACTCGACAAAGAATTATCTCAATACGTCGATTCGTTACCAAAATATTTTATTTAAAATATGCCACTTTTACCCCAAGTCACAACCTTATTCCTATATAATTCAAAGTTTGAGAACTATGAATTAATTCAAAAATAAACTAGATAGCATTTCTTTTTGATAATTCGATAATTTCGACGCCGAAGTTTGAAATCAAAAATATATGGGATTGTGTGACATGTCGCTTGCGATGGCTTATATCAAATCCTATATTATATGTTGTTTTCGAACTTTGCCGTGGAAATTATCAAATGCATCTTGACTAAAGGCCCAGCACTGTAAAGTGTAAATAAATTGTGCGCTAACATAATGTAGCTGAAAATCATGTAGAGTTTTCAAATCTGACACATGATACTCCTATTGTAAGCTGTATTGTATTATAGCGCAGAGTTCTATTTACAGTGGGTACGAAGGCTTAAGGTCGAACTGCATCTAGTAGCACTGCATCGCGTTTTTCTATATATTTCAATCATAAACATTAATTATAGACGAGGAAAAAAGTGTCTCCAGTTAAATGGCCCCACTTTTGAGATTTTTGGGGCGATTTTTTAATTTAAAGTGTGGTGAAAACATGATGGCTGACATTTGAACCATAGTGAAAACCAAGATGGCGTAACTTTTTACTGTATCTTGAGTTTAAGTCTTCTAGTTACATAAAATCGTAATTGACTAGTTGAGAAAGAAATGTTGAGATGCGGTGCTGCCCAACATGAAGTTGTATAACTCATAAACCCAAAAAAAAAAAACATTTTTTTTTTTGCATTTATATGAAATTCCCATATTTCTTCCTATTTACCTATGTGGTGTAAATAGAGCTGGCCCAAAATCAAATCCTTTGTGAAACCTACCATATTTATACGCTAGATAGATACATTGTGACTTGTGTTTATAAGCATTAGCAGGTCTAAAATATACACATTAAGTGTTAAAACATAGGCTGCACTAAAAGTATCGGGAATGGAATATTTCCACTGTTCCTGTCATATTAAAATCTTTTTAATTTAAAACTCATTGGTTTTAAAAATCGAATACCATTTATTTATTTAAAAAAAGATTCTCGGTCTTGTCACAAGGTCTTGTCAAACTTGTTTAGTCGTTGAGAAAATGGAATTGACCCGAGAAAATTCTAGAGCGATGATTTATTATGACTTTCGAAGTGGTTTAACACAAAAACAGGGTGTTGACCGGATGATTTCTGCATTTGGTGATGAAGCCCCATCCAAAACCACAATTTATCGCTGGTTTGCTGAATTTCAACGTGGACGTGTCAAGCTCAATGATGATCCCCGTCAAGGTCGTCCAAAAACTGCAGTCACCCAAGAAAACGTTGATGCTGTGCGTAAGCTGATAGAGGAAGATCGACATGTGACATACCGCGAAATTCAGACAACTTTAGACATTGGCATGAGTCAAATACAAATAATCTTGCATGATCAATTAGGTGTAAAAAAGTTGTTTTCCCGATGGATACCGCATTTGCTCTGTGAAGAGCAAAAAGCGGTTCGCGTTACTTCGTGCGTCAGAACTCTCGAAAGATTCCACGCAGGATTATCAAATGCTGTATACAACATCGTATCAGGTGACGAATCCTGGATATACGCGTACGAACCTAAAACAAAAAGTCACGAGTTTGGGTGTTCGAAAATGAGTTAAAGCCAACAAAAATTGTTCGTTCACGGAGTGTTGCAAAAAAATGGTGGCCACGTTTGTCTCCAAAACCGACCATGTTGCGACTATTCCTCTTGAGGGACAAAGAACGGTTAATGCAGAATGGTATGCTAACATTTGTTTGCCACAGGTCGTTTCTGAACTCCGTAAAGAGAACTGCAACCGCCGCATCATCCTCCATCACGACAATGCGAGTTCGCACACCGCGCACCGAACAAAAGAGTTTTTAGAGCAAGAAATTATAGAATTATTAGACCATCCGCCGTACAGCCCCGACCTAAGCCCTAATGATTTGTATACTTTCCCTAAAATAAAGAATAAATTGCGTGGTCAGAGATTTTCATCACCTGAAGAAGCTGTGGACGCTTACAAAACGGCCATTTTGGAGACCCCAACTATCGAATGGAATGGTTGCTTCAATGATTTGTTCCATCGTATGGAAAAATGTGTCAAATTTCGCGGAGAATACTTCAAAAAGCAAAAAATATATTTTTAAATAGTAATGTTGTGTCACTTGTTGTCCTTGATTCCCGAAATTTTCAGTGCCGCCCTCGTACTATGAAAGATCAACTTTTGAAGATATTTTGACAGTGTTCAATAATAATGTCTAAAATGGTAAACGTAATAAGAATTGCTGCTCCATACTTAATTGTTAATGATCATTATAAGTTACTGTAAGAGAAACTTCTTCAAAAGCTGATGTTTCCTACCACGAAATTTTAGACTGATGTATTGAAGCTTACAATTCACGTTACTCGGGCCCTGTGCTTGAATTAAAAAAGAATAGTGTCTAACAATCTTCATGCATGAAAAATTATACATTTTCTGTTTATGAACTTAACATTTAACTTTTTTTAAATTTTAAGTAGACAATTTTTAAATAGAATTATAGAGATTGTCTAAACTGAAATGACGCGCCCCACTACTTAATTACTTTATTTATAAGTGTGAGTGCGAATATTAATAACGTTACTGCATCTGTGTGGGAGTGTCATTATTCGGTGAAGTATGATTTGTGTGTGCACATGACGGCCGACTAGTCGGGTGATAAATCCGACAACGCTCGCTCTATGGAGCAGCGCCGTCACATTGTATAGAACAAGACGTCCTCTCCTGTCGCAAGTTCACGATCTACTAAACTAGTTGGACAACAAATCCGAGAACGATGCGTGCTAGGAACGTTTGATAACTGGCAACTGAACGACCAATAATAATTGCATGTTTATGTGTATTTGAAATTTGTTTGTGTGAGTAAATGTGGAGGTGGGGCGCGTCATTTTAGCTTAGACGATCTCTAATAGAACACGAAAAATAATATATATTGAATTTTTGTGGGCAAATCATGAATTTGTAGCAGACTAAGTTGGATATAGCCTCAATTCTATAAATACAGAATTACCGTGAATAGCTAATGCTAATGCTTCATGTCATAACATAAGTAATGTACTCGGAAGTCGGAACTATAAAAAATACATTTTCAACGGGTCCGAGCACGGCTTCATTTCGCACGGGCGCCAGTCACGCGAGTGTGACCTGATTCAGCTAATAACGGGTTAAAATTTATGTGAATCGCCCGTGAGAGGGTTAAAGTTTTCCCTTAAGGCCACGTGGACCCAATTTTACATGACTTTGAATCGATAATAAACAAACAAATAGTAACTTTAAAAAGCCAAAAAAAAAAAACACATTGTTGTTTACTTAATGTTCTTTAACAATTTGTGGTTCGAAACATAATATTGAAAACTTCACTCGATCAAAAATAATTCCGAAGAGGAGGCTAAATTTGAATATTTTTCTTTTTGTTCATGAAGTTCATGATAGTTTTACTTTCAAAAATCATATCTACGAAAAGCTAATAACTTAAAAAAGAATAATTTCTGGTTACATTTTGCATGTTGGTTTAATTATTTTAACAATAAATTAATATTGAAATGCAGCGTGCGTAAGCCGCTAGAGTCGCCCCACAGTCGCCCGCTAGGCGTTGACGAGGACAGACCTATGTCACTTTTGCTAGCGCACGCCTTACCCGCGTATTTATCGAACAATTCTTTCGTTTCTAACGCAGTGTACGAAAGTCAGTTTGTTTTGTTTCTTTTTATTTTTGAACATATCATACACAATAACATGTTATATTTTATCGTCGCCGCGTCATTGCTTTTGCCAGATGAGACGACCTCTGTGGCTCAGTGATTGAGCGTGTTGGTGCTCAAGCCGGGGGTCGCGGGTTTGAATCCCGCCGAAGGAAAAAAAGTTTCCTGTGTTCCCGGGTCATGGATATGTATAATACAATAAAAATCTGAAGGAAAGTCAGTTTCTTTGTATTTTTTTATGTTTCTTTTTATTTTTGAACTAAATCTATACATCTATACAGATAAATATAATTGAAGTGTCTGTTTGTAATGTCAAATTAACAGCTTATCACTTGATGCATATGAAAGTATATTCGATACTAACAATAAAATATCAATTTTTAAAATTTTTGTCTGTCCGTCTGTCTGTCTGTCTGTCTGTTTGTTCCGGCTAATCTCTGAAACGGCTGGACCGATTTTCACGGGACTTTCACTGGCAGATAGCTGATGTTATAAGGTCTAACATAGGCTACTTTTATTTTAGGGTTCCGTATAAAAAATAGGGATCCGTTTTCGTTACTTGCGGGTAACGAAGTTATGCAAACGACGTTGCGGGCATCAGCTAGTTATACATATAACCATACACAATAACATGTTACATTTTATTGTCGCCGCGTCGTTGCTTTTGCCAGATGAGACGACCTCTGTGGCTCAGTGATTGAGCATGTTAGTGCTCAAGCCGGGGGTCGCGGGTTTGAATCCCGCCGAAGGAACAAAAAGTTTCCTGTGTTCCCGGGTCTTGGACATATAATACAATAAAAATCTATAGGAAAGTTTGTTTTGTATTTTTTTATGCTTCTTTTTATTTTTGAACTAAATCTATAGGTACAGATAAATAAAAATGAAGTGTCTGTTTGTAACCTCAAATTAACAGCTTTTCACATAATGCATCTGAAAGTATATTCGGTACTTACAATAAAATACCAATTTTTTAAAATGTCTGTCCGTCTGTCTGTCTGTCGGTCTGTCTGTCTGTTTGTTCCGGCTAATCTCTGAAACGGCTGGACCGATTTTCGCGGGACTTTCACTGGCAGATAGCTGATGTCATAAGGTCTAACATAGGCTACTTTTATTTTAGGGTTCCGTTTAAAAAATAGGGTTCCGCTTCCGTCAGTTAGGCGCAAACGAAGTTGCGGGCATCGGCTAGTTATACATATTATAACCATACACAATAACATTATCGTCGCGACGTCGTTGCTTTTGCCAGATGAGACGACCTCTGTGGCTCAGTGGTTGAGTGTGTTGGTGCTCAAGCCGGGGGTCGCGGGTTTGAATGCTGAAGGAACAAACATTTTTTCTGTGTTCCTGGGTCATGAATGTGTATTAAATATACTAAAAATCTTAAATATGTGTATAATATAAAAATTATTAAATATATTTCTGTTGTCTGGTACCCGTAACACAAGTTCTTCGAGAACTTACCACGGGACCAGATTGACTTGGTGTGAAGCGTCCATACATATATTATTGTGTTGTGTATTATGAGAAAAAAGTAGCTGATGCGTGGAGTAGCCTTAGTACATTAATGAATAAGCCAGTAAACGGTTTTTATGAATTTGTAACATCTACCATCTTCTTTGCCGTACTTTTCGTTTCTTTTTATTTCGATTTCTGTTTTTACAATAATAATAATAAATAACTCCCCACGCGACATCCGAGTCGAGAGCCAAGCTCTAACCACTAGACCACGGAGGCTGTTCTATTTACAATAAAATATAAGGATACGAGCTCAACATCTGTCATGCTTGCCTTTGCAGAACACACCAAGTCACTCGCAAGTAGGGGTTGCAATCCGGATACTTCGAAATTCGAAAAATTCGAAAAATCCGGATTTTTCGATTTTTTCAATCTTGGTTACTACTATGAAAATTACATATTTTAATTGTAATTAGTATGTACTCTAGACGTACAATATTTGAATAAGGGATATAATTAATCGAGTGAACAAAAAATAAGTTGGTGACTGCACGTGAGCATACTGTATTGCTGAATTTGGCAGCGAATTAATATGCTGGCGACTAAATTACTTCAATCAATCTTGGTTACTACTATGAAAATTACATATTTTAATTGTAATTAGTATGTACTCTAGACGTACAATATTTGAATAAGGGATATAATTAATCGAGTGAACAAAAAATAAGTTGGTGACTGCACGTGAGCATACTGTATTGCTGAATTTGGCAGCGAATTAATATGTTGGCGACTAAATTACCAAACTGGTGAAATCACTCAAGTGACAAAAAATACAAAAATCGGCAGATAAAAAGTAGCGAAATTTAATCCAATTAGCACCGATAAGTTGGTGACCATTATACCATGTAAGTAGCTTATAAAGATTTGATTGATAAATTAATAGCTGCTAAAAATTCAATTTGCAAGCTACGGAAAATCCCAGTTTTGGATACTATTGGAGGTTTTTTTTTCTTTGGTATGGGTATCGTTTTCAAGGTTTTTGGGGGTGCAGAATGATATGAAAATAAAATCCGTTTTAAAATTCCAAAATGGCGTATATTTTTTTTTTTTATTAAAAATGGATGTCTTTTTCCATGTTTCATATGCTGATTATAAAATTGTCTTCCAATTTCATTTTCCAAAATGGAGACTATCCAATCTTCGTAAAATTAACATGTAGTTTGTAGAGGTACCAGCTATGTAAGGTATAGAAACTTTTCGAAATTCAGGATTTTCAAATTTCTTTTTTTGGCATTCATGAAAAAAATATGCTATTTCCGAGTTAAGGGGGAGGAAATTTTTATTATTTTTCCAGTAATAGTATTATTTTTCCGTTTCTAAAATAGAAGCGATTTTAGAAAAAAAATATGGCAATGTTCTACTTTGACACGAACAGTGTATAAAGCTATAGAAATTTTGGAAAATTCAGGATTTTCAAATTTCTTTTTCTTCCATCGTGAAGAAACTATGGTGTTGCGGGGTTCCTAAGGGGAGGAAATTTTCATTATTTTTTCAATAGGATGCACCGTTTCCGAGATAGAATCAATTTTATAAAAAAAAATTAAATGCTCTACATTGAGATACGAGGGATATATAAAGCTATAGAAATGTTGGAAAATTCAGGATTTTCGAATTTCTTTTTCTCTCATCTTGAAGAAAATATATGGTTACGGAGTTATTAAGGGAGAGGTAATTTTCATTATTTTTCAAGTAGGATGCACCGTTTCTGAGATAGAAGCCATTATAGAAAGAAAAAATACGATAATGCTCTACTTTGAGACACGAACGGTGTAAAACGCTATAGAAAATTTGGAAAATTTAGGATTTTCAGATTTTTTTTCTTCCATCATGAAGAAAATATGATGTTGCGGAGTTTCTAAGGGGGAGGAAATTTTCATTATTTTTCATTAGGATGCACCGTTTCCGAGATAGAATCTATTTTATTAAAAAAATATAAATGCTCTACATTGAAAAACCGGGGCCGGGATGCATAAAGCTATAGAAATGTTGGAATATTCAGGATTTTCGAATTTCTTTTTCTCCCATCATGAAGAAAATTTGAGGTTGCGGGGTTACTAAGGAAATTTAAAATGGATGACTTTTTTGTAATCAGCACCCCCAGAAACCAACAAAGGGACAACCATATTATTTTTATAAAATTAAGTATGTCCGCCGTATTGGAATTTCAAAATGAATGTCATTTTCGTATCCAGCACCCCCAAAAACTTGGTAACGACACCTATGTTAATTTTGCGAAAAATGAATAACCGTTATTTTTAAATTTCAAAATGAATCTACCCAATATCTACACCAAGTCGAGGAAAATTAAAAATTGGGAATTTTGTACGCTCCTTTGTTTTTTTTTATGTGCGCTGGTTTTGCTGCTTGTATGTTGAGTTACCTACATTACGGATAATATATGTACCTATTCTTAAATTAAATGTGTACTCACAAATTGTCGCCAAGATGGTTATTTGTTCGCTAATATAATATCAGTCTGCCAGTTTGGAATATTCAGTGGTATTATTTAGTCACCAGATTTGTAATTTTTTATTCCTTACATTCTTTAGCCAACATTTAGTATTCAATATTCGGTATTTTCACATCCAAAATTTAATTGTTTTGTCGTGATTGTTTTAAACACTTACGGATTTTGTCACGGTTTACGTTTTACGGTTACGTTTACGTAACGCGACAAAATCCGTAAGTGTTTAAAACAATGAACAATATTCGCGTAAACATAAGAAATAAATATGTTTTGTCGTGAGTTTAAATACATGCCTTTGGATAATTTGATATTATTTGTTGTCCTGTTGAAATTGTTGACACATTTTTCCATTTATTCAAGTTATTTGGTAGAACATAGTCAATCCATTAAATGGAAATGCGAGGGATGAAGATCTGTTAAAATATTATGGCCGCTATATATGTATACTAGCGACCCGCCCCGGCTTCGCACGGGTACAATACTGATACTAATACTACAGATAACAGAATGTCTTTAAACCTCTAACAAAACGGGTGAAATTTAGTCAAAACAAACAGAAACAAATTAATATAGGTACCTACTATGCTAATACTTAATGAAATAAGTAAGTGGGTATACTTTTATCGTATGAAATACCTACACTTTTCAGAACTAACAATACAACAATCACTAAATAAATAGTTACTCAAGTATCTATCCATCATAGTTACAACGAACACAAAACAAAAAATTTACTCATAGATCTAAACTCGCACGCCTTGGCGACGACGCGACGCCCACTTCGCAACGGGCCGTGCAGCAGAAATCGTAATATTTTAATTTCGCCATAACTTCAAAACCAAACATCCAATTTTAATCATTAAAAGACCAAATATTATCTACATAAACTGTACTTAGTGATGAAATAATTTATTTTGATAAGGATTAATAGCATGAGTAAAATAAACGCGTTTAAATGTAGTCCAAAAAAAATTCAAGATTTCTAAATAAAAAAATGGTTGTTGTGCCTCACTCGACATAGATAGGTATAGTGTGTCGCGGACTTTTTTGTAGATACTTATAAGATCTACAATTAATTAGAACATTTTATGGTTCTATCTTTTATAGTTTAGGCAGCGTACGCAAAATAAGTAACTTTTCTGGTTGATTTTTTACACCTTGTGTCCGAAAAACCCAAATATCTTACGGAACCCTATTTTTTTCCAAAATAAAATTTAGCCTATGTTACTCGTGGATAATGTAGCTTTCGAATGGTGAAAGAATTTTTGAAATCGGTCCAGTACTTTTTGAGCCTATTCATTACAAACAAACAAACAAACAAACAAACATACAAAGTTTTCCTCTTTATAATATTAGTATAGATGTATGGACTGTTTCTAAGATACTTACAATTTTATATTTTTTCAGTAGTAGTACAGTTCATTAATAGGTGATCCAATTTATAAAAACACTGAATATGGTTTCAGTTTCAATTGCACAAGTAGTAAGAAGTATAATAAGCAAATCCAAACCCAATTAAAGCTTTGTATTTTTATATTTATTGAATTCTTACTAACGAAAGTCGAAACATATTATTGCAATTTTAATTTCTACAATCATAGAATGCCAAATTAATATGACAGCTTAAAAAGAAATGTAGTGGTTTAACTATATTTAATTATCTTCTAAATAATGAATATCTAAGTCCAAATACCTAAATATTATCTCTATGATATCAGGAAGAAGTTTTGGAGTCGATAATACCTGACTGGTTGGTTTAAGATTAGAGAGAGTTTTTCCGAACGAGTCAGTAGCAAAACTAAATGAAAATCAACGCTCCTGTTTTTGCGTAGAAATAATTATTTTTAGATAATATTTTAAAGATAAGATATAGGTGTCAAAAATAGCACCAACGATTTGTGTAAACCACTGTTATTTTTTTAAGTAATGTAGTTTTCATCTTATAGCGGAAACTTCAAAGTGCAATGAAGAGTAAGATGTTACTGTTTATTTGTAAGTAAAATGTTAAAATAAAGATCTTACAACAGTTATAGGTTTTAAATTGTGCTTAGAATTGCTTATTGTACTTCTGTTAGTTACCGAGGGAATTAAAAGCACCATTTACGTGTTTAATTATTACCCAAACAGGTGGGTGATTTTTACTTTCAATAACTCAAAAGTGGTCCAATTTCGTCCATACAAAATTATTTGTTCAGCCCCATGCTTCAAATGATTTGTCTTCATTCCCCGGATCTCGATTTAAAGGATTTTCAGTTTCCTACGTTTTATTAAACTGTATTAATTTTCCTACGTTAGTACTTTCACATAGAAATGGAACTTTACGAAAACGGTAGTGGTGAATATGTAAAAAAAGCGTTAAAAAGATCACAGGCTATTCCAATTTTTTATAATTCTTTCTGCTGGAACATTTAGTAAATAACAATATATACATACCTTATTTAAAATAAAATACTAACTATAAAACTGAACATTGTAGGATTTGAAACGTAATCAAAAATATTTCTAAAAATAAAAAAAAAAAATATAATTAAGTATATAATTTTGATATAATCTCATTATGTTTTTATTTATTCAGATTGTAATTCTAATACTTACAACTTAAAATCAGAATTTATTTAAATTAAATTATAAAAAAGTAACTCTTTTTTTTACTAATGAGTGTAAGTTTTGTTACAACATAGTAGTAAAATAAACATTAAAGTTTTATAAAATATGCAACAAATTTAAAAAAAATGAAAAAATCTCAATTATCCGGATAATCCGGATTTTTGGGAGAAAAAATTCGGAAATCTGGATTTTCAAAAAGTCAAACGTTTGTGGAGGTTTGGATTTTGCGGCAAGTGGCAAACGTGTGGACTCGGCAGTAGGAATACATTTTTTGCAAGTGCCTGCCTAAGTAGTTACCATCAAATCGTCAGCGCCTACCTGATACAGTATTATTATCTCACGAAACGACACGTACTTTAGTGACCACACGAGCTAACGATAGGTACTCGTCTCCATGCACACATCGAACACAGCGTGTTTTTATACTTGTAACAGAACACACTGCATAGAAACTGTCAAAATAATTGAATATAATTTAATCATTTTTTACTTAGGTAGGTACCTACCTATAATATCTATTCAAATTATGTGTGCTATGTGTTGCATTAAAACAGTTATCTATGGATTTTATTATCTTTTTCAATACAAATAATAAAATAAGATGACCTACTGCCGACACGTCTACACTGTAACACTTTGGGTTCATGTAAGTTCACGCCGGCGACGTAGGCGCGCGGCTCGCTTTGCGGCAATTGCGGGCAACTCTTGGAAGCGTTAAATGCCTATTTCGCTTGGTCTTCGTGGCCTTAAGTCCGCTCCAGACAGATTCGGTCTGGAGCGGGCCATTATGACTGATATGACAGCACGACACTCGTGTGTGTAATATTCAGTTCTACTGTATTACTCGTAGCACAGAGTACTATTTATAGTGCATTCTGATTTTTGAAATGTTCTAAAAGTATTTCTCCCCAAAATTAAATAAACTTTCTTTTTTACATTAAAATATACTTCAAATATTTGTCGATGTTATATCGATCAAAAGCTCAATTTAACTTAAAACAAGAATATACAAAATTTTACAAATATAACCTTAAAAATCCTGCCCCCTAGAGGATTTTTTTCCGTAATTTTAGGGAGAAACCACTAAGTTGGCAATCAAATCCATGGTCTGCTCCCGACCAAATTAAACATAGGCCTTTCATTCGTTATTGGATGATTTATACAATATACTTACTCCGAGTAAAGTAACCACTCTTAAAATACTGTAGTGCCTGGGACATGCAGTTTCTAAAATGTCGTATGGTTGCCCAAGCACATACGGCATTCTCACAACATAGTCAGCCTAGTCCAGAGGAATGAACTGGTCAATACGTCTGGGGTCAACCATGTGCGGGTTTCCTCACGATGTTTTCCTTCACATTTTTATATTTG
The DNA here is from genome assembly GCA_905404095.1 of Glaucopsyche alexis. Lineage (NCBI taxonomy): Eukaryota > Metazoa > Arthropoda > Insecta > Lepidoptera > Lycaenidae > Glaucopsyche > Glaucopsyche alexis. The sequence continues at coordinate 14,343,122 of FR990062.1, forward strand.
AACTTTATTAGGGCTATTTTACCTATTTCATAGAAAATATATTATTAAAAAATGTGAATGTTGTGACAAATTGACAAACGTAAAGGGCCCCAGAGACGATCAAACGGTTTGACTCAAACCTTACTTATTTGATGCAACCGTTTGATGTCGGTTTGATCGCTTTGTCAAACAGCACTGTTCAGTTTTACTTTCACTTCACTGTCAAATAAAACAAAAATATAAAATTCCATCCCGTAGTCGAGCTTCAAACCCGTAAATGTTTGACAAACCGTTCAAACTAGTCCAAACTCAAACACGTAAATTTTGGTTTGAGTCAAACCGTTTGATCATGTCGTCTTAAACGTCTAATAAAAAAGCGCATGGTAGCGTATGTTAATGATCTTAGATAGTGTGCTGTTGTTATTTTCATTAATTTAATGTATTTCTAAGCATTATTAAAAAAATATTAACTTTAGGCGCACCGGACCGCGGAGGACCGCTTTAACTTTAATTGTGCCAAATTTCACACTAATCCTAATAATTTAGTAAAACAGGCCCTAAATCCAAAATTTTATAGCTTACTAAGTTTATCCGGCTTAACTTAATTGCTTTTGCTAGCTTTTAGAATTTTATTACTAATTTTCACGATCTTCAGATTTTTAGTTATTCTAAGAATTCGTTCTTTTTACCTTGACATTGACGAAATTTCCAAGTCGTAATGGTTCTTAGGGTTTCGTGAGTTTATTTATCATACATTTGTCGGTACAATCTTATCGTAAAAATTCGCCTTTGACCTTAATATAATATTAATTATAGCTGTGACTCATAGAAAAAAATATAATAGAGTATAACTAGTAGAAATGAAAGCTCATTCCAGTCTTTATTTATGACGGATTTTTTTTTTACTTTGTTTGATTTTTAATTCCCAACGATCTTATAAGTTTGACGTGTTTTTCTGTTTGTGTGTATTCGTATCGTAGCACCCATGAGATGAATCAATTTTTTATAGATATTTAGGCTGGGACTATATGCAACGGAATCCGGTAGGCCGTAGAGAATTATGAGCATTGAAAATAGAACTCTGTGCTAATACAATACAGTTGAAAATGGAAGTTTCGAGTGTCGAGTCTAATGTCAATGTCATATATGACAGCTCGACACTCCAAACTTCCATTTTCAACTCTATTGTATTAGCACAGAGTTCTATTTTCAGTGCTCATAATTCTCTACGGCCTACCGGATTCCGTTGCATATAGTCCCAGCCTTAGAGCATCATCAGCTTATTCGGCGGTTACTTAAAATAAGTTTCTGAATATAATTTAATTAGGCAACCCCTTAAAAAATGGTCAAGACCATAATTAATTATATTTTTTTTTTTGTAAATACAACGTGTGACATATAAGGTATATCCATCCGAAACCCATGAAACTGAACAACTTTCTCCGAGGAACACAGGTCGAAATATGAAAAAAAAAAAATGGTTCTCCCATACTAATTTGATTAGCTGACCATGCGGTTTATATGGGAGGTCCAAATTTTTTTTTCATAATATTTCGACCTATGTTCCTTGGGAAAAGTTGTTCAGTTTCGTGGATTCACTGGGTTTCGGATGGATATACCTTATATGTCACACGTTATATTTACTTTTAAAAAAATTAGACTTTGAATTAATTATAGTCTTGACCATTTTTTAAGGGGTTGCCTAATTTAAATATGTTCAGAAACTTATTTTATTTGATAAAATATCACTTTCATCTGGTAAACACATCAGTGAAGGTGGTCGACCTTAGTTCGTATCCTCTACCCTTGAGCTACCTAGCGGCACAGGTTAATAAATAGTTAATACTACGTAGCTAGCTATCCTCACTCAAACTCAAACTCAAAATTTTTATTTCCATGTAGGTTATAATACGCTTATAGAATTGTCCTACATGATGCCTACCACCGGTTCGGAAACTAGCCCGGCGAGAAGAACCGGCGTAAGAAACTCGCACTGCTGCTAGCGGTGCGATTCAATTTAAGATATAGAATATAGATTCGTAACTCTAAATATTACTAATTTTTCTTTTTGAATGGCCCCACAATATGGCAGAAATATTAAAGACGTATGTTTGTCAAAACTGTATAAAGTAAGCCTTCTGTTAGTTGCTTTGCCATTTGTAATGACGCGGGAACATTAAAATGACCGTTAAACGTAAAGTTACTGCGATCTGATAAGCTACTGGACCTCACGAACAGCCTTGAACTGAATAAAATCTGAATTTACCAAAAGTTTCTACGATAGGAATAGACTTTTGACGGTAATTAGCAAAAATTTAATAAATAAAATTAAAATTTAAGTTATCCCCGATATGTTAAGCAGTGAGCTAGCTGAATGCTGATGATGATGAATTATAGCTAATAACACTTTCGATCGATGTTAGCTTTCAAACCAAAAACTCTAGATTAAAATCGGTTCATCTGTTTTGGCGATACGATGCCGCGGACAGACACACACGCATACATACAGACAGACACGTCAAACTTAACGACTGGGACTGGCATACTGCATAGCCCAAAAAGTAAAAAAAATCATATTCCATGACGAAGTTATTTTAAATGTACATTGAAACGAAGTAAAACTAAACAAAATAAAGAATAGGAAACAGTTACTATATTATGTAGCTATATTTACATATAGTGTACATAGTGCTGGCCCACGCCTCATACATTACTAGAACATCTCTTTTAAAGTCTTCAGTGAATTTTATATGTGACCAACTTTAAAAATACGATCGTAAACGTTATTTGGTCTGTTTCGTGAATTTCATGAATTTAAAACTGCTATCGCTCCGATAAACCGGTCTGTTAGGTTTGAATTTCACAAAAATACTCGTATTTTACGAGTACACGAGATATTTGGCTTTGTAACTGAATACAAATATTCTAATTATGTTGCGGCTAAAGGGATTATTAGCTATAAATATTGTATTAGAACGATTGAAGCAGCTATTAGGGCGAGCGTTCACTTACATACATACGTACATATAATCACGCCTTTTTTCATAGGGACAGAGACCACTTCTATCCACTTGCTACGATCCTTACATACTTATTTCACTTCGTCCACTTTCATTTTTACCATCCATTCCTCCTCTTACATTCAACGTAGCGAAGCGGCTCTCTATTGCGTTATTTATATATCCGCGTTTATTTGGGACACGACTTAAAATTAATGAACATTCTTCATTACTAGTTAAATAAAAATCACAATAAAGTTATTACTGTTGAGCCGGCAAACGTTCTGCCATTTAAAATTCCCTCGTTCATATTATACAAAATATAAGGTTTGGTAAAATCAACTACGGATATTTTGGGTATATGATCTACTATAAAGAAGTTTAGACAAAAAAATATTGTCATACTCAAAGTTAAAAAATTATCTCATAATGGGTCAATCTCCGCTTAACGCAAACTCTCACTCCCCATATAAAGGAAGATTTTTTTCGAGTATAACAATAATTTTTTTCCTGCCTAAACGTCTATACATAAGCAGTAGGTAGGGTAATACTTAAATTATTGTCAGACAATATAAGATACATATTTTTATCAATAAGTGCATTAAATTACATTACATTTTTACTATGGTGGCTGCGAGTCGATTTAAATAATATGCGTCGCTCAGCAGTTCTTCTACGAGTAAAACAGCGCGCCCGCGGGTTACGCTCGGCGCAGTCTTAATTAGTAACAGGTGTATGGAATGATGTTTAATATAGATTTAGTCTCAATTATAGTTTGTTTTTGGTCCGAAACAAAAGCGGTAGCTTTTAACCGGAATAACACCGACAAACTTTTTATGCCTACTAAAAACCAGAAGAGAGAATAATTTAGGAGTTTTGCTCGGAGTTTTAGTAAGTAAATTAAATAAATAAAAATAATCATAAAATCCAAATTCCCGAACGACGCAAAATCTGCCAACCAGACTCATATTTAGACTCGAAATTATTGATATATTGTTGCACAACGAAAGTAAATAATATAATATGTAGCTTTGCATAGTATTTTCGCCCATAGTACAGGCACTAGGCAGCGCTTAGTTTGGGGGACGGTTATGTTGCGGAGACCGCCGTTGTAGGTAGGCAGGGGTGATGAATTATAACATCATAATCGAATTATTTATATATTTAGTACTAGCTGTCCCGACAGACGTTATTCTGCCTTAACTATGAATTGAAATTTCTCACCGTTTAAACCTTCACCGAACTGATACGATTATTTTAAGATCAAAATTAGCCAAATCTGACCAGCCGTTCTCGAGTTTTAGCGAGACTAACGAACAGCAATTCATTTTTATATATAAGAAGATTAATATGTACAATCGAACCACATCTTATTATAGGTCGCGCAACGGTTTATGAGCGCTCAGTGAAAGTGGAGGGGATCGTTCGCGCATGTGACCAATAGCAAAGAATATATATGTAACCTCATTGCTCCTCCTTGATACTCTTTTTTATCTTGACAGGAAATACTTGACAGACTTTTATATTGTGATTCATATGAATAATTTATGTTTGAAAATATTTGCGAAATATTAGCATTAAATGTTGTTTCTTTAGTTGTAAAGCAACACATTATCTTTTATTTCCATATTGTTAAAAATCATATTATAAAACAACATTTTCGCTATAACTTGTGAACAATGGAAAAACTGAGATTCGAATTTGTGGTAAAGGCAAGTGATGATCCAAAAACTAATATTATATGCTTAACTTCGATTACTGATGCTGATAATAGAACATACTCGATTCCGGAAGAATTACAACCAGCTAAATTTCATGATGCTGTTCTAAAGACGCGAGTATTTGAAAATATAAAAAAAACATTGAAGAAAAGGCATGAGAGTAGGCAAGTATGGATAACAATGACACAAGAAATACATGATACCTATATAGATGACGATGGAAACATTCAATTTAACGGATATTTTTTAGAGGAAATAACTTCAAAATTTGAAAGAGCACCACAGCATATAGGAATTTTGGAAGAGTCTTTGACAGAATTATTACATAAATGCACGGAATCAAATAAACCACAAATTTCGGGAAATGTAGTAGACAAATTTATTTTGGAAAAGTTTAACAGGAGGACATCTAATGCATCTCAATGGATGAAAAGATTTGAAGAGGAATGTTCACGCTTATCAATTGTTGAAGATGCAAAGAAAATTGAGATTATAAGAGCATTTTTAGAAGACCTAGACTGGTATACCTCCATGATGATTAAATATACAATTAATTCGGAATGGAAAACATGGAAGGAATGTTTCTGTGAAACTTATGCTGACAAAGGTTGGTCACCAGTCAGGTATGCAATTTTATTTCATTACAGACAATGTTATTTATTAGACTATGCCTTGAAAAAGGAGAGACTTTTATTGGAAGTGAACAAAAACATTGATGTTTGTACATTGATTGATTTAATTGCAACGGGATTACCTATATTTGTGATAAATAAAATTGATAGAAATATTTTAAGAACAACAGAAGATTTATTTAACCAAGTAAGAGGTCTAGAATATTTAGTTACCAGAAAGAATTTTCAAAACAACTTTAGAAGGAATGCTGACAATGAATCAGAGAAACAAAATAAGAATACAAGAAGCTCACAAGCAGTAGGAGAAAACAGATATCCAATAAGAAACGTTAACAATTCAGAGTTAGAAGTTGAACTAAATGAAATCAATCCAAAAAACTTGATATCCCGCCGTTAATCAAAATTGAAGTTGAATTAAATGACTCCTTAAAAATAAAAGGGATCTATGATTCAGGTTCGAATGTGTCCTTAGTAAATTCCAAAATTTTGTCAATAAAAGGTACTCAAAATAATAAGGACGGTATAAATGCGAACCTCAAGACGATTAATGGCGTTAAAAAGAGTGTTGGTATGATAACTCTCAAAATAAAGATTTTCGATATAGAGAGAGATGTCAATGTATTTGTCATAGACGCAGAAACTTTCGATTACGATTTTTTGATTGGATTAGACATAATAAAAAAATTTCATCTTGTTCAAGATGAATACTTGGAAATAAAACAAAGTATTCCGTTTAAGGAGAATAAGACATATTATAAAACAAAGACATTTTATAGAACAACCAATTTTGACAAAGCAAACAAAAAATATGAAATTAATTTTAACGAACACCTAGAGGAAAAAGACTTTACTATTATGGTGAATCACCTTAATGTGGATCAACAGAATGATATTGATAATCTTATATCAAAATATAAATCACTTTTCGCGACAGGCAAGTACGATGTTGGTAAAGTAAAAGATTACGAAGCACATATTGATTTATTGGTCGATAGGTACTGCGCTAAAAGACCATATAGATGTTGTATAGGGGATAAAAAAGAGATAGAAATGCAGGTGGCTAAATTATTAGAAGAAAATTTAATTGAAGAATCATATAGTCCTTTTGCAGCACCTGTTACTCTGGCATATAAAAAAGAAGACGGACGGAAATCCAGATTATGTATTGATTTCCGAGATTTAAATAAAATTGTAATACCACAATCACAACCGTTTCCCTTAATAGAAGACTTAGTGGTGAAAACTCGAAATTGTAAATACTTCACAACACTTGATGTTAATTCGGCATTTTGGTCAATCCCGCTCAAAATTGAAGACAGACATAAAACAGCTTTTGTAACTCAAGATGGACATTTTCAATGGACATGCCTACCCTTTGGATTAAAAACTTCACCAGCGATTTTTCAGAGAGTATTAAGCAATATCATAAGGAAACACAAACTATCGAACTTTACTGTAAATTATATTGATGACATTTTGATATTTTCTAAGACGTTTCAAGAACATATTACTCATTTATCATTACTACTAGAAGCAATATCAAAAGAAGGATTTAGACTAAAATTTTCAAAATGTAACTTTGCACAAGATTCAGTAAAGTACCTTGGTCATATAATTAAGGACAACACGATAACTCCCTTGAAAGATAATTTAATTGCAATAAAAGATTTTCCTATACCAAAGACGCAAAAGAACGTACGTCAATTTTTAGGAAAAATCAATTTTTATGGTAAATATATACCAAATATATCAATCATTTTAGATCCTTTACATAATTTATTGAGAAAAGGGCAACAATTTGTTTGGTCAAAAAAGTGTGAAGAATCTTTTCAGTTGATTAAAAACTTAATGTGCCAGAAGCCTATATTAACTATTTTTGATCCTGATTTACCGATAAATATTTATACTGACGCCAGCATACTGGGTATTGGCGCTGTTATGAAACAGCCACAGCTTAATGGAGAGGAAAAGCCATGTGCATATTTTTCAAGAAAACTTAATGATACTCAGAAAAAGAAAAAAGCTATTTACTTAGAATGTTTAGCTATAAAGGAGGCTGTTAAGTATTGGCAACATTGGTTACTAGGGAAAAAGTTTACAGTCTTTACAGATCATAAACCTTTAGAAAAAATGAATATTAAATCTCGACCAGACGAAGAACTAGGCGATCTTACATATTATTTATCTCAATACAATTTTGAAGTTATTTATTCGCCAGGTAAATATAATTTGGAAGCTGATAGTCTTAGTAGAAATCCAGTATTGGAAGCAGATGATAATCATGATGATAATTTAAAAATTGTAAATTTTGTTAAAATAGAAGATATCCAATGTGACCAGCAAAGAAATGAATACATAAGACTAAATAAAAATAAATTAAAGTTTCAAAATTCAATATACTATAAAAAGTCAAAGAAAAAAGAAAAAATCATACTAACGGAAGAATTTGGTAAAAAGCTAATAAAAGATATTCATTACCTCTACTGTCACATAGGAGCAGAACAGATAAGAAATAAAATAAGCGCATTTTATACTGCAAATAACTTGATGAGAAATATAAAGAATGTGTGTGACACATGTGAAGTATGCATAAGAAATAAGTCCAGAGGTAAATATAATTATGGGCTATTGTCTCAGTTAGGACCAGCTTCATGTCCTTATGAAATAATGTCAATAGACACTATTGGAGGATTTGGTGGATCTCGATCTACAAAGAAATATTTACATCTTTTAATAGATCACTTTACAAGATATGCTTATATTTTGACCTCGAAAACACAGAATTCAAATGATTTTATAAAGCTATTGCAGAAAGTGACACAGGAACATAAGATTGGCATTATTTTATCTGATCAATACCCAGGTATAAATTCAAAAGAATTTAAATCATTTTTAGATGTACAAAATATAACTATAGTTTTTACTGCGGTGAATGCGCCGTTTTCAAATGGTTTAAACGAGAGATTAAACCAAACTATTGTAAATAAAATAAGATGTAAGATAAATGAAAATAACAATAACTTAGCCTGGACAACTATTGCTCACGAATGTATCAAAAGATATAATGAGACAGAACATACTGTTACAAAATTTACACCTAAATATCTTTTGGAAGGAAAAAATTATACCATTCTACCAACTGAATTAAAAACAAATTTTACAGTTGAAGATTTAAAAAGGGACAGAAAAGTGGCATTTGAAAATTCTATGAAGTCACATATTTACAATAAAGAAAAATTTGATAGAAAAAGGAGAGATGTTGATTTGAAAATTGGTGATTTTGTATATGTTGAAAATGGAAATAAACTTAATAGAAGAAAGTTAGATGAACTAAAAATTGGGCCATTTGAGGTCTTGGAAAAGATATCTGACTCTATATACAGAGTAGACACTGGACACAGGAAATGTGAATCAAATTTCTATCACATTACGAAGATCGTTCCGGCTCCTACAGCTGCAGCGGTCGGAGCCTGATCTGGGGGGGGGGAGATGTAACCTCATTGCTCCTCCTTGATACTCTTTTTTATCTTGACAGGAAATACTTGACAGACTTTTATATTGTGATTCATATGAATAATTTATGTTTGAAAATATTTGCGAAATATTAGCATTAAATGTTGTTTCTTTAGTTGTAAAGCAACACATTATCTTTTATTTCCATATTGTTAAAAATCATATTATATATATATTACTAACGAACCAATAGCGTGTCGGCAGCCACGTTCGGCATGCGTTCGGCGCATCCACACCTCTCCGCCCGAGCCCGCTACCGCCAAACACACCCAAAAACTGACTTCTGCGCATACCCCCTCTACTTTTGTCGAAAGGATTCACTTGTAACTCTTCAGCTCTTAGAGATGTTTTTAAAATGTAAAAAATATAATACGCATACACCCTTATTAATAAAAATATTTACACCATGGATAAGCAAATCCAAATCGCTCTCTTTGTCTATCAAGTGACTGTTCCAAAGTATATCTGACAGAGACAGCCATGTTGGATTAGCTAATCCGTGGTGTAAATAATTTTATTAATAAGGGAGTGTAGGTTTATAAATTATAACACTTATTTCAAGAATTATTAAGCACTTCGTAATTGATGAATATGACGAGCATTATAATTAGAATTTGATTGTATTTAATATATTATATGATAGCTTGTTACGAATAATAGTAATAATTATTTAATAATAATAATAATTATATAAAACGCACAATACAATAATAATAATTATAACGAATAATTATTATCATAATGAATAATAATTTTGTTTGTTTGAACGCGCTAATCTCAGGAACTACTGGTACGAATTGAAAAATTATTTTTGTGTTGGATAGTCCATTTATCGAGGAAGGCTTTAGGCTATATAACATCATCCTAAGTTCAATACGAGCGGAGCACTAATCAAGAATGTTTTAAGGTTGGCTCACTATAACCTTTTTTGCTAACCAAATTTGTTCTAAAAGTAAGCATTACTTGTGAAGGTGTTTTTATAAAGATGATATTAATCCTTACCCAAGTAAATACGTTTCCTCATTCTCTCTTCCTCAATAGTTAATAATTAGAAAAGTATATTATTGCACCATCAATATCTATGGATATTGATGGTGCAATAATATACTTTTCTCTCATAAAAAGTAGACGTATTTTTAAATTAAAGACGAAAGTTAGGTTTTACTTCTTAGCTTCTTACCTATATTATTTTCAATAAAGTTCTAGTGTAAATTAAAATTTATTTGTTAAAATGTCATCTAAATGGTTTAATAAAAATAATTTAAAACTTAGATATTTTTTTTATATATTTAAAATCTAACCTGTATAATGCAAAATAACGATGACTGTTCTTGCCGAAAAGTTCTCTAGAATTAATGTATGTAGATAATTTATTGTATACAAAAAACCTAATTAAGGGGGCGGCAAAATTATCATCCGCCCCGGGCGGCAGACACCCACGCTACGCCAATGATTACAAGCATTTAATCTAGAAGAAAATTGCATCATTTGATTTCAATGAGTATTTTATTTTTTTATTATTTAAGATATCGCAGTAATAAAAGCGCGCAATAACAATGTACGGCGCGAGCCCGCGGCGGGCAGTCGTGAGGGGGAAGCGCTTCTCCTTAATCCTCCTCCGTAAATGAAGTCGCGGGTAAATTTTAGCGATATCCCAAACTAACTGTTCCACGCGGGCGGAGTCGCGGGCAATAGCTAGTATATTATATAAAAAAGTCTTGTTAGTTACACTATTTATAATTCAAGAACGGCTGAACCGATTTGGCTGAAAATTGGTAAGGAGTTATCTTAAAACCAGGAGAAGGATACTTTTTAACGCGTTCCCGAGGGACTCAAAACTCGAGAACGGCTCGACTGATCTGGCTAATTTTGGCCTTAGAATGATTGTGAAAATTCAGGAAAGGTTTAAGCTGTGAGAAACAATGAAAAAGGTGTAGGTTGTAGGAGAAGGTGTTAGGAGTAGGAGTAAGTGTAGGCATAGGACTAGGACGTAGGTTGCATTGTAGGTGTAGTCACTTATTCATTCCAGTTCATATTTAAGACAAAACAACATATGTCGGGACAGCTTGTAATTTATAAAAAGCATAGCTGATTGATGACTTATATGTATCAACGCACAGGCCAAAGCCGGCTAGAAATTTGAAATTTTGCACACACATATCTCACATGACATATGCATCCACTAAGAATTTTTCAAAATTCAACCCCCAAGGGGTAAATTTAGGGATGGAAGTTAAAAACCTAATTTCACGTGGGTGAAGCCGCGCTCAATAATGCTAGTTAGAAATAAAAAATATTCCAGCACTGTAAGAGCCTGTTAGAAACAAGTAACACTAAATTAAGAAACTTAAGAAAGTTGTTTAAATTACTAAGTACTGCAGCTCGTGAAGTTAGACAATACTTTTATTTAATTTTTAAAGTATAAAATTAGTTTGAATTGTGTAAATACTTTTTACTTGAGACATCCTTATAGTAGATCTGTTTTTTGATAAAACTAATTTTAAATGAATGTTAAGAAAGTATGTAATGGATTAAGAATTAGTTGCCATTAAAAAAATTGCCACAATTACCAGTAATTAATATAAGTATAATTAATTCGCTGGTGTAATTTGCAGCTATATGGTTTTTTAATGAATTTTACAATATTTGAAAGAAAATGATATCACGAATTAAAAAAAAAAATTGGTTGCCAGCTCCCAGTAAGCCGCAACGTTAAGGTAGTCAGGTGTAAACAGGTACATTTTTGTTAATTACTTACACTCACTTTTTTTATTTAATTTAATACAAAATTAAAGTTTTATATTATATACTTATTAAGAAAATCCATGGTTACCAGTTGGAAAATGGCCTCAAGCAGAGATAGCCATGATTTATATAAACGATTATCGCTTATAAGTGCAAGCGAAAGAGAGAAGATACACGCATTGTTATGTGCTGTAAACAAGAGTATAATGTAGCGTATAATATGTAGTTATAGATAGATAGATAGATAATGTTTATTTGCTCAAATAAGGTACAATTTATAGTATATGACGGCGCATACAAAAATGTTACGTCGGAACTAGACTTGACAGCTGTCAACTGTCAAGCGAAACGTCGTGTCGATGGTGCGCGGCCATGTTTAGCTTAGCCAACTTACCTATTCCCTCTTAAAAGGCCGGCAACGCACAGTTTGCAGCTCTTCTGATGCTGCGAGTGTCCATGGGCGACGGAAGTTGCTTTCCATCAGGTGACCCGTTTGCTCGTTTGCCCCCTTATTTCATAAAAAAAAAAAAAAAAAAAAAAATGTTGAAAAACAGTCTAATACGAATCAACAGCGCGAGCGCACCACGTGTTCGACGGATCGCTTTTGTTCCGCGTAATCACGCAACAATTAGTGCTTTAGACAATTGATTGTGAAATATAAAGAGGTTATTCTACTTGCAGTGGAGTTATTTCTAATTATAATAATTTGCTAGTGATTGTAATTGATTATACAAGATATTCGGACTTGCTCATTTCATTTATCTACACGCCCACATAAAAGAAGACCATGGCCAGCCCTTATAAAGACAGACAAGAGTGTTTATCAGAAGTGGGATGTGAACCGGAGGAACAAAGGGAAGAATGACAATCATTGTCAGATGAAAATAATGCGGTGAAGTTACTGAGTGGTATGCAGGAGCTGCTTACACGAGCTTTTGAAATCACACAGACGAAAACCGCCTGCCGCGAGTGCAGTTCTAGTGGCATCCAGTTTATCCCATTTAACCCCGATGATCCTGAGGCTGACATCGAAGGCTGGTGCAGAGTTACAGAGTTGTTTGTTCAAAATAAGGGCCTTGAAGGTTTTGATTTGCTTGTGGCTCTCACCGGCGCATTAAAGGGTCGTGCGGCAACATGCATAACTAAGCTCAATTTAAGTGAATTGTCATGGAGCGTCGTGAAACAGACCTTATTAGCCAAGTTTTCTGAACCAAAGTTACCTCAAGATCATTTTGATGAAATATTACGTTTTCAAATTAGTCCAAAAAAACCGCTACTGAAGCTGCTTTAAGGTTGTGGACATGATTGAAAGTCTTCCTAAGACTGAAATGCCAGAAGACGTAATATCTGGCTTTGTTATTTCTGTGCTAAGTCAGAAGGATGACATGATACGTCGTGAATTAAATTCTCTAGTTCTTACTTCGCGTGCCCAGCTATTTAGAACCCTAGGTGGAATATCAATGAAACGACGAATCGAAGGCCTTAACACTCACGGACCCGAGGTGAAGCGAGCTCGCTTAAACGACAGTAACAAATTTCCTGGCAATTGTCATTGGTGTGGAATACCTGGTCATCGGATAGCAGACTGTAAGAAAAGGAAAGGCGGTGTTGAAGCCAGCACGTCGACACCGCTAGCCCCTACAAGATCAATCCATTCACCACAGAATGCACAGACTACATGCTTATCTTGTGGCAAACCTGGTCACATAGCGACCGTTTGCCCTGATAAGAGCGGTGGTGGTAATAATACTTTAAGGAAAGATGTCAACATCTGCGAACAGCGACTGTCGAGAGGCACCTTGAGGACGTTGTCTGGTGAGCAAGTTTCTTTTTTGTTTGATAGTGGATCTTCCTGCTCTCTGTTAAAAGAAAGTTTTAGTAATAAATTCCCGGGTACTGTATGCAATGATCTCGTGTATCTTACTGGTATTGGGGGCGATGAAATTAAGTGCACTTCACAAATCATAAGCGTTGTAAATATTGATGATATTTCGGAGTCTGTAACTTTTCATGTAGTATCTGACCGTTATATTTTAGAACCTGTAATTATAGGAAGGGATATTTTAGAAAAAGGTATTGGTGTGCAGATTGATGGTAGTAAGATAAAGTTTTAATTTAAAGAGGAAAATAACTTTTGTGAATCTAATGTGGTAGGGCCGGATTTTACACAGGTCGATACTGATCCCAAAGGTGATGATAGAAAAATACTCATTACACTATTAAACAAGTATGCTGATTGTTTTTTTTTTTTTTTTATTATTTCCATGTAGGTTATATTACTCCTACTTATATTATAAATGTGAAAGTTAGTGAGGATGTATGGATAGATGGATGAATGGATGGATAGATGGATGTTTGTTTGTTACTCTTTCACGCAAAAACTCACAAGATAAAAAAAAAATATGGTAGGAGTTTAGGCTCTGGGTTAAAACATAGGCTACATTTTATCCCGAAAAAGTGAGGGATGCTCAAACTCAAACTCAAACTCAAAATTTTTATTTCCATGTAGGTTATAATATAACGCTTATAGAATTGTCCTACATGATGTCTACCACCGGTTCGGAAACTAGCCCGGCGAGAAGAACCGGCGTAAGAAACTCACACGGGGCCACCTTTTAGCAAAAAGATGGGAAAATTGTTCTTTTCAAAAAATATTTTTACAATGTTGTAACTTAATCTATATAACATTAGTTATAAGTACATAAAACATACTTAAGTACATAAAAGCAGCCTCGCATGGGGCCATCTTATTCCCAAGGTGTGCAATCGTTAATGAAATCACTGACTTTATAATAACCTTTAGCACACAAACGTTCTTTAACTACTTTTTTAAATGTATTAATAGACAGACTTTGAACGTTTTCTGGGATTCTATTGTATATAGGCGTATACATTGACCTTTAAAAGATTTACTAACTTTACTTAGTCTGATCACTGGAATGTCTAATTTGTGTTTATTTCTAGTGTTCATGCAATGATTATTACTTTTCGTATTGAACATATTTAAATTTTTTCTAACATACAACACATTGTCTAAAATGTATGGAGAAGCGACTGTCAGAGTTCCTATTTCTTTAAACTTTTCTCTTAGAGATTCAAAGCAGGACATTTTGTAAATAGAACGTATTGCTCGCTTCTGCAGCACAAATATTGTATTTATGTCGGCGGCATTTCCCCATAAAAGAATGCCGTAAGACATTCTACTGTGAAAATAACTAAAATAAACAAGTCGCGCCGTTTCTTCGTCAGAAATTTCCCTAATTTTTCTGACTGCATATGCTGCAGAACTTAGTCTATCTGCAAGATTCGCAACATGAGGACCCCACTGTAATTTACTATCTAGTGTTATACCTAAAAATACAGTGGTGTCCACTAAGTTCATTTTCTCGTCATTTAATAGTATATTTGTTTGAACTTGCCTAACATTGGGCAAATTGGGTTTCGTTGAAGGTATCCCTAATAGACGCGTAAAAACTGGTGAATTAGAAATTACATTAATTGACCCTCACAAAACGGTGCAGAGATGCCCCTACAGGTTGGCCCCTTTAGAAAAGCAAGTAGTAAGGCAAAAAGTTGAGGAGCTTCTAAATGCAGGCGTTATTCGTGAGAGCTCCTCCCCCTTTGCAAGTCCAATTCTCTTTGTAAAGAAGAAAGATAATTCTGATAGGATGTGCGTAGATTACCGCGAATTAAAACTCAAATACCTTACCTGAACATAACCCGTTACCTCGAATAGAAGAACAGATAGACCAGCTTTGTGGCGCACAATACTTTTCGTCTCTTGACATGGCTTCTGGTTTTCACCAAATCCCTATTCATCCCAATTCAATTGAAAAGACAGACTTTGTAACGCCCGAGAGGCAATATGAGTACCTTGCCATGCCTTTTGGATTGCGAAATGCCCCATCGGTATACCAGAGGTGCATTACAAAAGCCTTGCATAATTTGAAGAATAAACCATTGGTGTATATAGATGATGTTTTGTGTTATTCCGGTAATATTCATGATGGTCTATTACGGTTAGATGAGGTTTTAAGGGTTTTATCGGAGTCCGGGTTTTCTTTTAACCTTAAAAAGTGCAAATTCATGAAACAAAAGATTGAGTATCTAGGTTATACTTTGCAACATGGTCAAGTAAGACCAAATTCTCGAAAAATACAGGCTTTAATAGATTCCCCGCCACCCAAAACTGCTACGCACGTTCGTCAATTTTTGGGCTTAGCTTCGTACTTCCGAAAATTCATTCCTGGCTTTACAAATATCGTTGGCCCTCTTTATTCATTAACTAGATTAAAAGGGTCGATCAAATGGACTAAGGAACATGAAGAGATTCGTAATGCTATAGTAGATATACTCACATCAGAACCGGTTTTAACGATATTTGATCCCGATTTGCCCGTGGAATTACATTGTGATGCTAGTTCTGATGGTTATGGAGCAATCCTTAGGTATTCAAAAGAAAAATAATCTCCCTCATGTCGTTGAATATTTTAGTCGACGCACGTCTGAAGTAGAATCCCGCTATCACTCGTACGAGCTAGAAACACTAGCGGTCGTACGAGCAGTAGAACATTTTCGACACTATCTATATGGAAGACATTTCAAAGTTTTCACGGACTGTAATTCCCTTAAGGCCTCTAAGTCCAAAGCAGATCTTACACCTCGGGTGCATCGATGGTGGGCAATCTTACAGGCATATGAATTTGAAATTATCTATCGCGAAGGTCGTTCTATGCAACACGCAGATTACCTTTCCAGAAATCCTTTACCTAATAACGATGCTTCTTCACTTGAAGTTCCTAGGACACCGGCACGTAGGATAGTTCAGTTCATTGAATTGCATCAAGGTTGGCTTGCCGTGGAACAAAAGCGTGACGCTGAGATACAAGACTTAGTAGCAAGACACTCCAATAATGATTTTCCAGATACTGTCGGTGGTACATATGACGTTAGGGATGGCATTCTTTACAGGAAAGTCAGTAGAAATAAAATAACATCATGGTTACCAATTGTTCCTCGTTCTCTTACATGGACTTTAATTAATCATGTTCACAATGAATTACAGCATCTAGGTAGTGATAAAACTTTAGATAAATTGTAAGAGCAGTATTGGTTTCCTGATATGGCCAAAAATGTTAGAAGATTTATTGATTCTTGTATTGTATGCAAAGCTTCCAAGGGTCTGTCGGGAGCTCAACCCATTCAGCTTCACCCAAACCTAAAGGTTTCGATTCCATGGCATACAATTCATATAGATTTTACTGGAAAGCTGAGTGGGAGGAGTGACCGAAAGGAATACTGTTCGGTTATAATAGGCAATCGGACAATTTTTTTTATTGCATAAATGAATAGTATTCTTAAATGTGAGTAACTTCTCAGAAGAAACCGTATATCAAAAGTCAATATTTTCAAAGGTACAGCGATTTTTATACAAAATTTCACGAGCCTCCTAAAAACGCTCCATACTAAAATCGCCACATAAATGACGTCACTATTGGATTAAAGTGTATTAAGTAGGTATAAAGTATACGGCCGCAGGAATATATTTGTAAATATCTCCGATATTTGTGCGTTTAAGTTCATACTTATCATAATGAATGTTTTTGTATATGATGTGAGTAAACTAATGATGTAGGTTTTGTTTACCAAATTCGCAAAAAAATAAAATATTTTTTTTTGGTATAAAGACTCGCGAAATTTTGTATACAAATCGCTGTACCTTTGAAAATATTGACTTTTGATATACGGTTTCTTCTGAGAAGTTATTCATATTTAAGAGTACTATTCATTTATGCAATAAAAAAAAATCAGTCCGCTTGCCTATTGATGCGTTCTCTAAATATGTTTTGTTGGAGTATGTGTCTTCAGTAGACGCCGCTAGTGCGGTACGAGCTATTAAAAATGCTGTTTGTCTTTTTGGAGCACCGAAGCGTATCATAGCTGATCAAGGTCGATGTTACATTAGCTCGGAATTTAAATCATTTTGTGCAGAGCATAAAATTGACATACACTTTATTGCCACGGGCTCCAGCAGGACAAATGGACAAGTAGAACGAGTCATGCGCACACTAAAAAGTCTACTGACTATAATTGAAAATGACCCAAATAAGGCGTGGCGTGATCATTTAGGCGATGTACAGCTTGCACTTAATAGTACACGATCTACTGTAACAAAGTTTACACCGACAGAATTAATGTTTGGAATCCGTGCTCAGTCTTTAGGTTTATCGAAAGTTAGTGTTACCAATTCTGAAAGTCAAAGATTAGATTTAGATTCTATAAGAAAAGATGCTTCTGAAAATATAAGAAAAGCAGCTGTATCAGAGGTAGAACGCTTTAATAAAGGTCGCGCAGCTATTAAACCATTTGCAAAAGGGGACTTTGTCTTTATTAAAAACAGTGAAAGGAATCAAACCAAATTAGATAAAAAATATAAAGGTCCCTTTGTCATTACCGCGGTATTAGAGCATGATCGATATGAACTAAAAGGCCTGAATAATTCTTGTCGCACCTATAAATATGCTTATGAGAACTTGCGTCCAGTACCAGTGGGTCATGAGGGTTTGCTTGAGATAAGCAATAGCTTAATCAATCACGAAGAAGACGAGACGGCACCAGATAATGAAGAACTCTATATCAGCCGCCCCGACAGACTGAGCAGCATAGCCTCTGACATATTAACCGCTGAATCTGACACTATAACAGCTACGTCAGGAACCATGACGGCGTATTCGGATGCTAGTTCAGATACGTTTAGTATTGCTAGTGATCATACAGACTTCCAATATATAGTACAAAATCGGGATAAGCAGGATAGATCAAATAAGTAGGTAAGCATCTGAGCACCTCACGTTTTTTTTGTATTCCGATACATTTCGATGTCGTACCGGGCCAGGCCGGGATTTGTTCTGGCTGGTTGAGAGGACACGTTGAATTAGGAGGATGATGTCATCCGGGCCACACCGCGCGGTTGGTTGAAAGGATACATCCATCCATAATCTAAGTTTGAGATGGTCGATACGACAGTGTCATCCGGGCCGTACCGTGTGCGGTCGGTTGAGGGGATACACTCGTCCAGACCATAGTGGTACTTGAGCTGGCCGAAAGGACAGTATCATCCGGGCCACACCGTGCGCGGTTGGTTGAGAGGATATACCGGTCCTGACCATGCTGTTGGGCACATCTATCTTTGTCAGTCATACAAGTCACACAATTGTTTGAGATTATATTGTTAGTTGAGTATACTGGTATATGTCAAGATAGACGAGCGGCATGCTGATGTGACGAAAGACCCTTGATGCTTGTTCGTTTGTTACAGGATGTCATACAGAAGCTCCCGAGGACGGTCGCAAGTCAGACGGCGCATACAAAAATGTTGACAATGAGCTAGACTTGACAGCTGTCAACTGTCAACTGTCTAGCTAAACGTCGTGTCGATGGTGCGCGGCCATGTTGAAAAACAGTCTAATAGCTAGCTACATAATACTAATCTGTGACAGTCTAATACGAATCAACAGCGCGAGCGCACCACGTGTTCGACGGATCGCTTTTGTTCCGCGTAATCACGCAACAATAAGTGCTTTAGACAATTGATTGTGAAATATAAAGAGGTTATTTTACTTGCAGTGGAGTTATTTCTAATTATAATAATTTGCTAGTGATTGTAATTGATTATACAAGATATTCGGACTTGCTCATTTCATTTATCTACACGCCCACATAAAAGAAGACCATGGCCAGCCCTGATAAAGACAGACAAGAGTCTTTATATATATTATTTATTATGGAGTATTTTTACTTATTATTTATAAAACATAAATTTTAGAGCATACAAGATTGTCTCGTTTAAAGTAATAAGATAAGGCATGGGGGCACTACCGTGCCCCCAGATTAAAATTGCGAACTCTAAGTATCAGTCTGATACGCAATCACACCTTAGCCACTGAACGGATTTGGTACAGGTGTAGATGACATAACAGCCTCCGTGGTCTAGTGGTTAGAGCATTGGCTCTCGACTCGGAGGTCTTGGGTTCGATTCCCGCATATTGTTTTTAAGTTTATTTAGGACAATGCAGCCTGCATCGATCACCTGATTGTCCGACAAGAAAGATGATCCATGCGTCGGATGCGTGTCTATTATCCGTCCCACTGAATTATGACAGTAAAGGAAGAGAGAGAGTAGTTCTTGTGTACTGAACCGAACACACACTTGGGCACTATCAAAATTAATCCTGCGTAACTGGCTTGGTTTCAATGAAACAGGCCACCGTCACCGAAATTGGTGTGGGGGAGTTATTAAATGACATAAAACAATCCATTATATAATTTTTTAAGGGATATAATTAATCGAGGGAACAAAAAATAAGTTGGCGGCTGCACGTGAGCATACTGTATTACTGAATTTATGAATTTAGGAAAATATATGTGTCTATTCTTAAATTAAATGTGTACTCACAAATAGTCGCCAAGATGGTTATTTGTTCGCTAAAATATAATCTGTCTCCAGTTTGGAAAATTCAGTGGTATTATTTAGTCACCAGATTTGTAATTTTTTTGTTTACTTACATTCTTTCGCCAACTTGGTAATTTAGTATTCAATATTGGGTATTTTCACATCCAATTTTTAATTGTTTTGTCGAATGTTTAAATACATGCCATTTTTTAATAGAACCAAGTGAAAAAAATTAAAATTTAATTATCTTTACATATTTGACGGTGTCCTTGTTATTTTTCTTCTTTTTTTTATATTTTTTATATTTTTCTTGTTTTGATTTTCCTGATTGTACCACGGCGAAGCACTTTACCATGGAGCCAGATTTGAAATTTATTTATAAAAAAACGGTTGTCTGTTAGTCGCGGACGATAATTTTACGTGATAACGTCATCAAGCCGAAAGCTTAGGCCGATCGAGCCTTTCTATCGCTTGCTCTGATGGAACGTGACACAGGCGGAACACGGTCGGAACGTAACAATTAGACGGAACGTGACAATTTTACGTTCGTGCAGCCCGTGTTTTTCGATTTATAAAACGTTATCACGTCAATAGGATGATAATAACCAACTCAAAGATAATAACTCTGCAAAAGGACATTTTTACAAAATATAATTTCCAAATCATAATTAAATCGTTGTGACTGAGCATAAAAGAGTTGAATTTTATAACATTTCTTTTGAAATAAAACGTTGAAAGTGATATAAAATTGTTTTGTTCTTTTCGATATAATCCGTTATGGCTCAAAGGCAGTTTATGTCGCAGATATAGAGAATGAACTGAGCAATATTTTTATTACGACTCTCTTTATAAGAGAGCGTGTGCTATGAAAGAGAAAAGAAATGACCCAGAAAGCGACGGAATCGTTTTTATAAGAGTGTAAGATAGACCTAAGTGATCCGCATGACCGCACGACACAACGAACTGTCGTTCGCGAACGAATGAAGCAAAGGACCCCTTTGATTCATTCGTTCGCGAACGATACAAGCTTTGGCGAACGAAACAACTGTTGGCCATTAGGGTCGAATGGTTCTCGAGTGGAAACCACGATCTGGATGTCGAATCATAGGACCGCCTGCTGTCAGATTGACAGACGATCTGAGAAAGGTCGCACTGGAATCTAGGGGAGGTCTATGTCCCGCAGTAGACGTCTACTGGCTAAAATGTCGAATCCACATTCTATGTCTGCGGTTTGTACGCATTTTAGTGAAAAGACCGCGTTATTAGATTTGTTACGGACCTCACTTTTATATCTTTTAACAAACGAAGTCATTTTTAGGGTTCCGTACTCAAAGAGTAAAAACGGACTATATAACTAAGACTCCGTCCGTTGCGCATCGGTCCGTCTGTATGTCACCAGGCTGTATCTCATAAACTGTGATAGCTAGACAGTTGAAATTTTCACAAATGATGTATTCCTGTTGCCGCTATAACAAAAAATACTAAAAACAAAATAAAATAAATATTAAAGTGGAGCTCCCATACAACAAACGTGATTTTGCCGTTTTGTACGGAACCCTTTGTGCCCGAGTCCGACTCGGACTTGGCCGGTTTTTTTTCCACTTTCAGATCAGAAGCTTCAAGGCTTTAGACATTTTCAGCGGTATATTATCTTGAGTTATATCTTTAGCAGCCTTCGTGATCTAGTGGTTAGAGCTTTGGCTCCCGACTCGGAGGTCGTGGGTTCGATTCCCGCATTAGAACAGCTAAAAATGTTGTTTCCAAGTTTGGTTGGACAATGCAGGCTGAACACCGATTGTCTAACAAGAAAGATGTTCCATGCGTCGGATGGGCATGTAAAAAGTCGGACCTGCGCCTGATCTCTCGTCAGTCGTGTCGGTTATCCGTCACACTGGATTATGAGAGTAAAGGAAGAGAGAGTGCTCTTGTGTACTGCGCAAACACTTGGGCACTATAAAATTACTCCTACGTAACTGGCCTGGTTTCAATGAAACCGGCCACCGTCACCGATATCGGTGCGGGGAGGAGTCTTTAGTAGCTACATAAAAATATTGTGACAAAAATATTATTATTATTATTATTCACTTTGACAAAAAATTTTAAATGCAAGGTACAAAACTCGGTACAATGTACATAAAAACCTATAAGGTTTGTCCGTCCTAGACTTTAGAGTTCCTTCAAATAGAGTCCCTTTTGCAGACTTTTTATCGGCCGATATGATTAGGTATGGGCGTTGGAATTCATTAGATATAATAGGTAATTAATTATATGAAATTCACAGTTAGGTTTCAGTGACACTGGATATTATACGCTGCCGCTCTCGCTCATGCTAAATCATTCGTGTACGAGTGCTACAGCATATTGTGGTGAACCCAACTGAAAATTGAACAAAACTACTTCAGCCCGCGATCCATACACTCGATCGATAAAACTGGACAGTTCGGTTTACATCATTAAGCCGTTACGATCAAACGTTACATGTGTAGCGGGCATTACGTAGCTTGGACCTCTGTACCTAAATGTTTTTAAAATAGTATCTTGAGTAAGTTGTACTATAATAATATTACTTTTAATTATGTTTATAAATACATACTAGCTGTTTCCCGCAGTTCCGCCAGCGTATAGTATCCCACGGGAATATTGTACTTTTTTGGGATAAAAGTACTACTACCATACCAAATTTCATCGAAATCCGTTTTGTAGTTTTTGCGCGAAACAGTAACAAACATCTATCCATCCATAATATAGTCTATGTCATTCATAAACAATGTAGCTTTCTATTGGTAAAAGAATTTTCAAAATCGGTTCAAGAGATCCAGAGATTACCCCTTACAACCTCTCAAACTTTACGTCTTTTTAGATTTTAATTAGTCTCTAGTATATCGATGAATTTAAATTGGCTATCATAAATATTGTATGCTCTGAGGCGTCCTAAAATATGCATGTTTATTAGACATGCTCAAAACAGTACCCTGTAGTGTAATGCTATATAGCATGACATTCCGCATCGCGTCATATGGCATGCTATCAGTACGCAGAACACTAAACATGACCTGACATGACGCGCTATACGAACGGCCTGCTATTACATAATATGTCACATATCTGTGATTGTACTGAATGTTCTGTGTAATAGGTAGGCCTTTTATTATTATTATATATAGTCTTTATTTTTGACAAAGTTGATTTCCCTTCATACTTAACCCTGATTATCATGAGATAAGTACTAGAAAATTACAAAAAGAGTTTCCAGGCTTAGGACTGACAATATTACACTTTATTTTTCAACTGATGCGAGGTAATTTTAGCCTGAACATGGCATTTTTGGCAACAGGCATGTAGGTAATTAGGTATATTTTATGTATATAGGAAACAAATCCGTGTGAAGGAGACAGTATCCCGTCTGGCGAACTAGACTCCTCGTCACTTGTACTCGAACCTTACCGATATTATCCGACGGACACCGAGTACTATCAGAACACGGCAGGCCGCGCCGATCGTAGAGCATGCATGCCGGCCGCCGGGGCATGCCATGTTTAATGTCATACGTCATGCTAAATTTTGTCGGGTAATGCGTACTGCTTCAGTACGCGGTCGTGCTATATTACGCGTAATACATTACTCACAGTACCTACACATCTCTAATGTTTATGTAAATAGTAATATAAAATATGTAGTGAAGAAAGAAGCTAGAAAGATTAGAACCTAGCTGAGAAAACTGAACGCCCCGCGTGCATTATTTTTCAGTAGGTATATTATGACTTGATATTAATGTTTAAATATTATGTATTTATTATTCGTATAAAACTGCCCGCGCCCACTTGGTTGGATGTAATACATTTTTACATGTTTACTTATAAAAAATATTAATAAAACATCATCCAGTGGAACAAATTGTAAATCTTAGCCATTCTCACATCTACTTGAACACACACAAAAATGTCATCAAAATCAGTCCTGCCGTTTCAGTAGGAGTTCAATTACAAATACACGCAGTCACGCACAGAAGAAGATTAAACACACATAAAAAGATGTATTGTAATTTTTACACGCCACAATTTTAGTCTCTAATGGCCGATTTCCTAAACATACATAAAACTGAATGGCACCTAAATCACAGGCTGTCTCTGTCTCTTCTTGGCAGAGTAACAATAACAGCAATTAATTTAAATGCCTCTTGGTTTGAGAAGCGTTTGAATATTTATCTTTATAAAACATTCTACTGGTAGATATCTAGAAGCTACAATGCTGCCCAAAAAAGGCAGACAGATATAATATTGTGTTTCTTAGCTTTTAATCTTAATCCTACTTCCTACTAATATTATAAATGTGAAAGTTTGTGAGAATGGATGGATGTTTGATACTCTTTCTCGCTACTGAACGAATTTCGATGAAATTTGATATGATTATAGTTTATAGGCTCTGGATAATCACACTTTTTATCCTGAAAAAGTACAGTACTTCCCTGGTATACTGTCTTTACGTGGAGCCGCGGGCAAAAGCTAGTGCGATACATAATATTATTGACGTTAAATAATTATAAAGGTCTTTTAAGTTTATTTATCTAGTAAATAGATGTTGCGCGCGACGTGCGCACAAAAGGAAATCTCGAGTGAACCGTACACCGTACATTCCCGCAATAAATTTGCCTATGTCCTTCCCCGTGGTCTATTCTATATGTGTGCTAGATTTTATCAAAATCGGTCCAGTAGTTTTGGAGCCTATTCGACAGCAAACAGACAAATAAAAAACAAACCTTTCCTCATTATTTTATTAGTATAGATTATACAATTAGATATTCTTAGTAAATAGTAGGCCTTTTATATTTTAATTCAAATAAATTACATTTCAAAAATTGGATAAAGCCTTGTTGTCATGTCTTCCACTTTCTTACATCTTTTATAAATAGCACTTGAATTTATTAAGTGGCTCGGTAATTTTCTAGTTCAGACATAAGAAAATCACATTATCTTGGGAACTGGAAATGTATTTTAGGAAAGCACTTATGTACAATACAATTATTTAAAGTAATTGTATTCAACATCAGTTCCACTTTACCCCATCGTACTAATATTATAAATGTTGAAGTTTGTGAGAATGGATGGACGGATGGATGTTTGTTACGCTTTCACGCAAAAACTACTGAACGGATTTTGATTAAATTAAAGTAAAAAAAAACATATGCCCCTTTTATCCGGGAAAAGTACATTATTCCCACGAGATACTCGATATTATATTTACGCAGGTGGAGCTGCGGGAAACAGCTAATCTTTTATACATTAACCCCCTTACTAATAAAAATATTTACACAATGGATAATCTATACAATGTTTTGCTGTCAAGCAACTTTTCCAACGTATTACGACCATCAAGACCTGCAAGCCTTCAAGAACGGAGCGTATTCCTGCCAAAAAGGCCGGCAACGCACTTGCAACTCCTCTGATATTGCGGGTGTCCATGGGCGACGATAATCGCTTTCCATCAGGTAAATCCTTTTGCTCATTTGCCCCCTAGTTTTATAAAAAAAACGTATTAGACAAGGAAAAACATTGTAAAGCTTACCCCCTAGTTTTATAAAAAAACGTATCAGACAAGGAAAAAACATTGTAAAGCTTATTATTCACTGTGTAAATAATTGTATCAGTGGGTGTAGATATATTAAACGACCAGGCAGGCTCGCCGGAGAGATATCACACCCCCATGGAAAACCAGCGTAAAATAAATATGTATAGTGTTTTTTTTTTTTTTTTTTTTATGAAATATGGGGGCAAACGAGCAAACGGGTCACCTGATGGAAAGCAACTTCCGTCGCCCATGGACACTCGCAGCATCAGAAGAGCTGCAAGTACGTTGCCGGCCTTTTAAGAGGGAGTAGGGTAATAGGGTAGGTAGGGTAGTGTAGACCGAATGGAAACAAATCCTACAAAACTAACAATAATTGTCGCCAATAGAGAGTATTATTTATAATTATGTAGATTTGTTAAAAAATATATAAAAAAATATGATTAATACTTTGGCAAATACAATTTTCCAGAAACTCTTCATCCAAAATTTACAAAAGGGTCGAGTTGAGTACTATTTTTCTGCCTATATAGGGTAAGAGCGGGTATTAACGGTCACTTAAGGGCACAAAAGAACAACTCATAAAATAATCAACTTATCTTTATTAAACTTTAAGAAAATGAAACATAGTCTTACCCTCTAACGAATGACTTGAATTGAGATCAATAATAATTGTACTTTTGGTATAATTAACATAAGAAAAAAAAAATGTGATTGACCGGCGTTAAACACCATGGAGGACAATTCCGGTCAGCACGGTTCTAATGCCGGTCAGCGTAGTTTAATGCCGGTCGGCAAAACCTAAGTCCGGTCTAAGCTTTTCTGATACATATATCACACATGTAGTTTCAGGTGTGTCACTACCCGTACATTCAGCATGTGCCCACAACCCACAAATAACACGTAGCTGTACCAGAGCTCATTGTTTCTCCCGTAATCATCGCATAGAACAATCTGCAACCAATCAAAAAGCTTGAGCTAGGGTATTTTCATCACATTTTACCTTCCCGCGTCTTCCTAACATTTGAAACCAAACTTGATCATCATCATCATCAACAACAGCTCATATAAGTCCCCACCAAGGGGCTCGAGCCTACTGAATTACAAAGATTAGGCCTTAGTCAACCATGCTGGTCCAGTGCGGGTTGATCGACTTTACACACAACCGTATAATATTTCGCAATACTTTAATACTACATGACAATACTAGATTGCAGTCAGCGTAACTGGCCGAACTAACCCGAAGAAAAAGACATTTTAAATCACTTTTATTAAGGTGACCGGAATTACCCGACAAACGGTATTTTAGAAAACTATAGCGGGTAACTCCGGTCAGCGTGACCGGTATTAGGCGACAGAAGGTATTTTTGTAAATCATATTTTTTTTACAAAATAAACAAAACAACGGTGAGAAATAAGAATAAATATTAAAAAGTCGATAAGTTAACACTCTGGAAATCAAATGAGTATTGATTTAATGTAATAAATTAAAGACTTACTTCTTATTTTCGACGGACGAAAAATTCTAACAAAATGGCGCGAAAACTGACGACGTGCATTTCAGCTCAGCTTGTAATCGGAACTGAGCGACGGTCGGCGGGACGCGGTTGGGAACGATCATGCCTAGAGATGGCCGTTTAAACGTAAAGCGTTTAAAAAAGCGTGCTTTTATAAATAAGTTGTAAAGTCGTTTAAAAATTTAAGCGTTTATCACTTATACTTATCGTTTATATCGTTTATAGTCATAAAGCCATAAGTGTGGTATGAGCAAAGAAAAATAGTTCTTATGACAGCGCAATAAGAGTGAAAATTCTTTAATGTAGCTCATCACTTATTTAAACGGCTTATTTTTTGTACCTATAACTATTAAGCTTTTTCGTGTTTATTCACTTTTTGTTAGTTGCGCTTTGCGGGTTGACGAAAACACGTTATATTACGTTACGCAATAATTCGTATTTTAATTGTAATAGTGGTGTTTTGGTGGCTTACCGTGAACTTTTAATGTAAATAATAAATATAATAATGGTCCATATGGACGTAATATAAACTTTTCGTGTAGTGTTTTAGTATTAAGTTTATAAAGTTTTTGTCGTAAGATGACGAATAAACGACGTGAATTGGAACAGTAATTTATGGAACTACTTTGAAAGAAATGAGGTGGAAAAAGTGGCGATGTGTAATGTTTGTTATCCTATAAATCAACTATTACTAATGATAAGCAACATTTAAGATTAATGCATATTATCAACATGTAAAAACATTTTTATGAGTTCATATTATTATATTAATAATTATTCAGATTTCAGACAGTCCTAAGCCTGCAAAGTACGAAGGAAAGTTAATTTAAATCAGTTTAAGCGATTGAAAAACGCAACATAAGCGCAAAAAACATTATAACTTATAAGTGGCAATAAGTAGATAAGCAAATAAGCAACTAAGCAGTTAAAAAAAGTTGCTTTTGAATATTTAATAACGGATAAGTTAACTTTTAATTTTAAGCCGTTTATCACATCTCTAATCATGCCACCTTGTTTACATGTGCGTGTGCATTTAGCACGCCATTTTGTATGTAATAGTAAAGTGACCGGTATTGTCTCCTGACTGGAGTTACCCGCTCTTACCCTATCGTTTTTTTTGTTTGTTTAAAAATACCCGATTTGTAATAGCCTTTAATTGAACTACATAATAATGCAACAATATTAAAAATTAACACAAAAAGTCAAAATTTGAACTTATTTTGCTAGTATACATAAATCTTAATGCGTGGCATTAAGATTTTTTTTATCACTGTCTAGATTTATAATTGCACAAAACATTTTTAAGGAAATGTCATTCCATTCTTAAAAATTTTGTTTATAAAAGTAATATTAATTCATCATTGACGTTTACTTCTAAAAGCAGTTCCAATTTATATACGTTTCATAATAGAGTCCAACAACAGCGATGTTCCGCGGAAAATAGCGCCAACAATAAAACGTAAGCAAAATGGCGACCGCTGGCATTAGTTAAGCAAAATGGCGGATTATGTTAGCAATGTTGAAGTTAGCAAACGTGTTCTGGCCGACAATCTGTTTTTTTTCTTTAGCGCTAGCAAGTGCTAACAAGCGCTATTTTCCGCGACACACAGCCAATGAAGAACATTACCTACACATTTGTAAGAGCCTTATAAAGCGAAAAGCAACTCCTGTAAACCCCGGCACTATAAGGTAAATCATTGGCCTTACTGACTTTAATTATCAAACGTGTGACGCCATTAGAGTTTAGTGATGTGATATCTCCATGTATAAAATAACTATTTGTTTTGTTTTTGGTACATTTTTTTTTTGATATCGCAGGGGAAAGGTCGTTACGCCTTCCCCGGGAGGGGTATCACGGGGATATGTGGGACTCCCGACGCGACTCGCCGGTTTACCCACTAAAACTGAACCTGCGGATTGCCATCAGCCGCTATAATGGGAAGTGTCCCGGATCTGTCTAACACAGGATACCCCCCGCGGCCGGTCTACCTCTATAGGGACCGGACTTCCACCACAATTAGGGGCCACTCCGACAACCTGGAGTGTCCCCCTCGGCGCCGGGAGCCCTAGCTAAGCCGGGGAGGTTCCCATCCTTTCCCGGAGCCCCGGTTGGACAGGAGACTATTGGAGGAGGTTCGCATAGCGACGCCTCCTCGCTCCCGTCCTACGCCGGCGGAGCGGAACAAGGATGGATCTATCTCTGTCCCGCTCCGCGGCCTCTTTCTGCGAAATGACGGATTCGCAGAAAGAGACCACCGCCTGCCAGGCCTCATCGCTCTCGAGCATGCAGCGAACCACACTCGAGAGCGAGAGGTTCCACCCAAGCACTGCCACGAGATCGTGGCGCTGCACGGCCCATCGGTCGCACACCTCTAGGGTGTGCTGGGCCGTGTCCTCCGCAGCGCCACAATGGTGGCAGGTTGTTTTTGGTACCTTGTAACATTTGAAATTATACAGTTAAATAGCATTAATTACCCGCGGCTTTGCCTGCGTAAAATTATGTTTTAAACTTTCATCCCGCCTCTATTTTATCCCCTTAGGGATTGAATTTTGAAAAATCGTTCTCTAGTGGTGGCTTACGTCATTTTTTTACGTCGTCATTTAATTAAAACAATGAATAGTCAATGAAATACTAATATTAATGCACACTAATCCTCTACCATATTTCTAAAATTTCGGAAAAATAAAGTGAAAATAATCGGCAGTTTTTTCCGGAACTTCTGCCGCTTGTGAACCTAAGGACATAGGTAACGGTCAATCCGTGAAGAATATTAAGTGTTTTAGGAGATACTAAACCTCTATTAGCATCTTTAATACCCAGGTTTGTTGTTTTCAACCGCCCGGAACTTGACGGGACTTTAGAACCGACCGGGATTTTCTAATATCGACACGTGTCCCCTCACTACAGCTCCAGGTGTCGGGTGCTTATTCTGCTTAAGTAAGTGCGTGGGTTTATCGCCGAGTTCCTCAGGAGTCAGGATTAAAGTGCGAGTCAAGGTCATGTCATGATTAATTTGGACCTGAGGAATCTGATTTAGAATGATTTGTTGCACTTTTGCAGATCACCAACACCTACATAGTAAGTCTGGGTATACATAGTACGTTAAAACTATATTTCATTCGCGTTAAGTTAGCAGTGAGTCATCAGTGCTAATGTAAAATGGATTACTCATGATTTACGTCCTTGGTAAAGTAAACTTTTTGACATACGCGATGTCAAAAAGTTTGAAAATTCGAGTATAAACTGTATTGTGGTAAAGAACCCAGCCTATATAGTAACAGATATGATATTACTCGAGTTCATTATAATCCCATCATAAACAAAAGTGAAATGATAGCCAAGTTCAATATTATGACTCGTTCAATATTCGTATTATACGAACAAATATGATAGTCAACCTGCATAATTGACTAGAACTTGTTGTTTTGCCGGAAATCGAGATAAACCGTTTTCTACCTTCAAAATCTCACCAACTTCACTTCCCGACCTCAAATCGCCCGTAAATTATTTTTCCTTTTATTTTTGTTATATTCTCTTCCTTTTCCAATAGGTTTCATCCTACTATTTTTTTTTGTGGTTTCAAAAATTATCGGCACAGAACCTCAATTCTCGTATTTAAAGTAGACAATTTAAAGAGTAAATTTTACTTTGTTTAGATTGAAAGTGGAGCGACATGTTACCGTGAATGGATTTTATGACGTTTCGACCAATCAGAACGCGTTTCACGTTGGTTTAACGTTCATAAAAACACCGTAATTTTATTAATGCAGGTTTAATTTAGCAGAATAATTGTTCCTCTGGTCTATATGACTAAGATTACCTGATGCTTGTAGTAGATTTTTAAACCATGGGCATCATGGTTATGATTTGTTTGACATAATTGAAATAGGCTTTCGCCTGGTTTAATAAATATCATAATGGAGTTTGAAACACAATTTGCCCCTGTATAGGTTCAAAACAAACAGTTAACAAGACACAATAGCTCAACTTGGACAAGTTACAGAGTTATATTGCTCTGTTTGTTTCCTTACAAGTGAAATTGAATTGAACTTTTGATTGACACTACAAAATGTTTTACAAGTTCACGTATAATTTTTGTAAGCTCTGTCAGTCTTATTAATAAAATTATTTACACCACGGATTAGCTAATCCAACATGTCTGTCTCTGTCAGATACTTTGGAACAGTCACTTGATAGACAAAGACAGCGATTTGGATTTGCTTATCCATGGTGTAAATATTTTTATTAATAAGGGTGTGTATGTTTAGATCTTTATCTCGAGTTAATAATGCGTCTCCGCGCGGAAGATTGTCAGTAAATTTTACATGGCAGAGGCATAATATTATATTTAATTATATCGTCCCCTTTTTAGGGTTCCGTAATACTTAAGGAACCCTTATAGTTTCGCTCTGTCCGTCTGTCTGTCTGTCTGTCTGTCTGTCCGCGCCTCTAGCTCCTGTAATTATGAATATAAATTTATGAAATTTGGTGCAGTTATAGATTGTGTATAGACCACGGTTTCGGGATCATAAAAAAATAATAATTTTATATTTAAGTAGTAGCTCTCCATACATGTGAAGTGGGGATGAAAAATATTTTTTCACTCTACCCCATCGTGTGGGGTATCGTAGAATAGGTCTTTTAAAATAAAGGCATGGTTTCATACGTTACTTTTTTATAAAGTTGACCATTTTCGAGTAATCGGCCTCCAAAGTAGTTTGTAAGTTGGTCCCCCCCCTAGCATTTTTAAACTATAGGAGATAGAAACTTGCAAATTTCCATGCTGATAGATCATGCTAAAAACTCTTTAGGAAAACTATTTTGAACGAAATCGCATCATAATTTCTATTTCTAGAGCAATTATAGAAAAACAAATTAACATATTAAGGCAAATCAGAATAATTAGACATCATGTGAAATTATCATTTAAAATAATGTTTCAAAACTGGTTGCAAAATTAAAAAAAAACTGAAATTAACAATTAATAAAAATAACTTAAATTAATAATAAATAAAACATGCTGTCGGGTTTGAACCTACATCCAAGGACAAACACTATTATTAACTGAGCTACAGTAATTATCGTGATTATTGCGAATTTACGTTTCTTTATCAGAATCAGAGCTAAGTTTTGAAACACGTAAAATTTTAATTAATAATTAATTTTACGAATATGTGCCTCTTTTACCAATTATTACAATAATTTAATAACACTAAAAACACATGAATATAATTATGTTATCAATTACCATAGTATTATTGTTTTTTATTATAATTTAATACCTACCTTTAATATTAAAAGCTTCAATTTGCTAGTAACTTTACGAAAACTAGGTATATGGCGCTAGTCTCCTGTTTAAATCGTGGATTGTTTTTGAAAAATAATACTAGATGTCGCTGTGTTATTGGATTTAAATTCTGTATCACGCTATCGAAAACCTCACTGATATGTATAACCTCTCAAGTGTCGCGCTTAAAAATTTTTATAAGTATCTGGTTGTATTCTTCGTACCTACTTTGAGGTCTCGCTAGAGTGCGCTAGAGTAAATATTTTCTTTGATTGTGATAGATGGTATCGTAATAGACTAAAATAATATGCTCAAATGATATGTGATTAGCGAAATGCGAATATTAAATAGAAATCGAATAAAACTTATTCTTAAAGAACATCTGGTTACTATTCACTTATATATATATTTTGATTATTAATCAACATTCAACATTTACGGAACCCTCCTTAGACATGTCCTGACATGCTCTTGGTTAGGTTATTTAACCTACATACTATATATTATCGTAGAGGGCTAGGTTATTAACCTAGCCTAACCTAACCTCTTTTTTTACATTATGAGACAGGAGAGATTTCAACGAACAAAAAGACTTTTTAATAAAAGCTGATATTTTGACGGGAGAAATTTCGATTGAAAATTAGGGCTAATTTTTTGATATTAAATCAAAATAAGGTGAAAAAAAAAATATTTTAAATAAAAAAAAAACCTTTTTGTATCTTGTGTATTTGGAACATAAAAAGGTAAGTTTTCACCAAATTTCGTGAATTTTTTAAAAGAAAAAAAAAACCAAAAACTTGGTTATTTGAATTTGTCACATAAATTTTGAGCTTAAGTGAAAAAAAAATACGAAAGTTGTACCTAGATCTTTTTATTATCTACAACTTTGCTGTTTGACTTTTTTTCACAGGATTTGTAGTTTTGCCGCCGTTTCTACCCTTAAAAACTCACCGCCTTACACTTCCCGACCTCAAATCGCCCGTAAATATTATTTTTCCTTTTAATTTCGTAATATTCTCTTCCTTTTCCAATGGGTTTCATCTTACTATACATTTTTTTTTAATTTTTGACCATTTTCAAAGGTAAAAGCCCTAAGTTACGTAATATAACAACACCTAATAAATATTGAACATTGCGGAGCGACACTTTCTGTTTACAGGTCCAAGAGATGGATGGAAGACACGTGACCGTCGAACGTAATATATTTATTCCCAAACGCAATTCAAATGAAATGAGTAAAAATATATTTTATAAGATGAAGTTGCAAATATGGTAACGGTAGAACTATTACTATTTTGGAGCAGGCCGAAATACGAAGCGAAAACTTCGTACTACTTTTGACGAATGTTATGGAAACTGAGGAGTATGAAATTTAGCCAAAGGGACCAACTTACAAATTACTTTGGAGGCCGATTACTCGAAAATGGTCAATTTTATAAAAAAGTAACTAATGGAACCTTGCCTTTATTTTAAAAGACCTATTCTAAGATACCCCACACGATGGGGTAGAGTGAAAAAATATTTTTCATCCCCACTTCACATGTATGGAGAGCCACCCCTAAAATATAAAATTATTATTTTTTATGATCCCGAAA
The DNA here is from genome assembly GCA_905404095.1 of Glaucopsyche alexis. Lineage (NCBI taxonomy): Eukaryota > Metazoa > Arthropoda > Insecta > Lepidoptera > Lycaenidae > Glaucopsyche > Glaucopsyche alexis. The sequence goes on from FR990062.1 coordinate 14,377,125, forward strand.
CCGTGATCTATACACAATCTATAACTGTAACAAATTTCATCAATTTATATTCATAATTACAGGAGCTAGAGGCGCGGACAGACAGACAGACAGACGGACAGAGCGAAACGGGTAAAATTTTAAAATACGTCGCCATTTTAAGGGGTTGCGAGTGGTTGGGGGGGAAGGGGGGGGTTGGATTCCCCCCTCACCATTTTCACCCGCCGGAAATACTTGATTTCCTTAGAAAAAATAAAAAACAGAAATTTGTAAAAATTTTAGAATACGTCGCCATTTTAAGGGGTTGCGAGTGATTGGGGGAGGGGGGGAGGGGGTTGGATTCCCCCCTCACCATTTTCACCCGACGGAAATACTTGATTTCCTTAGAAAAAATAAAAAAACAGAAATTTGTACAAACATTGTTTATTCCACTTTATAAACATGTTTTATACCTTTTATTAATTCCACGAATGGATCTTTCCTGTATTTTATCTTATTTCGCCGCCACAAATATTCAAAAATAACATCTGCACAATTTTCTGTGTTATTAAAATTGTCCTTCTTAAAAAATCTTTTAACGGCCCTTCACTGGGACTCAATTCGTTGAGTATGAGTCCCATCTTCAGCTATGAATGGATTGTCACGATCCGAGTGGTTGACTTTTTTGTGTATGTAGCCATGTTCTGACAAGCAATCATATGCTTTCCAAAAATCAGTGTCAGGTGGTGCCAATTTCCACATTCTTTAATATAAGTGGCACCAAAACCTCAGCAGAGCGAATATTGTCTGGACACACTTCCAACCTCAAATCTTCAGATCCATCCTCAATCATACCTAGAACCCAATGGTCCTCAATAACAACTGGCTTCAATTATGAGTCGACGGAGCCCCGCTACGCGGGGCTCCTACTTCTGGGTGGTTTACAAAGAAATAACCACGATGGCTAAGGCGGTATCTTCGCTGCGCTACGCGCCTTAGCCATCTAACCTAACCCAATTAAGTCGTATTGGGCCAACTCGGAGTAATACATTGCTATTAACTGCTTAAGAATTATATACTGTTCTCATACATTTCCTATATCACATTTTAATATATTATAAAATATAATTACCTCGATTGTATTTTCGTTTTCCAAATTTGAATTCCATACATTTTGATCGGCGATTCTTTAAAGAAGCGATAAAAAAAGATCTTGGCTCACCCCTTGTACTTTAGCATAAAGATTACGTTCCGTTTTGCATAATTGCAATAATATTTAAGAATTTTTGAAAATTGTTTAAAAATATTTAGACGCAACTCCGGCAGCCAAAAATTTCTTTGGGGGGTTTAAGACTAACTCCCTTAAGCCGCCTACACTACCAATACTCTCAAATTCAGGCGACTCGTTATAAAATCCAACCCAGCGAAACTACTTATAAGGTTTCCTTAAGTATTACGGAACCCTAAAAATTGCGACCGAAGCCGAGGTAAATACTTGTATTAGAAACAAGCTTTAAGAACCATATATTTATCATTGTGCACAAAAACGGGTGGAAAATAACTTATCCTTAAGGAGCTTAAGTTAAAATTACTAGCGATTAGTTACAGACGGTTAAAATTGTTTCAGACTGAAATAGACGAGGGCAATAGAAAAAGTCCGGCAACACGCCAGTCGTCGGTGAGAAGTTATAGGAGATACTAGCTGATATAGTGCGATTCAAATGGGAATAGGATCGAGTCGGCGCCATATTGTTTCGAATTTAGACTATTATGATAGTTAAATTTATGTTTAGTTAATTGATTACTATTTAACTTTTTATTGAAATTCGATGCAAGACTATTAATATTATATAAGTTATTCTATGTATACGCATATAAGTTTTTCTGAAAATCGCACTTTCAAGTGATATTTGACAGAAAAAGGTCATTGACGTTCCTATTCTCATTTGAAACGCGTTATACCCGCAACTTCGTTTGCGTAGAACTAACGGAAACGGAACCGTATTTCTTTAAATGGAACCCTAAAATAAAAATAACCTTATAACATCAGCTGCCAGTAAGTCCATATAATTTTTTCCTCATGGATCCCATAGTCAAGTTTCCAATTTAGTGGCTAAAAGACAAATTCGAACCCTTTACAACAACAAAAGAATTTCATCCAAATCGTTTCAGTAGTTTCGGAGCCTATTCAATGAAAACAAACAAACAAACAAATATACAAACAAACAATCAAACTTTTCCTCTTAATTATATTAGTATAGATAATGTGATGATGTATGGTGTGATGGTGGTGGTGATGATGATGATTACTCTAATTGATATGGTGACATACTTGCAGTTCTTTAAACAACGCCAAAATCCCCAAACATGTATCTATAAGGAGTCCGGAGTTCTGTTATGTACTTTTGGATCCAGGGTACCTTGGAGCAAAATCTTACTTTTTGGTAGCATATTATGCTTAGACTACTTCAGAAAAAGAAAAAAAAACATAATAAGAAGAATTTTCATAACAACAATTACACCTACAACCTACACCTACCTAGTATAGAAATTGTGGTATGTAGATTGTAGATCGTCGGTAGTTAGCTATAATATTTTATTTATTCCAGTTAATACTTTAAAGTTAAGACAGGACAACGTCTATCGGGTCAGCTATTCTATATAATATATAAAAATGTTATGTCGGTTTGTGTACGCTTCAAAAACTCAAAAAGTTCTGCACCGATCGAGCTGAAATTTTAGCATGATATATAATCCGCATCAAGGATTGTTTTTATCTATTTTTTACATCAGTCACATATCCGCGACCGCGAAAAAACTATTTACGCGGGCGGAGCCGCGGGCAACAGCTATATAATATAAATACAAAAATTGCTCGTTTAAAGTACAAGATACAGTCATCACTAACGAACACTCACATAGATACACGCCACATTTATCAAAGAGTAAAGACATTAAAACGTCACAATAAGCCATTAATAGGTACAATTTCTTTGAAAAATTGGAAAATAATATCTTGGATCTCGTGGCTATGCTCATAAAGGAGTTAATGCGGGGGCCCAGTAGGCATGTCTGGTATGCCCTTGTCCTTTATTATAGAAATGCTCAGCCTTAACCTTACCTGACCTTTTCTTTTAGCTCTAATGTATTTGGGACACCGTTTTTATGGCTCAGATTCATCCATTTTCGGATGTTATTTTAACCGCTGTGGTCAATTTTAAAATTATACCCCGTTTTAACTCTCAATTTAAAAATATGTTTAACCTACTGTTTTTATTTCTATTGTTTTTCGAACCACATTCCTTTTATATAACAAGCACCATGTATCCTAAACAAATATAACTATGTAAAAAAGACATTGGGAGTTTTTTTACCCGCTATATAAAAATGTAGCGACTACAAAACAAAATACTAATAAATTGTACAATTTTCAGTCGGATTTCATTTTCCGTAGTTATTTCAATTCAGATCCATGGAGAAGTGGAGATAATCAATAAATTGTATCATAATTATTTTATACGAATTCTCGTTCAAATTATTTAAGTTAATATTATATTACAATATTTTCATACCACCTGCTCGACAATGTCCGATTATTATATATCACACAATCTCAACGTAAAGCATGTCATTGACTCCCAAGGGAGATAATGTTGTATGAAACTCCCAAGGGATTAAAGTGATTTGAATTTGGAACGTTAAAATTCGTATGAAAACTCCTAATAGATACGTATCTATCATAGTGTTTTTCAATAATAATATGGTATTGCTAAGAGAGTTTATTCAAAAATCGAACTGGCCACCTATAATTTTAAAATTCTCACGTGTCAAAATCGTCAGTCACAAGTTCCTGAATCTTTAAATACTGCTCAAATAAACTCCACCACAACTTCCATAAATGTTCCTAATAAAAATATTACTCTGTCCCTCCATAACTGGACAAATGTGTCCAATATCAATATTAATTTTTAACAACATAAATGTTTTATTTTTGTAGCCCTGGGTTTTTATTGCCTCGCAGGTAATTGCCTCGTAGGTATGAAAAGTAGAGTATGCACCTCTGTGATAAAGCCTGTCTTAGTCTTGGGCAGCTTAAACCCCTCGCTTCACCTCGCAACGCTCGGGAGTTAACTCTAGAGTCCCTCGTTACGCTCAGGGTCCAATATGCTGTCCGTGACGTAAGACACTGCTTTATCCCCTTGGTGCATAATCTACTATTACGCTAGCTTCCGCAGGGTTCTATGCCGTTGTAATCCAGATGCAAAATTTACGCTTACGTCTAACCTAATTTAATTCGTTGTGAATGATCATTCCATAGTAAAAATCCCAATGCTTTTTCTTTTCAACCGAGTTCCAAAAAAGAAGGTATTTATATTGACACAATAACTTTGTTAATACTAGTCAGCACACAAAAAACGGCAATAAGGAATATTATTGTCATTATTGCCAATAATATGCTGTGCTGTGTGTGGCTTTCAATTTCATCAAACTAACATAGACACAAACGATCTTTCCTCTTTATTATATAAATATTGATTAACTAAAATATACACAGTATCTGTTTTTTTTTTTAAAAGATTTTCATCCAGCGTTACTTTGTAGTATATAGTTAAAAACTTTTTAGGAAATATAATATACCACAAAATTATCTGTTATAATATGGGCCAGGTAGTACCTAATATCCATAATGAAACTTAATACAGTTGAGTTATAGCATCAAAGAACTAACTTTCAAAAGAAGGGTATCTTTTATGATACTTAATAATTTCTTTAAAAAAAATATTATTATAATATATTTTTTATAAATTATTATATATTTTGTGTCAACCCTGTATTTACGCAGTTTTCATTCGTTGAATAATTACTTTTGTTACTTACGAAAAATAAATATTAAGTTAAAGAAAGTGCAATTAAATAATGTAGGTAATAATAATTATTAATTTTTTATCGCATACATTTCAACAAACTACGTATGTAAAAAATAAATTGAAAAAACGTTTTACCGTCATCGCTGATATTGATTATTTTTAATGTATTCGATAGTAAATTTTATCCGCTTTTAGAATACAATCACCCAAATCACTTTTTTGCAGGAAGAATTTGACTTTTTTGTAGCATACCTATTTGAAGTGAGTGATGAGGGCTAAAATTTCTCCATCATGTCGGAAACCTTTTTTTTTATTTTATTTTTAATATCTTGGTATGCGGGCTCAAAAACTGTCGAAAAAATCTCGCATAACACCTTGAAATCCATACAGAAGTATATGTTATTAGCATCTATCTAGTCCAAAATGTACGATGTTTAATAAATTTATTTTGCAGTTAATGCTTTTTGTGGAATAAGATGTCTTTTTCTTTTAATAATAATAATAATAATATCTATAGACGCTTCACACCACGTCAATCTGATCCCGTGGTAAGTTCTCGAAGAACTTGTGTTACGGGTATCAGACAACGGAAATATATTTAATACTTTTTATACTATACACATATTTAATATTTTTATTATATTATACACATATTTAATACACATCCATGACCCAGGAACACAGAAAAACTTTTTGTTCCTTCGGCGGGATTTGAACCCGCGACCCCCGGCTTGAGCACCAACGCGCTCAACCAACTGAGCCACAGAGGTCGTCTAAGGTTTTTCTTAGGTTTAAAATAATATGATGATTAATATGCTTCAAGGAATAATATGAGAATATTTATTTTAGATAACTGAAACAATAAAAACTAAAAACGTAGCTAAATATCAGGTACCTAATTAATGTACTATGTACAACTTACAAGTAATAACTGCTTCACAGTATGCACATTTAATGTTTTACTTCTGTTGGAGACATATTTTTACTACACATTTTTTAATAATTATGTTTAGGGATGCCAACGTTTCGCTACACAAAGTTTCCATTAATACTCTTTTATTTTTTTCAACTGATTAGTTACGGAGAGATAAGTTTTTAAATCGGTATTACTATGGTAATTTTCCTACATCTTTATTACGTATAATATTATAATAACTAGAATTTTGTTAGAAAAATATAAGCATCTAAAAGCACACAGCCAAACATAGGTACAACTACTTATTTTTTTTTGTTTGCTAAATTGTATATAATAATATTATGTTTGCTGTCTGGTATATAATAAAAAAAAATATGTAGATGTCATCATTATACTACTCCAAGAAAAGCAGTAACATTAGTCAACATTACCCGCATATTTTGCTCGTATGAGTATATAAATTATCGCCTAAGTCATCAGATTGACCTGACGTCATAAATCCAGGTGAAAAGTCATCAAGGTATTAAATTATTGCGAGACTTTAATGACTTCGTGACGAATATTTTGAGGGAAACTCCGTACGTATCATATCTCTATTCTCTAGTCGTGTAGGTCTCTATATAAGAGAGTGACCTATCAGCAGATACGGGCAAGCCTAGGCATTGGTATGAGTCAAGTTCAAAAAATATTACACAAACATTTAGGCGTTAGGAAGGTTTGTACCAGATGGATTTCCCATACTTTAACCGACGACCAGAAACACCTTCGCTGGATAGACTGGTGTCGCCAAATGTTAGATAAGTTCAACGCCGGTGACTCAAATGCTGTATTTGACATTGTCACAGGTGATGAAAGCTGGATATATTGCTACGAACCCGAAACCAAAAGACAATCAGCTCAGTGGGTGTTTCTTTTCGAGGATCGGCCAACTAAGGTAAAGAAAGGAAGAAGTCAATGAAAAAAGATGATTGCCTCATTCCTTGATCGGATAGGTCATTTCGCAACAGTTGTGCTAGAAGATGGAAGGACAGTTACTGCAGACTGGTATGTCAATTGCTGTTTGCCTGTAGTCTTGGAAACAATTCAACAGCAGCGCCCTCGAAGCAGGACCTCCTTCACCACGGCAATGCTTCAGCGCACTCCGCAAAACGGACTGTTGAATATTTGACTATGGCAGGTGTCGAGATAATGAGTCATCCGCCATATAGTCCCGACCTGGCGCCCTGCGTCTTTCATATTTTATCCCCAAGAACTAAAGATAAAATTCGAGGTATTCGCTTAAAGCGTACGAAAATGCCATAGACCCCTAAGGAAGAATGGACCCACTGACTTTCTCAGTGGTTCCATCGAATGCGACGATGTGTAGAGAGGAACGGAGATTACCTACTTCGAAAAACAATAAAAGTATTGGCAACTTTCTACATGAAGCCGTTTTTCATTTTCTAAACATTTTCCGTGTTACCTAGGTAATCTCAACTGCGGCAGCGCGGCTGCGTGACCGAGCAAAACCGCGGTCTCGTGAGTTTAGAAATAAAACCGCAATTCGACAACCGCGGGGGGCACGTTACTCTTCTGGCGTTCCGTTCGATTAGGTGGTCCTCCTGCTCGTTTCCCGTGAAATGAAGTCAGGATTTTTAATTTGAGCCAACCCACAGTGTATTTTTTGTCCATAAAATTGGCCATGCCGTTTTTATTACTTAATTTTATAGGATTTGTGATTATAAATGCAGGACGAAAACACCCGACTGCCCATTTCATATAGAAGAATGCAAATTAGTACTTGAAAAAAAATTCTATGGTTTCCAGAAAAAACATAGAAACAGTTATAGATCAAAAGATTGATATTATTTTAAGATTTTATTAAATGGTCTAAATAGTGTCTTAAAAGCCCTACGATAGCGAAAAAAAGCGAAGCAAGATAACGTATTTATGACTGATTTTGTAAATTTATGTTTTAATTTTTTTAACGCCATGCCGTTTCATATTTGGATTTGAAACTAAGACTGAAATATTTTTTTTATTGACACTTATAACCCAAAAAAAAATGGGATCCAAATGAGGCGGGGCATCGGAGTTATTCAATTTTATATTATTTTGGATAGGGTTGTCACCGCATAGTTGAATAATATTTGAAGTAGGTTTTTATATGCTCATTTTTCTAATGAAGTTCGTAACTTCAACAAAACAAATAGTAATAGTCTTTTTTACTTACTAGCTGTTGCCCGCGACTCCGCCCGCATGGAAATTAATTATGTTACCCACAGTTTACATTTTCTTCGCGTTATACCTTACTACTCTGCTCCCCTTTGCTTCACTGCTGTTCCACTCTTATATTGAGTTTTGAAGTCAGTGAGATACTGAGAAGCTAAAGGTCACTATTTAGTTTGAACCTTTCTGTTTTTGGATATTTATGTTTATTATACTGCATATTATATGATATACCTCCGCCATGTTCCATATTTGTTAGAAGTATCGATCTAAATATTTAAGTGTTCAGATTTATTTCAGCATAAAAAATCTAACATGCCTTGAATATACATAAATAATATAAATAAGTAAAAAATATATTGTCTTCTTCGCATGTACTAGTCGAAACACTGTGTGTTTGGTAGAGTATTATTTCAGGAATTTCAAGTTAAAACAAAGTTTTATTCAATTACCTAGCAGTTGCGCGCGGCTTCACTCGCGTGACATTCAATTTCTATGGACTTCCTTAATTTGATCGTTTTGGTATCACAAACAGACACTTATTTTTTTAGGCATGTATTTAAACTTGCGACAAAACAATTAAATTTTGGATGTGAAAATACCGAATATTGAATACTAAATTACCAAGTTTGCGAAAGAATGTAAGGAACAAAAAAATTACAAATCTGGTGACTAAATAATACCACTGAATTTTCCAAACTGGCAGACAGGTTATATTTTAGTGAACAAATAACCATCTTGACGACAATTTGTAAGTACACATTTAATTTAAAAATAGGCACATATATTTTTCCTGATGTAGGTAACTCAAAAAACATACAAGCAGCAAAACGAGGATACATAAAAAAAACATAAAGGAGCATACAAAATTTCCAATTTTTAATTTTTCTCGGTTTTAGGGGAATGTAGATATTGTGTAGATTAATTTTGAAATTTAAAAATGGCTGATATTTATTTTTCGTAAAATTGATATGGGTGTCGTTTATCAGGTTTTTGGGAGTGCTGGATTACGAAAATGACATTCGTTTTGAAATTCCAATATGGCGGACATACTTTATTTTATAAAAATAATATGGGTGTCCTTTTTTTGGTTTCTGGGGGTGCTGATAACAAAAAAGTCATCCATTTTAAATTTCCTTAGTAACCCCGCAACCTCATATTTTCTTCATTATGGGAGGAAAAGAAATTTGAAAATCCTGAATTTTCCAACATTTCTATAGCTTTATACATTCCTAGTATCTCAATGTGCAGTATTTACATTTTTTTTTATAAAATTGATTCTATCTCGGAAACGGTGCATCCTATTGAAAAAATAATGAAAATTTCGTCCCCCTTAGGAACCCGCAACATCATATTTTCCTCATGATGGGAGAAAAAAAATCGAAAATCCGGAATTTTCCAACATTTCTATAGATTTATACATCTCTCGTATCTCAATGTACAGCATTTACATTTTTTTATAAATTTGATTCTATATCGGAAACAGTGCATCCTAATGAAAAAATAATGAAAATTTCGTCCCCCTTAGAAACTCCGCAACATCATATTTTCCTCATGATGGGAGAAAAAAATTTCGAAAATCCGGAATTTTCCAACATTTCTATAGATTTATACATCTCTCGTATCTCAATGTACAGCATTTACATTTTTTTATAAAATTGATTCTATCTCGGACGGTTCATTCTATTCAAAAAATAATGAAAATTTCGTCCCCTTAGAAACCCCTCAACATCATATTTTCTTCATGATGGGAGAAATTTTTTTCGAAAATCCTGAATTTTCCAACATTTCTATACATTTATACATCCCTCGTATCTCACTCAGTACAGCATTGCCATTTTTGAGATTGCCATTTTTTTAGATTGCCATTTTTTTAGATTGCCATTCTATGTCAGAAACGGTGCATCCTACTGGAAAAATAATGAAAATTTCCTCCCCCTTATAAACCTGGAAATTGCATATTTTCTTCATGAATAGCAAAAAAATTCATGAATCCTGAATTTTGAAAAATTTCTATACATAGCTGGTAACTTGAACTACATAACATACTGTAATAATAATCATCAATCCTAATCAGCATCCCCAAGATCTTTTAATTTAGTATTTATATTAATTTTACGAAGATTAAATATTCTGTATTTTGGAAAATGAAATTGGAAGACAATTTTGTAATCAGAACCTCCAAAAACCTGGAAAAGGACATCCTTATTAATTTTAATAACAAAAATGTACGCCATTGTGGAATTACAAAACAGATTTTATTTTCATATTATTCTGCACCCCCAGACACCTAGAAAATGACACCCATGCCAAAGAAAAACATACTCTAACAGTATCCAAAAAATAGGATTTTCCGTAGCCTGCAAATTGAATTTTTATTAGCCATTAATTTACCAACCAAATCTGGTTTTATAGCTGCTTATATGGTATTGTGGGAGTATGGTGGGAAGCCCCAAAGGGAGATCTCCGACCGAGCGAGGTGGTATGCTCGGTCAGGCCGAAGCCCACTTTTATACATTTCAGCTGTCGTATATATACTTTCCGAACTCAGAAACTTCGATAGCGCGATTCAGGACTGTGCGCTGATTGGTCCGCCACATCACTCTTCCCTTAGACCAGAGGTCAAACCATTTGATGAGTCTTGTGCTTGAGTCGCCAGTGCTAGTGAAGAAAGTCCCAGTGAGTCGGAACTGTGCTGCTACTGCACGGGCTCCAGTGAGTCGGAGTGCAGCCGTGCGGGGCCGATGCTACGTGCTGACCAGGAGAGATGTGCTCTGCTTGCTGACCGGTCGTTGTAGTGAGAGTGCCCGTTGAAGTCGATGATGGTTCGACCAGGCCGAGGTGCGTTGAGGCTAGTGGTCAAGGTACCCGATGAGGCTGAATGTTAAGGTTTCCGAACTAGTTTCCGAACCGGTGGTAGGCATCATGTAGGACAATTCTATAAGCGTTATTTCATAACCTATATGGAAATAAAAATTTTGAGTTTGAGTTTTTGAGTTTCGCTGGCTGGCGTGGTGCAGAGGGGTGGGGAGTGATGATGACGATGTCCAGAAGGAGGCGTGTTCTGTCGAGGGTCACCAATGTGGGAATATGGTGGGAAGCCCACCCAAAGGGAGATCTCCGACCGAGCGAGGTGGTATGCTCGGTCAGGCCGAAGCCCACTTGTATACATTTCAGCTGTCGTATATATACTTTCCGAACTCAGAAACTTCGATAGCGCGATTCAGGACTGTGCGCTGATTGGTCCGCCACAGTATAATGGTCACCAACTTATAAATATCGGTGCTAATTTGGATTAAATTTCGCCTGTTTTTATCTGCCGACTTTTGAATTTTTTGCCATCTGAGTGATTTCGCCAGTTTAGTAATTTAGTCGCCAACATATTAATTTGCTGCCAAATTCAGTAATACAGTATGCTCACGTGCAGCCGCCAACTTATTTTTTGTTCGCTCGATTAATTATATCCATTTTTTTTAATACTAAAGATTTATTTTAAGTTCAATGAAAGTCTGATAATTTTTAATATTTTGTATAAAAATTACTATCCGGCGTTGTAAATACCTAATATTTTTACAACAAATATGCTGATAATTCGGTCTGCCAGTGAAAGTCACGGTTAAAAATACATGCAGCCATTTCAGAGATTAGTCAAAGGCAAAACAAACAGACAGACGGGCATTCTATTTAAAATCCAATGAAAGGTAATATGTGGTGCAGGGAAAGGGTCCGCCCTCGTTAGGCTACAGCTAAAACCAGGTAATAAAATCCGAAACCGGACCCGGTCTGCACCGGCTACCTAATAAACAATGTATTTCCGGTTATAGTTAAACTATATGAGTCCATTTTATACCGGAAATATATAAAAGATTTTTAATGTGTCACCATGTGTACATTAGAAAAGTATCTATTAATTTGTTAAAAAAATTCCAAGTCAGTATTGTAGGATTGACAGGTCAAATTAATATGAAAACTGCAAATTTGCTTTTGTAATAGCATATTGCTTTACTTATATTAAAAACTAAAATAAAAAGTAATAGTTTTTTTTGTTTCTGCTCAAAAATATTTCACGGCATTAATAAAATATTTTCTCGATTTATCGAGTCACTTTAGTGACTCAATGCAGTTTCTCTAACCTTCTGTTTAAGTATTAGTCAGGAATAAAAAAAAACAAAGTTCAAATGAATAAAAAAAATTGGTATAGAAATATTGACAACCCTAAAACCATAGTTATTAGTTACCATTGAAAACTTTAGAAGCCTCTAACTTCGGTGCCCTTTATTATTTGGACCTAATTTTTTTTACACGCATTCTAGTATATTTAAGTAACAATTCTGTATAAAAATAAAATCCAAATAATTAGAAATACGTTCATAAAAAAATAAAGAAAAAAAAACATAAATCGTAAATAAAACTTTAAACACTTATTTAAGAAATATGTAAATCAGGTTAGATTGTGTGTTTTTTGATTATTGTCGATCAGAATAATCAAGAAGACAATTAAGTAAATATTTAAAAAGTTATGGCAATTTTTAATTTTATTGAAAAAAAAAACTGTTTTTTTATTGTTCATAATAAGAAATTAACGCATGTAAATACTAATAAATTATTTACATAACATTTCTGTATGAGATTTCCAAAAAAAAGGCATGGCCAATTTTTTGGACAAAAAATACACTGTGCAACCCTATATTGTATTCCGATATGAGCGGCACGTCGCGTCGCGTCGGTGTGCCGCGTGACCGAACGTGATTTCATTCCTCGTTTTCAAATTTTTCTTTGAATTTTACTTCGCAATGGTATGGAATTACACATTGGTAAAATTGAAATATTCCGAAACTTTCGCGTAATATACCTGTGTTACCTAGTTATGACAGCTTCGATTCAATGTTTATCTTTCGGTTTAATTCAATTACAGCAATGGTGGTAATAATAATTTTCATCATCATCATAATACATATTACTAGCTTTGGCGAAAGGCTTCGTCCGCATAGACTACCGTGAGGGATAAATTTAGAAAAATCCTTTTAACGGATGTTTATTACACATTTAGAACATACTACGTCATAACAGCTATCTGCGTGCCAAAATTTAAATCAACAGGTTGTATTTATTAGCTCAGATATTAATTTTCATAGAAATCGGTGAAGATTTTAAATTTTTACCATAAAAACCTTCAACCCTTAGTTTACACCCTCAGAGGTTAAATTGTAATAAATAAGCGTTACTTTGTAACCCACATGGAAATAAAACTTTTTTGATTTTAATTTTTGAATCCTAAAACACGTATTTATTAAATTGTATTTAAGAGCATGAATCATCGAAATCAGAGTAGATTTAAAGATTTTCCATACAAATTTTCAACCCCTATTTCACCTCTTTAAGGGTAGAATTTTTAAAAATCCCTTCGTAGGACGCATTTACATAGTAAATTAACACTATTATCGGTTATAGCTGTGCGATTGTCTTAGATGTACGTCAGTCAGTGGGGATATTATCTCCTCTTATATAAATAGATTCAAGATAATTCAATGAAAGAATTCCTGTATAAGCCATTAAGCATTTACGGTTACGAGAAAGGTAACAGAGGTAACAAAGAGGTCATTGAACATATTCACACGTCACTTAACTGTCTCGATAACGCGAACGTAACGCGAGTGATAAGAGCGCAGACGTTTTAATATCGAGCTTCTGTACATTGTTACCAATTCTTTTTTACTCAAAATTAGTCGTAGGTACTAAACTCGCATCGTTTCCTACTAAAAAACCTGATAATCCCTAAAACACTATATTTTCTATTTTCTATTTTATAGTTTTATAATATAAAAACGATAATTTTAACGTAAAAAAACAAAACAATTTTGCCACGTATTTACATATTATAGCAAAATATGGTGTCAGTTTTTGTTTTTGATCCTAATATCAGACTTACATATTTTGCATAACTGTCTGGTGGCTGGTGGCTATTTTCTACAACAAAAAAAAAACACTAAGAACTAAATGACCACTGAAGAGGGCATAAAACTAAATAACTGAAACAGCGACTACGTTTAACTAAAATCTTAAGTTTTTCTTTATGCAAAGGGCGAGTTGGTATATTTTCAAAACTAGTAGTTCGTCGTTATAATATACATACTAGCAGTTGCCCGCGGCTCCGCCCGCGTGAATGCAGTATCCCTCGGAAATGCAGTATCCTAATACACTGTATTTTTTCGGAATAAAAAGTAGCCTATATTTTAATCCAGAGCCTAAAATACTACCATACAAAATTTCATCAAAATCCGTTCAGTAGTTTTTGCGTGAAGGAGTAACAAACATCCATCCATACATCCTCACAAACTTTCACATTTATAACACTCGTATTATATTTGTAGGGTAAATTAAATTAATTAATTATAGTAGGATTTTTTGATTTGATAGGGCTTAGGCCTCTGATACCGTCACATACTCGAAACATAACACATGCCTTATAATGAATCTGTTTTCTGTGAGGCCGTGCACTATGCAAGTATCGCATAGACGTATGGCTCTCCCAGTATGTTACGGAAAAGACAAAAATATAACATTAGCTTTATTCTTTTAGAAGAAATCATTTAGAAGAGATCAGCCCCGGATCTATTCGGGGGCAACTGGGGGCACTTGCCCCGGGCGGCACTTTTATGATGATCGCGGCCAAATGTGACAAGAATATCGAATAAATATCAAATATGAAACCTCTTCCTACAATGTTATGTTTTTATCAAATATCAAGGGGGTGCATATCAATTTAACTATTTAGGCCATTTTTTTCGACGTTCGCTGTGACGAAAATATCTACCTATTGGCTGCGGAGTGTGGACCCCTAAAAATATTCATTAATCATAATTGCTTCAATAAAACCATTTTCTTTAATGTACCAGAACAATGGCCTTATCTGGCCCTTCTAAGGGACGGGACCATTCAACGGCTGATCAAAGGCCCGTTTCTTCAACGATGACTTCTCAACAGTTTAACGTGAATTAACCGGGGGAATATTATTTCTTTATACTTAGAAAATATATTTGGACTTTGTAAAACATTTTAATGAACTTTGCATTTATACAGATATAGACGTCACTATGGTCTAGTGGATTAGAGCTTGGCTTTCAACTCCGTAGGTCGTGGGCTCGATTCCTGCGTCGGAACAAACGAAAATTTTGATTTCAAGTATTGATTAGAACAATGTAGGTTGATCACGTAATTGTGTGACAAGAATGATGATCCATGCGTCGATTGGGCATGTAAAAAGTCGGACCTGCGCCTGGCCAGAGATCACTAGTCGTGTCGGTTATTCGTTCCACTGGTTTATGAGAAAAGAAAGAATACTCTTGTGAGCTGCGCGCACATACTTCGGCACTATAAAAATAGCTCCTGCGTAGCCGAACTGGATTCAACGAAACCAGCCACCGCCACTGAAATCGGTATTTGAGCTGTTAAGGACACAGAGGAATTATTATATCAAGCACTTTGTAGAAGATTGCTAGCTTCATACAAATTATACCTATTAGGTACTATATGCTGCAATCAGGTTCCTCCTGAGTCCAGAACCTCAATTCTCGTAATTTAAGTAGACAATTTAAAGAGTCAATTTTACTTTGTTTGGATTGAAAGTGTAGCGACATGTTGCCGTGAACGGATTTTATGACGTTTCGACCAATCAGAGCGCGTTTCATGTTGGTTTAATGTTCATAAAAACACCGTTTGGGAGTATAAGCGTATCGGGACTTGATTGTAATTGTATTAATGCAGGTTTTATTTAGCAGAATTGGCCCTCTGATGTATGAACTCCCCCTCACAGATTTCGGTGATGGTAGTCGGTTTCATTGAAAAATTTTATAGTGCCCAAGTGTGTGCGCCGTACACAAGAGCATTCTCTCTTCCTTTACTGCCAAAGTCGGACGGATAATCGATACGACTGGTAAGAGATCAGTCCGACTTTTTACATGGCCATCCGACGCATGGATCATCTTCCTTGTCTGACAATCAGGTGATCAGCCTGCAATGTTCTAACCAAATTTGGAAACAACATTTTTTGTTGTTCCAATGCGGGAATCGAACCCGCGACCGCGATCAAGCTGTAACCTCTAGACCACGAAGGCTGTTATCCTGATGTAAGTTAAATTACGAACCCTCTTACTAATAAACGCTCTATAGCTTAATAGTTATACAGTGTTTTGTTCCCGTCACACAAGTGACATTTTTAATTCTATCGAAGAATACAAAACACTGTGTAACTATTCAAAGCTTATACAGCGTTTATTAGTAAGAGGGTAAGTAAATAGCGAGCATCGTATGAGCTTCAATTGACGAAACTATATTATTACGTGCAAAGCTAAGAGACGTCTAAGACTTATTTTCATGAATAAGTACTCACTAAGCTTGAAGCTTGAAGGTACGTCAGTAACTCAGTACGTAGCTATTTATACTCTTTGAGAGACAAATTTGTTCTCGAACGTTCTAAATGATAAGATGGAAGCTACAGAGCTTGTTCGGTACTTTGCAAGGATGTCGACTTCGAGTTAGTAATTTCAAAGGATATTCACAAATAGTGGACAGTATTGTATATAATGACTATACGTTTAGTTTATTCAGCCAACGCTGATAACGAACCCGAAGCACATAGTAATAAAGACGAACAGCTAAACAGCTATAGTTAGGGTTGCCATACGTCCCGTATATACGGGACAGTCACCGTATTTAAGTATCACGTCCCGTATTGATACTTGTCCCGTTTTTGTCCCATTTATTAATATTTCTATACACACGTACTTTAAATACACAAACTGAAATAACAGCAATGACAACCACGGAGCAGAATTGACTGAAATTTTTACACCAAGATACAGAGCATTCAGATCAGAAGCGATGTCTATAAATATGTATTTGCGATTCCCGCCCACAACGCAAATGTTGAGAGACTTTTTTCTCTTGTAACAGCCCAATGGACGGACGAAAGAAATATATTATTGATTGACATAGTTGATGTTGATGGACACAGCAATTCTAATTTGCCATTATAATTTTAATATTATATGCGCCCAATTTTACGAATATGTCAAAACACGAAAATACATAATCAGTAAAGTAAAATCTGCGTCAAAATATGATTGGGCGAAGAAACAGGAACCTCTTCCTGGTGGTTCTTCTCAACAGTAATTGAACTGGTTTTCGATTCATTTATCATAATTGGAGTGAATTGTTTTTGTTGTCGTTGTTTTCCATTGATTTTTCATTATAATAAACTGTTAAGTACTACCCTTATTTTCAGTTTTTATTTATTTGCCACTAATAAGTCCCGTATCAGTTTTCAACAATAATGGTAACCCTAGCTATAGTTAGCTTTTCATTTGATTGCACAACTACAAACATACGATGTGTCCACCAGCCGTTGAAGTGAACGTAAAAAAATTCAAATTTGGATCGATTTGTAATCGTTCTATGTATAATCGTTTAAAATCTGTTACTCTGCACATGAGTATAAATTAATATCATAATGGCTAGGTTCCGCGGAAAATAGCGCAAATTAGCGCTTGCTAGCGCTAAAGAAACAACAGATTATCGGCCAGGACCCGTTTGCTACCTTCAATACTGCTAACATAATCCGCCATTTTGCTTACGTTTTTTTGTTAGCGCTATTTTCCGCGGAACACAGCGATTATATTGTCTACTTTGTTCCTGAAGCACACAAACTATTTCAGAAGTCAAAAGATTATAAAAACCCGATATTAAATAGCCTTTGTTTTTATTACGAACCTTGAACCTTATTTGTTAAAATCGAATCAATAGTTTAGGCCATCCGGTGGAACATACATCCATACATAGATTTCCCCAATCATTAACCTTCCATTAGCTTCGCCATAGTCGGGAAAAAATGTTGATACTAGTTTAATGCTAGCTTCTCACGGCGCGAGTTATCACAAGTCGCGCCGCGTCAGTTCGCGCCTACGCGCCGTGTGAAGGTAATGGCTCGAGGCGACGCGAGCTAGCACGAGCAAGCGCGAGCACGCGCGTCCGATCCGATCGAAGTCGGTAACTTCAAAGGCGCGGGCCGGCGCGGCGCGAGCGCACTCGTGGCGACTCGAGTGCGCTCGGGGTGGCGCGGGGCGCAGAGTGACGTGAGCGAAGCATTGGTCATTCATTTCGTTTTGTGCCAGCGTGAAAGATACTCTTGCGTATTTAATAATAATTATGGAGTGGACTAATGAAACGATTTCCGAATTTTTAATATTATATGTCGACCTGGCCGCGGCCGTGCCCAACGCGCGCCGCGCCGACTCGCGCCGTGCCGCGCCCATGAGAACGGGTAGCGCGGACTCGCCTGTTGACGCATGCTCGCTCGTACAAATCGGCGCGGCGCGGCGCGACTTGTGATATCTCGTCCCGTGAGAAGCTAGCTTTATGCGTATAGTGCGGTTCAAATGAGAATAGGATCGAGTCGGCGCCATATTGTTTCGAATTTAGACTGTTATGATAGTTAAATTTATGTTTAGATAATAATTGATTACTATTTAACGTTTTTATTTTTTTATATTTTTTTTCTTTTTTCAAGTGATATTTGACAGATAAAGGTCATTGACGTTCCTATTCTCATTTGAATCGCGTTATATCTACTACGCTCGGATAAAAATTTCTCGTTGAGAAAAGGTAAATAAAAAATATGCAGATACCTACCTACATTACAGCAGCAGATGAAATCAGGAAATATAATTATAATTTGATACCTATTTGTATTTCATCTCGATTTCAGATGGAATATTCATGAAATTGTTCCACCGTTTTACATTAATCTTTGAGTATTATAATTCAATTTTGAAGGGGAACCCCCGTTGATGAGATAAGTTATGGCTCGGGAACTTTTAAATGTAAAATAAGGGCTTAACGGGTGTGTCGACATGTCCACGTCATGGCGTCGACGTCGACGACGTGAAACGGTGCGGTTTCGCGGCACGGACGTCGTGGAAATTCACTATGCCGTGAAAATGCACGACGTCGGATTGCTGTATCACAAATTAATAATCCTACTAAAACTATAAATGTGAAGGTTTGTGAGGATGGACGGACGGATGGATGGATGTTTGTTACTCTTTCACGCAAAAACTACTGAACAAAATTTGATAAAATTTGGTATGGTAGTAGTTTAGACGCTGAACTTTTGAACTTTTTATCCCGGAAAAGTACAGTGTTCCTGCGGGATACTCGAACGTATATTTACGCGGGCGGAGCCGCAGGAAACAGCTAGTGTATAGTTAACCATCTTCATACTAGAGTGCCCAAATCGGCGCACGCAAACATACCCTCAAACAGCAGAAGCATGGAGTGTCACGCCGTGCACCGCGCCACCAAGACTTGTCGCACTGCATTGAACAGTATAAAGTATTAATAATTCCCACACCGATCTCGGTGACGGTGGCCGGTTTCATTGAAACCAGGCCAGTTACGCAGGAGTGATTTTATAGTGCCCGAGTGTGTGCGCAGTACACAAGAGCACTCCCTCTTCCTTTTACTCTCGTAACCCAGTGGGACGGATGACAGACACGACTGGCGAGAGATCAGGCGCAGGTCCGACTTTTTACATGCCCATCCGACGCATGGATCATCTTTCTTGTCAGACAATCAGGTGATCAGCCTGCATTGTCCTAACCAAACTGGGAAACAACATTTTTTTTGTTGTTCCCATGTGGGAATCGAACCCACGACCTCCGAGTCGAGAGCCAATGCTTGAACCACTTGACCACGAAGGCTGCTATTTTTATAAAGTATTAGTTGTGCCGCGACGATTGCGCACTGTCAAAGCCTTATTTGTAAATGTACCAGCCGGCCACCCTCAATCCTCAATCGTAGGCAAAAATTTCAAGGACACAGCCGAGTTCCGCTATTATTCTACTTCCTACTAATATAATAAATGTAAAAGTTTTTGAGGATGTATGGATGGATGGATGTTTGTTTCTCTTTCACGCAAAAACTACTGAATAGATTCCGATGAAATTTGGTATGGTAGTAGTTTAGGCTCTGGATTAAAACGTAGGCTACTTTTTATCTCGAAAAAGTAGTGTTCCCGAGGGATACTACATTTACGCGGGTGGAGCCGCGGGCAACAGCTAGTTATTTATATTCTGGCCGTGTCTTTTAAAGTTCCGGTACCTATATTATGCGTCGTTCTGCGACGACGTTGTCTTACCGTGTGACTCAACAAGGCATCATTGACCGTGCGACGACATTGCACCGTGCGCGAAAGCGTCGTTTCACGTTAACGACGTCGCGACGTAGACAGGCCCTTTGTAAGTAAACTGCCTAAGTAGTTACACTTTTGTCATTATAAAGTAGATGACAAAGTATCTCATTGAAAGTTAAATACTTGGATTATTGTTTTTAGGGTTCCGCACCCAAAAGGTAAAAACGGGGCCTATAGCTGAGACTTCGCTATCTATCCGTCCGTCTGTCTGTCTGTCTATCTGCTATGAGAGGTAAACAGTTGAAATTTTCACAGATGATGTATTTATGTTTCCGTTATAACAAAAAAATCTATAATATATAATATTATAAAGCTGAAGAGTTTGTATGTTTGAACGTGCTAATCTCAGGAACTACTGGTTCGAATTGAAAAAATATTTTTGTGTTGGATAGTCCATTTATGGAGGAATGCTTTGGGCTATATAACATCTCGCTGTGACCAAAAGGAGCGAAGCATTTGTGAAAAATGTTGCAAAAACGTGGAAAATTATTAATATTGGAGAGATTTTAATATTTTTTTTGTGTGGGTTCAAGTGGATTCGAGAATGGTTCTAATTATAAGGCGGTACGAAGTTCGCCGAGACAGCTAGTACTAAATATAGAATAAAATAAATATTTAAGGGGCTGTCATACAACAAACGTGTTTTTTCCGTTTTGTACGGAATCTTTTGTGCGCACATCCGATTCTCACTTGGCTGGTACTTAATGAAAAATATTACAAGCCAGGCAAGATAAACACTTTTTGGCCTTTAAAAGGGAAAGGCCTTGAAAAGTTATGCATTCTCCTTTGACTTTCAAATTTCAATTATTTTGGAAATACACTTTCAAAAGCTGGCAATCTCTATCAGCACTAACTACAATGTATGTGTTAGTGCTTAGTACGAGCAAAAGCACTCTACTTAACTCTATAACCGGATTTTATAGACACTCTGGTACACCAGCATTCATTGTCACTACTTACTGTGAAGAATTGTATCAACTGAAGTCTATAATGTTATTTTTAACCCCCGACGCAAAAAGAGGGGTGTTATAAGTTTGACGTGTCTGTCTGTCTGTCTGTCTGTCTGTCGGTCTGTCTGTCTGTCGGTCTGTCTGTCTGTCTGTGGGTGTGTCTGTCTGTGGGTGTGTCTGTCTGTCTGTCTGTGGCATCATAGCTCCCGAACGGATGAAGCGATTTCAATTTAGTTTCTTTTGTATTAAAGGTGACTTACATGCGAGTGTTCTTAGACATGTTTGATGAAAATCGGTTGAGCCGTTTAAAAGTTGTGGGGGGTGAAAGCGGGGAAGAAAATCCGAATGTGCAAATATACTCGAGTAAGGTCTCAAATGAAAGCGCACTGAAAGAGAATATTGATGACTTAATCGACAGTGTTCGTAGCTTCGTTTGATGAGAAAATTGGTGGTGGAAAGATCAGCCGTTTGAAGATGATCAGCTCTTTCTAGTTGATGAGAGGATCTGACTAACTTTCCAATGTCCGATCGATTCAAAATTTAGTACTGTGTTACTTCAACGATATTCAAAGAACATGCTAATGTAACCATGACCTGATCAGCCGTTTGAAGATGATCAGCTCTTTTCTAGTTGATGAGGGGATCTGACTAACTTTCTTATGTCCGATCGATTCGAAATTTGGTACCGTGTTACTTCAACGATATTTAAAGAACATGGTAAGGTAACCATGACCTGATTAGCCGTTTGAAGATCATCTTTTCTTTATTAGTTGATGAGGGGATCTGACTATCGTCCACATGTCCTATCGATTCGAAATTTGGTACCATGTTACTTCAATGATGTTGAAAGTATGTATATGGTAAGGTAATCATTATTTATACCTACTTTAAAAAGGATAAAATAAAAGTAAAATTAAAAATTTTAAAAACCCCCCGACACAAAAAATAAACTCTAAAAAATAATAAATAATATTTTAAACCTATTATAATTATATTATCACATATAATATTATGTAAGTTGAAATAATTTTATTTTTCAATCGTCGTCTCGTCGGGGGACCGCTATGTGAAAAAAACACAGTCGCAGAATGAACAAAAGAATTTACTCCGAAAAAAATTTGCTCATACCTACTTAAATGTAATTCGTAATAATTAATTAGCTGTTGTTGTAAAAATATTTATAAACTTTAGCGGTCCCCCGACGAGGCGACGATTGGAAAATAAAAATATTTCAACTTACATAATATTATATGTGATAATATAATTATAATAGGTTTAAAATATTATTTATTATTTTTTAGAGTTTATTTTTTGTGTCGGGGGGTTTTTAAAATTTTTAATTTTACTTTTCACCTCAGCAGCTCAAACATGCCGCTTTTGCTGCGAGACAACAGTGAACAAAAAGCAATTTTGATTCGAGCGTGGGTCGTGGGTGGATTGAAAAATTAAAAAGGTTTACTTACTTACTTACCTTTTTAATTTTTCAATCTTCAGTGCCACAAATTGACATTGTTCATCCATTTTGAAACATTCTAATTTTACTGTGTTCTGTCTCTTTCACATGCATATAAAAAAGCGAGTGAAAAAAACAAACCCGAAATTCGATTTTGGAATTCGACCTCAAAGAAAACACGTTCGGAAACGCGTAATACCCTAAAATTTAAAGATATATTTTGTAATAAAGAAATTGCGTTATTTTTCAATGTTATTGTTTATAATATGTTAAATTTATTATTGGATTTTAATTAAAAATAAATCTAAATAATAGTATAAAATTGGTAAGTATTTAACCAATACATTTTTATTTCGAATTTCAACAATAAAATTTTTGAAAAATAAACATCAGGGACGCGGTATCAAAAGCATGAGAGCAAAGGTTTTTGCATCTCGTGCTGTTGAGTCCCTCACTACGCTCAGGATTCTAACTTTGAATCACTCGCTACGCCCGTGAATCAATCATAGAATCCTTCGCTTGCTCGGGACTCAAAATCAGCACTCGAAACAAAAACAACTTTGATCTCTTGTTGCACAAATAACTATTGCTCCATTACTAATATTATAGCTTGCCTGTCCGCTATTGTTTTGCCTTTGATTATTGAAAGTAAATTTATCTTAGTTACTTACTTGTTGACATGTTTCTAAATAATTTTCTAGTAGAAAACTAAGTATAGTGCTAAGTTCTTAAACGCTACTTAATTATTACTATAAACCTTAGATGAAGAATACGACATGGAAGGAGCACTAAAGTCGAAGCCGTAAGCAGCTATTTGTCTCACAAAACATTAATGGCACAAGTCCATAGGAGTGAAAGTAAATCCATAACTTTTCCTTTTTTTCTTAAGGTTTTCACGCCATTGGAGTTCTTTTAGATTCCATTTTTGCGACGTTGGAAGTCATAATTAGCCTTGTGGAACTCAAAATAAGTATATGGGATAAGGAAATACGTTTCTTCTCTTACTTAATAATCGGGTCTCTATTATATCTATGCTATTGCTCCCCCTATAACCACAGGTTGTCACCGTCTCGCTTGGCAGATTGACAAGTAAACTCTACACGTACACAGCATGCATTTAAGAGCTTCTTAATTTGAGTAGAGTTTGAGTATAATTACCTCCAAATAATGGAACGATAGTTAAATTTAATGGATGCTCAAGTTACATGCTGTTCTTGTCACTTCGGCTAGCGGAGACAGCGACAACCTGTGAATAGGAGGGCTCTTAATTTTGATCATCTTTCAAGTATTCGGATGTTAGTCTCGCTAAAAATAAAATACACTTAATTTAAACCGATTAGGTTAAAGCTACAACAAACCAAATGTAATCTCAGTGAAGCCATTTAATTTAATATTTTAATTTTATTTAAAATCACGTTTCCCGACGTAGGTACGCGGGGTGAAAAATAAAATTGAAATTAAAATTCATGATGTGTAACATCCTAATGGCGAAACAACCACGAGGGGCTCAAAATGGCTTCAAAGTAACATTAATTATGGTAGGCACAATTTGACTTTAAAAATAAAATAAAATTATCATCAGTCAAAAGATGGTTTTTATGAAATTTCATAAAATCCTTTTGTATTATTACTACAAAGTTTCATTATAGGATGGATCAAAGTAAGTACATTATGTCTAGTCAACATGTTAATGATTATTATTAATAGACTGACATAATATTTCACTGTCAAATTGTTTTGATATGGAGATGAAATTAAGTTAGATAATAATCATTAATTATAATATTATGTCCCTAATGATAACTATATATTTAATAACTCCCTACACTGATTTCGGTGATGGTGGCCGGTTTCGTTGAAACCGGGCCAGTCACGCGGGAGTCATTTTATAGTACCTAAGTGTGTGCGCAGTACACAAGAGTACTCTCTCTTCCTTTACTCTCATAATCCAGTGGGGGACGGATAACCGACACGACTGACGAGAGATTAGGCGCAGGTCCGACTAATTACATGCCCGTCCGACGCATGGATCATCTTTCTTGTCAGACAATCAGGTGATCAGCCTGCATTGTCTTAACCAAACTTGGAAACAACATTTTTTGTTGTTCCAATGCGGGAATCGAACCCACGACCTTCGAGTCGAGAGCCAATTCTCTAACGACTAGACCACGGAGGCAGTTTGTGTGTTGTATGTTTGTTTGTACATGTCACCGTAAAATTATAAAAGCCGTTAAATTGTAATAAAACTAGTGAAATTGTAAAATGTTTATAGACTTTCGACGCGAATATGCTGTCTATAATTTAACACATTTTTTTCGTTAGATTATAAACACATAGTTTTTAATTTTTCGACATATTTTTACAATCTCGTTAGTTATTTTACAATCTATCGGTTTTTACAATTTTACGGTGACATATATATTTACAGAGGCTATTATTACGAATCTATTGACACCTAATTAACTTAAATCGGATCAGTAGTTTAGCCGCTACGATGGAACGAACGTTTGATAGACTTCCAAAATCATTACCTTTCCTTCTGGCTTCGCCGTATCCGGTAAAAAAAAAGTGATGCAAATATTCTAAGGTCTCAAAATGTCGAAACTTTAACCCTTTCAGGACCATAAGAAAAGTGGAGGGTATATAAATATGAAAGTTGTACAAAATAGTTAATTATGCACATAATAAACATAATTAATCTTTAATAAAAATCATTTGCATCATTTTTTATTATTTGCTAGTGAAGCATGTTTCCCCGTGGTCAAAGAATATATATTACTAACGTAAAGAACCGTCACTCCAACGATTTACACGACTCACCGCTCGCAGCTATGTGTGCGTGTCTGGGCGAATGCGGGGGCGGGTGGGGTGTAACTTTTTCCCAGCCTGGACTATGGCTCACGGGGCTGGGAGTTTCGCCGACGCGACAGTGTAATTTCATATGACTTGTCTGACGCGACGTTTATAAAAAATATTTGTTTTTTGTTTCACTAGTGATGTAGTCATGCAACAATTTGATTTTATCGATATTTTTAACCAAATAATATGCTTGGGTTAGGTAAAGTTTGTAGAAGGTTAACCTCGAACGTAAATCAAATTTTTATTAAAACCCGTTCAATAGTTATTGCGTTAAAGAGTAACAAACGTGTGGTGTGCCATTTGCTCGTTTAAGATTCATCTGTCCATCCATTCATCCATCCATACATCCTCACAAACTTTCATATTTATAATAGTAGTAAAATATTAGTAATGATTTCCGCATAATATTTTAGATTGAATATTACATGTAGTACTTAATCGCATTTAAATATGTCGATACCTATCGATATTGTGCGACGATCTTAGTTGTGTTACAACACTTATTGAGTGGCAATAAAAAATTAAAATTGCATTGATATGATTCAAATAGTCTTTATACTACTTAATAATTAAGTATAAATTAAACCCAATTGCTAAGGACACAAGGTGTATTTTTCCAATATAAGGGCCAATGGCTGAGTAAATTTTTGATTTAAAAAAATATGGCTATTAGACGTTAGCATTTGGGGACTATTTTGAATTTTCGTTGTAAATATCAGTATCCTTTAAAAGTTCAAATCGCACGCACCGAGTACCTGAAATATTTGAAATTTCCTTATCGACATTAAAATGCATGGGCTTAATTGTGGTTGTATATATAGTCGCCGTAATGACCAAGAAAAAAATTATGACAAAAATTATGAAAAAAATTATGGCTTCTTCGGCTTGCCTAATAATCCAGAAAGGTAAGTACCTACCTACCTCGATAATTATTACTTATTTTTTCTTACCTAACCCTTGATTTTGTCACATGCAGTACAATAAATAACAAACGTGGATTAAAGTAGGTAGGTATGATTTCCCTTTTCATATTAAGTATCTAGCTGTTGCCCGCGGCTTCACCCGCGTAAAAAGTATTATATTTACGCGGGCGTAAAAAAATATGTTAAATTAATTCGATGTCAACCCTAGGCTTAAGTCAACATAGCTGACATTTGTCGGTGCTCGAACTGTCATTTGTAGAGAGTGTCGCCCCTGTGCCGTGGTCGTCAAAGGGTTAACGCATAATAATTATTATAGGACATGTAATAACACTCTCTTTTGGTTACAAAAATTGGGTCAATAAAAGAAATCTAAAGATTTCTAAGTGGACTATGGAAATCTAAGTGTAGCCATACACTATAGTGTCTGCCTAATGCCTATCATCCAATAGGCAAGCGGACTGATTTTTTTTATTGCATAAATGAATAGTACTCTTAAATATGAGTAACTTCTCAGAAGAAACCGTATATCAAAAGTCAATATTTTCAAAGGTACAGCGATTTGTATACAAAATTTTGCGAGTCTTTATACCAAAATTTTTTTTTTTTTGCGAAATTGTTAAACAAAACCTACATCATTAGTTTACTCACATCATATACAATAAAAAATTATAATTTAAAAAATTTAAAAACCCGACTGCGTAAAAAGTGAACCAAACTAAGTACATAATTAAAACTGAAAAGAAAAAAACAAGCACTTAGATATCCGGTGGTCTAGAATTCTATAATATATTATTGAATTAATACTATTGGAACATAACAACTAAACAGTCAGGATCCATTGAAAAATTAGATTGGCTGTCGAATAATGGATCCCGACTGTTCAGTTGTTATGTTCCAATAGTATTAATTCAATAATATATTATAGAATTCTAGACCACCGGATATCTAAGTGCTTGTTTTTTTCTTTTTAGTTTTAATTATGTACTTAGTTTGGTTCACTTTTTACGCAATCGGGTTTTTAAATTTTTTAAATTATAATTTTTTATTTTATACTTTTTAGTTATGAGTACCTAGCTAGCTATTTACCAGACTGGATTTCCTATCAGCATCAGTACTATATCACAATTGCACTGGAATGTGAGAATGGTTGTTACGCAACTTTAAATCGATATAGATCCTAAACGGTCAGTCAAATCGAAAAATATTGAGAGAAAACTAACAATGATTTTTAAATACCTATTCAACGATACCCCACTTGATATAGTTTGTTGACTTTCATTTTTTTAATTTTCACAATATGGCGTCCAGTAGTCGCCATATTGAATTTTCACCAACGTCATGTCTTTAGTGACACTCGCCGGACTAAGAGGAATCGATTGACGTGTGAATCATAAAAATCGGCCCAGGCGTTTGGTCTGTATAGTGCTTCAAACGAACATACATACATACATACATACATACATACATACATACATACATACATACAAACATACATACATAGGCTGATAAACACATTACCACTCCTTTGCGTCGCGCAGTCGGGTAAAAACATTCATTATAGTAAGTATGGACTTAAACGCACAAATATCGGAGATATTTACAAATATATTCCTGCGGCCATATACTTCATATACTACTTCATATACAAGTGACGTCATTTTTAGGTCGACTTCAGTATGGAGCGTTTTTAGGAGGCTCGCGAAATTTTTTTATACAAATCGCTGTACCTTTGAAAATATTGACTTTTGATATACGGTTTCTTCTGAGAAGTTACTCATATTTAAGAGTACTATTCATTTATGCAATAAAAAAAAATTGTCCGATTGCCTATCGGTCAAAAAATCTGTTGGGAACATAGCCTTATGAGTTATGCCTTATGCATAACTTCCTGCTACGAAAATCAAATTTTCCACAAGTACCTACAATCAGTCCTCAAGAGAGCTCCGTGGCATAGTGGATAGACTGTTTGGTTCGCACTCGAGAGAGTGCAGGTTCGAATCCCAGGTTGTGGCGTGTACCAATGAGACTTTTTCAGATCTCAAGTACATTATACGGACGCTCTTACGGTGAAGGAAAAAATCGTGAGGAAACCCACACATGGTAGACGTATTGACCAGTCATTCCTCTGGACTGGGCTGACTATGTTGAGAGAATGCCGTATATGCTTGGGTAACCAGTACATATTTCAAGACTGGTTACTTCGCTCGGAGAATACTGTAAAAATCATTCATTATCGGATGAAAAAGCCTGAGTTAATTAGTCCTCAATCCTCATCAGATGACCATGACTCAGTGGCAGGAAGTATCCTAACTAGGGTATATTAGTATCCCACCAAAAACATTCTGTAAAAAACTAGCCAAGTCTGGATGTAGCTGCTTGTTTATCTCTAAAAAGTAATGAAATATAGACAAAGTCGTGCCAAGTCTAAAGTTCCTTACTGCGATTTCTTTATTATTATAGTTAATGTTGTATGACTTGGCCGTTGAACATTCTTTAATCTTTATACGTTAGTCGGTACAAGTCAATTTTGTTTTTCAAGTGTCAATTTTCCATCGTCAATGGGTAGCGGTTCTGGCGACAGATTGGTGCAATGGTGTCATGGAGCACCTGGTTTTGTACTCTTGTGTACCCTTCAACGGCCAAGTCATACAACATTAACTATAATAATAAAGAAATCGCAGTAAGGAACCTTAGACTTGGCACGACTTTGTCTAGATTTCATTACTTTTTAGAGATAAACAAGCAGCTACATCGAGACTTGGCTAGTTTTTTACAGAATGTTTTTGGTGGGATTTCACTTCTTTTTGTAGAAACGTGGGCATATTGATTTATTTTATTAAATTTTAGCTTAGTTTGTGTAATGTTCGAATAAATTTAATCGTTCG
Organism: Glaucopsyche alexis; assembly: GCA_905404095.1. Taxonomy (NCBI): domain Eukaryota; kingdom Metazoa; phylum Arthropoda; class Insecta; order Lepidoptera; family Lycaenidae; genus Glaucopsyche; species Glaucopsyche alexis. The sequence continues at coordinate 14,406,392 of FR990062.1, forward strand.
ACTATTTCTTCTTATAAACTTGTAAGTATAAGTATAAAAGTCAGTCTAGTCTTATCCAGAGTTTTCCTTTAATTTTATTTATATGCGTATTAAAAGCAGAAGGGGAGGCATTCGCCCAGCAGTGGGACACTATAGGCTAGATTAAATTAGAAGATGTGTCCCACTACGCTAGATTTTTGCAATGACAGTCGATTTTTTTATGTACCAATAGTAGAAGGGGGCATTACCCTAGTTTTTATAGTTTTCCCTTTATGTGGCCATTAAATCCTAACTCTGTACCAAATTACAGCTCTCTAAATTTATGGGAAGTACTAGTTCTATTCTGATGATCATGAGTGAGTGAGTGAGTGTCATAAATGCGAAACTTTCCTTTCGCTTAACCTCGGAACTAAATGACCTACAGACTTAAAATTTTGGATTTTAAGTATGTGATTATAGCTTACTGAATGACGAAAATTTCTGCGTTCTAGTCTAATCCAGAGGTTCTCAAATAGGGGCCTGAAAATGCGGCGAACTGGTTCTAGTAAAGGATGGTACGGCAGTGTTTGCTTCGCGCTCGACTTGGCGGGGGCACTGCCGTGCCCCCAGATCGATTTTCCTAGTTTTTATAGTTTTCCCTTTATATGGCCATTAAACCCTAACTCTGTACCAAATTTCAGCTCTCTAAGTTTATGGGAAGTACAAGTTCTATTTTGATGATCATGAGTGAGTGAGTGAGTGTCATAAATGCGAAACTTTGCTTTAGCTTAACTTCGGAACTAAATGGCCTACAGACTTGAAACTTTGGATTTTAAGTATGTGATTATAGCTTACTGGATGAAGAAAATTTCTGCGTTCTGGTCTTATCCAAGGGTTCTCAAATAGGGGCCTGAAAATGCGGCGAAATGGTTCCAGTAAAGGATGGTACGGCAGTGTTTGCTTCGCGCTCGACTTGGCGGGGGCACTGCCGTGCCCCCAGATTGCGTTCGATGCACAATGCTCCATTTAATTAATTATTATACGTCTGGGCTAACTCCAACAAGACGTGTAATTCTGCACGCCAGAGCATGTAATTTACTAGCTGCTACTAGAGATTGAAATTTAATACTAATTTAATATATCGAATTAGGACGGACTGGAAATATAATTTAGATCTTTCTTGCAGGATCTTAAGCGTCTTAGATGAATAATCCATTATTTGATTTAAAACTAAAACCGATTGTGGTTAAAAGTGTTGTTTTAAAAAGTAAGTTGTTGTTTATAAATATTCAATTCAAGACTCAGAAAAGTCACAAATAAGCTTGTCAAAGTAAAGTACGCTTTAAAAGTATTTTACTGTTTGGAAATAAAAACAAATACCAAATTCAAATTTCACGTTTATTTAAAATCTATTAGGTCCGAAATTCTGCTGCGGCACCCTTTGGTTGTTGAAGGCATTTTGGCGTCGTTGCATAACTTGGTTGTTAAAAGCATTTAGTTGTTGCGGCACTACTTGATTGTTAAAGGTATTTTGGGGTCTTTGGACAATTTGTTGTTGCGGCACAACTTGGTTGTCCAAGTTATTTTGTTGTTGCTGGACAATTTGGTTGTTAAATGCATTTTGTTGTTGTGGCACGACTTGGTTGTTGATGGCATTCTGTTGTTGCGGAACCACTGGGCTGTTGAAGATATTTGGCTTCTGGTCGAAGGTGTGTGGCCTGGTCCTATGTTTCTCCAACTCTTGCCAGTTAAGGAACCAGAATGGTTGTTTGTCTTGGGGTAATTGACCCAGTCTGTTCACCAGCTCTCTGTCTCCGAGCGCTTCAAGTGGCAACCTCTGGGTTGTTGTGGTTGTTGTTGTTTGGTTTTCGCCGAATCTGGAATACACACATTATGAATATTAGAATAGATAAAGCAGCATTCTGAATATGAACGTACCCAAGTAATGTGGAACATTGTATAGTTTTTTTATTAAATTTTCGAAAAGTACGGGAAATATTGTCTTTGCAACGGCATAATATCTACGATAAACCGTTGACGAAATACAGTCATCACAATAAAGATCATTGGAGAACATCAAAAACGCTCAATACAAACAATTTAGCAGGATTGACGTCACAGCTTATGTGTCACAACGAAAATATATGAAGACTAGATGTTCCCCGCAACTTCGTGCGCAATAAAGGAATTCTCGCGGGAACTGTACATTTTGCTGCAATAAAAAGTATGTGTCCTTTCCCGTGGTCTACTCTATATCTGTGCCAAATTTCATCAAAATCGGTCCAGTAGTTTCGGAGCATATTCGATGCAAACAAACAAACTTTTCCTCTTTATTATATTAGTATAGATAAATACAAAATTGATTTTATTAACTTAAATACTGCGTTTATGTATAACATTGTAATAACAGAAATATGACACAAATAACTTAAGGATTTGAACAGTAATTTTCATTTTGCGATCGAAGCAAAAAAAAAGCGATCAAAGGAAAATATAAAAAAAATTGACATAAAACAAATGCATGTTCTCTATTCTTCCAATTTAGAATTTAGAGCATTTACGAATATAAGGAGGTATACAGATTAAAAGATAGCAGTATTGCATTACTTGTTGCCTAATGCATTTTGGTTCCTCACTGTGGTGGTGCTGGTGGTGGTCACTTCGATTTTCGGATAGCCGATCGGGTCCCGACCAGCGTAAGGTGATCTCTGGCTGTAGCATACGGCAAGCAGCGCGGAGAAAATGATGAAATGCGTAGTAGCCATCATTCTGGAATGTAATTTTAGTTATTTATTAATTTTGTTTAGTTACTTACACCGACTAGGGTTAGCACAATTGACGAAGACGCGAATTGAGTTATTAGTTAGCCATGCGCTATAAGTATAAATTAAAGAATACAGAAATCATCCAGAAACCGTCAACGCGCTTGAAAGTGAAGTCGTCACGACTACTCCAAATTGGAGTGACTATCCACACATAATATGTTGCCACAGAATAACGGAATATTTTACCCAAATTTTTTTCTATATATTTTAATTGAATACCTAATTGTCGTAACATAATAACGCGATTTGTTTTGTAAGTGTGAAGAGTAAAGTAAATAACGGGCGGGGCGGTGTTTCGCCATGGTTTTGGTTACAGTGCGCTTCGTACAAATGTGATCGAACACTCATTCTGGATATTCTGTATTCTGTGGTATAAATATGTATTTTCAAAACTTATTAATTGAATATAAACATCCATATTCAACTTAAACTGTTGAAATGATATATGAAAACAAGAGAAGTTGAAACCTGTAGTTGAAATTCAACAATTCGTGTAATGTAACGTTACAAACATGTAACTGATTTGTTTAGTATAAATAAATAATAATAAAAAAAAAAAAAATATGCGAACATTACATCAGTGTAGGAGGATTACCGAGCATTACAATGCGCACCTTGTAATGATAACACGTGCATATTCCCTATTATCGTAAAACTGTACTTGAAGTTTTTGTTTTGCGTATAAATATTATATTATTATGATGATTATTTCAGCACACAAGCAGAGTATTACCTCTATTTATTACTATCTATTTTAGTGCAGTCAACAAACAATTAGTTTTGTAATAAAAGTGATTTAACGTTACGGGTGCTTTCTTATTCAAATATAATCATGAATCATATTTCCATTTCTATAAAGCAAAAAATATTCTAATCTATATTACACAGAACCTAGGTCATTGTTGGACCTAATAAATGAATATTTGCTGACATAATATTATTCAATATTACTTTGTTTGCCTTGTAAGTTCGCAAAAAAATATTAGTTTTCAACAACTTTTATTATTTAAGAATTAAGACAAACCCTCATCTTTGTTTGCTTATTAAGAAAGGCATTGGTGCCTTGGAACCACTATGACCTTATATTTTTCAGACATGAAAAGCATACTATATATCTATACTAACATAATAAAGAGGAAAAGTTTGTTTGTTTGCATCGAATAGGCTCCGAAACTACTGGGCCGATTTTGATGAAATTTGGCACAGTTATAGAATATACCACGGGGCTACTTTTTATTGCGGCAAAAGGTACGGTTCCACGAGATTTCCTTTTGTCGCGCACGAAGTCGCGCGCAACTTCTAGTATAACATATTATACAAATTGTATCCAAATGAAATGTTTAACTTAACATTAGGCTACAATCCTCTTTCAATACGCTTTTTATTGATATGTTTGTTTGTTTGTAACCGACTCCTTCGGGCGTGATTTTGACCCGCTTTAAACGATCAGATTTCATTCAAACTTTGTAGATTTGACCGATGACAATACACTAATTTGATAAGATTATCCCATTATCCTGATCAGGATCGCCAGGATTAAATAATTACCATAATGCTATCTACAGACACACGAATTTGGTACGGAGCGTACAGCGAACCATATCCGGAGACCAAATTCGGTGTCGCTACACACGCACGGATTTGGTACGGTGCAGTGAAGCGAAACGATCGACACTCGTGTGTTCGATTTTATGCTCTATTACATTAGCACAGAGTTTTATTTACAGTGCGGTTTTTAAACGACGACGATGATTCCCGCAATTCATTGATAACGGGCAGTGATACCAACACTTTAAAAAATATTTCTCCTCAAATTTTACCCCTGATTGATGACGGACCAGATCCGATGCGGACAACGGTGAACTCTTCGCCTTCTTCTTATGTTCGCCGGGCTGCCCTACACATGCTCGGATCTGGTACGGAGCGTACCAGATCCGCTGTACGCTCCGTACCAAATTCGTGTGTCTGTAGACACCATAAGGTACATTCTTTGATTATTTAATATTATATATCTATGGGTACATTTAGATAAACATCTATAGGAACATTGCAATATTTGCGATTACTGAATTGTCATATTTTGTCAACTGTCAATATTCGACCTCACATCGTAACAGTTTTTTAATAAGGTATAGCCATGGTATAGCATTAAATTAATGCCAGTGCCTAGTTTAATAATTATTATATTACCTGGTACGGAGCGTACCAGATCCGCTGTACGCTCCGTACCAAATTCGTGTGTCTGTAGACACCATAAGGTACATTCTTTGATTATTTAATATTATATATCTATGGGTACATTTAGATAAACATCTATAGGAACATTGCAATATTTGCGATTACTGAATTGTCATATTTTGTCAACTGTCAATATTCGACCTCACATCGTAACAGTTTTTTAATAAGGTATAGCCATGGTATAGCATTAAACTAATGCCAGTGCCTAGTTTAATAATTATTATATTTTTTAGTTCGATGTGCTTTAAAAGTGTATTTTTTAGTTTTTTAGCTGTATTTATTTATTATATAGTCCCTGGGTAACCTAGCTTTGCTCGGAGCTTTAGTAGGTTAAAAAAAATACAAAGAAAATAAATCCAACAAGATTACCAAGCTAACAGGTTTTTGTATTAACATCATTTTTCATTTGAAAATTATGAATATGAATCGTTCATTACTTATTATTTTTGCGCAAAAGTAAATTATTATAATTTACTAACTTATGTATCCCAGGCCGTGAACAAAAGTAGCCTATATGTTAATCCAGAGCTTAAACTACTACCATTCCATTTTTTATCAAAATCCTTTGAGTATTTTTTTGCGTAAAAGAGTGCAAGTTTGTGAGGATGTACTCACAAACGTCAATACATCCTCACAAACTTGCACATTTAGCATAGTAGTAGAATACCTAAATATAAGAGACTAGCCGTTGCCCGCTACTCCGCCCGCGTCAATATAGTATCCCTAGGGAACTAAATTTTTTCGGGATAAAAAGTAGTCTGTTATTATCCAGAGCCTAAACTACTACCATATCAAATTTCATCAAAATCCGTTAAGTAATTTTTGCGTGAAAGAGTAACAAACATCTATCCATCCATCCATCCATACATGCATCCATCCTCAAAAACTTTCACATTTATAATATTAGTACGATTTGCGTAGCGTAAATGGACAGGTTTTTTATGCTATTTGCGTATTAGTCCATAATATTTTTTATCAAACATTATTATATTTTTTTTAATATCTGAGTGATCTATTCTTAGATCTGTATTGCTTTTTTAAATTATAATGAAACTTTTCTTAACGGTAGCACACGTTAGTTATTAAAATAATATAAAAATATTCCTTTACCCATTATTAATGGGTAAAGGAATATTTTTAAACAAAGTTCAAAAGAGAAATTCGTGTATTAATACACGAATTTCTCTATATGACACTTTTAGATCTATAAAAGGCTTATTTAACTAGTATATTTTTATTTAAATATTTAAAAGGTTTGGTCCTAAATAAGTAAAACGATACTTACATAAATTTGTTATAATTTAAAATTAATCACAAAAACACTGGCACTAATATACGTGTTCTCTTCAACTTTTATTAACAAACTGTATCATCAAAACAAGAATTTTAATATAAATACTTCAAACTACTAATGATGTGAGCGAGATAGATGTCTTTTTGTCTCAAGATAGAAAGGGACAAAGTGGAAAATTAAAATTATTATTTTTTATAAACATTTACGTTTGTGGGTTTTCCTCTCGGGACATTTTTGTGGTCGAGTGCATTTTATAGCCCTGGGTGGTGTATTAGTGAAAATCACCAGATGAAAAACGAGTGAGATAGTACGAATTAACTAAAGTAAACAAATGCTAATGGTAGATTTTTAGGTAGGTAAGTCTAAATGGTGCGATTTATAATTACCTACAGTTTGTTTGAAAGAAATGTAATTGTTCAAGGGCCTGTTTCACATTCTATTGATAAGTGTCAGATAGCTTATTTGCATGTTTTGTCTCTGTCGCTCGATATCAAGTAAACAGCGACAAAACTTCCGAATAAGCTATCCAATACTTGTAAGAAGATAGTGAAATAGGTTAATAGAATCAGGCGTTACTTTGCGGAAATCCATAACATAAAATTAATAAATATTATTATTTTTAGCAATCTTCCCCCAAATAATACCCACAACCTGCAAGCAAGCAAGCATCTGAGTGCATGCATAAGCAGTGTGGGAGGAGGGAGGTGCGTTACGCATGCTTATGCGTGCACTCACACATTTGCTTGCAGGTTGTGGGTATTATTTGGCGGAAGATTGCTAAAATAATAATATTTATTAATTTTAAGTGAAATAGGTTCTGAATGTAGCGAATGTTACCAATTATTAATGAGCAAAAAGATATGGTAATGTAATTTATGTCAAAAAAGATATATTTTTGGAAAAATATTAGGCGTTAAATATTTAAAAAAAAAGCCTAGAGTCGAATAGACATTCTAAGTACCTATAATAATTATAAAATTAGTTACAGGGTACAAATTATTATTTAAGGTGACCTGATTTGAACCAAATGTACCGAATACATAATTAGTTTTATCTGGGAAACAAAAACTTGTTCGACAAACTAGAACTCGTGTCGAGTGACGTTTGCAGAATAACCGCTTTTCTGACGTCATAATGGAGCAGTTTGCTCTCCTTATAAACATTAAAAACAGGTGAAGTTATGCAAAATGACTCATGCTGATTGCTGCATCTTATAATACAGGAAAAGGACCATAATGCGCATTAGACTAGACTAGACTAGAGGTCGCCTTGTGGTCGAAATTCGCCCATAGTCGCCCTAATATTATAAAGCTGAAGAGTTTGTTTGTTTGTTGGAACGCGCTAATCTCAGGAACTACTGGTTCGAATTGAAAAGTTATTTTTGTGATGGATAGTCAATTTATCGAGGAAGGCTTTAGGCTATATATCATTACGCTGCGACCAATAGGGGCGAAGTATCAGTAAAAATATTGCAAAAAAAACGGGGAAAATTATAATATATTTGAGAGCTTCCGTTGCATGCGCTGCGTAAACGGTTTCTTACCCAAAAAATATGTATGAAAGAATAATTTCTCTTTAAATGATCTAAAAAGTGTTTGCGATAGTATTTGTCTATCTTTTGGATGTCTATCTTTTGAGATAGACATATACTGTCTATTACTCACTATAACCTTTTTTATGGTAATCAAAAGAGATGTTCAAGAAATGTATGAGGCCTGGGCCAGCCCTATGTGCAGTATATGTAAATATAGCTACATAATATAGTAACCGTTTCCTATTCTTTATTTTGTTTAATTTCACTTCGTTTCCATGTAACTTCGTCAAGGAGAGCAACATAAAGTAAAATAAAACATGGCGGATCAGATTAAAGAATGTCATTTTGTCAATGACATGATTTTTGACAAAGAAAGACGTATGACATTCAAGACGACGTCTCTTCGGAAAACTGTCTACTACGTCAAAATTCAAGTCAAAACAACTGTCATGGCCGCCCTAAAAATAGTGTTCTCGCAATAAAAAACTCTTCAATTAATCATTTTTGTACGCATGTACCTTTCTTCAAATTAATTTTTTCGTATTTTTATGATATTCCTATATTTTTTTCCTATTTACCTATGTAGTGTACATAGAACTGGCCCAAAATCAAATATCTCTTTTGGTCCAAATTAATGCATTATTATTTATTGCGCTAATTCATCAGTAATTAACGCGGACGAAGTCACGGGCAACAGCTAGTAATTCATATAATTTTCAAGTTTGATCTTTATAAGGGTTCGTTTGTCTTTTAGAATACTTTTAGATATATAGAAAAAAAATTGAACAAATTGTCAATCGTCAACGTGTAACAAAATTATAGCTATCAAATATGAAGAGTAGAGGAAAGGAGAAATATGTCCATACATGAAAAATGTCCATGAATAAGCGGAAAATAACAGCTCCAAAACTGGCCACAATAGCGCTAGAGTCAGAAGAGAGTTGATATGAAGTTAGCAATAAGTTAAATAGAAAGAAAAAATAATTATTTGACAGATTGTCAATCGTCAACGTGTAGTTATGTCAACGTGTAACAAAATTATAGCTATCAAATATGAAGAGTAGAGGAAAGGAGAAATATGTCCATACAGGAAAAATGTCCATAAATAAGCGGAAAATAACAGCTCCAAAACTGGCCACAATAGCGCTAGAGTCAGAAGAGAGTTGATATGAAGTTAGCAATAAGTTAAATAGAAAGAAAAAATAATTATTTTGACAGATTGTCAATCGTCAACGTGTAGTTATGTCAACGTGTAACAAAATTATAGCTATCAAATATGAAGAGTAGAGGAAAGGAGAAATATGTCCATACATGAAAAATGTCCATAAATAAGCGGAAAATAACAGCTCCAAAACTGGCCACAATAGCGCTAGAGTCAGAAGAGAGTTGATATGAAGTTAGCAATAAGTTAAATAGAAAGAAAAAATAATTATTTTGACAGATTGTCAATCGTGAACGTGTAGTTTTTTTTTTCACGCTGGGAAAATCCTCATGGATACTCACAAAGCGTTGTGCACTAAGCGAGTGATGCCGGACTCTTACCGGCTAAAAAACCCAACGGTGTTCTCACACTGCGAAACCAGCAGTGTCACGGGTACGCTTTAGCATTCTACCGCAACACTGCACGCTGACCCGTTTCCTGGGCACCAATCTCCAATTCACTGCGCCAGCTGCTGACACACGGATGTTAGAGAAGCAGACTCCTCTATCCTGACTCGCCGCCCAAGAACTGGGCGTAGAAGGCGGGCATACGGTGCTAATGATATGCCCACTTAAAAAGCCCTATTGCAAATTTATGTTTGCAATAGGGCTTTTTAAGTGGGCATATCATTAGCACCGTATGCCCGCCTTCTACGCCCAGTTCTTGGGCGGCGAGTCAGGATAGAGGAGTCTGCTTCTCTAACCCGCTCAGCTGCTTCCTTTTGGAGAAGAACGTCCTCACAAAATGTCACTACAGCATGCCACGACTTTTCATCACCGACCATAGCCCTCACTATGGCTGGCAAGGACAAATCATGACCAATCGTGTCACAAAGTTGGTTTCGCTGGTTCAACCATGCTGGACATGTCTCTATTGTATGCTGCGCTGAATACTTCGCCACAATGGCGACAGCATGCACTCGTCTCCTTTCCTATTCGGAATAAAAACTTACCAAAACACGGGTGTTTTGGTAAGTTTTTATACTCCCGAGAGTATCTGCGTCAATCTGAATGTCAGTACACTGTGTTTTCTATGCAGCCATCCTTGAAGTATCGGACGCACTGCTGCAATCGTTCTTATACCAGCACTTGGGTGTTGGAGTCTATAGCACCATTCTGTTACATAACATGATAATTATTTAAGAACATGTTATGTCAATGCCAAACTTCGTACTGTCACTTTGATGCCTGTGATAGTTTATTCAGTTAGCCGAAAGGCTATGTATAGTATAGACATGTATTAGTATGCTCCTCTGTTATATGAGTTATATATTAATTGTATCTGTTGTACGTGTAGTAATAAATCAACATATTGTGATGCTATGATTTGTATCATTTGTATCTCCATGTAACTTATAAGAAGAATCCCCAAGATATTCAACGTAGAGATCCTGGCTGGAACATCAAACATGGTGTCAGAATCAGAAGCTGAAGCTAAAATATAATAAAAAAGAAAAACAAAATATTAACCGAAGAGTGGGTACTTCAACAACAACTTCTGCGGGTGTGGCGTTTTTCGAAAAGAAACGGTGGTAAAAAAGAAAAGTGAAGACCTTACAATGGCTGGAAACGGTGTACAAAAACTTGAAATATCTACCGAAATTATCAACAATAATGCTGAGAATTTCAAGAAATGGGCGCAATCATTCGAAATATATTTACTGGCATCGGGTACAGAGAAAACTGAAGACAGAAGAAAAATAGCATTAATGCTACATTCCATGGGGGAAAAAGGTCTAAATATCTACAATTCCTTCAATTTGGACCTAGACAAAGCTACATTTCAAGAGGTCAAGACAAAATTCGTCGAGTATTTTGAACCCAAGAAGAATCTGACGGTAGCAAGACACAAATTTTTTACGTTGAAACAACGCATGAACGAGTCTCTGGACAACTTTCTTATGGAATTGGAAAATGCAAGTCATGCCTGTGAGTTTGGTTCGCTCCGCGATTCCCTAGTAAGGGACATCCTTATTGCGAATATGGCCACAAACTTCTCGCAATTTCGTCAGAAACTCCTACTAGAGCAAGATTTGACCCTTGAAAAAGCCAAACTTTTGTGTAGAACCCTCACCATGGCACAAAAAAGCGAGGAATCAATGAATTCAACAGACAAGAAAGAAGAAGAAGCCACAGTATACAAGATACACAGAAGTCGTCGGGCCACTTCATATCAGAAAAGAAAAAAATTAAGGTCTCCGTCGCGCCAAGGTCAACCGAGATCAGCCACACCTGGATCCAGAGCAAAATGTATGAAGTGCAACACAGCCCATGGTCCGCGCAATAGGGAATATGCATGTATTTTTTTTATTTTTTTAAACGTTTCTACTGGTTATAACATTACCAAAAATATATATAACACATCAAAAACATTATCCATTAAGCTGGAAAAAATGGTTAAAAATCACTATAATTTTTGCGCGGTTTAAACAGGCCATTTTCGCGGGCTTGGGTTGTGACGTCATCGTACACGAAAAAGACAGTTGACAGATAAAATCATAGACGAGTCAGAGCATAAAATTCAATTTAACGTCAGTCATGTCATTGTCACGAAAGACAGCGTCGTGTAGCGTGACGTCACACGCGCGTCACCATTGGTCGCGACTCGCGACCAATGGTGACGCGTTTCGCAATTTTAAATATCCCGGGCTGATTTTGAATTTTTTATATATTTTTTTTCGGCTTAAATAAGAACTAAATTTAAAAAATTCCTTTTAGTTATAATGTGACGACAATAAAGAACAGGGAAAAAAATATTTCAGGCAAATTAAATTTTTATGCATATTCCCTATTGTCCAGCTTGGAAGTACAGATGCAGGTCATGTTTTAAATATGGACATTTTACACATTTGTGTTTTAAAAAGAAGAATAGTGTCAGGAATATAGCTTCTGAAATAGGGAAAATGGGTCTCGATGATGAATCGAGTGTTGCTCAAAACAATACTCATACTGAGAGATTCACTATAGGGGCGTTATTCAATATTAAAAACATAAATTCTCAAAATACCAGTACAAATTTGATTAAAGAAAATTCCTGGCATTATTTTTTAAAAATAAACAATAAGAATGTAGATTGTTTAATTGACACTGGGGCAGACATAAATATGATGTCATATAAAGTTTTTAAAAAATTAAATCTTAAATTTGATAAGCAAAGCAAAGAGCAATGTAAAAAATATAATGTCTATGCTTATGGTGGAAGTAGAGTTCCCATATTGTCAGTGTCAAACATATGGTGTGTTTTTGAAAACAAAACAGAACCTGAATGTATTACTTTTGTGATAACTAGTTTAGATTGTCCTACTGTGATTGGCTTGCCCACTTGTATAAAGCTAAATTTAATATTAAAAAATTTCAACTTAAAAATAGATCAAAAAACTTGTGACAAAATTGTAATCAAGTATAATGATGTGTTTCAGGGTCTAGGCTGTCTCCCATACGAACACAGAATAGTGCTAAGAAAGGATGCTGTTCCCTGTATAGACCCACCTAGGAAGGTGCCGTTTAGCCTGATGGAACCGTTGAGGAGAGAATTAGATCTCATGGAAAAGATGCAAATTATACAGAAAGTCAGCAAACCGACACTGTGGGTGAGTAGCTTAGTATGTACCATGAAAAAGAATGGAGGCTTGAGAATTTGTTTAGATCCTAGAAATTTAAATAAAAATTTATTAAGATGTCACTATCCGATTAAAAACATAGATGAAGTTAGGTCTAAATTGTCCAAAGCCCGCTATTTTTCACATTTAGATGCATTTTCTGGATTTTATAATATAAAATTAACTGAAGAGAGTAGTGACCTCTGTACGTTTCAAACTCCCTTTGGCAGATATAAATTTTTAAGGTTACCATTTGGAATAAACACCGCTACAGAAATCTTTTATAAAACCATGATAGATTTATTTGGAGATATTGAAGGTATTATTATCTGGTGTGATGACATTTTAGTATATGGGGAAACAATTGAAATACACAATAAAAGATTAGAAATGTTTCTTGACAGAGCCAGACAGATGAACTTGAAGTTAAATAAGTCAAAATGCAATTTTTTTTTAGAAGAAATAGCATATTTGGGTTATATTTTTAGTAAACAAGGTATAAAAGTTGATCCGGAGAAAGTTAAAGCTATAAAAGACATGCCCATTCCTAAAAATATAAAAGATTTACAAAGATTTTTGGGCATGGTCAATTTTCTAGGATCCTTTATAGAGAATTTAGCGGATAAAACTAGTATCTTGAGAAATTTGCTTAAAAAAGATGTAGTATGGCTATGGGATGATAATTGTCAGGAATGCTTTAATTCATTAAAAGAGGTCATATCCAAAGCGCCCGTGTTAGCTAATTATGATTGTAACTCACCTTTGACTTTGTCGGTAGATTCATCAAAGAATGCTGTCGGTGCCGTCATTATGCAAAACAAACGTCCCATTGCGTACAGTTCAAGAACGCTTACAAGCTCACAACAAAATTATTCTCAAATAGAAAAGGAGTTGTTTGCTATACAGTTTGGATGTCATAAATTTCACCAATATATTTATGGCAGTAGAATAACTGTACAAACTGACCATAAACCGCTTATTTATTTATTTAAAAAACCTCTACATGAAGTACCTGCTAGGCTACAAAGAATGATGCTTTCATTGCAAGGCTATAACTTAGATGTGATACATGTACCTGGTAAACATATGTACATAGCTGATACATTATCACGAGCATCACTTAGTGATATCTATATACCTGAATATGAACAAGATTTAGAGTTTCATGTAAATTCAATTTTTTCTAACATATCTGTGAGCAAGCCATATTTGAATTTAATATTAACAGAAAGTAATAAAGATGAATCATTAAATTTGCTTAAATCTTACATTCAAAATGGTTGGCCTCCCAGCAAAAACAAAGTGTGCTGTTCGGTGAAACCATATTGGAATTTTCAAAATGAAATACATATAATGAATAACTTACTATTTAAGGGAAATAGGCTTATTATTCCTAAAGCTTTGCAAAAACAGATATTGGATAAGATTCACTGTGGTCATTTGGGTATAAATAAAACGCTAAATGTTGCTAGAGAAACAGTTTATTGGCCTAATATAAATGTAGATATTAAAAATTTAATTGATCAATGTTTAGTATGTGCTGAGTTTAAGCCAAACACAACTAATGAACCGTTGCAATGCTACGAGATGAGTTACCTGCCTTGGCAACAAGTCGGTGTAGATTTATTATATTTTGACGGTGAAAATTTCCTTGTTTGTATGGATTATTATTCCAAGTACATTGAGCTAGCTTCGTTGCACAAAAATTACACTGTAGACAATGTTGTCAAACACCTAAAGTCTTTCTTTGCTAGACATGGAATCCCAAAATCATTGATATCCGACAATGGTCCACCATTCAACTCATGTAAATTCAAATCTTTCCTTGTTGATTGGGATGTTGAGCACATAACTACTAGTCCTTATTGGTCCAGATCCAATGGGCAAGCTGAAAGCTCTGTAAAGATAGTAAAAATATGTTAAGAAAATGCAAACAGGATAATTCTGATATATATTTGGCTTTGTTACATTATCGCAACACGGCTAAAGGAAATTTTCACAGTCCTGCGAAGTTACTAATGTCAAGGAATTTGAGAATAAACTTACCTATTCTAGAAAATAGATTAAAACCTGAAATTGTAAAATTTTCAACATACGAGAGATGTTATAAACAAAGCAGAGACAGAATGTCTTTTTATTTTGACAGGAAGGCTAGGCAAACGTCATATTTCTTTCAGCCAGGAGATGACATTTTTTTTAAAAGAAATCCCAAATCCTGCTGGACGCCGGGAATTATTAAAGAGAAATTGAAATGCGGTAGATCTTATTATGTAGTAGATTTAAATGATACTGTTTATAGGAGGAATAGAGGACACATTAGACCTAGAAAAAGTGACATAACAAACAAAAATCCTTCTCCTTCTTTTTCTGGTAGTGAACTGAGCGCTGGCAAAAATAACAGTGTGGTTCCCCTAATGGATATTGTTGACCCCATGAGTTCGGCATACCTCGGAAACGGTCCTGTTCAAAATTGTGTTAATGATGATAACTGTGTTCCTATGGAGAGTCCAGCCAATAATAATTATGTAACCAGATCTGGTAGAAATATAAAACGTCCTAAAATGTATATGCATGAAAAATTTGATTAGTTATGTATAGTAGTAAGTTTCTAGTTGTATAGTTCAAAATATTAAGTTGTATTTTTCTTGAAAAGGGAGGTGTTACATAACATGATAATTATTTAAGAACATGTTATGTCAATGCCAAACTTCGTACTGTCACTTTGATGCCTGTGATAGTTTATTCAGTTAGCCGAAAGGCTATGTATAGTATAGACATGTATTAGTATGCTCCTCTGTTATATGAGTTATATATTAATTGTATCTGTTGTACGTGTAGTAATAAATCAACATATTGTGATGCTATGATTTGTATCATTTGTATCTCCATGTAACTTATAAGAAGAATCCCAAAGATATTCAACGTAGAGATCCTGGCTGGAACATCAAACACATTCTTGCATAATATACTCATCGAGCAACCTTTTTTGGGCCTGAACTTCCCTTGGTAACACAATATGTCCCTGTTCTGCCTCTTCCTTACGCCACAAGTACAATGATGCAATAACTTCAGCATCAAGATCCCATGTGGGCGTACTGGCTAACACACAGGCAGCCTCAAAGGACATTGTGCGATAACCTCTTATGACCCTAATGGCCATCACTTTCTGAGGAGGACGTAAAAGAGAAATGGAATTTCTGTTTAAAGAATCTGCCCACACTGGCGCTCCGTATAAGACCATCGAGCGTATCACATTTGTGTACAACCATCGACAATGAATATTAGGTCCACCAAGATTAGGAAGCAGTCTGCTTAAGGCTGCCATTGTGCGCATCACTTTCGGGATTAAATATTTAAAGTGTTCTAAAAATTTTAACTTACTATCCAGTACTAATCCCAAATACTTTAACGTTGACTGAATCTTCACTTCAACACCTCTTACTCTAAAGTGATAGTCCGGTGGAGGACGAGTCCGAGATCTATAAAAACAAATTGCCTCCGTCTTATGGACAGCTATTTCCAATCCTAATTGTTGGATGCGGCTTACAACTTGATCTATACCTAAAGTCGCTAATGAAGCACATTCAACAAAGCTTTTACCTGATGCTGTAAGTAGCGTGTCATCGGCATAACAAGTGATGGCAATGCCTCGCAAAAAGATTCCACGTAAGACCCAGTCGTAAGTGATGTTCCACAGAAGCGGCCCTAAAACCGATCCCTGTGGAACACCGCACGACATTTTATGTCTGCGCCATCCATCTTTGGTAAGGTACAAAATATACCGCTCTGATAAGTAAGAAGCTACTATATTACGCAAATATAATGGTACCCGATGATATTTAAGCGCCTCTATAATACAGCTCCAAGGTAAGGTATTAAATGCATTTGCAATGTCTAGAGACACTGCCACTACACTTTCACCTCTTGTAATTGCGGCCTTTACTTTTAGTATTGCGTCCATAGTCGACCTGCCTCTGCGAAACCCAAATTGATAATCTGATAAGTCGGGACCATAATTTGAGAGATGCTGGGTTATACGCGTGGCAATTATGCATTCAAATAGCTTTCCAATGTCATCCAATAGGACTATAGGACGATATCCCGTCGGAGAGTCCATTGGACGACCGTTCTTCCTCAGTAGTACGAGATGACCAACTTTCCATTTGGAAATCGCTCCTGCTGTACACAACAATTAAACATCTGCACGAATCTATCACTGAGTACTTTTAGAATTAAACCTAAAGCTTTCCCAGGAATACCGTCTGGACCAGGAGCCGAATTTTTGGAGTTCATCTTGGATACTGCTAATTCAATTTCCTCATTAGATATTATATTAGGCGTTTCGCTAAGTACCTCTTCGTTGTCTACAAAGGCCATTGGAGGCGGAGAATATTCCTCTCTGTGGGGAAATAAATTCACAACGATTCTTTCTACCAACTCAGGCTGAAGACTTTGAGTTAAAGGTGGACTCCAAGGACGAAGTCTTCCGGTGACCATTCGGTAAGGCCGTCCCCAGGGATCAATATTTAAGGAATCCAGTAACTCCTTCCTAGATTCAGTCTTGGCCTTTACTATTGCAATTTGTAAAGCTGCTTTAGATTCCTTATAGAAATCATGCAGTTGATTTTCTACAGCCTCATTACGTAATCGTCTTCGACGCTGTCTAGTGTATCGACGTCTTGCTGCTATACAGTTAACGCGCAATTCAGCTATTGATTGACTCCACCAGTAAACTTGTCTTTTAGGAGAATGCTGTCCCAACTTCGGCATAGAAGCATTACATATTCTGGTCATTGACTCACGAAATTCCTCCGCCTCTTGATCTGCATGTAGAGGGAACACAGGTTTTGCGACCCAAGATTCAATAATGGAGGCCTCTTCTAACAACTCCTTATTCAGGCGTTTAAGTGCCCATCGCTTAGGTTGCCTCAGATTGACCCCCCTTGCTTCATTAGGCATTATTATATTAGACGGCATCGGTTGCGAAGAGATTGTAAACCTAATATAGCGGTGATCAGAAAAAGTTTCTGTATCCTCGTCAACATGCCAGTCATAAACTCGGGACGACAAACCTGGACTAGCAAACGACAAATCAACAATTGAACCTCCAGCATATCTTACACATGTTAACACCGATCCTCTATTAAGGAGACATAATCCACTAGTCAAAGCCCACTGCTCCAAAACTGCACCCCGCGCATCCGTAGCTGAGGAACCCCATAACACATTTTTGGCATTAAAGTCACCCAACAATAGAACTGGATTAGGATGACTTCTACCTTTTATTTCTTCTACGTCAACCAGAAACCTTTCAAATTCAGAGAGGACCCTGTTTGGAGAAAAATAAATTCCCATAATTGTGATTCCTTCTACCAAAGCTGCAATGTATCCAGACCCTCTAACAATTTCAATTCCAGTACAGCACTGAGTCACTAAGGCGACTGTATAATTATTGTCCGCAATCCAATTACACCTATTCGGCACAAAATAAGGTTCACTGACAACCGCGACTTTTATTGACCACTGTGCCATACTTTGTAAAAGTAAATCTTGAGCACTTGCATAGTGGTTAATATTTGCCTGCAGAACGTGAATGTCCATTATAATAGACTAAGATCCGGCTCCCCCTCTTCCATTACCTCTATAAGAGGATATGGGCGACTAGACGGAGAAGGAGAAGTAGATCCTATAGCCGTCGTTTTTCTCACATGTTTAGAGCTATTGCATTGGCTACTTCCTAAAAGGTGATCTGTAGGAAGGTTTTTGACAGCACTCAGAACGCAATGAGGAGTGCTCTCACACACATTCGATTTGTGTCCGACAGCGCCACAACGGAAGCATCGGTCACTGCGATCCGTCTCAGAAGTACAAGTTACAGACCTAGCTCCATACACCTATAGCATCGCAGAGGTCTACGTTGAAGCAACTTCACATTTGCAGCCACCCATCCTACAAGTAGACGCTTTTCCGCTAGTATTTTCTTTGCAACCACTACTGGACATTTTACCCAGACAGTTCCGAGGCCTGATGCAGAATTTCGGATTTCTCCTTTTCTTACCGATTCGGTGGTACACCCTCCAACCCGCACCACAGCTTCTCTAACTTCCTCAATAGTTACAGAGTCGTCGAGGCCCGAGATACGAATCTCCGCACATTTTGTTGGCCTCGATATAAAAACATCTTCATTGGCAAAGGATTCTCTTAACTTACGAGCAAGAGCATCTGCCTTATCATCACTAGAGTTACCGGGAATTTCAAGAATGCGAGCTCCAGTGGCAGCTCGTCTACACCGTAATGAAGATATACCAAGTTCTTCAAGCTTAAATCGGCGTTTAGCATCAGTAATTGCTTTAGCATATGTAATGCCCCTCTCCTGCGCACCTGGTTAAAGAGTTAACACTACTACCGACGAACGAGGAGCACGTAGTTTTACCGACTTTAATCTCGGTGCCGCGATTTGTGTCACTTCTTTATTTTGGCTTTTCTTTTTCCTTTTCACAACTGTGGACCAGGTTGTATCATTCGGTTGAGACAGAAGTACAGACGATGTCTGAGATACAATTGGCTCCGCAGTGACTGCCACACTCATTTCTTGTCTCCTCTCATTTTCTTTGTTTTTATTTTTCTTTTTTACCCTTAGAGACACAACTTGATTGGTTTCCTGCATATTACGTTGATCTGTTGCAAGGGAAGGACGAAGACGTTTTTCCGGCAATAGCCTATCCTCCAGAGCTGCAAACCTTGCATTAATCATATTCCCTACTTGACTCATGACTGATCGAGCTATTGTTTCTGCCATAGGATGCGAGTCCATATGTGAATTCTGCTCAGTTCTTCTACTGTCCTGGGACGATTGTTCTACTGCGTGTGTTGAAATTCCAATTTCAACAGTAGACATCTCTCTACTTGCTTGCATTGCATCGAAGCTGGCGCGAAGCTAAGATAGCTCTTTACGAAGGTCCGTAATTTCAGCTTGTAATTTAATATTAAAGCTTTGTAACAAAGCTGTTTCATCACTCGAAGTGCGCTTTTGAAGTACTTCCACGGCTTCTTTAATCGCAACCGCCGAATCTTTTAAGGCACGTTGAAAAGTGCCCTAAAGATTGCGAGATTTCGTAGCTACGTTTAATATGACTTCAATGTTATCTACGACCTCCTTTTTTTTTTTTTTTTCTGTCTCTACGCACGTGAGCGTGGGGTTGCGGGAATCCAAATTCTTCCGTAGCCCCACACTAGTGCTGACCCGGTCTGTCCGGGCCTCGTCTCCTGCACGGGGTAGTGAGGTGTTTAACTACCCCGTGCATCGCCTCAGAGGCGCGCGCCGGCACGCGGGTGTCACAAATATGAAGAGTAGAGGAAAGGAGAAATAATATTTCTCCTTTCCTCTACTATTCATATTTGATAGCTATAATTTTGTTACACGTTGACATAACTACACGTTGACGATTGACAATCTGTCAAAATAATTATTTTTTCTCTCTATTTAACTTATTGCTAACTTATTTATGGACATTTTTATGTATGGACATATTATGTCCATACATGAAAAATGTCCATAAATAAGCGGAAAATAATAGCTCCAAAACTGGCCACAATGGCGATAGAGTAAGAAGAGGGTATGATATCAAGTTAGCAATAAGTTAAATAGAAAGAAAAAATAATAATTAATTTGACAGATTGTCAATCGTCAACGTGTAACAAAATTAAAGCTATCAAATATGAAGAGTAGAGGAAAGGAGAAATATTATGTCCATACATGAAAAATGTCCATAAATAAGCGGAAAATAATAGCTCCAAAACTGGCCACAATAGCGCTAGAGTCAGAAGAGGGTATGATATCAAGTTAGCAATAAGATATGGAGTGAAGTTAGTTGAGAGTTAGTTATTGGTTATTTATTTATATCAACTAACTTCACTCTGTCTCTTATTGCTAACTTCATATCAAACCCTCTTCTGACTCTAGCGCCATTATTTTCCTTCTTTGGTCGGGCACTTTTTAGCTTTTCTGCCTTAGAGAGACATTCCTCCTTTCCTCTATTCTCAATACTATCAAATTTAAATAGCACCTAGTTTCGTTTCGGTGACAATTGACCCTTAGTGCCATTTACAAAACGTTCCACCAAAACATGTTTAACATTTCTCACAATTATTATCCTTATAGCGAAGATTTGTATTCGGTAGGTAACCATGAATAAATAAATTATACCTAAGGACAAAGTATGTGCGAACTTGCGAAGTGATCAATAAATTACGCATCAGAGGATGTGGAATGCATTTTATGAGTCAGCGCAAAGTGCAGACAGGTTTCACGAGTAAGGTCAAACAAGTAAAGTAAACAAACAAATAATTAAACTAAACATAATATCTATGGACGCTTCATACCACGACAATCTGGCCCCTTGCTAAGTATCCGAAGAACTTGTGTTACAGGTACCAGACAACGGGAAGTATATTTAATACTTTTATACTATACATATATTTAAGATTTTTATTATACACATTAATACACATCCATGACCCAGGAACACAGAAAACCTTTTTTTTCTTCGGCGGTATTCGAACCCGCTACCCAGGCTTGAGCACCAGCGCGCTGAACGCGTTCTCCTTTATAGTGAAGCCCTAGCTATTACACAGGTTATAATAGGATTAAGATGATGTCTTCAAAAGGTGAGTGGTAAGTGAAGCCGATCAGGGCTGGATTTAGGGGAGGGCCTCCCCAAAAGAGGGGCCTCCACAGTCTCTACTTTGAAAAAAAAAATTGCCCGATTCCGCGAAAGCACAAGACGCAAATATGTTACATACGATATTTATTAAATAATATAATAATCTATACTTGGTTTCACAATAATTTATTATTTATTGTAAATTTCGACTATTTTATTTGCAAAATAATTTTGGGCCAGGGGCCTCCACTCCTTTGTTGCCCGGGGCCTCTAGAACAGAACTCTAAATACGGCACTGAAGCCAATAGGAATAGAGTTATATTAACCCAACGCTACTGATAGCCACAAATCACAATGAATTATCAGACTTCCAAAGTCTTTAATTATTTATTTATTTATTTAGTACCTAGTATAATATATTATGTCACCGTAAAATTGTAAAAGACTATTAATTATACCTACCTGTATAATTAATAGTCTTTCGAATATTGTAAGTCTTCTCAGGTTTCCTTACTATATTTTCCTGCGCGTGCGTCAATACAAAGAGAATACGACTGTTTGGGGACACGGGGTTCCCCTTCCTTAAGGTCAATTCACATCGCGACGATACGCGACGCTCCGATATTGAAAATTGAACTTTATTCGTTACGCAATAAGATACACGTTCCATTGTAAGGGTTCGAATGTCAAGTTGCACCGCACTGCCCAGCGCATGTGAAATGTGTGATTGATGTCATGTGATAGGTTGAGTTATGTGTAGCCAGTGTTGCCAGATGACCATCTCACTTTCTCCCCAAATGTTTCCCGAAATCCCCCCAAAATTCGGGTTTTGAAAAAGAGTAGCCCCAAAATTGAAATACAAATCATAAAAAGAAATTCTTATTTATTATTAATTAAACAACCTAACCAAGAGCATATCAGGACATGTCTAAGGAGGGTTCCGTAACTATAAACGCGTAATATGCTTTTTTTAATTACTCCAAAAGTTACTGTCCGATTTGGTTCACAATAATTTTCCTAAAGGGTTTTTAGCATGATCTATCAGCATGGAAATTTCCAAGTTTCTATCTCCTATAGTTTAAAAATGCTAGGGGGGGGACCAACTTACAAACTACTTTGGAGGCCGATTACTCGAAAATGGTCAACTTTATAAAAAAGTAACGTATGACACCTTGCCTTTATTTTAAAAGATTTCTATTCTACGATACCGCACACGATGGGGTAGAGTGAAAAAATATTTTTTATCCCTACTTCATGTATGGAGAGCCCAAAAATATAAAATTATTATTTTTTTATGAACCCGAAACCGTGATCTATATACAATCTATAACTGCACCAAATTTCATCAATTTATATTCATAATTACAGGAGCTAGAGGCGCGGACAGACAAACAGATAGAGAGACAGACAGACAGACGGACAGAGCGAAACTATAAGGGTTCCTTAAGTATTACGGAACCCTAAAAATTACATAATTTCCGCAATAGCGTCCATTACAATTTTTTTTCGGAATTAAATTTCTTTATCATTTTTGTAGTTGGGTTAAAATTAACACATCCATCCGTTAATGTATATCTAACCCTCAAAATGGATTCAGTAGTTTGAATGGCCAAAATTATTAAAATCCCTAAATCACCCCAAATTCTGTAGCGCGATACAACCTGACATGCGAACTCTTAGTCCAAGAAAATAGGCTCTGAAATAAGAATTTTAGTTAAAACTTGAATTTTTGATATAAGTTACTTTGAAGAATTTAAAAACGAATTGTGTAAGTTTTTTTTAAATTCACCCCCGAGGAGGGGTGAAAAAACAAACACAAAGTTTTTATTTTTTTATTTTGGGAAAACGGCAAGTGCTCGAAAAAAATCTTCAAATAAAAGTTTTTTTCCTAAAATTGAAATTAACTGAGATAGGGTAGCTAGAAGCTAGAGTATGATTTTTTAAAGTTCCTGTCATCATACTCTAGCTTCTAGCTACCCTATCTCAGTTAATTTCAATTTTAGGAAAAAAAGTCATGAGAACATTTTTATGTAAAATTTTACCTCTACAACTTTTATTAGAAGATTTTTTTTTCTAGCACTTGCCGTTTTCCCAAAATAAAAAAATAAAAACTTTGTTTATGTTTTTTCATCCCTTCTCGGGGGTGAATTTTAAAAAAACTTACACAGTTCGTTTTTAAATTCTTCAAAGTAACTTATATCAAAAATTCAAGTTTTAACTCAACATTCGTATTTCAGAGCCTATTTTCTTGGACTATTTAGAAACGTGTATCTTCTTGCTTAGAATAAAGTTCAATTTTTTATAGCTATCTTAAAAATGAAGCGCCATATCGCGTATCGTTTTGTTTCGGTGTGAATTGACCCTTAGCGTTATATTTTTAATCAACTTCTTCCTACTAATATTATAAATGTGAAAGTTTGTGATGATGGATGTTTGTTCCTCTTTCACGCAAAAACTACTGAACGGATTTCGATGAAATTCGGTATGGTAGTATTTAGGGCCCTGGATTACTACTATACCGAATTTCATCGCAATCCGTTCAGTAGTTTTTGCGTGAAAGAGGAACAAACATCCATCCATCCATACATCCACCCATCCATCCATACATCCTCACAAACTTCTACGTTTATAATATTAGTAGGATTAGTAGGATCTACATTTTTACTCTTTGTACCAACGATTTTAATCTATGTGTGCAAAAAAAGTATTAAGATTCAACAAAAACAAGTCTAAAAAGGTAACCCATTATCCCACTTTTAACATTAAACCCATTATCCCACTTTTAACATTAAAAGTGGGATAATGGGTTACCTTTTTAGACTTGTTTTTGTTGAATCTTAATAAGATTATACTATAGCTCTATACATATAGATGGAAAATTTTAAGCGAATGCTACCCCATGCGTAATTTTTTCCCAGTATTTAGTACTTTTTTTTGCGTATTCAAATCTATACATTAATCTATACAGTATACAAATAAATAAAATTTAAGTCTACGTTTGTAATTATAAATTTACAGATTTTTAAAAGTATATACGGTACTTACAAGCAATTAAAAATCATTTTTTAAATTTTTTATCTGTCCGTCTGTCTGTCTGTTTGTTCCGGTTAATCTTTGAAACAGCTGAACTAATTTTCACGGGCTTTAATTGGCAGGTAGCTGATGTTGTTGTATATGTTACATTTTATAACATGAGCTAATTTATCTTTGGGTTCCGTTTTCGTTAGTTCTACGTAAACGAAGTTGCAGGCACTAGCTAGTAATAAAATAAAATAATAATGAACTTGAACTTCACAAAACTGGTACCTCGGTCAACACTCGAACATGTTTTGTTTGAAAACACAACAGGTGATAATCCAAAGGAGATGGTCAGGAAATGTATGAGGTGTGGGCCAGCACTATGTACACTATATGTAAATTGTGAATATAGCTACATAGTATAGTAACCGTTTCCTATTCTTTGTTTTGTTTAATTTCACTTCGTTTCAATTAAATTAACTTCGTCTAGGAGAGTAACGTAACGTAAAATGAAACATGGCGGATCAGATCAAAATTAACCAAATAATGTCATTTTGACAATGACATCGCTTTTGTCGTATGACATTCAAGAGTCAAAAGTCATGTCCAAACAACTGTCATGGCCGCTTTAAGAATAGGGTTATCCCATTGAAAAACTTTTCAAATAATCATTCTAGTACGCATGTAACCTTCTTCAAAATATTTTTTTGGTATTTTTGTGAAATTCTCATATTTTTTTCTATTTACCTATGTGGTGTACATAAAGCTGGCCCAAAGTCAAATATCTCCTTTACCCAGAGTCGACAGAAACTTAATGGTTGCCAATGTGTCCACTTTAGATCATATTTGCTGTTGCCAAAAGGACAACCCGAAAAACGCCGCGTATAGAAGTTACGAGCGCTTTTCCTGTAGAAATGACAGACGTGAGACTGTATATGAAAAACGATGGTTGCCGAAAGACATTAAAAACATGGGTAAAGTTTTACATAATATAATTATAGTAGGTATACCGTGTAAGTGTAGATTTGGTGTGGAAATCGTGAGTATACCTACCCGTAGACGTACATATAAGTACGCCTACAATTTCAATGTACGGCGCGGCGCGGGCGGCGGTATGATTTTTGATTATATTCTTACTGATAACTACTATACTCAGCGTATTTCAGGGTTGTCAGATAGATGATGAATTTTTGGAGTTTATTGGAGTTTACTCCATTTGAGTTATAAGGCCCGGTACGGAAATTTTATGAGGAGTAAAATCAAGTGTAACACGAAAAGTTGAGGCGTTACGTAGAAACAGACAAACATATGCATCTGAAGGATTGAACGTGCAAAAGAATGAGATGGAATACATTACACAGCGTATCTTATTACGACGCATTTCTATTTTTAAATTTAAATATTATGTTCGAATTTTAAATTTAAATACCTATGTTCGAATTTGTTCATTCACAGTCCTGAAACCAGCTCGTTATTACCGTCAGCTTTATTACTATTACTATTATTATTATTTTGTAATATACTATATGTAATACGCTTTTATTGAAGTAATATAAATAATCCTAATAATTAAAGATATATGTTTGTTTCTCTTATAATTTTAGAAGATGCGTTCATTTACTCTCTCTTACGATATACATAATATGTAATATAAAATAAATATGTATATCATAATTATCGTTCGTAAGGAGTTTCACTCCAGTCGTGCGTCGGAGCTGACACAAACACTTTTTTTTCGCTTAGAAATATTATATCGATCTCATCAGCTTATGATTAAAAAAATTACATCTAAATCTTTCTATTAGTTTAGAAGGTACGATGTTACAGACAAACACCTAGCTAATAGCTATACACAGATACTTCCAACTTATAACCGCTTTTGCGTCAGGGTTGAAAATAAATCCAAACTACAAACTGTCCACCTAATTAATCTTCATAACAAAAACAAAAGTATGTACTGTAAACATATTAGAAGTTTACCTTCCTTCAACGTTGCAACTCTGGAAGTTTCCACGGTTTTCCCGTGTCAGAACAACCAGAATGAAACGTGAGATGAATAAAATATGACTCATATTGATAAAATGAGAGGAATGATATCGGTTAGACATTTTTATGTGCCTTGATAATAAAATAAATTTCACCTTTGTGCCAGTGGCGTAGATTTTTATCCTTTACGCTTGGCATACCTAATTCACAAAACGACCTCACGTTGTGCCTAAACCAAATCGCGAAGTACCTAGGCAAAACCAGAGTTAGCCTTATTAACCACTAGATATTGCCTGCGACTTCGTGCGCGCAAAAGTTATTCTCGCGTAAACCGTACATTTTTCCGCAAAAAAATAAGTTTGTTTCTTTGCATTAAATATGCCCCAAAACTATTGGACAGGTTTTGATTTAATTTGACACATAGTTTACCACGGGGAAGGACATTGGCTACTTTATATTGCAGAAAAATGTACAGTTGTCGTGGGATTACCTTTTGCGCACACGAAGTCGCGGGCAACACCTAGTACTTACTGTATATACACGACTTTTGGTTTATTAGAGCATCTAGAGAAACTTTTAACAAATTGGTTTTTGTTTGTCATAAACATGACAAATCCTATTTGATAAACAAGAATCTCGCCAATTCATCAAGTTGTCATAGAAACAAGTACAACGCTTATTTTCATCTACACTAATATTATAAAGAGGAAAACTTTGTTTGTATGTTTGTTTGTTTGTTTGTTTGTTTGTTTGTTTGTTTGTTTGTTTGTAATCTACACTAATATTATAAAGAGGAAAACTTTGTTTGTATGTTTGTTTGTTTGTTTGTTTGTTTGTTTGTAATGAATAGGCTCAAAAAGTACTGGACCGATTTCAAAAATTCTTTCACTGTTCGAAAGCTACATTATCCACGAGTAACA
Organism: Glaucopsyche alexis; assembly: GCA_905404095.1. Lineage (NCBI taxonomy): Eukaryota > Metazoa > Arthropoda > Insecta > Lepidoptera > Lycaenidae > Glaucopsyche > Glaucopsyche alexis. The sequence continues at coordinate 14,433,627 of FR990062.1, forward strand.
TAGGCTAAATTTTATTTTGGAAAAAAATAGGGTTCCGTAAGATATTTGGGTTTTTCGGACACAAGGTGTAAAAAATCAACCAGAAAAGTTACTTATTTTGCGTACGCTGCCTAAACTATAAAAGATAGAACCATAAAATGTTCTAATTAATTGTAGATCTTATAAATATCTACAAAAAAGTCCGCGACACACTATACCTATCTATGTCGAGTGAGGCACAACAACCATTTTTTTATTTAGAAATCTTGAATTTTTTTTGGACTACATTTAAACGCGTTTATTTTACTCATGTTATTAATCCTTATCAAAATAAATTATTTCATCACTAAGTACAGTTTATGTAGATAATATTTGGTCTTTGAATGATTGAAATTGGACGTTTGGTTTTGAAGTTATGGCGAAATTCAAATATTACGATTTCTGCTGCACGGCCCGTTGCGAAGTGGGCGTCACCAAGGCGGTGCGCGTGCGTGTTAATGTTTAGTTTAGTTTAGTAATTAGTTAAATAGTTTAGTTATTTTATAAACATCAAATTGATAATATCTTAAAATATAATACATTATAATATCTATACATCTATACAGTTAAATACAATTTAAGTGTCTGTTTGTAACTTCAAATTAACAACTTTTTACATAATGAATCTGAAAGTATATTCGGTACTTACAATAAAGTACATTTTTTTTAATTTTTGTCTGTCCGTCTGTCTGTCTGTCAGTTGGCCTGTCTGTCTGTTTGTTCCGACTAATCTCTGAAACGGCTGGACCCATTTTCACGGGACTTTCACTAGCAGATAGCTGATGTTATAGGGTCTAACATAGGCTACTTTTATTTTAGGGTTCCGTTTAAAAAATAGGATTCCGCTTTCGTTAGTCATAAATAAAGTCGCGGGTAAATTTCAGCGATATCCCAAAGTATTGTTCCACGCGGACGAAGTCGCGGGCTAAAGCTAGTCATATATAAATCATGTCAATTTATAACACTCACTTTTAATAAAGACGAAGAACGATGAAATTGGCTATTCTTTTGTTTAAGTAGATATTTTTAACTATACTAATAGATGTTTTTAACTTAGGGGGAGCCCACAACTATGCGTTGTTACGACGCATCGCACAAGCAACGTCCCATCGTAATCTAGACACGCGGTAGCGTTTCAAGCCAAGTTCAAGTAACAGAACTGGCGAGCAGCACCATGTGTGATATTACATGAACAATTTGAAGCCACTTTTGATACATTTTACAAGAATTGTCTGACGTCGTTTGTGCGATGCGTCGTCGTAAAAGCCGGTCCATACGACGCGTTGCGTAAACGTAGCGCTGTCGCTCCGTCGTTTATTAAAAATTGTACCGTTCACACGGTGCGCTGCGTCGACGCAACGCTGTGACGACGCACGAACAACGGACAGCGTCCCCGAGACGAAGCGGGAGGGGTAACCACGTTATGTTTACGTCGCAACAACGCTGCGTTAACGCAGCACCCGTGTGGCCGGCATTGCGTTAACATGTTTGCGCTGCGTCGACGCAACGCGCCGTGTGGACTGGCCCTCAGCGGCGTGTTTACGCCATAATGTGTGGCAACCCGCGTGACAGAAAAAGTGCCCTAAGACACAGATTACTAAATAGTCACTACGGCTTAGTAGCAGTCGGTGTTGCCTTAGAGCGAATTCTCTGTTTTCTGTTTTTAAAGCCACAGACTAACACGTAACCACAATTTTTTAAAACCAATTTTAAGTTATTGTATATTACTTGGCTTGTATCCAAAGTTTGCAAGCTTGAAAAGCAATTCATACTATATCTAACAAAGAGGATTCCGTAGCAAATTTTGATTTAAAGTAGGTACTAAAGTAGATACATTGAGAAGTTGTTTTTAAACTAAGTCTTTTTCGAATCAATTAATATCCCCATTTTAAACAAAACTCCTTACATTGTATACCTACTACATTAAGTATATTCTTTTAAGACATCACAAAGCTACAAATATATTACAGATTCATAAAATCGGATTTTTTTCATTAACTACAACGAGCCTATATATTTTATCTTTATTCTTTGATTGCAATATTATTTCCTTATTTCTCTAGCTTTCAATTTTTTTTTGTAAATCTAAGAAATGGACAGTGTCACTTAAATAGTTAATAGAATCAGGTGTTACTTTGCGGAAATCCATAGCATAAAATTAATTAATATTATGTTTATAGCAGTTTTTCCGCTAAATAATACCCACAACCTGCAAGCAAATGTGTGAGTGCACGCATAACTCACTCATCACTAACGAACTCACGCATCACTAACGAACTTTGTTCGCAGGTCCACTTCCTGAGGATGCTCCGGGTTCAGGGCGAAACGCGCGTCGAGTTTTGCAACCTGCATGGTGGTGTGGGGCTTTGCACGATCTTGCTGACATTGTTGCTTGTGTGGTGGTGGTGTTTGCACGATCTTGCATCTGAGTGCACGCATAAGAAGTGTAGGAGGAGGGAGGTGCGTTACGCATGCTTATGCGTGCACTCACACATTTGCTTGCAGGTTGTGGGTATTATTTAGCGGAAAAACTGCTATAAACATAATATTAATTTTTTTTTTTTTAGTGTCACTTAAGACAATAATTCGTAAATGAATAGAACAAATCAATATTCAGTAAAAAAATTGCTACATTTTCTTGTGAGTTAGATTCATGGAAAACATGATTCATGGAAAACATAAGAAAAGTATGATTCGCGTCATAGGGAGAAAATAGGCATTACGTAAGCTCTTTTCTTAATCTACTCCAAACTCTCCGCGAGAAGCTTCGAAAAGCCTGGCTTGACATTTCGGCCCGCAGGATCCTACTAATATTATAAATGTCAAAGTTTGTGAGGATGGATGGATGGACCGATTGATGTATGTTTGTTACTCTTTCACGCAGAAACTACTGAACGGAATTTGATAAAATTTTGTATGGTAATTGTTAAGGGTCTGGATTAAAACATAGGCCCTTTTTTATCCCGGATAACTATGGTATTTCTGCGAGTTAAGTAATTTAACTTTACGTAGGGAACTCTAAATATGGAATTTTTCGGATCTAATACTCTTGAATAAAATACACATCTATTGTTGGCTAGAATAACTATTGGCAAGCGAGGCATGTAGTTCAAATCGTTTTATAGGCCCTTGAGAAGCTGTTAAGCCTCGATTACACTTATTGGATTCACGGAGGGCTCGTATTTAAGGAGAATAAGCTTAAGGTTCTCGTGGGATAGATTTTCGATGTCAAACTTAAAAAGAGCATGTAAAATCTAAATTAGCTTTGTAAGTATATTTTAGCGAAATACGTACTATTTATAAAATGGTTATCTCATGGTTTCATTATGAGAATCAACATTACATGCAAAAGCATTCCAACATATAAATCGGTTAACAACCTTTAATATCACTTAAAATAAGGTGCATCCATTAATTACGTCAGGCTCGAAAGAGGGCTCCGGAAAAATCACGAAATATCACCATGGGTTGTAGAGAACTGCTCGATTTTTAAGCCGAAAAGCGGCGCGTGTATTATTCATCGTCTAGTGACCAAAAAAAATTATCAATAGCAAGAAAAAATGTATTGCCCTATCACAGTCTTTCCCAACTCTTTCCGATTATAAAATATGTGAGTCAACTGTTTTACATTTCTATAATCCATAAAATTTATTAATTATACATGTCGATTAATAAAAAAGAAACTAACACTTTAACCTCAAGTACCTAAACGGTTTACGGTATTTAGATACGGCGTTAATAGCGCGGTGGTAGGAATTTTCAAATTTTAAGTGCAACTATAGGTTTCTAATATACACAGTCAACATAGGACTTAATACAATAACATTTTAACCGTTAAAATATGAAAAAATGTTTGCTTGGCCGCTCGCTTTCTTCATGAAAAACAATTTGTGATTGAACAAAGTACAAAATTTTTACAGGCTAGGTTATAACGAATATTATGAATCAGTTAAAAAAGGAAACATTTTGGCTAAAAAATCACGTAACTAATGAACGACTCCTAACTGACATACGGTCGAAATCAAATATTATGCTTCTTAAATTGAAAGGCTTTTAAGTTACAAGTCCTTCTGCTAAGCAGAGAGAGTGATAGCTCGTAAGGGGAAGTCTTAACTTGAAGTACATCCGTAACATTATAAGTTATAACATCTTGATTTCCTTACAATATAAGCTGGCGTGCGGTTCGGTTATAATGACGCGGTTCCCCACAAGACTCTATCACAGGAGACGCTATATTGAATTCACATCACTAGTGATTGACGAAGTAAATTAAACTTTAGCCGTTCAATTTTAACTTTTGATTTATCTTTCGTTCGTAAAGATACTCTCCAAGGTTGAGATGAGACGATTTCGTCAATATTGTATCTGATAAGTTGCGATTAAATCGTAACATTTTTTTTTTGGAAAATAAACAATCCTTTGCCCCAGGTCATACACTAAAATCCAGGGCAAACACTACTATCATACCAAATTTCATCGAAATCCGCTCAGTAGTTTTTGCGTGAAAGAGTAACAAACATACATCCATCCATCCTCACAAACTTTCACATTTATCATAGTAGAATTATTATACTTTAACATAGACCAAAATTATACGCAAATATTGACTAGGAAGTGATATAGATTGTGCAATGTACAGTTGTTAGTTAACGCTCTGTATTAATTTCGGAGCGCAACCTGTCACAACACGGTTGAAATCCTCCTGCTGGCATCTGGCACCAGCTACGTATAATAATATTATGTAATAATAATAATAATATCTATGGACGCTTTCACACCACGTCAATCTGAACCTCAATTCTCGTATTTAAAGTAGACTTTAATTTGTCTTTGATTGTATTATAAGTTGAGCGACATGTTATCATAAACTGATTTTGTGAAGTTTGGAACAATCAGAGCGCGCTTCATGCGCGCTTCACGTTGGTTTAATATTTATGAGAATGCTGTTTGACAGTTTTAGCGTATCGGGACATGATTGTTATTGTATTAATGCAGGTTCTATTTAGCAGAATTGACCCTCTGGTCCCGTGCTAAGTTCTCGAATAACTTGTGTTATCAGACAACGGAAATATTATATTTAATACTTTATACTATACATATATTTAAGATTTTATTATATTATACACATATTTAATACACATCTATGACCCAGGAACACGAAAACTTTTTTCCCTGGCGAGATTCGAACCCGCGACCTCCTGGTTGAGCGCAAACGCGCTAACCAAAGAGCCACAGAGGTCGTCATTATACCTATTGCCTATAATGTTGATCCAGTTCCAGACTACTAGCGAAGTAGGCCGATGTTGGCCGAATAAGACAGTGTGGGCACGCACTTCGCTTCGCATTTTCATACTTTGGGTTACTTCGCGGAGCACTTCCTCGACTTATTTCGCGAGCAATCTGGATGGGGCAGGCTTCCATGATTTACAGCTTGGCTCGCAACTCGCAGGTCGTGGGTTTGAACAACAAAATATTGTTGTTTCCAAGTTTGGTTCGGCATTGTCCTAACCAAATTTGGAAACAACAATTTGGCAGGCTGGACCATCTTTCTTGTCAGACAATTAGATGATCAGCCGATATTGTCCATACCAGATTTGAAAACATTTTTTCTGTCGCGGGAATCACGACCTCTGGAGTCGAGAGCCAAGAGACAAAAACCGGCCAAGTGCGAGTCGGACTATCGCACGAAGAGTTTCTAAATTTATTGTATGTGAGCCCCATTTAAACATTTATTTTTATTTATATTGAATTAGGAAACGAGCAGACGGATCGCCTGATGCTAAGCGATTACCGCCGCCCATGGACAAACAGACAGCGAGTTCTCAGTAATAGGGACCGTTGTAATTCGGCGTCGCCTTGCCACATCACGACCAAGCCCATTTTTATTTTTTCTGCAGCGCCTGGCTATTGGTTAGCCGCACACGTGCAATATTATTGACAGAATAAATTTGTCAATACTAGTCAACACACACAAACAAAACGACTATAAGGCCCGCGCTCAATGAATATTATTGTCAATATGAGCATTATTGACAATAATATTGCACGAGTGCGACCAGCCATTGGCTAGTCACACACACCATAATATTATTGGCAATAATGCTCATACTGACAATAATATTCGTAGTGAGCGGGCCTTATAGTCGTTTTGTTTGTGTGTGTTGACTAGTATTGAAAAATTTATTGTATCAATATTATCTCGTGTGTGCGGCTAGCCAGTAACCATTTTAAGATTTTCAAATTAATTTTTGTTTTTCATCATATCAAGTCTTGTAGACAAAATACTTATCTTAATTTATGTACATACCTAGTACGCATTACTTACAAGTATAACTGGCTACAGAATAACAATAGAAAAAATGTTTTCTTTTATGAAAAACAGAAATAATTAAGTATGTTGGCGTTCTGCCAAAAGATAATATTGATATTTCACCATGGTTCTATTAAAGACGAGGCATGCCGAGGAAAAGAGTGTCCGCACTTAAACTGCCCCACTTTTGGGGTAGTTTGGGTATTCAAGGCTCGACATTTGTCACCTTGACATTTTGACATTTGCTTTTGGTTTGACAAAATGATTATTGTAGTCATGTAAACGCGCTCTTAGATTTGTTAAATGAAATAAAAACTTAGCCTCAGATTCAAGCTAATATATAAAAATAACCTATTGTTTTATAATCTGAAGTCTAAGCTCTTAACTTAAAATAAATAAGAGACAATTACATAAAAAATAACCACGAAAAGCATACTTCATCTATAGATACTAATAAAGAGGAAAAGTTTGTGTGTTTGCTTGCATCGAATATGCTCCGAAATTTCTGAACCGATTTTGATGAATTAATTTGGAACAGATATAGAATAGACCACGGGGAAGGACATAGGCTACTTTTTATTGCGGCAAAATGTACGGTTTCACTGAGGAGATTTCCTTTTGTCGCGCGCAGTTCCACGAGATGTCCTTTTGTCGCGCACGAAGTCGCGCGCAACATGGTGTGCCATAAGACCAGAGATATTTCGGATATGGATGCGGATAGCATATGAATACTATAACGAATTCCACGAGCGGGAATATTATATTATTAGATATTTCAAACCACCTGACGATTTCGTCTAAGATCCGAACTAAGATGAATGTGATATTTTATCAAAAATTTTTTTGAATCACGTCTCATGACTATTTTTAAGGGGTTGCCTAATTAGATTATGTTGAGAAACTTATTTCATTAGATAAAATATCACTTTCATCCGGTAGACACAACAGTGAAGGACGACCTTAGTTAGGATCCTCCACTAGTTGAATAGTTTCAGTTGCATCACTTGCAGGTATTAATTTTAGAGCTGAATGCTGTTTATGACCCTGCAGTTTTCATGGAGACTGCAATAAACGAAACTATTCTAAATAATGTATTTCTGTTAATTGCGTTGATATACATTATACATACATACATATAATCACGCTTTTTTCCCGTGGGGTAGGCACTAGGCAGAAACCACTTCTTTTTGTTAAAAGGATAATTCAAACACAATATTTTTAATAGATAGAGTTAAATGATAAAAATATATCATTTGCACAATGAGATTGTATTTGGTCATCATATTATAATGGTAATAATCCATGGTAGAAGTTCAGTAAAAGCTCATCAGGATGCTTTGTAAAAAGCTGAACTTGATCAAAGGCTTTTATTGCGCAAAAAGGCTTCCTCTTTACCTTTTTTTGCGTTGTTATAAAAGATATCTCGGCCATCAAATACCTTTTTACATCATTGTATTGTTGTTTTAAAATATAAAACTGGCTATGAGCGATTTGAGTATTTTATCCAAGGTTCCGTAGATGTTATATGCTCTGCAATATATAAGTAAGTTCACTCTTTTATTCATGACTAGATTTTGCCCGCGACAAAAACGTCCGTGGCTCAGTAGTTAGCGCTATGGCGCTCAAGCCGGAGGTGCCAGTTCGAATCCCGCCGTGGGAATAGAAACAAAACATCTGTTATAGTAGAGCAATATACTTAGTATAATAATTATTATACAACTTTCACTTTACATACTAGCCTTATATCGGCTTGTATGTAACGGAAGGTTGTATTATTTATTATACTGGACAATTTTGTCATCTGTTTTCGTTTAAGATCGAAATTAGATATGGCCATTGACTCGTTAAACAGTGTCCATATCTATATACTAATATAATAAAGAGGAAAGTTTGTTTGTTTGCATTGAATAGGCTCCAGAACTATTGGACCGATTTTGATAAAATTTTGCTCAGATGTAGATTAGACCACGAGGAAGGACATTGGCTACTTTTTATCGCGGAAAATGTAAGTTTTCTGCGAAATTAACTTTTGAGCGTACGAAATCGCGGGCAACATCGATTATAAGACTTGGAATTGACTCGCTTAAATAGATAAACAGATTCAAATACCTGGATAGCATGGTCACACCCAAATGTTAACTTGATAGTGAAGTCAATAACAGAATAGGGAATATGCATAAAAATTTAATTTGCCTGAAATATTTTTTTCCCTGTTCTTTATTGTCGTCACATTATAACTAAAAGGATTTTTTTAAATTTAGTTCCTATTTAAGCCGAAAAACAATATATAAAAAATGCAAAATCAGCCCGGGATATTTAAAATTGCGAAACGCGTCACTATTGGTCGCGAGTCGCGACCAATGGTGACGCGCGTGTGACGTCACGATACACGACGCTGTCTTTCGTGACAATGACATGACTGACGTTAAATTGAATTTTATGCTCTGACTCGTCTATGATTTTATCTGTCAACTGTTTTTCGTGTACGATGACGTCACAACCCAAGACCGCGAAAATGGCGTGTTTAAACCGCGCAAAAATTATAGTGATTTTTAAACATTTTTTCCAGCTTAATGGATAATGTTTATGATGTGTTATATATATTTTTGGTAACGTTATAACCAGTAGAAACGTTTAAAAAAATAAAAAAAATACATGCATATTCCCTATTGAAGCAGCTGCAACAGCCTTTGGCAGACGTCGCCGCAAGGTATTCCGCTCGCACGACATAAAGCTCCCAACGAAAATAGCCGTTAGATGGTAACAGAGGCGAAGGCTGGTCCTCCTTCATAGGGAAGCCCTAGCCTGTATTAGGGATTATGTAGGGATTTGGATGAGGGTCTTCAAAAGGTAAGCGGTAAGAGAAGCCGATAGGAATGGAGTTATAGGAACCCCAGGCCACCGCATGGCAATCGTTCAGTCTGATCTACTGTATGTAGGGTTACCAGATGAAAAAATCAAAAGTCCGGAGAAAAGGCCTGATTTCCATGGAAAAATCCTGAGATTTTCTACAGCTTGAGAATTTTCTCTCAAAAACGTATTAATATCTTGCGTACGCGTTTTACCCGACTTTTTTGATTTTAACTGCAATTGTTACCAAAAGAAGATTATTTTTAGTTTGTTTCACTTTGATAAATAAGTATTGATTTTAACTGCAATTGTTACTTAAAGAAAATTATTTTTAGTAGTTTAATAAGAGAGATCTTTAAAATGTAACCAGTGTTTTATTGAAAATCCTGAGCTATCACTAGATTTGCTAAATCCGGCCGGAATCCTGAGAAGAGTCGAAAAATCCTGAAATCTCAGGACAAATCCTGAGATATGGTAACCCTAACTGTATGTCTCAGTAACATGGTGCCGATACTGAAAGCACCCGTACATTGGATAAATTTTACTTAAAATGCCTACGCGACATTATGAGCATTCTTGCGATGGGCAGGACCTTTCTCGCATGTCTGAGGACCGGATTATATTTTTCTGCTGATATTACTTCATATATTTTTGTTAGAAAACAATAGAAAATAAAAATGGGACGAACTGACGAATAAAAAAAATCTCAAAAAATTTAATTCGTCTTTTCGTCCCATTAGGACGAAACTTTGTGGGACGAACAGACGAACGACTCCGAGCGCATTTTCTACTTAGATCTTAGATGGCAAACGGAAATCTGGTGGTTAGTTCCTCCGACTTACGGTATAAAGATGTGTTCAGCGTCACATGAAGCGCTGCAATATAAACCCCTCACATTGGGAAGCAGCAGCGGCGGCATAGAGTAAACACTAAGATATCGGAGTTTGAAAGAAGACGGAAATACGAGCTCAAGGCTCGACCACCAGTTATTAATTATAATTCCCACACCAATTTCGGTGACGGTGGCCGGTTTCATTGAAACCAGGCCAGTTACGCAGGAGTAGTTTTATAGTGCCCAAGTGTGTGCGCAGTACATAAGAGCAGCAGCTCTTCCTTTACTCTCGTTATCCAGTGGGACGGATAACCGACACGACTGACGAGAGATCAGGTCCGACTTTTTACATCCATCCGACGTATGGATCAAATTTCTTGTCAGACAATCAGGTGATCTGTACCCCAAGCAGGAACATTTTGCGGTATCGTTACGTGTATGTAAACGAGAAATATGAGGAATATTGTATGAAAATTTTAGTTACTTTTACGTCCGCTAGAGGCGCTTTCATGGTTTTCATAGACTATTTCTCGCTTACGTACACGTAACGATACCGCAAAATTTTCCTGCTTGGGGTACAACCTGCATTATCCCAACCAAACTTGGAAACAACATTTTTGTTGTTCCAATGCGGGAATCGAACCTACGACCTCCGAGTCGAGAGCCAATGCTCGAACCACTAGACCACGGAGGTCATTAATTACAATTATGTGGTGATGTGCTAATCTGTAGTGTATGTGGACGCACATGTGCTTCGAAAATAGGATATGTCAGTCACGTGAGGGCTCACCAACGTAGCCCTATGAATTAGAAGGCCGAAAATGGTCTGGATCTCTATATATTCGAGAGAATCAGGGTATAATAAGTACTTACATGAAATAATATCTTGGTAAAAAATTGTTATACAACATCGCACTCTTGATTTAAAGTCATTATTTACTAATTTATACAATTAAAATAGTATTTCAGAAAATAATATAAAAATTGAATTTACTCTACAATGCATCTTCTTCTGTGTGACGAAATTAATGTGTAATTATAAAATGATACGTCAATCGTCATTGATTTGGTCAAAAATATTTTTGTTTACAAAGGATTTAATTGTACACAGAGTAAGTAAATACATAGTACATACATCGCCTCTTTAGGGGTAGGCAGAGACCACTTTATTCCACTTGCTACGATCCTTACTTAACTTGCTTCGTCCACTTTCATTCTTACCATCCATTCCTTCTCTTACCATCCATTCCTCCAACGTAGCGAAGCGGCTCTCCATGGGGCACTTTTCGCCTCCGTGAGAACGAGACGTGATGGGTGACGAACCACATCGCCGCCATTTTGGATAATTAAATTATTTTTATGATTATCCATTGCGTTCCCACGGATTGGCGGAGAGGGTAGGAATAGGGAAAGGGAAGGATAGGTGGTGTGGAAAGGAAGATTGGTAAGTTAGAGTGGGAAATAGGAAATGTAGGACCTATTACCGCCCAGGAGGGGAAGGGATAGGACAGTAACAGCTAGGGTAGCCGGGGTCGCATACCCGTATACTATACCACAACTACTGGACAAGTACGTTGGGATGTGTATCCTATGACACACATAGTACCTATATTTATTACATTTTTTCATCAATACGGACACTATTCTTCATATTTATGTTCCACAATGTAGGTACTGAAAACTACTTTGGATGTACATTATGTATGCAAACCTCTCTAAAATATTCAGTTTATTCCTGCGACGCAAACTAACCTCAACTATAAAATGTCTCTTTTGGGAGTATCATAGGAAAAAGGCCCAACTTCATTCAATAATAATTTTGTGTTGTCCCAGTTTTTTTCCTGTGATTTTTATTTACCCAACTAGCTGATGCTCGAACTAAAGAAGTTCGAGCAAGCGCGGAAGCAATTAAAACAGAAACCCATTTTTGCAACGAAACCCAAAGATAAAAGTAGCCTAAGTTACTCCTTAAAGCATTATCTATCTGCCAATGTAAGTCCCGTCACAATCGGTCCAGCCGTTACAGAGATTAGATAAGATTAGATTTGAATTTAAAATTTAATATAGAATAGGGTTTCGTAGTCAACGTATTTGTCGGCGCAGGTGTTGTTGAACATGCTGTGTGTCATGCCCACGTGCAATATTACTCATAGAACCACTCTGACAACTCATGAATCCGCAAAGTGGGGATACCCCACCATTCGCCCTTTCTATGAAGTGGGGACTGCTGCGTGTTCGCCAGGAAGATTATTATTACGGGGATGTTGGTCCAAGCAACATCTCTTTATTAAAATTGTTATTAATTAGCTTTTGTTATAATTATTATTGTTCAAGTTTAAAAGTTAAGTAGAGTTTCGTGTTTTAAGTGTAAAAGTTATTCTAAATGTTGCAAGATGGATTTTGATAATTTCAGTTATCCTATGAATAAATGTTATTAAAATAACTAGAGTTTTAATCAAATTAAAAGATTGAAAGGTAAGTCTGGTGTTGACCTTCCGCAACACCAGAAGATTAATAAATGCAATCAAACCTGAGTCCCTCCGAAATCAGAAGCGGGACGGATCACAGGTCCACTCAATAATCATCAGCCCACTCAAGGTATGTACTATACAAGTTGCCGCTCGACCAGGCATAAGGTGAACATCGCTTAACTTTATGAGTAAATACTTAGTTCAACCACATCTACAATCGTTGCAGTCACTTCCTTTGTATTTAATTGTTTTGAGGCGAAATAGTGCAAAATGAGTGCAAAGCAAAATGTTCAGGAACTGGTCGAGCATGAACTTTTTGATATTGTACCTACTAAATTGCAGTCCCAGCAGTGACCCTAGAGCTTTAGGGTTTAGAACTTCAGACAATGTGTAGTTAAAAAATCATCAATTTCATCCCGAACGAAGGCATTTACTTTTGTCATAGTCTTTTCGTTTTAGCTGTTATTAACATTCAAGTTTATTAAAAAATAATCTATCCATTGTAATTTGCGACATTAAGTTGTTTGAAAATTTTTTAGTGAATAAGCTTAACTTATCAGGTGTACTGATCTAAAATAAAAATAATTTTACAAAGGGAAAAGTAAGCTTGATAACTACCGTTGCGGTTAGAGAGTAAAATATGCGTTTAGTACTATCGCAAATACTCAATTACGGAGACCATAAGACCTAGCAACAATATCGCAAACATATCAGAAATTTGGATAGTCTCATGTCACTTGACATATTATTTACTATATTCAAACCGATAATGTATGCTTTATAATAATCCGATCAAGTGAAATTGCGTAACGGTTTCGAATGACGCGTACATGTTAATTTGAAAATTCATTTTTATCGAAACTATTTCTTCTTGTGGTCTAATGCATTGCTAAAGTGAGTATTCTACTCCACTATAGCCAGTCCGGTCAACTCAGTTTAGTTTCTTTTTAATTTAATTAAAATTGCCAAAATGTAGGTATTTTATGGCGTTTGTTAAACCCTGTGTTAGGTACTCGTAATATTGTGTGATTACCTGATGGTATCGTTGATAGTGTTTCTTAGTAATTATTAGTTTAATGGTGACTCAAAACATTATTTACTTTATTACCAAATGATTAAAAAAAAAAAGAGAAAAGACAAAATGCCTTTTTAATATTTTGTTTTATTAATTATATTGAGTTTGTAAATTTTAGTTTTTATATGCGGGATAAGTTGAGTTTTTTTTTATGTATTTGTAAAGACCTCGGTAAGAGGACTGCTTCGCAGGTAGACTTTGACCATTAGTAAGTCAAACAAAATATATTTACAAAACTGTTCAGAATTAGTGTTTTGTTTAACCTATAGTTTATTATAAAATTAATTTATAATATTATAAACGCATACTATTCGCATCACAATACTTAGGTGTATTTTTAAGTTTAAAGCTTGATGGATAATACTGATAATGACGTTTGATGTCAGGATTAAAATAGCAATAGGAGGTAGTTTGTTTCGATGTGACGTCTGAAATATTGACTAATTTCACTCGCTACTAATAATTACCAATGCTTAGTGATTTCAGTTGTGTTCTAATAGATTGTTTAATAATGTGTTCGATTTTATAACGACATAGTGGTAGATTATGCAAATAACAATTACAAAAAAATCCTTTAGATTTGCTGAGTTTTTATAAACTTTAGCCTCCGGGGTCCAGTGGTTTAGAGCTTGGCTCTCGACTCGGAGGTTGTGGGGGCGATTCCCACCTTGGAACAACAAAAAAAAAAATGTTTTCAAGTTTCAGGCTGATAGCTTGATTGTCTGACAAGAAAGATGATTCATGCGCCTGATCTCTCGCCAGTCGTGTCGATCATCCGTCCCACTGGGTGCACTATAGAATAACGCCTGCGTGGCTGGCCTAGTTTCGATGAAACCGGCATCCGTCACCGTAATCGGTGTGGGGAGCTACTATCCTACTGATGTTATAAATGTGAAAGTTTGTGACGATGTATGGATGGATGGATGTTTGTTACTCTTTCATGCAAAGACTACTGAACAAATTTTGATGAAATTTGGTGTCTTAGTGGTTTAGGCTCTGGATTACAACATAGGCTACTTTTTATCCCGAAAAAAAAAAAAAAACAATGTTCCCGAGGGATATTGTATTTACGCGGGCGGAGCCGCGAGCAACAGCTGGTTATTTGCAGTGCCAATTTAATAAATTTTCTTGCCTTTACATCATAGTTTTAGATTTGATGGATGAAAAAAAAAATCCTTAATTTTAAATATTGGAAGTTTATACCTACGTTATTTTAAACATTTAAAATCAATAGGCCAAGTATTATTTGAAACATGTCATGGTTTGGCGCTTTAAATGAAATTTATTTAAGTACTTAATTCTTTTGGAATACGAAAATCAAATACATACGGTTATAATTCACGACGGACTTAATATTAGCACTCTTCTTTCATTTTGGCACATTGCTATCAAAAAGAAAATAGAAAATGTTATATTTCTATTTACATTCTGATTGATTATTTGTGTCCAAAGGTGCCTTAATATTGCTGGTATTGTTTCTAAATAAAAAGTAGGTAATTATTTTTCTACTAAAGTAAGTAATTAAATAAATTGTAAGTATGTAATTAAATAAATTGATCACTAAGCAATGCTGACAAAGTTTGGAATCTCGAAAAAGTTGTTATGTTCCATAATGTAACATTGGCATAGATTTTATATACTTTGTTTAAATTTTTTGTTTCATTTGGAATCAATTTTGGTTAGCAACATGACACTAAAATTATAAATGGATGTCTATAAACAGCTCTAGTCCAAAGTTTAAGACGAAATTTAAATTATTTAAATTGAAAGAAGTTTGGTCAGATAAGCTGTGTTAGCAATAAAAAAAATCAATTCTCAAGTACCTTACGCACGCATGTTTAAAAGGTGAATTCACTATTTTCATTGCGTGCTTTATAACTGTCGTTTTATAATATGAGTTAAAATGATTATGTTAATTCATTATAAGTATTTATGTGACATTTGGACTATAGACTAACTTAAAAATAAGCCTTCACCCTGGGCAATAGTAGTTATTATGAGATTATAATAGTAATTGGGTATTTATCTACATGTGAAAATTAAAGATAAAAAGAATTAGAATTATATTTATTTATTTTACACTTTTTGCACAATGTATGGCTTTATGCCATAGGGCATTTACTACCAGTCAACCATAGGGTGGAAACAGAGACAAAATACAAAGGTGCTTACCATCTGGATTTTATGTGTTGTTTTGTAGTTACATAATATATTCATTTCGAGTTCGCAAAAAGTTGAAATATTCTTTTACAATATTAGTGTAAAAATTGGACGGTGTTTTGGTATAAAATGTGGGATTTTGTATGGAAGATTCTTAGAATCTTCACGAATTTCCATGAAATTCGATATCCGAGCAAATAAATAAAAAGTATTGCATACGTGTTTTATAGTTTTTGAAATACGTCTCCTAAAGGAGTGAAGCGGGGTCCAAGGTTTGTGAAATGAAATATTAACTGCTAAACGGGTGGCGTTGAATTTGGGCGCGTGAATTGTTGTTGTTATATCGAAGTCCCTTGAAGAAGAATTTTTCGAAATACATACCTCATGGGGTTGCAATGGGGATCCGCGCGGACGGGGTCATGAGCTAAAGCTAGTCATAGATAAATGACATTGTATCTTTAAAATAGTTTCCATTTAAGTAAAGGATGGCCGATAGCAACCGACTGTTTTATTTAAATATAAACAGTTTTAATAAAAGTTTCGAGAATAAATGTTGGGTCTCTGAAATATATTTAAAAATCTGAAATCTTATACTATAAATGAGACAATCTTGTGTGTTCAAATTTATCAAATTCTCGTAAACTAAGTATAGTTGCTCCGCTTTCGCAATCATTGATTTGGGAGACTTACGGTTGTAGTTGTACCTATAATGATTAGTCTCAAATTCAGACAGAAGTCACAATGTTCAATGCAAAAAAGAAATCGTTTTGCCTCTCGTGCAATGATCTCTATTAAAAATGAGCGGACACATCATTAATAATCATCATCAAATACATCTTACTTTTGTAACGTAAGTCGAGGACAGGGGCCTCCTTACTTACTTTAGTAAGCAAAAACTGTGTTTGCATGTAAGTTGAGGACAGGGGCCTCCTTACTTGTGCAATTGTATGGTCGAGGACAGGGGCCACCCATACTTTTGCAATGTAAACTTTTCTAACCACTAACAAGATTACTTTTGTAATGTGAGTCGAGGACAGGGGCCTCCTTACTTATTAAAGTAAGCAAAAACTGTGTTTGCATGTAAGTTGAGGACAGGGGCCTCCTTACTTGTGCAATTGTATGGTCGAGGACAGGGGCCTCCTTACTTTTGCAATGTAAACTTTTTTGGAAGGTCGAGCGCGACCTCTATGCAGAATGGCCGTGTCGGCGCAGGTGTTGTTGAACATGCTGTGTGTCATGCCCACGTGCAATATTACTCATAGAACCACTCTGACAACTCATGAATCCGCAAAGTGGGGATACCCCACCATTCGCCCTTTCTATGAAGTGGGGACTGCTGCGTGTTCGCCAGGAAGATTATTATTACGGGGATGTTGGTCCAAGCAACATCTCTTTATTAAAATTGTTATTAATTAGCTTTTGTTATAATTATTATTGTTCAAGTTTAAAAGTTAAGTAGAGTTTCGTGTTTTAAGTGTAAAAGTTATTCTAAATGTTGCAAGATGGATTTTGATAATTTCAGTTATCCTATGAATAAATGTTATTAAAATAACTAGAGTTTTAATCAAATTAAAAGATTGAAAGGTAAGTCTGGTGTTGACCTTCCGCAACACCTTCCGTAATGAAATTTGGTATAGACATACTTTGGGTCCCGGGAAAGGACATAGGATATTTTTTTATCCCGAAAAAGTAGTTTTTCCGCGGGATAATGCGGGCGGAGCCGCGCGCAAAAGCTAGTAAGTAATATGTATCGCTACATCGGCGACGTCATGTTCTTCTTGTTGACGTCCCGTTGACGTCAGCAGTGAACAAATGGCAAAATTCTTGAACAAACAAAGTAGTATAATCTAGTATATTTTTCCTTCATAGTTCATGTATTTTTTAGATTTTTCGAGCCAGCTGTCTAGCTTGGGTTATATTATGGGTGATTTCAATACCTGCATGGCTAAGGACGATATAAGATCTAAAAAACTCACTTCAACTTTGGATAGCTGTAATTTACATATGCTCCCTCTTAAACCTACCCATTACTTCCCTGGTTGTATTCCATCCTTATTAGACCTCATGTTTGTATCGTCCCCAGACCTTGTAGTGAAGCATGGTCAGTGTTCTGCAGATATATTTTCATATCACGATTTAATCTACCTTTCATATAGCTTACGTCCCCCTAAAGTCAAAAAGAAAGTACTAATGCAGCGGAATTTCTCAGACTTGAATATGGACAACTTAAAACAAGATGCAAATAATATTGACTGGTCTCTGGTACTATTTGCTGATCATGTTGACAATAAGTTAAGTATTTTTAACTCTCTGCTTACCGATCTCTATGACAGACATGCACCAATCAGGCCCGTCAAAATAAAACATCTTCCAGCACCTTGGCTTACAGACGATCTAAAAGTTCTAATAAAACAAAAACATTCAGCGAAGACAAAATACAAGCACTCTAACAGTATAGAGCACCGCGACAGGTATGTAAAACTGAGAAACCGTTGTAACAAATTGTGTAGGGATGCCCAGCGGCGTTTCATTCACTCATCTGTGGAGAATGGCGATCCGGCTAGAGTTTGGAAATTTCTAAGAACACTGGGAGTCGGAAAAAGCTCCGATATTAACCAAAATTCTTGTTTAGACGCAGATACTCTAAACCTACATTTCACTTCTCCTTCTAATTCTTTCGACCAGTGTCTGAAATCCCAAACCCTAAATCATCTTTGCCACTTATCGACCTCTGATTCCCCACCGTTCCTACTTAACCCATTTACTGAGGATGATGTCAAAAGACATGTAGCGTCCATTCACTCGAATGCCGTCGGTGACGATGGAATTAGTCGTAAAATGATAATTCTTATCTTGAACATAATTGCGCCGGTACTTGTTGACATCTTTAACCATGCCGCTAACACTTCCGTTTTTCCTAACACTTGGAAAGATGCCAGCGTAATCCCAATTCCAAAAACTGTGCGACCAAAGCTTGTCTCTGACTTCCGTCCAATTTCTATATTGCCATTCCTCTCCAAAGTCTTTGAACGGCTTATAGGTCAGCAGCTTACAAATTATGTGACGCAGAACAATTTGCTTAGCACTCTTCAGTCAGGCTTTCGTCGTGGACACAGTACAACTACTGCACTGATTAAAGTCACCGACGACATTAGACGCGGCATGGATGATAAGCAACTTACATTACTGGCTCTGCTTGATTTTAGCAACGCATTTAACACAGTTGACCACGACCTATTGATCTGTATGCTTAGAGCTTATAATCTTTCACCCCAAGTAATTGAGTTATTCCGCAGCTACCTTGTGGGGCGTCGTCAAAGAGTTAAAGTAGCTAATACTTGTTCCGATTGGTCTATGCTCTTTGCTGGTGTCCCTCAAGGTGGTGTTTTGTCTCCCCTGCTTTTTGCTCTCTTTATAAATGGCATTACGCATTCCATATCCTCATCCTTTCACCTTTACGCGGACGACCTCCAAATATATTCCCAGACATCCTTAAATAACCTGCATGCTACCATTAGTACTCTAAACAGTGACCTGAACGCAATTTGTAATTGGAGTAAACGCCATGGTCTCCTTATTAACCCAACCAAGACACAGCTAATAATCATTGGCAGTCCTGGGTTGGTATCTAGAATCGACTGGGATTGCTTACCACCGGTGGTTGTTAATGATGTTTTCGTTCCATTTAGTAAAACTGTTAAAAATTTAGGAGTCTATCTCGATGGAACCTTGTCATGGTCACAACATATCAAAGAGATCGGTAGAAAAATCTATGCAACTTGGCACTCCCTATCCCGTCTGCGTTTCCTCCTTCCAATCCCCACAAAAATCAAGATCGCCGAATCTTTATTCCTCTCCACGCTTGATTATGCAGACACCTGTTTTGTAAATCTGACCGAAGATCAGCTCAATAAACTTGAGCGGCTGCAAAATCTTTCAATAAGATTCATTTTCGGCCTACGCAAATACGACCACATCTCCGAATTTCGCACTAAACTCAGGTGGCTGCCTATTCGCCTTCGTCGGGATGCTCGCATACTCTCACTCGTATATTCCATCATACATGACCCATATTTACCTTCTTACTTGAAAGAAAAATTTATATTTCGACGAGCAGAAATCAAGGATTTACGGTCAGCTTCAAATCTTCTTTTGGAAATGCCCATACAGCACTCGAAATATTACAGCTCATCCTTTGTAGTTACCGGAATTAAACTTTGGAACGCTTTACCAATAGACATAAAAGTGACAAAAACACTCAGTCAATTTAAGGCATTGGTCAAAGAACACTTTCTTTCCATTGCTAATGATTAACACAAATTAAACTGTATTTAAATAACTACATTTAAATTTTTTATTTAGTTGTCATCTTAAAATTGATGTTCCATCCTTAGAATATTATGTTCTTACTTATTTATGTAATATCTATATGTATGTATGTATGTATCATATTAATATTGTATTGTATGTATATATATATATATATATATATATATATATATATATATATATATATATATATGTATATATATATATATATATATATGTATATATATATATATATGTGTGTATATATATACAAACATACACACATAATAATATGTATACATATATGTATATATGTTATGTATATGTATATATATACATATATATGTGTATGTGTGTATGTGTATATATATATATATGTAAAATATTTATGCTAGCAGATAGAATAGTACTTATTTTGCACATTCACGTTAGTTTTCACTATCACTGTCCTCTACCCGTGGTTGCCTGGAAGAAATTACTAAATAGTAATAAGGCCGCCATTGTGTTCATTGTTTAATAGATTGTAGTTTTTTCAAATTGTAAAAAATCATATGTGTGCACAATAAAGAGTACTTCATTCATTCATTCATTCAGAAGATGAATAAATGCAATCAAACCTGAGTCCCTCCGAAATATTATTTTGTTATTTTCGTGCAAAGTTTTTCAAGTAAGCGCATTTACAAGTTACGCTGTTTGTCCACCACCAACGGGACGTCAACAAGAACGAGATTATTTTGTCGAGATAAGATTGACGGGACGGGCGTGCGGTGGGGAGACGGCAATAGTAATAAATATAATCTATACTATCTACACTAATATTATAAATGCGAAAGTGTGTCTGTCTGTCTGTCTGTCCGTTACCTCTTCACACTTTATCCACTGAACCGATTTTTATGAAATTTGGTATAGACATACTTTGGGTCCCGGGAAAGGACATAGGATATTTTTTTATCCCGAAAAAGTAGTTTTTCCGCGGGATAATGCGGGCGGAGCCGCGCGCAAAAGCTAGTAAGTAATATGTATCGCTACATCGGCGACGTCATGTTCTTCTTGTTGACGTCCCATTGACGTCAGCAGTGAACAAATGGCAAAATTCTTGAACAAACAAAGTAGTATAATCTAGTATATTTTTCCTTCATAGTTCATGTATTTTTTAGATTTTTCGAGCCAGCTGTCTAGCTTGTAAAGGGGACGACGATGCCCTATTTGAACAAAACAAAGATGCGCTTTAAAGTTAAATACCTTGCTAACTCAATTTTGCAAATAGCAAAAAACACAATCAAAAAATCGTCTAAGTTGCAACCTCTCAATATTTTTAAAATACCTGTTTAATGATACTCTATGCGATGGGTAGACACGAGAAAAAAAAACCATCCCCACTTTACGTGCCCCCTACACGTAAGTAAGTACCCCAAAAACATGTTTTCGAGATTTTATTTTAGCACTTTTATGATGTAGTAAATAGGTACTGTTTGGACGGTAAGCGGAAGACGGATGGAAGAACGGACATGACGAAACTATAAACTTGACGTAAATTCATAAAAAGTGAGGTCCGGTGTATCACTTCGATTTTATTACTTGGCAATAAGGTCCCAAAAGTAAACGGGTCATAGTCGATTCACACCGCAAGGATTCGAACCGCGGTGTGAATCGCCATAGCGCTGTTTCTGAAGTCGTCGACGACGACGTTTTTAGAATGGGGCGATTCGAACCGCAGTTGAAAGCATTCCTTTGTTGGATGAATAAATAGTACAACCATGCACAAAATAACATAAAATTACGAAAAAGGAGGTCATCAAGAACAAGCGTCGGACCACTGCAGATCGCTATGTGCCTAAAAGTTTGATATAAAACCGCCAGTCTGGCGGTTCTAGACCTGGCAGATTTTTTATTGACCAAAATGTGTGAAGATTTTTTGAGTAAAGAAAGGTCATAAGGGACAAGAAAACTATTTTGATACACGGGTGCGCGCCAACTAAAAACTGATAAAAATGCAAGTCTGGCAGTCCTACTCTTGACCAGTTTCCAGCCAGACTGCCATGAACATGTAAGAATTTGCAGTAAAAAAAGGTCATGGAGAACAAGTTCAAGTTATACGTCATTCTGTTCGTCTCCTAATCCTCTTTCGAAAACCGTCGGTCTGGCATGCTCAAACCTGACCAAAACATGGCCTGACATGCTGTCGCTGACATTATTATTGTTACATAGGCATTATTATGGTTATTAGGATCGGTTACTATTAGGTTTGGCGTTTGTGGACTATGAGAAAGCCTTTGATTCGATTGAGACCTAGGCGGTGTTACAGTCTCTTCAGAGATGCCGCATCGACTACCGGTACATAGAAGTATTGAAGTGTTTATATAGTAAAGCCACCATGTCGGTGCGAGTAGAGGAGCATAGCACAAAGGCGATTCCACTGCAGCTCGGCGTCAGACAGGGGAGGTCATCTCTCCGAAACTCTTTTCCGCTGCATTGGAGGAAGCGTTCAAACTCCTGGACAGGCAAGGACTTGGGATCAATTTAAATGGCGACTACATCACTCACCTTCGATTTGCCGATGGCATTATGTTTATGGCAGAAACTCTGGAAAACCTTAACACTATGTTCGACGACCTCTGTAGAGTTTCACAACAGTCTTAGTGTGTGCGCAAGTGTGCGCATACGTGACTATGAGCTGAAAGTAGGTAGGTAAACGCGGGGAATTGGGGTTTCGGGCTGAGATTTTAGGATTATTTGGAGAATACTAGATCACTAACCTTTGATGGTGAGCTGGCTGAAGCTATGGTTCCAGAAATGGGCGGATTCGTCTGTAGCAGGCACTACACAACTGAACGGAGTTTATCGGTAGTTTTATCGCGTGTCGCTAGCGAGCTGAGTTTAGGAGATCGGATCGCACATACAGATGCGCAAACGCGTCACGGGTACTTGTAAAATGGGATGTGCTGAATATAAATGTCCGGCGCGGGCGAAATCTCAGGAGCAAGTGTTCGTCACTCTCTTGACAGCGCTTTGAGGGCTGACAGCCAATACTCGTGCGTAATTGGCCGATTTAAACGATCTGTGTGACCAGTTTATAAACTTCGCGCTCTGGCGCGAACATCCTGGGGGGCCCGCAAAGGCGTTGAGCTTACCCCATCTTGAGCAGAATCCAGTGGAAGCCGGGCAATCTTGCCGACAGGCCTGCGCAGCTGGCCTTGAGTGGTGTCCAAGTCCACGACTCTGATGACTCCATCCTTCTCAGGTAACAGACGTGAGATTCTTCCCATCTTCCATTGTAGCGGGGGTAGATTGTCTTCTTTGAGCAGAACTAGTTCTCCAATTTTGGGTGGAGAGGAAGAGGAAAGCCATTTGGAGCGGATTTGAAGGGTATGGAGGTAGGACTTGGTCCAAAGGGTCCAAAAGCGCTGATAGAGTGATTGAATGAGCTGAAAGCGTTTGAGCGGGGATATTACTCTATCATCTAGAGTCAGCTCTGGAAGAGCTGTGAGCGGACGGCCAATAAGAAAGTGGCCGGCAGTAAGGGGCTGATAGTCCGTGGGATCGGACGAAAGTGGGCTGATGGGCCGAGAATTTAATACAGCTTCGATTCTAGTGAGGAGAGTTGAAAACTCCTCGAAAGTGAGGTGTTGTTCACCGATAACACGGTATAAAAGTTGCTTTGTAGATTTAACATTAATTTCATGGATTCCTCCCATCCATGGAGCCTTGGGCGGATTGAGTAACCAAGTTATATTTTGAGTTGAAAGTTTATGAGTAATGGCGTCATTATTGTCTTTTAGAAATTGTTCTACCTCTAGAAGACAATTCCTAGCTCCTACATAATTTGTGCCGCAATCTGAACGTATCAATACCGGAAGTCCGCGTCGTGAGCAGAACCTCTGTAATGTGGCAATAAATGCCTCGGCAGTGAGCGATGAGACTGGTTCCAAGTGAACCGCCTTTGTAGTGAGACAAACAAATATGCAAAAATATCCTTTAATTAACTCAGCGTTACGTAATGGACTTGATTTGAGCAGAAACGGACCGGCAAAATCAGTTGATACGTGACTAAATACAGGCTGAGGTATGACTCTGTCAGCTGGTAGATCAGCCATGACAGGTACTTCGAGCTGAGCGCGGCAACGGAAGCATCTTATGCATTTAAACGTTCTGTGCCTTATGATGCGGCGTGCAGATAATATCCAAAATTGTTGACGTAAAATAGCATGTAGCGTGTCTGTGCCAGGGTGGCAGTGTATGCGATGAAAGTGATCTATTATGAGGTCTACGAGCGGACTAGAACTAGGCAGAATGAATGGGTGTTGAGCATCATATGTGAGTTCGGAACGAGTGAGTCTACCTCCTACTCTAAGGAGTCCGTCCTGCATGAAAGGTGACAAACGTTGTAGTCGAACTGTGCAGAGTTTGTCAGTTTGCAAGCGGTGAATGTCTTCCGCGAATTCATTCTGCTGTACAGAGCTGATCCAGAAGAGCAATGGTTCTCTACGTTCAGTTACAGTTAGAGGGCCTAGTTGACGTGAGTTTGAATTTAGTTTACAGTTACTAATGAATCGCCTCATGTAAGCAGTAACGCCGATCAGTTTGTCTAAAGAGCTGAAGCGAGTGAGCAGATCACTATCTACACCGGGTATCGAGAAATTACATGGTTACGTATTTTGGCTTGAGCCCTGGCAGTTCTTGTCGAGTATGAGTTGAAGGCATCTTGGGTCAGGTGTCCTCTGGCAGTTTGAGCCATGGAGGAGACCACCATGTAATAGCCTGAATCGTCACGAGTGGTGGTTGAGCTGAATATGTTTTCACATTGTTCGTGTAGCGGGTTTGAATGAGCAGACCGAGGCTGGGGTTCTTCTGACTCCCAGAATCTTTCCAGGCTTTTGCAAATATCATGAGCAGAATGTGTAGAATGAGTCGACTGAGTACAATGAGTAATGTGGGCAGAGTTAACTTGAGCTACAGGTGAATCGCATGAATGTTCAATGGGTCCTATGAGTGCAAAATCAAAAATCGTGCCGAAGGCTATGGGCTTCCCCGGGCCCAAAGTGAGCTTAGTACCGTCTAAAACGTGACCCAAAACATCTGAGCCTAAAATGAGATCAATGGGCGCAGGAGTATGATAATCTTGATCTGCTAACGGAATGATCTGACGGTCTGAGTGTTGTATAACATCTGGTATTTTTTGCATAGGTAAATAACCTGTAACATCTTTGAGAATATGAGCAGTAGTAGTAATAGATGGTGTGTCACGGTGTGTGGGCCGAAATGTTATTGTGACACAACCTTTAGAATTTTGTATGTGCTGATCACCTACACCTGTAATTTTTAATAAACATTGTTTTGGTTGCAAATTAAGATTTCTAGTCATGCGCTGAGTTATGAGTGTTATCATGCTACCACAGTCTAATAACGCACGAGCTCTGTGATATTTACCACAAATTATGTATTAGGTAGATAGGTACTAGGTAGCTACCTAGGGAAGTTCTGGAGTGTTCGTTACTTGTTCGATTATGACCCGAAGATATCTACCCACTTATTTAAAAAATAAAATCTTGGGTTTTTTCCTATGAGTTTACGGGCCGAATTAAACACAAAATAATTCAATTACTTGAAATATATGTTGATATTAATGTGCAGAATAGGGATTTAACGTTAAATATGGCAAAATAATTGCAGAATATTAAAAAAATGCAACGTAGGTACGCCGCCTGGGCAGAATGTAACAGTCAAAATATAACGAATCGAGCTGATTTTTTGAGCAGAATTGAGCGAAATGGACGTGTAGGTACTGATTCTAAAGGGGCCTAGCCCTAAATAAGGCCAGGAGGACCCAGAAGGCGACGAAGGACCAGAAAGGTGTGTGCGCAAGTGTGCGCATACGTGACTATGAGCTGAAAGTAGGTAGGTAAACGCGGGGAATTGGGGTTTCGGGCTGAGATTTTAGGATTATTTGGAGAATACTAGATCACTAACCTTTGATGGTGAGCTGGCTGAAGCTATGGTTCCAGAAATGGGCGGATTCGTCTGCAGCAGGCACTACACAACTGAGCGGAGTTTATCGGTAGTTTTATCGCGTGTCGCTAGCGAGCTGAGTTTAGGAGATCGGATCGCACATACAGATGCGCAAACGCGTCACGGGTACTTGTAAAATGGGATGTGAATACTGAATTTAAATGTCCGGCGCGGGCGAAATCTCAGGAGCAAGTGTTCGTCACTCTCTTGACAGCGCTTTGAGGGCTGACAGCCAATACTCGTGCGTGATTGGCCGATTTAAACGATCTGTGTGACCAGTTTATAAACGTCGCGCTCTGGCGCGAACACTTAGTATGAACATGGATAAGAATGATGGAAATGGAACATGGAAAGATGAAATAAATTATGTTTAACGCCCATTTTGTATCCATCCAAGTAACCGTTGGAAACTCTACGCTCGAAGTTGTTGACGACTATATAATTATATACCTGGGGGCTGGGGCACAAAGTCCAGTTAAGTAGGTTCAACTTTGAAAAAGAGGCCTATCGTCGAATCCAGCTCGGCTGGGCAGCGTTCGGGAAACTCAGAAACATCTTCTCATTAAAAATCCCTGTGCCTGAAGACAAAAGTTTTCGAGTAGTGTGTGCTACCGGTGATGACATATGTAGCCGAAACGTGGTCCTTCGCAATGGGGCTTATTCGTAGGCTTCGTGTCGCTCAAAGAGCTATGGAGTGGGCTTTGCTCGGAGTCTCTTCACGTGATAGAATCAGAAATGAGGAAATCCGTAGCAGAACTAAAGTTACCGAGCTGGACATATAGCCCGTAGAACCGATGCCCGCTGAGGCCGAAAGGTTCTTGAGGGGAGACCACGAACTGGAACTGGACGTCGAAGCGCAGGACGGCCTCCCATCAGGAGGACCTGAGGAAAGTCGCAGGGAGTCGGTGGATACAGGCGCGGGACCCATTATAAGGAAGCCGATTATTGATGGGCCCGACGCTTAAATTTATTTTTAATATAATAATCAGGTATTATTTGGTACTTTTTCACATATATCACTTTTCTACTCACCTGTTCAAAATAATTATAGAATCCTAATATTTTGACACGAATATTTCAAAATGTGGTCCGAATCGACCCTTCTAAAATATATCTGGCTAAATTCACACCACAATTTTTAAGCGGTGTGAATCGACCTATTCAGAAGCAATGTTGTGGCGTTCCACACCGTGGTTCGAATCCTCGCGGTGTGAAACGACTAACGACCCAGGTTAACACTGTACATCGCTTAAAATTGCTGTTCAAACACGTCTGCAGTCATTGCGGTCACTTCTTTTGTGTTTTTGAGGCGGCATAGTACCTACAAAGGAAAATGTTTAGAAACTGGTCGAGCTGGACTTTGTCGATATTGTACTCGGCCATAATGGCCATGTCGGCCATGAATATGCGCACTGCTATTATATTTTATCACTTTTTACGGTAATAGAAACGTAAAGTAAAAAAACTTTGGGTGATGTTTATTACTATTTATTATGCACAATATACAATCGAGCTATAAATAGTATCGTAGGAGCACTCATATGTTGTTAAAAAAGTTAATTGAGTGAATTTTATAAATTATTATTGATTACTAAAGGGTGCAGTTGTAACCTGTGTATAGCTTATAATACACCTAAAATGGTGAATACTACTTCAATAGCACTATTGTAACTCTTTATTCCCACCTTATTATCACTTTTCTACAACTATTATGTCACTTTAAGCTCTAAAATTGTCCCAAATCAGGGTTATAAGATAGTTATAGCGCGATATACCACTAGTTGTTAGACCTTTTATAGAACCTTAGGTTTTTAAGTTTCTCTTAAGTAGCTCATTTAGCGCTTATTCTTATTACCAAAATGTTACTTGGGTTGTTAAAAACGTCGTCATTCAATCATTTGCCGGTTTTTCGCGATACAAATTTAACGTTTCTAACAAAGAGTTATAGATAGATAGGTTATTGAAACGGGCCGTTAGTGATGATAATCTTTCGTCCCCGAGTAAACGATTCAAAGGCCATCGCCAGTCGCCACCCGCCGCCCCGTCGCATTTTTTTAGTTTTCGTTTGACGTTTGGCACCGAGAAGGAAATGGCACTGAAGGATGTAATTTTTACTTCTCTTTTACACGCGAAGTTACACGAGAAGTATATAATGTCTCCGAAAATCAATTACGGATACTTCGGGCACATGATCCACTGTTTACACGTAAAGACGTTTAGGCAAAAAATAATTGTCATATTCAAAGTAAAAAATCATCTCACGTATGGGTGACTCTCCGCAAAACGCAAACTCGCCCATATAAAGATTTTTTTTTCTAGTATGACAATTATTTTTCTGCTTAAAATCTTTACTTATGCAATTGTTCATATGCCCAAATTATCCGTAGTTCATTTTACCGCACCTTATATACAATGTATCCCGACAACTGTGTCGAAGCCTTTAGTGGTAAAAAATATGTCAATTTTAATCGACAAATTGCCCCTTAATTTTTTTTGTCACGTTTGTAAAATGGCAGCCATTTTGTTATTTGGTAACCAAGACCCGGGCTCTCGTACTAATTCAACCACCACTATAACTCATGTACCTAAATGTCCTAGAAATATAAAAAAGTTCTCATTTGGTAGCTAAATATGTGGACAATAATTCACAACTATAATGTTTTAATTTTCTTTGAATAAAAAAAAAATTTTTTTTTGTGTATTTTTTTACTTATTTGGTTTTTTACCATTTTACCACTAAAGGCTCCGACACAGTTGTCGGCATATTGTATATTATATACACTTGCGTGGTCTAGTCAAAAGATATCTGTGGTCTATACTATGTTATTTACGTTCGCGCAATCAAATAAGGCTTAGACTCTGTCCAGAAAGTGCGTAAGCCTGC
Organism: Glaucopsyche alexis; assembly: GCA_905404095.1. Classification (NCBI taxonomy): domain Eukaryota; kingdom Metazoa; phylum Arthropoda; class Insecta; order Lepidoptera; family Lycaenidae; genus Glaucopsyche; species Glaucopsyche alexis. The sequence continues at coordinate 14,462,541 of FR990062.1, forward strand.
GTAAACCTACGCACGTAGAGATTCTTATCTTATCGTTTCTTTTTGACGAAATTTTGTACGATACGCGCATAGCTAAAATAATACGCACGTAGCTTCTGGACGCAATGTATGGGGCCCTAGTACCTCGACTACGTGCGTAGACCTTACGTGCGTAAGAATACGCAGTTTCTGGACATAGTCTTACGCTAGCAACATTTCCGGAATCCAATAAGCCACAAAACAGGTTCAGTTCACTTTGCATGAAATTATGTCTGTCTCAAATTTGGTCGCTTCATGGAAACGTGAGAATTTTCCTGTGCGAATGCTGGGTAAAGTTTATGCAATTAATTGTTTAGCAGATAAAAAACACACTTCTAAAGCTGCTCCTACACAGTAGTTGTGTAACATTATAAAACTGTGTGTAGCAGAAATAAATATTATAATAGTTAGTAGGAACAGTTTTAAATAGAAATTATTTTTTAAAACTTTTTCAGGAAATATGTAACATTTAGCATATAATGTTATGTTGTATGTGGGTGTTAAAATAACTTACGTTGCTCTTTAGTACATTGAAAAAGTAAAATATTTTATTTCTAAAGAGGTTGCGAGCCAACTCTTTTAGAATAAATTATTCTAAAAGAGTTAGCTCGCAACCTATTTAGAAAGGTTCGGAACTAACTCGGTGAGAAGAATCGGCGTAAGAAACTCGCGAGGGGGTCCCGTTTTTAGGGTTTCGTAATACTTAAGGAACCCTTATAGTTTCGCTCTGTCCGTCTGTCTGTCTGTCTGTCTGTCCGCGCCTCTAGCTCCTGTAATTATGAATATAAATTGATGAAATTTGTGTCTATACACAATCGCGGTTTCGGGATCATAAGAAAATAATAATTTTATATTTTAGGGGTGGCTGTCCATACATGTGAAGTGGGGATGAAAAATATTTTTTCACTCTACCCCATCGGGTGGGGTATCGTAGAATAGGTCTTTTAAAATAAAGGCGTTTTCATAGGTTACTTTTTTTATAAAGTTGACCATTTTCGCGTAATCGGCCTCCAAAGTAGTTTGTAAGTTGGTCCCCCCCCTAGCATTTTTAAACTATAGGAGATAGAAACTTGCAAATTTCCATGCTGATAGATCATGCTAAAAACTCTAGGAAAATTATTGTGAACCAAATCGGACAGTAACTTTTGGAGTAATTAAAAAAAGCATATTACGTGTTTATAGTTACGGAACCCTCCTTAGACATGTCCTGACATGCTCTTGGTTAGGTTATTTATTAAAATTACAAATTATTATAAGCCATTAAATGCCAAATACATTGACCATTAATTTTTTTTTTATAATTCACATAATAATTTAATGGGTACTATTTCCCTATGGCAGTAACCACGGATTTGGACAGAACCAAGTCTTTGTAAATAGCCAATATTATGTGAACGAGCAATATATGAGTATAAAAGACTGATATAAATTAAATTTCCCCGAATGTACCTACGAGTAGGTTTTAAACAGAAGCTCAATTGTCGAAACTATTTGTAATCATAATCCCGTTGCGGTCCACGCGCTCACTATACCTATTAGTCTACAATATGTAGTTACGAGAATTGGGCTTCCAACTTGAGATTAAAGGGCCTGTTTCACAATATCATCCAATAAGTGTCGGATGGCTTATTCGGAAGGCATTTCGCTACTATATCGAGCGATATACACAAAACGCTACTATATCGAGCTACTATATATACTATACGAGCTACTATCGCTACTATATCGAACGATATACACAAAACATGAAAATATTATACAATGTGAGTGTGTCGTCTCGAGGCTAAGAGATTTTTACAGAAGATAATAACAAAACTTACGTTGATAAACTTAAACTGTATCTTTATTCATGAACATTAAACTATACAGGTTAATATTAATCTATAGCTAGCTATTAAAATATTTACAAACTATAAAAGTAATACTAAAAAAAAATAATTAATAACTACTCCAAAACTTAAAAGGCTACAAAAAAAAGAAATCTCCCAGGTCGTCCCCACCAGGCAGAGTACCTAGAAGGCTCAGAGAGTTTCCTCGCTGGATTGCGATACTCACTCTCTGGGCCAGGTAGGTGCCGGCTCTGGGGTCTCGAGTGGCTTCAATGAGTTTTTTGGAAATTTCTCTGAAAAGTTTGTGCGCACCCGGACCCCATGTACCTAGGGTTTCAACCCCAAAAGGTTCAAATATGAGATCCCCACTAAGGTTCTCATATTTGCGCCGCTTGAGGTTCTCCGCCTGATTGGCGGCCGCACCTGCAGTACTCGAGGTGCCCTGGACATGGGACGGAGCAAGTGTATCGACGCAAGTAGCGTCCCATACAAGAGCCCGTCCCACTTTCCAAAGAACCAGGGTCATACCGTCTGGTCTCTTGCCATCGTCGCGCGCCAAACCAGAGGGTTCCAGCACAGCTGGCACTCCGGCGGTGACAAGAGCCCGACGGATGAGATCATTCAAACTTAAATAAATAATTTTATTTATCCTTCTAGTCCTACTAACATTATAAATGTGAAAGTTTGTGAAGATGGATGAATGGATGTTTGTTACTCGTTCACGCAAAATCTACTAAACGGATTTCGATGAAATTTGGTATGGTAGTGGTTTAGGTTCTGGATTAAAACATAGGCTACCTTTTTAACCCGAATAAGTATGTACAGTGTTCCCGAGGGATATTATATTTACGCGGGCGAAGCCGCAGGCAACAGCTAGGGACCAATACACATCAAAAGCGTCTCTTTTTTATTCCTAAGTACATTTTAACATTATTTATTTTATTACTAACTCAGAAAAAAACTAACAAAATACACATTTAAATTACACAAAAAAATAATTTTTTCATATTTTTTTTCTTTTTGCTGACCCAGTCGGTTTTATAAATAGTTTTTAATCTGGCCCCTTCACCCCAAAATTTTATTTATTGTCAGTATTTCTAATGATTATTGCCTACAATAGGGAATATGCACGTATTTTTCAACCGACTTCCAAAACACAGGAGGAGTTTTACAATTCGTGTGTATGTTTTTTTTTTGTGTGTATGTTACGCGATTACTCCGCCGTTTGTGGACCGATTTTCAAAATTCTTTTTTTATTGTAAAGGATTGACTCCTGGATTGGTCCCATCGTCATCAAATCGTAGATCTGGTGATGGGATCCATGAGGAGTTGAGAGAAGTCCTCAAAATTTATAGGGACACCGATAGTTATTTTATTTATTTATATAGATCTATCTTGTTTGGTAAACCGTATGGTAAAATCAGTTTTTTGATATTATTAATAATAACGAAGATATGAACGTTTAAAGTGGTCTATTAGACAGAGAGATCCGACGTGTATCGTGACGTCACATAACACGACTTTCATAGAAAGTTCATACTAAATTTCGTTTTGCTAGAAAGAGATAGATTACAAACTTTGACCGCTTATATCTTGCTCATTTATCAACAAATATTGAAAATTTTCTCGCCATTTTCTTTATTTTTCTATCTAGTATCATATCGACGATGGAAAACAATAAGGGCGTATCCCGTTAGAAGGTCGTAACTAGACTACGTATATGGTAATAATCAGCTTTTTTTTCTGCGTCGATTGATCTGGGTCTGGCTGCTCTACGACGACATAAAATTTAAAAATAAGACAGAATTTTGAAAAATATGATGATTTTTTTTGGTGTAACTGCCCACAAAACTGTGTATTTATACTTTTTGGAGATACGACTTGAAGAAGTTTGTGTTTTTAATTAAAAAATATTTACGCCGTTCCTGTTTCAATGCGCCACCAATGTTACGACCTTTTTGGGGGAAGCAATTTTTATACTTCCTTATATACGACATTTTAACGGTTTATATTTTTCTAAGGACAAATAAATACTTCTAAGGTATTACAATTTCATGGATGGTTAAAATGAACCGAATCCATGATCAAACCCTATTACTCGCATCAATATTTTGTACTTTATGTAGTTAATACGAGTCATAGGTCCCGTCATTTGTGGAATATTCCGGTTTATCTTACTTACGCCCCAGGCAACTTATCTCACACGCTGCGCGGACGCCACGTTGAAAGGTTGTGACGGTTTCGCCGTATAAACGAAATCGTGTTGCGAAAACTTTGCAGTGTATAACTTCTCTAAACAAGGTATGTTATAGAATTATAGATATAAAAATTTAATTATCTATTAAAAAGTTCCGGGATACATATTATATTATATATTCCTGAGCTAAACTCGAATAATAATGATTGTAAACAAATCGAAAATATCGAATTCTGCGGGTAGGTATGCGTTGTAATTTTGGATTTCTTTAGTACTACTGTAATTATGAAAATGACAACTACGAGTTTAGTCCACATAAGTATGAATCAGAGTACCTATGGTTATTATAAAATAGTACCTATTTAGTAAACAGTTGCTAGCTTATAAGATTTAACAAAAATAGGTACCTACCTTTCTTAGTTTCAATTCATCTTTCTTTTTAGATGGCCAACCGAAGAAAATGGATAGATGATAATAATTAAGTTATTGTTTTGAGCGAACAAATTTATAGAGATGGAAAACTGGTTAAGAAAACTAAGAATACAGAAAGTAAATACGAATCGAAGTTCCAATATTTTGGTTCTAAGAATAGTGATTGCCTAGCATGCTTGCCATTAACCTCACCTAAACCACCTCACCAAAAAGTAACGTTCATTCCTTAACACTGACATTTCGCGGTCCAAATTCCTATATTACGGAAACAAAGTGCTAAAAAAGTTGACACCCAAAAAGTTTGCTTACGTGCCTAGCCAAATGGAAGAATTGGGTTCAAGTGAATTTCAACATGAGTTAAGCAGCATTAACTTTAATAAATTTACATAAAAATGTCAGAATGTGAATGATAATAATAATCCGACTCTCTTAATCAACGTGTCTGTTGACCACTTACCGGAAAATACCAGCGTACCCCAAACTCCATCTCCTCTACCTGGAACCAGCAGCGAACCTGGTACTTATCGAGCTGACTGACAGCGTACCCGGAACTCCATCTCCTCGTCTTGGAACCAACATCGAACCTGGTAGTACCGAGCTGCCAGCGTACCTCGATCTCCATCTCTACTTGGAACCAGCAATGAACCTGGTACTTACCGAGCTGCCAAAGTACCCCGATCTCCATCTCCTGCACCTGGAACCAGCATTGAACCTGGTACTTATCGAGCTACCAGTTTATCCCGATGTCGATCTCCTCGATTTGGAATTGGAACCAGTTACAAACCTGATACTTACCGAGCTGCCAGCGTACCTCGATCTCCATCTCCTCGATTTCGAACCAGTAACGAATCTGGTACTTACCGAGCTGCCAGCGTACCCGGATCTCCATCTTCTTGATATGGAACTAGCATCAAGACTGGTACTTACCGAGCTGCCAGTATAGCCCGGTCTCCATCTCCTCGACCTGAAACAAGTGGTGAACCCTCTACCTACCGAGCTACCAGCGTACCCCGATCTCCATTTTCTCAACCTGGAACAAGTGGTGAACCCTCTACCTACTGAGCTGCCATCGTACTCCGATCTCCATCTCCTCGATCTGGAACAAGTGGTGAACCCTCTATCTACCGAGCTGCCAGCGTACCCCGATCTCCGTCTCCTCGACCTAAAACAAGTGGTGAACCCAGAGACCTACCGAGCTGCCAGCGCACCCCGATCTCCATATCCTTCATTGCTATTGTTTTTTAAAGGTCTTTACCTATAGCAGGTACCCTGCTTAATATAATAATTATATAGTACCTATTAAAGTCAGTTTTCAACAAGTTGGGCCAATTAGAAATACCATTTAACATATTGTGTTATTTTTTAAAAGTTCAATAAATTTACGTTCAGAAAAGCTTACGATATTTTATTTAGGTCATTGGGTGTCTAGAGGTTTAAATTACAACTAATTTTCTAACCATTTTGTGCATTATGAAAGTGCTTACACCCCGGTCCTGGGAGCAAATTAAGACGAACACTAGTTACGACCGTTTAGAGGTCAGCGAATTCTTATAATTTTTATGGTTCAGTACTAAATTAGTGTCAAGATACGCCATTTTTGAGGTTTGCTATTTTTGTATACAATAGCTGTAACTTTAATAACTTTATTTTTAGCAATAGGAAGTTATTGACTTGTATTCCACTTAATGCAGGTTTTTATTTTAAAGTGATGGTATAAAAATTATGTTTCCACGATTTACCGTTAAGAAGATATGATTTAATTTCACTTATTTTTTTTGTTTTTTGGCTCTGGTGTAAAGTTGAGTTGGCCCGGGTTACGCCCTTGTTGTTTTCCGTCGTCGATATTATTATGTTTTAAGCTATTTTTATATTTTATACGTAAAATACAATACCAAAAGTGTATTCTTCTAATCCTACGCATACAAAATACATCCAAGTCAGTAATTGCTGAATTTTCTGTAAACAAACATATTATTTTTATGTTATAATTAATATCAAAGGAAACAAGTATTAATTAAATGAGAGCATGGGAACGCTCCCATTACGTTTACGTATACGTTTGGCATAAATGTGGTAGAATATTAATTAAGCATAATATTATAATATTAAAAGTAATAAATATTATTAATATTACGCGGAATTTGCTGCCTTGTACAACGAACCCAGGAAAAACTAACATTTTATAAAGTTTTCTTTTGATACGATCAATCGAGAGCTCTTATAATATAATTATATATCTTAGATTAATAAAAAACTACTAACTTTATGTTTATAAAAATAAAATTAGTACTTTTTTATTAATCTATAAGTACCTACTATTATTATAAAGAGGAAAAGTTTTTTGTTTGCATTAATAATAAAAACTTCCCTCACCGATTTCGGTGACGGTGGCCGGTTTCATTGAAACCAGGCCAGTTACGCAAGAGTAATTTATAGTGCCCAAGTGTGTGCGCAATACACAAGAGCACTCTCTCTTCCTTTACTCTCATAATCCAGTGGGACGGATAACCGATACGATTGACGAGAGATCTGGCGCAGGTCCGACTTTTTACATGCCCATCCGAAGCATGGATCATCTTTCTTGTCAGACAATCAGGTGATCAGCCTGCATTGTCCTAACCAAACTTGGAAACAACATTTTTTGTTGTTCCAATGCGGGAATCGAACCCACGACCTCCGACTTCCGAGTGGAGAGCCAATGCTCGAACCACTAGACCACGGAGGTTCTCGTATCGGCTTGTACAGCCACGAGAAAAGCATACCACAATAATTAAATAACACGCCATAAATCTTCTGCAATAGACTTTAAGGCCAATATATTGGCGATATATAGTTATCCGGCGATGTGGTTCACCAGTCACCACCCATCACGTCTCGTTTCTCGCGGAGGTGAAAAGTGGACCATGGAGAGCCGCTTCGCTATGTTGAATGTAAGAGGAGGAATGGATGGTAAGAATGAAAGTGAACGAAGCGAAACGAGTATGTGAGGATCGTAGCAAGTGGCAAAAGTGGTCTCTGCCTACCCCTTTACGGGAAAAAGGCGTGATTATATGTATGTATGTATGTATGTATATAGTTATCGAATGTTTGCTGTATCATTGGTGTCACTACTCTAACATAAGAAATATATTATGCCAGAATAAAGACGGCGAGCTCACAAGAGATAGTTCATAAAAGGTTGTAGCCACCAACCATAGAGCTTATAAAGTAGATAAACATCGTAGATCTTAAACTCACGGCGCATCCAGCAAATCTAGCACCGGTACTAATAGCCCTCATAAGTGTCAAGAGTGTCATTTATATTTTTGCCTACAAGTCCGCGGCCTTAAGCTTGCAGGCTGGATGGTCAGTATGGCCCTTTAGAGTTAAAACTTACAACAATTTGTACGAAGTTTTCGAACAACGTTTAAGAGGAAGTGTTATTTTTTGAAAATCCTTAGGAAATGGAAAAAGAACAAGAGACGTTTTTATATAAACCCCGACCCCACCATTGTATGAAATTAAAGAGCTTGAAAATTATAGTATTTTATAGCATGGTGTGACCTAAACCCGCACTTTACGCACGCTTCGTGCGTAAAGTGCGGGTTTATGTCACACTTGCTATAAAATAGTATACGATACTTATGAGTTATGGCCTAATTTGTCTATTACCGCACGGCGTGAAGTTAGCGCCCGAGCGGAGCGAGGCAACTTAGGTCGTGCGTATCGTAATGTACTATTATTGTATGACTAAAAATCTCTGGGAGAATAAACAAATATGTAAAAATAATACTCTGTTATTTCTTCGCTTAATTTATAGGAAATCATTTCTGGGAAATTAATGTTGTATTTTGATCAACTATTTCAAATCTACTAATATAATAAAGAGGAAAAGTTTGTTTCTTTGCATTGAATAGGCTCCGATACTATGGGACCGATTTTGATGAAATTTGGTACAGATATAGATTAGATCACGGGGAAGGACATAGGCTACTTTTTATCGCGACAAATGTACGGTTACTGCGGGATTTCCTTTTGCGCGCACAAAGTCGCGTGCAACATCTAGTTTTAATTAATTGTATGGAAAAATAATAAAATATTAAATGTAAATTCTCATTAATTCACTGCCCTATCTAATACTTTCTACATACGCGAATCAAGCCTGTTTCGAACGTAGGTGCTTCCAAGATTACATGTTTTGTTTGCTAAGACCCCTATGTATTAATGCAAACTAGATTTCGGGTTCTATTCAAATGTCTAGTATTTCTAAATCTATAGACTACAGTCTAGAGAGAGAGAGAGAGAGAGAGAGACAGAGTATTTAATCACTTTGCATTTCACATTTACATTTAGACTTTAGATATTGGCTGTGCATATTTTTTGTCGCTTAATAGCAACTTTATTATGTTACCTAATTCAAATTTATTTAATACATCAGTGCTAAAGTTTTCGTATTATCTCACGTACACTACACGTATTACGTACAGCTATAAATTACCATCACGTGTTGGTCGGAGTGATTGATTCACTCGCGATACTTGATCATTAAAACTCTATCTATAACGAAAGCCAGGCACGAATAAGCAATGCGCCCGTAACTTCTTTCTTATTGCGTGTGACTTTGGGTGGCGATCACGGGAATTACAACAGCTGACAGCACAATTAGACGAACCGTTTGCTCATTTGCCTATAGGTAGCTATCTAAACTAATTAAAGAGGTAATATTTGTTTGTTCGTTTGCTTGCTTGTATTGAAAGCTCCGAAACTACTGGACTAATTTTGATAAAAGGTACAGATATAGAGTAATCACGATTCTACGGGTAAGGACTACTTTTGTCGCAGCAAGCGAAGTTCGAAAAATGTATGGGATTTGAAGTAATTATGTCATAGTTATGTGACATGTCGCTTGCGATGCCTTATGTCAAATCCCATACGATTTATTTTCGAACTTCGTAATCAAAATTATCGAATGCATCTTGATTAGAGACCCTGGCCTTTTATTATCCTGAAATTAACACTTGTTTATACCGACAAGGCTTCACGCAGTGACTGCCTGTCGTCACCAACCTACATCGTCTCTCAGACTGCTGGCACTCAGAGACATTCACACATACATGGTCCCTACAGGCCTGAAAGTTTTTAGTCTAAATATGCTTTATACCATGTCAATCTGACCCCGTGCTAATATCCGAAGAACTTGTGTACAGGTGTCAGACAACGCGAAGTATATTTAATACTTTAAAATTAAACATATTACCTATATTTAAGATTTTATTGCAGTATACACATTTTTAATACGCATCCATAACTTAGGAACATAGAAAGCGTTTTGTACCTTCGGTGGGATTCGAACCCGCGACCTCTGTCTTGAACGCCAACACGCTAACCACTGAGCCACAGAGGCGTAGATTAGCTTTTCGATTATCGAAAAAAACTTTCGACGCACACCCTAAAAAATATTAGAATTATTATGTTATCGGGATTAAAACGCGTTGAAACAAAACAATATCTCGAACTTGAGCAAACAATTTTGTAGATAAAATTTAATTCCTATAACATCCAAGTTACAAACTGAAATCCCACAGGGGCAAAACTCTCAACAAAACTCTTTAATCTGTTTTCCTCATACGAAAACAATATTAAACACCTAATACGTTTGGAATGTTTTATATTATAATATCTACAAACGATAAATTATTACAAAGTAATAAATCGAAGCTTTTCCACCCTCTGCTATCGAAAATTTTATATTTTTCGATGGCAGAACCAAAAAATTTCAAAACTCAAGATAGGCAACGTACATTTGATAGAAAAAATGTTCATACAATAAAAAGTTAAGTACGCAATCTTGGTTTTTACCATACTTCAAATGTGGGATCCTCTTCTTTCGCATAATTTTATTTGTCATAATTTCATTTGGCATACCTCACTTGGCATAATTTTACTACGTATAATAATACTTTGGCATAATGGTTTCTTGGCATACTACATCATTAGCCATAAATATCATTTAGACTAATATTTTTTGTCCTAATTTAATGAGGCATAACTCGTTAAAGGCATACTTTTTCTTGTCATAATAATACTTAGGGCATAATTGTTTTCGGCATAAACTCGTTAGGCATATGTTTTGTCATAATAAATTCCAGGCATTCTGTCACAAGGCACAAATATGCATAAAATGGAACGACATAATGAAAACACGGTTCAAAAGGTAATTAAACGCATATTTATGAAACATTAAAAGCAGGTATTACACTCATATTCCTAGTGTAACATGTGTAACAGTAGGTTAAGTTGCAGCGGGGTGGCCCACGGGCCACCCGTAAGTCGCTAACATGTTTAAAATAATTAGCTCGGCATGTTCTTAGATAGCAGTTCGTGTTTTTTGTCCGAGTTTAATTTCGTAATCAGTCGAAAATGACAATTATAATTCTTATTTCGCACACCCAGTAGAATTTATCATTCATTAGTATCTGAAAAAAAAAAATGCTACAAATATGTATGCGTAAATATAATAGTATGCTCAAATATCATTATGCGTAAATATGTTTATGCTTTTTAATATTATGCATAAAAATATTATTCTTAATGAATATTATGCATAAAAAAATATATGCCTTACAATAAGTATGCCTAACAATTATTATGCTTGTAGTAATTATGCGAAAAAAAATATGCTAAGAAAGTTATGACAAATGAATATTATGCAAAACTACTATTATGTCAAATGAAATTATGCCAAGTAAAATTATGACATATGATTTTATGCGAAAATATAGGGAACCTTCAAATGTCAGCCATCTTGTTTTCACCATACATCAAATGTCAAAATGGCCCCAAAAATAAGCTGACCAAACCAAAAATAAAATGGGACCATTTAACCGGAGACACTTTTTTCCTCAACATGCCTCGTCTATAATAATATATATACGTCTATGTGCAGAACAGTATATCACTAGCTTCTTCCTGCAGCTCCGCCCGCATAAATATAGTATCGCGTATCCCATGGAATGCTATGCTTTTTAGAGATAAAAAGTAGCCTATGTTTTTTTTTAATCCAGAGCTTAACTACTACTTACTAACAAATTTCATCCAAATACTTTCAGTAGTTTTTGCGTAAAAGAGTAATAAACATCCAATATCCATCCATCCATCCATATTCCATATACACACCATCCATCCTCATTCCTCGTAAACTTTCACATTTATAATACCGTCGACTCTCGTTAATTCAAACCTGCATTAGTTGGAACTTCCCTGTAATTCGTGGTTTGGTTCTTCTAAATCAATACATTTTAATGATCTCGGTAATTCGAACGAAAAAATGAACGCTATGTAACAAAAAGACGCGTTAATTCGAACTCATCGGCGTTAAAAACACTCAACAATAAAAATTTCCAGAGAGAAAGAGAGAGAAAGATTACAGAACTTGCAGAGGTACATAAATACATTTTGAGACAAGTCCAAACTCGTATTATCGTGTACGGTTTTTGTAATGATTAGTTTGACACACACTTGCGGCATTGGCGCGCATATGTTTAGTTAAGTTTCAAACCATTTTTTTCGTTTTCGAATCAATTGATTTTTCGAACTCTCGATAATTCTTAATAATTTATGGGTCCCCCGAGTTTCGAATTAACGAGAGTCGACTGTAGTAGTAGAATTTTACGGTAACATAGTAAAGGTTGCGGCCAGTACACGCGACGCGAGATCGCGACCGAGACCAAAACAGGGTCGCGGAGCTACTACTTAATATGAACTATGAATTGATATGGAGCACTAAACAATCCCCGCAACTTGCGTCACGCGACCGCTGAGCGTGGCCAAAGAACCTGATTGGCTAGTTTGCTGATCTCCGTAGTGAGTCGCGACCGAGACCGAAATAGGGTCGCGGAGCTACTGCTTAGTATGAATTGATATGGAGCACTATACAATCCCCGCAACTCGCGTCACGCGACCGCTGAGCGTGGCCAAAGTACCTGATTGGCTAGTTTGCTGATCTCCGTAGCGAGTCGCGACCGAGACCGAAATAGGGTCGCGGAGCTAGTGCTTAGTATGAACTATGAATAGGCAAGTGGACTAAATTTTTTTTATTACATAAATTAATAGCACTCTTAAATATGAGTAACTTCTCAGAAGAAACCGTATATCAAAAGTCAATATTTTCAAAGGTACAGTGATTTGTATACAAAATTTTATGAGTACTATTCATTTATGAAATAAAAAAAAAATTGTCCGCTTGCCTATTGATATGGAGCACTAAACAATCCCCGCGACCGCTGAACGTGGCCACCGAACCTGATTGGCTGGTTTGCTGAGCTCCGTAGCGAGTCGCGGTCGCGGGTTACGGTCTCGCGTCGTCTGTTACCCCTTCACGATTTAACCGCTGAACTGATTTTGATGAAATTTAGTACAGAGATAATTTGAGTCCTGGGAAAGGACATAGGATACTTTTTGTCCTAAAAATTTGCGGTGTTCCCGAGGGATAATGTATTATTATTGTGTGTACTTTGACTGTCTTTTACTGCTAAACGGTTGAATTGATTTTAATGAAATTTGGTATGGCAACTATGGCAGTAGTTTATGCTTTGGACAAACGCGCAGTGTACTTTTTATCCCAAAAAGATAGAGTCTTCCCGAGGGATAATGTATTATTTTGTGTACTTTGACTGTCTTTTACTGCTAAAAGGTTGAATTGATTTTAATGAAATTTTGTATGGTAGTTGTTTATGCTTTGGACAAACGTGCAGTCTACTTTTTATCCCAAAAAGATATATAATAGTGTTCCCGAGGGATAATGTACTATTGTGTATATTTTTTTAATGTCTTTCATAGCTTAAGAGTTTAAACCATTTAAATGAATTATGGTATGATAATGCTTCGGACAAACAATTAGTAATTAAATAGAGAACGTAAGATAAGGAAGATACAGATTTAACTTAGAGTACAGTCGGGAGTGGCCAAAAAACCTCATTTCTCGCGGGCGGAGCCGCGGGCAAAAGCTAGTAATATTATAATTATTATTAATTTAATTTTAAAAGGTGCGAAGATGTTAATCATTTCAACAAAACGAGTGTATTCTCCTTTAAAATTTACTACCATAAATCATAATACTCGTATATAAACGTTTGTAAAGTTTTAAACTGCTTTGTGCCAACTTGTATCAAAGTTATATACGAAGAATGTTATGCTGAGGAAAATGTCAGAAAATATTTATGAAGATGCATTTAGTTACTGTAAAATATGAAAAGTATGTTATATTACATAATCTTTCTGAAAATGTTACGACACTGCCTTCTAAAATCGAAATGAAGAAAAACAAAATTATTATTTTAAATACAAGCAAGCAACTGAACTGTTAAGCAGTGTGCTGATGATGATGAATTATAGCTAAAAACTCTCTCAATCATGTCAGCTTTAAAGAAAATAGATCAAAATCTATCTACAGTAATAAGTAATACACAAGACTTCTTGCACTATTTCCACTACAATTTAATAAAGTGGAGTGAACAGCAGTTATACTTCGGGTCTTAACCGAAGACGATTACATAATTTACTTGCAGCAGTACATGAGTAGGTGCCATCCTTATCACACATTTAGAGTAAGTAACGAGCTAGAAAGAGAAAACAACATACCTGTTTCATCCCACCACTCCCACGCCACCTGGCCGTGGGGGGTGGCGTGACAATTCATTTACGTGATTTTGTGTCGTCCGAGTCACACAATTTTCTTTTTTTAATCGTTATTTTTCATTTTTTTTTGGTTTTATACGATCAGTAGATTATGTCGAAAAGAAAACGTGATCGTTTCGTGGACAGTGATTATAATAGGTTGGCCAAAAAAGTTAAAAGATTGAGAGATAAGTTGAAAGAAAAAAGAAGAAGACGAGAACATTCCCCGTCGGTTTCCTCGAGCACTTCGACGGATTTTTCAGAACCGGAATACGATAGCTATTATCCAGGTAGAAAATTTAGTCTTCTGTTCAACATTTTTAACTACCTACTTACTTCAATAAAAATTTGATTGGCGAAAATTGTAAATGTCGTTGTCTTTATGCATTAATAATTTTAACTGATATAGTGGTTACAATAGTGTTAACAGAACGTCGACTAGCCACGGTCCAATCTATGATTTAAGTGCATGATATACACATAATATTTTGTGAGCCAGATAACCGCCACAGCGCCGGGACTTATTCGAGACTGAGCCCCGTTGGACATGGGTACCTAACTTGGGCCCGTTGCTTCTATTAGCGTTTTCTAGAACCTAGACAAATGCACGGGTATCTATCTTGGACCTGTTGCTTATATTGGGTACCTATCTTGGACCCAAACAAGTTTATGGGTAGCCTAGCTTGGACCCAGGCCTGAACTATTACACTCCACGAAAGTGTTATAAAATTTAAACAAAAGAAACAATTTTATAAATAGAATTCGTTAAGTGAATTCAAATAATCATATTACGTAATACGCGATATTTTACTCCCGCTGCTACTGTTTATTATTCTACCTCCTATTTAGGTGTATCTTAAGACTAAGCAGGGTTTTATTTTCCCTTCTAGTCGATGACCTTCCAAATCAGGAAGCTTTGGACGATCTTAACAATGATGAGGAGCGCCCACAGATGGAGTCTGTAGTCGTCATACCAGACAATGTGTCGACCCCAATGGAGGCAGATGCCCCGTCACTTACCTTACCAGAACTACAGCCAGAGGCTAGTAACGGGGACGCGGTGACTAGCTTGGAACCTGAAATTTTAAACCTCTTAGGCGAAGATCCCGCTGATAAAAAAAGTCATGGTGAGGGTTTACATAAGGATATTGTACCAAGATGGGCACATATCCTCACTAACGGGCTACAGAAGGAGACCGTGGCGGACTTACTAAAACTTTACCTACCGCCGCACACAGGGCCTTTTAACGTATTTAGCTGGACAAAAATAATTTTAGGTACATGTAAATTTACCTGAATTTTCTTTAGCAAAGGCTTCATTCAACTTTTGACTATACAAAAGACAAAAAAAAATAGTCACCATACGCACGGAAAAGAATACAATAGCAGATAGAAACTTGTTTGAGTTAGTTATTTCTTACGACTATTCTGAGCGGTTTTGTTTTCTGTGCTTTTTGAAGTAAAATATTTTGTAGTTGGAACCGAATTATTAAACAATATCTATATGGATAATCAAGCTTGTGGTAAGTACTTTTAATTTCTGTTGTAAGCAACACAACATAATAATTTAATAAACCATAATTCGTAGTTACTATTGATCGCTATAAAAATGGTTACTTTTTGAAACACAATCTTCCCTATAGTTTTTGGTAAAGACCGCTGTAGAATAATTTTACTTTCCATATTTGACAAAATATGTGGGCTATCGATTACAAGATAATTTAGCTGCAGGTACTTGCAGGTTTTTTTTTATTTAACAGGAACTTCGAGGGAAGGGCAGCGTAATGAAACGTTAATCACCCGAAAAGAGTTATTTTTACACCTTCAAACTAATTGATATCTAGAATTAACACAATCACAATGCGTATCATGTCTGATTGACTATGTCATGAACAAGGTACCTGAAAATTTTCAGTGAAAATTCAAAAATCAGGTAAACATTTTTATATAAGTATACCCACTTATAATATTAAGCTGTAACTGAGAACATGGGCTAGACATGTAGGCATGAAGAGTACATCAAAGAAAACGAGGAATGAATGCAAGAATCCTAGTTCAAAGGCTTGCATCATCTCTGATTTCACGATTTTCGATAACTTTAAGCACACTGGCTAGTTGGTATGCAATCAAGATTTCACGAATTCAAAACATATTGCTTAGAAACAGCAAATATATATGTACACATCTTTATATAATTGGTAGATACTTCATGAGCGTCACTGTACACAATAAGTACATAGTGCAGATATTAGAAATTCCCAGCCTCTTCCGATAGGAATACTATCGGAAGATATTCAAGGGTCTAAACAAATAACTTTAAAAACTATAGTCTTTTTCATGCCCAAAAGATCTCAAGACTCAATACAAATACCAACGTCTTTAATCTTCTCCTAATTACTTCAGATCCTGTTATAAGTCATAACAAGTCTCAGAGAGAAACCAAAACATGAGGTAGTTCCATTTGCGAAAGAGGTGACAAACTTATTTCAAAACCCTGCCGTTCTGGCAATCAACATATCGTGGTAGACATTATGCTAAGGATGATGATGACGATAAATAATAATTGTAACTCCTCTTCCTCTGAAAGTTTCGCGATTTGTAGCTAAACCTCATATTTTTATTTATAATATATATTATATACTTACGACCGATACTCTGTATTTTGTTCATTATTTAATTAGTAAATAATTTCGTTTAAATGGTTGTTTCTTTTCATACTTACATTACTTATTTATTTAATAATTATTAACATCACATATTAAAAAATTATGTAGAGCTATCATGGTCATTTTTTGCACAGTACTGCACTAAGTTAAGTTGAGCAAAAATGACAGGAACTTAAGTAGGACAGCTCGCTCATCGTCAAATGTTGTTGTAATATGTAAATAAACATAAGTACATACATTACTGCGTGTTATAAAGAAATAATTATTTTTGTCCACCTAAATCTTACAAAAGGCCTTGTGTGCGCCGGACAACTGTACTAATATCTGCGCGCCCAAACTTAACCCAGAAATTAAGGCTGCCCTGTCTGATTTAAATGTGAAACAGGACTTATACCGCCAAAATAAACAGAACCAACTGGGATCCGGTCTCACAGCCCTCGGACAAGTACTCAACTGGGCTTTGACATCTAATAATATTGTCCCTCCCGAAATAATAAAAACCTTGAGCGACGCTGGGAGACTTCTCTGCGACAATCATTACAGGGACATTATCTCGTAGATACGCGATCCTCAATGTCCTAAACAGGAATATTAGAGATACCGTTAAGGACACAAAGATCAACGAAAATCTCTTTGGCTCTGACCTAGCTGAGCACCTAAAATCATCAAAAGCCATAACGAAGATTGCATCTGAGATGAAGTCTAGGCCGCGCCCACCATACAGGACTCCAGTAGTCGTACAGCCTCAGAGAGGAACTTTAAACTCGAGGGGGACTCCGCGTGCGGCGGCGACGGAGCCCCGGACGGCCCCCGCTCCCCGCCGGCCGCCGCCGCCCCCGCCGCCGCCGCCGCGGGACAACCGCCAGGCTGCAGCGCGAGGCCGACAACGTCACACCGGCTACTCCCGGCAGCAAACGAGGAGACGATAGAAGATACACAGGTAATTATCATTTCCGGACGTTTGAAGTATTTTTATAATAAGTGGACTGAGTTTACTGATGACTGTACTATTCTAAGCTGGGTTGAAGGTTATAAAATACCATTTAAAGAAGAATCAGTGCAAACAGTTAAACCAAAAAATAGTGCCTGTAATTCTTAGTCTCAAATGGCTATCATCGATAATTGTATTTGTGACTTATTAGAGTCTAATTTCATTTCACCTTGCACACATTGTGAAGGTCAATTTCTTTCACCGATTTTCACGGTGCCTAAGCCGAACGGGACACAAAGATTTATTCTAAATTTAAAACAGCTTAATAAGTATATTAAGGCGGATCATTTTAAGATGGAGGACTATCGTACCGCCCTAAAATTATTACAAAATAACTATTATATGAGTTCTATTGATTTACAAGACGCTTATTTCTTAATTGCAGTCGATAAAGAAGATAGAAAGATGTTGCGTTTTGAATGGAAATCTCAATTATACCAATTTAATGTTCTCCCGTTCGGCCTTTGCACCGCACCTTATGTTTTCACAAAACTGATGAAACCGGTTTTACAATATTTGCGCTCATTAGGATTAATATCAGTGGCGTATTTAGACGATGTCCTATGTATTGGTAGTTCATATACTGAATGTGTTTTTAACGTCACAAAAACCAGAGAAACATTGGAATCTTTAGGCTTTGTAATAAACACTCAAAAGAGTGTTATGGAACCGAATACCACCTGTAAATTCTTAGGTTTTTTTTTGGACACCAACCGCATGACTATTACCCTACCAGAGGAGAAGAAAATGAGTTCATGCGCAAAAACAAATGTACTATTAGATATTTCTCAGAATTCATTGGTCTGCTGACTTCCGCATGCCCAGCCGTAAGTTACGGCTGGATATACACTAAGTTGTTCGAACGTGAAAAATACTTAGCACTAAATTTTACTGATGATTATAATAAACAAATGAATATAAAACATTATTTAAAAAATGAATTTTCATGGTGGATAAAAAATATTCATTCATCATTTAGCCCAATTCGAAAAAGCAATAATTATCTTTTGGAAATATTCAGTGACGCTTCTAATACAGGGTGGGGTGTCGCATGCGGAGATCGGCGGGCGAATGGAAACTGGACTGAATCAGAATTAGATCTTCATATAAATACGCTTGAACTAAAAGCTTATTACGGACTTAAGATATTTACTCCTGACTTACGCAATTGTGATATTTTATTGAGAATCGACAACACCACTGCTATAAGTTACATAAATCGAATGGGCGGTGTTCAACACCCTCACTTAAATGAATTAACTCGAAATATATGGCAGTGGTGTGAATATAGGAATATCTTTATATTCGCTTCCTATATAAAATCTTCGGATAATGTTATAGCTGACAGGGAATCTCGACGATTTAATATAGACACGGAATGGGAAATCAGTGAAACGATCTTTGTGCGAATAACCGAATTGTTAGGTAAACCTGAGTTTGACATTTTCGCAAGTGCTCAAAACAATAAATGCGCCAGATACTCATCTTGGAAACTGGATCCATTTTCAGAGGGCCTGCCACCCACTTCATACGAACCTTGTCCTGGTGGCAGCGAAATTATCCGGGAATCGATGATCCGGCGCGGCGTACCACTTACCTCTTTAGAAATAATGATGGCATCACTTGCACCAAAAACTTTACGTCAGTATAGTAGCTCTTTACAATCTTGGTGGTCATATTGTATGATTAATAATATTAATATTTTTGAAGCTAATAGTTATAGTGTAATGTCATTTTTAACACAAAAATTTAACGAAGGAGCTAGTTATAGTAGTTTAAATACATATAGATCAGCGTTGTCAATAATTTTGGGTACAAACGTTACTTTAAATGATATTATTAACAGGTTTATGAAGGGCGTATACAGACTTAGCCCCCCTACACCTAAATACAATTCCACTTGGGACACTAATGTCGTTTTAAACTACTTATCTAAGATGTATCCATACGAAACGATCACTTTATCTAACCTGGCATATAAAACTTGTACCCTTTTATGTATAGCATCTGCTCAGCGATTGCAGACAATTAGCTTAATTAAATTACCAAATTTAGTTTTTAAAGAAGATGCAATTGTTATAAAAATTACAGACTTAATTAAGACGTCAAGACCTGGAACTCACCAACCACTCATAAAATTACCGTTTATTCGTGAAAACCCTAGTATTTGCCCAGCTTTAGCTTTAAATATCTATATAGAAAGAACCCGGGATTTGCGAAAAAATGATGAACATCTCTTTGTAGGAATACGTAAACCACATAACAAAGTGGGAACTCAGACTCTATCACACTGGGTAAAAAAGGTCTTACAAGATAGTGGCATAGATATATCTATATTCGGTGCCCACAGCACCAGGTCGGCATCCACATCTACCGCCTACAGGTCCGGGGTAAATTTAGAGGTGGTTCGCAAGGCTGCAGGCCGGAGTGATTCATCTAATGTGTTCCTCAAATATTATTTCAGGGAAGTCGAATATGCGAATCCAAATGACTTTGTTAACGCAGTATTTAATATTCATTAACAAATTAGTAATTTAGAAATTTATCGACCAGGTATTCACTTAAGTATTAAAAGTCATAGTACATTGAGTGACACATTTTATTTTTACTTTTTTCCTTTTGTATTATAATTATACTGTTACATGTTAATAAAAACTGCAGCTCTAAACATCTGCAAGTAAATTATGTAATCGTCTTCGGTTAAGACCCGAAGTATAATTAAGAATCAAACGAACTTACCTTGTGAAGTTTGATTCCAATTATGCGAGGGTCTTAACCGAAGACGATTACATCGTCCCATCCCACCCAGATCCACTTTAATCTTAAAAATAAAATGGCCAATAACAACACAAAATCTCACGTCTCTAAAATAATGAATTGTCACGCCACCCCCCACGGCCAGGTGGCGTGGGAGTGGTGGGATGAAACAGGTATGTTGTTTTCTCTTTCTAGCTCGTTACTTACTCTAAATGTGTGATAAGGATGGCACCTACTCATGTACTGCTGCAAGTAAATTATGTAATCGTCTTCGGTTAAGACCCTCGCATAATTGGAATCAAACTTCACAAGGTAAGTTCGTTTGATTCTTAATTATTACTGTGAAACATGAATTTCCACCAACAACAATTAATAACATATCAAAATCTGTTCATCTGTTTGGGAGCTACGATGCTACAGACAGACACACACACAGACAGACATATTAAACTTATTAAACCCCTCTGTTTTCGTCGGGAGTTAAAAAATGGCAAAAATTAGTCGGACTCTTACCTTCTACAATACCTACTTATTCAGAAAAAAAAACGAAAACTAAAATATTTTTATGACTTTATTTTGATATATCATAATATGTAGGTACCTAGCTAATAAATGTGTACCTATTACAAAATATATTTTTGAAATTAAAACTCCTATAAGCGCGTTGGGTGTTTTTTGAGATGGAAAAATCATTGAACTATCACGACGTCACCGACACAGGTGCGGTAGGAGGTATTGATTGCACTCGGAAATGAACCAGGAAACTAGCAGAGTGCAGACGGATCGTCTGATGGTAAGCGATTGCCGTCGCCCATGGACATTCGCAACACCAGAGGAGTTACGCTTGTAACTCCTCCGGTGATGCGACTTGGCGTTCCCAGTCCTTAAAATCCCCAACCCCTTGGGCCTCAGGTAACCTGACTCACTCGGCGAAACACAAAGCAAGCTACATTTCACGCCAGTTTCCTGTGAGGGAGGCCGTGGTATTTACCCGGTCGAGCCGGCCCATTCATGCCGAAGCGTGGCTCTCCCAAATCCCAATGGTGTGGTCCCGTGGCTGGTATTGTTTAATCGTATTCAAAAATGTCACGAGAATTGAGGTTCTGAACCTTTGAGTTAAATTTACTTTGTTTGGATTGAAAGTGAAGCGACATGTTACCATGAACGGATTTTATGACGTTTCGACCATCATATCATCATAATCAGCCTATCGCCGTCCACTGCTGAACGTAGGCCTCCCCCAATGAGCGCCAACCATCCCGATCTTGGGCAGCCCTCATCCATCCGCTGCCAGCCACCTTCTTTAAATCGTCGGTCCATCGTGCCGCAGGACGTCCTACACTAGTGTAGGACGTTTCGACCAATTAGAGCTCAATTCACGTTGGTTTAACGTTGCGTTCATAAAAACACCGTTTGAGAGTTTTAGCGTGTCGGGACTTGATTGTAATTATATTAATGCAGATTTTATTTAACAGAATTGCCCCTCAGATCACTAAAAACTAGAATGCTGTCCCATAACCCCAAGGTCATTTTAAGGGTTCCGTCTGTCTGTCTGTCCGTCCTTCTAACTAATGTATTTATGAATATAAATTGAAGAATTTTGTATAGATTGTGTAAAGATTTTATGTTTGGCATCATGAAATAAAACTAATCTTATATTTAACGGGTGGCTCCATACATTTTGTGAAGTGGGGATGATTTGTTTTTTTCTTTCTACCCCATTGTGTAGGGTATCATCAAATAGGTATTTTTAAATAAAAGTAAGACTTTTCACTGACTTTTTATAAACTTACTATTTTTTCATAATTGTAATTGTAATTTTCATATTCCAAAGTAGTTTGAAAGTCGGCCCCTGGTATTTCTTAATTATAAGAGGTAGAAACTTTTAACATGTTACTGTTATTGCTAAATAATCTGTAGAAAAAATATTTTGAACGAAATAGAACAGTACACTATATTTTACGAAGTAATTTGAAAAAAAAAAAAAAAAAACTTTTGCGGGTTGCGTTGTTAGTTAATAGTTATACATACACCCCTCAACCACAGAATACAGAACACCCAGAAACCGTCAACGCGCTTGAAAGTGAAGCCGTCACGACTACTTCAAATTAGAGTGGCTATCCATACATAAGTTGCCACAGAATAACGGAATATTTTACCCAACTTTTTTTCAATTTATTTTTATTGAATACCTAATAATTGTCGTAACATAATAACGCGATTGTTTTGTAAATGTACATAATGTGGAATAAAGTAAAGTAAAGAGCGGGCGGGGCGGTGTTACGCCATGATTACAGTTGCTGCGTACAGAAGTGATCGAACACTCATTCTGGATATTCTGTACCTATTCTGTGCCCTCAATATGTCTTATTATGCTCTCGGCAAGATTACTCAAACTTTTTTCGCACTTGTTTTAAGAGCATTGATCGGCGCGCGACTCAGATTTCACGAAAAACGCTACTTTTCAAATGCGTCTATATCTAACAAAAACTGGTTATTCTGATTTTTACATGTAGAAAAACACTAGAAAATATTGTATTCTAATTTTTCACTTATCATTTATTATATATTTAAATATATTAATATTATAACATATATTTAAATAATTTCAAACTTTTGAATAAAACTGACAAAACTAACCAGAAGTTTTTACAACTTTAGGTTCAGGGGCAATTTCAAAACATATAATAGCTAAAACCGCGGAAAATAATTTTAAATATTTTTATTTTTTTCCCTTTCATCCACTGGCTTTGTGTAAGCTTAATTGAAAAACAACAATTTTAAAATTATTCAATCCCAGCATTTACGATCTTTTCGGCCATCCTCCGTTTATTATTCTATTATTTTATTCTGTTGCCACTCGAGGGTTAATTCGAATTTCGTATGCATTGAAAAACCCAAAATACCTGGGTATTACATACCTCAATTTAATGTGAGTATAGTAGTTTATTATGGGATACCCAAGTGAATAATAGTAATAATATGCTGATAAATAGATTTGAATTTTGCAAAACATATATTCATAATTAAACGTTTTCATAAGCTTATTAGCTTGTCGTCGTCGACCAGAGGCGTTAGCGTTTTTTCTATTAGAAAAAAAAACCTAAAACATTATGCTGAGATATTATCCATTTTGTATTTTATTAAAAAGTGGGTGACCTGACCTATTTGTTTCATTTCATTCATTATACATCCACGAGTTAATAATAAAATAATACCATAGAATATAGATTATAAAATAGAAATAAAATCTACTAATCATGGACTTTACTTGACATATCTGACTCTTTGATCAAAATAACCAAAAATTAAAAACTATAACCCGACTACGCCTACTTTACTATATTTTATTAAATAGCCTAAGTGAGCTCCGTGGCCTAGTGGGTAGACCGTTTGGTTCGCACTCGAGACTTCGAGAGAGGGCAGGTTCGAATCTCAGGTTATGGCGTGTACCAATGAGACTTTTACAGATCTCAAGTACATTATTCGGACGCTCTAACGGTGAAGGAAAACATCTTGAGGAAACCCGCACATGGTTGGCCCCAGACGTATTGACCAGTCATTCCTCAGGACTAGACTGACTGTGTTGTAAGAATGCCATATGTACTTGGGCAACCATACGACATTTAAAAACCAACTGTCCCAGACACTACAGAGTACTTACAGTATTTCAAGAGTGGTTCCTTCGCTCGGAGAGTTTTGTATAAATCATCCATTAAGGGATGAAAAGGCCTAAGTTTTATAGCCTAAGTATAAATTTATATTACTGGCCCGGGTATAAAGTACTTATACCCGGGCTATTAATATAAATCTATTGACACCTCACTCATTGAAATCGGATCAGTAGTTAACGCTACGGTTGAACAAACATACATACATTTACATAGACTGCTTAAATAACTAATAACTCCCCACCAATCTCGGTGATGGCCAGTTACACAGGAATAATTTTATAGTACCCAAGTGTGTGCGCAGTACACAAGAGCACTCTCTTTTCCTTTACTCTCGTAATCCAGTGGGACGGATAACCGACACGAATGACGAGAGATGAGGCGCAAATCCGACTTTTTACATGCCCATCCGACGCATGGAATATGGATCATCTTTTTTGTCAGACAATCAGGTGATCAGCCTGCATTGTCCTAACCAAACTTGGAAACATTTTTTGTTGTTCCAATGCGGGAGTCGAACCCACGACCTCCGAGTCGAGAGCCAATGCTCAAAATCACTACTCTTCCTTTCGGTTTCACCGTATTCGGGTAAAAATAATGAAATAAACCCAAATGTAACAAACAATAGAATATTAGGGATGCCGAAACCGTGGTATTTCGACGTCTCCTGAATAATGAAGGTCGCTTTTAAATTAAAATATAATTTACCTCGACTAGAATTCACTTAATTAAATTTCGCGCGAAAACTTCGTTATACATCGAGACAATCAAATAATGGCTTAGACAATTTTATTTTCTTTTTGGGTGACAAAGTTTCTTGGGTAATTTCTTAGGAGATCTATATTCACACTATTAAAATTTATACTTTACCCGCAGCTTCGCTCGCGTGAAATGAAGTTTAAACACCCCTTTACTAACAAATATTACCCCTTTGGGGATTGAATTTTTAAAAATCCTTCCTTAGTGGATGCCTACGTCAAATAGGAAATACGTGTGCGAAATTTCAAATTTCCTGCGCGTTGATACATCAGTCAATCAGCTTTAACATAATTTAATATATCTATACTTAAATATAATAAAGAGGATAAGTTTGTTTTTTGCATTGAATATGAACTACTGGACCGACAATAATGAAATTTGGCACAGATGTAGTCTGAGTAGACCACGGGGAAATGTTACTGTTTATTGCGGAACAATGTACGAATTCTGTGAAATTAACTTTTGAGTGCACGAAGTCGCGGACAACATCTAGTATAATATAAAAGGCAGAGCTAATTGACAGGCCAAACCCAGGCTAGGAATTAGAAATTTAACACACATATATATAATTCGCATATTATGACGTACGCATTCATTAAGGAAGGATTTTTCAAAATTCAGCCCCCAAGGGGATAAAATAGGGGATGAAAGTTTAAAATCTAATTTCACGCGGGTGAAGCCGCAGGATATTAATGCTAGTGATATTATAGGTGTTGCCCGCGACTTCGTGTGCGCAAAAAGAAATCACGTGGGAAATGTATTTTGCCGCCATAAAAAGTACTTAGGTTATGTCCTTTCCCGTGGTCTACTCCATGTTTATGTTAATTGTTATCAAAATTGGGTCTATTAGGGTCAGCTCATATCGAAATGCGAAATGGCGAATACACGTTTAGAGTACTACTGCAGCTCGAAATTTGAACTCCTGCAATGAAACGTGTGTCATCCTGTGTAGTGAATAAAGTTCAATTTTGAATCGATACCTTAAAATTGCCACGCCACGACACTGAAAAACTTTTTGTTCCTTCGGCGGGATTCGAACCCGCGATCCCCGGCTTGAGCACCAACGCACTGAACCACTGAGTGTGACTCACTCAGTGGTTCAGTGAGAGGGCGTCAAATACAAATAAATAAGAAAAATTTCCGTACCATTTACTTCCCTCACCTTCTTCCACTGCATTTTCCATAGAATATTAGACTGCGGACATACTTAAATAATATAGTTGCGGACCCCCAGGGGCCAGGGGTCCGTGGATCACAGGTTATGAAACAATGCAATAGACTGTAAGTATGTCTTGAGATTCTCGTGTCTCAACTCTCAAGTGAGCGCTCGCTCTTTCAATATTCTACTAAACCATGTACGGAAATATAAGTTCTTTGAACTTATTGCAAAAGCTTCTAGCGATTTGACGTATCCTTTTATTGCAAAGGCTTCTAGCGATCTGACGTATCCTTTTCTCCCACATCCCTGAGGTTTTAATTCCAACGGACTGACGTACTCACCCTTTCCTGACAGGGGTGGTTTCTGCTGATAGAAATCCGACATAAACAGGCCCCGATTCTCGTGCAATCCAGAAAAGTTCACATTCGAACATACGTACGAAGGTAGTGCATTTTCTATTCACAGTACTTCGCTATCGAAAAAATTCGATTAAACTTCACTCAATTACATTTATTAGGTATTATTACCAGTTTGTTACCGTGGCCCCGCCCGCGTGAATATAGTATCGGGTATTCTACGGGATTACTGTTCTTTTTCGGGATAAATAGTAGCCTATCTTTTAATACAAAGCCTAAACTACTACTATACCGAGTTTTATCGCAATCCGTTCAGTGGTCTTTGCATGAAAGAGTAAGAAACATCCATACATCCATCCTCACAAACTTTCACATTTATGAGAGTAAAGTAGGATGTTAAAATCGAATTTTGAAATTTGCTCTCGAATGTGAACTTTTTTCGATTGCATGAGAATCGAGCGTCAGGTCCATCCCATAGGATTCGCATATTAGTCACGTAACACAGTAGAATCCGTTACTTTTGTTTTGACAATACAAACGTATAATGAAGCATCTAAGTTTAAATCAGCGTGTACGATTTGTTTAATGTGTTTAAGGAAGGTTTGATTGGTGCCTTGAGAATCCGCATTAGAAATTTTAAGGAAATCACCAAAGTTTTAAAGATAGTCATTATCTAAATAAACATGCATTAAATTAAAATACCTTAGCTTTTATACCTGGTCCCTTATTATTAAAGATTTATGCGTACAAATAAAGAGTACCTTCCCTACATACATTATTCATTGGTAGTGCTTATCCTTTGACGCCCTTCGTCCATCCACTTAGACTTCTTGACCCTTTACAGAAGTTGAGATAAACAGTTTTCGTTTATTTGAAGAAAGTCCACCTTAAGGAAAATTCAAAAAACATCACTGGGGATAGTTACCTTTACCTACGGACACAGAATACAGAACGTCCAGAAACAGTCAACGCGCTTGAAAGTGAAGCCGTCACGACTACTCCAAATTGGAATGGCTATACATAATATAATGTTGCCATAGTAACGCGATTGTTTTGTAAGTGTAAAGAGTAAAGTAAAGTAAAGACCGGGTGAGACGGTGTTTCGCCATGGTTTTGGACACAGTGCGCTGCGAACAAATGTGATCGCGCGAACAAATGTGATCAACACTCGTTCTGGATGTTCTGTATTCTGTGCCTACAAATAAACAGCTTTCAAAGAAGGAACCAAATCGTTCCAAATTTGAAAATTTAGACGCCCCTTTCAACGGCCCACATTTTTTTTTCAACACAATCGTGGACACACCGTATGCTTGTAGCAGTGCAATGAAATCGAAAGCTATGTACCTAGCTGTTTATCTGTTCCTCCTTATTTTAAATTTAGACAAATTTAAATTTGGTACAATAGACTCAAAATTTTCTTGGTGATATACAGCACGACCACGATTCGATGTCTTTCGGCAATCGTCGTTTTTTCGTACCTACATCGTCTGTTATTTCAATGGGAAAACGAAGATTGCCTAGGGCCGTTAGCACCATGTTTTACTGTACATCAGTAATTAAGACTAATTTTGCGAACAAGTTACACAACATTAATACGAATTATACGTCTAGGTTCTTTCTAGAATATTCATGAGAAAAAAAAGCGAGCGGATATACTTTTTTTATAATTATTTTGTATTAATTAACAACACAGAATAGACTTCCAAGAATCAAACGATACTATATTCTATTGTGGCCAGGGCAATATCAATTATCAAGTGACAATATTGCTATTTAATTTTCATAGGCG
Organism: Glaucopsyche alexis; assembly: GCA_905404095.1. Taxonomy (NCBI): domain Eukaryota; kingdom Metazoa; phylum Arthropoda; class Insecta; order Lepidoptera; family Lycaenidae; genus Glaucopsyche; species Glaucopsyche alexis. Next base: position 14,490,819 of record FR990062.1, read on the forward strand.
TTTACTTTTATTTCATGAACTTTGGGCTCTTTTATTTCATACTATAAATAATAATAAAATTATTGACTTTTTATAATCAAACGTTTGAAATTCCTTCATTCATATTTTATAAAGTGTTTTAATGTAGTCTTGTTTTAGAATGGTTCTTTAGCGAGACAGGAATGTAGAAATTGTGTAGTTTTTATGATACTGTACTGTCCCCTACCATACCCTCGTAGGGTATGGTAGGGGAGCTAAATACCTGCGCTGGCTTTATAAGTGAAATTACAAATGACACTATTAATAAATGAATCGTCTTGGTGTCTTTTAAAACTGATTTTTGGAGTTTGGACCAATCAAAACGGGTTTTGACGTTGGTTTGACGTTTATGAGAATGCCACTTTGCGGTTTTAATATATGATTGACTAGACCGTAATTCGTAACTAACACTGTAATAACACATTGCAGCATTAAATTGGCAGAATCGACCAAACATGTACCTACTTAAAACATTTTTCTTTCATAAAATTTATTTATGATTAATTAAGATCATGTATTCTGTAAGAATCGTAAGTAGGTTATCAGTGTATGTACCTATTTAGAAAAAAGGAGTATTGTGATATTTTATCTAAATACTAGATGTTGCCTGCGACTTCGTTAAATAGTTAAATAAAAAGTAGCCTATGTCCTTCCCCGTGGTCTACTCTACATCTGTGACTTTCATCAAAATCGGTCCTGTAGCTTCGGAGCCTATTTCATGCAAACAAACAAACAAATAAACCTAACGTAGGTACGTTAGTAATATATAAGGTTTGGTAAAATCAATTACGAATACTTCGGGCACATGATCCACTACTTATGTAAAGACATTTGGGCAGAAAAATAATTGTCATACTCAAACTAAAAAATCATCTCATGTATGGGTGACTCTCTGCAAAATAGTAATGGAAATTAATGCTATTTTTCATTAATTTCATTAGCATTAGGGAATATTATTCGAATATTCGTTTTATTCGAATATTCGACGATTTTATTATTCGAATATGACTGGGTTCAATATTCGAATATTTCGAATAAAACGAATAATAAAAATATTTTATTTATATTTCAAGAATATGTTAATAGTAGTAATAAACTTGTATATAAACCGGAAAAATAACCTAACCAAGAGCGTGTCTAAGGAGGGTTCTGTTACTATAAAGCGTAATACGATTTTTAGTATTTGTAAAAGTCATGTATAAAACTTTTCCTTTATTTTAAAAGACAATATAATATTCAACACACACTTCACATGTATGTGAAGTGTACTTAACTATATAATAAAATTTTATTTTTTTATGAAACCAAAACCGATATCTAGCTAGAAGAAACGCAATATGGCTAGAAGAGCAGATAGAAAGAGAGACAGGCGGACAGACGAACAGAGTGAAACGATAAAGGATACCTAGTTAAGTTGATTATTACAGTATTACACTGGCCTGCAAAACTAAGTACAACTCGTTTAAAATTTCATACTTTTCAAAATTTTAGGTATAACAAGATTTATCAGCTTTCTTAAAAAGTAATAAATCATTATAATATATTATATTATTTTTATATTTAAACAAAAATTAGCCATTTTAATCATAGACTTATAGACTAAATTTACATGTTAAATAAAATTGCGATTTTGAATAACTCCTCGAGGCCTGACAACAGCTTGAAGAAGGTTTGTCATACTGAAAACGAGGTTTGGGAGCCGAATTATGCAATATTCTCTCCCATCCTTATATCAGTGCATGTCTAAGTGCTGTGAGGGTACTAACTGTAGGTGACAATAATTTGCGGCTTCTGAGTCTGGCTAGCTTTCTAAGCTCTTCTCAGGGTATACTTAATCGGGTTAAGGTGAGGACATTAAAGATAATCTTTAAGAATCTCTTGACCATATATTTCTCCAGGTAGAGGTCCAATTGTCATGGCCACATACTCAGTGCGGATTCCTGAAGGTATGCCAGCCCATTGTATATGTACTCTGCCTGAGCATACTGGACTCTATATAAAAAGTAGTTAGTAGGCTTTACTACCAGGTCACGTTTACTTAGCCTCCCTTCAGAAGTTCACTATAACTTGTGAAGTTAAAGTGAGTAAATCCACTCATCTGGGACAAAAATTCTGGACCATTCTCGTTTATCCTTTTGTATGTGTTCACGGACGTATCAAAGTGTTTCTACTCGATACTAGGGCTATAGAGTTTGGTCTCGAGGTGACCACTCACCCTTTGCCTCGGTCTTTAGGGTTTCAGATTTACTTAAGCAAGTCTTCTTCACTGTGCTGTCAGTAACATAGTCCCTTCGGGCCTGAAGAAGCTGTTTCTGAAATTAACCGCATCTAAGCGTTGATTTTCAACAAGTGGAAACAATGTGGTCTTGCCGAGCGCTGAGTCTGCCATTAAAGTCTTGCACGGCCTTGTCAAATGTTTTTAAGTCTCTTTGTACCGTCGCTTCATCTTCTGAACGGTTCGTAACATGACACACTCCGTTCTTGCAGTACAACGCCTGATGCCTACTTCTGCACTGATGCCTTCTGCCTAACCTAACCTTTTTGTAATAAGACTCAACGTTCAAGAAAAAAATTGAAAACGTAAAGAGGCCAAAAATATGGCTTACTTGAAAATGGAAAAGGTTATTTTTGTTTTAAAGATTTTCCACACACTTTTCACCAACTATGTTTTTGTTATGTTAATATAACATTAAAATCTTTTTTGAGTGCTTTTTATTTTGACGGTTTATCTTGTTTACTTATTCTTACTACGGTTTATATAATAATAGCTCCCCACACCGATTTCGGTGATTGGTGGCCGGTTTCATTGAAAACCAGGCCAGCTACGCAGGAGTTATTTTATAGTGCCCAAGTGTGAGCGCAGTACACAAGAGCACTCTCTTTTCCTTTTACTCTCTTAACCCAGTGGGACGGAAGACCGACACGACTGGCGAGAGATCAGGTGCAGGACCGACTTTTTAAATGCCCATCCGACGCATAGATCATCTTTCTTATCAGACAATCAGGTGATCAGCCTGCATTGTCCTAACCAAACTTGGAAACAAAATTTTTTGTTGTTCCAACGCGGGAATCGAACCCACGACCTCCGAGTCGAGAGCCAAGCTCTAAACCACTAGACCACGGAGGCTGTTATGATAAATAAATAGCTCCCACACCGATCTCGGTGACGGTGGCCGGTTTCATTGAAACCAGGCCAGTTACGCAGGAGTGATTTTTTATAGTGCCCAAGTGTGTGCGCAGTACACAAGAGCACTCTCTCTTCCTTTTACTCTATCATCTTTCTTGTCAGACAATCAGGTGATCAGCCTGCATTGTCCTAACCAAACTAGGAAACAACATTATTTGTTGTTCCCTTGTGGGAACCCACGACCTCCGAGTCGAGAGCCAATGCTCGAACCACTAGACCACGGAGGCTGTTCACGGTTACGGCACGGTTTATATACACATGTACCGATTAGGTCTGGAGCAGACCATTATGACAGCACGATACTCATGTGTTAAGAGTTTTCAGCTGCATTATATTAGAACACAGCACTATTTACAGTGCATTACGATTTCTGTAAAGTATTCCAACTCTGCAAATATATTTCTCTCCAATCTTAAACAAACTGATATATAAATAATAAAAAATATGATCTGTAATATTCGTGTTCTTTATAGGTACATTAAATTATACAACCAAAAGGTTAATTTAAAAAGTCAGGCTGTAGGTCTTTTCCTTAATTTTTGGCAGAAAACACTAAGGTGGCAACCAAATCCATGGTCTGCTCCAGACCTAAACCGTTCATGTGTTAATAGTTTTAAAAAGTTATTGCAATTTAGTATCTTAAGTTTGATACTTAAAATAAGATTTTTTTTTTATTAAAAAACGTTGATTTTTTAGACTAATTTGTGAAACACTTTACATTTTAATATTATTAAATATGCAGGTATATATAAACGCATTATATTACTTGTATTTAAAGTTTATTACCAATATTCGTATTATTCGAATTTATTCGAATAGTGATTAGCCATTATTCGAATTATTCGAATAGTAAAATTTGTCGAATAATAACATTCCCTAATTAGCATGCTAATTTTCATGTCTTAGCATGCTACGTGCTATTGCTATGCTATTTGCTAAAATCGATTTTGCAACATCGGAAACTCTCGGGTCGCATCGCGCGTCGAGTCAAAATTATTTCACATCGGATTTTAGCATTAGCAAGTAGCGTTAGCACGTTGCCAGTTAGCACTTAGCGCCGCGGTGCGAACCAGCGCGGTCGCGTATTTTTTTCATTCATGAACGCAGATAATTAATTGCTGCGCACGATAATATTAGCATTCATTTTTTTTAGCAACTTCGAATAATTTAATGATTGCTAATGGGCATTTAGCAATTAATAATTATTGCTAATGCTAATTATTCCAACACTACTGCAAAATGCAAACTCGCCCATATAAAGAAAAAAATTTTTTTTCGAGTATGACAATTATTTTTCTGCTTAAACGTCTTTACATAAGCGGTAGATCATATACCCGAAGTATTCGTAATTGATTTTACCAAACCTTATAATATATTCTTTGGTAACTCTACAAGCCTGACTTTATAATTAACCTACACCTTAGTCAATTTACGTGGCCTGGCCGCTACATTCGCTTGGGCGTAAGGTAAAAATTTACTGACTGTTCTTCTGTTATACTATTCTTGTAGGAACGAAACGGCCAAGCCACATAAATTGACTAAGGTGTAGAGTAACACATTCAATAAATAACGTCATATTTCAACAAAAACTCAACATATTATACATCTAAAGCTTCCCCAGGAACCACTCTGTCGATAGATGAAAACCGCATAAAAATTTGTTCAGTAGTTTTTGAGATTATCTCGAACATATATACAGATGCGGCGGAGGACTATTATCTATACTATTACCAATTATGTAAATAGTGATGTAACAAACATTAATTTTCTTCGTAGGTGACCAATCTATTCGTATGTACTCAAACTTCAAAGCCTATTATAAAACAAGCAAGGAAGCACTGGTACGTTTGTCCCAATAGGCCCAACTTCAGTTAAATTAAACTTAGGCCATATTAGAGCAAACACAATTATACTTTTTGGTCTAGCTAGGCCTACTTGAATAAGTTTATATGAGTTGTCTGATTTTTCATTGAAACCTGTGTAATAAAACGCATTAAAATATATTAAGTAGGTATACTTAATTGATTTAATATACACAATATAAGTTATTGAAATTAATTAACAAATTTAATGAAAAAATATTATTTTTAGTTTGGAAAAATTTTATGAGATATCTATCTCGCTTAGTAGTTACTCTGCTAATGCCGTAAAATAATTAGTAGTTATTCTTAACGTCAAACCCATTTTGATTGGTCCGAACTCCAAATATCAATTTATGATATCAAGACGATTCATTTATAATTCATATTATAAAAGTAAAATGATAGGGTTGATAACTATTAAGTATAAATAACTATTTTTTTTAAACTGTTTTGCAGTAGGTAGTTTTAGTAGCTTTGGCTCTACGGTGGAGTAAGCAAGAAAACAAACAAACAAACATACACACATGGACTGCCACACATTACCCTTCCTTCTGGTTTCGCCGTAGTTGGATAAAATACAATATTGATAAATAGCGGATTTTGTATGAAAAAAAAGCTTAGAAAGCGAGGACGCTTTCATATTTAATAACATTATGATATGATATTTTTATTTCTTGTCTTGTTTGGCCTGCTTTTCAAGTTAATAAAATAAGAATGATTAGTTTATGGATTGTGGTTTGGTCTTTTCCCGTTTTGCATTTCCTAAAAGCTTAGGAATTAATTATTTTGTCGAATATTTTGTTAAAATATCTTGCTTTTTCTCAGGCAGAACACAGTAATTTTTTATCTATATAATAATATTTAATTATAGTATCTAGGAAAACGAGCTTTGTTTGGAAATCTAGTAAAAAGAATTTTGAAAAATTCCATCCCTATAGTGGTGAAATAGGAGTTGAAAGTTTGTTTCGAAAATCATTAAATTTACAACGATTTTGTTGAAAATTGATATTTATGCTCTTAAATACATTTCATTATATACGTGTTTCAGTATTTATTCGAATTTACCATCTGAGGTTTTAAATAAGGGTTGAAAGTTTGTATGGAAAATATTCAAAAATCCCGAATATTATCATGAAATCCGAGCTAACAAATACAATGAATTGATTATAAATTTTATAGTTTTTAATTTGTCCCTAAAGGGACAAATGGGGCCAAAGTTTTTATAATGCAATACAACAACAACTGGATGGATATTGTTGAATATTGGCATGCTGATAGTTATAATAACTTAGACATCCGTTATAAATGGATTTTTCGAAGTCCCCGATCATTGCACCCCCACGGGGGTGCAATGATCGGTACCAGTCAACTTAACACGTTAAGTACGAGGCTATTTTCAGAAGACTTGCAGACAGTGCGTTTGAGACCTTTAAGAACTCGTAACCGTGCTTAACTGCAGTGCGTATAACATCTAAAATAAAAATGACTCGTTCAAATCATCGATTACTCTATCTATTGGTTGCTTAGCACGCAAATATTATGACAAATGGATTATGGGAAAGTACAGAAAAAGTTGGTATCTATTATATTTCACATCGTAAACTAAAATAGCACTGTTAGAGTAGTAACTAGTGAGTAAGTGAGGAGAAATTAAATTATTAAATGTGTTATCAATAGTCAAACTTTTATTGGTGTAGATACAATATTAATTGACGTAAAGCATTTACTTAAAACAATGTTTTTCATGTTGAAGGAAACTAAACTTTTCAAAAAGGTTGCATTACATGCAATATGTCATTATTCCTTTAGTTTTCTTGAATTCCTGTACGCTATCCAGTCTATGGCGTAATTTGTTGTAGCAGCCTGTTCAACGCCTTTTTTGTCACCATGTTGAAAAATATATTATAATCTGAACACCAATATTAATATAATTATTAAATAATCACAATTTTTAAATGCTAGCACTGCACTTGGTATTATAAATACGTAATTTAGCGTAGTCACGCTCTCTATCGACATTTAAACGGCACTAAAGAGAAGCGCGCGGCGCTCGTACCACCCGCTCTTCACTCCTTGCATTTACGAGGCCACCGATTTAGGAGATATAAAAATCTCCACTCCAAAGGCCACCGATTTAGGAGATATAAAAAAAAAAAAACGTCTTACGTGGTAGAGTCATGCTTCGGCACGAATGGGCCGGCTCGACCGGAGAAATACCACGGGCTCACAGAAAACCGGCGTGAAACAGCGTTTGCGCTGTGTTTCGCCGAGTGAGTGAGTTTACCGGAGGCCCAATCCCCTACCCTATTCCCTTCCCTACCCTCCCCTATTACCCTATTCCCTCTTAAAAGGCCGGCAACGCACTTGCAGCTCTTCTGATGCTGCGAGTGTCCATGGGCGACGGAAGTTGCTTTCCATCAGGTGACCCGTTTACTCGTTTGCCCCCATATTTCATAAAAAAAAAAAATCTCCCTACGCACCGAGTGTCCATAATCACTACTTAGTGCGTTAATCTCTTCAATCTCCAATTTTTTTTCTTTAGAACACGATTTTTGGTACCCGCTGAAAGTCTCGTAAGAGATCATTTAGATCCCCTAACGCACTGAACACGTGAGTTCTATAAAATATTGTTTAATCAGGATATTGTTTGGGCTGGTACCGACTTCAAAATAATGAAGATTGTGTAGAGAAGTATGAAGTTGAAATTTCAGCCAAATTTTAGCTGATGGATTAATAATGTAAAATATTTAGAAAATAAGACTTATTTCATACTTTTTGTGCGTTTTTACTTTGGAATATGGTTTTCATTTTTTGTTTAAAAATAATAATTATAATATATACCTACTTATTAAATCAATGCACCTAATTACTTTAAATTGACAGTATATTTTAATAAAATGTCAGTATAGTTATTTTACTAACTCGTACGAGTAGAATCCAAAGACTATTGATTAACTAGATTAATTTTGAAAGCCTCAAGAAGTGGACTCTGTGAACAAAGTCTTAACAAACAGGGCGAAATGAGCATCGAGTTTTGCAGCCTGTATTGTGGTTGACCTTGCACGATATTCTGACATTGTTGCTTGTGTAGTGGTAGTATTTACAATCTTGTTTCTGAGTGTACGCATAAGCAGTGTGGGAGGACTGAGGAGGGAGGGAGGTGCTTTACTCATGCTTATGCGTGTACTCACACATTTGCTTGCTGGCTGTGGGTAGATTTTCGCGGGATATTGCTAGATGTAAAACTTAGGCATTTTCTTCCGTTAATGTATAATTTATACAGCACTCTTGAAATACCGTGCCTGGGACAGTAGGTTTTTAAATTACGGAATTCTCACAACACAAACAGCCTAGTCCTTCCTTCACCGTTAGAGCGCGCTCTAACGGTGAAGGAAGGACTAGGCTGTTATACCCCTACCTATAACCAATGGTGCCCTACCTCAAATTCGACTCTAGCTACAGCCCTGATTCTGCCTCTCCTAACCTACGGTGCACAGTCTTGGTCTTTAACCGCGTCACAAAAATCTATGCCCGGGGTCTGTCAACGGGCCATGGAGTGCAGCATTTTAGGTGTCAAGAGGATCGACCGAATCCGAAACACCACTCTGCGCTCCAAAACGGGACTGACTGACGTGGGAAAGAAATCTGCCAGCTTAAAATGGCATTGGGCGGGGCATGTGTCTCGCATGCACCCAGATAGATGGGCACATCTTATTTCGGAGTGGCTACCGACTGGTCGGTGGAACAGAGGCAGACCCAAAAAAAGGTGGCGCGACGAATTAGGTGCATTTGATAAGGACTGGCCGAAGGAAGGCATAGCGATGGATCATGATTTATGGAGGAAAAGAAGGGAGGCCTTTGCCCAGCAGTGGGACACAACAGGCTAGCATAAAATAAAAAAATTAAAGCATCTAAAATTCCTGCAGAGCAGGTGATTTACTTTGGATATGTCATCGTAAAATCCTAAATAGCGTTAGATTGTAATAAAACTATTGAAATTGTAAAATGTTGATACTTCCGACGCGAATATTCTGCCTATAATTTAACAATAATTTTCGTTAAATTATAAATATATAGTTATAAATCTTTCGACATATTTTTACAATATCGTTAGTTATTTAACAATCTTACTGTTTTTACAATTTTACAGTTTTTTTTTACGGCTGACGGTTTTTTTTTTAATTTTTATTTTAAAATTCATTAGACGATGTTTCATAGCAATATTTATTCACTTCATGTGGCTATTTTAGAACTGCAGATTACTAAAATTGCTCTCCATCCGTTTACTGCAATAACAAGTCTCTTTTTCCATGTCGCTAAAGTAATTTTCCACTTAAATATCAACAAGATTGAAATCTTGTTGATATTTAAGTGGAATTCTACTATCCTACTACTAGGAAAATATACGTACCTACCTACAATTGAGAGTTGCCAACCTTATTTTAAAAAGTATAAATTCATTTCCTTGTCTATACATAGGTACATGAAGTAGCTTTATTTGTACAAACAAACCTCTAATTATTCAAGCAATATAATATTAAAAGCACAATTAAAACTATGTAGGTAGGTACTACATACAAATAAATAAAATTGAAGTGTCTGTTTGTAATGTGTCTAGTTATTAATATTATTTAAAGCGTGTACACCAAATAGTACAGTCTATAATTTTTATAATTGAAAATTAATATTTATCATAAAATTGACAACCAATATCATTATTTTATTGAATTTATTTTTCTGTTTTTCAATTCTTGACCCACAATATCCCCCTGATTACTTATTTATAAAATAAATAAAAACCAAGTGATGCGTATATTACACAAAAAAATATATTACCAAAATGAATGTGACAGCCCTTGCGCAGATGGAAAAGTAGGTAAATAACTCGATGAGCGGCCTTAGACGTCCTACTGTTCTCTCTATACTGTAATTAAAAGGGTAGTTCATAAATTGTGTTAAATCTAAAACTACTATAGTTATAAAGACCATTTTTGTCATGAGCTGAACGGTCTCGTCGGTAGACCGTTTGATTCGCACTCGACAGAGTGCAGGTTCGAATCCCAGGTTGTAGCGTGTACCAATGAGACTTTTTCAGATCTCAAGTACAATATACTGACGCTCTAACGGTGAAGGAAAACATCGTGAGGAAACCCGCACATGGTCGGCCCCAGACGTATTGACCAGTCATTCCTCTGGACTAGGCTATGTTATGAGAATGCCGTATGTGCTTCTGCAACCATACCTATGGCATTTAAAAACCATGTTCTGTTCCTGGCACTACAGTATTTCAAGAGTGATAACTTCGCTGGGAGAATACTGTATAAATCGTCCAATAAGGATACAAGGCCTAAGTTTTTTTTGGAATGGCAACTAAAATACATGTTATATAATACATATTAAATTACCACTGGATTTAGGTACAGCATTCAAAATTTTAAAAATGAAAAAAAATATTTCTAATAGAAAAATGATTTTACATTCTCGACGATCTCTTTCGTGAATATATAATTATTTAAAATTGTAATTATTATTTATTGACTTTATTATGTATGTAATCAGACCTTATATAAATATGACTTTGCACGCCACTCAAATGGCAAAATGAACAGAAACAGTGTTATTAATAATTTTATGATCTTTTGTAACTACATTCATGCAAATAAACGTAAGAAAAAATATAAACTACCTCATTGGTCAGTTAAAGGGCCATACAGGCCAAGGGCAGGACTATCCAGCCTGCATAATATGTTTTCAATAACAATATTTTAGCTGCCTCTCACATTATTGCGCGCGATAACGGATATCGTTATCGCGTAATCGCTCTAAGGCGGATGAATAAGATAACAAAAAGACAACAATATAATAAATATAATATATAAATATAAAATAGTAAAGAATAAAAAATAATCTTCTGTCGCATGCCTGCATATAGGCTAAGTATTTTATAATTCTGAGTCTATATACAAATTAAAATCTAGGTACTGTTTTCTTGAAATTCTATAAAACGTAAATAATTACTGACAGTCTCAGTTTATTATAGTAAACAGTCGAACCGGAGGTAAGGTCTCTAATGCTTTATCTACACGATCCTGCCTGCAAAGTGCAGGGTTAGTTTAACCTATGTATAAAAAGTACTAATTGTAGAAAAAATTACGATGATAGGAGCAGTCTATATTACAGTGTGCTACTATCCTACTTCTCATTCTTCTGGACTAGGCTGACTATGTTGTGAGAGTGCCGTATGTGCTCGGGAAACCATACGACATTTAAAAACCACATGTCCCAGGCGCTACAGTATTTCAAGAGAGGTTACTTCGCTCGGAAAATGCTGTATAAATCAACCATTATCGGATGAAAAGGCCTAAGTTACTATCCCACTACTTATAAATGTGAAAGTTTGTGAGGATGGATGTTCGTTACCCTTTCATGTAAAAACTACTGAAGGGGTTTTAATGAAATTTAGTATGATAGTGGCTTTTTATCCCGAAAAATAACAATGACCGTAGTTCTTCTTAGTAGTATTATTCAGTATTTTTTGTCATTGTTTAAATACATGATATTGAATCATGTATTTTTTTTTTATTTCTCATGTTAAAAGATTGTGTCTAAATTTTGAAGATTTTAAGCCCTCTTAGTCCTGCAAGTCGGCTCGTGTAGCCCAACCTTTACAATCGAAGTATATCGTCTTTCAATTTTATTGAACTATAAAATTAAGTGGCTTGGAATTGGAGTCGATGCCGTTTTAAACTCACCACAGGAAAGCTTTTCATTAAACCAACTCACTTTAATCTAAAGAAAACAATAGAAGTGGCTACTGACTGGAAAATTTACGGAAATAAACCGTTTCGCTTTTAGAACAGACTGTTTTTCATAAGTACATGATTTTAATTTAGATTATAATTTAAAATCATTGTTTGAGGGGAATTTGTTTCCCATTCAAACAATTCATGAATAAACCGTAAAGTTAAATAAAAATATCCATGCAATGAACGTAAAAACGTTATTTACGTCCATGATCTATGGACGCTTCACACCATGTCAGTTTAGCCCCATGGTAATGTGTCTGAATAACTTGTTTTACGGGGGCTACATAACGGGAAGTATCAAGTATATTTAATACTTTTATACCTTATGTAGGTTTTTTATGTAATGAACCAAGAAACGAGCAGACGGATCGATTGATGGTGAGCGATTACCGCCACCCATGGACACTCGCAACACCACATTTGTAACTCCCCTGATGCTGCGACTTGCGTTCCTGGTCCTTAAAATCCCCAATCTCCCCCCATGGGCCTCCGGTAACCTCACTCACTCGGCGAAACACAGCGCAATCATTATTTCACGTCGGTTTTCTGTGACGTCGTGGTATTTACCCGGTCGAGTCGGCCTAAGCGTGGCTCTCCCACAGTTAAGTATGTTTAATATTTTTAATCTATACTTATATTATAAATGCGTAAGTGTGTCTGTCTGTCTATCTGTCTGTCTGTTAGGTATCTCTTCATGCTTTAACCGCTGAACCAATTTTTATGTGGTAGGTATAGACATACTTTGGGTCCCGGGAAAGGACATATAGGATATTTTTTATCCCGAAAAAGTACAGTGTTCTCGCGGGATAAAGTATTTACGCGGGCGGAGCTGCGGGCAAAAGCTAGTATAATATTATAATACTTAACATACACTCATGAATATTGAAATATTTATTGTTTCCTCGGCGAGAATTCGAACCCGCGACCACCGGCTTGAGCATTCATCTTCTTCTTGCCCCAACTAATATTTTTTTCTAATTTATTGATACTTTTGTATTTTAGCAATGCAACTGGCAATTGAATTACATATAAATCAATTAATCACACATCTAGCTATAATTAACATTCTGGGCGGAGCGGCTACAAGAACCGCTGGTTAGCATCGCCCTAATAACGGCAATTCGCCCACTGCTAAAAGAGTGGGTCAACCGAAAATACGGCGCACTCTCCTTCCGTCTAACACAGGTGTTGACCGGGCACGGCTGCTTTGGTCGGTACCTGTGTGAGATCGTGAGAAGAAAAAGTGACACAAGCTGTCACCATTGTGGAGAAGACAGGGACACAGCCGAGCACACTATAACGGCGTGTCCCGCCTGGATCGGACAACGCGCGGCCCTAATAACCGCAATCGGAGCAGACCTCTCCCTGCCAGCAATAATTCAGGCTATGCTGAGCAGCGAGAACGCGTGGCAAGCAGTGGAAGACTTCACGCAAGAAGTTATGTCTGCAAAGGAGGAGGCCGAGCGCGAAAGGGAACGGATGGCGCTCGACCCCTCAAGACGGCCGAGACGAAGACGTGCGGTACAACATGTCCGTAACGTCCCGCCTTAACCGGGGAACTCGGGGTGGTGGCGTGGGGACGCCGCCGCTCATTGCACCGAGTCCCCGAGAGAGCCATGATGCGCAACGTACTCCTGCGCATCGCGGCATACGTGGTGGAAGGTCTACACAAGCCCCGATGGGGCCTCTGTTCGGTCTGAGGGGTACTTAAACGCCCCCAACGTGATGGGCCTGCAAATCCCACAACGCAGGCGCCCGTCGTCGGAGTCGCGGTTGTTTTGTAGTTCCCGTGGCTCCGGCAAGGGCGGTACTGTCGGAGTACCGCCGAGTTTTAGTGGGTAGGGCTGTGGTCAATTCCATCTTTACGGCCGCAGCGAGTCCCACATATCCGCGGATATAATGGAATCCCCAATCCCCCGCGGAATGCGGAACGGCATTTCTCGGCGAGAAAAAAAAAAAAAAGCTATAATTAACATTCCTTAAATAGTCATGATAATATGCGATAATAATTATTAAAAAAAATACTTCCTTATATTATTAAGTTATAAACAAATTAATATTAACGTAAAACCCAACCGCAACCAGACATAAAATTACAAAAGTTTTACCTTTTATTATCTATACTAATATTATAAAGAGGAAAACTTTGTTTGTATGTTTGTTTGTTTGTTTGTTTGTTTGTTTGTTTGTAATGAATAGGCTCAAAAAGTACTGGACCGATTTCAAAAATTCTTTCACCATTCGAAAGCTACATTGTCCACGAGTAACATAGGCTAAATTTTATTTTGGAAAATAATAGGGTTTCGTAAGATATTTGGGTTTTTCGGACACAAGGTGTAAAAAATCAACCAGAAAAGTTACTTATTTTGCGTACGCTGCCTAAACTATAAAAGATAGAACCATAAAATGTTCTAATTAATTGTAGATCTTATAAATATCTACAAAAAAGTCCGCGACACACTATACCTATCTATGTCGAGTGAGGCACAACAACCATTTTTTTATTTAGAAATCTTGAATTTTTTTTGGACTACATTTAAACGCGTTTATTTTACTCATGCTATTAATCCTTATCAAAATAAATTATTTCATCACTAAGTACAGTTTATGTAGATAATATTTGGTCTTTTAATGATTAAAATTGGATGTTTGGTTTTGAAGTTATGGCGAAATTAAAATATTACGATTTCTGCTGCACGGCCCGTTGCGAAGTGGGCGTCGCGTCGCGTCGTCGCCAAGGCGAAGGCATTTCTATGAGTAAATTTTTTGTTTTGTGTTCGTTGTAACTATGATGGATAGATACTTGAGTAACTATTTATTTAGTGATTGTTGTATTGTTAGTTCTGAAAAGTGTAGGTATTTCATACGATAAAAGTATACCCACTTACTTATTTCATTAAGTATTAGTAGGTACCTATATTAATTTTCATACCACCTGCTCGACAAAGTCCGATTATATATCACGCAATCTCAACGTAAAGCATGTCATTGACTCCCAAGGGAGATAATGTTGTATGAAACTCCCAAGGGATTAAAGTAATTTGAATTTGGAACGTTAAAATTCGTATGAAAACTCCTAATAGATAATATGGTATTGCTGAGAGTTTATTCGAAAATCGAACTGGCCACCTATAATTTTAACATTCTCACGTGTCAAAATCGTCAGTCATAAGTACTGCTCAAATAAACTCCACCACAACTTCCATAAATGTTCCTAATAAAAATATTACTCTGTCCCTCCATAACTGGACAAATTACAAAAAAATATCAATATTAATTTTTAACAAAATAAATGTTATATTTTTGTAGCCCTGGGTTTTTATTGCCTCGCAGTAGGAATGAAAAGTAGAGTATGCACCTCTGGGATAAAGCCTGTCTTCGTCTTGGGCAGCTTGAACCCCTCGCTTCACTCGGGAGTTAAGTTTTAACTCCCTCGCTACGCTCGGGAGTTAACTCTAGAGTCCCTCGTTACCCTCAGGGTCCAATATGCTGCCCGTGCCGTAAGACACTGCTTTATCCCCTTGGTGCATAATCTACTATTGTTTCTGTTTGCTTTGACTAAATTTCACCCGTTTTGTTAGAGGTTTAAAGACATTCTGCTATCTGTAGTATTAGTATCAGTATTGTACCCGTGCGAAGCCGGGGCGGGTCGCTAGTTAATTATATACCTACTAGCTTTTACGCACGTATTTTTTTCGATTTTGACCTCATACGTAAAATAAAATAAAATAACTCTACTCACTGCAATATACTTCTGTATAACATATTGAAAATGTTTTTAGGGTTTCGAACCCAATGGTTAATAACCTAACCAAGAGCATGTCAGGACATGTCTAAGGGGGGTTCCGTAACTATAAACGCGTAATATGCTTTTTTTTAATTACTCCAAAAGTTACTGTCCGATTTGGTTCACTTTTTAAAAGACCTATTGTACGATACCCCACACGATGGGGTAGAGTGAAAAAATATTTTTCATCCCCACTTCACATGTATGGAGAGCCACCCCTTAAATATAAAATTATTCTTTTTTATGATCCCAAAACCGTGATCTATATACAATCTATAACTGCACCAAATTTCATCAATTTATATTCATAATTACAGAAATAAAGGCGCGGACAGACAGACAGACAGACAGACGGACAGGGCGAAACTATAAGGGTTCCTTAAGTATTACGGAACCCTAAAAAGGTGTGTGTGTGTAACTTTTACGCGCGATTGAAGTAAAACTATATAATATATTTGGAAACTAGAATACCTAAATATTCTACACATTAAAATCAAGAAATATAACGTTTTACTATATGAAAAATATCAAATATATTCACCGGGAATGAATTTTTTTGTGTCGGTTTTTGAAGCTAAATTATGCCCGGGCTACACGAGGCTAGTTTTTCAAGCTAGGATAGCAAGCTAGTGTTAGTAAGCTAGCAAGCTAGTACTTCTGGCTTCGTGTAGACAAAACTATCTTCATTTGTAAGCTAGTAAGCTAGTTTACAAGCCAGGACAGTTTTTAATAGCATGGAGTTCTATTTTCAGGCTAGTAGCATCCCCCCACCATTGGTTTTTTACTATCCTGGCTTGTTTACTAGCTTCATGTGACCGGCGAAGCTAGTTTGCAGTTGGCTAGTAAAGAGGAACCACGCGTTTGGTTTGTTTTTCTACCGCGACGATTAATTTCTTCAAATATATATTATTCTTTAATATAATTAATTCTTAAAAGTAAAGCAGATGATCCACGTTTATCCCTTCGTAAAATCCATGGTCTTGTCCACACCCGTTTTTGTAGTTCATCTTATAGTTCGTCTAGCGCGAAATGGCACAGTTTTCGAAGCAACTGTTTTAGTCGAATAGTGTTTTTTTCGTATGCAGTTCATTTTGGACGAGTGGTCACCTCAGCACTCCAGTCAATACTAGCTCAAAAAATCTAGCGTCATGTAAACAAAACTAGCATGCTCCAAGCTAGGTCAGCAAGCCAGGACAGTTTGGTAAAAAACTAACTTGCTATCCTAGCTTGAAAAACTAGCCTCGTGTAGCCCGGGCATTACGGCGAAATACACATACCAAAGTTTTTATGTAAATATAATATGTTTAAATAACGATTTATACAAAAATATTTGAAATCTGTAAATAACTTATAACAGAATTAACAAATAATGCAAAAGACAACTGGTGACGTATGTTTTATATTCCGTAGGTTACTCCCTAGTCGCGCTTAAAGTAGTTTTACTTCAAAAGTTACTATGGCACAGAATACTGCTTAAATTTGTTTCTGTTCATAAAATTTGTGTTAGAAAGTAGTAGAGATACGCTTTCACACGCCTTGGACGGGCTTCAAACACTAAACATTGCTGTAAACTCATTAAAAGCTCCTGGCCAAGATTCCGTGTATAAAATCTAATACTAATATTATAAAGCTGAAGAGTTTGTTTGTTTTTTGTTTGTTTGAACGCGCTAATCTCAGGAACTACTGTTCGAATTAATTTATCGAGGAAGGCTTTAGGCTATATAACATCACGCTGCGACCAATAGGATCGAAGAATCAGGGGAAAATGTGGAAAAAACGGGGAAAATTATTCATCTTTGAGGGCTTCCGTTGTTTGTTTCAACGCGCTGATCTCAGGAACTGCTATATCGAATTGAAAAATTATTTTTTGTTTTGGATAGTCCATTTGTTGAGGAAGGCTTTAAGCTATAATATAACATTACACTGCGACCAATAGGAAGCGAAGCATCAGAGAAATTTTTTGAAAAAAAACGGAGAATTTTTTTCATATTTGAGGGCTTCCGTTGCGTGCGCTGCTGACGGTTCAAGTTACCCAAAAAATATGCATGAAAGAATTATTTCTCTTTAAATGATCTAAAAATGTCCGCTACAGTATATGTCTATCTTGACGAAGATGGCTCATTATAATCTCTTTTATGGTAATCAATTTTTGTCGAAATTAATGCATTATTGCGCCATCACTTGACGCGGACGAAGTCGCGGGCAACAGCTAGTTGATAATATTATAGATAATAGTCCTACGTCGCATCTGTATATATATATTCGAGATAATCTCAAAAACTAATGAACAATTTTTTATGAGGTTTTCATCTATCGACAGAGTGGTTCCTGGGGAAGCTTTAGATGTATAATATGTTGTGTTTTTGTTGAAATTGGTTGAAATATGACGTTAATTTCTTGTACACAATATTTTTTACACTTTCCGTGTTGTTTTAGTGCACAAAATACGGCAACATCCGAGTTACTGCGTACTGGATTACTAATAACAATGTGTCACAACTCACAGGTCAGTTTCGATAACACCACCAGAATATAAAACAATGACTGTGCCATATATAAATAACTGATACGAATACAACAATAATAAATTACGCATTTCACTAAGGAACGTAAATTACTTGTTGAATTGTTATGAAGTAAACAAGCAGTAAAGTTATTTAGCGATTATTCGGTACAATCCTGTCCCTATAAGAACTACAAAACGGTAATCTCATAAACGTCAAACCCGTTATGATTGGGCCGAACTCCAAAAATATATTTATGATGATATCAAGAAGGTTCATGTATAATAAATTCAAAATTCATTGAAATAAAAGTAAATTAAGAATCTTCTAAATATTTAAAAGGCAAAGCTAACTGACTCATCTATCAACGCACAGCTGAAACTACTGAACGGATCATATAATCTTTTAGATTCTTAAATGACAGTTAGAACTTTAAGAATGTCAAATTAATAACGTCTGTGGCCAGGCTCAGCGTGTGTATGGCGCGCCATACACACGCTGAGCCTGGCCACAGACGTTATTAATTTGACATGGTTATTAATTTGGCGTGGTGTCTGAATATTGTCCATGGATTAAGATTCTTAAAATCAGGAAGGAATTCAGCACGTCTATGACCAGGCTAATGCAGCTACAATCCAGACCCTATATGTTAAAACTGCAAAAGGGTTAACGTCAAACCCGTTTCGATTGGTCTAAAACTTCAAAAAATTAAGTTTGTGATGTCAAGACGATTCATTCATAATTCAATAAAAGTACAATAAAGGTTTAAGTTAATTACTTCTGTTATACTCAATCGCTTCTTTCATAAAAAAATTGTGATTTTTCGTCAACAGAAAGAATTTAATATTTTTACAGATAAACAGAAATTCTTATTGAGTTTAAATCCATGAAAAAGACTTGGTCAATAACTAATTAATAAAATCAACTCGTAAATCGTTCAATTTACGAGTTGATTTTATTACATATTACCTGTAAACAAAATAAAATACTTAGGTGTGTATTTAGACGTGACCCTTTCCTTTAAACAACATAATATTATGACTCTTACAAACAGATTACGTAAGCTTATCTTCACCTTCAAAATCCTTCGCAATGTCCTAGATCAAAAATTAGTAAGACAATTATACCTAGCTCCCTGTCAATCAATAATAACGTACTGCATTACGTCATGGGGTGGCGTGGGCAAGACACTGCTGCTTACTGTGGAAAGAGCACAAAGAGCTATACTTAAGGTAGCCACATTCCGCCCTTTCCTATACAGGAATGATGGTTAGTGGGATACCCCACTAACCATCTTTTCTCCGCATGCAAAGTGCTCACAGTCCGACAGCTATTTGTTTTGAATATTGTTATAAAACAACACTCGTCTCTTCCTTTTTACCCTGACCATGAAAATAAAAGACGAAAAGATATAGCTTGTAGGTTCAACGTAATAACCAAATACGCTTTCTCATCAAAAATCTACGTATTCTTAGGTCCGCTTCTGTATAATAGAATAAATGCGTTAACAAATATCTACTCACAAAATTATAGCAATTGCAAAAATACTCTAACAGACACTTTACAATCTTGTCTTATGATGACACTGAGAAGTTATTATTAGTTTATAAATAAACAAATTAATTAGTTTTAAGTACATAAGTATTTTAACTGTATTTAAATGTTTTGTTTTTACAATTGTTTTGTTATTATTTCTACAAGTTATTTGTCAATTGATTGCTCTCTCTTTGTAAGTTAATACTATTTATTTCAAGTAACTTAATTTAATAATAATGTAAATTAATATATTATGCTAGCTTTAAGTAGTCTAATCAGTGATAATGTTAACCTATTTATTAGCCCCTATCGCTTGAAATACAGGTCAACCTAGTTCAGGTAGATACATATTATGTCTTGTTAGTCCATAAGATAGTCTTTAGATATTCTTATATAATCTATTGTAATGCACAAGTTGTTTAATTGAATAAATATTTTGATTTGATTTGATTTTATTAATTTATTAAATTGTTTTTTACGATTATAAATTGTTTTTTCACATACGAAATCTGCATGCAATACGTCGACTGTTAAATTTTAGCCCTTATTATTAAGTCCCTTTCTTTTCCAAAATACCTTTATAATTTTACTGATGCTCTTGCATTGCACTCAGATCACTTCCCAACTAACATTTTGGCGCTAAGGGAAACCTTTTTTGACACTTATAATATTATAAACGACATATTAGAGCTCTGACAATAGCTTTGGACTCTACTGCGGCGTTAGGAATAAATAATTAAAGTTTCAAGAGGCATAATAGAAATAAAGGAAAAATATTATATAACTTAAGGTGCTAACTTGGAGTTTGTCAGAACTTTTGTATAACTTACTCTTACATCTTTAGGAAACGTAGAATAGAATAGAATAGAATAGAATAACATTTATTGCATGAAATGTGGTTTATAAAGGTGTTACAATATGATGCTTTATATGGATCCAACATTCTGCCTTGTCAGTGGAGTGCAAAATTATTACAAGAAGCAATATCACTTAAGTCAAAAATAAAGATATTGAACATTAACATAATAAGTATTAACATTAGATATTTGAGTCATAACATAAATTAAATTCATTAAGTAATTAATTATACATCAATTAAATTAAAAAAGGCCTATTACACATAAAAAAGAAAAAAAAAATTTGACAAACAATATTTCAAATGTTATTTAAAAAAAAAAAAAAAAAAAACGAAATGTCATGTGTGTCGAAGAGAGGTTATAAATTATAATTTATAAGCATGGTCTATTACAACCCTACAACGTGGCAGCCAAAACATAGTACCTATTGTATTATAAATTTGTCCAAATTATGTTGCGTTAAAGTAAGAAGATAAATTATTACTGAACTGCTATCCAAATACAATGATTCGCTCCGTATGCCGTTCACTTACTCGAGATGCGCTCAATAAAGGTATTCAATTTGTTCTGATTTGTACTACAAATTGTTGATACATAATTAAGTTATTATAGTGCTGCCCTGAACAGTGTTTATTATTTTAGCATCCAAATTGAACGCAAACCTGTGACCTTACATGTGGTGCAAGAAATACAGGTAATCTATATTTATTTACTAGTAGGTACTTTAATACGGTTAAAATATTTTCTAACTATTTAATTTTGTTTTCAGCACCCAGATGTCACAAACTACGAAATAGAAGGATGACAAAACACACAGTAGATTAGCAGATTAAAAGAGTCATATTATTAAGTATGCATAATGAAAGTAATGTCATAGGGGTAAAAATTTAATTATTATCCTGTCAAGCGTCAGTTGCTGCACGGCAGCAAGTGACAGCATGGGTCTCAAGCGTCGCTTGCTGCCAGGTTGCAAGGCGGGAATGCCTATAGAATATATTTCTAATTTAAAAGTGGTTTGTTTGTACCACATAATTTATACATTTATGTAATTAATATTAAGTTTTTTATGCGTATACTAAGTATTTTCCATAAATCTACTACAAATTACTTCAGAAAATCGAATGAAAAATATACGTTTTTATTGCTATTTTATTTCATAGTGAGTTTATGATTTTCTTGTGAAATGCGTTTTGAATTGAACATTTTAGTAGAAATTTTATTAGAACGGTATTTATTCTAGAGTCTACGAATAGAATATATGGATAAGAATAAGTAAATTTATTACTATGATTGTTTTTGTAAGACATTACCGTCAAAATAGGCCTAGTTTCGGAGGGTTCAATGAGGGAGTTCCCTTATTGTACATTGTAAAAAAATAATGAGTTACTGTAATATTTAACATCCTGAAATGTATAAAAATATAAAAATATGTATTTAATTATGTCCCAGTTACAGTTTATTGAGCAATCAAAATATGTACTATGTCAGATATTTTTCATAGTAATTGTAATTAGTTTTGCTCCAATCCTTGTTAGTACAACTGTTTTTGTATAAAATTTTTATGTATAATATATCCAATTACGTAAATAAAGCAACATTCACTGTATAGAAACATACATTTTATATTTATTTGAGTTTTAAAACAAAATATTAAAAAAGACGAAGTTTATGTGTTTGTATCAAGATTCCATTTATTAAATGAGTATTTTTCTAAATTCCATTTACGTCATCACTTAGGAAATCTATTCTACTTTTTAAATATATATCACATGCAAAGGTAGTACATAAATTATAACAATATAATTTGGAGAAATAAAAATCGCGGGAATCGAAATTAGACTGACAATTTTATAGTAGGTAACTGTAACTTATTTTATATCGGTTTTTGAATTAAAATTTTATATATAATGTGTGCACCTACGTAAATTAAGCAAATTTTACTATATAGAAACATAAATTTGGCCTTAGTTTAGATTTGCAATAAAAATATAAGAAAAAGTCGTGTGTTGTGTTTGGATCAAGATTTCTTTTATTAAACTAGTATTTTTCTTAATTCCAATTATATTATCAATTAGGAAATTTAATCACCTTTCTAAATATATATAACATGCATATGTTTTATTCACATTAAAACATTATAATCTTGAAGAAAAACACGACGGGAAACGTCATATGATTTATAGAGGTCGGTACTCCGTGCATCTGTCATGAGGGAATGAGGTCGTCCTCCTCCTTCCTCTCCGTAATGTGTGTGATGAGGTATCATTTGGCATGTTCTCACTTGAGTGTCAATAACGAAGTCAAAAGTAAACATTCAGTGCAAGTGTTTACGTTATTTGAAATGTTTACTTTCAAGTGGATAGGTACTTAATTATACTGAATCTAATTGTATTTTTTTATAAATCTGTTTTTATATTACGTAATCACTTAGGAAATTAATTATATTTTTAAATATATACATCATCCATAGGTTTTATTTACTTATTAACATTAAAATTGCGAAAAAAAATCGCGAAAAAAATTGCGGGAGAATGTAAGGAAAATTAATTTTTGGTGGCAAAAAGGCGCGACGCTTGTCGGCATAATCTGTCAAAGAGTGTCAAGGCGCTTCACAGGATAATTGATGATAGAATAAAGTAAAAATGTCCATAAATTACATAGTCAATAAATTAGATGTCAATAAATTAAATTTAAATAATGTCATTAATTTCATTACTCAATTGGATGGGAATCTACCGCCATATAAACTGTAAAAGTCTGATTACATGGGAGAAAAATTGTAATTAATTTGATTTCAAGTACATGTCAATATTATCATTCAGGTATTCTTCAAGGCTATAATAACACTTTTGCAAAAGCAAATCTTTGACTGTTTTTCTAAAAATAAAAACATTATCATCATTTTTTCTTATTGATGTAGGTAGTTTGTTAAATAATTTTGATGACATACCCAATATACTTTTACACACTAGTGATGTTTTAAAGCAGTTGGTAAATAACTTCTTGTTATCACGTCTATTTCTTTTTATGTAATCACAATTTTTGGGAAACAGGTCTTGATTTTTATAAACAAACAGTAGTATTTCTAATATGTATAGTGATGGAAGTGACAGAATCTTATATTTAGTAAAATATGGTTTGCAGCTATCAGTCGTTCCCAGGTTAAACATTGCCCGAATGCATCGCTTTTGCATTTTGAAAATTAGATCTTTATCAGAGGAGTTACCCCAGAAAATAATGCCATATCGTAGTAGTGACCCAACCATGCCGTGATATGCAGATAATATTCCATCTGTACTTATTATGGAACTTAATTGACGGAGGCCAAAGGAACAGCTGCTTATCTTTTTGCCTAATTGCTCTAAATGTGGTTTCCAATTTAGTTTGCTGTCTATTGTCAATCCTAAAAATGTTGTGTTATTTACATTATTGATTTTATTATTTTTGTATTGGACATGAATTACTGGTGGTGCTTTTCTTTGTGTAAAATGTATAATATTAGTTTTGTCTAGATTTATTTTTAGGTTATTTTTATTAAGCTAAGAAATAATAGATGTCAATATATTATTAATGTCAATTTCATAGTTATTTAAATTGTCACAGGGTATAGTTACAGTACTATCATCAGCAAATAATGTCAATGGTTTCTTAACTGATTTAGGGAAGTCATTTATATAAATTAAGAATAATAAGGGACCCAAAACACTACCCTGTGGTACACCGTAGATGAGGTATCTCATTTCAGATATATAGAGTTCCTCTAGCAATGTCTTTAAATTTAGCCGTTTAATTGCTGTATACTGTTTTCTGTTCGTCAAGTACGATTCTATGAGCCTAAGTATATTTCCACGTATACCATATGCTTCTAGTTTTTTAAAAAGTATTTTGTGATCAATATAATCGAAAGCTTGGGTCATATCGCAGAAAATTGAGCATATTGGATTTCCACTATCCATGTTATTCATTACGGTACTTAAAAAATCAAAAATAGCTCTATTTATACCAATATTCTGTCGGAAACCTTTTTGTTCTTTACAAAAAATTTCATATTTTTCAAAATAATCGTAGAGATATTTATAAATGTACTTTTCAAAGATTTTTGATATGACAGATGTTAGGGCTATAGGTCTGTAATTTTTTAATATTTTCTTGTCACCTTTTTTTTTGAAGAGGGGTGTAATTATTGAGGTTTTTAATTTCTCTGGAAATACACCATTTAATATACATAAGTTTAAAATATGGCTCAAAGGACCAGAAACAATATTAACGACAGATTTTATTATTTTTGTTGAAATTCCGTCATGACCTACACTTTTAGTGTTTTTAGACTATTTATAATTTTATGAATGTCATTAGGTATACTAGGAGGAATAAATATTGAGTTTACTGAGGGTATTATGTTCTCTGTGACATTTTTGCCATATCCCAAGATAGGGTCAATTTTGTCTACAAAGAAGTCATTAAATTTATTAGCAATTTCTGTAGGATTAGTTAATGTGCAATCGTTTATTGTTATTTCAGAAATATTTTCTTTTGGTAAATTGTATTTTGTTTGTTTTATAATATTCCAAACTGTTTTAGACTTGTTTTTGGCCATCTTAATGTTATAACTATTCTGAGATTTTTTTGTTAATTTTATTATTTTTTTTAATAATTTTGAGTATTGTATTAGATTTGATTTATTTTGAGGTGTAGGTACTTTTCTAAATGACCATAGTAATTTTCTTTTCTTTTTACATCCAAATTTTATTCCGCGGGACAGCCATTTTAGTTTCCTGTTAATGTGTATTTTGATTAATTTATATGGAAGACATAGATTATAAAATAGCTGAAAGGTCTCCATAAAGCAATCATAAGCAAGATTGGCATCCTCAATTTTATAAACATCACTAAAACTTAAGTTTTTTAAGCAATTTTTTAGTTTTAATATGTTTTCAGGGCAATAATCTCGCTGTTTTATTCGCCAATATTTTATAAAAGGTGTTTGCTTTGTCGGGCAGTGTATAATCTGAGCAGAGTGATCTGATAGGGCTAATTCAATCACTTCAGTTTTGCATGTCCTGGTGATATTGTGTGCAAAATTGTCTATACAAGTTTGGCTACTGGCTCTTGTGGGTTGGTTTATGGCAAGTTTAAAATTATAATTTGATAGTAAACACCCCAGATCAAATGTTACATAGTTGTTTTTCAATATATCTATGTTAAAGTTTCCAGCAATAACAATCAACTTGTTTTTCTTTTTTACTAAATAAGTGAGAAGCTGTTCTAGTTTATTTAAAAAGCTACTTAGGTTGTTTGGCTTAGGTACTCGGTACAAGCAAACAATAATTAAATTGTGATTTATTATTTCTGCCGCACAACATTCAAACGAACCCTCTACTGCTAGTTGAGATATATCTTGTAGTTCATTCCATAGTAATCCCTTTCTTATAAGGATACATGATCCTCCCCTATTTTGATTTTCTCTGCAATAACAAGCTCCTAATACATAATTAGGCACCAATAAGTGTTCTTCGTATCCAGATCTAATAAAGTGTTCTGTTATACAAATGATATCAACGGGTCTCTCATTATTCGCTAATTCATGTAAATTTGCAGTGAGGAGATCACATTTATTTAAGAGCCCAGCAATGTTTTGATGAAGGATAAGTAACTTATTGGTTAAGAAAAAAGTCACTGGAGCAATTAACATTTTGGTGATTTAGTTGAGTAGGGCTTTTACAGTTTATATAGGAGCAATTAACATTCTTATCTTTCATTTGTGAATTATGATTATTGTAATATGTCAAGATTTCATTTATACAGTTATATAAGTCATTAAAAATAATATTATAGCCAATTTTATTTAAGGTTCCATTGTACATTTTAAACATAGAATAATCATATTTCAGATTCTTATTACTATCTAGTATATAAGCATGTTCATGGGTTATTGTGTCTAAATATAGTAAATTATTGAAATGCTCCACTCTCCAGTTATACATGTTATATCCTAATCTATATGTGGGAAGACATAAAATTATATTTGTATTTTTGTAATTCTGAAGCATGTTTCTTATACTAATAACTAAATTAAAATAATCTTTTGTAACAGTAAAGTCATTTTCACTTATGAACACTATACAAAAATCGCTTAAAGTGTAATTGACAATCTTGTTATCTAATGCATTAATCATGTTTACAGTGTTAGAATGCGGAGAGCTGTAATGGCATAAATTAAAGTTATTTCCAAAAAGTTTCAACACGGTATTAAGCATATTGTTATAGGGTTTTGTACTGAGAATGCACATTTTGTTTTTATTTTGTTGTGTACAGTTCTTCTTCACCTTCTTATTGCTGTTTGACATTTCAATGACATTTCTATGTATTGTCTTTGGCGAGGGATAGATTTCCGCTTGGCTGCTAAACGTATCATTTATTTGTATTGTCTGTGTGGTATTATCTGTCATACCTGTCATTTTTTTAGTCTGATTTGAAGATAATTTTTGTTTGTAATAATTGTCGGTATGCGTATCCATTGTGTGTTCTAATTTGTTATTGTTACTTTTCATTGGTGTAATTTCTATATTTTGACACCTGTTAAGGTCATACAACTTGTTTCTACTTTTCCTTCTTGTATTTGGTGTGATGAAGCTACTGTTTTCTAACTTTTTATATGAGTTTATAATTTTGTCTTTTTTTTCTAGTTCATTTTTTAAACTTAAGATTTCTAGACCTAAATTTTCAATTTCATTGTTAGCTACCAATAATTCTTCCTCTAATTTCTTGATTTGATTTGTGTGTTCAATACATTCTATACTACAATCATTAAGTGAATTATTTGGTAAACTACTCATAGAAGCATCAAGTATGAAGGAATGCCCAATGTTTGATAGCGAATTTGATCTTCCATGTCTTCGTAGTGTAACAAATTCATTAGTATACATATCCATTGTAAACTTTAAAATCTGAGTTTGTTATATTTGTAGGCGCGTTTCTACAATTATTACAAGATGTTGTCTGTTTTACCATTATTACTGATGCTGTTTTATCGTACGGATAAGCGTTGCCATGACGACGCTGGTATAACGTCAATCTTATCTAGTTTTGGTACGCTCAGTTTAAAATAACTAACGGCCGCCGGCAGATATTAAACGACGGAATACTTAATAAGTCGCGTACAAATTAAGGGTTATCGGATTTATTGTGGAAAAGTTATATATAGTGACGTGATCTATGATAATTCGTTGATAAATTTGATCAATTAGAAATAACCTACGGACTTAATCATAGCTATACGCCTAAATCAGTCCGTGGGATTCGAACTTTACGACCCACGAAAAGCATAAAAATGATGCTATTGCTCGGTTTTTCAATTTTCGGAAATATATTGACATTTTAAGGACATTTTTATCATGTACTTGTGCTAAATATGGATGAAGGAATAAAATTTTTACATGAGCATGTCGAGACATGCTGTGGAAAGAGATGGTACTACTAAACATATGAGATAGAAAGAGATAGATATGGTTTATGAACAGTTTAATTACAATTTGTGTGATGTGTCTGCTTACCGACTATGTCATGACTATGGTTTTTGTGATAAGTTCTGTTTTCTATGAAACTACAACGTGAACAATGTGGGACCAGTGTAACACAGTGGGACAGTGTTTAAGAGCCAGGACTCCGCAGACTTGCGGTATAGCTGTAGCGGGCTCCATATTAGTGCTGGTCTACTATGTACGACCTAATGCAATAATCGTTCGTGCGCCGGGACGTGTCGGCGCCAGCAAGACGGCGGCAACACGACGGCGGTAGCATGACGTCGACGTGACGACGGCAACATGACGGTGACGTGACGGCGGCCGCGGCAGTGGCACGCTGGAGTCATGAACGCGGTGGTACTATGTTGAGAACGACGACTCAGTGGCGGCTGCACGTGACGTAAAAGGCTGTAACCCACTTTTTTATTTCTGATATAATTTTAAAGACAGCAATACATTAGTTATTCCCCTGCTGTTTCGAGTGTCTGTGGGCGATAAATTGCTTTCCAATAGGCAATTCGTCTACTCATTTGTTAAATCAAGTTTAGTTTGGTCGCTTGTTCTCCTGTTGTGCTTTTCTATTCTCTGTGTGCAGATATTATGGTGGCTACATCATAAGCGGCGCGGGAGTCGCCTAGTGCCTACTGTGAACCGTCACACATGGTAGTGTAGAAGCACTTCGAAGTGAGTCTTGTGGAGGAGTTGTGTGCGACTCCAGTCCTCTTTTATTACTAATAGAAGCTTTAGGGTGAGTCTAACTGTTCTTTTTACAACTCTGCTGCAAAGTACTCGAAAAGCAAAGTTTGATAACTGTAAGTACCTAGTCATAGAGTAAATGGCCAGTATGGGCCATGTACTGAGTACAGAGCAGTAAAGTTGTACGTTATTTTATTTTATATTGGTTTTAAAAAGTCTAAAACATTTCTTAGATACTGGTGTTTAAGAGAATTTTAGTGTTTAAGAAGAAATATTTGCCAGAGTACATTTTGAATCTGATTAAAGAAAATAATCTATTTGACCGACACTAGTTGGTGTTAATTACTTTGCCTGATATCGAGTTGAGATATCATAGAGATCGATTACAATTTGCGGTGCATAAAACCTATTTTTACTGTTTATCCAAAAGTCAAAATTGATTTGAGGCCTTACTTTTGAAGCATTGAAAAAATAATGCGGCTACGTAGTAACCACTCTGTGCAACGTGCGCTCCGTGAGTATTATACCTGGTTCTGTGGCTGCACCTCGCCCGCCTGGGCGCCTGGGTCGCGCTGGGCGCGAATCGCTTAAACTTTTACAAAGTCGACGTCTCGCTTTAGTGTTCTTGTGTAGGGCCTACCGTACCGCCCGTACGGAGGCGATTTCACCCAGTGAACGCGTGACATTGAAGTGACGTCACATATCGGTAACACAGAGGTCCAACGTCCAAAGTCCAAATTTTACATAGGTATGACATAATTGTGACTATGTTTGATTTGATGTCATATGTATGACATGACCATGACCTCATATTGGCTGTCGACTCGAGCGCTATGTGCACGCGCGGTCGATTAGGTGAACTAAAACCTCCTACCTCGCCTAATAGATGGCACTAAGCGCGAAAAATGCAAACTAGCGTTGTTTTGTATTATAATAGATCACATACTATATTTTTATCAGCCAACACAGGTTTAGGCTAGGCTTAAACTAAATAGCCTAGCTTAGTAATAGGGGCGAAACTCTAGAAACACCACAGGTGGATGTATATAGTGGTGTGAGATTTTGCCGCCCCTCTTATTGTGCCGCCCGGGTTTTCAGAAAATCGGATTTTGCATCCCCTAGATAGATTATGAGCAAAGTTAAATCACATTGAAGTAAATTTGAGAAAACACGATCAGAGGGTGTCACTTTTATAATTTCTTCCCTTCGGTTCGCGAACGATCTGGGCACTGGATAAAAATTAATCACTACTCACTGCGTCGCTCAGTCGTTCGTGGCAATTTTAAAGCTAAACTTTATTGATTTGAATTAGTTTCGTTGCGGGTCCCAGGATGGCTTTGGCGTGTCCTCTGGGCGCTCCTAAGATCATGTTAAGGGGGTTTATGTGGTTGGTTGTCGCTGTCGATCCTGGCTGCACACGGGTTGCAGTCGTGGGGATTTGTGGTGGGCCATTTGCCCGTATATTTAGGTAGTAAAAAAAAAAGGAAAAAAAAAATATAAGAAATTATCCGTATAAAGGCAATACATTGCAGTGATATAAAGTTAGTTGCGTGTGTGGAGCACACAGAGTTCAGGGCATGCAGGGTGAGTGTTCGATGGCGAGATGCCGCCCCGCCCACACTTTTTGATTTTTGCTCTTTACACTTACAGAACGGATCGCGTTGTTGTATTGCGACGGTTAGGTATTCAATCAAAATTGATTGAGGGAAGGTTGGGTAAAATATTTCGTTGATCTGTGGCAGCGTATTATGTGTGGATAACCATTCCGGTTTGGAGTGGTTGTGGCGGCCTCGCTTTCGGGCGTGTTGACGGCTTCTGGATGGTTTCTGTATTCTGTGGTGGAGCAATTAGAAATCTTTATGACTTGTTTTATTACTAAACACTGGAAGGATGTCCTCGTGATAATTTTTAGAAATGCATAGTAATCCAGATATCTACCGTAAGCAGATAGTAGAAATGACTAAAAAGATTATAATTGAAGTAAATTGCTCTGATTCAGTACAATATTAAAAAAAAAGAGAATTTTATTAAATTATGTTCGGTGGTTTAGACTCTGGTCACTAAATAGAGAATGTGCGTAAGTAGGAATATGACGTGCAGTAGTTGTAGCTGGGTAATAAAATGTGTATTACACACATAATAAACGCGTTTTCATAAGTATGCTGCGTGGAAGAGGACGATTATTAGGTAGGTACCGTCGCTGTGACTGCCATAACAATGAAATCGCTTATTTGTAATTTGACACCGATACACACTATAAGATGATATTCGAATTACGTTTAGTATGCCTAATGAAAAGCTAAATGCTTCCATACCTAGTTCAATAGTGATTTACGAAACGGGTTTTAGTATGAATATTGCAGTCCACGGGGACTCCGGCGAGCAGTCTAAATGTACCTAATTCATATTATGTGCTATCCACAATCCACATGGATGCTTGGGCTTCAGTTGACGTAGTTACATGAGGTTACAACTAATGAGGATAAGCCGTTACTATGAACACTGTGATGTGAGGTGTTCTTGTTGCGCCAAAAAATATAACGGCTCTATATAGTTGACGAAACACTACTGCTATAGTTATAATAAAGTTTGGTGCTATCTAAGCAATCTAAGATCCGGGTTCTGGTACCTACCGATTAAGTGGTGCGGGCTATCGGGCGCAAAGGTTTTGTTTCCATATAATTTAATGCTCTGTATTTTAAAAATAACACCCCACTTCCCGCATCAAGTTTTTTAATAGCCTACAGATAGCCCAAGCTACCTTCTGTAGCTACCAATTCTATTCTAGTTCGATTCTTTGAAGAGAAGTCCGAGCGCTTCTTTCGCTTCTTTCATTCCGCAAATCGTGTTACTTCGAACATGCATTTGGTTATCAACCGATATTAGTTTGCACGAAGTTCGGGAGAGATTAAAGAATATACTTACCTACATTGCGGGGATACCTGTCCCGGGGACGAGGCTCGGCGGGGGTGACCGCCTGGTAGTCGCTTTTGCGCTTAT
Source organism: Glaucopsyche alexis (assembly GCA_905404095.1). NCBI lineage: Eukaryota > Metazoa > Arthropoda > Insecta > Lepidoptera > Lycaenidae > Glaucopsyche > Glaucopsyche alexis. Next base: position 14,522,595 of record FR990062.1, read on the forward strand.
TTCGTGTCACAATGCATTGGTGTTAAATGTGGGCTGAGCTCAGCCGTTGGATATGGTTATAATATGGTTATTGAACGTCTGACCTGACAATCCTCGTCGTGTGTTTGGGTATTTGCGCGAAAATGACCATGTAGGCGATGATGGGCGATGCTATTGACATAGAGATGTTGACGTTAACTTATGAGGACGTAGAAGTTGACGCAGAAGTTGATGCTGAAACTGCGGTTGTGTTACATTTTGGTTATTGGTTTTGTGTGGGTGTTGTCTTCCGCTTTTGCGTTGCAATTGGAAGGGGAGCACACCAATGTGTGAAGTGTGTGGGGTTTGTAGACTGCGGCGCCGCAGCGCAGGAGCGATACAAACCTAGAGGATTTTGTGTGTGGGTGTTGCAAAGGAGAGCAAACCCAACATGTGAAGTGTTGTTGAGTGTTGTTGAGCTCAGGTAATTCAAGGGAGACGGGTGACCGTTGAGTCAGCGGGTTTAATCTTGTGAGATGGCAGAGTCTGTCATTGCGGAGCGATCTACAAATCGATGCAACGAATTTGAATCTGCCATCACAGCAAATTTGCCAATGCTGGTCGACACTTATCACCTGATCCATGCCTTTGAATCATTTGGCTCTTGTTAGCGAGTGGTGGAGTCTCGCCGGTGAGTTTGGTGGCATTTGATGACTTTTGTGATTTTTGATAACTTTTAATGACTTTAACTTTCCGTGACCTTTAACTTTCGTTGACCTCAAACTTATAATAACTTTTAGTTTTCTACTTTTGATGACTTTTGTGATTTTTGATAACTTTGGATGACTTTTGAACCATCGGACTTTTGAGAATTAAGAAGCTGCCGGAAACTACAAACGTTAATATTACTCGTCAGGGTGGACGAGCGTAATGATTTGATAAAATGCATTGAGAGGTTCCTTCGCGCAGGTACACCTACACTCTACAGCCTATTTATTCGCCCGAGGACGTGCGATTGTCAGTCCGGCCGTGTAGGCGCGTTTCTACAATTATTACAAGATGTTGTCTGTTTTACCATTATTACTGATGCTGTTTTATCGTACGGATAAGCGTTGCCATGACGACGCTGGTATAACGTCAATCTTATCTAGTTTTGGTACGCTCAGTTTAAAATAACTAACGGCCGCCGGCAGATATTAAACGACGGAATACTTAATAAGTCGCGTACAAATTAAGGGTTATTGGATTTATTGTGGAAAAGTTATATATAGTGACGTGATCTATGATAATTCGTTGATAAATTTGATCAATTAGAAATAACCTACGGACTTAATCATAGCTATACGCCTAAATATTTATTAAATAATTGAGGAAGTCTGTTATTTCATACCAAAATGTCAGTGGTGCGCCGTTGATACGTTGACAATATTTGAATTTTATCTTTAATTTTTAAGTTTTCTTTTCTAGTTTATTTTAGCTTTATGTTTATAATCCTGTATTACGATGTAAGATGTACTAATAAATATGCTACTGGTGTACTTTATAAATTCTTGTTGGAGTTATTTAGTATAATCTTTGTTTTCAGACAGAAATCACAAAATTAAAATAGAGTATGTCCTCTAGGGACATACTCTATTTTAATTTTGTGATTTACGCTTTGATACAAGATTTTTTGATAGAGTAAAATTTTCACTTATCACTGTATCACTTGGCACTTAGTTTTTGGCACAATTATCACACAGATTTTTAGTTAAATATTTTAAAATATTTTTTAACACGGAGATAATGTTGTTGCTTGTTTTGACAGCTGACAACGTAAAACACTATCACCAATTGTAAGGTGTCTTCTAATACTTACAAACGGTTAAAGTTCTTAAATGGAGTTAGTCAATACCTTGTACCACCTAACGAGTTCTATGGAGCCCTAAGAGCTAAAAGAAAGTTATAGTAGTGATAACTATTTGTATTAAAGAGCTATAGAAGTTAAAAAGTGATAACTATAGGTATTATAGAGCTAGATGCTGCAAGTGTCAGAAACCACCTTTAAATCATTACAGGTTGTATATTAGGATTTACTCCCACATTATAAAAGTCCAAGTGGCATTAAAAGCTAGCTATAGTTTTTTTAACACTGCGTTGGGAATAAAAGAGTTATCAGGAACCTTAGGTAATGTAGATTTTACGCCATTAAATAAACATAGCCTATAAAATTTTAAAAGTAAATTTATGGTCAAAATATTATTTTCTGACTTATTGATTTACATTATTTACTGTTTTCAATTAAAATAAACATAGACGTACTGAGAATTGTTATTTACAACCACAACTAAAATAAAAAAAATGCCGTGGCACTGATTTATTTTACCTAATAATATGAAATGTTGTTTATTTTTGAGGCGCTTCAAAATTGAGATGAAAACTATTATATATTATCACAGAATACTTATCACCGCAGGGAGAATCAGTGGTGGATTTACACTAGGGGCAGTCGGAGCTAGTGCCCAGGGCGGCAAATTTTTTAGGGCGGCAGGAATGGGAATGGAAAGTGAAAGAAATAATTTCTAGAACACTACATTATTTTTTACAATTATCAACATTGCACAATATATTAATAATTAATTCTTATAACGGTAACGTTAAACCCCACTCCTGATGATAGTGGACATACTAAATAATTATTATCAGCGTGGCTTACCAGCTATTAACTGAGATAGGTTTGAAATCTGTTGATGGATGGGGGACACTGCGCATAAAATTTTTTGCATGGTCCTTTTTAATTCAGAACGAAAACAAATATTTTTTTTATATTATTGAAGTACCTATGTATAATATATAATAAAATCGATCATACTCGTGGGCGTAGCTAGGGGGGGTTTAGGGGGTTCAAACCCCCTCCCCCCCTCCCCCCCGAAATGGGCCGGCTGGTCCATGTGGATGACCCATATACAGAGGCGTATTTAAAAATTTTGCGCCCCAGGCCAATTTACATATTTTGCCGCTCCGTTCTAAAAGATGATGATCTATCTGAAAGATGATTTTTAAAGTTATTTTAGAAAAAAAAAATCAACAGCCTACAACAGAACTTTAATACTAACTTGTTCTATATATTGTACGTGTTTATGTTAAATGCGTTCAAACTGAGAAAGCGAGCGAATGTTTTTTACACTTTAACCTAATCTTTTTATACTTTAAGCACTGAAAGAATACTGTACTTTAGAAAAAACAATAACATCAATAGCCTAAAACAGGGATCGCGAACCTATGGCACGCGTGCCATCGAATCCTCGAACGTATAGCATGCGGCACAATAATTTGGGCACGTCACTGATCACAAAATTTTGTAATTACGTACTACAAAAAAGTGTGAAATAGGTATTATATGACAAACCTAACATATTAAGTTATTTGTCATCTATTTTACAACATCAGAAATTATACTAATTTTACTTTAATTTAAATTACAAAATGATCCTATTTTGACAGTCTTTTAGAGTTTAAAATTTGAGCTGATTTAACCTATTAAATAGGAAAAAAATTTTGCTCGCTCACATTTAACATAAATAACATAATATTATATTATTTAGTAGCGATGTTCTATTTTAGCCGGTTCATTTTATGATATTTTTCCGAAGTTCACCGTTATTCAGTGTTTAAGTTTAACGATTGAACAGATTTTAATAGAAAAAAATTTTTGCTCGCTCGCTTCGCTCACTCATGTTTGGCTTACAGAACATATTACTATAAAATTTTGTATCGACGTTCAGTTTTAGGCTTTTGATATTTGTATTTTTCGAATTACAGCGTTTTTCAGGGTAACAGTCTTTTAGGGTTTAAAATTTGAGCAGATTTCACCTATTAAATAGGAAAAAAATTTTGCTCGCTCGCTTCGTTCGCTTGCGTTTAACAGAACATATTATATTATTTAATAGCGATGTTCTGTTTTAGCAGGTTCATTTTATCATATTTTTACGAGGTTCACCGTTATTCAATGTTTAAGGGGAAACCATGAAAGACTGCTTGAAAGCATAATTTGAAGAAAAAAAAAATTTGCTCGCTCGCTTCGCTCGCTCGCGGTTAACATAAAGGTCATTACATTATTTATTTCCGTTCTGTTCTGTTATAGCCGATTGATTTTATGGTATTTTTCCGAAAATTTTGTACTGACGTTTAGTTTTAGACTATAGATATTTGTATTTTTCCGAATTGCACAGTTTTTCAGGGTTTAAAGCTTAAATAGGTAAAAACGAAAAAGAATAATCTAATGTGCCCAGGGCCTCTAATAGGTTAAAGAGGGCCCTGGTTATTTAATGTACTTGTGGTCGTTTTATTTTCTTGACCCCCCCCCCCGAAACTAAAACATAGCTACGCCCATGATCATACTGTTATAATAACTATATTTGATTGCAGATGTATTGGTGAATTCGTAAGAAATAAGACAAAAACTACAATTATTATTATTGTAAGTAAAATTACACTGTTAGGGCGGCATTTCCTTCAGTGCCCAGGGCGGCACTAATATTAAATACGGCCCTGGGGAGAATTCATAATTATGAAACCGATAATGTATAAAATTATTAATTGATGTCGGCCATGATTGTCGGCAATGAATATGCGCACTGCTAGATTATATTTTATCATTTTTGACGGTAATAGAAACGTAAAGTAAAAAAAAAGTTTGGGTGATGTTTATTACTACTTATTATGCACAATATACAATCGAGCTATAAATAGTATCGTAGGAGCACTCATATGTTGTTAAAAAAGCTAATTGAGTGAATTTTATAAATTATTTATTACTAAAGGGTGCAGTTGTAACCTGTGTATAGCTTATAATACACCTAAAATGGTGAATACTCCTTCAATAGCACTATTGTAACTCTTTATTCCCACCTTTTTATCACTTTTCTACAACTATTATGTCACTCTAAGCTCTAAAATTGTGGGCCCAATCGAGGGTTATAAGATAGTTATAGCGCGCTATACCACTAGTTGTTAGACCTTTTATAGAACCTTAGGTTTTTAAGTTTCTCTTATGTAGCTCATTTAGCGCTTATTCTTATTACCAAAATGTTAGTTGGGTTTTTACCAATAACAAGTTCAAAAAACGCAAAACTAGTTTATTTTGTATCAGCAGTTTACATTTCACTATTGCCAGGCATTAGGGTTGAAAATGCTAGGTCTCTGGGAGTAGGTCTCCGGGTTTTTCCTCAACTCTTCGTATTGCCGCCAGTTTATGAACCAAAATGGCTGTTGGTCGACTGGCAACTGGCTCAAGCGGTTCACTAAATCGCGGTCTCCCCTGGCTTCGAGAGGTAGATCTTGTTCAGTGGGAATCGGATTTGCTTCGGGTTGTACATCGGGATACCCTATCGGTTTCGTTCCAGCGTAGAACGGTCTCTGAGCTGTGGCAACAGCGAAAGTCGCTAATAATACAACCACTTTGAGAGACATTTTGCCTGCAAACAATAGACTGTTAGATAAAGATAGATTAGTCCCAGATCCCAATTTCACCAACGCCATAATATCATGCCTTATCTCTCATTGATACGAAGAACGAGAGAGAACATTATAAAGTGAGTCACTGTACAAAATTCTACATGATCCGCGACCGCACTTTAATCAACAGTTAACTATAACAAATGTGTTGGTAAAATTGGTACTATGTAGTCTCCTTTGGATTTTCAGGCTGTTCCTCTCGAGCCCGCAAGATTTGATGCGTATGCGAGTGAGACAGCCCGTTGACCGAACCGAGATTATATCAAAAATAGAAGAGAATAGGGCTATTCAATAGTTACAAATCTGTACATTATATTTATTCTTCTGTGTTAGATAGTTTTAAATTAATAATTCCACATCTACGCCCGCATGAAGTAAATATGGGGTACACTGCACTTTTTCGAGATAAAAAGTACCTTTTGTTTTAATCCAGAGCTTAAACTACAACCATACCAAATTTCATCAAAATCCGTTCAGTAGTTTTTGCGTGAAAGTGTCACAATCATCAACACAACATCCATCCATCCTCAAGGCTCCCACAGACGAGAGGCCGATCGTTTCAGTTAGAACTGACGTCAGTTCGGCCTGAACGGATTCGAGCACACACACGGAAAAAATCGCATCCGATCCAATTGACGTCAGTTCGGCCTGAACGGATTCGGGCCCACACATGGAACAATCGCATCAGTCCATTCTGGCTGGCGCGCGCTACGGTCGTGTTTATCAATTTTGTATATAAACACCGCGAAAACTCATATTACGCTTGTACACGATACGTGCCCGCACGGCCGCGGCTCGGGCGAGAACTGAAGCGATTTGTCCACACATGGTCCGTTCAGGCCGCCCGTTCAGGCCAGAATTAATGTTGCCAACTTAGTTATTTTACAAAGTTTTACTACTAAATTGCAGTGGCGAAGGCTGCTTCTCCTTCATAGGGAAGCCGGAGCCTGTATAATAGGTAGGAATTTCTATGAAGGTTTGCAAAAGGTAAGTGACAAGGGAAGCTGATAGGAATGGAGTTATAGGAACCCTTCGCCACTGCTAAATTGAATATTTTATTTCCTCCTTAGTAGGAATTTAGTTATAAGTAGTGTTTTAGTAGGAAAGGGCCAGACAGTAATCATATGCAAAATGGCCTAGGTTAAGCACAAAAAACAAAAAAAAAATTACATCTTATCATAATAATACATTCGTCCGTAATTTTCTTAAAACTACCCTTTTAATTACTATAATATACGTAATATTTCCTAGTATATTTTAATTTAATGGTAAATTTTATAATAAAATTCAATGAATGAAAAAAAATTAATATAACAAAAACTAAAATGCAATGGTTTTTGGGGGCTTCAGGAATTCCTAAGTTGAGTAGTTTCTTTAGTAGTTTTTTAGTAGTTTTTAGTAGAAATCGATACGAGTTTAGTAGTTTCACAAAAACAGAGCTGGAAACACTGGAACGAATCGCTTCAGTACGTACGGCCGACTGATGCGATCTCGAAATTGCACACAGACGATACGATTTTGCATCCCTTCAGGTTCGGCCTGAAGGCAGACCGGACCATGTATGGAGCCCCTTACTTACACATTTGTAATATTACTTATATGTAGGATATTATGTGACAGATTTAATAATTTGTATTTATTAGATTCTTAGTTACATACTTGAAATGAGTTTCTCTAAGAATTATTATGCGTGCCCGCTATTTCGTCAAGTTTCTCAGAATAATTGGCTTAAAAGTTAGAAGCCAACTTATATTATACCTAGTTATTTTGTAGTTCACGCAGAATTTAATTCATTTATAGAATGAAAAAAATTGGTTTTAAATCCATGAAACACATCCAATAAACCAGCAAATTTAACAATTTTTTACACCTATTTATATTACTGGACGTTTTTATATCAGACTAGCTGTTTTCTGCGGCTCCACCCGCGTAATTTTACCGAGATAAAGGAGCCTATGTTAATACATAATACAGGTCCTAAACTACTATCATACCAAATTTAATCGAGTCCAAATTTAAGCAGTCCTCCACCGTGCGCTGTACCCGAAGCTTTCTGCCGCGCACTGTAAAACTCTGGAATGAACTGTCGCCAGCAGTATTTCCGGACCACTACGACCTGCAAACCTTCAAGAAGGAAGCGTATTCCCTCCTAAATGGCCGGCAACGCACTTGTAACTTCTCTGATGTTGCGGGTGTCCATGGGCGACGGTAATCGCTTTCCATCAGGTGATCCGTTTGCTCGTTTGCCCCCTAGTTTAAAAAAAAAAAAGTTTTAAGTACCTATGTAATACACACTTGGACCATGGTAGTCTGAAATAAAGAAAATATGAATTTGAAAATCTGTTCAGTAGATTTTGCGTGAAAAAGTAACAAACATCCATCCATCCATCCATTCTCACAAACTTTCCCAATTATAATATTAATAGGATACCAAAAGTATAAAATGTTGCATGTTGCCTCATAGAGGTGCTCCATGTGAGGCTTTTTTTTGTTGTCGCGAGGAAAGGTCATTACGCCTTCCACGGGATGGGTGTCCACTGTCCCGGGGATACGTTGGACTCCCGCCGCCGTATTATGCTCGAATGGGCCGGCTCAACCGGAGAAATACCACGGGCTCACAGAAAACCGGCGTGAAACAGCGTTTGCGCTGTGTTTCGCCGAGTGAGTGAGTTTACCGGAGGCCCAATCCCCTACCCTATTCCCTTCCCTACTCTCCCCTATTACCCTATTCCCTCTTAAAAGGCCGGCAACGCACTTGGAGCTCTTCTGATGCTGCGAGTGTCCATGGGCGACGGAAGTTGCTTTCCATCAGGTGACCCGTCTGCTCGTTTGCCCCCATATTTCATAAAAAAAAAAAAAATAGCGATTAGCAAAAATCTTGCAGTCATCGCGCGATAGACGCGCAGTCGATTGTTGAACGTCAAATAAAATCGTATTACCTATGCGATCGATTGCTAATCGCTCGCTGTTGTGTTTAAATGCTCTTTGCTTCATTTTTGCAATATTTTTGCTACGACGCTCGCTGATTGCTTTTGCTTTGCTGTAAAAGCCTTACGTAATACGAAACATTTGACAGCAGTGAAGAGATCGAACGATTCGGTAGAGGCAGTACTGTCGCTAGATTGCTTCTGCTAGGTTTTTGTAGATACATAATACGAATTTGCGATTTTGGAGCAAAAATTGCAAGATACGTAAGAAGCCCGCCGGCGTTGTCGCCGGTTCACCCACTAAAACCATACCTACAAATTGCTAGCCGCTAAGAAAGGGAGTGTCCCGGATCTGTCTAACACAGGACACTCCCCACGACCGGCCGATCTTCCTCATGAGGGCTCGGACTTCTAACTAGAATAGAGGGCACTCCGACAACCTGAAGCGCCCCTCTCGACACCGTGACCGGCTAAGCCGGGGAGGTTCCTATCCTCTCCCGGAGCCCCGTTGACAGGAGGCGCGTAGCGACGCCTCCGCACTCCTGTCCTACGCCGGCGGAGCGGAACAGAGGATGGATCAATCTCTCTGTCCCGCTCCGCGGCCTCTTTCTGCGAAATGACGGGTTCGCAGAAAGAGACCATCGCCTGCCAGGCCTCATCGCTCTCGAGCATGCAGCGCACCACACTCGAGAGCGAGAGGTCCCGCCCAAGCACTGCCACGAGGTCGTGGCGCTGCACGACCCATCGGTCGCACACCTCTAGGGTGTGCTGGGCCGTGTCCTCCGCAGCGCCACATTCGTGGCAGACTGTCGTAGGCTCTTTCTGGCGACCTTACACAGGAACGCACCGAAGCATCAATGCCCGATGAGCACGTGTGTAAGACGGAAAGTGAGGGGTTTTTTCTTGCGGCGCCTCCAGAGTCCAGGTGAGGCCTGGAGCATTCGCGTGTAATGTAAAGTTATAGATTCGACTTTGAGCATTACATTACTATACTACCTCCCTGACTGACGAGAATTCGAGTGTAATGTAACGTTATAGATTCGACTTTGAGCATAACATTACAATACTACCTCCCTGCAGGGATGTCAGACCGCCACTTGGAAATCCTTGTACCGAGCTGGCTGAAAACTGGTATTGGAGATGGCAAACTGGTACGCCTGCGCTCCGCTCTGGCGCTGCAAACACTGATAGATAAACTGTGTCGGAAGTCGCATCCCAGTGAATAAAAATTAATAATATTTTAATTTCGTATACTCTTAATAGAGGGCAGTAATTGTAGAACGCACGGAAGAAATATCATTTTAAACATATTCTTTCTGATATTATATTGCATTTCAGGTATTAAATGTAAAATATATTGAAAAAAATAGAAAAATGATTCATAAAGAAGATTTTTATCGGAAACGAGGGTTTTTGATGGGGGATGTGGTATTTACTATTTATCTGGTGAACTATATGAACCGTGTGAGCAATTTTACCTTTATTCTTTATCGAATGATATAACAAATTATTAAAATATATATGGAAAAAACGCTGAATAAATATAGAATTTGTTTTCGAACAATATTTGTACTTTCAATGCGGTATCAAAAAAATATTCGAGGGATTTGAACCCGGGACCTCTAGATTGAGAGCGGAGCACCTTACCATTACGCCATCAAGCATATTTCAAATTAACTCATGGAAAATGGTAAGTGTTTATCGAGACTGCTTGCTATAAAAAAGTTTTATATTATGAGGGAAATCTGATTGGATTTTTTTTTTACATGCAACTTTGAAATTTGCCGGTTATTCTATATGGTCAGTGTATTTTTGTCGGTCAAGGGCCAATCTTGGTATTTTTGCGTGCAAGGACTGAGTAGTCTTGGTACATGGTACGTGGAACCAAAACCTAGTATGTGTACTAAGAAGTTGGTACGTCTGACATCCCTGCCTCCCTGACTGAACAGTATTCACTTCAAATGTAACATTTTTAGCGCCGAGAGGAAGGGATCATTTCAAGGTGCGCATCACAATGCTCTGTAATCCTCCTACACCAATGTAATGTTCGGATATGTAACGTGTAACGCGAATGCTCCAGGTGAGGATCACCTTTATGGTTTCTGGTTCACAGCCCTTAGATTCACATTACGCATTAAAATTGAAATGCGTAATGTGAATAATCTTAAAAATTGACTAAATAAAATTTTAAATTGAAAATTGAAAAACATAAAAAACATTTAATGAAATAGTTTTGGCCTGAAAGAGTAAAAAAAGCATAATATATACGGTGAATTGAGAAAAATCCTCCTTTTTGGAAGTCGTTTAAAAAAAACATCCATGCATAGTCCATACATAATATATCATTACAAACTTTCACATTTATAATACGAGTAAGATTCGCTCGTTTAAAGTATAAGATTTTACATTATTTTTTAATATATTATGTTTTTATGTATCGTGTAGGGTCATCTGCGGCTTCGGTCGGTGGATTTCCTTCCGCTTATCCGATGGGAAACGGAGTTGCTGGTACATCTTGGATCCCTATCGGTTTCAAACCAGAGAAGAAAGGCCACTGAGCTAGGGCAATAATTGCGAAAATTGCTACTAAAACAACAACTTTGAGAGACATTTTCCCTGAAAATAAAAGAGATTAAATTATAGAAGTACTCGTATATAAAATTATAAAGGCATAGAAGTATATATCTGTAATAAATGAGGAATGTTGAAGCAAAACGGTCTCCAGTTGAATGGAATTTCCACTTTTGAAATTTTTGGGGCCATTTTGACATTTGAAGTATGGTGAAAACAAGATGGCTGACATTTGAAGTATGGTGAAAACCAAGATGGCGTATACTTTTATTGTATAACTCCCCACACCGATATCGGTGACGGTGGACGGTTTCATTGAAACCAGGCCAGTTACGCAGGAGTAATTTGGAGTGTGTGCGCAGTACTCAAGAGCACACTCTCTCTTCCTTTACTCTCGTAATCCAGTGAGACGGATAACTGACACGACTGACGAGAGATCAGGCGCAGGTCCGACTTTTTACATGCCCATGCATGGATCATCTTTCTTGTCAGACAATCAGATAATCAGCCTGCATTGTCCTAACCAAACTTGGAAGTAACATTTTTTGTTGTTCCAATGCGGGAATCGAACCTACGACCTCCAAGTCGAGAGCCAATGTGCTAACCACTAGACCACGGCTGTTTTTTTTTTATTGTATGAAGATTTGCTGTGTCAAATGTTCGTCATCTATGACGTTCGTCATCTATGACGTTCGTCATCTATGACGAACATTTGACACAGTAAATCTTATAGGCTCATAGCCTATCTTCAGTTTTGAAATCTATGGATAAAGGTTGTCACAAGGAGCTGTTATTTAATGTTATACAACACAACGTATTTATGGTCAACCAATTTTATGTTACGTAAAGTATGAAACTTATATATACTTATAAAGAGAACAAATTTGTTTGTGCCTTTACGTTTGCAGTTTCGATATATTATACTCTTTTTAATATTACATATATATCTATGATATTATAACAAAAAAAAATGTATTTCAAAAGTAATTTATGATGTCAAGACGATTAATTTAAAATTTATTGAAAGTAATTTGCAAGCCTAAGTTAAATATGAGAATTGGGGTTCCGATTTTACTTCCCATAAATTTTCAGACACAGGGCTTTAAAAAAAATATTGTTAAGGAGTACCTAACCTCCAAAAAAATTTTTTTATTGGTTATAGTTACCTGTTATATATTTATTACAAGTTTCTCTGTGAATTAAATTATGTTCCTTCTATTCCAGTTCCAGTTTGTTCCACACGTTAACTGACTTAGCAGCCAAGTTAGGATTATATTATTGAATTTCACGCAGACTGAGCAAAATTTATACGAATGAAGAGAATTGAGTTTTAATCCATTTCATGGATATGCTTCAACAAATCTTACTCTTATTATATAGAAAAATGTTATGTTGGTTTGTGTACGCTTCAAAAACTCAAAAAGTTCTGCACCGATCGAGCTGAAATTTTAGCATGTTATATAATCCGCATCAAGGATTATTTATATCTATTTTTTATCCGCGACCGCGAAAAAACTATATTTACGCGGGCGGAGCCGCGGGCAACAGCTAGCTATAAAAATGGATTGCAAATTCCAATATCTTGCTAAAACTTTAGAAAGGTTGGACCTATTTGGCTAATTTTAGTCTTGAAATAATTGTGGAAATTCAGGGAAGGCTTAAACAGTAAGAAATATTGGAGGATTATACCAACACACGTTGTTTTGTATAGAATAACTAGTATAGAATGATTTAATATGATTTTTCACGATAAATAATTCTCATAATATTCGAGTCTATAAGAAACTTTTGAGTGGCACCGCCCGCTTAAATTCATCAATAAATTCATCATGCTTTTAGCATTTAGTGTGTAGAGTAACAAATATCCATCCATCCATAGTTCATAGTTCATACATCCTAACAAACATTTACAATTATTATGTAAAGTTATTCAAAGTCAATTACGGATATTTTGAACATATAATCAGCTGCTTGTGTAAATACGTTTAGAACTTTAGACAGATATTTTTTTTATTTAAATTACCTATACTAAATAAAATTACATTGTGCTAGGTTTTGATGTCATTAATAATAACTCCCCACACCGATCTCGGTGACGGTGGCCGGTTTCATTGAAACCAGGCCAGTTAGGCAGGAGTAATTTTATAGTGCCCAAGTGTGTGCGCAGTGCACAAGAGCACTCTCTCTTCCTTTAATCTCGTAATCCAGAGGACGGATGAACGACACGACCGACGAGAGATCAGGCGCAGGTCCGACTTTTTACATGCCCGTCCGACGGATGGATCATCTTTCTTGTCAGACAATCAGGTGATCAGCCTGCATTGTCCTAACCAAACTTGGAAACAACAATTTTTGTTGTTCCAAAGCGGGAATCGAACTCACGACCTCCGAATCAAGAGCCAATGCTCTTACCACTAGACCACAGGCTGTTAACATCAATACAATCAGATACGTGAGGTTAATGACATTAACGGCGCCGTAAATACCGTACTGTATTTTTTTTTCTTAACGTACGTTTACTTATGCAGTAAACAATATAATGCCAAAAATATTCGTAATTGGTTTTTAAAACCTTATAATTATTATAAATTATAATAGTGAGTTATAATAGGGAATATGCATGTATTTTTTTATTCTTTTAAACGTTTCTACTGGTTAACATTTCAAAATATATATATTACACATCTAAAATGTTATTTATTATCCTAGAAAAAATGTTTTAAAATCACAATCATTTTTGGGCGACTTAAAAACGCCATTTTCGAGCGCTTGAATTGTGGACTATGACGTCACAACGTCATCGCACTTGGATAGACAGTTGACAGATAAAATCATTGTTTGACTTTTTTTTTATTTATGGCGTCGGCTTATCACCATTTGCCAGTGTCAAGTATATTTTCATCAACGTATTTCTAAATCGTCAAGTCCAAAGTCTAGTCAAAGTCCAAATAAATAGTTACGGTAGTCAATCAGTCATGTCAGTCGATTCAGTAAAGTGATAGACGCTTTACTGAAACTTCCTAGGGAGTTTTGGCGGGAAACCCAATTTAGCACGCATTTTGTAATTGTATCACTTTTCCACACTAGTTGCACCTCAACGAATAATTAATGGTTAATATTCCACCAATATTACACATTAAAAACCGAAATAACATGAATTTAAAAAAATAATACAAAATTATAATTGAAAACAGAAATTTTCAATGCTCAGAATTTTCTTCGGCCTTCCGGATTCCGGATCATATTAAAGTCCCAGCCTTATATGAAATTTCTGTTTCACTTGACACAATGAAATGTTTTACATTGGTAATGGTTTAATATCTTCCCCCATAAATAAAAAAAAAAAGTTTTGAAAGTTGACACACGTCCGTGCGGTCTATGACGTCACGTTTTGTTCAGCCAATAATATCCTTTTTTGAAATTTGCGCGGCATTTTTAAAAACAATACTTTTTGATGATTAATTTTCACTATTAATTCACGATAAACTAAAAAAAACAATTGTACGGATATGTTTCTTTGGCGATAAAGATTACAAATAAACATATTTTATCCATTTTGGTGTCACATGCATATTCCCTATTGTTTATTTAACAAAATCATTAAATAATATTATACAGCAAGATACAAGACATAAACAAAAAATTAAAACGACTTTCAAAGTAAAAATACACAAAAAAGTATGAATCAATAAATCTTCTTAATTTTGAAGTCGCTACCAGCCCAAACAATATCCTACAATATTTCATAGAACTCAATTTCAAATTTGTTGGTGCCGACTTCAAAATTAAAAAGATTGAGTAGAGAAATAGTTAAAATTTTAGCTAAATTTAAAAGGGGAATTATTTAGAAAATAAGTTTTATGTCTTACTTTTTTGTGTATTTTTACTTTGGAAGTTGGTTTAAATTTTTGTTTAAAAATAATAATTTTACCCTTTTTAGTGTTATTTGTTATATAATGTTATATTTCTTATATTAATATTTATCATCCTCATCACCTTGATGAGTGGCAGTCCTCCACCGTGCGCTTTACCTGAAGCTTTCTGCCGCGCACTGTAAAACTTTGGAATGAACTGTCGCCAGCAGTATTTCCGGACCATTACGACCTGCAAACCTTCAAGAAGGGAGCGTATTCCCTCCTAAAAGGCCGGCAACGCACTTGCAACTTCTCTGATGTTGCGGGTGCCCATGGGCGACGGTAATCGCTTTCCATCAGGTGATCCGTTTGCTCGTTTGCCCCCTAGTTTTATAAAAAAAATATACATCTTAAGTGCGCGTGTCGACGCGCCGCCCGGTTTCTACCCGGCGCGGCGCACAGTGGGTCGAAACGAGGATTTGGCGGACTTCGGGACCGATTTTTATTTTTTGCATTTTTCTTTATGCCAATGGATAGAGCTAATTAATCTTAACAAAAGTTGTTCTCTGCAATTTTTTCTTAGCTTTATAATTTAGGTAGAAAAAATACATTTTAAATTTTTTTGTATGAAACAAATTAAACAATCCTAAATTTTTGCCAAGTCATGATAGAACCCGCGTTCAAACCTTTTTTTTCTTATATATTGGCTACATTGCTATTATTATGTACTATAAATGTTTGCCTAAAGTTGCAAGTCTGCCAGAAAAAAAGGTAAGAAAATTACAATAAATGTAATTATTAACTAATGACTTTTCTAATTCATAAAAGTTATTCTAGGGATATTTCATGCGAAATAATTATTCCGATAATAGAATAAGATTAGTGATTTCGACAAAATTTATCTAAACATCAAAAAAATCTTGATTTCGTGAAGATATAATCAATAATAACCTTAACTTACTAATATCCGTTTAAACCATAATAAAGGTTAGTGTCGTTAGAATTTCGGGAAATCTTTGTTACGAGCTTCTGCTGCTTCTTCTGACAGTTTGCCGATAGGTATGGCACCAGAATGCTGAATAATATCAGTGCCATATATCAACAGCTTGTGCAAACTGGAAGGCATATAATACCGGGGATATATATTAACGTACAGTTCTGCAGTCTCTATACAGAATAAAGAAAACTTAGAAGAGTGCACGCACTCTCCAGACGCTACAGTCTGTAGAATCACATGCACCTTTCTATTAACTCTTTGCTTATGCCAGTGATACGGGCTGTAGTGTCTGCATCCCTAAAAACTGCCCGAAGCAGTATTTCCGTTATTGGTTGTACCGTCTCCTTGTTTCACCTGGTCTATTAGTAAGCCGCAGTCTTCCCTAAATGCTTGCTATATTGCGGACTTTCTAAGCTTCATTTTTTCTTACCCTCATCCCTGCTACTCTATTTTTTGAAATCCACACGATAGGCTGCATAAGAAAAACGGGACATTACCAATAATGAAAATTAATCATTTTCTAAAAGAACAACGATTCGCAGTTGTAATAGTTGACGTAAAATAAAATAAGAATTATTAATTATGGTTACTTAGGCACATACACCTGATCCAGCAGCGTAAAAACGACAGTCCGTACTGGTAAATCTCTTTATCCTTGCTTTTTTTGGTCAAGCAGTTCAATATTATTCATTTCCGATGGCTTTGCTTACAAATATCGCAAACGGCTGTCGACATCTGTGATAAAT
This sequence comes from Glaucopsyche alexis, assembly GCA_905404095.1. Taxonomy (NCBI): domain Eukaryota; kingdom Metazoa; phylum Arthropoda; class Insecta; order Lepidoptera; family Lycaenidae; genus Glaucopsyche; species Glaucopsyche alexis. The sequence continues at coordinate 14,539,144 of FR990062.1, forward strand.
ATGCTGTAATCTTTCCGTCAATTATCTTCAAAAGCAACACACTTCAATTTGATTTACTTTTGATGCCTGGAGCGATTCTATCTCCTCTGTGATTCTGGTCTTTATTGTCATTACAGTGGACTGGGTTTCCTTCGTAAATTGGAAGATAATCGGACGACAGTAAAACGTGGATGAGGGTATTTCGTTTCCCAAACAACAGTTCCATCCGATTGTTCTAGCCTAACTGGGACTAGACTGATTTTTACTCGCAGACTCTCATAAGTTTATATATTGCCACTTTGACAACTTTAACGAAACTAATAAAGCGCATTAGCTTTATTAGTTTCGCGTTCAATTTATTAGGTGAATACATATGACTCTTTACATTATCTCTGTTTAAGCATGCCTTCACTTTATTTAAATCTTAAGGGTGATTGAGTAAATGGTTCATTATTTTTTAAACATCTTCGTTTCCACTATTTTTTAAACTTCTCATTGAAATGGCAGACACTTTTTCCGGAGAAAATGAAAGAGATTTGTTTATTTTATCTAAACGTCACCGTTTTTTGTCGATCACAAAAATCCTCAAAAGGTTTCCTAGAAGTAAATAGTAGATGTGGAAGCTTCTGAAGTAGATAGTGCAGGTGATAAATTCTCAACATTATCATAAACCTTGAGTTCTACTTATTCGGTATTGACAACATCAAAATTGATTTCTTCGGGCCAATTTATTGAGGATAATAAGTCACGGGAAGCTTATTGTGACCTCAGAAGAGGCTACAGGAAGCCTTCCCGACTGCCCCCGCGAGGGTGTCACTATGTCTCTATGTATGCGTGTGTGTGTGTGTGTGTGTGTGTGTGTGTGTGTGTGTGTGTGTGTGTGTGTGTGTGTGTAAGTATGTAAACCTCTTATAACTTTTGATCGGTTTGACCGATTTTATTGCAGCTGGCGCCATTCGAAAGGGCTTGGCCAAACTTAGATTTTGAATATAATTTGGACTGATTCCGACAGATAAATTTCAAGAAATCTAAAAGAAAACTGTGAGATTTTTTTAGTGTTTTTTTTTTTTGGATTTACTTTTAAACGGCTTTATCGATCAACTGCAATAACTATTCAGCCTTAACCTTGAAAAACCACGTCGATCACCGCCAATCCGGTCAAAATCGGTTCATTCGTTCGAGAGATATCGTGAAGGATAGAAAACCAAAAAAGGTTTTTTTCGGAATTACTCCGAAATTTTCATCTAAAAAGTTTTTGCTGTCAATTATTTTAAAGGATATGAAAATCTTCATCGATTGCCGTAAATCGCGTGAAAATCAGTTGATTTATTCCAGAGTTAGGACAGGTTGAAATTTCAAAAAATAGTGTTTTATTAAACTTTTGAGCTCGGAATTGTCAAAAGTCTGATGAAAGAAAATTATCAGTGAAAACTTTTAAAAGAATTTTTGTTTTTGAGCTCGATAAGCATAAAAATGTCGCATTAGATCAAATTTACGCGATTAGCGGGAAGTTGCACGGATGGCCTTTCGGTCAACTCTTTTCCTAATTTTTTTTAGAATTTCAAGTAATTACTAGTCTTATTCTATTACCATAATTATTATTTTGCATGGAATATCCCTAGAATAACTTTATAAATTAGAAAAGTCAAAAATAATAATAACATTTATTGTCTTACCTCTTTTTCTAGCAGACTTGCAACTTTAGGCACACGTTTATAGTACATAATAATAGAAATGTAGCCAAAATATAAGGAAAAAAACGGTTTGAACGCGGGATCTATCATGACTTGGCAAAAATTTAGGATTATTTAATTTGTTTCATACAAAAAAATCAAAAATGTATTTTTTCTACCTAAATTATAAAGCTTAGAAAAAATTGCACAGAACAACTTTTGTTAAGATTAATTAGCTCTATCCATTGGCATAAAGAAAAATGCGAAAAATAAAAATCGGTCCCTAAGTCCGCCAAATCCTCGTTTCGACCCACTGTGCGGCGTGTCGACCCGCCGGCATTAGCGCCGGTTCGACTCGAAGCCGGTTTCATACATAACTGGCACCGGTCCGGCGCCTAGCCGGGTAGAAACCGGCTCGTCGACAGCTCTCTAACAACGTTTAAAATAAAGGATCGAATGTGCCATCAGGTATTGTTAGTTAGATGATGATGATGATGATTACTGTACAAGTTACAATATAGCATATTATGCTTGCAGTTCTTTAAAGAATGTCGAAATTTCCAAACGCGTAGCTTTAAAGACTGAAGAGTGCTGTTCAGTGCTTTTGGATCCAGGGTATACCTTCGTGCAAAATCTTATTTTTTGGTAACATATGCTTGTGTTATTTCAGGAAAAGTCTAAATCACTATGTGTCTATGTAAATTTCCAGGAGTTCTAGATCATCAAGTTTCCTCTTTAGTGACTAAAAGACCAATTTCGACTTACACCCTATATAACAACAAAATAATTTTACAAATAGATCCGTAAACGGCTGAGTAATGTTCAAAGATCTCCGTTTTGGTGTAAAATATTATGAGAAGTACCTTTTATATCATGACGATTACTTTAATTGACATACAATACATACAAATTTCGAGGAGTTCCCTCGATTCCTCATGGATCCCATCATCAGGTCACCACTTTTTGAAAATGGGACCAACTTGGGATTAAACCCTTTACATAAAAAAAAGAATTTTGAAAATCAGTCCACAGACGGCGGAATTGTCGTTGAACATACAAAAAAAATATACAGCCGAACGTATAGGTATCCGCCTCATTTTTTTTAAATCGGTAAAAAATTTAATTTTATGCAATTAAAGTAATAATAGTTCGTAATTATACATTCAAACATTCTGTTAACTTGACAAATTGTATATTAATCTTATTACTATCACTGGAAAATTAAATGACGATGAAATGTTAATTTTTATTTATTAAAATAAAACATAAATTAAAACAAGTTTGTTGATGCTTTTTCTTCGTACTAAAATCACTGGTGTTATGATAATATTTAAAACACGTCATGATAAACTCTGAACATATTTTTATCAACAATAAGTTCATTAAACTTTTATACGTATGTACGATCTATACAGTATGACTTAGATTTTAATAATCTCTCTAAAATTAATTACTTAATATTACATGTACATATTTTGAATAACAATTTAACTGATATGTCTCACGTCACAATAATTTCAATATAGACTTACAAATTACAACATTTGAGTGCTTAAAGTTCTTGTATACTATAAGCACTCAAATGTTCACTCTTGAACTCACTTTTCGAATTAAATCTAACAGGCTTGAACTTCTATATTATCGTATGTAATATGATATAGTCAAAGCTCGAAGCTCCGGCGCATCTAGGTTTGATTAGTCAATGCTCAGGTCTAACTTGACTTGAAAGTCCAATCAAATTTTTTCGGCCTTAGACTCGAGTCCGCCAGTCGCTTCTAAGATCGACTAGATGAAGACCGAAACGTATATAATATATTTTACTTTCGACCTTTGGTTGAAAAGGTAGCAACAGGCAAAATTTTACTGTAAAAGTAAAAATATCACAGCCTTTCGCGATAACATATTTATGTTACATCAGTCAATTAATTCCTGACAAAGCTGTTAGGATTCGGCTGGTAGGTCTGCGGGTTTTTCCTGGCCGCGTCGTATTGGCGCCAATTTAGATACCAAAATGGCCGACTGTCAACTGGCAACTGGTTGAGACGATTTATCAAATTGCCGTCTCCCTTGGCTTCGATAGGTTGATCTGAGTCTTCGCCGAAACGATTAGAGAACGGATTAGGTGCTGATACGTCGGGATATCCTATAGGCTTCATACCAGCGTAGAAAGGTCTCTGAGCTGCGGCAACAGCGCAAATCGCTAGGAGTACAACAATTTTCAAAGTCATTATTCCTGCAAACAATAAGAGAGATTAATTTTGTATCATTTTGATTTTTGAAGCTAAAGGACGATTCTACTAATTAAATCCTGCAATAATACAGCTATGATCCTGTTTCGAGACGATTCATTTAGGTATAATTCAATAAAAAATTATAAGTTTATTACGAGAATCGGGGTTCTGGTTTGTGTTATTTAGAGCAAGCCGGACACTTTTGTCTCTTTCGAAAAGCAACGTAGTGGTTAAAGTTCCTACGTTTAAAACAGAAATATAATAACTATTAGCGAAGCGCGACATATAAAACAGGGAGTCTAAAAAGGCCACTTTAGGCGAACATTAGATGAACATTATATTATGAATCATTTGCAATTCATATTATGTACGCCATTTTACGCATTTCTATTGAAAACTGTCAAAATTGATGTTTCAACTGTCAAAATATATAAAACATAATATGAAACACCTATGGTGGCCTTTTTAGACTCCCAGAAATATTAAGAAAAAAATTACAATAATACTATATAAAAATTACAATAATAGAGTGTTATTATATTTTCCACTGGCTATTGAATAGTTTAAAGTTTTTTCTGGCTTGGTAATGCTTTTGATAAAATTATATTATTAAAATAACTGTAATACCGTACTTTCAATTTATTAAGAACATAATTATTTTAGACATTAGAAAATTACGGTAAAGATTAAATTAATCTCTACTAATAGGGGAAGCCGGGGACACTAAATCCACACTTTTATTTTTAGACCCTAATTTCCATCACATATTTGAAAAATTTTGGCAATGGAATACGTGAAAGTCTACAAGAATCTGCGATAACCAACAGAATATTTCACCCTATTTTTAACCGCCTTGTTTGCAACTTTTTTTATGTTTTTTTATTATTTATATCTCTAATTGAAACGTAGAAGAAATAATTACGATAATAATAATTAACACTAACCTGTTTGTTTTATTAGTATTGCAATAGCAATTGATGTTTATAATAATACAATTATTAATGAAGCACAATGGACGTGTATCTGCGGTGAAGCGTTGCACTGTTTTGTTGTGTGTCGAGTCGTGTTGGTATAAATATTGTGTAGAGTTGACCCACCTTAAACAACGTCATGAATGGACCATAGAGTCGGTATGTTCAGACATGCCACAAAGTATATTTTCAACATATAATTATAACATTTTCAATATAGATCATGTTGGGTAGTAAATGATTGAACTCTTCTTTTTCTACAACAATAATAAATTTACCAAAAAATGTATTTTTTTAAATATTTCTATAGATTCTTTATATTAGTACACTATAATATAACTCCATTGTTATTTTTTGGGTTCCGTACCTCGAAAGGAAAAACCGGAACCCTTATAGGATCACTTTGTTGTCCGTCCGTCTGTCTGTCAAAACCCCTTTTCCTAGGAACGCGAGGAGGTATCAAGATAGAATTTATATCAAATACTCAAGTCTACTGTCCCTTGGAGCTGTGAAAAAATCAAACTTCTAAACGCACTCGAAAGATACAGCCGTTATGCCGCAAATACTTCCCGGGTACACACGGGTTCCCGGGTTCCCGGGTGCTACACGGTTACGTGAACTCAGAATCTTGAAATTTGGTACGAAGCAACGCCTTATAGCACAGATAAAGGAAGAATTGCGAAAACCGTATTTTTTTAGTTACATAATATAATAAAAATATCTTTAATAATTTTAAACTTACTACCGCAATTTTTTTCCTACAGCAAAATTTTTCCTTTGCTATTTAATATCATTTTTTATGTTAATAATTTATTCATTACATGACCTACGTCCTTTCGTAATCACTGCCGTGTCTGTACAATTGTAAGGGCAGCGTAAAACCCCACTCGTAATACGATGCGCGGAGAAACTCGTCAGTCGATGACGTCAGGTCTTGTTTGACCCGCCAGTCTGTTATGACCCGCATCACCTTATAAACCAATTTAAGATGCAGGTCTTTGTGCTTGGTTTATCTTTTATATATCCATTTAAAGAAGACCTACAATATGTACCAAAGTGTTTTAAGATAGAGGTATTTACGTCTGGTTTACTATTAGAAGCTTTTTTCAAAACCCATCGATTGCGTAGATTGTGACGATTCCTGCATACATTTTCCCCTAATTCAGGGTATTTTGTGTTATTTCTTGATTCTTTTTCTTTTCACAATATCTTTCTTGACATTTTTAGTTTAAAAGCTCTTTACTGTGAATGAAACAAACGTGTTTTGTTTTCTTTTAACCTTCGACGAAAACAGTGTTATTAGTTTGAAGTCTGCCTGTGTGTCTGTTTATGGTATCGTAGCGGATGAACCAATTTTGATCTAAGTAGTTTTTTTTTTGTTTGAAAAAATAAAGTCGCGAGTTAAAAATAAATGTACACATCCCACAGTTGTCACTATTATTATGTTTATTAGAGAAGAAACATGTAATCTTTGTGTAATATTATTATATTTCTTTTCTTTATGTAGTCTATATTTTATTCAGAACCTCAATTCTCGTATTTAAAGTAGACTTTCATTTTACTTTGACTGTATTATAAGTGAAGCGACTTGTTGTCATAAACAGTTTTTGTGAAGTTTGGACTAATCAGAACGCGTTTGACGTTGGTTTAATGTTTACGAGAGTACCGTGTGGTTAAAAGTACCATACGGTACTTGATTTTAATTATATTATTGCAGGCTTTATCAAGTAAAATTTATCCTAAGATCCATCTGAACATAAATGAAATAAAATTCTGCCATCTGGCAGAAAATATAAAAGCAATAAAGAAAATATACAGTGTCGCATCTATTTCGTTTCTTAATTGCACGGTAAATAATAAGTGACATTTAAATTGGTAGCATTATGTGTTCTATTGTTCTCTTTATTTACGTTTCGACGACAGACAATAATTTAAATGATCATGATGATAGAACTCACGTTTCCAAATAATCGTGAATCTTAGTCGTGGTAGATAGCGTCTGATATTAATAAGGATTTAGAGGTTCACAATTCATAAGGAAGTATGACGTCATTTAGTATTTTCAATACGCAATTATCCAGTGATGAAAATATACATAAAACTGTATATAGTTTATCACTAAACATTATTTAAAATCAATCTGACCAACTCTTTACTAAATTAAACAAAATAATTAACCTTATAGAGAAATAGTTAAAATTTTAGCCAAATTAAAAGGGGAATTATTTAGAAAATAAGTTTTATTTCATACTTTTTTGTGCATTTTTACTTTAGAAGTCGATTAAATTTTTTGTTTAAAAATAATTATTTTTCCCTTTTTAGTGATACCTATTTGTTAATTCTGCAGAGAAAAAGCCATAAGAGGCGGCTCACTTATATTAATTAAGAATAATTTAAAATATAAAGAACGAAAAGACATAGTTCTCTACAGAACGAACAACTGAAATAGCCTGCATAGAGGTGGGACACTTTATTATTGTTAGCGTATACAGGCCTCCTTTATGGTTATATGATTCATTTGAAAAAATAATGGAAACATTATTAACTAAGATAAGTATATCTAACAAACATATATTATTGTGTGGTGATTTTAATATAAATATTTTAGAAAGTAATTCCACCACTGTTAGATTTACCTCATTGTTAAAATCATATAACTTAACTCATTTATTCTTTGAACCAACAAGGATCAGTGACAGCTCTGCTACATGCATTGATAACATTTTTACCAACATAGATCCATTAAATAAAGAATTCATTAACATACTAAGCTCTGATCACTGTGGACAGCGAGCCATTTTCCCTATAGATAATAATTGCAAACAATTACACAAGGACAGAAGCACATGTATACCAATAAATGTTAAACGTATTGAGAAGTTTAGAGGTGAAATTATAGCTAATATTGGACATTGAGTATCATAGTCGACCGGATATGTCGTTTGGTAATCTGTTTAAATTAATTAAACATAAATTTGACACTATTTTCACCTCTAAGACAGTAAGAACATACAGTAAAAGTAAATTTAGTGAATGGGCAACAGCAGGTATTTTAAAAAGTAGATTAAAATTGTATGAACTTTATAATCAAAGAACAGTGAATGAAAGTGAAGAATTTAAAAATTATGTAAGATTATATTCCAAACTATTTTACCAAGTTTGCTCTGCAGCAAAATCTCTTCACATTAGAAATAAAATAAAGAATTCGAAAAATAAGATTAAAACAACTTGGCAAATCATTGCCAATGAAACTGGAAGAGTCACCAGTCACAACACAGATTTCAAATTGAATATAGATAATAAATTAATTAAATCCGACAGTGAAGTTGCAACTGCTTTTGAGAAATTCTTTGCTGACATTCTAGTTTCAACCACCAAAAATTTGAATGCCTCTCCTGCTGATGCTGAATCACTTCTTAAAGAAAATGTAAGAGAGTGTGAAATCGAATTTAGATTTAAAGAAATAGGACCCCAAGACATTATTAAAAATTTTAATTTATTAAATATTAAAAATACTGCAGACTTATGGGGCCTTTCTATGAAAGTTATGAAATCTATAATCGATATTATCGTACTTAGCAACTATTTTTAATGATTGTATAAAAAGTGGCGTATTTCCTGATCTAATGAAACATAGTACAGTTTTACCTCTGTTTAAGTCTGGTAGTAGGTCGGATCCATCTAACTTCCGACCTATATCTATTTTACCAACAATAAGTAAAATATATGAAAAAATAATACTTATTCAGTTACTAGCACACTTTAATATAAATAACATTTTACATGATAAACAGTTTGGTTTTACGAAGGGTCGCTCTATAACAGATGCAGGCGTTGATCTAATTACTTATATTTTTGATGCTTGGGAGGGGTCGCAAGATGCTCTAGGAGTCTTTTGCGATCTCTCTAAGGCATTTGATTGCGTGCAGCACAGAACGTTGATCAGGAAACTATGCCACTACGGAGTAAGGGGACCAGCACTCGTCCTATTAAATTCTTATTTATCAAATAGGACTCAGAGGGTTGAGATAAATGGAAAAAGATCCACAGGTACCAAAATTGAGATGGGGGTCCCACAAGGATCCATTTTAGGACCCTTCCTTTTTCTGGTCTATATAAATGACCTACATACCTTATTAATGGAAAAAACGGGATAGTCTTATTTGCCGATGACACGTCACTTACTTTTAATATTAATCGCCAAAACGCAGGCTATGACGAAGTAAATAATGCTCTCTTAAAAATAGTACACTGGTTTAGTGTTAATAATCTTTTGTTAAATAGCAAAAAACTAAATGTATAAAGTTCACGTTGCCGAATGTAAGGCAAACTGAAACCAATGTACTATTGAATGGCAAAGGTATGAAAATTGTAGATACAGCTGTCTTTTTAGGTATAACATTAGACGCAAAACTTCAGTGGGGCCCTCATATTGCTGGGTTGGCCGACAGACTCAGTTCAGCAGCATTTGCAGTAAGTAAGATTAGACAATTTACAGATGAAAACACAGCAAGGCTTGTATACTTTAGTTACTTCCACAGTATAATGTCCTATGGCATTCTACTGTGGGGACATGCTGCAGATATAAATACTATATATGTGCTGCAGAAGCGAGCTATTCGGGCAATCTACAAGCTGGCCCCCAACACTTCATTAAGAGAGAAGTTTAAAGAAACTGGAATCTTAACTGTAGCTTGTCAGTATGTTCTAGCAAATGTTTTATATGTTAATAAAAATTTAAGCCAATTCAAAAAGAAAAGCGACAACCACAATAGAAATACTCGAAATAAGCATAAGCTTGATGTACCAGTGACTAGACTTAGTAAAGTAAAGAACTCGTTTAAAGGCCAATATATACGCCTATACAATAAGATCCCAGAACGCGTTCAAATTTTTTCAATCAATAAATTTAAAAAAGTAGTTAATGAACGTTTATGTGCTAAAGCCTATTATAAAGTTAGTGATTTTATGAATGATAGCACACCTTGGGAATAAGGTGGCCCCCTGCAAGGCTACTTCTAAATTACATATATTATTGTATTCTTGTTATGTAGTTTTAGGCATAACATTGTTATATATACCTTTTTTGTTTTAAAAGAACAATTTTCCATCTTTTTGGGTTCCGTCAAGTATTTCGCCTTCCAAAAGGGTTCCGTCACCAAAAAAGTTTGAGAACCGCTGCCTTAAACAATGCCAAAATTTATAAACGCGTAATCACGTGACTAAAAACGCACGAGATTGGTATGTGACGTCATATTCTTGTGCTTCTTCTTCTTTTTTTAATGGCCTCCCGATTTCCATAAAGCATAGCCTTCATCGGAATCATTAACGTTATGTACATAAAAATATTAAGTCAGTTGTTATCTAGAAGCACGAAGTAAGATACCAGGAGTCCAAACGTAATGTTAAAATAATGGTCTCAATTACGGGGACAGATTTTTTGCCGGTAGAGCGCGCCACAATAAACTAAGCACTCGTTTGAAATTACGCGGGAAGTTATGTTGCTATTGACAGGTCTGGAAAAAAATATTATGAGAAACTTTCATTTAAATCTAATTAAAAGGCATTTAAAATAGGCTTTTATCATTTATTTACAAAATTAAACAGTAGGTTTTCAGTGTAATTTGACACTTGACACTTGACAGTTACAATGTCACAAGAATATGACGTCATGACAACACATTAGAGCGTTTTCGCGCCTATAATATTAATTTAAACTTTTAGGCTAATTTGCAAGGAAAAGAAAGAAATTCACAAAGAATGTGTCAAACTGCTAATGTATTTTGGTATTAGGAACATTTTGACGTACTTCACAAAAACCTGGAAAATACCCTATTATGGGCTGCTACCTCGACTTTCGCGGTGAGCGGAGCGGCGGGCGGCGGGCAGTGACAGCAGCGGCAACCCACGTATTACTAAATTGTTAAGAAAAGTCATTCGATAGGCCAGCCGTAATATAATACTAGTCAACACATACAAAAAAACGGCAATATGGCCCGCCACACAGGGAATATAATTGTCAATATGGGAATTATTGACAATAATAGCCGCACACGTACAAACGTGTGCGGCTAGCCAATGACTTACACGATTGATAGGTCACAGCTATGTGTGCGTGGCTAGACATTTGCAGGGGTGCGCGTAAGAATAAGTGAGTTTTTTCCAGCTAGGACTTTCGTTCACGGGTCACGGTCACGCTCACAAAGCACAAAACGACCAACGGCCAGCTATGGTTTTGTGCTTTGACTTAATTGACAATATAATTATTTCATATAAGTATGAAATGATTTATGAATTATGATAGATCGTGTCAAGTGTCACCTTAGTCTTACGTCGTACGAGCTGTAATTTGTGGAAAGTAAGGAATTTGTAAGTAAGCAACGTGGAAAGTGTCGCCCCTGTAACCATATTTACCGCTTGTCAGAAATGCACTTTTTTGAAGCGTTGACTGTGGTGCCTGCGAGCGCGCCTTTCGCTGCAACAATATAAAAATGTATAGTAGACCATCTTCATACTAGATCGCCCAAATCACGAATTAGTGCATTATTGCGCCATCAGCTAACGCGGACGAAGTCGCGGGCAACAACTAGTATTAGATAAATATATTATAATGATATAATGATAAATAGCTGCTATGTGGCTCTATTATTTCGCCAACTAAAATAACAGATAATATTCGATACTCGTGGTTTCACGTTTATACTTCTACCAATTACCATAATAATATACGATGCAGTTCAGGCTTCCACGTATATGACTCCCGTAGCTACCTTTACAGCTTAGTAGTGGAAACGTTATTGTAAACTATATTATTTTTATTACTCTCCCCGTAGCTGTAGAGCTATATTTCTGAAAGTACTTATTTTGTAAATCCGAAATTCTTAAATATCACAATATCCGACGACCTCTGTGGCTCAGTGATTCAGCGCTTTGGTGCTCAAGCCGGAGGTCGCAGGTTCGAATCCTGCTGAAGGAACAAAAAGTTTTTCTTGTTCCTAGGTCATGGATGTGTATTAAATGTGTATAATATAATAAAAATCTTAAATATATGTATAGTATAAAAGTATTAAATATACTTCCCGTTGTCCGGTACCCGTAACACAAGTTCTTCGGATACTTAGCACGGGGCCAGATTGACGTGGTGTGAAGAGCGTATCATAGATATTATATTATTATTATATTATATATCTGTCACCGTAAAATTGTAAAAACCGATAGATTGTAATATTGTTACGAACACAGAGAATAGCGCCATCTAGCGTCAACCAATGAAACCACTTGGTGTGAACAGGGACAGCGTGGGGCACCCTACTCAGTACTAGATGGCGCTACTGTGCAAACGTTCCAGAATAAATCCAACACGGTCACGCAACTCGGGAACCTTCTGGAGACGTCTGATCGACCGGTATAAATACGTCGGAAGAATGCGAGCGAGTCGAGTTCAGTTTGAGCTTCATCCGAAGCGATACGGGCGATACCAGCGAAAACTAGCGATCGGGAGTTCGATTTGAACAGTGATGTGGCGATATCGATGTGAATACTAGTGATGTAATGATACCGTGAGAGAAAACTACGACTTGGCTACGATTAAAGGACACCGTTAATGCTTAGTGTTTGGACTTAGTGTTTAATGTTGGACCTAGTGCTTTAATAGTGTGTGTGTGCTAGTAAATAAAGTCTTTAAAGGAGTCAGCAGGTTTTTATCTCCAAATCCTTCGAACACCCAACACGTAACAACTGGTGTCGGAAGTGAGATTTGGAGATGCCATTGACTCCGAGAGAAGATTTCAAGAAGTGTGGCGGAAAGGAGCGGCCCCTGGCGGAGAGGAGCGGCCCCTGGCGGAGAGGAGCGGCCCCTGGCGTAGAGGTGCGACCCCTGACGGAGAGGTGCGACCCCTGGCGGAGAGGTGCGACCCCTGGCGGAGATGTGCGACCCCTGGCGGAGAGGTGCGACCCCTGGCGGAGAGGTGCGACCCCTGGCGGAGAGGTGCGACCCCTGGCGGAGAGGTGTGACCCCTGGCGGAGAGGTGCGACCCCTGGCGGAGATGTGCGACCCCTGACGGAGATGTGCGACCCCTGGCGGAGATGTGCGACCCCTGACGGAGAGGTGCGACCCCTGGCGGAGAGGTGCGACCCCTGGCGGAGAGGTGCGACCCCTGGCGGAGAGGTGCGACCCCTGGCGGAGAGGTGCGACCCCTGGCGGAGGCCACACCCACTGGGGACCAAGCTCCGCCCACTGGCCCCGCCTACTATGCCCCGCCCACTGACCACGCCCCTCAGACTCCGTCCGCTGTGGGCCAAGCCCCGCCCACTGGCCCCGCCCACCGGGCCCCACCTGCTCAAGTCCTTTGGGTCTCAGGGAGGATGATGCTATGAGAGAGGCTCGAGAAAGAAATGACGACCTTCGACACATCGTCACGTGCAAGAAACGGGGCGACGTACAACTAATCTGGAGTGAGGTTGCACCCACTGGCGCTATCACTAAGGCGTACTGGGCGCAATGGGACAGTCTGATAAACGGAATACCCTACCGGAAATAACGGCAGAGAGTTCCATCTTCAGATAATTGTCCCAAGAACGAGAGTGCCAGATGTTCTCCGTGAAATGCATGATGGCGTATCAGAAGGTCATCTAGGTGTCAAGAGGGTCATTCAAAGTGGTGCCCATAGATCGTCTAGTGCGGTACCATGGCAGTGGCAGCGATGCTCGGGACGAGCATCTCTAAGAGGGGAGTAGTGTTACGAACACAGAGAATAAACTCAAACTCAAACTCAAACTCAAAATTTTTATTTCCATGTAGGTTATAATATAACGCTTATAGAATTGTCCTACATGATGCCTACCACCGGTTCGGAAACTAGCCCGGCGAGAAGAACCGGCGTAAGAAACTCGCACGGGGCCACCTTTTAGCAAAAAGATGGGAAAATTGTTCTTTTCAAAAAATATTTTTAC